>CM061538.1:42581074-43946074 GCA_030864215.1 Capsicum pubescens
GGGCCTGAGGTCCGGTGTGCTGTTGGCCGAAAATTGAACGGGGCATGCCAGTGAGGTTGGGAATTGTCCCTGTGTGGTCTTCTTAATTTTTCATGGCCATTTCGGTGGATAAACCGGCGAAATAGCGCAAACGAGGCATTTTTGGGCCAAATTGATGTGCTATAGCCCACGGTTTTGGGGTGGGCACGGGCTCCGGGCGTGTTGTGGGCTGTAAATCGACTGGGGTATGCCATGGAGGTTGGGAATCGTCCCAATGTAGTCCATTTTATTTTTCTTGGCCATTTGGGCAGACAAACGGGTTGAAACGACGAGAACGGGGCATTTTCGGGCCAAATCGGTGTACTATAGCCTACGGTTTTCGGGGTGGGCCAGGGGTCCGAGCATACTGCGTGTCAAAAATCAACCAGGGCCTGCTAGGGAGGTTGGGGGAACGTCCCAGTATGGTCCGTTTAATTTTTCATGGCCATTTTGGTGAAAAAGGGGCAAAACCGCGCGAACCGAGCATTTTTTGTCAAAATCGTGGTGCTATAGCCCATGAATTAGGGGGTGGGCCCAGTGTTCGGGAATGTTGTAGGCCAAAAATAATTGGGACATGCCAGGGAGATTGGGATCATCCCAGTGTGATCCATTTAAATTTTTGTCGCCATTTGGGTGGACAAAGTGGGCGAAACGGCGCAAACGGGCCATTTTTGGGCAAAATCGAAGTGCTATAGCCCACGGTTTTGGGGGGTAGGCTCGGGGTTTGGGTGTGCTGTTGACCAAAAATTGACTGCAGCTTGTCATGGAGGTTGGGAATCGTCCCAGTGTGGTCTGTTTAATTTTTTGTGTCCATTTGGGTGGACAAACAGGCGAAACAGCGTGAACGGGCATTTTTGAGCCAAACCGGTGTGATATAGCCTACATTTTTGGGGTGGGCTCGAGGTCCGGCATGTTATGGGCCGAAAATTGACTGGGGCATGCCTGGGAGGTTGGGGATCATCCCAGTGTGGTCCGTTTAATTTTTTGTGGCCATTTGGATAGATAAACGGGTAAAACGGCGCGAATGAGGCATTTTCAGGCAAAATCGGTGTGCTATAACCCACGGTTTCAGAGGTGGACCCGGGGCTCCGGGCGTGCTGTCGGCCGAAAATTGACAAGGGTGTGCCATGGGGGTTGGGAATCATCCCAGTGTGGTCCGTTTATATTTTCATGGTCATTTGGGTGGACAACGGGCAAAACGACGCGAATGGCGCATTTTTGGGCTAAATCGATGTGGTAAAGACCACGGTTTTGGGGGTGAGCCCGGAGTCCAGGCGTGCTGTGGGCCAAAAATCGATCGAGGCATGCCAAGTTGATTGGGATCATCCTGTGTCATCTGTTTAATTTTTCGTGACCATTTGGGTAGACAAACGGGCGAAACAGCGTGAACGGGGCATTTTTGGACCAAATCGGTGTGCCATATCCCACAGTTTTGGGGAGGGTCTGGGGTCCGGGCGTGCTGCGGGTCAATAATTGATCGGGGCGTGCCAGCGAGGTTGGGGATCATCCTAATGTGGTCCGTTTAAATTTTGTGGCCATTTGGGTGGACAAACGGGCGAAACGACGAGAATCGAGTATTTTTGGTCAAAATAGTTATTCTATAGTCCACAATTTCGGGGATGGGCCCGGGTTTCGGCGTGCTGTGGGCCAAAGATCGATCGGGGCGTGCTAGGGAAGTTGGTGATTGTCCCAGTGTGGTCCGTTTAAATTTTCGTGGCCATTTGGGTGGACAAACTGGCGAACGACGTGAACGGGGGCAATTTCGTGCCAAATCGGTGTGCTATAGCCCATGGTTATTGGGGTGGGCCCGGGGTACGGGTGTACTATAGGCCAAAAATTAACCGGAGAATGCCAGGGAGGTTAGGGATGGTCCCAGTCTATTTAATTTTTCAGGGCCATTTAGGTGGACAAACGGGCTAAATCGGTGTGCTATAGCCCACGGTTACGGGGGTGGACCTGGGGTCCGATTGTGCTGCTCGCCGAAAATCGATCGGGGTGTGCCAAGGAGGTTGGGAATCGTCCCTGTGTGGTCCGTTTATTTTTTCCTAGATATTTGGGTGGACAAACGGCAAAACGGCGTGATTGGGGTATTTGGGTGGAAAAACAGGCGAAACAACGCAAACATGATATTTTTAGGCCAAATCAGTGTGCTATAGCCCACGGTTTTGAGGGTGGGCCCGGAGTTCGGGCATATAATGTGCCAAAAATCAACCAGGATGTGCTAAGGAGGTGGGAATTGTCCCAGTGTGGTCCGTTTAATTTTTCGTGTCCATTTGGGTGGACAAACGGATGAAACAGCGCGATCGGGGTATTCTTGGGCTAAATTGGTATGTTATATCCCATGGTTTTGGGGGTGGGCACGGGGTCCGGGTGTGCTGTGGGTCGAAAATCGTTCGGGGAATACCAGGGACGTTGTGGATAATCTCAGTGTGGTCCGTTTAATTTTTCGTGGCCATTTGGGTGGAAAAATGGTGTGAACAGGGCAATTTTTGGCCAAATCGGTGTGCTATAGCCCACGATTTCATGGTTGGGCCCGGGTACGGGCATACTGTGGGCCTAAAATCTATGAGGTCATGTCAGGGAGGTTGGAAATCATCCCAGTGTGGTCCGTTTAATTTCTAGTGGCTATTTGGGTGGACAAATGGGCGAAACGGCGCGAACGGGGCATTTTTTGGCCAAATCGGTGAGCTATAGCCCACTGTTTTGGGGGTGGGCTCGGGGTCTGGGCGTGCTGTGCGCCGAAAATCAATTATGTATGCTAGGGAGGTTTGGATCATCCCAGTGTGGTCTATTTAATTTTTTGTGGCCATTTGGGTGAACAAACGGGTGAAACGACGCGAACAAGGCATTTTCGGGCCAAATCGGTGTGCTGTGGGCCGAATATCGACTGGGGCATGCCAGAGAGGTTGGGGATCGTCTGGGGTATGCCAGGGAGTTGGGGATGGTCCCATTGTGGTCCGTTTAATTTTTTGTTGCCATTTAGGAGGACAAAATGGCAAAACGGCGCGATCGGGGCATTTGTGGCCCAAATCGTATGCTATAGCCCACGGTTTCGAGGGTGGACCCGAGGTACGGGTGTGTCGTGGATTGAAAATTGACTGAGGCATGCCAGGGACGTTGGGGATCGTCCCAGTATGGTCCGTTTAATTTTTCATGGCCATTTTGGTGGGAAAATGGGCAAAACGGCGCGAATGGGGCAATTTTGAGCCAAATCGGTGTTCTATAGCCCATGGTTTCGTGGTTGGACCCGGGGTCGGGGTATACTGTCGGCTAAAAATTGACTGGGGCGTGCCAGGGAGGTTTGGGATCGTCTCAGTGTGGTCGGTTTAATTTTTTGTGGCCATTTGGGATGAGAAACGGGCGAAACGGCACGAACGGGGCATTTTCTGGCCAAATCAGTGAGCTATAGCCCACTGTTTTGAGGGTGGGTTCGGGGTCCGGGCGTGTTGTGCTTCAAAAATTAACTAGGCATGCCAGGGAGGTTGGGGATCGTCGCAGTGTGGTCTATTTAATTTTTTGTGGCCATTTGGTTGGAAAAACGGGCGAAACGGCCCAAACGGGGCATTTTCGGGCTAAATTGTGTGCTATAGCCCACGGTTTTTTGGGATGGGCCCAGGGTCCGGGCGTGCTGTGGGTTAAAAATCTACTGGGGCGTACCATGGAGGTTGGGGATCATCCCAGTATGGTCCGTTTAATTTTTCGTGGCCATTTGGGTAGATAAACGGGCAAAACGCAGTGAACGGGGCATTTTTGGGCCAAATCGGTGTGCTATATTCCTACGGTTTTGGGGTGGGCCCGGGGTTCGGGCGTGATGTGTGCCAAAAATCGACCAGGGCGAGCCAGGGAGGTTGGGGATCGTCCTAGTGTGGTCCATTTAATTTTTCGCGGCTATTTGGGTGGACAAACGGGCAAAACAGCGCGAACGGGGACCTTTTTGATCTAAATCGGTGTGCTATATCCTACGGTTTTGGGGGTGGGCCCATGGTCCGGGCGTGTTGTGGGTCAAAAATCGATCGTGGTGTGCCAGGGAGAGTAGGGATCATCACAAGGTGGTCCGTTTAATTTTTTATGGCCATTTGGGTGGACAAACTGGCGAAACAGCGCGTACCGGGTATTTTTGGTCAAAATTGTTGTGCTATAACCCACGATTTTGGGTTTGGACCCGGGGTCCGGGCGTGCAGTGGGCGAAAAATTGATCGAGGTATGCCCGAGAGGTTGGGGATCATCCCAAAGTGGTCCGTTTTATTTTCTGTGGCTATTAGGGTGTACAAACGGGCGAAAAGGCGCGAACAACACAATTTTAGGCCTAATCGGTGTGCTATAGACCACGATTTCGGGGGTGAGCTTGGGGTTCGGGCGTGTTGTGGGCCGAAAATAAACTAAGGCATGCCAGAGAGGTTGGGAATTGTCTCAGTGTAGTCCGTTTAATTTTTTATGGCTATTTGAGTGGACAACCGGGAAAAACAGCGCTAACGGGGACCTTTTCTATCTAAATCACTTTGCTATATCCCACGATTTCGGAGGTGGGCCCAGGGTACGGGCGTGTTGTGGGTGAAAAATCGATCGTGGTGTGCCAGGGAGAGTGGGGATCATCCCAGGATGGTCCGTTTAATTTTTAAAGGCTATTTGGTTGGACAAACAGGCAAAACAGTGCGTACCGAGTATTTTCGGTCAAAATCGTTATGCCATAACCCACGATTTTGGGTTTAGGCCTGGGGTCTGGGCGTGCTGTGGGCTAAAAATCGATCGAGGCATGCCCGAGAGGTTGGGGATCATCCCAAAGTGGTCCATTTTATTTTCTGTGGCTATTAGGGCGGACAAACGGGTAAAAAGTCCCGAACAACGCAATTTTGGGCCAAATCGGTGTGCTATAACCCACAGTTTCGGGGGTGGGCTCGGGGTTCGGGCGTGTTATGGGTTGAAAATTAACCGGGGCGTGCCATAGAGGTTGGGAATCATCCCAGTATAGTCCGTTTAATTTTTTATGGCCATTTGGGTGGACAAACGAGTTAACGAGGCATTTTCAGACCAAATCGGTGTGCTATAACTCACGATTTTAGGGGTGGGCCTAGTGTCTGGGTGTGCTGTGGGAAGTTGGGATCTTCCTAGTATGGTCCGTTTAATTTTTCATGGCCATTTGGGTGAACAAACGAGCGAAACAGTGTGAACGAGGCATTTTCAAGGCAAATCAGTGGGCTATAGCCCACGGTTTAGGGGGATAGCTAGGGGTTCGAGCGTACTGTAGGTCAAAAATTGATCGGGGTGTGCCTGGGAGGTTGGGGATAGTCCCAGTGCGGTCCGTTTAATTTTTTGTGGCCATTTGAGTGGAAAAACGGGCGAAATGGTGCAAACGGGGCATTTTTAGGCCAAATCGGTGTGCTATATCCCACAATTACGGGGGGTGTTCCCAGGGTCCGGGCGTGCTGTTGGCTAAATATCGACCGGGGCAGGCCAGGGAGGTTGGGAATCATCCCTGTGTGGTCTGTTTAACTTTTCGTGGCCATTTTGGTGGACAAATCGGTGAAATGGCACGAACGGGGCATTTTCAGGCCAAATCGGTGTGCTATAGCCCACGGTTTTGGGGATGGAACCAGGCTTCAGGCATGCTGTGGGCCAAAAATCAACTGGGGCATGCAATAGAGGTTGGGGATCATCCCAATGTGGTCAGTTTAATTTTTTATGGCAATTTAGGTGGACAAACAGGCAAAACGGCGCGAACGGGGCATTTTCAGGCCAAATCGGTTTTATATAGCCTACCTTTTTGGGGGTGGGCCCTGGGCTCGGGCATGCTGTGTACCAAAAATCGAGCAGGGCCTGGTAGAGAGGTTGGGAATCATCTCAGTGTGGTTCGTTTAATTTTTCGTGTCCATTCGGGAGGTCAAACGGGCAAAACAGTGGGAACAGGGAATTTTTGGGCCAAATTGGTGTGCTATATCCCACAGTTTTAGGGGTGGGCCTGGGGTCCGAGCGTGTTGTAGGTCGAAAATTGACTAGGGCGTGCCAGGGAGGTTGAAGATCATTCCAATGTGCTCTGTTACATTTTTCGTGTCCATTTGGGTGGACAAACGGGCGAAACGGCACGAACCGAGCATTTTCAATCAAAATCATTGTGCTATAGCCCACGATTTCAGGGGTGGGCCCGGGGTACGAGCGTGCTGTGGGCTAAAAAATTGAACTAGGGCATTCCGGGAGGTTGATGATTTCCCAATGTGGTCCATTAAATTTTCTTTGACCATTTGGGTGGATAAACGGGCGAAACGGCGCAAATGATGCAATTTCGGGAAAAATTGATGTTCTATAGCCCATGGTTTTGGGTGTGGGCCCGAGTTCCGGGTGTGCAGTGGGCCAAAAATTGACCGGGACGTGCCAGGGAGGCTGGGGATCATCCCAGTATCATCCATTTAAATTTTCGTGGCCATTTGGGTGGACTACTGAGTGAAATAGCATGAACGGGGCATTTTTGGGGACAATCGGTGTGCTATAGCCCACAGTTTAGGGAGATGGAATAGGGTACGGGCGTGCGTGCTGTGGGTCCAAAATCGATCAGGGTATGCCAGGGAGGTTGGGGATCGTCCCAGTGCGGTCCGTTTAATTTTTTGTGTCCATTTGGGTGGACAACCCGGCGAAACGGCACGAACGGTGCATTTTCGAGCTAAATCGGTGTGCTGTAGTCTACGGTTATGGGGGTGGACTCGGGGTTCGGGTGTGCTACTGTCCAAAAATAGACCTGGGCATGCAAAGGAGGTTGGAAATCGTCCCTGTGTGGTCCGTTTATTTTTTCATGGCTATTTGGGTGGATAAACTGGCGAAATGGTGCAAATGTGGCATTTTCGGGCCAAATCAACATGCTATAACTCATGGTTATGGGGGGTGGGCCCAGGGTTCGGGCGTGCTATTGCTCGAAAATTGAGCGGGGCGTGCCAGGGAGGTTGGAAATCATCCCTGTGTGATCCGTTTAATTTTTTGTGGCCATTTGTTTGGACAAACCGATGAAATAGCGCGAACGGGGCATTTTGTGGGTCGAAAATTAATCGGGGCGTGAGGTTGGGGATGGTCCCAGTGTATTCCATTTAAATTTTCATGGTCATTTGGGTAGACAAACAAGCAAAACAGCATGAATGGGGCATTTTTGGGGAAATCGGTGTGGTAAAGCCCACGGTTTAGGGGCCTGGCCCAGGGTCCGGGCGTGTTGTGGGTCAAAAATCGACCGGGGCATGCCAAGGAGGTTGGGGATCATCCCAGTGCAGTCCGTTTAATATATCGTGGCCATTTGGGTGGATAAACGGGCAAAACGACATGAACGGTGCATTTTCGGGATAAATCGGTGTGCTATAGCCTGAAGTTATGGGGGTGGGTCTGGGATCCGGGCGTGCTGTTGGACAAAAATCGATTGGGGTGTGCCAGAGAGGTTGGGAATCGTCCCTGTATGGTCCGTTTAATTTTTTGTGGCCATTTTGGTGGACAAGCAGGCAAAACTGCACGAATGGGGTATTTTCTGGCCAAATTGGTGTGCTATATCCTACGATTTTGGGGGTGGGCCCGGGGTTTGGGCGTGCTGTTGGCCGAAACTTGACCTGGGCGTGCCAAGGAGGTTGGGGACTCTCCCAGTGTGGTCCGTTTAATTTTTTGTGGCTATTTGGGTGGAGAAACGGGTGAAACAGCGCGAACGGGGCATTTTCAAGCCAAATTGGTATGCTAAAGCCCACGGTTTTAGGGGTGGACCCGGGGTTCGGGTGTGCTGTGGGCCGAAAGTCGATCGGGGCATGCCAAGGAGGTTGAGAATCATCTTAGTGTGGTCCGTTTAATTGTTCGTGGCCATTTCGGTGGAAGAACGAGTGAATCAGCATGAACGAAGCATTTTTGGGGTAAATCGATGTGTTGTAGGCCACTGCTTTGGGGGCTGGCTTGGGGCCCGGGCGTGCTGTGGGTCAAAAATTGACCAGGGCGTGCCAGGGGGGTTGAGGATCTTCCCTGTGCGGTCCGTTTAATTTTTCGTGGCCATTTGGGTGGACAAACGGGCGATACGTTGCGAACAAGGTATTTTCGGGTAAAATTAGTGTGCTATAGCCTACGATTATGGGGGTGGGCCCGGGGTACGGGTGTGCTGTTGGCCGAATATTAACCGGGGAAAGCCAGGGAGGTAAGGAATCATCCCTGCGTGGTCCGTTTAATTTTCCGTGGCCATTTGGGAGGACAAACCGATGAAACGTCACAAATGGGGTATTTTCGGGCCAAATCGGTGTGCTATAGCCCATGGTTTTAGGAGTGGGCCCGGGGTCCGGGTGTGCTGCGGGCCAAAAATCGATTGGGGCGTGCCAGGGAGGTTGGGGATTGCCTCAGTGTTGTCAATTGAATTTTATTCTGGCTATTTGGGTGGACAAAAAGGCAAAACGACGCGAACGTGGCATTTTTGGGCCAAACCGGTGTGCTATAGCCCACAGTTTTGGAGGTGAACCCAGGCTCCGGGTGTGCTGTCGGGCAAAAATCATCTGGGGTGTGCCATGGAGGTTGGGATCGTCCCAGTGTGGTCCGTTTAATTTTTCGTGACCATTTAAGTAGATAAACAGGCGTAACGGCGCGAACGGGGTATTTACGGGCTAAATTGGTATGGTATAGCCCACGGTTTTGGTGGTGGGCCCAAGGTCCGGGCGTGCTGTTAGCCAAAAATCGACCGTGGCATGCCAGGTGGGTTAGGGATTATCCCATTGTGGTCCGTTTAATTTTTTGTGACCATTTGGGTGGACAAACGAGCGAAATAGCGCGAACGGGGTATTTTTGGGCTAATATGGTTTGCCATATCCCACGGTTTCGGGGGTGGGCCCGGGGTCCGGGCATGCTGTGGGCCAAAAATTGATCGAAGAGTGCCAGGGAGGTTGGGGATCGTCCCAATGTGGTTCATTTAAATTTTCATGGCCATTTGGGTAGACAAACAGGTGAAACAGTGGGAATCGAGCATTTTCAGTTAAAATTGTTGTGCTATAGCCCACAATTTTGGGGGTGGACTTGGGTTCCGGGCGTACTTTGGGCAAAAAATCAATCGGGGAGTGCCAGGGAAGTTGGGCCTCGTCCTAGTATGGTTCTTTTAATTTTTTGTGGAAATTTGGGTGGACAAACGGGAGAACGTCGTGAACAGGGCAATTTTAGGTCAAATCGGTGTGCTATAGCCCACGATTTTAGGGGTGGGCCCGGGGTATGGGTATGCTGTGGGTCAAAAATCGACTGGGGCGTGCCAGGGATGTTGGGGATCATCCCAATGTGGTCCTTTTAATTTTTTGTGGCCATTTGGTGGACAAATGAACGAAACAGCATGAACGGGGCATTTTCAGGCCAAATCGGTATGCTTTAGCCCACGGTTTTGGGGGTGGGCACGGGGTTCGGGTGTGCTGTGAGCCAAAAATTGATCGAGGAGTGCAGGGTGGTTTGGGATCGTCCTATTGTTGTTCGCTTAATTTTCCGTAGCCATTTAGGTGGACAAATGGGCAAAACAACGCGAACAGGGCGATTTCGAGCCAAATCAGTGTGCTGTAGCCCACGGTTATGGGGGTGGACCTGGGGTCCAATTGTGCTGTTTACCGAATATCAACGGAGGCATGCCAAGGAGGTTGGGAATCGTCCCTGTGTGGTCCGTTTTATTTTTCGTGGCTATTTGGGTGGACAAACGGGCGAAACGACGCGAATGGGGCATTTTCGGGCTAAATTGGTGGGCTCGGGCCTAGGGCGTGCTGTGGATTAAAAATTAACGAGGGTGTTCCATGGAGATTGTGGATCGTCCTAGTGTTTTCCGTTTAATTTTTTGTGGCCATTGGGGTGGACAAACGGGCTAAACAGCACGAACGGGGCATTTTTGGCCCAAATCATGTGTTATAGCCCATGGTTTCGGGTGTGGGCTCGGGGTTCAACAGTGTTGTGCAATGAAAATAGACCGAGGCATTCCAGGGAGGTTGGGGATTATCCCAGTGTGATCTGTTTAATTTTTCGTGGCCATTTGGGTGGACAAACAGGCAAAACGGTGCGAATGGGGTATTTTTGGGCCAAATTAGTGTGCTATAGCCGATGGTTTTGGGGGTGGGAACGGGGTCCGGGCGTGCTATGTGCCAAAAATTGACCGGGGTGTGCCAGGGAGGTTGGGGATCATCACAGTGTGGTTCGTTTAATTTTTTCTGGCCATTTCTGTTGACATATGGGTGAAACAGCATTAACGGGGCATTTTCAGGTAAAATCAGTGTGCTATAGCCAACGGTTTTGGGGGTGGCCCTGGGGTTTGGGCGTGCAGTGGGTCGAAAATCGACCGGGGTGTGCCAGGGAGGTTGGGGATCGTCCTAGTGTGGTCCATTTAATTTTTTGTGGCAATTTGAGTGGATAAACGAGCGAAACAGTGCGAACGTGGCATTTTCGGGCGAAATCGGTGTGCTATAGCCTAAGGTTTCGGGGGTGGGCCCGGGGTCCAATCGTGCTGTGGGACGAAAATCAACTGTGCATGCCAGGGAGGTTGGGGATCGTCCCAGTGTGGTGTATTTAATTTTTTATGGTCATTTGGGTGGACAAACGGGTGAAACAGCGCGAACGGGGCATTTTTGGGCCAAATCGGTGTGCTATAGCCCACAGTTTTGGGGGTGGAATCGGAGTACGCTTTGGGGTGGGCTCGGGGTCCGGACGTGCTGCAGGTCGATAATCAACCGGGACATGTCAGGGAGGTTGGGGATCGTCTCACTGTAGTCCGTTTAATTTTTCGCGGCTATTTGGGTGGATAAACGGGCGAAACGGCAAGAACACTGTATTTTCGGGCCAAATCGGTTTGCTATAGCCTACGGTTTTGGGTATGGGCTCGAGGTCCAGGCGTGATGTGGGCCGAAAATCAATCGGGGCGTACCAGAGAGGTTGGGGATCGTCCCAGTGCGGTCCTTTTAATTTTTAGCGTGTATTTGCGTGGACAAACAGGAAAAATGACACAAATGAAGTATTTTTGGGATAAATCGGTGTGCTATAGCCCATGATTTTAGGCATGTTGTGGGACGAAAATCGACCGAGGCGTACCAGAGAGGTTGGGGATCGTCCCAGTGCGGTCCTTTTAATTTTTAGCATATATTTGGGTGGACAAACAGGAAAAATGACACAAACAGAGTATTTAAGGGATAAATCGGTGTGCTATAGCCTATGGTTTTGGGTATGCCAGGGAGGTTGGGGATCGTCCTAGTGTGGTCCGTTCTATTTTTCGTGGCCATATGGGTGGGCAAACGGGTAAAATGGCGCGAACGGGGCATTTTTGGGCCAAATCGGTGTGCTGTAGCCCATGGATACTGGGGTGGGCCCGGGGTTCAGGAGTGTTGTTGGCTGAATATCGACCGGGGCGTGCCAGGGAGGTTGGAATCATTTCTGTGTGGTCCGTTTAATTTTACATGACCATTTGGGTGGATAAATCGGCGAAATGGTGGAAACTGGGCATTTTTGGGAAAAATCGATGTGTTATAGCCCACGATTTTGGGGGTGGACCCGATCTCCAGGCGTGTTGTTGGCCGAAAATCAATTGGGGTGTGCCATGGGGGGTGGTGATCGTCCCAGCGTAGTTCTTTTAATTTTTCATGGCCATTTGGATGGACAAACGGGTGAAACGGCGAGAACGACACATTGTCGGGCCAAATCGGTGTGCTATAGCCCAAGATTTCGGGAGTGGGCCCGGGGTCCGGGTGTACTGTGAGTCGGAAATCGACCAGGGAATGCTAGGGAGGTTAGGGATCGTCCCAGATTGGTCCGTTTAATTTTTCGTGGCCATTTGTGTGGACAAAAGGGAAAAACCGCATGAACCAAGCATTTTTTATCAAAATTACGGTGCTATAGCCCACAATTTTGGGGGTGGGCTCAGGGTTTGGGTGTGCTATGGGTCGAAAATCAACTGGGGCATTCCAGGGAGGTTGGGGATCGTCCCACTGCGGTCCTTTTAATTTTTAGCGTATATTTGGGTGGACAAACAGGAAAAACGCCTCAAATGAAGTATTTTTGGGATAAATCGGTGTGCTATAGCCCATGGTTTTAGGCGTGCTGTGGGACAAAAATCGACCGGGGCATACCAGAGAGGTTGAGGATCGTCCCAGTGCGGTCCTTTTAATTTTTAGCATATATTTGGGTGAACAAACAGGAAAAATGACACAAACGGAGTATTTTGGGGATAAATCGGTGTGCTATAGCCTATGGTTTTGGGTATGCCAGGGAGGTTGAGGATCGTCCTAGTGTGGTCCGTTCTATTTTTCGTGGCCATATGGGTGGGCAAACGGGTAAAATGGCGCGAACGGGGCATTTTTGGACCAAATCGGTGTGCTATAGCCCATGGATATGGGGGTGGGCGTAGGGTTAGGGCGTGCTGTTGGCGGAATATCGATCGGGGCGTGCCAGGGAGGTTGGAATCATTTCTGTGTGGTCCGTTTAATTTTACATGACATTTGGGTGGATAAATCGGCGAAATGGTGGAAACTGGGCATTTTTGGGCAAAATCGGTGTGTTATAGGCCACGATTTTGGGGGTGGGCCCGAGCTCGAGGCGTGCTGTGGGCCAAAAATCGATTGGGGTGTGCCATGGGGGGTGGTGATCATCCCAGCGTAGTTCTTTTAATTTTTCATGGCCATTTGGGTGGACAAACGGGTGAAACGGCGAGAACGGCACATTTTCGGGCCAAATTGGTGTGCTATAGCCCATGATTTTGGGAGTGGGCCCGGGGTCAGGTCGTACTGTGAGCCGAAAATCGACCAGGGCGTGCAACGGAGGTTAGGGATCATCCCAAATTAGTTCGTTAAATTTTTCGTGGCCATTTGTGTGGACAAAAGGGAAAAACCGCATGAACTAAGCATTTTTTATAAAAATTGCGGTGCTATAGCCCACAATTTCGGGGGTGGGCTCGGGGTTCGGGTGTGCTATGGGCCGAAAATCAACTAGGGCATGCCAGGGAGGTTGGGGATCATCCTAGTGTGGTCCATTTAATTTTTTGTGGCCATTTGGGTGGATAAACGGGCGAAACGGCTTGAACGGGAAATTTTTTGGCCAAATCGAAGTTCTATAGCCCACGGTTTCGGGGGTGGACTCGGGGTTCGGGCGTGCTGTTGGCCAAAAATTGACTAGGGCGTGCAATGGAGATTGGGGATCGTCCCAGTGTGGTCCGTTTAATTTTTCGTGGCCATTTAGGTGGACAAACGGGCAAAACAGCGGGAATCGAGCATTTTTGGTCAAAATAGTTGTTCTATAGCCAACGATTTCGGGGGTGGGCCCGAGTTTCGGGCGTGCTGTGGGCCAAAAATCGGCCAGGGTGTGCTAAGAAAGTTGGGGAACATTCCAGTGTGGTCCGTTTATTTTTCGTGGCCATTTCGTTGGACAAACGGCGTGAACGGGGCAATTTCAGGCAAAATTAGTGTGCTATAGCCCACGGTTTCGGGGGTGGGATCGGGGTTCGGGTGTGCTGAAGGCTAAAAATCGACTGAGGCGTGTCAGGGAGGGTGGGGATGGTCCCAGTGTGGTTCGTTTAATTTTTTATGGCCATTTAGGTGGGGAAACGGGCTAAATCGGTGTGTTATTGCCCACGATTACGGATGTGGACCTGGGGTTCGGCTGTGCTACTTGCCAAAAATCGACCGGGGTATGCCCAGGATGTTGGGAATCGTCCCTGTGTGGTCCGTTTATTTTTTCGTGGCTAGTTGGGTGGACAAATGGGTGAAACGGCACGAATGAAGCATTTTTGGACTAAATCAGTGTGTTATAGCCCACGGTTTTTAGGGTGTGCCCAGGCTTCGGGTGTGCTGTGGGGCTAAAATCAACTAAGGTGTGCCATAGAGGTTGGGGATCGTCCCAGTGTGGTCCGTTTAATTTTTTCGTGGCTATTTGGATGGACAAACGGGCGAAACGGCGGGAACGGGGCATTTTTTGGCCCAAATCGTGTGTTATAGCCCACGTTCTTTAGGGTGGGCCTGAGTTTCGGCCGTGCTGTAGGCCGAAAATCGACCGGGGTATTCCAGGGAGGTTGGGGATTATCCCAGTGCGGTCTGTTTAATTTTTCGTGGCTATTTGGGTGGACACACGGGCGAAACTATGCGAACGGTGCATTTTTTAGCCAAATCGGTGTGCTATAGGCCACAGTTACGGGGATGGACCCCGGGTCCGGGTGTGCTGCTGGCCAAATATCTACCGGGGAGTGCCAAGGAGGTTACTGTGTGGTTCGTTTATATTTTCGTGGCCATTTGGGTGGACTAACGAGCGAAACAGTGCAAACGGGACATTTTTTAGCCTAATCGGTGAGCTATAGCCCACGGTTTTGGGAGTGGCCCCAAAACAACGTGAACGATGCGAATGGTGAATTTTCAGGCTAAATCGGTATGCTATAGCCCACGGTTTTGCCATTTTGGTGGACAAACAGACGAAACGGTGCGAACGGTGCATTTTCAGGCTAAATCGATGTGCTATAGCCCACGGTTACGGGGGTGGACCCGGGTTCTGGGTGTGCTGCTAGCCAAAAATCAATCAGGGCGTGCTAAGGAGGTTGAGAATCGTCCCTGTGTGGTCCGTTTATTTTTTCGTGGTTATTTGGGTTGACAAACGGGCGAAATGGTGCAAACATGGCATTTTTGAGCCAAATCGGTGTGCTATAGCCCACAGTTACGGTGGTGGGCCCGGGGTCCAGCTGTGCTGTTGCCCGAAAATCAATCGGTGTGTGCCAGGGAGGTTGGGAATCATCCTTGTATGGTCTTTTTAAATTTTCGTGGCCATTTGGATGGACAAACGGGTAAAATGGCATGAAAAGTGCATTTTTGGGCCAAATCGGTGTACTATAGCCCACGGTATTGGGGATGGGCTGGGGCTTCGGGCGTGCTGTGGGCCAATAATCGACTGGGGTGGGACATGAAGGTTGGGGATCATCCCAATGTGGGCCGTTTAATTTTTTGTGGCCATTTAGGTGGACAAACGGGCGAAACAGCGCGAATTGGGCATTTTCAGTCTAAATCGGTGTCTTATAGCCCACGGCTTCGGGGGTGGGCTCGGGGTTCGGGCATGCTATATGCCAAAAATCGACCAGGGCGTGCTAGAGAGGTTGGGGATCGTCCCAGTGTAGTCTGTTTAATTTTTTATGGCCATTTGGGAGGACAAATAGTTGAAGCAGCGGGAATAGGGAATTTTTGGGCCAAATCGGTATGCTATATCCCATGGTTTTGGGGGTGGCCCTGGGGTCCGGGCGTGCTGAGGGTTAAAAATTGATCGGAGCGTGCTAGGTAGGTTGGGGATCATCCCAGTGTCGTCCGTTAAATTTTTTGTGGCCATTTGGGAGGACAAATGGGCAAACCGGCTCGAACCGAGCATTTTCAATCAAAATCATTGTGCCAGAGCCCACTATATCGGGGGTGGGCCCAGTGTCCGAGCGTGCTGTGGGCCAAAAATCTACTGGGCATGACGGGAGGTTGGGGATTGTCCCAATATAGTCCATTTAATTTTCTGTAGCCATTTGGGTGGACAAACGGGGAAAAACTGCACAAACGAGGCAATTTCGGGCCAAATCGGTGTGCCATAGCCCATAATTTTTGGGGTGGGCCCGGGCGTGTTGTGGGCCAAAAATCGATCGGGGTGAGCTAGGGAGGTTGGGGATCATCCCAGTGTAGTCCGTTTAATTTTACATGGCTATTTGGGGAGACAAACGGGCAAACGGGGCGAACGAGGCATTTTTGGGCCAAAATAGCCTATGGTTTCGAGGGTGGCCCCGAGTTCCGAGTGTGTTGTGGGCTAAAAATTGATCGGGATATGCCAGGGAGGTTGGGGATCGTCCCAGTGTGGTCCGTTTAAAATTTTGTGGCCATTTGAGTGGACAAATGAGCGAAATAGCATGAACGGGGCATTTTTGGGGCAAATCGATGTGCTATAGCCCATGGTTTAGAGGGATGGACCAAGGTCCGGATGTGCTGGGGGTCGAAAATCGATCGGGGTTTGCCAGGGAGGTTGGGGATCATCCCAGTGCGGTCCGTTTAATTTTTCGTGGCCATTTGAATGGAAAAACGGGCGAAACTGCGCGAATGGTGCATTTTCGGGCTAAATCTGTGTGTTATGGACATGGTTACTGGGGTGGACCCGGGGTTCGGGTGTGCTACTGGCGGAAAATCGACCTGGGCGTGCCAAGGAGGTTGGGAATCATCCCTGTGTGTTCCGTTTATTTTTACGTGGCCATTTGGGTGGACTAACGGGCAAAACGGTGCGAACGAGGCATTTTTTGGCCGAATCGGTGAGCTATAGCCCACGGTTTTGGGGGTGGGCCCGGGGTTCGAGCATGATGTTGGCCAAAAATAGTCCGGGGCATGCCAGGGAGGGTGGGAATCATCTCTGTGTGGTCCGTTTTATTTTTATTGGCCATTTGGGTGGATATACCGGTGAAATGGCGCGAACGGGGTATTTTCAGGCCAAATCAGTGTGCTATAATAGCCCACAGTTTTAGGAGTGGCCCGGGCTTCGGGCGTGCTGTGGGCCAAAAATCGACTGAGGTGTGCCATGGAGGTTGGGGATCATCCCAGTGTGGTTTGTTTTATTTTTCATGGCTATTTGGGTGGACAAAAGGGCGAAACGGCGCGAACGGGGCATTTTCGGGCTAAATTGGTGTGCTATAGCCCACGGTTTCAGTGGTGGGCCCGGCGTCCGGGCATGCAGTATGCCAAAAATCAACCAGGGCGTGCTAGGGAGGTTGGGAGTCATCCCAGTGTGATCCGTTTAATTTTTCGTGGCCATTTGGTGGACAAACGAGCGAAACAGCATGAACGGGGCATTTTTGGGGAAAATGGGTGTGCTATAGCCCACGATTTAGGGAGATGGCCCGGGGTCCGGGCGTACTGTATGTCAAAAGTTGATCGGGGCGTGCCAGGGAGGTAGGGGATCGTCCCAGTGCGGTCCGTTTAATTTTTCGTGGCCATTTGGGTGGACAAACGGATGAAACATCGCTAATGGAGAATTTTCAGGCCAAATTGGTGTGCTATAGCCCACGGATACGGGGCGTGGGCCCGTGGTCCGGGTGTGTTGTTGGATAAAAATTGACCGGAGCGTGCCAGGGAGGTTAGGAATCATCCCTGTGTGGTTCGTTTAATTTTTCGTGGCCATTTGGGTGGACAAATCGGTGAAACAAAATGAATGTGGCATTTTTGGGCCAAATCGGTGTGCTATAACCCATGGTTTTGGGGGTGGGCGCGGCCTTCGGGTGTGCTGTTGGCCAAAATTGACTGGGGCATGCTAGGGAGGTTGGGGATCATCCCAGTGTGGTCCGTTTAATTTTTCGTGGCCATTTGGGAGACAAACGGGCGAAACGGTGCAAACAAGGTATTTTTTTGGCCGAATTGGTGAGCTATAGCCCACTGTTTTGGGGTTGGGCCTGGGGTTTGGGCATGCTTTGTGCCGAAAATCAACTAGGAGTGCCAGGAAGATTGGGTATCATCTCAGTGTGGTCTATATAATTTTTTGTGTCCATTTGGGTGGTCAAACGGGAGAAACAACATGAACGGGGCATTTTCGGGCCAAATCGGTATGCTATAGCCCACGGTTTTGGGGGTGCACCCGGGGTACGGGCATGCTGTGGGCCAAAAATCAATAGGGGCCTGCTAGGGAGGTTGGGGATCGTCCCAGTATGGTCCATTTAATTTTATGTGGCTATTTGGGTGGACAAATGGGAGAAACGGCGCGAACGACGCCATTTCCATCTAAATCAGTGTGCTATAGCCCATGGTTTTGAGGGTAAGTTCGGGGTCCGGGCGTGCTGTGGGTCAAAAATCGATCGGGGCATGCCAGGGAGGTTGGGGATCATCCCAGTATGGCCCGTTTAATTTTTTGTGGCCATTTGGGTGGACAAACGGATGAAACGGCGCGAACAGGGCATTTTCTGGCCAAATCGGTGGGCTATAGCCCACGATTTTGAGGGTGGACACGGGGTCCGGACGTGTTGTGGGATAAAAATTGATCGGGGTGTGCCAGGGAGGTTGGGGATGGTCCCAGTGTGGTCTGTTTAATTTTTTATCGCTATTTAGGTGGACAAACGGGCGAAACTGCACGAACGGGGCATTTTCGGCCCAAATCGTGTGCTATAGCCCACGATTTCGAGGATGGGCCTGGGGTTCGGCCATTCTGTGGACTAAAAATTGAACGTTTAATTTTTCATGGCTATTTGGGTAGACAAACGAGTGAAACGGCATGAAGGGGGAATTTTCTGGCCAAATCGGTGAGCTAGCCTACGATTTCGGGGGTGGACACGGGGTCCGCGCGTGCTGTGAGCCAAAAATCGACCTGGGCATGCTAGGAAGGTTAGGGATGATCCCAGTATTCTACGTTTAATTTTTGTGTCCATTTGGGTGGACAAACAGGCGAAATAACACGAACCGAGCATTTTCGATCAAAATCATTATGCTATAGCCAACGATTTCGGGGGTGGGCCCGGGGTCCGAGCGTGCTATAGGTTGAAAATCAACTGGGGCATGCCAGGGAGGTTGGGAATCATCCCAATGTGGTACTTTTAATTTTTCATGGCTATTTGGGTGGACAAACGGGAGAAACAGCGTGAACGAGGCATTTTCGGGCCAAATCGGAGTGTTATAGCCCACTATTTTGGGGTTGAGCCCGGGTTCAGGAGTGTTGTGGGTTAAAAATCGACTGGGGCATGACATGGAGTTTGGGGATCGTCCCAGTGTTGTCCGTTTTATTTTTCATGGCCATTTAGGTGGACAAACAGGCAAAATGACGCGAACGATGCATTTTTGGAAAAAATTGGTGTGCTATGTCCCACGGTTTTGGGGTTGGGCCCGGGGTTCGGGTGTGCTGTTTGTCAAAAATTGATCGGGGTATGCCATGGGGGTTGAGGATTATCCCAGTGTGGTCCGTTTACTTTTTCGTGGCCATTTGAGTGGACAAACGGGCGAAACGAAGCAAACCGATCATTTTCGATCAAAATTATTGTGCTATAGCCCATCATTTTGGGGGTGGGCCCAGGGTTCGAGCGTTCAGTGGGGCGAACAATCGACCGGGGCATACCAGTGAGGTTGAAGGTCATCCCAATGTGGTCCGTTTAATTTTCTGTGGCTATTTGGGTGGACAAACAGGTGAAACAGTGCAATTTCAGGCCAAATCGGTGTGCTATAGCGCACGGTTTCGGGGGTGGGCTCGGGGTCCGGACGTGCTGCGGCACAAAAATCGACCGGAGTGTACCTTAGAGGTTGGGGGTTGTCCCAGTATAGTTCATTTAATTTTTCTTGGCCATTTGGGTGGACAAACGGGCGAACAACGCTAATGGGGCATTTTCAGGCCAAATCGGTGTGCTATAGACCACGATTTCGGGGGTGGGCTCGGGGCCTGGGTGTGCTCTGGTCCAAAAATCGACCGGGGCATGCCAGGGAGGTTGGGGATAGTCCCAGTGTGATCTAGCTAATGTTTTGTGACCATTTGGGTAGACAAACGAGCGAAACAGCGTGAACGAGGCATTTTCGGGGAAATTCAATGTGCTATAGTCCACGGTTTAGGGGGATGGCCTAGGGTCCGGGCGTGCTGTGGGTTGAAAATTGATCGGGGCATACCAGGGAAGTTGGAAATCATTCCAGTGCAGTTCGTTTAATTTTTCGTGGCTATTTGGGTGGACAAACGGGCGAAACGGCGCGAACGGGGTATTTTTTATCTAAATCGGTGTGCTATAGCACACGATTACGGGGGTGGTCCTAGGTTTCTGGAGTGCTATTGGCCGAAAATTGACCGGGGCATGCCAGCGACGTTGGGAATCGTCCCTGTGTGGTCTTTTTATTTTTTCTTGGCCATTTGGGTTGCCAAACGAGTGAAACTGTGCGAATGGGATATTTTTGGGCTAAATTGGTGTGCTATAGCCCACGGTTTTGGGGGTGGGCTCGAGCTTCAGGCGTGTGGCGGGTGGTCCATTTAATTTTTCATCTCTGTGTGGTGCGTTTAAATTCTTGTGGCCATTAGGGTGGAGAAACGAGCGAAACGGAGGGGACCGAGCATTTTTGATCAAAATAGTTGTGCTATAGCCCACGATTTAGAGAATGGGCCCGGGTTCTGGGCGTAGTGTGGACCAAAAATCGACCGGGGCATGCCAGGGAAGTTGGGGATCGTCACAGTGTGGTCCGTTTAATTTTTTGTGGCCATTTGGTTGAATAAACAGACGAATGGCGTGACCAGGGCATTTTTAGCCCAAATCGGTGTGCTATAGCCCACGGTTTCGGGGGTGCGTTCGGGTGTGTTGTGGGTCAAAAATCGAGTGGGGCATGCCACGTAGGTTGGTGATCGACCTAGTGTGATCCATTTATTTTTTCGTGGCCATTTGGGTGGACAAACGAGCGAAATGGCAAGAACGGGGCATTTTTGGGCCAAATCGGTGTGCTATAGCCCACGATTTTGGGGGTGGGCCCGAGGTCCGGGTCTTCTGTGAGGCAAAAATCAACCGGAGTGTGCCAGGGAGGTTGGGGATCGTCTCGATGTGGTTCGTTTAATTTTTTATGGCCATTTCTGTGGACAAACGGCCGAACGGCGCAAATGGGGCATTTTCGTGCCAAATCGGTGTGCTATAGCACATGGTTTCTGGGGTGGGCTCAGGGTCTGGGTGTTTGGTGTGCTATAAATCGATCGGGGCATGCCTGAGAGGTTGGGAATCATCCCAGTGTGGTCCGTTTAATTTTTCAAGGCTATTTGGGTGGACAAACGATCGAAACAGAGTGAACGGGCATTTTCGAGGCAAATCGGTGCGCTAAAGCCCACAACTTAGGGGTCTGGCCTGGGCTCTCGGTGTGCTGTAGGTTAAAAATCAAATTGGTGTGCCAGGGAGGTTGGGGATCATACCAGTGCAGTCCATTTAAATTTCCGTTGCTATTTAGGTGGACAAACAAGTGAAACGGCGCGAACGGTGTATTTTTGGGCCAAATCGGTGTGCTATAGCCCACAGTTACGGGGTGGGCTCGGGGTTCGGGCGTGCTGTTGGCCGAAAATTGACCTTGGCATGCAAACACGGTTTGTTATCTTCCCATTGTGGTCCGTTTAATATTTCATGGCCATTTGAAAGGACAAACGGGAGAAACAGCACGAACAAGGCATTTTTGGGTTAAATTAGTGTGCTACAGCCCATGGTTTTGAGGGTGGGCTCGGGGTCCGGGTGTGCGGTGGGCCAAAAATCAACCGAAGCGTGCCAGGGAGGTTGGGGATCATCCCAGTGTGGTACGTTTAGTTTATCATGGTTATTTGGGTGGACAATCAAGCGAAACAGTATGAACGAGGCATTTGCAGGGCTAATCGGTGTGCTATAGGCCACAGTTTAGGGGGCTGGAATAGGGTCCGGGCGTGTTGTGGGTCAAAAATCGACCGGGGCATACCAGGGAGGTTGGAGATCATTCCAGTATGGTCCATTTAATTTTTCCTGGCCATTTGGGAGGACACACGGGAAAAACGGCATGAACGAGGCATTTTCGAGCAAAATCGGTGTGCTATAGCCCACGGTTATGGGGGTGGGCCCCGGGTCGGGGCGTGTTGTTGGACGAAAATCAACTGGGGCATGCCGGGGAGGTTGGGAATCGTCCCTGTGTGATCCATTTAATTTTTCGTGTCCATTTGGGTGGACAAACGGGGAAACGACGCGAATGGGACATTTTCGGGCTAACTCGATATGCTATAACCCACAATTTTGGGGGTGGGCTCAGGGCCCGTGCGTGCTGTGGGTTAAAAATCGACCGGTGCATGCCAGGAAGGTTGGAGGTCATCCCAGTGTGGTACGTTTAAATTTTTTTGGTCATTTGGGAGGATAAACGGGCAAAACGGCGCGAATGGGGCCATTTCGTGCCAAATCGGTGTGCTATAGCCCACGGTTTTGGAGGTGGGCCCGTGCTCCGAGAGTGCAGTGGGCCAAAAATTTATTGGGGCGTGCCATGGAGGTTGGGGATCATCCCAATGTGGTCCATTTAATTTTTTGTGGCCATTTTGGTGGACAAACGGGCGAACGACGTGAATGGGGCATTTTTGGGCCATATTGGTGTGTTATAGTCCATGGTTTC
Organism: Capsicum pubescens; assembly: GCA_030864215.1. Taxonomy (NCBI): domain Eukaryota; kingdom Viridiplantae; phylum Streptophyta; class Magnoliopsida; order Solanales; family Solanaceae; genus Capsicum; species Capsicum pubescens. Next base: position 42,603,121 of record CM061538.1, read on the forward strand.
AGGTGTGTCCTAGGGTGTTTTGTGGGCCACAAATCAACCGGGGCATGCCAGGGAGGTTCGGGATCGTCCCTGTGTGGTCTGTTTGATTTTTTGTGGCCATTTGGGTTGACAAACGAGCGTAATGGTGCGAATGGGGTATTTTTGGGCCAAATTGATATGCTATAACCCACGATTTTTGGGGTGGGCCAGGGGTCCGGGAGTTTTGTGGGCTAAAAATCGACTGTGGCATGCTAAGGAGGTTGGGAATCATCCCTGTGTGGTCCATTTAATTTTTCGTAGCTATTTGGGTGGATAAACAGGCGAAACAACGCGAACAGGGCAATTTCGATCTAAATCAGTGTGCTATAACCCACGGTTTTGGGGGTGGACCCAGCGTCCGGTCGTACTTTATGCTGAAAATCGCTCGAGGTGTGCCAGGGGAAGTTGGGGATCTTCCCAGTATGGTCCATTTAATTTTTCGTGGCCATTTGGGTGGACAAACGAGCGAAACAGCATGAACGGGGCATTTTGGGGGAAAATGGGTGTGCTATAGCCAATGGTTTAGGGAGCTGGCCCGGGGTTCGGGTGTGCTTTATTTCGAAAATCGATCGGGGCGTGCCAGGGAGGTTGGGGATCATCCCAGTGTGGTTCATTTAACTTTTCGTGGGCATTTGGGTGGACAAACGGGTGAAATGGTGTGAATGGGGAATTTTCGGGCCAAATCGGTGTGCTATAGCCCATGGATACGGGGGTGGGCCCGGGTTTCGAGTGTGCTGTTGGCTAAAAATTGACCGAAACATGCCATCGAGGTTAGAAATCATCCCTTTGTTGTCCGTTTAATTTTTCATGGCTATTTAGGTGGACAAACCGGCGAAACAAACTGAACAGGGCATTTTGGGCCAAATCGGTATGCTGGCCACGATTTTTGGGGTGGGCACGGGATTCGGGCACGCCGTGGGCCAAAAATTGACCGGGGAGTTCCATGGAGGTTGGGATCATCCCAGTGTGGTCCGTTTAATTTTTTGTGGCCATTTGGGGGACAAACGGGCGAAACGGTGCAAACGAGGCATTTTTTGGCCGAATCGGTGAGCTATAGCCCACTATTTTGGGGTTGGGCCTGGGGTTCGTGCGTGTTGTGCGCCAAAAATCAACTAGGTGTGCCAGGAAGGTTGGGGATCATCCCAGTGTGGTCTATTTAATATTTGGTGGACAAACGGGCAAAACGGTACGAACGAGGCATTTTCCGACCAAATTGGAATGCTATAGCCCACGGTTTTGGGGGTGGGCCAGGGGTCTGGGCGTACTTTCGGCCAAAAATCAATTGGGACGTGCCAAGGAGGTTGGGATGGTCCCAGTGTGGTTCGTTTAATTTTTTGTGGCCATTTAGTTGGACAAACTGGCGAAACGGCGCGAACGGGGTATTTTTGACCCAAAATGTGTGCTATATAGCCCACGGTTTTGAGGGTGGGACCGGGGTTCGATCGTGCTGTGGGCTAAAAATCGACCGGGGCATTCCAGGGAGGTTGGGGATCATCCCAGTGTGGTCCGTTTATTTTTTCGTGGCTAGTTAGGTGGAGAAATGGGCGAAACGGGGTGAACAGGGAGTTTTCGTGCCAAATCAGTGTGCTATAGCCCACGATTTTGTGTGTGGCCCAGGGTCCGGGTATGCTTTGGGTCAAAAATCTATCCGGGCGTGCCATGGAAGTTGGGGATCATCCCAGTGCGGTCCCTTTAATTTTTCGTGGCCATTTGGGGGGACAAATGGGCGAAATGGCGCGAACGAGGCTTTTTCCGGACAAATCAATGTGCTATATCCCACGGTTTTTGGGGTGGGCCCGGGGTCCGGGCGTGCTGTGAATCCAAAATCGATTGGGGCATGCCAGGGAGATTGAGGATCATCCTAGTATGGTCCATTATATTTTTTGTTGCCATTTGGGTAGACAAACGGTCAAAACAGCGCGAACAGAGAATTTTTGGTTAAAATCGTTCTGCTATAGCCCACGATTTTGGGGCTGGGCTCGGTATCCGGGCGTGATGTGGGCCAAAAATTGATCGGGGCCTGCTATGGTGGTTGGGGATCGTCCCAGTGTGGTTCGTTTGATTTTATGTGGCTATTTGGGTGGACAAACGGCTGAAACAGCGCGAACGATGCCATTCCGAGCCAAATCATATGCTATAGACAATGGTTTCGAGGGTGGGCTCAGGGTCCGGGCGTGCAGTGGGTTGGAAATCGACTAGGGCATGCCAGAGAGGTTTGGGTTCATCCCAGTGTGGTCCTTTTAATTTTTTGTGGCTATTTGGGTGGACAAACTAGTGAAACGGCGTAAACTGAGCATTTTCGGTCAAAATCATCGTGCTATAACCCACGATTTTGGGGGTGAGCCCGGGGTCCGGGTGTGCTGTGGGCCAAAAATCGACCGGGGCATGCCAGGGAGAGTGGGAATTATCCCAATGTGGCCTGTTTAATTTTCTGTGGCCATTGGGGTGGACAAACGGGCGAAACGGCACAAACAATGCGATTTCAGGCCAAATTAGTGTGCTATAGCCCACAGTTTTGGGGGTGGGCTCGGGTACCGGGCGTGCTGTGTGTCGAAAATCTATCGCGGTGTACCAGGGAGGTTGGGGATCGTCCCAATGTAGTCCGTTTAATTTTTCGTGGCCATTAAGGTGGACAAACGGGAGAACGACGCGAACAGGGCATTTTCGAGCCAAATCGATGTGCTATATGCCATAATTTTGGGGGTTGGCCCAGGGTTCGGTTGTCCTGAAGGACAAAAATTGACCTGGACATGCCAGGGAGATTGAGGATCATTCCAGTGTGGTTCGTTTAATTTTTTGTGTCCATTTTGGTGGACAAACGAGCGAAACAGCGTGAAGGGGCATTTTCTGGGCAAATCGATGTGCTATAGCCCACGGTTTAGGGGGCTAGCCCAAGTTCCGAGCATGTTGTGTGTCAAAAATCGATTGGGGCATGCCAAGGAGGTTGAGAATTGGCCCAGTGTGGTCCGTTTAATTTTTCATGGCCATTTGGGTGGACAAACAGGCAAAACGGCGCGAATGGTGCATTTTCAGGCCAAATCAGTGTGCTATAGCCCATGGTTACAGGGTTAGGCCCAGGGTCCGGGTGTGTTGTTGGTCGAAAATCGATCGAGGAATGCAAATTAGGTTGTAATCGCTCCAGTGTGGTCTATTTATTTTTTCGTGGCCATTTGGGTGGACAAACGGGCAAAACGGCGCAAATAGGGCATTTTCGAGCTAAATCGGTGAGCTATAGCCCACGGTTTTGGGCGTGGGCCCGAGATTTGGGCGTGATGTCATCCAAAAATCGACTGGGGTATGCCATGGAGGTTGAGGGTCATCCCAGTGTGGTCCGTTTAATTTTTCGTGGCAATTTGGGAGGACAAACGGGCAAAACGACGTGAAATGGGCATTTTCGGCCCAAATCGCGTGCTATAGCCCACGATTTCAAGGGTGGGCCTGGGGTTCGACTGTGCTGTGGGCCAAAAATAGATCATTTAATTTTTCGTGGCTATTTGGGTAGACAAACGGGCAAAACGACGTGAAAGGGGCATTTTCTGGCCAAATCGGTGTGCTATATCCCACGATTTCGGGGGTGGACACGGGGTTCGGGTGTGCTGTGAGCCAAAAATTGACCAGGGCGTGCTAGGGAGGTTGGGGATGATCTCAGTATGGTCTATTTAATTTTTTGTGGCCATTTGTGTGGACAAACGGGTGAAACGGCGCGAACCGAGCACTTTTGGTCCAAATCATTGTGCTATAGCCCACGATTTCAGGGGTGGGCCTGGGGTCTGGGCGTGCTATAGGCTGAAAATCAACTTAGTCATGACAAGGAGGTTAGGGATCGTCCTATCTTGGTCTATTTAATTTTTCATGGCCATTTAGGTGGACTAACGAGCAAAACGACGCGAACGGGGCATTTTCGGGCCAAATCGGAGTGCTATAGCCCACGATTTTGGGGTTGGGCCTGGGTACGGTAGTGCTGTGGGCCAAAAATCGACTGGGGCATGCTATGGAGTTTGGGGATAGTCCCAGTCTGGTCCGTTTTATTTTTCGTGGCTATTTGGGTGGACAAACAGGCGAAATGATGCAAATGATGCATTTTCGGGCTAATTCGGTTTGCTATATCCCACGGTTTTAGGGTAGGGCCCGGGGTTTGGGCATGCTATGGGTCAAAAATTGACCAGGGTATGCCAGGGGGGTTGAGGATCGTCCCATTGTGGTCCGTTTAATTTTTCGTGGCCATTTGAGTGGACAAACGGGCGAAACGGCGCGAACCAAGCATTTTCGATCAAAATTATTTTTTTATAGCCCATGATTTCGGGGGTGGGCCTAGGTTTTGGGAATTCAGTGGGCCAAAAATCTACCGGGGCATGCCAGGGAGGTTGGGGGTCATCCCAATATGGTCCTTTTAATTTTTTGTGGCTATTAAGGTGGATAAACAGGTCAAACGGTGCAATTTTGGGCCAAATCAGTGTGCTATAGCGCACGATTTTGGGGGTGGGCTCGGGGTACGGATGTGCTGTGGGCCAAAAATTGACCGGGCGTACCTGGGAGGTTAGAGATCATCCTAGTGTAGTCCATTTAATTTTTCGTGGCCATTTGGAGGGACAAATAGGCGAACAACGCTAATGGGGCATTTTTAGGCTAAATAGTTGTGCTATAGCCCACGGTTTTGGGGGTGGGCTCGGGACCCGTGTGTGCTTTGGGCCAAAAATTGACTGGGGTATGCCAGGGAGGTGGGGATAGTCCCAGTGTGGTCTGTCTAATTTTTTGTGGCCATTTGGGTAGACAAACGAGCGAAAGAGCGTGAACGGGGCATTTTCGAGGAAAATTGGTGTGCTATAGTCCACGGTTTAGGGGGCTGGCCCAGGGTCCGGGCGTGCTGTGGGTCAAAAATTGATCGGGGAGTACCAGGGAAGTTGGGAAGTATCCCAGTGCGGTTCATTTAATTTTTCGTGGCTATTTGGGTGGACAAACGGGCGAAATGCATGAACAGGGTATTTTCAAGCCAAATCTGGTGCTATAGCCCACGGTTATGGAGGTGGGCCCAGGGTTCGTGAGTATTGCTGGCCAAAAATCAACCGGGGTATGCCAGGGACGTTGGGAATCATCCTTGTATGGTCTGTTTATTTTTTCGTGGCCATTTGGGTGGACAAACGGGCGAAACTGTGCGAATGGGGCATTTTCAAGCTAAATCGGTGTGCTATAGCCCACGATTTTGGGGGTGGGCCCGAGCTTCGGGCGTGCTGTGGGTGGTCCATTTAATTTTTCATCCCAATTTGTTCCGTTTAAATTCTTGTGGCCATTAGGGTGGAGAAACGAAGGGGACCGAGCATTTTTGGTCAAAATAGTTGTGCTATAGCCCATGATTTCGGGGGTGGGCTCGGGGTCCAGGCGTGGTGTGGACCAAAAATTGACCGGGGCATGCCAGGGAAGTTGGAGATCATCACAGTGTGGTCCGTTTAATTTTTCGTGGCCATTTGGGTGAACAAACAAGTGAACGGCGTGAATGGGGCATTTTCGGGCCAAATCGGTGTGCTATAGCCCACGGTTTCAGGGGTGGGCTCGGGTGTGCTGTGGGTCAAAATTCTAGCGAGGCGTGCCAGGGAGGTTGGGGATCGACCCAGTGTGGTCTGTTTAATTTTTTGTGGCTATTTGGGTGGACAAACGAGCAAAACGGCGCAAACGGGGCATTTTCAGACCAAATCGGTGTGCTATAGCCCACGATTTTGGGGGTGGTCCCGAGGTCCTGGTCTTCTGTGAAGCAAAGATCAACCGGGGTATGTCAGGGAGGTTGGGGATTGTCCCAGTGTGGTCTGTTTAATTTTTTGTGGCCATTTGTGTGAACTAACGGCCGAACGGCGCAAACGGGGCATTTTCATGCCAAATCGGTGTGCTATAGCACACGGTTTTTAGGGTGGGCCCGGGGTCCAGGTGTTTGGTATGCTGTAAATCGACCGGGGCGTGCCAGGGAGGTTGGGGATCATCCCAGTGTGGTCCGTTTAATTTTTTGTGGCTATTTGGGTGGACAAACGATCAAAACAAAGTGAACGGGTATTTTCGGGGCAAATCGGTGCGCTAAAGCCCACGACTTAGGGGTCTGGCCCGGGCTCCCGACGTGCTGTAGGTCAAAAATCAACCAGGGCATGCCAAGGAGGTTGGGGATCATCCCAGTGCAGTTAGTTTAAATTTTTGTTGCTATTTGGGTGGACAAACGAGAGAAACGGCGCGAACGGTGCATTTTTGGGTCAAATAGGTGTGCTATAGCCCATAGTTATGGGGTTGGGCTCGGGGTCCGGGCATGCTGTTGGCCGAAAATCGACCTGGGCGTATGAAAGAAGTTGGGGATCATCCCATTGTGGTCTGTTTAATATTTTATGGCCACTTGAGTGGACAAACGGGCGAAACAATACGAACAAGGCATTTTTGGGTTAAATTAGTGTGCTACAGCCCACGGTTTTGGGGGTGGGCCTAGGGTTCGGGTGTACAGTAGGCCAAAAATCAACCGGGACATGCCTGGGAGGTTGGGGATCATCCCAATGTGGTCCGTTTAATTTTTCGTGGCCATTTGGATGGACAAACGAGCGAAACAACATGAACGAGGCATTTACAGGGCTAATCGATGTGCTATAGGCCACAGTTTTGGGGGCTGGACCGGGGTCCGGGCGTGTTGTAGGTTGAAAATCAACCAGGGCATGCCAGAGAGGTTGAGGATCATTCCAGTACGGTCCATTAATTTTTCATGGCCATTTGGGAGGTCACATAGGCAAAACGGCATGAACGAGGCATTTTTGGGCAAAATTGGTGTGCTATAGCCCACTGTTATGGGGGTGGACCCGGGTTCGGGGCGTGCTATTGGTCGAAAATCAACTGGGGCATGCCAGAGGAGTTTGAAATCATCCCTGTGTGGTCCGTTTAATATTTCGTGGCCATTTAGGTGGACAAACGGGTGAAACGACGCGAATGAGGCATTTTTGGGCTACCTCGGTATGCTATAGCCCACAGTTTTGGGGGTGGGCCCAGATTCCGCGCGTGCTGTGGGTCAAAAATCTACCGGTGCATTCCAGGGAGGTTGAAGGTCATCCCAGTGTGGTTCGTTTAAATTTTTGTGGTCATTTGGGTGGATAAACGGGCGAAACGGGACGAACGGGGCCTTTTCGTGCCAAATCGATATGCTATAGCCCTCGGTTTTGGAGATGGCCCCGAGCTTCGAGCGTGCAGTGGGTGAAAAATTGACTGGGGTGTGCCATGGTGGTTGGGGATCATCCCAGTGTGGTCCATTTAATTTTTTGTGGCCATTTGGGTGGACAAATGGGAAAACGGCGTGAACGGGGCATATTCGGGCCATATTGTTATGATATAGTCCATGGTTTCGGGTGTGGCCTTGGGTGTGTTGTGGGCCAAAAATCGACCGAGGCATGCCAGTGAGGTTGGGGATCGTCCCAGTGTGGTCCGTTTAACTTTTTGTGGCCATTTTGGTGGACAAACAAGCGTAACGGCACGAACGAGGTATTTTTGGGCCAAATCGGTATGCAATAGCCCACGATTTTGGAGGTGGGCCTGGGGTCCGGGTGTTCTGTGGGCCAAAAATCGACTGTGGCGTGCTAGGGAGGTTAGGGATCATCCCAGTATGGTCCGTTTAATTTTCCGTGGCCATTTAGGTGGACGAACGGGCGAAACAACGCGGACAGGGCAATTTCGGCCCACAGTTTCTGGGATGGGCCCGGGGTTCGGTTGTGTTGTGGGCTAAAAATCGACCGGGGAGTGCTAGGGAAGATTGAAGATCATCGCAGTGTGGTCCGTTCAATTTTTTGTGGCCATTTGGGTGGACAAACAAGTAAAACGGCACGAACGGGGTATTTTCGGGCCAAATCGGTGTGCTATAGACACGATCTCGGGGGTGGGCCTGGGGTCCGGGTGTGTTGTGGGCCAAAAATTGACCGGGGCGTGCCAGGAGGTTGGGAATCATCCCAGTGTGGTCCGTTTAATTTTTTGTGGCTATTTGGGTGGACAAACGACAGAAACAATAGGAACGGTGTATTTTTGGGGCAAATAGGTATGCTAAAGCACACGGGTTAAGGGGCTGACCCGGGGTCCAGGCATGCTGTGGGTCGAAAATCGACCGGGGCATGCCAGGGAGGTTGGGGACCATCTCAGTGTAGTTCGTTTAATTTTTCGTGGCTATTTAGGTGGACAAACGGGCGAAACAGTGTGAACGGTGCATTTTCAAGCCAAATTGGTGTGCTATAGCTTACGGTTATGGGGGTGGGCCCGGGGTCTAGGCGTGCTGTTGGCCGAAAATTGATCAAAGCGTTCCAGGGAGGTTGGGAATCATCCCTGTGTGGTTCGTTTAATTTTTCATGGCTATTTGGGTAGACAAATGGCCGAAACGGTGCGAACGGGGCATTTTCAGGACTAATCGGTGTGCTATAGCCCATAATTTTGGGTGTGGGCCAGGGGTTCGGGCGTGCTGTTACCAAAAATAGACCTTGGCGTGCCAAGGAGGTTAGGGATCATCCCACTATAGTCCCAGTATAGTTCGTTTAATTTTTCGTGGCTATTTGGGTGATCAAACGGTCGAAATAATGTGAACGGGGCATTTTTGGGCCAAATTGGTGTGCTATAGCCCACGGTTTCGGGGGTGGACCCGGGCTCCGGGTGTGCTGTCGGTCGAAAATCGACCAGGGCATACCAGGGAGGATGGGGATCGTCCTAGTGTGGTCCATTAAATTTTTTGTGGCCATTTGGGTGGATAAACGGGCGAAACGGCACGAACGGGGAAATTTCAGGCCAAATCGGTGTGCTATAACCCACTGTTTTGGGGTGGGCCTGGGGTCCAGCATGATGTGGGTCAAAAATTGACCGGGGAACACCAAGGAAGTTGGGGATCGTCCTAGTTTGGTCCGTTTAATTTTTCGAGGCCATTTGGGTGGATAAACGGGAGAAACAGACCGAACGAGGCATTTTCGGGTCAAATCGGTGTACTATAGACCACGATTTCGAGGGTGGACTCTGGTTCCAGGCGTGTTATGGGTCAAAAATCGACCGAGGCATGGCAGGGAGGTTGGGGATTATCCCAGTGTGGTCCATTTAATTTTTAACGGATATTTGGGTGGACAAACAGGCAAAACGGTGCGAACGTAGCATTTTTGGGTTAAATTGGTGTGCTATAGACCACGGTTTAGGTGGTGGGCTTGGGGTTCGGGCGTGCTGTTGGCCGAAAATTGATCGGGGCATGCCAGGAAGGTTGCGGATCATCCCAGTGTGGTCCGTTCAATTTTTTGTTGCCATTTGGGTGGACAAACGGGCGAAACAGTGCGAACGGGGCATTTTTGAAAAAAATCGGTGTGCTATAGCCTTCAGTTTTGGAGGTGGGTTCGGGTGTGCTTTGGGCCAAAAATCAATTGAGGCATACCAGGGAGGTTGGGGATCATCCCAGTGTGTTCTATTTAATTTTTCATGGCCATTTGGGTGGAAAAACGGGCGAAACGGCGCGAACAGGGCGATTTCAGGCCAAATTGGTGTCCTATAGCCAACGTTTTCATGGGTGGGCCCGGGGTTCGGGCATGCTGTTGGCCCAAAATTGACCGGGACATGCCATGGAAGTTGGGGATCATCCCAATGTGGTCCGTTTAATTTTGTGTGGCCATTTGCGTGGACAAATGATCAAAACAGTGTGAACGGGGTTTTTACAAGGAAAATCAGTGTGCTTTAGCCCATGGTTTAGGGGCCAGGCTCGGGGTCCGAGTGAGTTGTGGCTCAAAAATAAATCGGGGCATACCAAGGAGGTTGGGATCATCCCGGTGTGGTCTGTTTAATTTTCCATGGCCATTTGGGTTGACAAACGAGCGAAACAGCATGAACGGGGCATTTTCAGGGCAAATTAGTGTGCTATAGCCCACGGTTTAGGGGGCTGGCCCGGGGTCTGGGCCTGGTGTGGGTCAAAAATCGATTGGGGCAAGTCAGGGAGGTTGGGGATCATCCCAGTGCGGTCCGTTTAATTTTTTGGGGCCATTTGGGTGGACAAACGGGCTCAACGACGCGAATGGGATATTTTCAGGCCAAATTGGTATGCTATAGCCCAGGGTTACGAGAGTGGGATCGGGCGTGTTGTTGGCCAAAAATCAACCGGGGCATGCCAGGGAGGTTGGGAATCATCCCTGTGTGGTCCGCTTAATTTTTCGTGGCCATTTGGGTGGACAAACGGGAGAAACAACGTGAACGGGACATTTTCGGGCCAAATTAGTGTGCTATAGCCCACGGTTTCGAAGGTGGGCCCGGGCTCCGAGTATGCTATGGGCTGAAAATTGACTGGGGTATGCCATGGAGGTTGGAGATCATCCCAGTGTGGTCCGTTTAATTTTTCGTGGCCATTTGGGTGGACAAACGGGCGAAACGAAACGAACGGGGCATTTTCGGGCGTGCTGTGGGCCAAAAATTGACCGGGGCATGCCAGGTAGGTTGGGGATCATCCCCGTGTAGTCCGTTTAATTTTCCGTGGCCATTTGGGTGGACAAACGGGTGAAACAGTGTGAATGGGGCCTTTATCGGCTAAATCGGTAAGCTATATCCCACGGTTTTGGGGGTGGGCCCGGGGTTCGGGTGTGTTGTGGGTCAAAAATTGACAAGGGCATGCCAGGGAGGTTGGGGATCGTCCCAGTGTGGTCCGTTTAAATTTTTGTGGATATTTGGGTAGAAAACGGGCGAAATGGCAAGAACTGAGCTTTTTCGGTCAAAATGGTTATGCTATTTCCCACGATTTTGGGGGTTGGCCCAGGGTCCGAGCGTGCTGTGGGCCGAAAATCGATCAAGGCATGCCAGGGAAGTTGGGGTTCATCGCAGTATGGTCCGTTTAATTTTTCGTGGCCATTGGAGTGGACAAATGGGCGAACAGCGTAAATAAGGCATTTTCGGGCCAAATAGGTGTGCTATAACCCACGGTTTCAGGTGCAGGCCCGAGTGTACTGTAGACCAAAGATTAACCAGGGCGTGCCAGGGAGGTTGGGGATCATCCCAGTGTGGTCCGTTTAATTTTTTGTAGCTATTTGGGTGCAAACAAGTGAAACGGCACGAACGGGGTATTTTCGAGCCAAATCAGTGTCCTATAGCCCACGATTTTTGGGGTGGGCCTGGGGTTCGGGTGTGCTGTAGGCCAAAAATTAATCGGGGCATGCCAGGGAGGTTGGGGATCATCCCAGTGTGGTCCTTTTTTAATTTTTCGTGGCCATTTGGGCGGACAAACGGGCGAAACGAAGTGAACAAGGAAATTTTGGTCTAAATTTATGTCATATAGCCCACGGTTTTGGGGGTGGACTCTGGGTATGGGCTCGTTGTGGGCCGAAAATCGACTAGGGCATGCCAGGGAAGTTGGGGATCATCCCAGTATGGTTCGTTTAATTTTTCGTGACCATTTTGGTGGACAAATGAGCGAACGGGGCATTTTCACGCCAAATTGGTGTGCTGTAGCCAAAGGTTTCGGGGGTGGGCCTCGGGTCCGGGTGTACTGCAGCCCGAAAATCGATTGGGATGTGCCAGGCAGGTTTGGGATCATCCCAGTATGGTCCGTTTAATTTTTCGCATCCATTTGGGTGGACAAATGAGAGAAACAGCGTGAACGGAGCATTTTTGGGGTAAATCGGTCTGCTACAGTCCACGGTTACGGGAGTGGGCCCGAGTTTCAGGCGTGCAGAGAGGTTGGGAATCATTTGTGTGGGGTTCGTTTAATTTTTCATGGCCATTTGGGTGGACAAATGAGAGAAACGGCGCAAACGGGGAATTTTCAGGGAAAATCGATGTGCTATAGGCCACGGTTTCGGGGGATGGCCCGGGGTTCGAGCGTACTGTGGGTTGAAAATTGACCCAGGCGTACCAGGAGGTTGGGGATCATCCCAGTGTGATCCGTTTAATTTTTATGGCCATTTGGGTGGACAAACGGGAAAAACGGCATGAACGAGGCATTTTTGGGCTAAATCGATGTGCTATAGCCCACGGTTTTGGGGTTAGGTCTGGGGTCCAATCGTGGTGTTGGCCAAAAATCGAACGGGGCATGCCAGGGAGGTTGAGAATCATCCCTGTGTGGTTTGTTTAATTTTTCGTGGCCATTTGGGTGGACAAACGGACGAAACGGGGCATTTTCGAGCTAAATTGGTGTGTTGTCTGCCGAAAATCGAGTGGGATGTCCCATGGATGTTCGGGATCATCCCAGTATAGTTTGTTTAATTTTTTGTGGCCATTTGGAAGGAAAAACGGGCAAAACGGCGCGAATGGGGCATTTTTGGGCCAAATCGATGTGCTATAGTCGATTGTTTCGGGGGTGGGCCGGGGTCCGGGCGTGCAGTGGGCCAAATATCGATCGGGGAGAGCCAGTTAGGTAGGGGGATTCATCTCAATGTGTTCTGTTTAATTTTTCATGGCCATTTGGGTGGACAAACGGGCAAAACAACGCGAACGGGGCATTTTCGAGCCAAATCGCTGTGCTATGGCCCATGGTTTTGGGGGTGGACTCGGGTTTCAGGTGTGCTGTGGTTCAAAAATCTATCGAGACGTTCCAGGGAGGTTGGGGATGGTTCCAGTATAGTCCGTTTAAATTTTATGGCTATTTAGGTGGATAAACGAGTGAAACGGCTGGAACGGACCATTTTTGGGCCAAATCGGTGTGCTATAATAGCCCACAGTTTTGGGGTGGACACGGGGTCCGGCATGCTGTGGGCCAAAAATCAATCAGGGTGTGCCAGGGATGATGGGGATCATCTCAATGTGGTTCGTTTAATTTTTCGTGCCCATTTGGGTGGATAAACGGGCGAAACGAAGCGAACGGGGCATTTTCAGGCCAAATTGGTGTTCTATAGCCTACGGTTTTGGAGGTAGGCCCGGGCTACGGGAGTGTTGTCTACCAAAAATTGACTGAGGTGTGCCATGGAGTTTGGGGATCATCTCAGTGTGGTCCGTTTAATTTTTCATGGCCATTTGGATGGACAAATGAGCGTAACGGGGCATTTTCGGGCCAAATCGATGTGCTATAGCCCACAATTTTGGGGGTGGGCTGGGGTCCGGGCGTGTTGTGGGAAAATTATTGATCGGCGCGTGCCAGGTAGGTAGGGGATCGTCTCAGTGTGGTCCGTTTAATTTTTCGTGGCCATTTGTGTGGACAAATGGGCAAAACAGCGCGAACGGGGCATCTTCTAGCCAAATTGATGTGTTATATCCTACGGTTTCGGGGGAGGGCCCCGGGTCCGAGCGTGCTGTGGTTCAAAAATTGACCGGTGCATGCCATATAGGTTGGGGATGGTCCCAGTGTGGTCCGTTAAAATTTTTGTGGACATTTAGGTGTACAAACGGGCGAAACGGCGGGAACCGGGCGTTTTCGATCAAAATCATTGTGTTATAGCCCATGATTTCGGGGGTTGGCCTAGGGTCTGGGCGTGCTGTGGGCCAAAAATCAATCGGGGCAAGCCAGGGAAGTTGGGGATCATCCCAGTGTGGTCCATTTAATTTTTTGTAGCCATTTGGGTGGACAAACGGGAAAACGGCATGAACGGGGCTTATTCGGGGCATATTGGTGTGATATAGTCCATGGTTTTGGGTGTGGCCTCGGGTGTGTTATGGGCCAAAAATCGACCGAGGCGTGCCAGTGAGGTTGGGGATAGTCCCAGTGTGGTCCGTTTAAATTTTTTGTGGCCATTTTTGTGGACAAACGAGCGTAACGGCGCGAACGGGGTATTTTCGGGCCAAATCGGTGTGCTATAGACCACGGTCTCGGGGGTGGGCCTGGGGTCCGGGTGTGCTGTGGGACAAAAATCGACCGGGGCATGCCAGGAGGTTGGGGATCATTCCAGTGTAGTTCGTTTAATTTTTTGTGGCTATTTGGGTGGACAAACGACAGAAACATCAGCGTGAACGGGTCATTTTCAGGAAAAATCGGTGTGCTAGCCCACGGTTTTGGGGAGCTGGCCCAGGGTCCGGGCGTGCTGTGGGTCAAAAATCGATTCGGGCGTACCAGGGATGTTTGGGATCGGCCTAGTGCGGTGCGTTTAATTTTTCGTGGCCATTTGGGTGGACAAATGGGCGAAACGGTACGAATGGTGCATTTTCAGGCCAAATCAGTCAAATATCAGAAAGTAGAGGTTTTCTCCTAAGGGGGAGATGGTGTTTTGTGTTGTCAGGGTCGTATTTGTGTACCAGTGTATAGCCCACGGTTTCAGAGGTGGGCCCGGGGTCCAGGTGTGCTGGGGGCCAAAATCGACCGGGGCGTGCCAGGGAGGTTGGGGATCGTCCTAGTGTTGTTCATTTTTTTTCGTGGACATTTGGGTGGACAAAGAGTAAAATGAAGTGAACAAGGCATTTTTGGGACAAATCGGTGTACTATAGCCCACGATTTCGGTAGTTGGCCCAGGATCCGGGTGTGCTGTGGGCCAGAAATTGACCGGGAGATGCCAGGGTGGTTGGGGATCATCCCAGTGTGGTTCGTTTAATTTTCCAGGGTCATTAGGGTGGACAAACGGGTGAACGGCGTGAACGGGGCATTTTTGAGCCAAATTGGTGTGCTATATGCCATGATTTTGGGGGTGGGCCCAAGGTTCGATTATGGTATGAGCCAAAACTCGACCTGGACGTGCCAGGGAGATTGGGGATCGTCCCAGTATGGTCCGTTTAATTTTTTGTGGCCTTTTGGGTGGACAAACAAGTGAAACAGCATGAACGAGGCATTTTTGGGGTAAATCGGTGTGCTATAGCCCATGATTTAGGGGGATGGCCCAGGTTCCGAGCGTGCGATAGGTCAAAAATCAATCCGGGCGTACCCGGGAGGTTGGAGATCGGCCCACTGTGGTCCGTTTAATTTTTTGTGGCCATTTAGGTGGATAAACGGGAAAAATAGTACGAACGGTGCATTTTCAGGCCAAATTGATGTGCTATAGCCCACGATTACGGGGGTAAGCCCAGGGTCCGGGAGTGCTGTTGGCCGAAAATCGACCGAGGCATGCAAAAGAGGTTGGTAATCGTCCCTATGTGGTCCATTTATTTTTTTGTGGCTATTTGGGTGGACAAACGGGTGGCACGAATGGGGCTTTTTCGGGCTAAAGCGGTGTTCTATAGCCCACGGTTTCGAGGGTGGGCCCAGGGTTCGGGAGTGTTGTTTGCTGAAAATTAATAGACGCGTGCCCGAGAATTTGGGGATCGTCCCAATGTGGTCTGTTTATTTTTTTCTGGCCATTTGGGTGGAAAAATAGGCAAACGACGTGAACGGGGCATTTTTGGGCCAATTTGATGTGCTATATAGCCCACGGCTTTGGGGGTGGGCCCAGGGTCCGGGTGTGTTGTGGGCTAAAAATCGACCGGGGCGTGCCAGTGAGGTTAGAGATCATCCTAGTATGGTTCGTTTTATTTTTCGTGGCCATTTGGGTGGAAAAATGAGCGAAATAGCATGAACGGGGCATTTTCAAGGCCAATCGGTGTGCTAAAGACAACGATTTAGAGGGCTGGCTCGGGTTCCGGGTGTGCTGTGGGTCAAAATTTGATCGGGGCGTGTAAGGGAGGTTGAGGATTATCTCAATGTGGTCCATTTAATTTTTCGTGGCCATTTGGGTGGACAAATGAGGAAATCGGCATGAACGGGGCATTTTCGGGCCAAATCGATGTGCTATATCCCACGGTTTTGGGGGTGGCCCTGGGGTCCGGGCGTACTGTGGGTTGAAAATTGACCAGGGCGTGCCAGGGTGCTTGAGGATCATCCCAGTTTGGTCGGTTAATTTTTTGTGGCCATTTGAGTGGACAAACGGACGAAACGACCGAAATCAAGCATTTTCAGTCAAAATCACGGTGCTATAGCCCACGATTTTGGGGGTGGACTCGGGGTCCGTGTGAGTTGTGGGCTAAAAATTGATCGCGGCATGCCAGAGAGGTTGGGGATTGTCCCAGTATAGTCCGTTTAATTTTATGTGGCCATTTGGGTAGAAAAACGGTCGAAACGACGCGAATGAGGCAATTTCAGGCAAAATCGGTGTACAATAGCCCACGGTTTCATGGGTGGACCTGCGGTCCGGGCGTGCTGTGGGCCGAAAATCAATCGGGGCGTGCCAAGGAAGGTGAGGATTATCCCAGTGTGGTTCGTTTAATTTTTTGTGGCCATTTAGGTGGACAAACGGGCAAAATGGCGCGAACATGGCATTTTCTGGCAAAATCGATTAGGTATAGCCCACGATTTTGGGGGTGGACCCGGGGTTCGGGCGTGCTGTGGGCCTAAAATCGACCGGGGCATGCCAGGTAAGTTGGGGATGGTCCTAGTGTGGTTCGTTTAATTTTTTGTGGCAATTTAGGTGGACAAACGGACGTAACGGCGCGAACAGAGGATTTTCGGCCTAAACCGTGTGCTATAGCCTACGGTTTTGAGGGTGGGCCCGAGGTTCGGTCGTCCTGTGGGCCAAAAATTGACTGGGGCGTTCTAGGGAGGTTGGGGATCATTCTAGTATGGTCCGTTTAAATTTTCGTGGCCATTTGGGTAGACAAACGGGCAAAATGGCATGAACGGGGAATTTTTGGGGCAAATCGGTGTGCTATAGCCCACGGTTTTGGGGGTGGGACCGGGGTTCGGGCGTGTTGTGCGTCAAAAATCAACCAGGGCATGCTAGGGAGGTCAGGGATCGTCCCAGTATGGTCCGTTTAATTTTTCATGGCCATTTGGTTGGACAAACGGGCAAACCGAGCATTTTTGGTCAAAATCGTTGTGTTATAGCCCACGATTTTAGGGGTGGTCCCGAGGTCCGGCGTGTTGTGGGTCGAAAATCAACTGGAGCGTGCTAGGGAGGTTGGGGATCATCCTAGTATGGTCCATTTAATTTTTCGTGGCCATTTGGGTGGACTAACGGGCAAAGCAACGTGAATGGGGTTTTTTCGAGAAAAATCGGAGTGCTATAGCCTACGGTTTCGAGGGTGGGTTTGAGGTTCGGGTGTGTTTTGGGTCAAAAATTGACTGGGGTATGCCATGGAGGTTGGGGATCGTCCCAGTGTGGTCCATTTCGTTTTTCGTGGCCATTTGGGTAGACAAACGGGTAAAACGGTGTGAATGGTGCATTTTTGGGATAAAACAGTGTGCTATAGCCCACGGTTTTTGTGGGTGGGCCCGAGGTCTGGGTGTGTTGTGGGTCAAAAATCAACTGGGGTATGCCATGAAGGTTGGGGATAGTCCTAGTGTGGTCCGTTTCATTTTTCGTGGCTATTTGGGTGGACAAACGGGTGAAACGGCGCGAACGGGGCATTTTTGGGCCAAATCGGTGTGCTATAGTCCACGGTTTTGGGGGTGGACCCGAGGTTCGGGTGTGGTGTGGGTCAAAAGTCGACTAGGGTATGCCATGGAAATTGAGGATCGTCCCACTGTGGTCCGTTTTATTTTTCGTGGCCATTTGGGTAGAGAAACGGGAAAAACAGCGTGAACGGTGCATTTTCTGGCCAAATCGGTGTGCTATAGCCCACGGTTTTGGGTGTGAACCTGGGGTGCGGGTGTGTTGTGTGCCAAAAATCAATCAGAGCGTGCCAGGGAGGTTGGGGATCGTCCCAGTGTGGTTCGTTTACTTTTCCGTTGACATTTTGGTGGACAAATGGGTGAAACAGCATGAACGGGGCATTTTTGGGCTAAATCGGTGTGCTATAACCCACGGTTTCAGGGGTGGGTTCGGGGTCCAGGCGTGTTGTGGGTCAAAATTAAAACGCGGCGTGCCGGGGAGGTTAGGGATTATCCTAGTGTGGTCCGTTTAATTTTTTGTGACCATTTGAGTGGACAAATGGGTGAGAAGTCGCAAATCGAGCATTTTTTTATCAAAATCGTTGTGCTATAGCCCATGATTTTGGGGGTGAGTCCGAGATCCGGGCGTGCTGTGGCCCAAAAATTGATCGGAGCGTGCTAGAGAGGTTGGGGATCACCCCAATGTGGTTCGTTTAATTTTCTGTGGCCATTTGGGTGGATAAACGGGTGAAACAACGCTATTTCAGTCCAAATCGATGTGCTACAGCGCACGGTTTTGGGGATGGGCCCGGGGTCCGGACGTGCTATGGGTCGAAAATCGACCAGGGCGTGCCAGGGAGGTTGGTGATCATCCCAGTGTAGTCCATTTAATTTTTTGTGGCTATTTGGGTGGACAAACAGGCGAACGACGCTAATGAGGAATTTTCGAGCTAAATCGGTGTGCAATAACCCTCGATTTCAGTGGTGGGCTCGAGGCCCGGGTGGGCTCGAGGCCCGGGTGTGTTGCGGGCCCAAAATTGGTCAAGGCATGCCAGGGAAGTTCGGATTAGCCTAGTGTGGTCCGTTTTATTTTTCGTGGTCATTTGGATGGACAAACAAGCAAAACAGCGTGAATGGGGCATTTTCAGGGCAAATCGGTGTGCTATAGCCCACCGTTTCGGGGGTTGGACTGGGGTCTGAGATTTTTGTAGGTCAAAAATTAACCGGTGGATGCCAGGGAGGTTGAGGATCATTCCAGTGTGGTTCGTTTAATTTTCCGTGGCCATCTGGGTGGACAAACGGGTGAAAAGACGCGAACAGGGCAATTTAAGACAAAATCGGTGTGCTATAGCCCACGGTTTTGAGGGTGGGCCCGGGGTCCGGTAGTGTTGTGGGGCGAAAATTGACCGACGCATGCCAGGGAAGTTAGGGATCGTCCTAATATTGTCCGTTTAACTTTTCGTGACCATTTGGGTGGACAAACAGGCGAACGACGCGAATGGGGCATTTTCGAGCGAATTCGATGTGCTATATAGCCCATGGGTTTGGGGTGGGCCTGGGGTTCGGGTGTGCTGTGGGCTAAAAATTAACCGGGGCATGCCAGGTAGGTTGGGGATCGTCCCAGAGTGGTCCTCTTTATTTTTTGTGGCCATTTGGGTGGAAAAACGAGTGAATCAGTGTGAACGGGGCATTTTCAAGGCAAATCGGTGTGCTAAAGACAATGGTTTAGGAGGATCGCTCGGGTTTCGGGTGTGCTGTGGGTCAAAAATTGATCGGGGCGTGCAAGGGGGTTGAGGATCATCCCAGTGCGGTCCATTTAATTTTTCGTGGCCATTTGGGTGGACAAATGGGCGAATCGGCACGAAACGATGAGAACAGGGCATTTTCAGGCCAAATCGGTGTGCTATATCCCACGACTTCGGGGGTAGCCCCGAGGTCCGGGTGTGCTGTGGGTCGAAAATTGACCAAGGCGTGCCAGGGAGGTTGCGGATTATCCCAGTGTGGTCTGTTTAATTTTTTGTATCCATTTGGGTGGACCAGACGAAACGACAGGAATCGAGCATTTTCGGTCAAAATCGCGCGAACGGGGAATTTTCTGGACAAATCGATATGCTATTGCCCACGATTTTGGGGGTGGACCCGGGGTGCGGGCGTACTGTGTGCCAAAAATTGACTAGGGCGTGCTAGAGTGGTTGGGGATCATCCCAGTGTGGTCCGTTTAATTTTCCGTGGCCATTTGGGTGGACAAACGGGCGAACCGAACATTTTTGGTTAAAATTATTGTGCTATAGCCTACGATTTTAGTGGTGAGCCTAAGGTTCGGGAGTGTTGTGGGCTGAAAATCAACTGGAACGTGCCAGGAAGGCTGGGGATCATCCCAGTGTAGTTCATTTAATTTTTTGTGTCCATTTGGGTTGACAAACGGGCGAAATAGCACGAACGGGGTATTTTTGGGATAAATTAGAGTGCTATAGCCCACAGTTTTGGGGGTGGGCTTGGGGTTCGGGCATGCTGTGGGTCAAAAATCGACTGGGGCATGCCATGGAGGTTGGGGATCGTCCCTGTGTGGTCCGTTTCATTTTTTGTGGCCATTTGGGTAGACAAACGAGAAAAACAGCATGAACGGTGCTATATCCAACAGTTTCAGGGGTGGGCCCAGGGTCCGGGCGTGCTGTGGGTCAAAAATAGAACCGGGCGTGCTGTGGGTGAAAAATAGAACGGGGTGTGCCTGAGAAGTTGGGACCTAGTGTGGTTCATTTAATTTTTCGTGGCCATTTGAGTGGACAAACAGGCGAGAAGGCGCAAACCGAGCATTTTCTATCAAAATCGTTGTACTATAGCCCATGATGTCGAGGGTGGGTTCGGGGTCCGGGCATGCTGTGGGCCAAAAATTGACCGGGGCATGCCAGGGAGGTTGGGGATCGTCCCAATGTGGTTCGTTTAATTTTTTGTGGCCATTAGTGTGGACAAACCGGTGAAACGACGTTATTTCTAGCCAAATTGTTGTGCTACAGCGTACGGTTTTGGGGGTGGGCTTGGGGTCCGAACGTGTTGTGTGTCAAAAATTGACCGGGGCATGCCAGGGAGATTGGGGATCGTCCCAGTGTAGTACGTTTAACTTTTCATGGCCATTTGGGTGGACAAACAAGCGAACGATGCTAATGGGGCATTTTCGGGACAAATCGGTGTACTATAGCCCTCGATTTCGAGGGTGGGCTCGGGGCCTGGGTGTGTTGTGGGTCAAAAATTGACTGAGGCATGCCAGGGAGGTTGGGGATAGCCCCTATGTGTTGTGGGTCAAATCGGTGTGCTGCCCACGGTTACGGGGGTGACTCGGGTGTGCTCTTGGACGAAAATTGACCAAGGCATGCCAGGGAGGTTGGGAATTGTCCCTGTGTGGTCCGTTTATTTTGTCGTGCCATTTGGGTGGATAAATATCCAAAACGGAGCGAATGAGGCATTTTTGGGCTAAATCAGTGTGCTATAGCCCACGATTTTGGCGGTAGGCCCAAGCTTCGGGCGTGCTGTGGGCTGAAAATTCACTGGGGTGTGCCAGGGAGGTTGGGGATCATCCTAATGTAGTTTGTTTAAATTTTTGTGGCCATTTGGATGGAGCAATGGGCGAAAATGGGGGGAACAAGCCATTTTTAGTCAAAATTGTCGTGCTATAGCCCACGATTTCGGGGGATGGTAGAGGGTCTGGGCGTGTTGTGTGTGAAAAATTGATCGAGGCATGCTAGGGAAGTTGGGGATCATCGCAGTGTGGTCTGTTTAATTTTTTGTGGCTATTTTTGTGGACAAACGGGCGAAACGGCGCGAACGGGGAATTTTTGGGGCAAATCGGTGTGCTATAGCCCACGGTTTTGGGGGTGGGCCCGGGGTCCGGGCGTGCTGTGTGCCAAAAATCAACCAGGGCGTGCTAGGGAGGTTTGGGATCATCCCAGTGTGGTCCGTTTAATTTTTCATGGTTATTTAGGTGGATAAACAGGCAAACCGAGCATTTTCGGTCAAAATTATTGTGCTATAGCCCACGATTTTAGGGGTGGGACCGAGGTCCGGGCGTATTGTGGGCCGAAAATCAACTGGAGCGTGCCAGGGATGTTGGGGATCATCCCAGTATGGTCCATTTAATTTTTCATGGCCATTTGGGTGGACAAACGGGCAAAACAGCGCAAACGGGGTTTTTTTGAGAAAAATCAGAGTGCTATAGCCCACATTTTTGGGGGTGGGCTTGAGGTTCGGGTGTGTTGTGGGTCAAAAATTGACTGGGGTATGCCATGGAGGTTGGGGATCGTCCTAGTGTGGTCCGTTTCATTTTTTGTGGCCATTTGGGTAAACAAACGGGTAAAACAGTGTGAACGGTGCATTTTTGGGATAAATCGGTGTGCTATAGCCCAGGGTTTTTGGGTGTGGGCCCTGGTTTCGAGTGTGTTGTGGGTCAAAAATCGACTGGGGTATGCCATGAAGGTTGGGGATAGTCCCAGTGTGGTCCGTTTTATTTTTCGTGGCTATTTGGGTGGACAAACGGACGAAATGGCACGAACGGGGCATTTTTGGGCAAAATCGGAGTGCAATAGCCCACGATTTCAGGGGTGGACCCGAGGTTCAGGTGTGGTGTGGGTCAAAAGTCGACTAGGGTATGCCATGAGGGTTGAGGATCGTCCCACTGTGGTCTGTTTTATTTTCGTGGCCATTTGGGTAGACAAACGGGCAAAACAGCGTGAACGTTGCATCTTCGGGCCAAATCGGTGTTCTATAGCCCAAGTTTTTGGGTGTGAGCCTGGGGTCCGGGCGTGCTGTGAGCCGAAAATCAATCAGAGCGTGCCAGGGAGGTTGGGTTTCATCCCAGTGTGGTCCGTTTAATATTTCGTGGACATTTTGGTGGACAAATGGGCGAAACAGCATGAACGGGGCATTTTTGGGCTAAATCGGTGTGCTATAACCCACGGTTTCAGGGGTAGGCCCAGGGTCCAGGAGTGCTGTGGGTCGAAATTAGAACGAGGCGTGCCAGGGAGGTTAGGGATTGTCCCAGTATGGTCCATTTAATTTTTCATGGCCATTTGAGTGGAAACAACGTGAATGGGGCATTTTCAGGGCAAATCGGTGTGCTATAGCCCACAGTTTTGGGGGTTGGACTGGGGTCTGAGATTGTTGTAGGCCAAAAATTATTCGGTGGATGCCAGGGAGGTAGGGGATCGTCCAAGTGTGGTCCGTTTAATTTTTCGTGGCCATCTGGGTGGACAAACGGGTGAAACAACGCGAACAGGGCGATTTCAAACAAAATCGGTGTGCTATAGCCCACGGTTTTGAGGGTGGGCCTAGGGTCCGGGAGTGCTGTGGGTCAAAAATCAACTGACGCATGCCAGGGAATTTAGGGATCATCCCAATATTGTCCATTTAATTTTTTGTGACCATTTGGGTGGACAAACAGGCGAACGACGCGAATGGGGCATTTTCAGGCGAATTCGATGTGCTATATAGGTTGCGGTTATGGGGTGGGATCGGGGTTCGGGTGTGCTGTGTTCCTCTTTATTTTTTGTGGCCATTTGGGTGGAAAAACGAGAGAAACAGTGTGAACGGGGCATTTTCAAGGCAAATCGGTGTGCTAAAGGCAACGGTTTAGGGAGATAGCTCGGGTTCCGGGTGTGCTGTGGGTCAAAAATCGATCGGGGCGTGCAAGGGGGGTTGAGGATCATCCCAGTGTGGTCCATTTAATTTTTTGTGGCTATTTGGGTGGACAAATAGGCGAAATGGCACGAAACAACGCGAATGGGGCATTTTCAGGCCAAATTAGTGTGCTATATCCCACGGTTTTGGGAGTGGCCCCGGAGTCCGGGCGTGCTGTGGGTCAAAAATTGACCAAGGCGTGCCAGGGAGGTTGCGGATCATCCCAGTGTGGTTCGTTTAATTTTTCGTGGTCATTTGGGTGGACAAACGGACAAAACGACAGGAATCGGGCATTTTCGATCAAAATCGCACGAACGGGGAATTTTTTGGATAAATCGGTATGCTATTGCCCACGGTTTTGGGGGTGGACCCGGGGTCTGGGCGTACTGTGTGCCAATAATCGACTTGGGCAGTGTGGTCCATTTAATTTTCCGTGGCCATTTGGGTGGACAAACAGGCGAACCGAACATTTTCGGTCAAAATTATTGTGCTATAGCCCACGATTTTTGTGGTGGGCCAAAGGTCCGGGCGTTTTGTGGGCCAAAAATCAACTGTGGCGTGCCAGGGAGGCTGGGGATCATCCCAGTATAGTCCATTTAATTTTTTGTGTCCATTTGGGTGGACAAATGGGCAAAATGGCGCGAACGGGGCATTTTTGGGCCAAATTGGAGTGTTATAGCCCATGGTTTTGGGGATAGGCTCGGGGTTCGGTCATGCTGTGGGTCAAAAATTGACTGGGGCATGCCATTGAGGTTGGGGATCATTCCTGTGTAGTCCATTTCATTTTTCGTGGCCATTTGAGTGGGCCCGGGGTCCGAGCGTGTTGTGGGTCAAAAATAGAACGGCGTGTGACTGAGTAGTTGGGATCGTCCTAGTGTGGTTAATTTAATTTTTCATGGCCATTTGAGTGGACAAACGGGCAAGAAGGCGCGAACCGAGCATTTTCTATCAAAATCGTTGTGCTATAGCCCATGATCTCGAGGGTGGGTTCAGGGTCCAGGCGTGCTGTGGGCTAAAAATTGACCGGGGCATGCCAGGGAGGTTGGGGATCGTCCCAATGTGGTCCATTTAATTTTCTGTGGCCATTTGGGTGGACAAATGGGTGAAACGGCGCTATTTCTGGCCAAATCGTTGTGCTATAGCGCACAAATTTGGGGGTGGGCCTGGGGTCCGAACGTGCTGTGTGTCAAAAATCGACCGGGGCATACCAGGTAGGTTGGGGATCATCCCAGTGTAGTCCGTTTAATTTTTCATGGCCATTTGGGTGGACAAATGGGCGAACGATGCTAATGGGGCATTTTCGAGACAAAACGGTGTGCTATAGCCCTCGATTTCGAGGGTGGGCTCGGGGCCTGGATGTGTTGTGGGTCAAAAATTGACTGAGGCGTTCCAGGGAGGTTGGGGATCGTTCCAGTGAGGTCCGTTTAATTTTTCGTTTCTATTTGGATGGACAAACAAGTGAAATAGCGTGAACAAGGCATTTTCGAGGCAAATCGGCGTGCTATTGCCTACGTTTTAGGGGGCTGGCCAAGGGTCCGGGCGTTCTGTAGGTCAAAAATTGATCGGGGCATACCAAGGAGGTTTGGGATCATTCCAGTATGATCCGTTTAATTTTTCATGGTTATTTGGGTGGACAAACTGGTCGAACGGCGCGAACGGGGCATTTTCGAGCCAAATTGGTGTGCTATAGCCCACGATTATGGGGTGGGCCCAGGGTCGGGTGTGCTCTTGGCCAAAAATCGACCAAGACGTGCCAGGGCGGTTGGGAATTATCTCTGTGTGATCCGTTTATTTTGTTGTGGCTATTTGGGTGGACAAATATCCAAAACGGAGCGAATGGGGCATTTTGGGCTAAATTGGTGTGCTATAGCCCACGATTTTGGGGGTAGGCCCAAGCTTCGGGCGTTCTGTGGGCTGAAAATTCACTGGGGTGTGCCAGGGAAGTTGGGGATCATCCCAGTATGGTCTGTTTAAATTTTTGTGGCCATTTGGGTAGAGAAACGAGCGAAACGGCGGGAACCGGGCATTTTCAGTCAAAATTGCCATGTTATAGCCCACGATTTCGGGGGATGGCAAAGGGTCTGGGCTTGCTGTGTGCGAAAAATTGATCGGGGCATGCTAGGGAAGTTGGGGATCGTTGCAGTGTGGTCTGTTTAATTTTTCGTGGCTATTTTTGTGGACAAACGGGCGAACGGTGTGAAGAGGGTATTTTCGGGAAAAATCGGTGTGCTATAGCCCACGGTTTCAGAGGTGGGCCCGGGGTTCGGGTGTGCTGTGGGCTAAAATCAACCGGAGCGTGCCAGGGAGGTTGGGGATCATCCTAGTATTATCTGTTTAATTTTTCGTGGCCATTTGGGTGGACAAATGTGCAAAACGGCATGAACGGGGCATTTTCAGGACAAATCGGTATGCTATAGCCCACGATTTTGGGGGTTGGCTCGGGGTCCGGGTGTGCTGTGGGCCAAAAATTGACCGGTGGATGCCAGGGAGGTTGGATATCGTTCCAGTGTGGTCCGTTTAATTTTTCGTGGCCATTTGGATAGAAAAATGGGTGAAACGACGCAAACAGGGCAATTTCGGTCAAAATTGGTGTGCTATTGCCTAAGGTTTCGAGTGTGGGCCCAAATTTCGGGAGTGCTGTGGGCCAAAAATCAACCGACGCATGCCAGGGAAGTTGGGGATCGTCCCAATATGGTCTTTTTAATTTTTCGTGGCCATTTGGGTGGAAAAACAGGCGAACGGTGCGAACGGGGTATTTTATGGCCAATTCGATGTGCTATATAGCCCACGGTTTTAGGAGTGGGCCCGAGGTTCGGTTGTGCTGTGGGCCAAAAATTGACCGGGGCGTGCCAGGGAGATTGGGAATAGTTCCAGTGTGGTCCATTTTATTTTTTGTGGCCATTAGGGTGGATAAACGAGCGAAACAGCATGAACGGGGCATTTTCAAGGAAAATCGATATGCTTAAGACAACGGTTTAGGGGGCTGGCTCGGGTTTCGGGTGTGCTGTGGGTCAAAAATCGATCAGGGCATGCAAGGGAGATTGAGGATTATCCCAGTGTGGTCCATTTAATATTTCGTGGCCATTTGGGTGGATAAACGGGTGAAACAACGCGAACAGAGCATTTTCGGGCCAAATTGATGTGTTATATCCCACGGTTTTGGGGGTGGGCACGGGGTACGGGTGTGTTGTGGGTCAAAAATTGACCGGGCGTGCCAGGAAGATTGGGGATCATTCCAGTATGGTCCGTTTAATTTTTCATGGCTATTTGGGTTGACAAACTGACAAAACAGCGTGAACCGAGTATTTTCAATCAAAATTATTGTGCTATAGCCCACGATTTTGGGGGTGGGCCTGGGGTCCTTGTGTGCTGTGGGCCAAAAATCAATCGGGGCATGCCAGGGAGGTTGGGGATCGTCCCAGTATGGTCCGTTTAATTTTTCGTGGCCATTTGGGTGGACAAACCAGTGAAACGGCGCGAACGGGGCATTTTCTGTCCAAATTGGTGAGCTATAGCCCACGATTTCGGGGGTGGGCCCGTGGTCCGGGTATGCTGTGGCCTAAAATTTAACTGGGGTGTTCCAGAGAGGTTGGGGATCATCCCAGTGTGGTCCATTTAATATTTTGTGGCCGTTTGGATGGAGAAACGGGCGAAACGACGCGAACGGGGCATTTTCGGGCCAAATCGGAGAGCTATAGCCCACGATTTTGGGGCTGGGCCCGGGGTTTAGGCGTGCTGTGGGCCAAAAATTGACTAGGGCCTGCCATGGAGGTTAGGGATCATCCTAGTGTGGTCCGTTTTATTTTTTGTGGCCATTTAGGTGGACAAACGGGCGTAACAGCGTGAACGGTGCTTTTTTGGGCCAAATCGGTGTGCTATAACCCACGGTTTCAGGGGTGGGCCTGGGGTCCAGGCGTGCTGTGTGTCGAAAATCAACCAGAGCATGCCAGGGAGGTTGGGGATTGTCCTAGTGTGGTCCATTTAATTTTTCGTGGCCATTTTGGTGGACAAATCGGCGAAACAGCGTGAACGTGGTATTTTCGGTCTAAATCGGTGTGCTATATCCCGCGGTTTCAGGGGTGGGACTGGGATTCGGGCATGATGTGGGTTAAAAATAGAATAGAGCGTGCCAAGGATGTTGGGGATCATCCAAGTGTGGTCCGTTTAATTTGGCCATTTGAGTGGACAAACGGGCGAGAAGGCGCAAACCGATCAGTTTTTATTAAAATCGTTGTGCTATTGCCCATGATTTTAGGGGTAGGCCCGGGGTCCGGGCGTGCTGTGGGCCAAAAATTGATCGGGGCGTGCCAGGGAGGTTGGGGATCATCTCAATATGGTCAGTCTAATTTTCTATGGCCACTTGGGTGGACAAATGGGTGAAATAGTGCGATTTCAGGCCAAATCGGTGTGCTATAGCGCATGGTTTCGGCGGTGAGCCCGGGGTTCGGACGTGCTGTGGGTCAAAAATCGACCGAGGCATGCCAGGGAGGTTAGGGATCATCCCAGTGTAGTTCGTTTATTTTTTCGTGGCCATTTGGGTGGAAAAACGGGTGAACGGCGCTAATGGGGCATTTACGGGCAAAATCGATGTGCTATATCCCACGGTTTTGGGGGTGGGCTCGAGTTTCGGGTGTGTTGTGCACCAATAATCGATCGGGGTGTGCCAGGGAGGTTGGGGATCATCCCAGTGTGGTTCGTTTAATTTTTCGTGGCCATTTGGGTGGAAAAACTAGCAAAACATCATGAACGGGGCATTTTCAGGGCAAATCGGTTTAGGGGGACTGGCCCAGGGTCCGGGCATGCTGTGGGTCAAAAATCGATCGGGGCGTACCAGGGAGGTTGGGGATCGTCCCAGTGCAATCCACTTAATTTTTTGTGGCTATTTGGGTGGATAAATGGGGAAACGGTGTGAACGAGGCATTTTCGAGCCAAATCAGTGTGCTATAGCCCACGGTTACGGGGGTGGGCCAAGGGTCCGGGTGTGTTGTTGGTCGAAAATCGATTGAGGCATGCTTGGGAGGTTGGGAATCGTCCCTGTGAGGCTCGTTTATTTTTTTGTGGCCATTTGGGTGGACAAACATGCGAAACGGCGCGAATGGGGCATTTTTGGGTTAAATCGGTGTTCTATAGCCCACGGTTATAGGGGTAGGCCCGAGTTTCGGGCGTGCTGTGGGCCGAAAATTGACTGCATTGTGATAGGGAGGTTGGGGATCATCCCAATGAGTTCTGTTTAAATTTTTGTGTCCATTAGGGTGGAGAAACGGGCGAAACGATGGGAACCAGGCATTTTTGGTCAAAATGGTTGTGCTAAAGCCCACGATTTCAGGGCTGGCCCGGAGTTCGGGCGTGCTGTGGATCGAAAATCGATCAGGGAATGCCAGGAAAGTTGGGGATCATCGCAGTGTGGTCCGTTTAATTTTTCATGGACATATGGGCGAATGGGGCATTTTCGAGCCAAATTGGTGTGCTCTAGCCCACGGTGTCCGGGGTGGGCCCGGGTGTGCTGTGGGTCAAAAATCGATTAGGGCGTTCTAGAGAGGTTGGGGATCGACCTAGGGTGGTCCGTTTAATTTTTTGTGGCCATTTGGGTGGATAAACGAGCGAAACGGCGCGAACGGGATATTTTCAGGCCAAATTGGTGTGCTATAGCCCACGATTTTAGGGGTGGGCTCGGGTTTTGGGTGTTTTGTGAGCCAAAAATTTAACGGGGCATGCCAGGGAGGTTGGAATTATTCCAGTGTGGTCCGTTTAATTGTACGTGGCTATTTGGGTGGAGAAACGGGCGAAACGACGCGAATAGGGCAATTTTGGTCCAAATCAGTGTGCTATAGCCCATGGTTTCAGGGGTGGGCCCGGGCGTTCTGTTGGCCGAAAATCGACCAGGGTGTGCCAGGGAAGTTGGGGATCGTCCCAGTGTGGTCCGTTCAATTTTTCATGGCCATTTTTGTGGACAAACAGGCGAACAACGCAAACAAGGAATTTTCATGCCAAATCGGTGTGCTATAGCCCACGGTTTCTGGGGTGGGCCCGGGGTTCGGGTGTTTTGTGTACCAAAAATAGACTGGGTCATGCCAGGGAAGTTTGGAATCATCCCTGTGTGGTCCGTTTAATTTTTCGTGGCCATTTGGGTAGACAAACGGACGAAACTGCGCGAATAGGGCATTTTCGGGCCAAATCGGTGTGCTATAGTCCACGGTTTTGGGAGTGGGCCCGGTGTGCGGGCGTTCTGTGGGACAAAAATTGACTGGGGCATGCCAGGGAGGTTGGGGATCATCCCAGTGTGGTCCATTGAATTTTTCATGGCCATTTGGGTAGACAAACGGGCGAAACGGCACGAACGAGGCATTTTCGGGCTAAATCAGTGTGCTATAGCCCACGGTTTCGAGGGTGGGCCCAAGTTTCGACATGCTGTGGGCCAAAAAATGATCGGTACGTGCCAGGGTGATAACGGAATTAACCCACAATATGGAAACAAGACACAAAACACAAGACAAACCGAAGACCAAAAGGGGAGCAAGTCTTGGCCAACAATAATACCACAGGAACGAGATGATACAAGGTGTACTTTACACCAAAAACAGCCAACAACAAGATGAACATGAGATGATAAGACAACAACAAAAAGATAACAACAATACACGGCTTTACTAGAAAAGAACACAAACACGATTACAAGAAGTGTGTAAGGATAGGAAGTGAGACATCAACTCTCACAAGAACTAAAAACCTAAGTGTATGTCACACACTAAGACCCTTAATACTACTAATAGGAAACACCAAAACTCTTACAATGACACAAGAGGGCATGAACCACTCAAGCGCCAAGGTTTCTAACAATGTTTGGCAATACTTGCGATTCCACCCTAGCATCACCCTCATTTCGGATTTGGTGGCTTTTCCAAGCCCTAAACTAAGGTGGTACACTCCTCACACTAGAGAGAGTTTGGTTCAAGTGTTACAACTTTCAATATCAATAAACAACTAAAGAAATAAAGACCTAATACTAGCCTATTTATAGACTTATTACAACATAAGTGAAATGTCCAAAAAGCCCTTAATGAAGGGAAGACAAAAGGCGCCTATGGAGTGTAGTCCAAGTGTAGTGTATGGACGGTTTTTGGTGCATAATTAAGTCCTATTTGTCTCTTCAATTGCACACACCAAGTTCCGGGTCCAACGCATACTCTCATAAGCTCATATCCGTGATTATTCTTGTATCATCCTCTCCATCTTTAGAGGAATTTGCCCACAAATTCACGGCTTTACTTCATGCAATTGGCCACTTTAAGGAAATCACTCAAAACAGTCCACAAAACATGAAGATGGCACAAAATAGTCCGCAAAACACATGAGGAAGCCGAGGGATCAATAACACAAGTCTCGGCCAACATCTTCATTTTGAACCTCGGCTTCCTCTCCATCTTGAGTCTTGTCTTCAATCTCATCCAAAACATATCCCATCTCCTTTCTTTGTGGAGGGTTCCTTGTGTTTCCCTACGTCTTCCCCTCAACTTCCCTTCCATCATATAAGCATCATTGTAGACTCTATGTCCCTCATGCTCCTTTCTAACATACTCTTTTATATGGACATATCGGTTTTCGGGAAGTGGAGTTTTGGTTGAGAGGATTGTTTTGGTAATGTGGAGCTTCGGTTGTAGAGATTGGATGGGAGGAAATTGGATTCTAAGCCCCTCTTATTGGACTTGATCAAATTGAGAGGGAAGTCACCTACTTAGGTTTCGAGTTGGAGGGCATTTGGTGGCTTGGCTTATGTCTATGTCACTTGGTAGTGGTCCTGGAGGATTGATAGTTTGAGGTAAGGTTTCGGGAGTAGAAACACGAGAGTTCCTTCAACTCTCCACTTGTTCCATCATCTCAAGT
The DNA here is from genome assembly GCA_030864215.1 of Capsicum pubescens. Classification (NCBI taxonomy): domain Eukaryota; kingdom Viridiplantae; phylum Streptophyta; class Magnoliopsida; order Solanales; family Solanaceae; genus Capsicum; species Capsicum pubescens. The sequence goes on from CM061538.1 coordinate 42,633,884, forward strand.
ATAGTAGACATATCCGAGCTAATTTTTTCAAGGCCCGCATTCGCCTTAGCCATGTCTCGGGAAATAGCATCAAGGTGGGCCAAAATAGCTTCCATTATGGCCAAGAAGTTACCTACAAAATAGAAAATAAGTTAGTTGTACAAAGGAGTGATGTGGCATCCTTTGATTGGTTGCGGATAGTGATGTGGCAGCCTTGGAATGATTGTGGAATATTGTGAAAATCTGAAAATTTTTTTCTTGTCTTCAATTTGGATTTGTCAATTCACTTTGGAAGAGAGGAGTTTCGGTTTTGGGAGAAAAACAAGAAGATTTGGAGCCTTTTCAAATTCAAAAGGGCTTTGACTTTCCTTGCACCCTTTTGGCAAAACACCTTTTTGAAAGCTTTTTGGCTCTTTCCTCTTTTGTTAGTCTTGGAAAGTGCCCTTTCTCCCTTTTGGTAACAAGACTTTTTGAAAGTCTTTTGGTCCCTTTCCTTTCTTGTAAGAGTCTTGGAACTTGTTTCAAGATAAACAAGAAGAATACCCTCTTCCACTTGGTCTTAAGATCAAACACTACTTATTGAAGGTTCTTCTTGTCTCAAGACATGAAGATTGGCCAAGAATACCAAGAACCTTCAACAAGATTTGAAGACCAAGGTTCAAGTTGAACCTCCCAACAACAAAAACACCTCTTTCAACTCAAATCCACAACCACAATACCAACAACACACCTTTAAACATTCAAATTTTGAATCCACCACAACAACACCAACAATAATTCGGCCCAACTTTTGAATCCGCACAACAACAACACAAGTAGGAGTTCAACTTATATCTTGACTCTATTAGTGTTAGGGAAGAAAAAAACAACACTAATAACACTCAAGACTCATGAAATATACCTAGATCTAAACTCAAAGAACAAATCTCAGCCAAGACAACAACTTTCTCGGCCAAGAACACCAAACTCAAGAACACAACTCTTTTTGTGAGATTTTCGACCTTAGACACCTCTTCTAGTGTTAGGAAACAAAGATCTAACACTAGAACACACAAAAATCACAAGAAAACTAGTCACAAATCTCGACCAAAACAACAACAAGACACAATTTCGGCCTAGACAACAAGAATGGACAGATTTGCTTCTTTTTGGATTTTTCAGCTTTTCAACACCTCTTTTTTTTCCGACTTAGGGAGCCCAAGATTGGTAGTGTAGGAACACAACCAGGCTTAGCTCTGATACCAAATGATAACGGAATTAACCCACAATATGGAAACAAGACACAAAACACAAGACAAACTGAGGACCAAAAGGGGAACAAGTCTCGACCAACAATAATACCACAAGAACGAGATGATACAAGGTGTACTTTACACCAAAAACAGCCAACAACAAGATGAACACGAGATGATAAGACAACAACATCAGTATAACAACAATACACGGCTTTACTAGAAAAGAACACAAACACGATTACAAGAAGTGTAAGGATAGGAAGTGAGACATCAACTCTCACAAGAACTAAGAACCTAAGTGTATGTCACACACTAAGACCCTTAATACTTGTAATAGGAAACACCAACACTCTTACAATAACACAAGAGGGCGTGAACCACTCAAGTGCCAAGGTTTCTAACAATGTTTGGCAATACTAGCGATTCCACCCTAGCATCGCCCTTATTTCGGATTTGGTGGCTTTTCCAAGCCCTAAACTAAGGTGGTACACTCCTCACACTAGAGAGAGTTTAGTTCAAGTGTTACAACTTTCAATATCAATAAACAACTAAAGAAATAAAGATCTAATACTAGCCTATTTATAGACTTATTACAACATAAGTGAAATGTCCAAAAAGCCCTTAATGAAGGGAAGACAAAAGACGCCTATGGAGTGTAGTCCAAGTGTAGTGTATGGATGGTTTTTGGTGCATAATTAAGCCCTTTTTGTATCTTTAATTGCACACACCAAGTCTCGGGTCCAACGCATACTCTTATAAACCCATATTCGTGATTATTCTTGTATCACAGGGAGGTTGGAGAACGTCCCAGTGTGGTCCGTTTAATTTTTCGTGGCCATTTGGGTGGTTAAACGGGCAAAACAGCGCGAATGAGGCATTTTCTGGCCAAATCGGCGTGCTATAGCCCATGGTTTCGGAGGTACGCTGGGGCTTCGGGCGTGTTGTGGACCAAAAATTAACAGGGGTGTGCCATGGAGGTTGGGGATCATCCCAGTGTGGACTATTTAATTTTTTGTGGCCATTTGGGTGGAAAAACGGGCGAACGGCGTGAATGGGACATTTTTGGGCCAAATTGGTGTGTTATAGTCCATGGTTTCGGGGGTGGTCTCGAGTGTGTTGTGGGCCAAAAAATGACCGGGGCATGCCAGGGATGTTGGTGATCATTCCAGTGGGGTCTATTTCAATTTTCGTGGCCATTTGGGTGGATAAACGAGCGAAATGAAGCGAACGGGGCATTTTCGGGCCAAATCGGTGTGCTATAGACCATGATTTTGGGGTGGGCCTGGGGTCCGAGTGTTCTGTCGGCCAAAAATCGATCGGGGCATGATAGGGATGTTTTGGATCGTCCCAGTATAGTCCATTTAATTTGATGTGGCCATTTGGGTGGACAAACGGGTGAAACGACGCGAACAGGGTGATTTCGGCCCAAATCAGTGTGTTATAGCCCACGGTTTTGGGGGTGGGCCCGGGGTTCTGGCGTGCTGTAGGCCGAAAATCTTCTGGGGCGTGCCAGGGAGGCTGGGAATCATCCCAGTGTTGTCCGTTCAATTTTTTGTGGCTATTTGGGTGGATAAACGAGCGAAACAGCGCAAATGGGGTATTTGCGGGCTAAATCGGTGTGCTATAGCCCATGATTTTGAGGTGGGCTCGGGGTTCGGGTGTGCTGTGGGCCAAAAATCAATTGGGGCATGCCAGAGAGGTTGAGGATCATCCCAGTATGGTCCGTTTATTTTTTCGTGGCCATTTAGGTGGACAAATGGGCAAAATGATGCAAAAAGGGCAATTTCGATCTAAATCAGTGTGCTATAGCCCACGGTTTCGAGAGTGGGCCCAGGATCCGAGCGTGATGTGGGTTGAAAATAGACTAGGGCATGCCAGGCATGTTGGGGATCATCCCAGTGTGGTCCATTTAATATTTTGTGGCCATTTTGGTTGACAAACGAGAGAACAATGTGAACGGGGTATTTTTGAGCTAAATCGATGTGCTATAACCCACGGTCTCGGGGGTGGTCCCGGGGTCCGGGTGTGCTGTGGGCCAAAAATTAATTGGGGCATGCCAGGAGGATGGGGATCATCCCGATTTAGTCTGTCTAATTTTTCGTGGCCATTTGGGTGGACAAACGAGCGAAACAGCGTGAACGGGGCATTTTTGGGGAAAATCAGTGAACTAAAGCCCACGATTTAGGGGCTGGCCCGGGGTTCGGGCGTGCTATGTGTCAAAAATTAATTGGGGCATGCCACAGAGGTCGGGAACCATCCCAGTGCCGTTCGTTTAATTTTTCGTGGGCATTTGGGTGGACAAACGAGCGAAACTACGCGAACGGTGAGTTTTCGGGCCAAATTGGTGTGCTATAGCCTACAGTTACGGGGGTGGACCCGGGGTCCGGGCGTGCTGTTGGCCAAAAATCGACCGACGCATTCCAGGGAGGTTGGGAATCGTTCTGTGTGGTCTGCTTTATTTTTTGTGGCCATTTGGGAGGACAAACGGTCGAAACGGCACGAACGGGGCATTTTGGGGACAAATCGGTGTGCTATAGCCCACGATTTTAGGGGTGGGCCCGGGGTCCGGGCGTGCTGTTGGCCGAAAATTGACCTGGGCGTGCCAAGGAGGTTGGGGATCGTCGCAATATGGTCTGTTTAATTTTTCATGGCCTTTTGGGTGGTCAAACAAGCAAAACATCACGAATGGGGCATTTTTAGGCCAAATTAGTGTGCTATATAGCCCATAGTTTTGGGGGTAGGCCCGCCATTCGGGTGTGCTGTAGGCCGAAAATTGACCGGAGCAAGCCAGGGAGGTTGGGGATCGTCCCAGTGGGGTCTGTTTAATTTTTTGTGGACATTTATGTGGACAAACGAGCGAAACAACATGAACGGGGCATTTTCGGAGCAAATTGGTTGCTATAGGCCACGGTTTTGAGGGATGGCCCGGGGTCCGAGCATATTGTGGGTCAAAAATTGATCGAGGCGTGCCAGGGAGGTTGGGGATCATCCCAATGCAATTCGTTTAATTTTTCATGGCCATTTGGGTGGATAAATGGGTGAAACAGCGCAAACAAGGGATTTTAAAGAAAAATTGGTGTGTTATAACCCACGATTACGGGGGTGGGCCTTGGGTCCTGACCTACTGTTGGCCAAAAATCTACCGGGGCGTGCCAAGGAGGTTGGGGATCATCCTAGTGTGGTCCATTAAATTTTTCGTGGATATTTAGGTGGACAAACGGGTGAAACGGCGTGAACGGGGCATTTTCAGGTCAAACCAGTGTGCTATAACCCACGGTTTTGGGGGTGGGCCTGGGGTCCAACATGATGTGGATTGAAAATTAACCGGGACACGCCATGGAGGTTGGGGATCATCCCAGTGTGGTCCGTTTAACTTTTCATGCCCATTTGGGTGAATAAACTGGCAAAACGGCACGAACGAGGCATTTTAGGACAAATCGGTGTGTTATAGCCCACGATTTTAGGGGTGGGCTCAGGGTCCAGGCGTGTTGTGGGCCTAAAATTGATTGGGGCATGCCAGGGAGGTTGGGGATCATCCCAGTGTGGTACGTTTAGTTTTTTTATGGATATTTGGGTGGACAAACAGGCGAAATAAGGAGAACGAGGCATTTTTGGGTCAAATCGGTGTGCTATAACCCATGGTTTTGGGGGTGGGCTCAGGGTTCGGGCGTGCTATGGGCCAAAAATCGTTCAGGGCATTCCAGAGAGGTTGGGGATCATCCCATTGTGGTCCGTTTAATTTTTTGTGGCCATTTGGGTGGACAAACGGGTGAAACGGTGCGAACGAGGCATTTTTGGGCTAAATCGGTGTGCTATAGCCCTCGATTTTGGGGGTGGGTCCGGGGTCCGGGCATGCTGTGGGCCGAAAATCAGCTAGGACTTCATGGGAGGTTGAGGATCGTCCCAGTGTGTTCTATTTAATTTTTTGTGGCCATTTGGGTTGAAAAACGGGTGAAACGGCGCGAACGGGGCCATTTCAGGCGATATCGGTGCGCTATAGCCCACGGTTTCGTGGGTGAGCACAGGGTTCGGGCGTGTTGTGGGCCAAAAATCGATCGAGGTATGCCAGGAAAGTTGGTGATTATCCCAGTATGGTCCGTTTAATTTTTCATGACCATTTGGGTGGATAAACGGTTAAAACAGCGTGAACGGGGCATTTTCAAGGAAAATCAGTGTGCTATAGCCCACGGTTTAGGGGGCTGGATCGGGGTCCGGGCATGTTGTGGGTCGAAAATCGATCGGGGCATACTAAGGAGGTTGGGGATCATCCCAGTGTAGTCCGTTTAATTTTTCGTGGCCATTTCGGTGGACAAACGGGTGAAACGACGCGATCGGAGCATATTTGGGCCAAATCGGTGTGCTATAGCCCACGGTTATGGGGTGGACCCGGGCGTGTTGTTGGCCAAAAATCGATCGAGGCGTGCCAGGGAGGTAGGGAATCATCTATATGTGGTTCGTTTACTTTTTCGTGGATATTTGGGTAGAAAAATGGGAGAAACGACGTGAATGGGGTATTTTCAGGCTAAATTGGTGTACTATAGCCCATGGTTTTGAAGGTGGGCTCGAGCTCCGAGCGTGTTGGGGGCCAAAAATCGACAGGGGTATACCATGGAGGTTGAGGATCATCCCAGTGTGGTTCGATTAATTTTTCGTGGCTATTTGGGTGAACAAACAGGCGAAATGGAGCAAATAGGGCATTTTCAGGCCTAATCGGTGTGCTATAGCCCACGGTTTTGGGGGTGGGCACGGGTTCCCGGCGTGCTGTGGGCAAAATATTGACCGGGACGTTCCAGGTAGGTTAGGGATCATCCCAGTGTGGTCCGTTTAATTTTTCCTGGCCATTTGGGTGGACAAACAGGTGAAACAGCGTGAACGGGGCATTTTTAAGACAAATCGGTGTGCTATATCCCACGGTTTTGGGGGTGGGCCAGGGGTCCGAGCGTGTTCTGGGTCGAAAATTGATCGGGGCATGCCAGGGAGATTGGGGATCATCCCAGTATGGTCCGTTTAAATTTTCGTGGCCATTTGGTGGACAAAGGAGCAAAACGGCAAGAATCGGGCATTTTTAATTAAAATGGTTGTGCTATTGCCTACGATTTTGGGGGTGGGCCTAGGGTCCGGGCGTGCTGTGGGCCGAAAATCAATTGGGGTTCCAGGGAAGTTGGGGATCATCGCAGTGTGATCCGTTTAATTTTTTGTGGCCATTTGGGTGGACAAACGGGCAAACGGCGTGAACAGGGCATTTTTTAGCCAAATCGGTATGCTATAGCCCACGGTTTCGGGGGTGGGCCCGGGTGTGCTGTGGGCCAAAAATCGACCGGGGCATGCCAGGGAGATTGAGGATCGTCCAAGTATGGTCCGTTTAATGTTTGGTAGCTATTTGGGTGGACAAACGAGCAAAACAACATGAACGGGGCATTTTTGGGACAAATCGGTATGCTATAGCCCATGATTTTGAGGGTGGGCCTGGGGTTCGGGTGTGCTATGGGCCAAAAATCTACCGGGGCGTGCCAGGGAGGTTGAGAATCGTCCTAGAATCATCCTAGTGTGGTCCGTTTAATTTTTTGTGGAAATTTGAGTGGGCAAATGGGCGAAACAACGCGAACAGGGCGATTTCGATCCAAATCAGTGTGCAATAGCCCACGGTTTTGAGGGTAGGCCTGCGGTTCGAGCGTGCTGTCGGCCAAAAATTGATCGGAGCGTGCCAGGGAGGTTGGGGATCATCCCAGTGTGGTCCGTTTAATTTTTTGTGGCCATTTGGGTGGACAAACGAGCGAAACAGCATGAATGGGGTATTTTCAACCCAAACCGGTGTGCTATAGCCTACGGTTTTTGTGGTGGACCCGAAGTCCGGGTGTGCTGTGGGATAAAAATCGATCGGGGCGTGCCAGGAGGTTGGGGATTATCCCAGTGTGGTTCATTTAATTTTTTGTGGCCATTTGGGCGGACAAACGGGCGAAACGACACAAAAAGTGCAATTTTGGTTCAAATCGGTGTGCTATAGCCCACGATTTCAAGGGTGGGCCCAGGATCCGGGCGTGCTGTGGGTCAAAAATAGACTGGGGCATGCCAGGCATGTTGGGGATCATCCCAGTGTGGTCCGTTTAATATTTCGTGGCCATTTTGGTTGACAAACGGACGAATGACGCGAACGGGGCATTTTGGGCCAAATCAATATTCTATAACCCACGGTCTCGGGGGTGGGCCCGGGGTTCGGGTGTGCTGTCGGCCAAAAATTGACCGGGGCATGCCAGGAGGATAGGGATCATCCCGGTTTAGTCCGTCTAATTTTCGTGGTCATTTGGGTGGACAATCGAGCAAAACAGCATGAACGGGGCATTTCTGGGGGAAATCAGTGAACTAAAGCCCACGGTTTAGGGGCTGGCCCGGGGTTCGAGCGTACTGTGTGACAAAAATTGACCGGGACGTGGCAGAGAGGTCGGGGACCATCCCAGTGCCGTCCGTTTAATTTTTGGTAGGCATTTGGGTGGACAACCAAGTGAAACTACGCGAACGGTGAGTTTTTGGGCCAAATCGGTGTGCTATAGCCTACGGTTATGGGGGTGGACCCGGGGTCCAGGCGTGCTGCTGGAAAAAAGTCAACCGACGCATTCCAGGGAGGTTGGGAATCATTCTGTGTGGTCTGTTTAATTTTTCGTGGCCATTTGGGAGAACAAACGGCCGAACTGGCGCGAATGGGGCATTTTCGGGACAAATCGGTGTGCTATAGCCCATGATTTTGGGGGTGGGCTCGGGGTTCGGGCGTGCTGTTGGCCGAAAATTGACCTGGGCGTGCCAAGGAGGTTGGGGATCATTCCAATATAGTTCGTTTAATTTTTCATGTCCATTTGGGTGGTCAAACAAGCGAAACATCACGAATGGGGCATTTTTGGGCTAAATCAGTGTGCTATATAGCCCATAGTTTTGGGGGTAGGCCCGCCGTTTGGGTGTGCTGTGGGTCAAAAATCGACCGGAATATGTCAGGGAGGTTGGGGATCGTCCCAGTGGGGTCTGTTTAATTTTTCATGGCCATTTGGGTGGACAAACGTGCGAAATAACATGAACGGGGCATTTTCAGAGAAAATCAGTTGCTATAGGCCACGGTTTTGAGGGATGGCCCGGGGTTCGAGCGTGTTGTGGGTCAAAAATCGACCGGGACATGCCAGGTAGGTTGGGGATCATCCCAGTGCAATTCGTTTAATTTTTCATGGCCATTTAGGTGGATAAACGGGTGAAACAGCGCAAACGAGGCATTTTTAAGCAAAATCGGTGTGTTATAGCCCACGGTTACGGGGGTGGACCCTGGGTCTGGACCTGCTGTTGGCCAAAAATCTATCGGGGCATGCCAAGGAGGTTGGGCATCGTCTTAGAGTGGTCCATTAAATTTTTATGGCCATTTAGGTGGACAAACGGGCGAAACGCCGCGAACGGAGAATTTTTTGGTCAAATCGGTGTGCTATAACCCATGGTTTCAGGGGTGGGTCCGGGGTCCAACATGATGTGGGTCGAAAATTAACCGAGACATGCCATGTGGGTTGGGGATCGTCCCAGTGTGGTCCGTTTAATTTTTTGTTCCTATTTGGGTGAACAAACTGGCGAAACGGCACGAACGAGGCATTTCAGGCCAAATCGATGTGTTATAGCCCACGATTTCGAAGGTGGGCTCGAAGTCCAAGCGTGTTGTGGGCCTAAATTTGACTGGGGCCTGCTAGGGAGGTTGGGGATTGTACCTGTGTGGTTCGTATAATTTTTTACGGATATTTGGGTGGACAAACAGGCGAAACAGTACGAACGGAGTATTTTTAGGTCAAATCGGTGTGCTATAGCCCACGGTTTTAGGGGTAGGCTCGGAGATTCGGCGTGCTGTGGGAAGAAAATTGACTGGGGCATGACAGAGAGGTTGGGGATTGTCCCATTGTGGCCCGTTCAATTTTTAGTGGCCATTTGGGTGGTCAAACGGGTAAAACGGTGCGAACGGGGCATTTTCGGGCCAAATCGGTGTGCTATAGCCCTCATTTTTGGGGGTGGGCCCGCGGTACGGGTGTGTTGTGGGCCAAAAATTAATTGGGATGTGCCAGGGAGGTTGGGGATCATCCCAGTGTGTTCTATTTAATTTTTCATGGCTATTTGGGTTGAAAAACGGGCGAAACGGCGCGAATGGGGCGATTTCAGGCCAAATCGATGTACTATAGCCCACGGTTTCATGGGTGGGCCCAGGGTTCGGGCGTGCTGTGGGCCAAAAATTGACCAAGGCGTGCCATGGAAGTTGGGGATCATCCCAGTGTGGTCCGTTTATTTTTTTGTGGCCATTTAGGTGGACAAACAATCAAAACAGCGTGAACTGGGCATTTTTTAGGAAAATCAGTGTGCTATAACCCATGATTTAGGGGGCTGGCTCGGGGTTCGGGCATGTTGTGGGTCGAAAATTGATCGGGGAATACTAAGAAGGTTGGGGATCATCTCTGTGTGGTCCGTTTAATTTTTCGTGGCCATTTGGGTAGACAAATGGGTGAAACGGCGCGAATGGGGCATTTTCGAGCCAAATCGGTGTGCTATAGCCCGTGGTTATGGGGTGGAACCGGGCGTGTTGTTGGCCAAAAATCAATCGGGGCATGCCAGGGAGGTTAGGAATCGTCCATGTGAGGTCCGTTTACTTTTTTTGTGGCTATTTGGGTGGAAAAACGGGCAAAATGGCGTGAATGGGGCATTTTCAGGCTAAATTGGTGTACTATAGACCACGGTTTTGAAGGTAGGCCCGAGCTTTGAGTGTGCTGTGGGCCAAAAATCGACAGAGGTATGCCATGGAGGTTGGGGATCGTCCCAGTATGGCCCGTTTAATTTTTTGTGGCCATTTGGGTGGACAAACGGGCGAAACAGAGTGAACAGGGCATTTTCAGGCAAAATCGGTGTGCTATAGCCTATGGTTTTGGGGGTAAGCCGGGGTTTCGGGCATGCTGTGGGTAAAAGATTGACCGACGCGTGCCAGTTTTGGGGCCATTTGGGTGGACAAACGAGCGAAACAACGCAAACGGGGCATTTTTAAGACAAATCAGTGTGCTATATCCCACGGTTTTGGGCTCGGAAATTTTTAGGCCAAATCGATGTGCTATAGCGCACAGTTTCAGGGGTGGGCCCAGGGTTCGACATGTTGTGGGCTAAAAATTGACCTAGGCGTGCCAGGGACATTGCGGATCATTCTAGTATGGTCCATTTAATTTATCGTGGCCATTTGTGTAGATAAACGAGCGAAACATCGCAAACAGGGAATTTTTGGGCCAATTCAGAGTGCTATAGACCACGATTTCAGGGGTGGGCTCGGGGGCCAGGCGTGCTTTGTGCCAAAAATTGATCACGGCGTGCCAGGGAGGTTGCGGATCATCCCAGTGTGGTTCGTTTAATTTTTTACGGATATTTGAGTGGACAAATAGGCGTAACGGCACGAATGGGGAATTTTTGGAATAAATCGGTGTCCTATAGCCCACGGTTTTGGGGATGGGCTTGGGGTCCGGGCGTTCTGTGAGCCGAAAATTGACCGGGGCATGCCAGGGAGGTTGGGGATCATCCCAATATGGCCCGTTCATTTTTTTGTGGATATTTGCGTGGACAAACAGGCAAAACAATACGAACATGCCATTTTCGGGGCAAATCGGTGTGCTATAGCCCACGGTTTTGGGGGTGGGCCTGCGGTCCAGGCATACTGTGGGCCAAAAATCAACTGGGGCATGCCAGGAAGGTTAGGGATCATCCCATTATGTTCTATTTAATTTTTTGTGGCCATTTGAGTGGACAAACGTGCAAAATGGCACGAACGAGGAATTTTTAGGCCAAATCGATGGGCTATATCCCACGATTTTGGAGGTGGGCCCGGGGTCCGGGTGTGCTATGGGCCAAAAATTGATCACTGCATGTCAGGGAGGTTGGGGATCGGCCCAGTGTGGACCGTTTAATTTTTCGTGGCCATTTAGGTGGACAAACGGGCAAAACGGCGCGAACAGGGAGTCATTCGGCCAAATTAGTGTGCTATATCCCTCGATTTTGGGGGTGGGCCTGGGGTTCGGGCGTGCTGTAGGCCAAAAATTGATCGGGGAGTGCCAGGTAGATTGGAGATCATCCTAGTTTGGTCCATTTAATTTGTCTTGGCCATTTAGGTGAAAAAATGGGCAACAGGGAACGAATGGGGCAATTTCGGGCTAAATGGGTGTGTTATAGCCCACAGTTTTGGGGTGGGCTCGGAGTACGGGCGTGCTGTCAGCCAAAAATCGATCAGGGCATGCCAGGGAGGTTGGGGATCGTCCCAGTGTGGTTCGTTTAATTTTTCGTGGACATTTAGGTGGATAAACAGGCGAAACGGCGTGAATGGGGTATTTTTGGGCTAAATTTGTGTGCTATAGCCCACGGTTTTGGGGTGGGCCTGGTGTTTGGGCGTGCTGAGGGACGAAAATCCACCGGGGCCTACCAGGGAGGTTGGGGATCATCCCAGTATGGTCCGTTTAATTTTTCATGGCTATTTGGGTGGACAAACAGGCGAAACAGAGTTAATGAGGCATTTTCTAGCCAAATCGATGAGCTATAGCCCACGTTTTTAAGGTTGGGCCCGGGGTAAGGGTGTGCTGTGGGTCAAAAATCAATCGATATATGCCAGGGAGGTTGGCGATCGTTCCAGTGTGGTCCGTTTAATTTTTCGTGGCCATTTAGGTTGACAAACGGGAGAAACAACGCGAATGGGGCATTTTCTGCCTAAATCGTGTGCTATAACCCACGATTTTGGTGTTGGGATCGGGGTTCGGCCGTGCTGTTGGTAGAAAATTGCCCGGGGCATGCCATAGAGGTTGGGGATAGTCCTAGTATGGTCCATTTAATTTTTTATGGTCATTTGGGAGGATAAATGGGCAAAACGGCGTGAACTGGGCAATTTTGGCTAAATTGGTGTGCTATAGCCTACGATTTTGGGGCTGGGCCCGGGTCCGGGTGTGCTGTTGGCCGAAAATCAACCGGGGCATGCCAGGAACGTTGGGTATAGTCCCAGTGTGGTCCGTTTAATTTTTTGTGTCCATTTGGGTGGATAAACGGGTGAAATGGTGTGAACGAGACATTTTCTGGCGAAATCGATGTGCTATAGCCCACGGTTTGGGGGGTGGACCCGGGTCCGAGCGTGTTGTATACCAAAAATCAACTGGGCGTGCCAGGGGGTTGGGGATTGTCCAAGTGTGGTCTATTGAATTTTTTGTGGCCATTTGGGTGGACAAACAGGCGAAACAGCGTGAACGGGGTATTTTCGGGCCTAATCGGTTTTCTATAGCCCACGGTTTTGGGGGTGGGCCCGGGGTTCGGGCGTGCTGTGGGCTAAAAATCAACTGGGGCATGCCATGGAGGTTGGGGATCGTCCTAGTATGGTCTGTTTAATTTTTGTGGCCATTTGCGTAGACAGACGGGCAAAACGGCACGAACGGGGTATTTTCGGGATAAATCGGTGTGCTATAGACAACAGATTTTGGGGTGGGCTCAGGGTTCGAGCGTGCTTTATGCTGAAAATCGACCAGGGCGTGCCAGAGAGGTTGGGGATCATCCCAGTGTGGTCCATTTAATTTTTCATAGAAATTTAGGTGGACAAACAGGCGAAACAGCGCGAAAGGGGCATTTTTAGGCCAAATCGGTGTGCTATATTCTACGGTTTTGGGGGTGGGACCGAGGTCTGGGCGTGTTGTGGATCAAAAATGGACCAGGGCGTGCCAGGAAGATTGGGGATCGTCCTAGTATGGTTTGTTTAATTTTTCGTGGCCATTTGGGTGGGCAAACGGGCGAAACAGCACGAACAAGGAATTTTCGGTCAAAATTTGTGTTTTATAGTCCACGATTTCGGGGGTGAGCCTAGGGTCCGGGAGTGCTGTGGACCAAAAATTGATCGAGGCGTGCAAGGAAGGTGGGGATTGTCCCAGTGTGGTCCGTTTAATTTTCTGTGGCTATTTGGGTGGACAAACAGGTGAAACAGCGTGAACGATGTAATTTTGGGCTAAATCAGTGAGCTATAGCCCACGATTTCAGGGGTAGGCCCGAGGTCCGGGTTTGCTGATGGATGAAAATTGACCGCCGCATGCAAGGGAGGTTTAGGATCATCCCAGTATGGTTCGTTTAATTTTTTGTGGCCATTTGGGTGGACAAACGGGCAAAACGGCACAAACGGGGCATTTTCTGGTCAAATCAGTGAGCTATAGCACATGGTTTTGGGGGTGGGCCAGTAGTCCGGGCGTGTTGTGGGCCTAAAATCAATCGGGGCTTGCCAAGGAGGTTGGGGATCTTTTCAGTATGGTCCGTTTAATTTTTCGTGGCCATTTGGGTTGACAAAGGGGCGAACCGACAAGAACAGGGTGATTTCGGTCTAAATCGGTGTGCTATAGCACATGATTTTGGGGGTGAGATTGGGGTCTGGGCATGCTGTTGGCTGAAAATCGATCGGGGCATGCCAGGGAAGTTGGGGATCATCCCAGTATGGTTAGTTTAATTTTTCGTGGCCATTTGGGTGGACAAAGGGGTGAACGGCGCGAACGGAGCATTTTTGGGACAAATTGATGCTATATAGCCCTCGGTTTTGGGGGTGGTCCTAGGGTACGGGTGTGCTAAAGGCCAAAAAATGACTGAGGCGTGTCACGGAGGTTGGGGATCATCCCATTACAGTCCGTTTAATTTTTCCTAGCAATTTGTGTGGACAAACGGGTGAAACGGCTCGAACAGTGCATTTTGAGGCCAAATCGGTGTGCTATAGCCTACGGTTATGGGGGTGGGCCCGGGGTTCGAGCGTGCAGTTGGCCAAAAATTGATCGGGGTGTGCCAGGGAGGTTGGAAATCATCCCTGTGTGGTTCATTTAATTTTTCATGGCCATTTGGGTGGACAAACTTGCAAAACGGCACGAACGAGGCATTTTCGGGCCAAATCGATGTTCTATAGCCCTTGATTTTGGGGGTGGGCCGGGAGTCCGGGCATGCTGTTGGCCAAAAATTGACCTGGGTCTTCTAAGGTGGTTGGGGATCGTCCCAGTGTGGTCCGCTTAATTTTTTGTGGCCATTTAGGTGGACAAACGGGCAAAACAGCGCGAATGGAGCATTTTGGGGCCAAATCTGAGTGCTATAGCCCACGATTTTGGTAGTGGGCCTGGGGTTTGGGTGTACTGTTGGCTAAAAATCAATCGGTGCATGCCAGAGAGGTTGGGATCATCCCAGTGTGTTCCATTGAATTTTTCGTGGTTATTTCGGTGGACAAACGGGCAAAACGGCGCGAATGGGGAATTTTCAGGCCAAATCGGTGTGCTATAGCCCACGGTTTTGGGGGTGCCCCGGGTCTGGCATGTTGTGGTGGAAAAAATGACCGAGGCATGCTAGAGTGGTTGGGGATCATCCCAGTGTGGTCCATTTAATTTATTGTGGCCATTTGGGAGGATAAACGGGCGAAACGACGCGAACGGGACATTTTTGAACCAAATCGGTGTGCTATAGCCCACAATTTTGAGGGTGGGCTCGGGGTCCAGGCGTGCTGTGGGCCGAAAATCGGTCGGGGCGTTCCATGGAGCTTGGGGATCTTCCCAGTGTGGTCTGTTTAATTTTTTGCGGATATTTGGGTGGACAAATAGGCGTAACAGCACGAATGGGGCATTTTTAGGATAAATCAGTGTCTTATAGCCCACGGTTTTGGAGGTGGGCCCAGGGTCCGACGTACTGTGGCCTGAAAATCGATTGGGGAATGCTAGGGAGGTTGGGGATCGTCCCAATGTGGTCCGTTCAATTTTCCGTGGCCATTTGGGAGGACAAACAGGAAAAACGGTGCGAACTGGGTATTTTCAGGCCAAATCAGTGTGCTATAGCCCACGGTTTTGAGGGTGGGCCCTGGGTCCGGGTGTTCTGGTGGACGAAAATCAAATGGGGCATGCCAGGGAGGTTGGGGATCATCCCAATATATTCTATTTAATTTTTTGTCTCTATTTGGGTGGACAAAGGGGGAAACGGCGCGAACGGGGCATTTTCCAGGCCAAATTGGTATGTTATAGCCCACGATTTTGAGGGTGAGCCCAGGGTCCGGACGTGCTTTGGGCCAAAAATCAACCGGGGCATGCCAGGGAGGTTGGGGATCATCCCAGTGTAGTCCATTTAATTTCTCATGGCCATTTGGGTGGACAAACAGGCGAAATGGCGCGAACATGGCATTATCAGGACAAATTAGTGTGCTATAGCCCACGGTTTTGTGGGTGGGCCTGGGGTACGGGTGTGCTGTGGGCCGAAAATTGACCGAGGAGTGCCAAGAAGGTTGGGGATCATCCCAGTGTGGTCCATTTAATTTTTTGTTACCATTTGGGTGGACAAACAAGAGAAACGGCGCGAATGGAGCATTTTTGGGCTAAATCAATGTGCTATAGACCACGGTTTTGGGGGTGGGATCGGAGTAGGGGTGTGCTGATGGCCAAAAATTGACCGGGGTGTGCCAGGGAGGTTGGGGATCATTCCAGTTTGGTCCATTTAATTTTTCATGACCATTTAGGTGGACAAACGGATGAAACAACGTGTATGGGGCTTTTTCATCCAGTGTGGTTCGTTTAATTATTTGTGGCCATTTGGGTGGACAAACGGGCGAAATGGCATGAACAGGGCAATTTTGGGCCAAATCGGTGTGCAATTGCCCACGATTTCGGGGGTTGGCCCGGGGTCCGGGTGTACAGTAGGCCAAAAATCGATCGGGGCATGCCAGTGAGGTTGGGGATCGTCCAAGTGTGGTCCGTTTAATTTTTCTTGGCCATTTGGGTGGACAAATGGGCGAAACGGCGCGAACGGGGCGTTATCAGGCCAAATTAGTGTGCTATAGCCCACAGTTTTAGGGGTGGGCCTGGGTTGCGGGAGTGTTGTAGGTCAAAAATTGATCGGGGAGTGCCAGGGAGGTTGGGGATCATCCCAGTGTGGTTCATTTAATATTTTGTTGCCATTTGGGTGGACAAATGGGCGAAATAGCGTAAACGGGGCATTTTCCGGGCCAAATCAGTGTGCTATAGCCCACGGTTTTGGGGTGGGCTTGGGGTACAGGCGTGCTGTCGTCCAAAAATTGACCGTGGCATGCCAAGGAGTTGAGGTTCATTTCAGTGTGGTCCATTTAATTTTTGTGTCCATTTGGGTGGATAAACAGGCGAAATGGCGCGAATGGGGCATCTTTTAGCCAAATCGGTTTGCTATAGCCCAAGGTTTTGGGGGTGGGCCCAGGGTCTGAGAGTGTTGAGGGCTAAAAATTGATCGGGGCATGCCAGGGATTTTGGGGATCGTTCCAGTGTGGTCCGTTTAATTTTTTGTGGCTATTTGAGTGGATAAACGGGAAAAACAGTGTGAATGGGGTATTTTCTAGCCAAATCGGTGAGCTATAGCCCACGTTTTTAGGGTTGGGCCCGGGGTCCGAGCGTGCTGTGGGCCAAAAATTGACTGGGGCATGCCAGGGAGGTTGGGGATCATCCCAGTGTGGTCCGTTTAATTTTTCATAGAAATTTGGGTGGACAAACAGGCGAACCAACGTGAACGGGACATTTTTGGGCAAGATTGATGCGCTATATCCTACGGTTTCGGGGGTGGGCCCGAGGTTCGGGCGTGCTGTAGGTCAAAAATCGATCGAGGGGTGCTAGGGAGATTGGGGATCGTCCTAGTGTGGTCCGTTTAATTTTTCGTGGCCATTTGGGTATACAAACGGGCAAAACGGTACGAACTGAGATTTTTCGGTCAAAATCGTTGTGCTATTGCCCACGATTTTGGGGTTAAGCCTGGATTCTGGGTGTGCTATGGACTAAAAATTGATCGAGGCATGCAAGGGAGATTGGGGATAGTCCTAGTGTGGTCCGTTTAATTTTTGTGGCTATTTGGGTGGACAAAAGGGTGAAACGGCGCAAACAGGGAAATTTTGGGCAAAATCGGTGTGCTATAGCCCACGATTTCGGGGGTGGGCTCAGGGTCCGGGCGTGCTGTGGGACGAAAATCGACTGGGACATGCCAGGGATATTGGGGATCATCCAGTGTGGTCCATTTAATTTTTTGTGGCCATTTGGGTGGACAAATGGGTGAAATAGCACGAACGGGGAATTTTCGTGCCAAATCGGTGTGCTATAGCCCACGGTTTTGAAGGTGGGCCTGGGGTCTGGACGTTTTGAGTGCCAAAAATTGACCAGGGTGTGCCAGCGAGATTGGGGATCATCCCAGTGTGGTCCGTTTAATTTTTTGTGGCCATTTGGGTGGATAAACAGGTGAAACTGCGTGAATGGGGCATTTTCAGTCCAAATAGGTGAGCTATAAGCCACGTTTTCAGTGGTTGGCCCAGGGTCCGGGCGTGCTGTGGGCTAAAAATTGACCGGGGCATGCCAGGGAGGTTGGGGATCATCCCAGTGTGGTCCGTTTAATTTTTTGTGGCCATTCAGGTGGACAAATGGGTTAAACGGCGTGAATAGGGGTGAGCCTGGGGTTCGGTCGTGGTGTGGGCCAAAAATTGACCGGGGCATGCTAGGGAGGTTGGGGATCGTCCCAGTGTGGTCCATTTTTTTTTTTACGGATATTTTTGTTGACAAACAGGCAAAACGGCGCAAATGGGGCATTTTGGGGATAAATCGGTGTGCTATAGCCCACGGTTTTGGGGATCGGCCAGGGGTCCGGGCGTGCTGAGGGCCAAAACTCGATCGAGGTATGCTAGGGAGGTTGTGGATTATCACAGTGTAGTCCGTTTAATTTTTTATGGCCATTTGGGTGGACAAACATGCGAAACGGTGCAAACTTGGCATTTTCCTGGCTAAATCGGTGTGCTATAGCCCACGGTTTTTGGGGGTGGGCTCGGGTTTTGGGTGTGCAGTGGGATAAAAATTGACCAGGGCTTCCCAGGGAGGTTGGGGATCATCCCAGTGTGGTCCGTTTAATTTTTCGTGGCCATTTGGGTGGATAAACGGGCGAAACGGTGCGATCGGGGCATTTTCGGGCCAAATCGGTGTGCTATAGCCCACGATTTTGGGGGTGGACCCGGGGTTCGGGCGTGTTGTAAGCCGAAAATCAACTAGGCGTGCCAGGGAGGTTGGGGATCATCCCAGTGTGGTCTATTTAATTTTTTGTGGCAATTTGGGTGGAAAAATGGGCGAAACGGCGTGAACGGGGAATTTTCGGGCCAAATCGGTTTGCTATAGCCTACGGTTTCGAGGGTGGGCCCGAGGTTCGGGTATGCTGTGGGCCGAAAATTGATTGGGTCAAGACATGGAGGTTGGGGATCATCCTAGTATGGTCTGTTTAATTTTTACTGGCCATTTAGGTAGAATAACGGGCGAAACGACGCTAACGGGGTATTCTCGGGACAAATCGGTGTGCTATAGCCAACAGTTTTGGGGGTGGGCCCAGGGTTCGAGCATAATTTGTGCCGAAAATCGACCAGGGCGTGCCAGGGAGGTTGGGCATCATCCCAGTGTGTTCCATTTAATTTTTCATGGAAATTTGGTGGACAAACAGGCTAAACAGCGCGAATGGAGCATTTTCGGGCCAAATCGGTGTGCTATATCCCACGGTTACGGGGTTGGTCCCGGGGTTCGGGCATTCTGTGGGTCAAAAATCGACCGTGGCATACCAGGGAGATTGGGGATCATCCCAGTATGGTCAATTTAATTTTTTGTGGCCATTTGGGTGGACAAACAGGCGAAACGGCACGAACCGAGATTTTTCGATCAAAATATTTGTGCTATAGTCCATGATTTTGGGGGTGGGCACGGGCGTGATGTGGGCAAAAAATTGACCGGGGAGTGCAAAGGAGGTTGGGGATAGTCACAGTGTGGTCCGTTTAATTTTCTGTGGCTATTTGGGTGGATAAACGGGCGAAATGGTGTGAACGGTGAAACTTTGGGCCAAATCGGTGTGGTGTGGGCCAAAAATCGACCGGGATGTGCGTGGGAGGTTGAATATTACCCAATGTGGTCTATTTAATTCTTCGTGGCCACTTGGTTGGACAAATGGGTGAAACAGCGTGAACGGGGCATTTCTTGGCCAAATCGGTGTGCTATAGCCCACGATTTTGGGGTGAGCCCGAGGTACGGGCGTGCTGTCGGACAAAAATCAACTGGGGCGTGCCAGGGAGGTTGGGGATCATCCTAGTGTGGTCCGTTTAATTTTTTGTGGCTATTTGGGTGGACAAACAGGCAAAAAAGTGCGTACGGGGCATTTTCTGGCCAAATCGGTGGGCTATAGCCCATGGTTTTGGTGTGGGCATGGGGTCCAGGCGTGATGTAGCCCGAAAATCAACTGGGGAAATCCAGGGAGGTTGGGGATCATCCCAGTCTATTCTATTTAATTTTTCGTGGCCATTTAGGTGGACAAACGGGTTAAACGGCGTGAACGGGGCATTTTTGCGCTAAATCGGTGCACTATAGCCAATGATTTTGGGGGTTGACCCAGGGTTCGGGCATTTTGTGTGCCAAAAATTGACCAGGGCATGCCAGGGAGGTTGGGGATCATCCCAATGTGGTCCATTTAATTTTCCATGGCCATTTGGGTGGACAAACGGGCAAAACAACACGAACGGGGCATTTTCGGGAAAAATCGGTGTGCTATAGCCCAGGGTTCGGGCGTGCTGCGGGCCAAAAATCAACTGGGGCACTCCATGGAGGTTGGGGATCGTCCCAGTGTGTTCTATTTAATTTTTCGTGGCAATTTGGGTAGACTAACGGATAAAATGACACGAACGGGGCGTTATCAGGCCAAATCAGTGTGCTATAGCCCACGGTTTCGGGGGTGGACCTTGGGTTCGGGAGTGCTGTGGGCCAAAAATCGATCGGGGTATGCCATGTGTGCTATAGCCCATGGTTTCGGGGGTGGGGTCGGGGTCTTGGCGTGATGTGGGCCAAAAATCGACCGGGGCAAGCCAAGGAATTTGGGAATCGTCCTAGTGTGGTCCGTTTAATTTTTCGTGGCTATTTGGGTGAAAAATCGGGCGAACGGCGAGAACAGGGAATTTTTAGGCCAAAACAGTGTGCTATAGCCTACAGTTTTAGGGGTGGGCCCGGGGTCCAGGTGTGCTGTAGGCCAAAAATCGACCGAGGCATGCCAGGGTAGTTGAGGATTATCCCAGTGCAGTTCGTTTAATTTTTTGTGGCCATTTGGGTGGATAACGGGTGAAATGGCTCGAACGGTGCATTTTCAGGCCAAATCGGAGTGCAATAGCCCACGGTTATGGGGGTGGGCCCGGGGTCCGGGCGTGCTATTGGCCAAAAATCAACCGTGGCATGCCAGGGAGGTTTGAAATCGTCCCTATGTGGTCTGTTTAATTTTTTGAGGCCATTTGGGAGGAAAAACGGGCAAAAAGGCGTGAACGGGGTATTTTCGGGCCAAATCGGTGTGCTATAGCCCACGATTTTGGGGGTGGGCCAGGGGTCCGGGCATGCTGTTGGCCAAATATCGACCTGGGTGTGGCAAGGAGGTTGGGGATCATCCCAGTATGGTCCGTTTAATTTTTCATGGCCATTTGGCTGGACAAACGGGCGAAACAGCGCGAATGGGGCATTTTTGGGCCAAATCGGAGTGCTATAGCCCACGATTTTGGGGGTGGGCCTGGGTTCTGGGTTGGTTGCTAGCCGAAAATTGACCGGGGCGTGCCACGGAGGTTGGGGATCATCACAGTGTGGTCCATTGAATTTTCGTGGCCATTTGGGGGTACAAACTAGCGAAAGGCGCGAACGTGGAATTTTCAGGCCAAATCGGTGTGCTATAGCCCACAGTTTTGGGGGTAGGCTTGGGGTACGGCATACTGTGGGCCAAAAATTGACCGAGGCATGCCAGGGAGGTTGGGGATCGTCCCAATGTGGTCCGTTTAATTTTTCGTGACCATTTGGGTGGATAAACGGGCGAAGCAGCGCGAACGGGGTATTTTCAGGCTAAATCGGTGTGCTATAGCCCACGATTTCGGGGGTGGGTCTGGGGTTCGGGCGTGCTGTGGGCCGAAAATTGATCGGGGCATGCTAGGGAGGTAGGGAATCGTCCCAGTGTGCTCCGTTTAATTTTTTGTGGCTATTTGGGTGGACAAACAGGCCAAACGGAGCGAATGAGGAGTTATCAGGCCAAATCAGTATGCTCTAGCCTACGATTTCGGGGGTGGGCTGGGGGTCCGGGTGTGCTGTAGGCCGAAAATTGACCGGGGAGTGTCAGGAAGGTTAGGGATCATCCCAGTGTGGTCCATTTAATATTTCGTGGCCATTTGGGTGGACAAACGGGCAAAACAATGCGAACGGGGTATATTCATGCCAAATCGGCGTGCTATAGCCCACAATTTTGGGGGTGGGAACGAGGTACAGGCGTGCTGTCAGCCGAAAATCAATCGAGGTGTGCCTGGGAGGTGGAGGATCGTCCCAGTGTGGTCCGTTTAATTTTTCATGGCCATTTGGGTGTATAAACATACGAAACGATGCAAATTGGGCATTTTGGGGACAAATCGGTGTGCTATATAGCCCACGGTTTCAGGGGTGCGCCGGGGTCCGGGCGTGCTGATGGCCGAAAATTGATCGGGGCATGCCAGGGAGGTTGGGGATCGTCCCAGTGTGGTTCGTTTAATTTTTTGTGGCTATTTGGGTGGACGAACGGGCAAAAC
Source organism: Capsicum pubescens (assembly GCA_030864215.1). Lineage (NCBI taxonomy): Eukaryota > Viridiplantae > Streptophyta > Magnoliopsida > Solanales > Solanaceae > Capsicum > Capsicum pubescens. The sequence goes on from CM061538.1 coordinate 42,655,712, forward strand.
AGCGTGAATGGGGCATTTTCTGGCCAAATCGATGAGCTATAGCCCACGGTTTTGGGGGTGGGACCGAGGTCCGGGCGTGCTGTGTGCTGAAAATTGATCTGGGTATGTGAGGGAGGTTTGGGATCATCCCAGTGTGGTCCATTTAATTTTTCGTGGCCATTTAGGAGGACAAATGGACAAAACGGCGCGAATGGGGCAATTTAAGCCCAAATAGTGTGTTATAGCTCACGGTTTCGGGGTTGGGCCCAGGGTTCCACCGTGCTGTGGCCCAAAAATCGATCGGGGCATGCTAGAGAGGTTGGAGATCGTCCCAGTGTAGTTCGTTTAATTTTTTCTGGCCATTTGGGTGGACAAATGGGCGAAACGGCATGAACGGGGCAATTTCTGGCAAAATCGGTGTGCAATAGCCTACGGTTTTATGGGTGGGCCCGGGGTCCGGTGTGCAGTGGGCCAAAAATCGATCGGGGCATGACAAGGAGGTTGGGGATCGTCCTAGTGTGGTCCGTTTAATTTTTCGTGGCCATTTGGGTGGATCAACGGTGCGAACGGGGCATTTTCGATCTAAATCGGTTTGCTATAGCCCACAGTTTCGGGGTTGGACCTGGGGTTCGGGCGTGTTGTAGGTCGAAAATCAACTGGGCATGCCAGGGAGGTTGGGGAAAGTCCCAGTATGGTCAATTTAATTTTTTGTGGCCATTTATGTGGACAAACGGGCGAAACGGCGCGAACGGGGAATTGTCGGGCCAAATTAGTTTGCTATAGCCCACGGTTTCGAGGGTGGACCAGAGGTTTGGGTGTGCTGTGGGCCAAAAATCGACAGGGGCATGCCATGGAGGTTGGGGAGCGTCCTAGAATGGTCCGTTTAATTTTTTGTCCATTTGGGTAGATAAATGAGTGAAACGATGAGAACGGGGTATTTTTAGGATAAATCGGTGTGATATAGCCCACGGTTTTGGGGGTGGGCCCGGGGGTCGACCGTACTTTATGCCCAAAATCAACCAAGGCGTGTCAGGGAGGTTGGGGATCGTCCCAGTGTAGTCCATTTAATTTTTTGTGGAAATTTGGGTGGACAAACAGGCAAAACAGCGCGAATGGGGCATTTTTGGGAAAAATTGAAGTGCTATATCCTATGGTTTTGGGGGTGGGCCCGGGATCCGGGCGTATTGTGGGTCAAAAATAGACCGGGGCGTGCTAGGGAGATTGGGGATCATCCCAGTGTGGTCCGTTTAATTTTTCGTGGCCATTTAGGTGGACAAACGGGCGAAACGGCACGAATCGGGTTTTTTTTGTCAAAATCATTGTGCTGTGGGATTTTTTTAGCACGAATAGGGATTTTTTGGGGGTGGGCCCGGGGTCCGTGCGTGTTTTGGGCAAAAAATCAACCGGGGCGTGCAAGGAAGGTTGGGGATAGTCCTAGTGTGGTCCGTTTAATTTTTTGTGGCTATTAGGGTGGACAAACAGACGAAATAGCGCGAACGACATGATTTTGGACCAAATCGGTGTGCTATAGACCACAGTTTCGGGGGTGGGCTCAGGTACGAGTGTGCTGTGGGCCGAAAATCAACCGGGGCATGCCAGGGCGGTTGGGGATTATTCCAGTGTAGTCCATTTAATTTTTCGTGACCATTTGGGTGGACAAATGGGCGAAACAACGTGAACGGGGATTTTCGGGCCAAATCGGTGTGCTATAGCCCACGGTTTTGGGGGTGAGCCCGGGGTACGGGCGTTCAGTAGGCCAAAAATTAACCGGGGCATGCCAGGGAGGTTGGGGATCGTCCCTGTGTGGTTTGTTTAATTTTTGTGGCCATTTGGGTGGATAAACAGGCGAAACGGCGCGAATGGGGCATTTTTGGGCCAAATTGGTGTTCTATAGCCTACGGTTTTGGGGGTGGGCCATAGGTTCGGACGTGCTGAGGGCCAAAAATCGATCAAGGCATGCCAACGAGGTTGGGGTTTATCCTAGTGTGGTTCGTTTAATTTTTTGTGGCTATTTGGGTGGATAAACGGGTGAAACAAAATGAATGGGGCATTTTCTAGCCAAATCGGTGAGCTATAGCCCACGGTTTTGGTGGTGGGCCCGGGGTCCGGGCGTGCTGTGGGATGAAAATCGACCGGGGCATTCCAGGGAGGTTGAGGATCATCCCAGTGTGGTCCGTTTAATATTTTGTGGCCATTTAGGTGGACAAATGGGCGAAACAACGTGAATGAGGCATTTTTGAACCAAATCGTGTGCTATAGCCCACAGTTTAGGGGGTGGGCCTGGGGTTCGGCCGTGCTGTATGCCAAAAATAAACCAGGCATGCCAGGGAGGATGGGGACCGTCCTAGTGTGGTTGTCTTAAATTTTCGTGGATATTTGGGTGGGCAAACAGGCAAAACGGCGCAAATGGGGCATTTTTGGGACAAATTGGTGTGCTATAGCCCACGGTTTTGGGGCTGAACCCGGACTTTGGGAGTGTTGTGGGCTGAAAATCTACCGGTGCATGCCAGGGAGGTTATGGATCATCCCAGTGTGGTCCGTTTAAATTTTTGGGGCCATTTTGGTGGACAAACGGGTGAAACAGTGCGAACTGGGCATTTTTGGGCCAAATCGATGTGCTATACCCCACTATTTTTGGGGTGGGCTCGGGGTACTGGTTAACAGTAGGCTGAAAATCGATCGGGGCATGCCAGGGAGGTTGGGGATCATCCCAGTGTGGTTCGTTTAATTTTTTGTGCCCATTTGGATGGATAAATGGGAGAAACGGTGCGAACGGGGAATTTTTGGGCCAAATCGGTGTGCTATAGCCGATGGTTTCGGGGGTGGACCCGGGGTTTGGGGGTGCTGTAAGTCAAAAGTCAACTGGGCGTGCCAGGGAGGTTAGAGATCGTCCCAGTGTGGTCTATTTAATTTTTTGTGGACTTTTGGGTGAACAAACGGGCAAAACGGCATGAACAGAGCATTTTTTGGCCAAATTAGTTTGCTATAGACCACGGATTCGAGGGTGGGCCCGAGGTTCGGGCGTGTTATGGTTCAAAAACTTACTGGGGCATGTCATGGAGGTTGGGGATCGTCCTAGTATGGTCCATTTAATTTTTTGTCGCCATTTGGGTAGACAAATGGTCGAAACGATGTGAATGGGGTATTTTAAGAATAAATCGGTGTTCTATAGACCACGGTTTTGGGGGTGGGCCCGGGGTTCGGGCGTACTTTATGTTGAAAATCGACCAGGGCGTGCCAGGGAGGTTGGGGATCATCCCAGTGTGGTCCATTTATTTTTTTGTGGAAATTTGGGTAGACAAACAAGCAAAATAGCGCGAATGGGGCATTTTTGGGTCAAATCGGTGTGCTATATCCCACGGGTTTGGGGGTGGGCTCGGGTTTCGGGAGTGCTGTGGGTCGAAAATCGACTAGGGTATGCAAGGGAGATTGGGGATCGTCCCAGTATGGTCCATTTAATTTTTCGTGGCTATTTGGATGGACAAACAGGCGAAACAACACGAACTGGGATTTTTTGATCAAAATCATTGTGCTATAACCCACGATTTCGGGGTGGACCCGGGGTCCAGGCATGCTGTGGGCCAAAAATTGACCGGGGCGTGCAATGGAGGTTTGGGATAGTCCCAATGTGGTCTGTTTAATTTTTGGTGGCTATTTAGGAGGACAAACGGGCAAAACAGCGTGAACGGCGTGATTTTGGGCCAAATCGGCGTGAACGCCCACGTTTTTGGGGGTGGGCTCGGGGTTCGGGTGTGCTGTGGGAGAAAAATTGACCGGGGCGTGCCAGGGAGGTTAGGGATCATCACAGTGTGGTCCATTTAATTTTTTGTGGCCATTTGGGTTGACAAATAGGCAAAACAACGTGAATGGGGTATTTTCAGGCCAAATCGTTGTGCTATAACCCACGGTTTTGGGGGTGGGCCCGGGGTACGGGCGTGATGAGGGACAAAAATCGACCGGGGCGTGCCAGGGAGGTTGGGGATCATCCCATTGTAATCAGTTTAATTTTTCGTAGCTATTTGGGTTGATAAACAGGCAAAACGACGCGAATGGGGCATTTTTAGGCCAAATCAGTGTGCTATAGCCCACGGTTTTAGGGGTGAGCCCAAGGTTCGGGTGTGCCGTGGGCCAAAAATTGATTGGGGTATTCCATAGAGGTTGGGGATCGTCCCAGTGTGGTCCATTTAATTTTTTGTGGCTATTTGGATGGATAAACGGGCAAAACAGCGTGAATGGGGAATTTACTGGCCAAATCAGTGAGTTATAGCCCAAGGTTTTGGGAGTGGGCCCAGGGTTCGGGCGTGATGTGATCCAAAAATTGATCGGGGCATGCCAGGGAGGCTGGGGATCATCCCAGTGTGGTCCATTTAATTTTTTGTGGCCATTATGTGGACAAATGGATGAAACGACGCGAATGGGGCATTTTCGGCCTCAATCGTGTGTTATAGCCCACAGTTTGAGGGTTGGGCCTGGGGTTCTGCTGTGCTGTGGGCCAAAAATCGATTGGGTCATATCGGAGAGGTTGGGGATCATCCCAGTGTGGTCCGTTTAATATTTTGTGGCCATTTGGGAGGACAAACAGGTATAACAGCACGAACGGGGCAATTTCGGGTCAAATCGGTGTGTAATAGCCCACGGTTTAGGGAGTGGGCCCTGGAACTGGTTGTGCAGTGGGCCAAAAATCGATCGGGACTTACCAGGGAGGTTGGGGATCATCCCAGTATGGTCTGTTTAATTTTTTGTGGCCATTTAGGAGGATAAACGGGCAAAACGGTGCGAACGGGGCATTTTCGATCTAAATCGGTGTACTATAGCCCACGGTTTTGGAGGTGGACCTGGGGTCCGGGCGTGTTGTAGGCAGAAAATTAATTGGGCATGCCAGGGAGGTTGGGGATCATCCCAGTGTGTTCTATTTAATTTTTTGTGGACATTTGTGTGGACAAATGGGCGAAACGGCGCGAACGGGGCATTTTCGAGCCAAATCGGTGTGCTGTATCCCACAATTTTGGGGGTGGGTTCGGGGTCCAAGCGTGATGTGGATCTAAAATTGACTGGGGCGTGATAGGGATATTGGGGATCGTCCCAGTGTGGTCCGTTTAAATTTTTGTGACCATTTGGGTGGACAAACGAGCGAAATGGCACGAATCAGGATTTTTTCGTCAAACTCGTTGTACTATTGCCCACGATTTCAGGGGTGGCCCCCAAGTTCGGTGGATTAAATGACGCGAACGACATAATTTTGGGCCAAATCGGTGTGCTATAGCCCACGGTTTTAGGGGTGGGCTCGAGGTCCGAGCGGGCTGTAGGCCGAAAATCAAATGGGGTGTACCAAGGAGGTTGGGGATCATCCCAGTGTGGTCCATTTAATTTTTTGTGGCTAATTGGGTGGACAAACGGGCGAAACAGCGAGAACAGGGCATTTTAAGTCCAAATCGGTGTGCTATAGCCCATGGTTTTTGGGGTGAGCCCGGGGTTCGGGCATGCTATCGGCCAAAAATCGACCGAGTCCTGCTAGGGAGGTTGGGGATCGTTCCAGTGTGGTCTGTTTAATTTATCGTGGCTATTTGGGTGGATAAACAGGAGAAACGGCATGAACGGGGCTTTTTTTAGGCCAAATCGATGTGTTATTGCCCACAGTTTTGGGGGTGGGCCTGGGGTCCGGGTGTGCTGAGGGACAAAAATTGACCAGCGCATGCAAGAGAGGTTGGGAATCATCCCGGTGTAGTCCGTTTAATTTTTTGTGGCTATTTGGGTGGGAAAACGGGCAAAACGATATGAACAAGGCATTTTTCGGCCAAATCGATGAGCTATAGCCTATGATTTTGGGAGTGGGCCCAGGATCTGGGAATGCTGTGGGCCTAAATTAGACCGGGGCATGCCAAGGAGGTTGGGGATCGTCCCAGTGTGGTCCGTTTAATTTTTTGTGGCCATTTGGGTGGACAAACTGGCGAACTGACATGAAAAGGGTGATTTCGGTCTAAATCAGTGTGCTATAGCCCACGGTTTTGGGGTTGGGGTTCGGGTGTACTATGGGTTAAAAATCGATCGGGGCATGCCTGGGAAGTTGGAAATCATCCCAGTATGGTCCGTTTAATTGTTTGTGTCCATTTGGATGGGCAAACGGGCTATCAGCACGAACGAGGCATCTTCAGGCCAAATCGATGTACTATAGCCCACGGTTTTGGGGGTGGTCCCAGGGTCCGGGTGAGTTATAGGACGAAAACCGACCGAGGCATGCCAGGGTAGTTGAGGATCATCCCAGTGCAGTCCGTTTAATTTTTTGTGGCCATTTGGGCGGACAAAAAGGCGAAATGGCTCGAATGGTGCATTTTCAGGCCAAATCGGAGTGTTATAGCCCACGGTTACGGGGGTGGGCCCGGGCGTGCTGTTGGCCAAAAATCAATCAGGGCGTTCCAGGAAGGTTGAGGATCATCCTAGTGTAGTCCGTTTAATTTTTTGTGGCCATTTGGGTGGACATACGAGCGAATAAGGCATTTTCGGGCCAAATCAGTGCGCTATAGCCCACGATTTTGGGGGTGGGCCCATGGTCCAATGTGTTATGGGCCAAAAATCGACTGGGCCATGCCAGGGAGGTTGGAGATCATCCCAGTATGGTTCGTTTAATTTTTCGTGGCCATTTGGGTGAAAAATGGGTGAAACGACGTGAACGGGGCATTTTCTTACTAAATCAGTGAGCTATAGCCCACGATTTTAGGGGTGGGCTCGAGGACCGGGCATATTATGGCCTGAAAATCAACAGGGGCCTGCCAAGGAGGTTGGGGATCATCCCAGTGTGCTCCGTTTAATTTTTCGTGGCCATTTAGGTGGACAAATAGGGAAAACGACACGAACTGGGTATTTTCGGCCCAAATCGTGTGCTATAGCCCACGGTTTTGGGGGTGGTCCTGGGGTTCGACTGTTTTGTGGACTAAAAATTGACCGATGTGTTCTAGGGAGGTTGGGGATCATCCCAGTGTGGTCCTTTTAATTTTTCGTGATCATTTGGGTGGACAAATGGGAGAAACGGCGCGAACGGGGCATTTTCAGGCCAAATCGGTGTGCTATAGCCCATGGTTTTGGGGGTGGGCCTGGGGTTCGGGCGTGCTGTATGCCAAAAATTGATCGGTACGTGAAAGAGAGGTTGGAGATCATCCCAGTGTGGTCCGTTTAAATTTTCATGGCCATTTGGGTGGATAAACAAGCTAAACCGTGCGAACGGGGCGTTTTTGGGCCAAATTGGTGTGCTATAGCCCATGGTTTTGGTGGTTGGCCCGGGGTTCGGGCGTGCTTTAGGACTAAAATCAATTGGGCGTGCCAGGGAGGTTGGGGATCATCCCAGTGTGGTCGATTTAATTTTTTTTGGCCATTTGGGTGGACAAACGGGAAAAACGGCCCGAATGGGGCATTTTCGGGCCAAATCGGTGTGCTATAGCCCAAAGTTTTTGGGGCGGGCCCGGGCATTCTGTTGGCCTAAAATCGTCTGGGGTATGCTATGGAGGTTGGGGATCATTCCACTGTGGTCTGTTTAATTTTTTGTGGCCATTTGGATAGACAAACGGGCAAAATAGCGCGAATGGAGCATTTTTGGCACAAATTGGTGTGCTATAGCCCGCGATTTTAGGGGTGGGCCCATGGTCCGGGCGTGTTGTGTGGCATAAATTGACCAGGGCGTGCCAGGGAGGTTGGGATCGTCCCAGTGTGGTCCATTTAATTTTTGTGGCAATTTGGGTGGACAAACGGGCGAAACAACGCGAATGGGGCATTTTCAGGATAAATCGGTGTGCTATATCCCACGGTTTCGGGGGTGGGCTAGAGGTACGGGCGTGTTGTGCGTCGAAAATCAACCGGCACGTGTCAGGAAGGTTGAAGATCGTTCCAGTATGGTCCGTTTAATTTTTTATGGCCAATTGGGTGGACAAACGGGCGAAACGACGGGAACAGGGAATTTTCAATCAAAATTATTGTACTATAGCCCACGATTTTGGGGGGTGGGCCTGGGGTTCGGGCGTGCTGAGGGCTAAAAATCGATCGGGGCGTGCCAGGGAGGTTGAGGATCATCACAGTGTGGTCCATTTAATTTTCTGTGGCCATTTGGGTGGATAAATGAGCGAAACATCATGAACGGGGCATTTTCGGGGCAAATTGATATGCTAAAGCCCACGGTTTAGGGGGCTGGACCGGGGCATGACAGGGAGGTAAGGGATCATCCCAGTGCAGTCCGTTTAATTTTTTGTGGCCATTTGGGAGGAAAAATGGGAGAAACAGTGTGAATGGGGAATTTTCGGGTAAAATCGGTGTGCTATAACCCACGGTTATGGGGGTGGGCCCAAAGTTCGGGCGTGCTATTGGCTGAAAATCAATCGGGCGTGCTAGGGAGGTTGGGAATCGTCCCTGTATGGTCCGTTTATTTTTTCGTGGCCATTTGGGTGGACAAACGGTGCGAATGGGGCATTTTCTGGACAAATCAGTGTGCTATAGCCCACAATTATGAGGGTGGGCCCGAGGTTCGGGCTTGCTGTTGGCCCAAAATTTACTTGGGCCTGCCAAGGAGGTTGAGAATCTTCCCAGTGTGGTCCATTTAATTTTTCGTGTCTATTTGGGTGGACAAACGGGCGAAACGGCACGAACGACGCTTTTTCAGGCCATATCGGTGTAATATAGCCCATGGTTTTAAGAGTGGGCCCGGAGATCGGGTGTGCTGTGGGCCAACAATCAACTGGGGCATGCCAGGGAGGTAAATGATCTTCCCAGTGTGGTCCATTTAAATTTTCGTGGCCATTTGGGTGGACAAACCAGCGAAACAGCATGAACGTGGCATTTTCAGGGCAAATTGGTGTGCTATAGTCCACGGTTATGGGGGTGGGCTCGGGGTTCGGGCGTGTTGTTGGCTGAGAATCTATTGAGGCATGCCAGGGAGATTGGGGATCATCCCAGTGTGGTCCATTTAATTTTTCATGGTCATTTGGGTGGACAAATGGGCAAAACGACGTGAATGGGGCATTTAAAAATCAAATCGGTGTGCTATGGCCCACAGTTTCGGGGGTGGTCTCGGGGTCCAGGTGTGCTCTGGACTGAAAATTAACCATGGTGTGCCAGGGAGGTTGGGGATCATCTCAGTGTGGTTCGTTTAATTTTTCGTAGCCTTTTAGGTGGACAAACAGGCAAAAATAGCATGAACGGGCCATTTTTGGGGTAAATCTATGTGCTATAGCCCACGGTTTTGGGGGTGGGCAGAGGGTCCGGGCGTACTGTGGTCCAAAAATTGATCGGGGCATGCCAGGGAGGTTGGGTATCATCCCAATGTGGTCCGTTTATTTTTTCTGGCCATTTGGGTGGATAAACGAGCAAAACGGCACGAACGGGGCATTTTCGGGCCAAATCGTGTGCTACAGTCCACGGTTTCGGGGGTGGGCTCGGGGTTTGGGCGTGCGGCTAGCCAAAAATCGGCCGGGGCATGCCAGGGAGTTTGGGGATCATCCCTATATGGTTCGTTTAATTTTTTGTGTCCATTTGGGTGGACAAATGGGAGAAGCAGCGCGAACGGGGCATTTTCAGGCCAAATCAGTGTACTATAGCCCACGGTTTTAGGGGTGGGCTCGGGGTCTGGGCGTGCTGTGTGCTTAAAATCGACCGGGGCGTGCCAGGGAGGTTGGAAGAGGGGTATGAAAGAAAATAGGACTAAAGCTCAAATGCGTAAACAAAGGATGACACGATGTTTGGATATTAGAATGAAAGGCCTTCGTCATATCAATCCTTAAAAATGCAAGTATATATCATGCAATATGAAAATGAAAGATGAAGATCATTTGTGGCACTTTAACAACACTAACTTCAACTGAGCATGTATGTCACTTCTTTTTCTACACTTGTCAAACATACAACTTCATTTTCGTTGTACATTCCTCATGCTGAAGGATTCATGACTTCGTGGAGCTGATTTTCTTTCTGTTCCTCTTGATATAGGATCATGCAGCCACTGTTTGACCTAATCGAGACATGTATTTCAATTGATGACCAAGTTAGTCTTGTAATCTCAAAATAATTGCCTTAATTTTCAAAGAAGACTTCAACTTGCCCCAACACTCTATCTATTTTCTCAGATACTTTATTTTCCTAATTTTAACTCTCTGATCCAATGGTTCCTGATCAAGTGGATTTTAAGATCTGGCTGAAAATTTCGCTAGCATGTCATATCACGAAGAATCAACATAAAATGTACTATGTAAAGAAAACAAACGAACAACACAAATTTAAAACACAAAGAAAAATGGGACACTTCATTTAGTTGAAACAAAAGATAGAAGGGTTTGAACATAAACAACAAAAGGACAAAACAAGATAGATCCCGAACTACAACCCTGAAATAATTTGGAAAACAGAAAAGAAAACAAAACAAACTACCAGACCTCTCCCTAGTAGGGATAGGGGTGACTTCTCAATTGCTCAGCCTAACAACTTAGCCACTGGTTTGCATATCAGCATAACTAGAGCTTTCCTCACTGCCAATGTTCTGTACCGTGATTGATTTATCTTGAATCATCTTTTCAATTTCTCTTTTCAAAGCACGACAATCTTCAATACTGTGACCCTGAACATCAAAATGATATGCACATCGTACATTAGGATCAAAACTTCTTGAATGTGGGTCAGGAGTATACCCAAGAAGAGAAGTGATTATGTCCTACTGTACCAATCTCTGGAATAAACTTGCATACGACTCTCAAATCGGTGTGAAGTTATCCCTCGACTTCTGTCTCATTTTATTATTTTGCTTAAATTGAAAACCAGACCTGGAAGGGCTTCGGTATGTATATGGAGCTCGAGGATAAATCGACAGAGTTCGCGCGCGCCAGTGTGGGTAAGATGGGGGTTGAACATATAGTTGCGCATTATACACTTGATATGGAGATGGGGGAATGTAATATAATGGATTTTGGGAAATATTCTATGGAACTTGGCCATAAACTTGGGTTTGAGCCCGTGGGTAACGATGGTATGGTCCTCTTACCCGTGCCTGTTGTCCAACTATAATAGATGATGCATCTTACTCATTCTTCTTTCCTCCAACACTTCCCGAACCTTTTTGAATTGCTTGAGTAGTCGCTTTCAATGTTGCAAAACTCACAATGCGACCGGTCTTAATTTTATCCTCTATCATCTCCCCCATTTTGAGGACCTCAATAAATGGCTTTCCTAATACAGGTAACAAGTGTTGATAATATGTTTCATCCTACGCTTGAATAAATGCCTCCACTATCTTACTTTCTTTCATTGGCGGTTTCACCCTAGCAGCTTGTTCACGCCATTTAATTGCATACTCTCTGAAAGTTTCAGTACTCTTTTTCTTCATATTAGTCAGGGATTTTTCATCAGGAATCAACTCCATATTGTTTTGAAATTGTTGCACAAATTCCTTAGCAAGGTTATCCCAGCTGTTCCACTTGTCGATGTCTTGGTCAACAAACCATTCTGAAGCTAGATCTGAAAGACTCTAACCAAAATATGCCATGAGTAATTCTTCCTTCCCTCCATCACCCCTTAGCTGGTTGCAATAGCGTCTCAAATGTGCTACAGGATTTCCATGTCTATCATACTTCTCAAACTTCGGCATTTTAAAACCAAAAGGAAGATGTACACCTGGAAACATGCACAGATCTTTATATGAGACACTTTTGTACCCCCCAAGTCCTTGCAAGTTTTTCATAGTCAGTTCCAAACTTCTCAATTTTCTAGCTATTTCCTCTTGTTCTTCTGTCATAATAGGCTTCTCAGTGTTAGGAGGAAATTCAGGCGGTTGAGAGCAATCGTAAGGACCAGTCGACTTAAATGTGGGCTCGAGAGCATAATGTTGATCACTAAAAATATTCAATGCAGGATCTCTTGTAGAGTAGGGAGGCACAACTTGTGGATGAATATCAAAAGTAGGAGCTTCAGGTGTGGGTGGCGCCGCAAAAGCATGAACAGCAGCTGGAGCCGAGTATGTGGTAGTCTTAGATTGGGGAGTGAGGAAATAAACATTGGAAGTGGTTGGATATTGTTGCCTCGAAGTCGATCCTGATGCATGTTGTGGCATATCAACAAAAATGGGAAATTGTGCATGTGACACGGGAGGCAAGCTAGAAAGATATTCCAGATTATCAGTGGGAACTGGAGGAGGCGGCAACCCATTAGCCCAAGCTCGATGCATTTCTATTATTTGCCGCCTTAATTTCCGAATCTCTTCATTATCTCCTACATTCTCATTCCCCGAACTCCCTATCTGATTAGTGACAACTAACTCGGTATCCTTGTTGGCCATAACTTCCTCTGTGACTTGGATCAACATGGAGGACCAGCCAAAATGCCACAAACCAACCACCTAAAACTAACTGGACAAGAGATAGCAAATGGTTAGAGTTCAACAGTTTTTCAAAACCTTTTTTTTTTCTTGAAAAGATCACCGAACCCAAGAAGGGCGCCTACGTATCTCACTCTCGAAAGAGGAGAATCAGGTGTACGTAGTTCGTGAAGTTTTGCCAAAATGGCCAATTAAACTCTTTTTCCTTTCTTGAAACAAAGTGTCAAAAGAATTGACGAAAATCTTTTTACATTTTTTTTAGGTTTAAATCTCTATACAAAATGAAACCTGTGATTACCAAAGAAAAATCTTTTTGGGTTTTCAATTTTTGAATTTCATGTGAAAATGAAACTTGAATCTATTAAAGGAAAATCTTTTTGTAGTTTTGTTTTAAAGACGTATATGAAACGCCTACTCTAAATGGAGAGTGAAGAAATATTTTTGTATTTTTCAAATAAGATCCCCGAACCAACAATAGGCTGCCTACGTATCTCACTCCCGAAAGAGGAGAATCAGTGGTGCGTAGTTCGTCCAGATTGGACAATTAACAATTAACTAACAGATTGACCCTAACTTAAGGGACACAACCAAAGACAAACGAATAAAATCTTTTTGTTTTTTTTTTGTTTTTAATTTTTTTTTAATTAGACACTTCAACTAAACTGACACCAAGAATTATGAAGGAAAATATTTTTGGTATTTTCATTATATGAAATGAACAAAACTTCTACCATTTTTCATTTTCTTTTACAAAAACTACTAAAAAAAAATCTTTTTTGAAAATTTTGAATTATGAATGCATGCTAAAGGAGACAAAGTGAGAAATCTTTTGATGTTTTAGTTTTTGAAAGAATGAGTGCAAAAACTAAAAAAATCTTTTTGAATTTTTAAATTGTGAAAAACAAAATCCATAAAGAACACTAAAAGCTACGCCACTCTTTTTTTCTTCTTTAAGACTCACTTCACTTTTTTTCTCTATTTTTTTCAACAGTTCTTGCCTACGCACCTTACTTCTAACATATGTTTTCCCCAAATCAGTTCGTCAAATGACCTCATTACCCTTAAAGATGCAACATTTAGCACATAGGGATGCATTAGAGGTTAGTCTCCAACAAAGGACCAAGTGGGCCTCGCTAGGTCTCAATATGATGCACAAAAGCATGACCTAAAGCCTGACCTACATTGGGGTTCACTAACAAGGCTGTTCGGGGGAGCGTATGGTCGATAGTGGCTGCAACAGCATTCCACCTACTCCATAACACCGATGGCTCCCCCCTAAAATAAGGGTGACTCAACTAGAGGTCATGTACAACACGTGTACTACGGACTTATTGAAGAAAGAAGGCCTGGGGGTAGACACATGATGACAGATATAAAAGTGGAACACATAGGATAAATACTATAAACAAAGGGATGTTGGGGATCGTTCCAGTATGGTCCGTTTAATTTTTCTTGGCCATTTGGGTGGACAAACTGGCGAAACGATACGAACGGGGCATTTTTGGGCCAAATCTGTGAGCTATAGCCCAAGATTTTGGGGGTGGGCTCGAGGTTCGGGTATGCTATGGGCCAAAAATTGACAGGGGTGTGCTAGGGAGGTTGGGGATCATCCCAGTGTGGTCCGTTTAATTTTTTGTGGCCATTTGGGTGGACAAACGGGCGAAACGACGTGAATGGGGCATTTTTAGGCCAAATCAGTGTGCTATTGCCCACGATTTTAGGGGTGGGCTCGGGATTCGGGCGTGCTGTGGTCCAAAAATCAACCGGGGCATGCCAGGAAGGTTGGGGATCTTCCTAGTGTGGTCCGTTTAATTTTTCGTGGCCATTTGAGTGGAAAACCAAGCAAAACGGCAAGAACGAGGTATTTTTATGGCAAATCGGTGTGCTATAGCCCACGGTTTCAGGGGTGGGCCAGGGGTTCGGAAGTACTATGGGTCAAAAATCGATTGGGCCATGCCAGGGAGGTTGGGGATCATCCCAATGTGGTCCATTTAATTTTTTGTGGCTATTTGGGTGGACAAACGGGCGAAACAGCGCCAACGGGGCATTTTTGAGCAAAATTAGTGTACTATTAGATCACGGTTTTGGGGGTGGGCTCGGGGTCCGGCAAGCTGTTTGCCAAAAATAGACAAGGGCGTGCCAGGGATGTTGGGGATATCCCAGTATGGTCCATTTAATTTTTCATGATCATTTGGGTGGACAAACGGGCGAAATGGTGCGAACGTGGCATTTTTGCACTAAATTGGTGTGCTGTAGCCCACGGTTTCGAGGGTCGTCACCAGGTCCTGGCGTGCTATGGGTCAAAAATTAATTGAGGCATGCCAGTGAGGTTGGGAATTATCCTAGTGTGGTCCGTTTAATTTTTTGTGGCCATTCTGGTGGACAAACGGGCGTAACGGCATGAACCGATCATTTTTGAGCTAAATTGGTGTGCTATAGCCCATGATTTTGGGGGTGGGCCCATGTTTCGGGTGTGCTGTGGGCCTAAAATTGATCGAGGCATGCCAGGAGGGTTGGGGATCATCCCAATATGGTTTGTTTAATTTTTCATGGCTATTTAGGTGGACAAACGGGAGAAACAGAGTAAATGGTGCATTTTCAAGCCAAATCGGTGTGCTATAGCTCACGGTTATGGGGGTGGGCTTGAGGTTCGGGCGTGCTGTGGGCTGAAAATTTACCGAGGCATGCCAGGAAGTTTGGGGATCATTACAGTATTGTCCGTTTAATTTTTTGTGGCCATTTGGGTTGACAAACGAGCAAAAAAGCACAAATAGGGCATTTTCGGGCCAAATCGGTGTGCAATAACCCACGATTTTAGGGGTAGGCTGGGGTTTGGGTGTGCTGTGGGTCAAATTGATCGGGGCATACCAGGGAGGTTGGGGATCGTCTCAGTGTGGTCTGTTTAATTTTTTATGGCCATTTGGGTGAACAAACGGGCAAAAATATTCGAATGGAGCATTTTTAGGCCAAATCGGTGTGCTAGCACACGATTTTGGGGGTGGGTCCGAGTTTCGGGTGTGCTGTGGGTCTAAAATCAATCGGGGTATGCCAGGGAGCTAGAGGATAGTCCCAATGTTGTCCGTTTAATTTTTAATGGCTAATTGGGAGGACAAACGTGCGAAATGGCGTGAACACGGGATTTTTGGGGCAAATAGGTGTGCTATAACCCACGTTTTTGTGGGTGGGCTCGTGGTTCGGGTGTGCTGTGGTTCGAAAATCGATCGGGGCATGCCAGGGAAGTTGGGGATCGTCCCAGTGTGGTCCATTTAAATTTTCATGGCCATTTGGGTAGACAAACGGGCGAAATGACGCGAACGAGACATTTTCAGGACAAATTGGTGTACTATAGCCCACGGTTACGAGGGTGGACCCGGGGTTCGGGCGAGCTGTGGGCCAAAAATCGACCGTGGCATGCTAGGGAGGTTGGGAATCATCCTGGTATGGTCTGTTTAATTTTTCATGGCCATTTGGGTGGACAAACGGGTGTAACGGCGCAAACCAATCATTTTCGGGCTAAATTGGTGTGCTATAACCCTCGATTTTATGGGTGGGCCCGTGGTTCGGGTGCGTTGTGGGCCAAAAACCGATCGAGATGTGCCAGGAAGATTGGGGATCGTCCCAATGTGGTCTGTTTAATTTTTCATGGCTATTTAAGTGGACAAACGGGCGAAATGGAGCAAATGGTGCATTTTCGGGCCAAATCAGTGTGCTATAGCTCACGATTTTGGGGATGGGCTTGAGGTTCGGGTGTGCTGTGGGCTGAAAATTGATCGAGGCATGCCAGGAAGTTTGGGGATCATTCTAGTATAGTCCATTTAATTTTTCATGGCTATTTGGGTGGACAAACGAGCGAAAAAGTACAAACGAGGCTTTTTTGGGTCAAATCGGTGTGCTATAACCCACGATTTAGGGGGTGGGATCAATGTTTGGGTGTGTTGTGGGTAAAATTGACCGGGGCATGCCAAGGAGGTTAGGGACCATCCCAGTGTGGTTCGTTTAGTTTTTGTGGCCATTTGGGTGAACAAACGGGCGAAAATATGCGAATGGAGCATTTTTGGGCCAAATCAGTGTGCTATAGCCCACGATTTTGGGGGTGGGTCCGAGTTTCGGGCGTGCTGTGGGTCGTAAATCAATCGGGGTATGCCATGGAGGTTAAGGATCATTCCAGTGTGGTCTGTTTAATTTTTAATGGCTAATTGGGAGGATAAACGTGCAAAATGGTGTGAACGAGGATTTTCAAAGCAAATAGGTGTGCTATAGCCCACGGTTATTGGGGTGAGCCCGTGGTTCGGGCGTGCTATGGTTTGAAAATTAACCAGGGCATGCCAGGGATGTTGGGGATCATCCCAGTGTAGTCCGTTTAATTTTTCGTGGCCATTTGGGTGGACAAACGGGCAAAACGACACGAACGGGGCATTTTCGGGACAAATCGTGTACTATAGCCCACGGTTACGAGGGTGGGCCTGGGGTCCGGGTGATCTGTCGGCTGAAAATTGACCGGGGCATTCCAGGAACATTGGGAATCATCCCTGTGTGTTCTGTTTAATTTTTCATGGCTATTTAGGTGAACAAACGGGCGAAACGGCGCGAACGGGGCATTTTCAGGCCAAATTAGTGTGCTATAGCCCACGGTTTTGGGGGTGCACCCGGGGTCCGGGCGTTCTGTGGGCCAAAAATCGACTGGGGCGTGCCATGGAAGTTGGGGATCCTCCAAGTCTAGTCCATTTAATTTTTCATGTCCATTTGGGTGGACAAACGAAAAAAATAGCACGAACGGGGCATTTTCGGGCTAAATCGGTGGGCTATAGCCCATGGTTTTCGGGGGTGAGCCCAGGTTTCGGGCGTGCTGTAGGTTGAAAATTGATCGGGACTTGCCAGGGAGGTTGGGGATGGACCCAGTGTGGTTCGTTTAATTTTTTGTGGCCATTTGGGTGGACAAACGGGCGAAACGGTGCGAATAGGGCATTTTTTGGCTAAATCGGTGTGCTATAGCCCACGGTTTTGGGGGTAGGCCAGGGGTACGGGCGTGATGTTGGCTAAAAATTGACAGGGGCATGCCAGAGAGGTTGGGGATCGTCCCAATATGGTTCGTTTAAATTTTTGTGGCCATTTGGGTGGACAAAAAGGTAAAACGGCGCGAACAGGGTGTTTTGGCGCCAAATCGGAGTGCTATTGCCCATGATTTTGGGGGTGGGCCCAGTGTCCGGGCTTACTGTCGGCCAAAAATCAACCGAGGGTTGCCAGGGATTTTGGGGATCATTTTTGTGTGGTCCGTTTAATTTTTCATGGCCATTTGGGTGGTCAAACGGGAGAAACGGTGCGAACGGGGCATTTTTGGGCCAAATCGGTGAGCTATAGCACACGGTTTTGGGGGTGGGCTCGAGGTCCGGGCGAGTTGTTTGCTGAAAATCAACCAGGGCATGCCAGGGATGTTGGGGATATCCCAGTATGGTCCGTTTAATTTTTTGTGGCCATTTGGGTGGACAAACGGGCGAAATGGCACGAACGTGGCATTTTTGCGCCAAATCGGTGTGCTATAGCCCACGATTTTGGGAGTGGTCTCGAGGTCCTGGCGTGCTGTGGGCCAAAAATCAATCGGGATATGCCATAATGGTTGGGAATCGTCCTAGCATGGTCCGTTTAATTTTTCGTTGCCATTTGGGTGGACAAACGGGCGTAACAGCGTGAACCAATTATTTTAGGTTAAATCGGTGTGCTATAGCCCACAATTTTGGGGGTGGGCCCCTGGTTCGGGTGTGCTGTGGGCGAAAAATGGATCGGGGCATGCCAGGAAGGTTGGGGATCATCCCAATATGGTCCATTTAATTTTTCATGGCTATTTAGGTGGACAAATAGGCGAAACGGAGCAAATGGTGCATTTTTGGGCCAAATCGATGTTCTATAACCCACAGTTTTGGGGGTGGGCTTGAGGATCGGGCATGTTGTGGGCCAAAATTTGACCGAGGTATGCTAGAAGGTTTGGGGATCATTCCAGTATGGTCCGTTTAATTTTTTGTGCCCATTTAGGTGGACAAACGAGCGAAAAGGCACAAACGGGGCATTTTTTGGCCAACTCGATGTGCTATAACACACGGTTTCGGGGGTGGGCTCAGGGTTTGGGTTTTCTGTGGGCCAAAACTTGACCGAGGCATACTAGGGAGGTTGGGGATCTTTCCAGTGTGGTCCGTTTAATTTTTTGTGGCCATTTGGGTGAACAAACGGGCGAAAATATGCGAATGGAGCATTTTTGGGCCAAATAGGTGTGCTACAGCCCATGATTTCGAGGTTGGGTCCGGGTTTCGGTCCTGCTGTGGGTTGAAAATCAATCGGGGTATGCCAGGGAGGTTGGAAATTATCCCAGTGTGGTCCGTTTAATTTTTCATGGACAAACGGGCAAAATAACATGAACGGGAGATTTTTGGGGCAAATAGGTGTGCTATAGCCCACAATTTTGTGGGAGGGCCCACGGTCCGATCGTGATGTGGTCTAAAAATTGACCGAGGCATGCCAGGGAAGTTGGGGATCGTCCCAGTGTGGTCCGTTTAATTTTTCGTGGCTATTTAGGTGGACAAACTGGCGAAACGGCATGAACGGAGCATTTTCGGGCCAATTCAGTGTGCTACAGCCCACGGTTACGGGGTTGGGCCTAGGGTCCGGGCGTGCTGTGGGCCGAAAATTGAACGGGGCTTGCCAGAGAGGTTTGGGATCATCCCAGTATGGTCCGTTTAATTTTTTGTGACCATTTGGGTGGACAAACGGGTGAAACGGTGTGAATAGGGCACTTTTTGGCCAAATTGGTGTGCTATAGCCCACGGTTATGGGGGTGGACTCGGGTTCCGGGTGTGCTATGGGCCAAAAATTGACAGGGGCATGGCAGGGAGGTTGGGGATCATCCCAATATGGTTCGTTTAAATTTTTGTCGCCATTTGGGTGGACAAAAGGGCAAAACGGCGCGAACGGGGTGTTTTGGGGCCAAATCGAAGTGCAATAGCCCACGGTTTTGGGGGTGGGCCCGGGGTCCGGGCGTGCTGTGGGCTAAAAATCGATCAAGGCTTGCTAGGTATGTTAGGGATAGTTCCAGTGTGGTCCGTTTAATTTTTTGTGGCCATTTGGGTGGAGAAACGGGCGAAACGGTGCGAACGGGGCATTTTTGGGGCCAAATCGATGAGCTATAGCCCAAGATTTTGGGGGTAGGCCCGGGGTCCAGGCATGCTGTGGGCCAAAAATCAACCGGGTTGTGCCAGGGAGGTTGGGGATCATCCCAGTGTTGTCCGTTTAATTTTTCGTCGCCATTTGGGTGGAAAAACAGGTGAAACGGCGTGAATGAGGCATTTTTGGGGCAAATCGGTGTGCTATTGCCCACGGTTTCAGGGGTGGGCTCGAGGTCAGATGTGTTGTGGGTCGAAAATTAATCGGGCCATGCCAGGGAGGTTAGGGATCGTCCAAGTGTAGTTCGATTAATTTTTTGTGGCTATTTGGACGGACAAACGGGCGAAACGGCGCGAATGGGGAATTTTCGAGCAAAATTGGTGTACTATAGCACACAGTTTTGGTGGTGGGCTCGGGGTCCGGGCGAGCTGTTTGTCGAAAATAGACCAGGATGTGCCAGGGATATTGGGGATATCCCAGTTTGGTTCGTTTAATTTTTCGTGGCTATTTGGGTGGACAAACGGGCGAAATGGTGCAAACGTGGCATTTTTGTGCCAAATCGATGTGTAATAGCCCACAGTTTCGGGGGTGGTCTCGAGGTCCTGGCGTGCTGTAGGCCGAAAATCAACCGGGGCATGCTAGGGAGGTTGGGAATCGTCCTAGTATGGTCGGTTTAATTTTTCGTGGCCACTTGGGTGGACAAACAGGCGTAACAGCACGAATCGATCATCTTAGGGCTAAATCGGTGTGCTATAGCCCACGATTTTAGGTGTGGGCCCGTGGTCTGGGTGTGTTGTGGGCCAAAAATTGACTAGGGCGTGCCAGGAGGTTTGGGGATCGTCCTAATGTGGTCCTTTTCATTTTTTGTGGCTATTTAGGTGGACAAACGGGTAAAACGGAGCAAATGTTGTATTTTTAGGCCAAATCGATGTGCTATAGCCCACGATTTTGGGGGTGGGCTTGAGGTTCAAGCGTGTTGTGGGCCGAAAATTGACCGAGACATGCCAAGAAGTTTAGGGATCATTCCAGTATGGTCCGTTTAATTTTTCGTGGCCATTTAGGTGGACAAACGATCAAAAAGGCACTAACGGGGTATTTTCGGGCCAAATCGGTGTGCTATTACCCACGATTTCGGGGGTGGGCTCGGGGTTTGGGAGTGCTGTGGGCCTAAAATCGATCGGGGAATGCCAGGGAGGTTTGGGATCATTCCAGTGTGGTCCGTTTAATTTTTTGTGGCCATTTGGGTGAATAAACTGTCGAAAATATACGAATGGAGCATTTTTGGGCCAAATTGGTGTGCTATAGCCCACGATTTCGGGGGTGGGTATGGGTTCCGGGCGTGCTGTGTGTCGAAAATTAATCGGGGTGTGCCAAGGAGGTTGGGGATCATCCCAGTTTTGTTCGTTTAATTTTTCATGGTCAATTGGGAGGACAAATGGGCAAAATGGCGTGAATGGAGGATTTTCGGGGCAAATAGGTGTGCTATAGCCCACGGTTTTGGGGCTAGGCCCGCGGTCCGGGCGTGCTGTTGTTCAAAAATCGATCGGGGCGTTCCAGGGAAGTTGGGGATTGTCCCAGTGTGGTCCGTTTAATTTTTCGTGGCCATTTGGGTAGACAAACGGGCGAAACGGCATGAACGGGGCATTTTTTTATCAAAATCAGTGTGTTATAGCCTATGGTTACGGGGGTGAACCCGGGGTCTGGGCGTGCTTTGGGCCAAAAATCGACCAGGGAATGCCAGGGAGATTGGGAATCGTCCCTGTATGGTCCGTTTAATTTTTCGTGGCAATTTGGGTGGACAAACGGGCGAAACGGCACGAATGGGGTATTTTCAGGCCAAATTAATGTGTAGCCCATGGTTTTGTGGGTGGGCCCGGGGTCTGGGCGTACTGTGGGCAAAAAATCGACTGGGGGTGCCATGGAAGTTGGGGATCATCCCAATGTGGTCCATTTAATTTTTTGTGGCCATTTGGGTGGACAAAAGGGGAAAACGACAAGAGCGTGGCTTTTTTGGGCCAAATCGGTGTGTTATAGCCTATTGTTTTTGGGGGGCCGGGGTCCGGGCGTGCTGTTTCCCAAAAATTTACCAGGGCTTGCCAGGGAGGTTGGGGATCATCCCTGTGTGGTTCGTTTAATTTTTCGTGGCCATTTGGGTGGAAAAATGGGCGAAACCGCGCGAATAGGGCATTTTTTGGCCAATTCAGTATGCTATAGCCTACGGTTTCGAGGGTGGGCCCTGGGTCCGGGAGTGCTGTGGGCCAAATATCGATAGGGGCGTGCCAGGGAGGTTGGGAATCATCCCAATATGGTCCGTTTAAATATTTGTGGCCATTTGGGTGGACAAAAGGGCAAAACGGCGTGAACGGGGTGTTTTGGGGACAAATCGAAGTGCTATTGTCCACAGGTTTGGGGTGGGCCCGGGGTCAGGGCGTGTTTTGGGCCAAAAATCGATTGGGTCTTGCCAAGGATATTGGGGATCGTTCCAGTGTGGTCTATTTAATTTTTTGTGGCCATTTGGGCAGACAAACGGGCGAAACGATGCTAACGGGGCATTTTTGGGGCAATTCGGTGAGCTATAGCCCAAGATTTTGGGGGTTGGCCTGGGGGCTGGGCGTGTTGTGGGACAAAAATTGATCGGGAGGTTCCAGGGAGGTTGGGGATCGTCCTAGTATGGTCCGTTTAATTTTTAGTGGCCATTTGGGTGGACAAACCGGCGAAACGATGTGAATGGGGCATTTTTGGGCCAAATCGGTGTGCTATTGCCCATGATTTTGGGGGTGGGCCCGGGATCCGGACGTGCTGTGGTCCTAAAATCAACTGGGGCATGCAGGAGGGTTAGGGATCATCCCAGTGTGGTTCGTTTAATTTTTCTTGGCCATTTGGGTGGGTAAACGAGCAAAACCGCGTGAACGAGGCATTTTTGGGGCAAATCGGTGGGCTATAACCCACGGTTTTAGGGGTGGGCCCGGGGTTCGAAAGATTTGTGGGTCAAAAATCGATCCTACCATGCCAAGAAGTTTGGGGATCGTCCCAGTATGGTCCTTTTAATTTTTTGTGGCTGTTTGGTTGGACAAACGAGCGAAACGGCGCGAATGGGGCATTTTTGAGCAAAATTAGTGTACTATAGCACACGGTTTTAGGGGTGGGCTCGGGGTCCGGGCGAGCTGTTTACCAAAAATCGACCAGGGCGTGCCAGGGATGTTGGGGCTATCCCAATATAGTCCGTTAAATTTTTCGTGACCATTTGGGTGGACTAACGGGCGAAATGGCACAAACCTGGTATTTTTGCGCCAAATCGGTGTGCTATAGCCCACGGTTTTGGGGGTGGTCTTGAGGTCCTGGTGTGCAGTGGGCTAAAAATCAACCGGGGCATACTAGGGAGGTTGGGCATCATCCTTGCGTGGTCCGTTTAATTTTTCGTGGCCATTTGAGTGGACAAACGGGCGTAACGGCGTGAACCGATCATTTTCGGGCTAAATCGGTGTCCTATAACCCATAATTTTGGGGGTGGGCCCGTGGTCAGGGTGTACTGTGGGCCAAAAATCAACTGGGGCGTGCCTGGAAGGTTGGGGATTATCCCAATGTGGTTCGTTTAATTTTTTGTGGCTATTTATGTGGACAAATGGGCAAAACGGGGCAAACGGTGCATTTTGGGCCAAATCGGTGTGCTATAGCCCACGATTTTGGGGGTGGGTTTGAGGTTCGGGCGTGTTGTGGGCCAAAAATTGACCGAGGCTTGCCAGGAAGTTTGGGGATCATTCCAGTATGGTCCGTTTAATTTTTTGTGGCCATTTAGGTGGACAAGCGAGCGAAAAGGCACAAACGGGGCATTTTCTGGCCAAATAGGTGTGCTATAGCCCACGGTTTTGGGGGTGGGCTCAGGGTTTGGGCGTGTTGTGGGCTAAAAATTGACTGGGGCATACCAGGGAGGTTGGGGATCATCCCAGTGTGGTCCATTTAATTTTTTCTGGCCATTTAGGTGAACAAACGGGCAAAAATATGAGAATGGAGCATTTTCTGGCCAAATCGGTGCGCTATAGCCCACGATTTCGGGAGTGGGTCTGGGTTCCGAGCGTGCTGTGAGTCAAAAATCGATTGGGGCGTGCCATGGAGGTTGGGGATCGTCCCAATGTGGTCCGTTTAATTTTTCATGGCCAATTGGGAGGACAAACGGGTGAAATGGCGTGAACGGGGGATTTTTAGGGCAAATAGGTGTGCTATAACCCACGATTTTGGTGGTGGGCCCGGGGTCCGGGCGTGCTGTGGGCCAAAATTCGACCGGGGCATGCCAGGAAAGTTGGGAATCGTCCCTGTGTGGTCCATTTAATTTTTCGTGGTCATTCGGGTGGACAAACGGGCGAAACGTCATGAATGAGGAATTTTCAGGCCAAATTAGTGTGCTATAGCCCAAGGTTTTGGGGGTGGGCCCGGGGTCCGGGCGTGTTGTGGGCCAAAAATCAACTGGGGCGTGCCATGGAAGTTGAGGATCATCCCAGTATGGTCCATATAATTTCTCGTGGCCATTTGGGTGGACAAAAGAGAAAAACGGCACGAATGGGGCATTTTCGGGCGAAATCGGTGTGCTATAGCCCACAGTTTTTGGGGGTGGGCTCGGAGTTCGGGCGTGTTGTGGGCTAAAAATTGACCTGGGCTTTCCAGGGAGGTTGGAAATCATCCCATTATGGTCCGTTTAATTTTTCGTGGCTATTTGGGCGGACAAACGGGCGAAATAGCGTGAATAGGGCATTTTTTGGCTAATTCGGTGTGTTATAGCCCACGGTTTCGGGGGTAGCCCCGGGTTTCGGGCGTTCTGTGGGCTAAAAATCGACAGAGGCGTGCCAGGTAGGTTGGGGATCGTTCCAATATGGTCCATTTAAATTTTCATGGCCATTTAGGTGGACAAAAGGGCCAAACGACACGAACGGGGCATTTTGGGGCCAAATCAGAGTGCTTTAGCCCACGGTTTTGGGGGTGGACCTGGGGTCCGGGCGTGTTGTGATTCAAAAATCAACCGGGGCTTGCCATGGATGTTGGGTATCGTTCCAGTGTGGTCCATTTAATTTTTTATGGCCATTTGGGTGCACAAACGGGCAAAACGGTGTAAACGGGGCATTTTTGGGCCAAATCGATGAGCTATATCCCAAGATTTTTGGGGTGGGCCTGGGGTACAGGCGTGTTGTTGGCCAAAAATTAACCAGGGTGTGCCAGGGAGGTTGGGGATCATCCTTTTGTGGTTCGTTTAATTTTTTGTGGCCATTTGGGTTGACAAACGGACAAAACAGCGTGAATGGGGCATTTTTTGGCCAAATCGGTGTGCTATTGCCACTATTTTGGGGGTGGGCCCAGGATCTGGGCGTGCTGTGGTCCAAAAATCAACCAGGGTGTGCCAGGAAGGTTGGGGATCATCCCAGTGAGGTCAATTTAAATTTTCGTGGCCATTTGGATGGAAAAACAAGCAAACGGCGTGAACGAGGTATTTTTGTGGCAAATCGGTGTGCTATAGCCCACGGTTTCAGGGGTGGGCCCGGGGTTCGGAAGTGTTGTCGGTCAAAAATTGACCGAACTATGCCAGGGAGGTTGGGGATCGTCCCAGTGTGGTTCATTTAATTTTTTGTGCCTATTTGGGTGGACAAACGGTAGAAACAGCGCGAACGGGGCATTTTCGAGCAAAATTGATGTACTATAGATCACGATTTTGGGGGTGGGCTCGGGCTCCGGGCGAGCTGTTTTCCAAAAATTGACCAGGGCGTGCCAGGGATGTTGGGGATATCCCAGTATTGTCCGTTTAATTTTTTATGTCCATTTGGGTGGAAAAACGGGCAAAATGGAACGAACGTGGCATTTTTGTGCCAAATCGGTGTGCTATAGCCTACGATTTTATGGGTGGTCTCGAGGTCCTGGCGTGCTATGGGCTAAAAATTAATCGGGGCATGGCAGGGAGGTTAGGAATCATCCTAGTGTGGTCCGTTTAATTTTTCATGGCCATTTGGGTGGCCAACTGGGCCTAACGGCGCAAGCCGATCATTTTCTAGCTAAATCGGTGTGCTATTGCCCATGATTTTAGGGGTGGGCCCATGGTCTAGGTGTGATGTGGGCTAAAAATTGACCAGGGCATATCAGAAAGGTTGGGGATCGTCCCAATAAGGCCCGTTTAATTTTTTGTGGCTGTTTAGGTGGACAAACGGGCGAAACAGAGCAAATGGTGCATTTTCGGGCCAAATCGGTGTGCTATAGGCCACGGTTTTATGGGTGGGCTTGAGGTTCGGGCGTGCTGTGGGCCGAAAATTGACCGAGGCATTCCAAGAAGTTTGGGGATCATTCCAGTATGGTCCGATTAATTTTTCGTGGCTATTTACGTGGACAAACGAGCAAAAAGGCACAAATTGGGCATTTTTGGGCCAAATCGGTGTGCTACAGCCCACGGCTTCGGGGGTGGGCTCAGGGTTTGGGTGTGCCAGGGAGGTTGGGGATCATCTTTTTGTGGTTCGTTTAATTTTTTGTGGCCATTTGGGTGGACAAATGGGCAAAAGGGCGTGAATGGGGCATTTTTGGGCCAAATCGGTGTGCTATTGCCACTATTTTGGGGGTGGGCCCAGGATCCGGGCGTGCTGTGGTCCAAAAATCAACCGGGGTGTGCCAGGAAGGTTGGGGATCATCCCAGTGGGGTCTATTTAATTTTTCGTGGCCATTTGGGTGGAAAAAAAAAGCGAAACGGCGTGAACGAGGCATTTTTGCGGCAAATCGGTGTGCTATAGCCCACGGTTTCAGGGGTGGGCCCGGGGTTCGGAAGTGCTGTCGGTCAAAAATTGACCGAACCATGCCAGGGAGGTTGGGGATCATCCCAGTGTGGTTCATTTAATTTTTTATGGCTATTTGGGTGGAAAAACGGGAGAAACAGCGCGAACGGGGCATTTTCGAGCAAAATTAATGTACTATAGCACACGATTTTGGGGGTGGGCTCGGGCTCCGGGCGAGCTGTTTTCCAAAAATCGACCAGGGCGTGCCAGGGATGTTGGGGATATCCCAGTATTGTCCGTTTAATTTTTTATGGCCATTTGGGTGGACAAACGGGCAAAATGGAGTGAACGTGGCATTTTTGTGCCAAATTGGTGTGCTATAGCCTACGATTTTATGGGTGGTCTCGAGGTCCTGGCGTGCTATGGGCTGAAAATTAACCGGGTCATGGCAGGGAGGTTAGGAATCATCCTAGTGTGGTCCGTTTAATTTTTCATGGCCATTTGGGTGGCCAACAGGGCGTAACGGTGCGAACCGATTATTTTTGAGCTAAATCGGTGTGCTATTGCCCACGATTTTAGGGGTGGGCCCATGGTCTGGGTGTGATGTGGGCTAAAAATTGACTAGGGCATATCAGGAAGGTTGGGGATCGTCCCAATATGGCCCGTTTAATTTTTCGTGGCTGTTTAGGTGGACAAACGGGCGAAACAGAGCAAATGGTGCATTTTCGGGCCAAATCGGTGTGCTATAGGCCACGGTTTTATGGGTGGGCTTGAGGTTCGGGCGTGCTGTGGGATGAAAATTGACTGAGACATGCCAAGAAGTTTAGGGATTATTCCAGTATGGTCCGATTAATTTTTTGTGGATATTTGCGTGGACAAACGAGCGAAAAGGCACAAATGGGGCATTTTTGGGCCAAATCGGTGTGCTGGTGGGCTTAGGGTTTGGGTGTGCTATGAGCCAAAAATCGACCGAGGCATGCCAGGTAGGTTGGGGATCTTGCCAGTGCGGTCCGTTTAATTTTTTGTGGCCATTTGCGAAAATATGCAAATAGAGCATTTTTGGGTCAAATTGGGTTTCGAGCGTATTGTGGGTAAAATCGATCGTCCCGTGCTAAATAGGTTGGGGATCATCCCAGCGTGGTTCGTTTAATTTTTCATGGCCAATTGGGAGGACAAACCGGCGAAATAGCGTGAACGGGGGATTTTCGGGGCAAATAGGTGTGCTATAGCCCACGGTTTTGGGGGTGGGCACGCGGTCCAGGCGTGCTATTGTTTAAAAATTGATCGAGGCGTGCCAGGGAAGTTTGGGATCGTCCCAGCGTGGTCCGTTTAATTTTTTTTGGCTATTTCGGTGGACAAACGCGCAAAATAGCGCGAACGAAGCATTTTCAGGCCAAATCGGTGTGCTATAGCCCACGGTTATGGGGGTGGGCCCGAGGTTCGGGCGTGCAGTTGACCGAAAATGGACCGGGGCATGCCAAGGGGGTTGGGAATTGTCCCTGTGTGGTCCATTTATTTTTTCGTGGCCATTTGGGTGGACAAATGGGCGAAACGACGCGAACGGGGCATTTTCAGGCCAAATTAGTGTGGTATAACCCATGGTTTTGGGGGTGGACCCGAGGTACGGGCGTTCTGTAGGCCTAAAATCGACTGGGGTGTGCCATGAAAGTTGGGGATCATCCCAGTGTGATCCATTTAATTTTTCGTGGCCATTTGGGTGGACAAAAGGGAAAAACGATACGAACGGGGCATTTTCGGGCCAAATTGGTGTGCTATAGCACATGGTTTTTGGGGGTGGGCACGGGTTCTGGCGTGATGTAGGCCAAAAATTAAAAATTGGGTGAAACGACCCGAACGGGGCATTTTCGGACCAAATCGATGTGCTATAGGCCATGATTTCGAAGTTGGGCCCGGGGTCCGAGCGTGCTGTGGGAGAAAAATCGATCGGGGGCATGCCAGGGAGGTTGGGGATCATCTCACTGTGTTCCATTTAATTTTTTGTGGCCATTTGGGAGGACAAACGGGCGAAACAACGCGAATTGGGCATTTTTTAGCCAAATTGGTGTGCAATAGCCCACGGTTTTAGGGGAGGGCTAGAGGTCCTGGCGTGCTGTGGGTCAAATATCTATTGGGGCATGCCAGAGAGGTTGAAGATTGTCCCAGTGTGGTCCGTTTAATTTTTTGTGGCCATTTCGATGGACAAATAGGCAAAATGGCGCGAATAGGGCATTTTTTGGCAAAATCGATGTGCTATAGCCCACGGTTTTGGGGGTGGGCCAAGGATCCGGGCGTGTTGTGGGCGAAAATTTGACAGGGACGTGCCAGGGAGGTTGGGGATCATCCCAATATGTCCATTTAAATTTTTGTGGCTATTTGGGTCGACAAAATGGCAAAATGGCTCAAACGGGGTGATTTAGGGCCAAATTGGAGTGTTATAACCTTCGGTTTTAGGGGTGGGCTCAAGGTTCGGGCGTGTTGTGGGTCAAAAATCGACCGGGGCTTACCAGGGATGTTGGGGATCATTTTAGTGTGGTCCATTTATTTTTTTGTGGCCATTTGGGTGGACAAACGGGCAAAACGGTGCGAACGGGGCATTTTTGGGCCAAATCAGTGAGCTATAGCCCAAGATTTTGAGGGTGGGCCCAGGGTCCGGGCATGCTGAGCACCGAAAATTGTCTGGGGCATGCCAGGGAGGTTGGGTATCGTCCCAGTATGGTCCGTTTAATTTTTCATGGCCATTTGGGTGGACAAACGGGCAAAACGGCGTGAATGGGGCATTTTTGGGCCAAATCGGTGTGCTATTGCCCACGATTTTGGGGGTGGGCTCGGGATTCGGGAGTACTGTGGTCTAAAAATCAATCGGAGCATGCCAGGAAGGTTGGGGATCATTCCAGTGTTGTTCGTTTATTTTTTTGTGGCCATTTGGGTGGAAAAAATAGGCGAAACGGCGTGAACGAGGCATTTTATGCAAAAATTGGTGTGCTATAGCCCACAATTTCATGGGTGGGCTCGAGTTTCAGAAGTGTTGTGGGTCGAAAATTGATCGGACCGTGCCAGGGAGGTTAAGAACCGTCCCAGTATGGTCCATTTAATTTTTTGTGGCTATTTGGGTGGACAAACGGGCAAAATGGCGCGAACGGGGTATTTTTGAGCTAAATTGGTGACTATAGCACACAGTTTTGGGGGTGGGCTTGGGATCCGGGCGAGCTGTTTGCCAAAAATTGACCAGGGCATGCCAGGGATGTTGGGGATATCCCAGTATGGTCCGTTTAATTTTTCATGGCCATTTGGGTGGACAAAATGGGCGAAATGGCGCGAACATGGCAATTTTACGCCTAATCGTGTGCTATAGCCCACGGTTTCGGGGGTGGTCTCGAGGTCCTGGCGTGTTGTGAGCAAAAAATCAATCGGGGCATGGCAGGGAGGTTGAGAATCGTCCTAGTGTGTTTCGTTTAATTTTTTGTGGCCATTTGTGTGGACTAACGGGCGTAACAGCACGAATCGATCATTTTCGAGCTAAATAGTTGTGCTATAGCCCACGATTTTGGGGGTGTTCCCATGGTTCGGGTGTGCTGTGGGCTAAATATCGACTGGGGCATGCCAGGAAGGTTGGGGATCGTCCCAATGTGGTCCGTTTATTTTTTTTATGGCTATTTAGGTGAACAAACGGGCGAAACGGAGCAAATGGTGCATTTTTGGGCCAAATTAGTGTGTTATAGCCCATGGTTTTGTGGGTGGGCTTGAGGTTCGGGCGTGCGATGAGCCAAAAATTGACCGAGGTGTGTCTGGAAGTTTGGGGATCTTCCAATATGGTCCGTTTCATTTTTTTGTGGCCATTTGGGTGGACAAACGAGCGAAAAGGTATAAACAGGGCATTTTCGGACCAAATCGGTGTGCGATAGCCCACATTTTTGAGGTGGGGTCATGATTTAGGTGTGCTGTGGGCCAAAAATCAATCGGGGCATGCCAGGGAGGTTGGGGATCATCCCAGTGTGGTCCGTTTAATTTTTTGTGTCCATTTGGGTGAACAAACGGGCAAAAATATGCGAATGGAGCATTTTTGGGCCAAATCAGTGTGCTATAGTCCATGATTTCGGGGTGGGTCTGGGTTCCGGTCGTGCTGTGGATCAAAAATCGATCGGGGCGTGCCAGGGAGATTGGGGATCATCCCAGTATGGTTCGTTTAATTTTTCACGGCCAATTGGGAGGACAAACGGGCAAAATAGCGTGAACGGGGGATTTTTGAGTCAAATAGGTGTGCTATATCCCACGATTTCGGGGGTGAGCCCGTGGTCCGGGCGTACTGTGGTTCAAAAATCAACCTGGGCGTGCCAGGGAAGTTAGGGATCATCCCAGTGTAGTCCCTTTAATTTTTGTGGCCATTTGGGTGGACAAATGGGTGAAACGGTATGAATTGGGCATTTTCGAGCCAAATCGGTGTGCTATAACCCACGATTACAG
Organism: Capsicum pubescens; assembly: GCA_030864215.1. NCBI lineage: Eukaryota > Viridiplantae > Streptophyta > Magnoliopsida > Solanales > Solanaceae > Capsicum > Capsicum pubescens. The sequence continues at coordinate 42,686,375 of CM061538.1, forward strand.
AGATGGGCTCAGGGTCCGGGCGTGCTGTGGGCCAAAAATTGACCGGGGCATGCCAGGGAGGTTGGGAATCATCCCTGTGTGGTCCGTTTAATTTTTCGTGGCCATTTGGGTGGAAAAATGGGCGAAACGGCACGAACGGAGCATTTTCAGGTGAAATTAGTGTGCTATAGCCCAGGATTTTGGGGTTGGGCCCGGGTCCGGGCATGCTGTGGGCCAAAAATCAACTGGGGCGTCTCATGGAAGTTGGGGATCATCCCAGTGTGGTCCATTTAATTTTTCGCGGCCATTTGGGTGGAGCAAAGAGAAAAACGGCACGAACGGAGCATTTTTGGGCCAAATCGGTGTGCTATAGCTCATGGTTTTTTGGGGGTGGGCCCGGGGTCCGGTCATTCTGTGGGCCAAAAATTGACTGTGGCTTGCCAGGGAGGTTGGGGATCCTCCCAGTGTGGTCCATTTAATTTTTCGTAGCCATTTGGACGGACAAACGGGCAAAACGGTGTGAATAGGGCATTTTTTGGCCAAATTGGTGTGCTATAGTCCACGGTTTTGAGGGTGGGCCCGGGAATCGGGCGTGCTGTGGGCCAAAAATTGATAGAGGTGCGCCAGGAAAGTTGGGGATCATCCCAATATGGTCCATTTAAATTTTTCGTGGCCATTTGGGTGGACAAAAGGGCAAAACTGCGCGAACGGGGTGTTTTGTGGCCAAATCGGAGTGCTATAGCCCACGGTTTTGGGGGTGGGACTGGGGTCTGGGCGTATTGTGGACTGAAAATCGACCGGGGCTTGCCAGGGATGTTGGGGATCATTCCAGTGTGGTCCGTTTAATTTTTTGTGGCCATTTGGGTGGACAAACTGGTGAAACGGTGCGAACAGAGTATTTTTGGGCCAAATCGGTGAGCTATAGCCCAAGATTTATGGGGTGGTCCTGGGGTCCGGGCGTGTTGTTGGCCAAAAATTTACCGGGGTGTGCCAGGTAGGTTAGGGATCGTCCCAGTGTGGTCCGTTTATTTTTCGTGGCCATTTGATTGGACAAACGGGCAAAACGGTGTGAATGGGGCATTTTTGGACCAAATCGGTGTGCTATTGCCACTATTTTGGGGGTGAGCCCAGGATCCGGGCATGTTGTGGTCCAAAAATCAACCGAGGCATGCCAGGAAGGTTGGGGATCATCCCAGTGTGGTCCGTTTAATTTTTTGTCGCCATTTGGGTGGAAAAACAGGCAAAACGGCGTGAACGAGGCATTTTTAGGGGAAATCGGTGTGCTATAGCCCACGGTTTCAGGGGTGGGCCCGGGGTTCGGAAGTGCTGTGGGTCAAAAATTGACCGAACCATGCCAGGGAGGTTGGGGATCATCCCAGTATGGTTCGTTTAATTTTTGTGGTTATTTGGGTGGACAAACGGGAGAAACAGTGCGAACGTGACATTTTTGAGAAAAATAGGTGTACTATAGCACACGGTTTTGGGGGTGGGCTCGGTGTCCTGGCGAGCTATTTTCCCAAAATCGGGTAAAATGGCGCGAACGTGGCATTTTTGTGCCAAATCGGTGTGCTATAGCCCATCATTTTGGGGGTGGTTTTAAGGTCCTGGCGTGCTGTGGGCCGAAAATCAACTGAGGTATGCCAGGGATGTTGGGAATCGTCAGTGTGGTCCGTTTAATTTTTCGTGGCCATTTGGGTGGACAAACGGGCATAACGGCGTGAATCGATCTTTTTCGGGCTAAATCGGTGTGCTATAGCCCACGATTTTGGGGGTGGGCTCGTGGTTCGGGTGTGCTGTGGGCCAGGAAGGTTGGGGATCATCCCAATATGGTCCGTTTAATTTTTCGTGGCTATTTTGGTGGACAAACAGGCAAAACGGAGCAAATGGTACATTTTTGGGCCGAATCGGTGTTCTGTAGGCAACGATTTTGGGGGTGGGCTTGAGGTTCGGGCGCGCTGTGGGCCAAAAATTGACCGAGGCGTGCCAGGAATATTGGGGATCATTCTAGTATGGTCTGTTTAATTTTCCGTGGCCATTTGGGTGGACAAACGAGTGAAAAGGCACAAAAGGGGAATTTTCAGGCCAAATCAGTGTGCTATAACCCACGGTTTTAGGGGTGGGCTCAGGGTTTGGGTGTGCTGTGGGCCAAAAATTAACCAGGGCATGCCAGGGAGGTTAGAGAGCATCCCAGTGTGGTCCGTTTACTTTTTTATGGCAATTTGGATGAACAAACGGGCGAAAATATGCAAATGGATCATTTTGGGGTCAAATCGGTGTGCTATAGCCCACGATTTCGGGTTTGGGTTTGGGTTGCGGGCGTGTTGTAGGTCAAAAATCGATCGGGCCGTGCCAGGTAGGTTGGGGATCGTCCCAGTGTGGTTCGTTTAATTTTTCATGGTCAATTGGGAGGACAAATCGGCAAAGTAGCGTGAACGGGGGATTTTTGGGGCAAATAGGTATGCTATAACCCACGGTTTTAGGGGTGGGCCCGCGGTTCGGGCGTGCTGTTGTTCGAAAATCGATCGGGGCGTGCCAGGGAAGTTGGGGATCATCCTAGTGCGTTCCGTTTAATTTTTCGTGACCATTTGGGTGGACAAACGGGTGAAACGACGCGAACGAAGCATTTTCGGGCCAAATCGGTGTGCTATAACCCACGGTTACGGGGGTGGGCCCAGGGTTCGGGCGTGCTGTGGGCCATAAATTGACCGGGGCATGCCAAGGAGGTTGGGAATCATCCCTGTATAGTCCATTTATCTTTTCGTGGCCATTTGGGTGGACAAACTAGCAAAACAACGCGAACGGGGCATTTTTAGGCCAAATTAGTGTGCTATAGCCCACGGTTTTGGGGGTGGGCACGGGGTGTGGGCGTGCTGTGGGCCGAAAATAAACTGGGTCGTGCTATGGAAGTTGGGGATCATACCAGTGTGGTCCATTTATTTTTTTGTGGCCATTTGGGTTGACAAAAGGGAGAAACGGTACGAACGGGGCATTTTCGTGCCAAATCGGTGTGCTATAGCCCATGATTTTTGGGGGTGGTCACAGGTTTCGGGTGTTCTTTGGGCCAAAAATTGAAAAACGGGAGAAACGGCTCGAACGGGGCATTTTCAGACCAAATCGATTTGTTATAGGCCATGGTTTCGGGGTTGGACCCGAGGTCCGGGCGTGCTGTGGGCCGAAAATCGATAGGGGGTATGCTTGGGAGGTTGGGGATCGTCCCAGTGTGTTTTATTTAAATTTTTGTGGCCATTTTGGTAGATAAACGGGTGAAACAGCGCGAATGGGGCATTTTTTTAGCCAAATCGGTGTGCTATATAGCCCACGGTTTCAGGGGAGGGCTAGGGGTCCTGGCTTGCTGTCGGTCAAAAATCGATCGGGGCATACCAGGGAGATTGAGGATTGTCCCAGTGTAGTCCGTTTAATTTTTTGTGGCTATTTGGGTGGACAAACAGGCAAAACGGTGCGAACGGGGCATTTTTGGGCCAAATTAGTGAGCTATAGACCAAGATTTTGGGGGTGGGCATGGGGTTCGGGCGTGCTGTGGGTCGAAAATTGACCGGGGCATGCCAGGGAGGTTGGGGATCATCCCAGTGTGGTTCGTTTAATTTTTCGTGGCCATTTGGATGGACAAACGGATGAAACGACGTGAATGAGGCATTTTCGAGCAAAATTGGTGTACTATAGCACACGGTTTTGGGGGTGGGCTCAGAGTCCGGGTGATCTGTTTGCCGAAAATCGACCAGGACGTGCCAGGGATGTTGAGGATATCCCATTATGGTCCGTTTAATTTTTCGTGGACATTTGGGTAGGCAAAACGGGAGAAATGGCGCGAGCATGGCATTTTTATGCCAAATCGGTGTGTTATAGGCCACGGTTTCGGGGGTGGTTTCGAGGTCCTGGCGTGTTGTGGGAAGAAAATCAACCGGGGCATGCCAGGGAAGTTGGGAATCGTCCTAGAGTGGTCCGTTTAATTTTTCATGGCCATTTGTGTGGAGAAACGGGCGTAACGACGCGAACTGATCATTTTTGGGGTAAATCGGTGTGTTATAGCCTACGATTTGGGGGGTGGGCCTATGGTCCGGGTGTGCTATGGGCCAAAAATTGACCGAGGCGTGTCAGGAAGTTTAGGGATCTTCCAGTATGGTCCGTTTAATTTTTTGTGGCTATTTGGGTGGACAAACGAGTCAAAAGGCACAAACGGGGCATTTTCGGGCCAAATCGGTGTGCTATAGCCCACAGTATCGAGGGTGGGCTTAGGATTTAGGTGTGCTGTGGGCAGAAAATCAATCGAGGCATGCCAGGGAGGTTGGGGATTGTCCTAGTGTGGTCCGTTTAATTTTTTGTGGCCATTTGGGTGAACAAACGGGCGAAAATATGCGAATGTAGAATCTTTGGGCTAAATCGTTGTGCTATAGCCCACGATTTTGGAGGTGTGTCCGGGTTTCGATCGTGCTATGAGTCAAAAATCAATAGGTGCGTGCCAGGGAGGTTGGGGATCATCCCAGTATGGTTCGTTTAATTTTTCATGGCCAATTGGGAGGAAAAATGGGCGAAATAGCGTGGACGGGGGATTTTCGAGTCAAATAGGTATGCTATATCCCACGATTTCGGGGGTGGGCCAGCGTTTCAGGCATGCTGTTGTTCAAAAATCGACCAGGGCATGCCATAGAAGTTGGGGATCATCCCAGTATGGTCCGTTTAATTTTATGTGGCCATTTGGGTGGACAAACGAGCGAAATGGCACGAACGGGGCATTTTCGGGCTAAATCGGTGTGCTATAGCCCATGGTTATGGGGGTGGGCCCAAGTTCCGGGCTTTCTGTGGGCCAAAAATCGACCGAGGCATGCCAGGGAGGTTGGGAATCATCCCTGTATGGTCCGTTTAATTTTTCGTGGCCATTTGGGTGGGCAATCGGGCGAAATGGCCCGAACGGGGCATTTTCAGGCCAAATTAGTGTGCTATAGCCCACGATTTTGGGGGGTGGGCCCGGGGTTCGGGCGTGCTGTGGGCCGAAAATCGACTAGGGCGTGCTATGGAAGTTGGGGATCATTCCAATATGGTCCATTTAATTTTTTGTGGCCATTTGGGAGGATAAAAGTGAAAAACGGCACAAACGGGGCATTTTCGGGCCAAATCAGTGTGCTATAGCCCACGGTTTTTGGGGGTTGGCCCGGGGTTCGGGCTTACTGTGGGACAAAAATTAATCGGGGCTTTCCAAGGAGCTTGGGGATCACCCCAGGGGCGTAACGGCGTGAATCGATCATTTTTAGGCTAAATCGGTGTGTTATAGCCCATGATTTTGAGGTTGGGCCCGTGGTCCGGGTGTGCTGTTGGCCAAAAATTGATCGGGGCGTGCTAGGAAGGTTGGGGATCGTCATAACGTGGTCCGTTTAATTTTTCGTGGCTATTTAGGTGGACAAATGGGTGAAACGGAGCAAATGGTGCATTTTCGGGCCAAATCGGTGTGTTATAGCCCACGATTTTGGGGGTGGGCTCGAGGTTCAGGCGTACTGTGGGCCAAAAATTAACTGAGGTATCCCAGGAAGTTTTGGGATCATTCCAATATGGTCCTTTTAATTCTTCATGGCCATTTGGGTGGACAAACGAGCGAAAAGGCACAAACGGGGCATTTTTGGGCCAAATCGGTGTACTATAGCCCACGGTTTCGAGGGTGGGCGCAGGGTTTGGGTGTGCTGTGGGACGAAAATTGACCGGGCATGCCAGGGAGGTTGGGGATCATCACAGTGTGGTCCGTTTAATTTTTTGTGGTCATTTGGGTGAACAAACAGGCGAAAATATGCGAATGCAGCATTTTTAGGCTAAATCGGTGTGTTGTAGCCCACAATTTCAGGGGTAAGTCCAGTTTTTGTACGTGTTATGGGTCAAAAAATGATCGGGGCGTTCCAGGGAGGTTGGAGATCGTCCCATTATGGTCCGTTTAATTTTTTGTGGCCATTTGGGTAGACAAACGGGTAAAATGGCGCGAATAGGGCATTTTCGGGCCAAATCGGTGTGCTATAGCCCACTGTTACGGGGGTGGGCCCGGGGGTCTGGGCATGTTGTGGGCCGAAAATTAAACGGGGCATGCCAAAGAGGTTGGGAATCATTCCTGTATGGTCCATTTAATTTTTCATGGCCATTTGGGTGGACAAACAGGCGAAACGGTGCGAACGGGGCATTTTCAGGCCAAATTAGTGTGCCATAGACCACGGTTTTGGGGGAGGGCCCGGGGTTCGGGCGTGCTGTTGGACGAATATCAATTGGGCCGTGCCTTTGAAGTTGGGAATCATCTCAGTGTTGTCCATTTAATTTTTCTTGGCCATTTGGGTGGACAAAAGGGAAAAACGGCACGAACGGGGTATTTTTGGGCCAAATCGGTGTGTTATTGCCCACGATTTTTTGGGTGGGCCCGGGATCCCTACGTGCTGTGGTCCAAAAATCATTTGGGGCATGCCAGGTAGGTTGGGGATCATCCCAGTATGGTCCGTTTAATTTTCGTGTCCGTTTGGTGGACAAACGGGTGAAATGGAGCAAATGGTGCATTTTTGGGCCTAATCGATGTGTTATAGCCCACGATTTTGGGGGTGGGCACGAGGTTCGGTCGTGCTGTGGGCCAAAAATTGACTGAGGCATGCCAGGTAGTTTGGGGATCATGCAAGTATGGTCCGTTTAATTTTTCGTGGACATTTCGGTGGACAAACGATTGAAAAGGCACAAACGGGGCATTTTCGGGCCAAATCGGTGTGCTATAGCCCACGGTTTCGTGAGTGAGCTCAGGTTTTGGGTGTGTTGTCGGCCAAAAATAGATCGAGGCATGCCAGGGAGATTGGGGATCATCCCAGTGTGGTCTGTTTAATTTTTTGTGGCCATTTGGGTGAACAAACAAGCGAAAATATGCGAATGGAGCATTTTTGGGCAAAATCGGTGTGCTATAGCCCACGATTTTGGGGGTGGGGCCGGGTTCCAGGCATTCTGTGGGTCAAAAATCGATTGAGGCGTACCAGGGAGGTTGGGGATCATCCCAGTGTGGTCCATTTAATTTTTCATGGCCAATAGGGAGGACAAACAGGTAAAATGGTATGAACGGGGGATTTTTGGGGCAAATAGGTGTGCTATAGCCCACGGTTTTGGGGGTGGGCCTGCGGTTCGGGCGTGTTGTGGTTCAAAAATCGATCGGGGCATGCCAGGGAAGTTGGGGATCGTCCCAGTGTGGTCCGTTTAATTTTTTGTGGCCATTTGGGTGGACAAACGAGTGAAACGGCGCAAACGGGGCATTTTCGGGCTAAATCGGTGTGCTATAGCCCACGGTCACGGGGGTGGAACCGGGGTCCGGGCGTGCTGTAGGCCAAAAATCGATCGGGGTATGCCAGGGAGTTTGTGAATCATTCTTGTGTGGTCTGTTTAATTTTGTGGCTATTTGAGTGGACAAACGGGTGAAACAATGCAAACAGGGCATTTTCAGGCCAAATTAGTGTGCTATAGCCCACGGTTTTGGGGGCGGGCCCGGGGTCCGGACGTGCTGTGGGCCGAAAATCAACATTGGTGTGCCATAGAAGTTGGGGATCATCCCAGTGTGGTCCATTTAATTTTTTGTGGCCATTTGGGTTGACAAAAGGGAAAAATGGCATGAACGAGAAATTTTAGGGCAAATCGGTGTGCTATAGCCCACGGTTTTTCGGGGTGGTCCCGGGGTCCGGGTATGTTGTGGGCCGAAGATTGACCGGGGCTTGCCAGGGAGTTTGGGGATAGTCCTAGTCTGGTTCATTTAATTTTTTGTGGCTATTTGGGTGGACAAACGGGCGAAACAACGCGAATGAGGCATTTTCAGGCCAATTCGGTGTGCTATAGCCCACAGTTTCGAGGGTGGGCTCGGAGTCTAAGCGTGTTATGGGTCAAAATCAACCGGGATATTTGAGGGAGGTTGGGGATCATCCCAGTATGGTCCGTTTAATTTTGTCACTATTTGGATGGACAAACGGGTGAAACGGCACAAGCGGGGCATTTTCAAGAGATATCGGTGTGCTATAGCCCCAGTTTTGGGGTGGTCCCGGGGTCCGGGCATGTTGTGGGCTTAAAATCAACTAGGGCATGCCATGGAGGTTGGGGATCATCCTAGTGTGGTCCGTTTAATTTTTTGTGGCCATTTGGGTGGACAAACAAGCAAACCAGTATGAACAGGGCATTTTCGGGCTAATTCGGTGTGCTTTAACCCAGGATTTTGGTGGTGGGCCTAGGGTCCGGATGCGTTGTTGTTCGAAAATCAACTGGGGCATGCCTGAGAGGTTGGGGATCACCCCAGTGTGGTCCAATTAAATTTTCGTGGCAGTTTGGGTGGACAAACGGGCAAAACGGCACGAATAAGGCATTTTCAGGCCAAATCGGCGTGCTATAGCCTACGATTTTGGGGTGGGCCCGGGGTCCGAGCGTTCTGTTTGCCAAAAATCAACCAAGGCATGCCAGGGAGGTTGGGGATTGTCCTAGTATGGTCCGTTTAATTTTCCGCGGCCATTTGGGTGAACAAACGGGGGAAACGGCGCGAACCGAGCATTTTCAGGCTAAATTGGTGTGTTATAGCCCACAATTTTGGGGGTGGGCAGGGGTTCGGGTGTGTTGTAGGCAAAAAATTAACCAGGGCATGCCAGGGAGGTTGGGGATTTTCCCAGTGTGGTCTATTTAATTTTTCGTGGCCATTTAGGTGGAAAAACAAGAGAAACGGCGCGAACGGTGCATTTTTGGGCCAAGTCGGTGTTCTATAGCCCACGATTTTTGGGGGTGGGCCCGGGCGTGTTGTGGGCCAAAAATCGACCTTGGAGTTTCAGGGAGGTTGGGGATCATCCCAGTGTGGTCCGTTTAATTTTTCTTGGCCATTTGGGTGGACAAACGGGCAAAGCAACGCGAATGGGGTTTTTTCGAGCAAAATCGGAGTGCTATAGCCTACGGTTTCGAGGGTGGGCTTGAGGTTCGGGTGTGTTTTGGGTCAAAAATTGACTGGGGTATGCCATATAGGTTGGAGATCGTCCCAGTGTGGTCCATTTCATTTTTCGTGGCCATTTGGGTAGACAAACGGGTAAAACGGTGTGAACGGTGCATTTTTGGGATAAAACAGTGTGCTATAGCCCATGGTTTTTTGTGGGTGGGCCCGGGGTCTGGGTGTGCTGTGGGTCAAAAATCAACTGGGGTATGCCATGAAGGTTGGGGATAGTCCTAGTATGGTCCATTTCATTTTTCGTGGCTATTTGGGTGGACAAACGGGTGAAACGGCGCGAACGGGGAATTTTTAGGCCAAATCGGTGTGCTATAGTCCACGATTTTGGGGGTGGACCCGAGGTTCGGGTGTGGTGTGGGTCAAAAGTCAACTAGGGTATGCCATGGAGATTGGGGATCGCCCCACTGTGGTCTATTTTATTTTTCGTGGCCATTTGGGTAGACAAACGGGCAAAACAACGTGAACGGTGCATTTTTTGGCCAAATTGGTGTGCTATAGCCCACGGTTTTGGGTGTGAGCCTGGGGTCCGGGTGTACTGTGTGCCAAAAATCAATCAGAGCGTGCCAGGGAGGTTGGAGATCATCCCAGTATGGTCCGTTTAATTTTTCGTTTGCATTTTGGTGGACAAATGGGCGAAACAGCATGAACGGGGCATTTTTGGGCTAAATAGGTGTGCTATAACCCACGATTTCAGGGGTGGGCTCGGGGTGTAGGCGTGTTGTGGGTCAAAATTAGAACGCGGCGTGCCAGGGAGGTTAGGGATTGTCCCAGTGTGGTCCGTTTAATTTTTTGTGACCATTTGAGTGGACAAATGGGTGAGAAGTCGCAAATCAAACATTTTTTATCAAAATCATTGTGCTATAGCCCATGATTTTAGGGGTGAGTCCGGGATCCAGGCGTGCTGTGGCCCAAAAATTGACCGGGGCATGCCAGAGAGGTTGAGGATCACCCCAATGTGGTTCGTTTAATTTTCTGTGGCCATTTGGGTGGACAAACGGGTGAAACAACGCTATTTCAGTCCAAATCGATGTGCTACAACGCACGGTTTTGGGGGTGGACCCGGGGTCCGGACGTGCTATGGGCCAAAAATCGACCAGGGCGTGCCAGGGAGGTTGGGGATCATCCCAGTTGTAGTCCATTTAATTTTTCGTGGCCATTTGGGTGGATAAACAGGCGAACGGCGCTAATGAGGAATTTTTAAGCCAAATCGGTGTGCAATAACCTTCGATTTCAGTGGTGGGCTCGGGGCCCGGGTGTGCTGTGGGCCCAAAATCGGCAGAGGCATGCCAAGGAGGTTTGGATTATCCCAGTGTGGTCCGTTTAATTTTTCATGGCCATTTGGATGGAAAAACAAGCAAAATAACGTGAATGAGGCATTTTCAGGGTAAATCGGTGTGCTATAGCCCACCGTTTCGGGGGTTGGACTGGGGTCTGAGATTTTTGTAGGCTAAAAATTGACCGGTGGATGCCAGGGAGGTTGGGGATTATCCCAGTGTGGTCCGTTTAATTTTTCGAGGCCATCTGGGTGGACAAACGGGTGAAAAGACGCGAACAGGGCGATTTCAGACAAAATTGATGTGCTATAGCCCACGGTTTCGAGGGTGGGCCCGGGGTTCGGGAGTGCTGTGGGTCGAAAATCGACCGACGCATGCCAGGGAAGTTAGGGATCGTCCTAATATTGTCCGTTTAACTTTTCGTGACCATTTGGGTGGACAAACAGGCGAACGACGTGAATGGGGCATTTTCGGGCGAATTCGATGTGCTATATAGCCCATGGTTTTGGGGTGGGGCTAGGGTTCGGGTGTACTGTAGGCTAAAAATCAACCGGGGCGTGCCAGGTAGGTTGGGGATCGTCCCAGAGTGGTCCTCTTTATTTTTTATGGCCATTTGGGTGGAAAAATGAGTGAAACAGTGTGAACGGGGCATTTTCAAGGCAAATCGGTGTGCTAAAGACAATGGTTTAGGGGGATAGCTCGGGTTTCGGGTGTGCTGTGGGTCAAAAATTGATCGGGGCGTGCAAGGAAGGTTGAGGATCATCCCAGTGCGGTCCATTTAATTTTTCGTGGCCATTTGGGTGGACAAATGGGCGAATCGGCACGAAACGACGTGAATAGGGCATTTTCAGGCCAAATCGGTGTGTTATATCTCACGGTTTCGGAGGTGGCCCCGGGGTCCGGGCGTGCTGTGGGTCGAAAATTGACCAAGGTGTGCCAGGGAGGTTGCGGATCATCCCAGTGTGGTCCATTTAATTTTTCGTGTCCATTTGGGTGGACCAGACGAAACGACAGGAATCGAGCATATTCGATCAAAAATTGGCCGGGCATACCAGGGAGGTTGGGGATCATTTCAGTATGGTCCGTTTTATTTTTCATGGTTATTTGGGTGGACAAACTGGCCGAACGGCGCGAACGAGGCATTTTCGAGCCAAATCGGTGTGCTGCCCATGGTTACGGGGGTGGGCCCCGGGTCGGGTGTGCTCTTGGATAAAAATCGACCAAGGCGTGCCAGGGAGGTTGGGAATTGTCCCTGTGTGGTCCGTTTATTTTGTCGTGGCCATTTGGGTGGATAAATATCCAAAACGGAGCGAATGAGGCATTTTTAGGCTAAATCGGTGTGCTATAGCCCACGATTTTGGCGGTAGGCCCAAGCTTCGGGCGTGCTGTGGGCTGAAAATTCACTGGGGTGTGCCAGGGAGGTTGGGGATCGTCCCAGTGTAGTCTGTTTAAATTTTTTTGGCCATTTGGATGGAGAAACGGGCGAAACGGCGGGAACCGGGCATTTTCAGTCAAAATTATCGTGCTATAGCCCACGATTTCGGGGGATGGTAGAGGGTCTGGGCGTGTTGTGTGTGAAAAATTGATCGAGGCATGCTAGGGAAGTTGGGGATCATCGCAGTGTGGTCTGTTTAATTTTTTGTGGCTATTTTTGTGGACAAACGGGCGAAACGGCGCGAATGGGGAATTTTTGGGGCAAATCGGTGTGCTATAGCCCACGGTTTTGGGGGTGGGCCCGGGGTCCGGGCGTGCTGTGTGCCAAAAATCAACCAGGGCGTGCTAGGGAGGTTTGGGATCATCCCAGTATGGTCTGTTTAATTTTTCATGGTTATTTGGGTGGATAAACGGGTGAACCGAGCATTTTCTGTCAAAATTATTGTGCTATAGCCCACGATTTTAGGGGTGGGCCCGAGGTCCGGGCGTGTTGTGGGCCGAAAATCAATTAGAGCGTGCCAGGGATGTTGGGGATCATCCCAGTATGGTCCATTTAATTTTTCATGGCCATTTGGGTGGACAAACGGGCAAAACAGCGCAAACGGGGTTTTTTTGAGAAAAATCGGAGTGCTATAGCCCACAGTTTTGGGGGTGGGCTTGAGGTTCGGGTGTGTTGTGGGTTAAAAATTGACTGGGGTATGCCATGGAGGTTGGGGATCGTCCTAGTGTGGTCCGTTTCATTTTTTGTGGCCATTTGAGTAGACAAGCAGGTAAAACAGTGTGAACGGTGCATTTTCGGGATAAATCGGTGTGCTATAGCCCACGGTTTTTGGGTGTGGGCCCTGGGTTCAGGTGTGTTGTGGGTCAAAAATTTACTGGGGTATGCCATGAAGGTTGGGGATAGTCCCAGTGTGGTCCGTTTCATTTTTCGTGGCTATTTGGGTGGACAAACGGGTGAAATGGCACGAACGGGGCATTTTTAGGCAAAATCAGAGTGCTATAGCCCACGATTTCAGGGGTGGACCCGAGGTTCAGGTGTGGTGTGGGTCAAAAGTCGACTAGGGTATGCCATAGGGGTTGAGTATCGTCCCACTGTGGTCCGTTTTATTTTCGTGGCCATTTGGGTAGACAAACGGGCAAAACAGCGTGAACGTTGCATTTTCGGGCCAAATCGGTGTGCTATAGCCCAAGGTTTTGGGTGTGAGCCTGGGGTCCGGCCGTCCTGTGAGCCAAAAATCAATCAGAGCGTGCCAGAGAGGTTGGGATTCGTCCCAGTGTGGTCCGTTTAATATTTCGTGGACATTTTGGTGGACAAATGGGCGAAACAGCATGAACGGGGCATTTTTGGGCTAAATCGGTGTGCTATAACCCACGGTTTCAGGGGTGGGCTCGGGGTCCAGGCGTGCTGTGGGTCAAAATTAGAACGGGGCGTGCCATAGAGGTTAGGGATTGTCCCAGTATGGTCCGTTTAATTTTTCGTGGCCATTTGAGTGGACAAATGGGTGAGAAGGCGCGAACCGAGCATTTTCGATCAAAATCTTTGTGCTATAGCCCATGATTTTAGGGGTGGGTCCGGGGTCCGGGCTTGCTGTGGGCCAAAAATTAACCAGGGCGTGCCAGAGAGGTTGGGGATCGTCCCAATGTGGTTCGTTTAATTTTTTGTGGCTATTTGGGTGGACAAATGGGTGAAACAATGCTATTTCAGTCCAAATCGATGTGCTACAGCGCACGGTTTTGGGGGTGGGCCTGGGGTCCGAATGTGCTATGGGCCGAAAATCAACCAGGGCGTGCCAGGGAGGTTGGGGATCATCCCAGTGTAGTTCGTTTAATTTTTTGTGGTCATTTGGGTGGACAAAAGGGCGAGCGACGCTAATGAGGAATTTTTGGGCCAAATTGGTGTGCAATAGCCCTCGATTTCGGTGGTGGGCTCGGGGCCCAGGTGTGTTGTGGGCCAAAAATTGACCGAGGCATCCCAGAGAGGTTCGGGATTATCCCATGTGGTCCATTTAATATTTTGTGGCCATTTGGATGGACAAACGAGCGAAACAGCGTGAATGGTGCATTTTCAAGGCAAATCGGTGTGCTATAGCCCACAGTTTTGGGGGTTGGACTGGGGTCCGAGATTGTTGTAGGCCAAAAATTATCCGGTGGATGCCAGGGAGGTTGGGGATCGTCCAAGTGTGGTCCGTTTAATTTTTCGTGGCCATCTGGGGGGACAAACAGGTGAAACAACGCGAACAGGGCGATTTCGAACAAAATCGGTGTGGTATAGCCCACGGTTTTGAGGTGGGCCTAGGGTCCGGGAGTGCTGTGGGTCAAAAATCGACTGACGCATGCCAGGGAAATTAGGGATTGTCCCAATATTGTCCGTTTAATTTTTCGTGACCATTTGGGTGGACAAACAGGCGAACGACGCAAATGGGGTATTTTCGGGCGAATTCGATGTGCTATATAGGTTGCGGTTATGGGGTGGGACCGGGGTTCGGGTGTGCTGTGGGCTAAAAATAAACTAGGGAGTGCCAGGTAGGTTAGGTATCATCCCAGTGTGTTCCTCTTTATTTTTTGTGGCCATTTGGGTGGAAAAACGAGCGAAACAGTGTGAACGGGGCATTTTCAAGGCAAATCGATGTGCTAAAGGCAACGGTTTAGGGGGATAGCTCGGGTTCCGGGTGTGCTGTGGGTCAAAAATTGATCGGGGCGTGCAAGGGGGGTTGAGGATCATCCCAGTGCGGTCTATTTAATTTTTCGTGGCCATTTGGGTGGACAAATGGGCGAAATGGCACGAATGGGGCATTTTCAGGCCAAATCGGTGTGCTATATCCCACGGTTTCGGGAGTGGCCCCGGAGTCCGGGCGTGCTGTGGGTCAAAAATTGACCAAGGCGTGCCAGGGAGGTTGCGGATCATCGTAGTGTGGTTCGTTTAATTTTTCATGGCCATTTGGGTGGACAAACGGACAAAACGACAGGAATCAGGCATTTTCAATCAAAATCGCGCGAACGGGGAATTTTCTGGATAAATCGGTATGCTATTGCCCACGGTTTTGGGGGTGGACCCGGGGTCCGAGCGTACTGTGTGCCAATAATCGACTTGGGTAGTGTGGTCCATTTAATTTTTCGTGGCCATTTGGGTGGACAAACGGGCGAACCAAACATTTTCGGTCAAAATTATTGTGCTATAGCCCACGATTTTAGTGGTGGGCCAAAGGTCCGGGCGTGTTGTGGGCCAAAAATCAACTTTGGCGTGCCAGGGAGGCTGGGGATCATCCCAGTATAGTCCATTTAATTTTTTGTGCCTATTTGGGTGGACAAATGGGCAAAATGGCGCGAACGGGGCATTTTTGGGCCAAATTGGAGTGCTATAGCCCACGGTTTTGGGGATAGGCTCGGGGTTCGAGCATGCTGTGGTTCAAAAATTGACTGGGGCATGCCATGGAGGTTGGGGATCATTCCTGTGTAGTCCATTTCATTTTTCGTGGCCATTTGGGTAGACAAACGAGAAAAATAGTGTGAACGGTGCTATATCTCACAGTTTCAGGGGTGGGCCCGGGGTCCGAGCGTGCTGTGGGTTAAAAATAGAACGGGGTGTGACTGAGAAGTTGGGATCGTCCTAGTGTGGTTAATTTAATTTTTTGTGACCATTTGAGTGGACAAACTGGCAAGAAGGCGCGAACCGAGCATTTTCTATCAAAATCGCTGTGCTATAGCCCATGATCTCGAGGGTGGGTTCGGGGTTCGGGTGTGCTGTGGGCTAAAAATTGATCGGCGTATGCCAGGGAGGTTGGGGATTGTCCCAATGTGGTCCATTTAATTTTCTGTGGGCATTTGGGTGGACAAATGGGTGAAACGGCGCTATTTCTGGCCAAATCGTTGTGCTATAGCACACGAATTTGGGGGTGGGCCTGGGGTCCGAACGTGTTGTGTGTCAAAAATCGATCGGGGCATGCCAGGGAGGTTGGGGATCATCCCAGTGTAGTCCGTTTAATTTTTCATGGCCATTTGGGTGGACAAATAGGCGAACGACGCTAATGGGGCATTTTTTAGACAAGTCGGTGTGCTATAGCCCTCGATTTCGAGGGTGGGCTCGGGGCCTGGGTGTGCTGTGGGTAAAAAATTGACTGAGGCGTGCCAGGGAGGTTGGGGATCGTCCCAGTGTGGTCCGTTTAATTTTTCGTGGCTATTTGGATTGACAAACAAGCGAAACAGCGTGAACAGGGCATTTTCGGGGCAAATCGGCGTGCTATTGCCTACGTTTTAGGGGGCTGGCCAAGGGTCCGGGCGTTCTGTAGGTCAAAAATAGATCGGGGCATACCAAGGAGGTTGGGGATCATTCCAGTATGATCCGTTTAATTTTTCATGGTTATTTGGGTGGACAAACTGGTCGAACGGCGCGAACGGGGCATTTTCGAGCCAAATCGGTGTGCTATAGCCCACAGTTATGGGGGTGGGCCCGGGGTCGGGTGTGCTCTTGGCCAAAAATCGACCAAGGCGTGCCAGGGAGGTTGGGAATTGTCCCTGTGTGATCCGTTTATTTTGTTGTGGCCATTTGGGTGGACAAATATCTAAAACGGAGCGAATGGGGCATTTTCGGGCTAAATCGGTGTGCTATAGCCCACGATTTTGGGGGTAGGCCCAAGCTTCGGGCGTGCTGTGGGCTGAAAATTCACTGGGGTGTGCCAGGGAAGTTGGGGATCATCCCAGTTTGGTCTGTTTAAATTTTTGTGGCCATTTGGGTGGAGAAACGGGCAAAACGGCGGGAACTAGGCAGTTTTAGTCAAAATTGCCGTGTTATAGCCCACGATTTCGGGGGATGGCAAAGGTTTTGGGCGTGCTGTGTGCGAAAAATTGATCGGGGCATGCTAGGGAAGTTGGGTATCGTCGCAGTGTGGTCTGTTTAATTTTTCGTGGCTATTTTTGTGGACAAACGGGCGAACGGCGTGAAGAGGGTATTTTTTGGAAAATCGGTGTGCTATAGCCCACGGTTTCAGAGGTGGGCCCGGGGTTCGGGTGTGCTGTGGGCTAAAATTAACTGAAACGTGCCTGGGAGGTTAGGGATCATCCTAGTATTATCTGTTTAATTTTTTGTGGCCATTTGGGTGGACAAACGTGCGAAACGGCACAAATGAGGCATTTTCGGGACAAATCGGTGTGCTATAGCCCACGATTTTGGGGGTTGGCTCGGGTGTGCTGTGGGCCAAAAATTGATTGGTGGATGCCAGGGAGGTTGGAGATCGTTCCAGTGTGGTCCGTTTAATTTTTCATGGCCATTTGGATAGAAAAATGGGTGAAACGACGCAAACAGGGCAATTTCGGTCCAAATTGGTGTGCTATTGCCTAAGGTTTCGAGTGTGGACCCAAATTTCGGGAGTGCTGTGGGCCAAAAATCGACCAACGCATGCCAGGGAAGTTGGGGATCGTCCCAATGTGGTCTTTTTAATTTTTCGTGGCCATTTGGGTGGACAAACAGACGAACGACGCGAACGGGGCATTTTAGGGCCAATTCGATGTGCTATATAGCCCACGGTTTTAGGACTGGGCTCGGGGTCCGGTTGTGCTGTGGGCCAAAAATTGACCAGGGCGTGCCAGGGAGATTGGGAATCGTTCCAGTGTGGTCCATTTTATTTTTTGTGGCCATTTGGGTGGATAAACGAGCGAAACAGCATCAACGGGGCATTTTCAAGGAAAATCGATATGCTTAAGAAAACAGTTTAGGGGGCTGGCTCGGGTTTCGGGTGTGTTGTGGGTCAAAAATCGATCGGGGCATGCAAGGGAGATTGAGGATTATCCCAGTGCGGTCCATTTAATATTTTGTGGCCATTTGGGTGGACAAACGGGTGAAACAATGCGAACGAAGCATTTTCTGGCCAAATTGATGTGTTATATCCCACGATTTTGGGGGTGGGCACGGGGTACGGGTGTGCTGTGTGTCAAAAATTGACCGGGGCATGCCAGGAAGATTGGGGATCATTCCAGTATGGTCCGTTTAATTTTTCATGGCCATTTGGGTTGACAAACGGGCAAAACAGCGTGAACCGAGCATTTTCAATCAAAATTATTGTGCTATAGCCCACGATTTTGGGGGTGGGCCTGGGGTCCTTGTGTGCTGTGGGCCAAAAATCAATCGGGGCATGCCAGGGAGGTTGGGGATCGTCCCAGTATGGTCCGTTTAATTTTTCGTGGCCATTTGGGTGGACAAACCAGCGAAACAGCGCAAACGGGGCATTTTCTGTCCAAATTGGTGAGCTATAGCCCACAATTTTGGGGGTGGGCCCGAGGTCCGGGTATGCTGTGGGCCAAAATTTAACTGGGGCGTTCCACAGAGGTTGGGGATCGTCCCAGTGTGGTCCATTTAATATTTTGTGGCCATTTGGATGGAGAAACGGGCGAAACCACGCGAATGAGGCATTTTCGGGCCAAATCGGAGAGCTATAGCCCACGGTTTTGGGGCTGGGCCCGAGGTTCGGGCGTGCTATGGGCCAAAAATTGACTAGGGCCTGCCATGGAGGTTGGGGATCATCTCAGTGTGGTCCGTTTTATTTTTCGTGGCCATTTGGGTGGATAAACGGGCGTAACGGCGTAAACGGTGCTTTTTCGGGCGAAATTGGTGTGCTATAACCCACGGTTTCAGGGGTGGGCATGGGGTCCAGGCGTGCTGTGTACCGAAAATCAACCAGAGCATGCCAGAGAAGTTGAGGATTGTCCTAGTGTGGTCCATTTAATTTTTCGTGGCCATTTTGGTGGACAAACGGGCGAAACAGCGTGAACGTGGTATTTTCGGGCTAAATCGGTGTGCTATTTCCCGCGGTTTCAGGGGTGGGACTGGGATTCGGGCATGATGTGGGTTAAAAATAGAATGGGGCGTGCCAAGGAGGTTGGGGATCATACCAGTGTGGTCCGTTTAATTTGGTCATTTGAGTGGACAAACGGGTAAGAAGGCGCAAACCGATCATTTTTTATTAAAATCGTTGTGCTATTGCCCATGATTTTGGGGGTAGGCCCGGAGTCCGGGCATGCTGTGGGCCAAAAATTGATCGGGGCGTGCCAGGGAGGTTGGGGATCATCTCAATGTGGTCAGTCTAATTTTCTATGGCCACTTGGGTGGACAAATGGGTGAAACAGTGCGATTTCAGGCCAAATCGGTGTGCTATAGCGCATGGTTTCGGCGGTGAGCCCGGGGTTCGGACGTGCTGTGGGTCAAAAATCGACCGAGGCATGCCAGGGAGGTTAGGGATCATCCCAGTGTAGTTCGTTTAATTTTTTGTGGCCATTTGGGTGGACAAACGGGTGAACGGCGCTAATGGGGCATTTACGGGCAAAATCGATGTGCTATAGCCCACGGTTTTGGGGGTGGGCTCGGGTTTCGGGTGTGTTGTGCACCGATAATCGATCGGGGTGTGCCAGGGAGGTTGGGGATCATCCCAGTGTGGTTCGTTTAATTTTTCGTGGCAATTTGGGTGGACAAACTAGCAAAACAGCATGAACGGGGCATTTTCAGGGCAAATCGGTTTAGGGGGAATTTTTTGTGGCTATTTGGGTGGATAAATGGAGAAACGGTGTGAACGAGGCATTTTCGAGCCAAATCAGTGTGCTATAGCCCACGGTTACGGGGGTGGGCCCAGGGTCCGGGTGTGTTGTTGGTCAAAAATCGATTGAGGCATGCTTGGGAGGTTGGGAATCGTCCCTGTGTGGCTCGTTTATTTTTTTGTGTCCATTTGGGTGGACAAACATGCGAAACGGCGCGAATAGGGCATTTTTGGGTTAAATCGGTGTTCTATAGCCCACGGTTATAGGGGTAGGCCCGAGCTTCGGGCGTGCTGTGGGCCAAAAATTGACTGTGTTGTGCTAGGGAGGTTGGGGATCATTCCAATGAGGTCCGTTTAAATTTTTGTGGCCATTAGGGTGGAGAAACAGGCGAAACGATGGGAACCGGGCATTTTTAGTCAAAATAGTTGTGCTAAAGCCCACGATTTTGGGGCTGGCTCGGAGTTCGGGCGTGCTGTGGATCGAAAATCGATCAGGGCATGCCAGGGAAGTTGGGGATCATCTCAGTGTGTTCCGTTTAATTTTTCATGGACATATTGGCGAATGAGGCATTTTCGAACCAAATTGGTGTGCTCTAGCCCACGGTGTCCGGGGTGGGCCCGGGTGTGCTGTGGGTCAAAAATCGATTGGGGCATTCCAGGGAGGTTGGGGATCGACCTAGGGTGGTCCGTTTAATTTTTTGTGGCCATTTGGGTGGATAAACGAGCCAAACGGCGCGAACGGGACATTTTTGGGACAAATTTGTGTGCTATAGCCCACGATTTTGGGGGTGGGCTCGGGTTTTGCGTGTTCTGTTAGCCAAAAATTTAACGGGGCATGTCAGGGAGGTTGGAATTATTCCAGTATGGCCCGTTTAATTATACGTGGCTATTTGGGTGGAGAAACGGGCGAAACGACGCGAATAGGGCAATTTTAGTCCAAATCAATGTGCTATAGCCCATGGTTTCGGGGGTGGGCCCGGGCATTCTGTTGGCCAAAAATCGAACAGGGTGTGCCAGGGAAGTTGGGGATCATCCCAGTGTGGTCCGTTCAATTTTTCATGGCCATTTGTGTGGACAAACAGGCGAACAACGCAAACAGGGAATTTTCATGCCAAATCGGTGTGCTATAGCCCACGGTTTCTGGGGTGGGCCCGGCGTTCGGGTGTTTTGTGTACCAAAAATAGACTGGGGCATGCCAGGGAAGTTTGGAATCATCCCTGTGTGGTCCATTTAATTTTTCGTGGCCATTTGGGTAGATAAATGGGCGAAACTGCGCGAATTGGGCATTTTCGGGCCAAATCGGTGTGCTATAGCCCACGGTTTTGGGAGTGGGCCCGGTGTGCGGGCGTGCTGTGCGAAAAAAATTGACTGGGGCATGCCAGGGAGGTTGGGGATCATCCCAGTGTGGTCCATTGAATTTTTCATGGCCATTTGGGTAGACAAACAGGCGAAACGGCACGAACGAGGCATTTTCGGGCTAAATCAGTTTGCTATAGCCCACGGTTTCGAGGGTGGGCCCAAGTTTCGACATGCTGTGCGCCAAAAAATGACCGGTACATGCCAGGGTGATAATGGAATTAACCCACAATATGGAAACAAAACACAAAACACAAGACAAACCGAGGACCAAAAGAGGAGCAAGTCTCGGCCAACAATAGTACCACAGGAACGAGATGATACAAGGTGTACTTTACACCAAAAATAGCCAACAACAAGATGAACACGAGATGATAAGACAACAACAAAAAGATAACAACAATACACGGCTTTACTAGAAAGGAACACAAACACGATTACAAGAAGTGTAAGGATAGGAAGTGAGACATCAACTCTCACAAGAACTAAAAACCTAAGTGTATGTCACACACTAAGACCCTTAATACTACTAATAGGAAACACCAAAAATCTTACAATGACACAAGAGGGCATGAACCACTCAAGCGCCAAGGTTTCTAACAATGTTTGGCAATACTTGCGATTCCACCCTAGCATCACCCTCATTTCGGATTTGGTGGCTTTTCCAAGCCCTAAACTAAGGTGGTACACTCCTCACACTAGAGAGAGTTTGGTTCAAGTGTTACAAATTTCAATATCAATAAACAACTAAAGAAATAAAGACCTAATACTAGCCTATTTATAGACTTATTACAACATAAGTGAAATGTCCAAAAAGCCCTTAATGAAGGGAAGACAAAAGACGCCTATGGAGTGTAGTCCAAGAGTAGTGTATGGACGGTTTTTGGTGCATAATTAAGTCCTATTTGTCTCTTCAATTGCACACACCAAGTTTCGGGTCCAACGCATACTCTCATAAGCTCATATCCGTGATTATTCTTGTATCATCCTCTCCATCTTTAGAGGAATTTGCCCACAAATTCACGGCTTTACTTCATGCAATTGGCCACTTTAAGGAAATAACTCAAAACAGTCCACAAAACATGAAGATGGCACAAAATAGTCCGCAAAACACATGAGGAAGCCGAGGGATCAATAACACAAGTCTCGGCCAACATCTTCATTTTGAACCTCGGCTTCCTCTCCATCTTGAGTCTTGTCTTCAATCTCATCCAAAACATATCCCATCTCCTTTCTTTGTGGAGGGTTCCTTGTGGTTCCCTACGTCTTCCCCTCAACTTCCCTTCCATCATATAAGCATCATTGTAGACTCTATGTCCCTCATTCTCCTTTCTACCATACTCTTTTATATGGACATATCGGTTTTCGGGAAGTGGAGTTTTGGTTGAGAGGATTGTTTTGGTAATGTGGAGCTTCGGTTGTAGAGATTGGATGGGAGGAAATTGGCTTCTAAGACCCTCTTATTGGACTTGATCAAATTGAGAGGGAAGTCACCTACTTAGGTTTCGGGTTGGAGGGCATTTGGTGGCTTGGCTTATGTCTATGTCACTTGGTAGTGGTCTTGGAGGATTGATCGTTTGAGGTAAGGTTTCGGGAGTAGAAACACGAGAGTTCCTTCAACTCCCCACTTGTTCCATCATCTCAAGTATAGTAGACATATCCGAGCTAATTTTTTCAAGGCCCGCATTCGCCTTAGCCATGTCTCGGGAAATAGCATCAAGGTGGGTCAAAATGGCTTCCATTATGGCCAAGAAGTTACCTACAAAGTAGAAAATAAGTTAGTTGTACAAAGGAGTGATGTGGTATCCTTTGATTGGTTGCGGATAGTGATGTGGCAGCCTTGGAATGATTGTGGAATATTGTGAAAATCTGAAAAAAAAATTCTTGTCTTCAATTTGGATTTGTCAATTCACTTTGGAAGAGAGGAGTTTCGGTTTTGGGAGGAAAACAAGAAGATTTGGAGCCTTTTCAAATTCAAAAGGGCTTTGACTTTCCTTGCACCCTTTTGGCAAAACACCTTTTTGAAAGCTTTTTGGCTCTTTCCTCTTTTGTTAGTCTTGGAAAGTGCCCTTTCTCCCTTTTGGTAACAAGACTTTTGTCTTTTGGTCCCTTTCCTTTCTTGTAAGAGTCTTGGAACTTGTTTCAAGATAAACAAGAAGAATACCCTCTTCCACTTGGTCTTAAGAGCAAACACTACTTATTGAAGGTTCTTCTTGTCTCAAGACATGAAGATTGGCCAAGAATACCAAGAACCTTCAACAAGATTTGAAGACCAAGGTTCAAGTTGAACCTCCCAACAACAAAAACACCTCTTTCAACTCAAATCCACAACTACAATACCAACAACACACCTTTAAACATTCAAATTTTGAATCCACCACAACAACACCAACAACAATTTGGCCCAACTTTTGAATCCGCACAACAACAACACAAGTAGGATTTCAACTTATATCTTGACTCTATTAGTGTTAGGGAAGAACAAAACAACACTAATAACACTCAAGACTCATGAAATATACCTAGATCTAAACTCAAAGAACAAATCTCAGCCAAGACAACAACTTTCTCGGCCAAGAACACCAAACTCAAGAACACAACTCTTTTTGTGAGATTTTCGACCTTAGACACCTATTCTAGTGTTAGGAAACAAAGATCTAACACTATAACACACAAAAATCACAAGAAAACTAGTCACAAATCTCGGCCAAAACAACAACAAGACACAATTTCGGCCTAGACAACAAGAATGGACAGATTTGCTTCTTTTTGGAATTTTCAGCTTTCCAACACCTCTTTTTTTTTCGACTTAGGGAGCCCAAGATTGGTAGTGTAGGAACACAACCAGGATTAGCTCTGATACCAAATGATAACGGAATTAACCCACAATATGGAAACAAGACACAAAACACAAGACAAACCGAGGACCAAAAGGGGAACAAGTCTCGGCCAACAATAATACCACAAGAACGAGATGATACAAGGTGTACTTTACACCAAAAACAGACAACAACAAGATGAACACGAGATGATAAGACAACAACATCAGTATAACAACAATACACGGCTTTACTAGAAAAGATCACAAACACGATTACAAGAAGTGTAAGGATAGGAAGTGAGACATCAACTCTCTCAAGAACTAAGAACCTAAGTGTATGTCACACACTAATACCCTTAATACTTGTAATAGGAAACACCAACACTCTTACAATAACACAAGAGGGCGTGAACCACTCAAGTGCCAAGGTTTCTAACAATGTTTGGAATTACTAGCGATTCCACCCTAGCATCACCCTTCTTTCGGATTTGGTGGCTTTTCCAAGCCCTAAACTAAGGTGGTACACTCCTCACACTAGAGAGAGTTTAGTTCAAGTGTTACAACTTTCAATATCAATAAACAACTAAAGAAATAAAGATCTAATACTAGCCTATTTATAGACTTATTACAACATAAGTGAAATGTCCAAAAATCCCTTAATGAAGGGAAGACAAAAGGCGCCTATGGAGTGTAGTCCAAGTGTAGTGTATGGACGGTTTTTGGTGCATAATTAAGTCCTTTTTGTATCTTTAATTGCACACACCAAGTCTCGGGTCCAACGCGTACTCTTATAAACCCATATTTGTGATTATTCTTGTATCACAGGGAGGTTGGAGAACGTCCTAGTGTGGTCCGTTTAATTTTTTGTGGCCATTTGGGTGGTTAAACGGGCAAAACAGTGCGAATGAGGCATTTTCTGGCCAAATCGGTGTGCTATAGCCCATGGTTTCGGAGGTACGCTGGGGCTTCGGGCGTGTTGTGGGCCAAAAATTGACTGGGGTGTGCCATGGAGGTTGGGGATCATCCCAGTGTGGACTATTTAATTTTTTGTGGCCATTTGGGTGGAAAAACGGGCGAACGGCGTGAACGGGGCATTTTTGGGCCCAATCGGTGTGTTATAGTCCATGGTTTCGGGGGTGGTCTCAAGTGTGTTGTGGGCCAAAAAATGACCGGGGCGTGCCAGGGAGGTTGGTGATAATTCCAGTGGGGTCTATTTCAATTTTTGTGGCCATTTGGGTGGATAAACAAGCGAAATGAAGCAAACGGAGCATTTACGGGCCAAATCGGTGTGCTATAGACCATGATTTTGGGGTGGGCCTGGGGTCCGAGTGTTCTGTCGGCCAAAAATCGATCGGGGCATGATAGGGATGTTTTGGATCGTCCTAGTATAGTCCATTTAATTTTATGTGGCCATTTGGGTGGACAAACGGGTGAAACGACGCGAACAGGGTGATTTTGGCCCAAATTAGTGTGTTATAGCCCACGGTTTTGGGGGTGGGCCTGGGGTTCTGGCGTGCTGTAGGCCGAAAATCGTCCGGGGCGTGCCAGGGAGGTTGGGAATCATCCCAGTGTGGTCCGTTTAATTTTTTGTGGCTATTTGGGTGGATAAACGAGTGAAACAGCGCAAATGGGGTATTTGCGGGCCAAATCGGTGTGCTATAGCCCATGATTTTGAGGTGGGCTCGGGGTTTGGGTGTGCTGTGGGCCAAAAATCAATTGGGGCATGCCAGAGGGGTTGAGGATCATCCCAGTATGGTCCGTTTATTTTTTCGTGGCCATTTAGGTGGACAAACGGGCAAAACGATGCAAAATGGGCGATTTCAGTCTAAATCAGTGTGCTATAGCCCACGGTTTTGAGGGTGGGCCCAGGATCCGAGCATGATGTGGGTCGAAAATAGACTAGGGCATGCCAGGCATGTTGGGGATCATCCCAGTGTGGTCCGTTTAATATTTCGTGGCCATTTTGGTTGACAAACGAGCGAACAATGTGAACGGGGTATTTTCGGGCTAAATTGATGTGCTATAGCCCATGGTCTCGGGGGTGGTCCCGGGGTTCGGGTGTGCTGTGGGCCAAAAATTGACTGGGGCATGCCAGGAGGATGGGGATCATCCCAATTTAGTCCGTCTAATTTTTCGTGGCCATTTGGGTGGACAAACGAGCGAAACAGCGTGAACGGGGCATTTTTGGGGAAAATCAGTGAACTAAAGCCTACGGTTTAGGGGTTGGCCCGGGTTTCGGGCATGCTTTGTGTCAAAAATTAATTGGGGCGTGCCACAGAGGTCGGGAACCATCCAGTGTCGTTCGTTTAATTTTTCGTGGGCATTTGGGTGGAGAAACGAGCGAAACTACGCAAACGGTGAGTTTTCGAGCCAAATTGGTGTGCTATAGCCTACAGTTACGGGGGTGGACCCAGGGTTCGGGCGTGCTGTTGGCCAAAAATCGACCGACGCATTCCAAGGAGGTTGGGAATCGTTCTGTGTGGTCTGCTTTATTTTTTGTGGCCATTTGGGAGGACAAACGGTCGAAACGGCGCGAATGGGGCATTTTCGGGACAAATCGGTGTGCTATAGCCCACAATTTTGGGGGTGGGACCGGGGTCCGGGCGTGCTATTGGCCGAAAATTGACCTGGGCGTGCCAAGGAGGTTGGGGATCGTCCCAATATGGTTCGTTTAATTTTTCATGGCCATTTGGGTGGTCAAACAAGAAAAACATCACGAATGGGGCATTTTTAGGCCAAATTAGTGTGCTATATAGCCCATAGTTTTGGGGGTAGGCCCGCCATTCGGGTGTGTTGTGGGCCAAAAATTGATCGGAGTAAGCCAGGAAGGTTGGGGATCGTCCCAGTGAGGTCTGTTTAATTTTTTGTGGACATTTAGGTGGACAAACGAGCGAAACAACATGAATGGGGCATTTTCGGAGCAAATTGGTTGCTATAGACCACGGTTTTGAGGGATGGCCCGGGGTCCGCATATTGTGGGTCAAAAATTGATCGAGGCGTGCCAGGGAGGTTGGGGATCATCCCAGTGCAATTCGTTTAAGCTTTCATGGCCATTTGGGTGGATAAATGGGTGAAACGGCGCGAACAAGGGATTTGTAAGAAAAATTAGTGTGTTATAACCCACGATTACGAGGGTGGACCCTGGGTCCTGACCTACTGTTGGCCAAAAATCTACCGGGGTGTGCCAAGGAGGTTGGGGATCATCCTAGTGTGGTCCATTAAATTTTTCGTGGCTATTTAGGTGGACAAACGGGTGAAACGGCGCGAACGGGGCATTTTCAGGTCAAATCATTGTGCTATAACCCACGGTTTTGGAGGTGGGCTCGGGGTCCAACATGATGTGGATTGAAAATTAACCGGGACACGCCATGGAGGTTGGGGATCGTCCCAGTGTGGTCCGTTTAACTTTTCATGCCCATTTGGGTGAATAAACTGGCAAAACGGCACGAACGAGGCATTTCAGGAAAAATCAAATCGGTGTGTTATAGCCCACGATTTTAGGGGTGGGCTCGGGGTCCAGGCGTGTTGTGGGCCTAAAATCGACCGGGGCATGCCAGGGAGGTTGGGAATCATCCCAGTGTGGTACATTTAATTTTTTGTGGATATTTGGATGGACAAACAGGCGAAATAAGGAGAACGAGGTATTTTTGGGTCAAATCGGTGTGCTATAACCCACGGTTTTGGGGGTGGGCTCAGGGCTCGGGCGTGCTATGAGCCAAAAATCGATCAGGGCATGCCAGAGAGGTTGGGGATCATCCCATTGTGGTCCGTTCAATTTTTCGTCGCCATTTGGGTGGACAAACGGGTGAAACGGTGCGAACGGGGCATTTTTGGGCTTAATCGGTGTGCTATAGCCCTCGGCTTTGGGGGTGGGTCCGGGGTCCGGGCATGCTGTGGGCCAAAAATCAGCTAGGACTTCCACGGAGGTTGAGGATCATCCCAGTGTGTTCTATTTAATTTTTTGTGGCCATTTGGGTTGAAAAATGGGTGAAACGGCGCGAACGGGGCGATTTCAGGCCAAATTGGTGCGCTATAGCCCACGGTTTCGTGGGTGGGCACTGGGTTCGGGCGTGTTGCGGGCCAAAAATCGACCGAGGCATGCCAGGAAAGTTGGTGATTATCCCAGTATGGTCCGTTTAATTTTTCATGACCATTTGGGTGGACAAACGGTCAAAACAGCGTGAACGGGGCATTTTCAAGGAAAATCTGTGTGCTATAGCCCACAGTTTAGGGGGCTGGATCGGGGTTCGGGCATGTTGTGGGTCAAAAATCGATCGGGGCATACTAAGGAGGTTGGGGATCATCCCAGTGTAGTCCGTTTAATTTTTCGTGGCCATTTGGGTGGACAAATGGGTGAAACGATGCGATTAGAGCATATTTGGGCCAAATCGGTGTGCTATAGCCCACGGTTATGGGGTGGACCCGGGCGTGTTGTTGGCCAAAAATCGATCGGGGCGTGCTAGGGAGGTAGGGAATCATCCATGTGTGGTCCATTTACTTTTCCGTGGATATTTGGGTAGAAAAATAGGAGAAACGGCGTGAATGGGGCATTTTCAGGCTAAATTGTTGTACTATAGCCCACGATTTTGAAGGTGGGCTCGAGCTCCGAGCGTGTTGTGGGCCAAAAATCGACAGGGGTATACCATGGAGGTTGGGGATTATCCCAGTGTGGTTTGATTAATTTTTCGTGGCTGTTTGGGTGAACAAACAGGCGAAATGGAGCGAATAGGGCATTTTCGGGCCTAATCGGTGTGCTATAGCCCACGGTTTTGGGGGTGGGCCCGGGTTCCAGGCGTGCTGTTGGCAAAAACTTGACCGGGGCGTGACAGGTAGGTTGGGGATCGTCCCAGTATGGTCCGTTTAATTTTTCCTGGCCATTTGGGTGGACAAACAGGTGAAACTGCATGAACGGGGCATTTTTAAGACAAATCGGTGTGTTATATCCCACGGTTTTGGGGGTGGGCCAGGGGTCCGAGCGTGTTCTGGGTCGAAAATTGATCGGGGCATGCCCGGGAGATTGAGGATCATCCCAGTATGGTCCGTTTAAATTTTTGTGGCCATTTGGTGGACAAACGAGCAAAACGGCAAGAATCGGGCATTTTCGATTAAAATGGTTGTGCTATTGCCTACGATTTTGGGGGTGGGCCTAGGGTCCGGGCGTGCTGTGGGACGGAAATCAATTGGGGTTCCAGGGAAGTTGGGGATCATCGCAGTGTGATCCGTTTAATTTTTTGTGGCCATTTGGGTGGACAAACGGGCAAACGGCGTGAACGGGGCATTTTTGAGCCAAATCGGTATGCTATAGCCCACGGTTTTGGGGGTGGGCCCGGGTGTGCTGTGGGCCAAAAATCGACCGGGGCATGCCAGGGAGATTGAGGATCGTCCAAGTATGGTCCGTTTAATTTTTGGTAGCTATTTGGGTTGACAAACGAGCGAAACAACATGAACGGGGCATTTTTGGGCCAAATCGGTATGCTATAGCCCATGATTTTGAGGGTGGGCCTGGGGTTCGGGTGTACTGTGGGCCAAAAATCTACCGGGGCGTGCCAGGGAGGTTGAGAATCGTCCTAGTGTGGTCCGTTTAATTTTTTGTGGAAATTTGAGTGGGCAAATGGGCGAAACAACGCGAACAGGGCGATTTCGATCCAAATCAGTGTGCAATAGCCCACGGTTTTGAGGGTAGGCCTGGGGTTCGAGCGTGCTGTCGGCCAAAAATCAATCGGAGCGTGCCAGGGAGGTTGGGGATCATCCCAGTGTGGTCCGTTTAATATTTTATGGCCATTTGGGTGGACAAACGAGCGAAACAGCACGAATGGGGTATTTTCAACCCAAACCGGTGTGCTATAGCCTACGGTTTTGGTGGTGGACCCGAAGTCCGGGTGTGCTGTGGGACAAAAATCGATCGGGGCGTGCCAGGAAGGTTGGGGATCATCCCAGTGTGGTTCATTTAATTTTTCGTGGCCATTTGGGCGGACAAACTGGCGAAACGACGCAAAAAGTGCGATTTTGGTCCAAATCGGTGTGCTATAGCCCACGATTTCAAGGGTGGGCCCAGGATCCGGGAGTGCTGTGGGTCGAAAATAGACTGGGGCATGCCAGGCATGTTGGGGATCATCCCAGTGTGGTCCGTTTAATATTTCGTGGCCATTTTGGTTGACAAACGAGCGAACGACGCGAACGGGGCATTTCGGGCCAAATCGATGTTCTATAACCCACGATCTCGGGGGTGGGCCCGGGGTCGGGTGTGCTGTGGGCCAAAAATTAACCGGGGCATGCCAGGAGGATGGGGATCATCCCGGTTTAGTCCGTCTAATTTTCGTGTTCATTTGGGTGGACAATCGAGCGAAACAGCATGAACGGAGCATTTTTGGGGAAAATCAGTGAACTAAAGCCCACGGTTTAGGGGCTGGCTCGGGGTTCGGGCGTGCTGTGTGACAAAAATAGACTGGGATGTGCCAGAGAGGTCGGGGACTATCCCAGTGCCGTCTGTTTAATTTTTGGTAGGCATTTGGGTGGACAAACAAGCAAAACTACGCGAACGGTGAGTTTTTGGGCCAAATCGGTGTGCTATAGCCTACGGTTATGGGGGTGGACCCGGGGTCCGGCCGTGCTGCTGGCCAAAAGTCAACCTGCGCATTCCAGGGAGGTTGGGAATCGTTCTGTGTGGTCTGTTTAATTTTTCGTGGCCATTTGGGAGGACAAACGGTCGAAACGGCGCGAATGAGGCATTTTCGGGACAAATCGGTGTGCTAAAGCCCACGATTTTAGGGGTGGGCCCGGGGTCCGGGCGTGCTGTTGGCCAAAAATTGACCTGGACGTGCCAAGGAGGTTGGGGATCGTTCCAATATAGTTCGTTTAATTTTTCATGTCCATTTGGGAGGTCAAACAAGCGAAACATCACGAATGGGGCATTTTTGGGCTAAATCAGTGTGCTATATAGCCCATAGTTTTGGGGGTAGGCCCGCCGTTTGGGTGTGATGTGGGTCAAAAATCGACCGGAGTATGTCAGGGAGGTTGGGGATCGTTCCAGTGGGGTCTGTTTAATTTTTCATGGCCATTTGGGTGGACAAACGAGCGAAATAACATGAACGGGGCATTTTCAGAGAAAATCAGTTGCTATAGGCCACGGTTTTGAGGGTTGGCCCGGGGTCCGAGCGTGTTGTGGGTCAAAAATCGACCGGGCCATGCCAGGGAGGTTGGGGATCATCCCAGTGCAATTCGTTTAATTTTTCATGGCCATTTGGCTGGATAAATGGGTAAAATAGCGCGAACGAGGCATTTTTAAGCAAAATTGGTGTGTTATAGCCCACGACTACGGGGGTGGACCCTAGGTCCGGACCCGCTGTTGGCTAAAAATCTATCGGGGCATGCCAGGGAGGTTGGGGATCGTCCTAGAGTGGTCCATTAAATTTTTTATGGCCATTTAGGTGGACAAACGAGCGAAACGGCGCGAACGGAGAATTTTCTGGTCAAATCGGTGTGCTATAACCCATGGTTTTGGGGGTGGGTCCGGGGTCCAACATGATGTGGGTTGAAAATTAACCAGGACATGCCATGGAGGTTGGGGATCGTCCCAGTGTGGTCCGTTTAATTTTTTGTTCCTATTTGGGTGAATAAACTGGCAAAACGGGACAAACGAGGCATTTCAGGCCAAATCGATGTGTTATAGCCCACGATTTCGAGGGTGGGCTCGAAGTCCAAGCGTGCTGTGGGCCTAAATTCGACTGGGTCCTGCTAGGGAGGTTAGGGATTGTCCCTGTGTTGTTCGTATAATTTTTTACGGATATTTGGGTGGACAAACAGGAGAAACAGTGCGAACGGGGTATTTTTAGGTCAAATCGGTGTGCTATAGCCCACGGTTTTAGGGGTAGGCTCGGGGATCGGGCGTGTTGTGGGACGAAAATTGACTGGGGCATGCCAGAGAGGTTGGGGATCGTCCCATTGTGGTCCGTTCAATTTTTAGTGGCCATTTGGGTGGTCAAACGGGTAAAACGATGCGAACGGGGCATTTTCAGGCCAAATCGGTGTGCTATAGCCCTCGTTTTTGGGGGTGGGCCCGAGGTACGGGTGTGTTGTGGGCTGAAAATCAATTGGGGCGTGCCAGGGAGGTTGGGGATCATCCCAGTCTGTTCTATTTAATTTTTCATGGCCATTTGGGTTGAAAAACGGGCGAAATGACGTGAATGGGGCGATTTCAGGCCAAATCGATGTGCTATAGCCCACAGTTTCATGGGTGGGCCCAGGGTTAGGGCGTGCTGTGGGCCAAAAATTGACCAAGGCATGCCATGGAAGTTGGGGATCATCCCAGTGTGGTCCGTTTAATTTTTTGTGGCCATTTAGGTGGATAAACAATCAAAACAGCGTGAACTGGGCATTTTCGAGGAAAATCAGTGTGCTATAACCCATGATTTAGGGGGCTGGCTCGGGGTTCGGGCATGTTGTGGGTAAAAAATTGATCGGGGAATACTAAGGAGGTTGGGGATCATCTCTGTGTGGTCCGTTTAATTTTTTGTGGCCATTTGGGTAGAAAAATGGGTGAAACGGCGCGAATGGGGCATTTTCGAGCCAAATCGGTGTGCTATTTCCCACGGTTATGGGGTGGACCCGGGCGTGTTGTTGGTCAAAAATCAATCGGGGCATGCCAGGGAGGTTGGGAATCATCCCTGTGAGGTCCGTTTACTTTTTTGTGGCCATTTGGGTGAAAAAACGGGCAAAACGGCGTGAATGGGGCATTTTTCGAGTAAATTGGTGTACTATAGACCACGGTTTTGAAGGTGGGCCCGAGCTTTGAGCGTGCTGTAGGCCAAAAATCAATAGAGGTATGCCATGGAGGTTGGGGATCGTCCCAGTATGGTCCGTTTAATTTTTCGTGGCCATTTGGGTGGACAAACGGGCGAAACGCAGTGAACAGGGCATTTTCAGGCCAAATCGGTGTGCTATAGCCCGTGGTTTTGGGGGTAAGCCCGGGTTCCGGGCGTGCTGTGGGTAAAAAATTGACCGACGCGTGCCAGTTTTGGGGCCATTTGGGTGGACAAACAAGCGAAATAACGCAAACGGGGCATTTTGAAGACAAATCAGTGTGCTATATCCCACGGTTTTAGGCTCGGAAATTTTTAGGCCCGGAAATTTTTAGGCCAAATCGATATGCTATAGCGCACAGTTTCAGGGGTGGGCCCGGGGTTCGATATGCTGTGGGCTGAAAATTGACCTAGGCGTGCCAGGGACATTGCGGATCATCCCAGTGTGGTCCATTTAATTTATCGTGGCCATTTGGGTAGATAAACGAGCGAAACATCGCAAACGGGACATTTTCGGGCCAATTCAGTGTGCTATAGACCACGATTTCAGGGGTGGTCTCGGGGGCCAGGCGTGTTGTGTGCCGAAAATTGATCGGGACGTTCCAGGGAGGTTGCGGATCATCCCAGTGTGGTTCGTTTAATTTTTTGCGGATATTTGAGTGGACAAATAGGCGTAACGGCACGAATGGAGCATTTTTGGAATAAATCGGTGTACTATAGCCCACGGTTTTTGGGATGGGCATGGGGTCCGGCGTTTTGTGAGCCAAAAATTGACTGGGGCATGCCAGGGAGGTTGGGGATCATCCCAATGTGGCTCGTTCAATTTTTTGTGGACATTTGGGTGGACAAACAAGCAAAACAATACGAACATGCCATTTTCGGGGCAAATTGGTGTGCTATAGCCCACGGTTTTGGGGGTGGGCCCGCGGTCCAGGCATACTGTGGGCCGAAAATCAACTGGGGCATGCCAGGAAGGTTAGGGATCATCCCATTATGTTCTATTTAATTTTTTGTGGCTATTTGGGTGGACAAACGTGCAAAATGGCGCGAACGAGGAATTTTTAGGCCAAATCGGTGGGCTATATCCCACGATTTTGGAGGTGGGCCCGGGGTCCAGGTGTGCTATGGGCCAAAAATCGATCGCTGCATGTCAGGGAGGTTGGGGATCGTCCCAGTGTGGACCATTTAATTTTTCGTGGCCATTTAGGTGGACAAACGGGCTAAACGGCGCGAACGGGGAGTCATTCGGCCAAATCAGTGTGCTATATCCCACGGTTTTGGGGTGGGCCTGGGGTCCGGGCATGCTGTAGGCCAAAAATTGATCGGGGAGTGCCAGGTAGGTTGGGGATCATCCTAGTGTGGTCCATTTAATTTGTCTTGGCCATTTAGGTGAAAAAACGGGCAACAAGGCACGAATGGGGCAATTTCGGGCCAAATCGGTGTGTTATAGCCCACAGTTTTGGGGTGGGCTCGGGGTACGGGCGTGCTGTCAGCCAAAAATCGATCGGGGCATGCCAGGGAGGTTGGGGATCATCCCAGTGTGGTTCGTTTATTTTTTCTTTTCGTGGACATTTAGGTGGATAAACAGGCGAAACGGCGCGAATGGGGCATTTTTGGGCTAAATTGGTGTGCTATAGCCCACGGTTTTGGGGTGGGCCTGGTGTTTGGGCATGATGAGGGACGAAAATCCACCGGGGCCTGCCAGAGAGGTTGGGGATCGTCCCAGTATGGTCCGTTTAATTTTTCATAGCCATTTGGGTGGACAAACAGGCGAAACTGCGTTAATGAGTCATTTTCTAGCCAAATCGATGAGCTATAGCCCATGTTTTTAAGGGTGGGCCCGGGGTCCGGGCGTGCTGTGGGTCAAAAATCAATCGGGACGTGCCAGGGAGGTTGGCGATCATCCCAGTGTGGCCCGTTTAATTTTTCGTGTCCATTTAGGTTGACAAACGGGAGAAACAGCGCAAATGGGGCATTTTCTGCCCAAATCGTGTGCTATAACCCATGATTTTAGAGTTGGGAT
The DNA here is from genome assembly GCA_030864215.1 of Capsicum pubescens. NCBI lineage: Eukaryota > Viridiplantae > Streptophyta > Magnoliopsida > Solanales > Solanaceae > Capsicum > Capsicum pubescens. Next base: position 42,720,563 of record CM061538.1, read on the forward strand.
CGGTGTTCGGCCGTGCTGTTGGTAGAAAATCGCCCGGGGCATGCCATAGAGGTTGGGGATAGTCCTAGTATAGTCCATTTAATTTTTTATGGTCATTTGGGTGGATAAATGGGCGAAACGGCGTGAACTGGGCAATTTCGGCTAAATCGCTGTGCTATAGCCTACGATTTTGGGGGTGGGCCCGGGTCCGGGTGTGCTGTTGGCCGAAAATCAACCGGGGCATGCCAGGAACGTTGGGTATAGTCCCAGTGTGGTCCGTTTAATTCTTTGTGTCCATTTGGGTGGATAAACGGGTGAAATGGTGTGAACGAGACATTGTCTGGCGAAATCGATGTGCTATAGCCCACGGTTTGGGGGGTGGACCCAGGTCTGGGCGTGCTGTATACTAAAAATCAACTGGGCGTGCCAGGGGGGTTGGGGATTGTCCAAGTGTGGTCTATTGAATTTTTTGTGGCCATTTGGGTGGACAAACAGGCGAAACGGCGTGAACGGGGTATTTTCGGGCCTAATCGGTTTTCTATATCCCACGGTTTCGAGGGTGGGCCCAGGGTTCGGGCGTGCTGTGGGGAAAAAATCAACTATGGCATGCCATGGAGGTTGGGGATCGTCTTAGTATGGTCCGTTTAATTTTTGTGGCCATTTGGGTAGACAGACGGGCAAAACGGCACGAACGGGGTATTTTCAGGATAAATCAGTGTGCTATAGACAACAGATTTGGGGGTGGGCTCAGGGTTCGAGCGTGCTTTATGCTGAAAATCGACCAGGGCGTGCCAGAGAGGTTGGGGATCGTCCCAGTGTGGTCCATTTAATTTTTCATAGAAATTTAGGTGCACAAACAGGCGAAACAGCGCGAAAGGGGCATTTTTAGGCCAAATCGGTGTGCTATATTCTACGGTTTTGGGGGTCGGACCGGGGTCTGGGCGTGCTGTGGGTCAAAATTTGACTGGGGCGTGCCAGGGAGATTGGGGATCGTCCTAGTATGGTTTGTTTAATTTTTCGTGGCCATTTGGGTGGACAAATGGGCAAAACGGCACGAACCAGGAATTTTCGATCAAATTTGTGTTCTATAGTCCACGATTTTAGGGGTGGGCCTAGGGTCCGGGCGTGCTGTAGGCCAAAAATTGATCGGGGCGTGCATGGAAGGTGGGGGATCGTCCCAGTATGGTCCGTTTAATTTTCTGTGGCTATTTCGGTGGACAAACGGGTGAAACGGCGTGAACGACGCAATTTTGGGCTAAATCGGTGTGCTATATCGCACGATTTCGGGGGTGGGCTCGGGGTCCGGGTTTGTTGAGGGCTGAAAATTGACCAGCGCATGCAAGGGAGGTTTAGGATCATCCCAGTATGGTTCGTTTAATTTTCTGTGGCCATTTGGGTAGACAAATGGGCAAAACGGCACAAACGGGGCATTTTCTGGCCAAATCGGTGAGCTATAGCACACGGTTTCGGGGGTGGGCCAGTGGTCCGGGCGTGCTGTGGGTCTAAAATCAACCGGGGCTTGCCAAGGAGGTTGGGGATCTTCCCAGTGTGGTCCGTTTAATTTTTTATGGCCATTTGGGTTGACAAACGGGTGAACCGACAAGAACAGGGAGATTTCGGTCTAAATCGGTGCACTATAGCACACGATTTTAGGGGTGGGATTAGGGTTTGGGCATGCTGTTGGCTGAAAATCGATCGAGGCATGCCAGGGAAGTTGGGGATCATCCCAGTATGGTTAGTTTAATTTTTTTTGGCCATTTGAGTGGAAAAACGGGTGAACGACGCGAACGGAGCATTTTTGGGCCAAATCGATGCTCTATAGCCCTCGGTTTTGGGGGTGGTCCCGGGGTACGGGTGTGCTAAAGGCCAAAAAATGACTTAGGCGTGTCACGGAGGTTGGGGATCATCCCATTACAGTCCGTTTAATTTTTCCTGGCCATTTATGTGGACAAACGGGTGAAACGGCTCGAACGGTGCATTTTGAGGCCAAATCGGTGTGCTATAGCCTACGGTTACGGGGGTGGGTCCGGGGTTCGAGCGTGCAGTTGGCTGAAAATTGATCGGCGTGTGCCAGGGAGGTTGGAAATCATCCATGTATGGTTCATTTAATTTTTCATGGCCATTTGGGTGGACAAACATGCAAAACGGCATGAACGAGGCATTTTCGAGCCAAATCGGTGTTCTATAGCCTTTGATTTTAGGGGTGGGCCGGGAGTCCGGGCCTGCTGTTGGCCGAAAATTGACTTGGGTCTTCTAAGGTGGTTGGGGATCATCCCAGTGTGGTCCGCTTAATTTTTTGTGGCCATTTAGGTGGACAAACGGGCGAAACAGCACGAATGGAGCATTTTTGGGCCAAATCTGAGTGCTATAGCCCACGATTTCGGTAGTGGGCCCGGGGTTTGGGTGTACTGTTGGCTAAAAATCAATCGGTGCATGCCAGAGAGGTTGGGATCATCCCAGTGTGGTCCATTGAATTTTTCATGGCTATTTCGGTGGACAAACGGGCAAAACGGCGTGAATGGGGAATTTTCAGGCCAAATCGGTGTGCTATAGCCCACGGTTTTGGGGGTGGCCCCAGGCCTGGCATGCTGTGGTGAAAAAATTGACTGAGGCATGCTAGAGAGGTTAGGGATCATCCCAGTGTGGTCCATTTAATTTATTGTGGCCATTTGGGAGAATAAACGGGTGAAACGGCGCGAACGGGGCATTTTCGAACCAAATCGGTGTGCTATAGCCCACAATTTTGGGGGTGGGCTCGGGGTCCAGGCGTGCTGTGGGCCAAAAATTGGTCGGGGCGTTCCATGGAGCTTGGGGATCTTCCCAGTGTGGTCTGTTTAATTTTTTGCGGATATTTGGGTGGACAAATAGGCCTAACGGCACGAATGGGGAATTTTTAGGACAAATCAGTGTCTTATAGCCCACGGTTTTGGGGGTAGGCCCAGGGTCCGACGTACTGTGGCCTCAATTAACTGGGGCATGCTAGGGAGGTTGGGGATCGTCCCAATATGGTCCGTTCAATTTTCCGTTGCCATTTGGGAGGACAAACAGGAAAAATGGTGCGAACTGGGTATTTTCAGGCCAAATCAGTGTGCTATAGCCCACGGTTTTGAGGGTGGGCCCGGGGTCCGGGTGTTCTGGTGGACAAAAATCAAATGGGGCATGCCAGGGAGGTTAGGGATCATCCCAATATATTCTATTTAATTTTTCTTCTCTATTTGGGTGGACAAAGGGGGAAACGGCGCGAACGGGGCATTTTCAGGCCAAATTGGTATGTTATAGCCCACGATTTTGAGGGTGACCCCAGGGTACGAATGTGCTTTGGGCCAAAAATCAACCAGGGCATGCCAGGGAGGTTGGGGATCATCCCAGTGTAGTCCATTTAATTTCTCATGGCCATTTGGGTGGACAAACAGGCGAAACGGTGCGAATAAGTCGTTATCAGGACAAATTAGTGTGCTATAGCCCACGGTTTTGGGGGTGGGCCTGGGGTCCGGGTGTGCTGTGGGCCAAAAATTTATCGAGGAGTGCCAAGGAGGTTGGGGATCATCCCAGTGTGTTCCATTTAATTTTTTGTTACCATTTGGGTGGAAAAACAAGAGAAACGGCGCGAATGAGGCATTTTTAGGCTAAATCAATGTGCTATAGCCCACGGTTTTGGGGGTGGGATCGGATTAGGGGCGAAATGATACCCAAAAATTGACCGGGGTGTGCCAGGGAGGTTGGGGATCATTCCAGTGTGGTCCGTTTAATTTTTCATGACCATTTAGGTGGACAAACGGACGAAACAACGTGTATGGGGCATTTTCATCCCAGTGTGGTTCGTTTAATTATTTGTGGCAATTTGGGTGGACAAACGGGCGAAACGGCATGAACGGGGCAATTTTGGGCCAAATCGGTGTGCAATTGCCCACGATTTCGGGGGTTGGCCCGGGGTCCGGGTGTGCAGTAGGCCAAAAATCGATCGGGGCATGCCAGTGAGGTTGGGGATCGTCCAAGAGTGGTCCGTTTAATTTTTCTTGGCAATTTGGGTGGACAAATGGGCGAAACGGCGCGAACGGGGCGTTATCAGGCCAAATTAGTGTGCTATAGCCCACAGTTTTGGGGGTGGGCCTGGGTTGCGGGCGTGTTGTAGGTCAAAAATTGATCGGGGAGTGCCAGGGAGGTTGGGGATCATCCCAGTGTGGTTCATTTAATATTTCGTGGCCATTTGGGTGGACAAATGGGCAAAATAGTGCAAACGGGGCATTTTCGGGCCAAATCAGTGTGCTATAGCCCACAGTTTTGGGGTGGGCTTGGGGTACAGGCGTGCTGTCGGCCAAAAATTAACCGGGACATGCCAAGGAGTTGGGGTTCATTTCAGTGTGGTCCGTTTAATTTTTGTGTCCATTTGGGTTGATAAACAAGCGAAATGGCGCGAATGAGGCATCTTTTAGCCAAATCGGTATGCTATAGCCCAAGGTTTTGGGGGTAGGCCCAGGGTCCGAGAGTGTTGAGGGCCAAAAATTGATCGGGGCGTGCCAGGGATTTTGGTGATCGTTCCAGTGTGGTCCGTTTAATTTTTAGTGGCTATTTTAGTGGATAAACAGGCAAAACAGCGTGAATGGGGTATTTTCTGGCCAAATCGGTGAGCTATAGCCCACGTTTTTAGGGTTGGGCCCGGGGTCCGGGCGTGCTGTGGGCCGAAAATTGACTGGGGCATGCCAGGGAGGTTGGGGATTATCCCAGTGTGGTTTGTTTAATTTTTCATAGAAATTTGGGTGGACAAACAGGCAAAACAACGTGAACGAGGCATTTTTAGGCAAAATCGATGCGCTATATCCCACGGTTTTGGGGGTGGGCCCGGGGTTCGGGCGTGCTGTGGGTCAAAAATCGATCGGGGGGTGCTAGGGAGATTGGGGATCGTCCTAGTATGGTCCGTTTAATTTTTCATGGCCATTTGGGTATACAAACGGGCAAAACGGTACGAACCGAGATTTTTCGGTCAAAATCGTTGTGCTATTGCCCACGATTTTGGGGTTAAGCCTGGATTCTGGGTGTGCTATGGACTAAAAATTGATCGAGGCATGCAAGGGAGATTGGGGATAGTCCTAGTGTGGTCCGTTTAATTTTTGTGGCTATTTGGGTGGACAAAAGGGTGAAACGGCACAAATGGGGCAATTTTTGGCAAAATCGGTGATCTATAGCCCACGGTTTCGGGGGTGGGCTCAGGGTCCGGGCGTGCTGTGGGACGAAAATCGACCGGGACATGCCAGGGAGATTAGGGATTATCCAGTGTGGTCCATTTAATTTTTTGTGGCTATTTGGGTGGACAAATGGGTGAAATAGCACGAACGAGGCATTTTCGGGTCAAATCGGTGTGCTATAGCCCACGATTTTGAAGGTGGGCCCGGGGTCTGAACGTGTTGAGTGCCAAAAATTGATCAGGGTGTGCCAGCGAGATTGGAGATCATCCCTGTGTGGTACGTTTAATTTTTTGTGGCCATTTGGGTGGATAAACAGGTGAAACTGCATGAATGGGGAATTGTCAGTCCAAATAGGTGAGCTATAGGCCACGTTTTTAGTGGTGGGCCCGGGGTCCAAGCGTGCTGTGGGCTAAAAATCGACCGGGGTATGCCAGGGAGGTTGGGGATCATCCCAGTGTGTTCCGTTTAATTTTTTGTGGTTATTCAGGTGGACAAATGGGTGAAACGGCGTGAATGGGGGTGGGCCTGGGGTTCGGTCGTGGTGTGGGCCAAAAATTGACCAGGGCATGCTAGGGAGGTTGGGGATCGTCCTAGTGTGGTCCATTTTTTTTTTTGCGGATATTTGTGTTGACAAACAGGAAAAACGGCGCAAATGGGGCATTTTGGGGATAAATCGGTGTGCTATAGCCCACGGTTTTGGGGGTTGGCCGGGGGTCCGGGCGTGCTGAGGGCCAAAACTCGATCGAGGTATGCTAGGGAGGTTGTGGATCATCGCAGTGTGGTCCGTTCAATTTTTTCTGGCCATTTGGGTGGACAAACAGGCGAAACGGTGCAAACTTGGCATTTTTGGGCTAAATCGGTGTGCTATAGCCCACGGTTTTTGGGGGTGGGCCCGGGTTTTAGGTGTGCAGTGGGACAAAAATTGACCGGGGCTTGCCAGGGAGGTTGGGGATCATCCTAGCGTGGTCCGTTTAATTTTTCGTGGCCATTTGGGTGGATAAACGGGCGAAACGATGCGAACGGGGCATTTTCGGGCCAAATCGGTGTGCAATAGCCCACGGTTTTGGGGGTAGACCCGGGGTTCGGGCGTGCTGTAAGCCAAAAATCAACTTGGCGTGCCAGGGAGGTTGGGTATCATCCCAGTGTGGTCTATTTAATTTTTTGTGGCAATTTGGGTGGAAAAATGGGCGAAACGGTGTGAACGGGGCATTTTCGGGCCAAATTGGTTTGCTATAGCCTACGGTTTCGAGGGTGGGCCCGAGGTTCGGGTATGCTGTGGGCCGAAAATTGACTGGGTCAAGACATGGAGGTTGGGGATCATCCTAGTATGGTCTGTTTAATTTTTACTGGCCATTTAGGTAGACAAACGGGCGAAACAGCGCTAACGGGGTATTCTCGGGATAAATCAGTGTGCTATAGCCTACAGTTTTGGGGGTGGGCTCGGGTTTCGAGCATACTTTATGCCGAAAATTGACCAGGTCATGCCACGGAAGTTGGGCATCATCCCAGTGTGTTCCATTTATTTTTTCATGGAAATTTGGTGGACAAACAGGCTAAACAGCGCGAATAGAGCATTTTCGGGCCAAATCGGTGTGCTATATCCCACGATTACGGGGTTGGGCCCGGGGTTCGGGCGTTCTGTGGGTCAAAAATCGACCGGGGCATACCAGGGAGATTGGGGATCATCCCAGTGTGGTCAATTTAATTTTTCGTGGCCATTTGGGTGGACAAACAGGCGAAACGGCACGAACCGAGATTTTTCGATCAAAATATTTATGCTATAGCCCATGATTTTGGGGGTGGGAACGGGCGTACTGTGGGCAAAAAATCAACCAGGGCGTGCAAGGGAGGTTGGGGATAGTCACAATGTGATCTGTTTAATTTTCGTTGGTTATTTGGGTGGATAAACGGGCAAAATGGTGTGAACGGTGAAACTTTGGGCCAAATTGGTGTGCTGTGGGCCGAAAATCGATCGAGATGTGCGTGGGTGGTTGAGGATTACCCAATGTGGTCTATTTAATTTTTCGTGGCCGTTTGGTTGGACAAATAGGTAAATCAGCGTGAACGGGGCATTTTTGGCCAAATCAGTGTGCGATAGCCCACGGTTTTGGGGTGAGCCCGGGGTACGGGCGTGCTGTTGGCCAAAACTCAACTGGGGCATGCCGGGGAGGTTGGGGATCATCCTAGTGTGGTCCATTTAATTTTTCGTGGCTATTTGGGTGGACAAACAGGCAAAAAAATGCGTACGAGGCATTTTCTGGCCAAATCGGTGGGCTATAGCCCATGGTTTTGGTGTGGGCATGGGGTCCGAGCGTGATGTAGCCCAAAAATCAACTGGGGAAAGATAGGGATGTTGGGGATCATCCCTGTCTATTCTATTTAATTTTTCGTGGCCATTTGGGTGGACAAACGGGTGAAACGGCGTGAACGGGGCATTTTTGCGCTAAATCGGTGTACTATAGCCAATGATTTTGGGGGTTGACCCAGGGTTAGGGCGTTTCGTGGACAAAAATTGCCCGGAGCATGCCAAGGAGGTTGGGGATCATCCCAATGTGGTCCATTTAATTTTTCATGGCCATTTGTGTGGATAAACGGGCGAAACAGCACGAACGGGGGCATTTTCGAGCAAAATCGGTGTGCTATAGCCCAGGGTTCGGGCGTGCTGCGGGCCAAAAATCAACTGGGGCACTCCATGGAGGTTGGGGATCGTCCCAGTGTGTTCTATTTAATTTTCGTGGCAATTTGGGTAGACTAACGGGTAAAATGACATGAACGGGGCGTTATCAGGCCAAATCAGTGTGCTATAGCCCACGGTTTTGGGGGTGGACCTTGGGTCCGGGTGTGCTGTGGGCCAAAAATCGATCGGGGCATGCCAGGTTTGCTATAGCCCATGTTTTCGAGGGTGGGGTCGGGGTCTTGGCGTGATGTGGGCAAAAAATCGACCGGGGCAAGCCAAGGAAGTTGGGAATCGTCCTAGTGTGGTCCATTTAATTTTTCGTGGCTATTTGGGTGGAAAAATGGGCGAACGGCGAGAACGGGGAATTTTCGCGCCAAATCGGTGTGCTATAGCCCACAATTTTAGGGGTGGGCCAGGGGTCCGGGCATGCTGTTGGCCAAATATCGACCTGGGTGTGCCAAGGAGGTTGGGGATCATCCCAATATGGTCCGTTTAATTTTTCATGGCCATTTGGCTGGACAAACGGGCGAAACAGCGCGAATGGGGCATTTTTGGGTAAAATCAGAGTGTTATAGCCCACGATTTTGGGGGTGGGCCTGGGTTCTGGGTTGGTTGCTAGCCGAAAATCAACCGGGGCGTGCCAAGGAGGTTGGGGATCATCACAATGTGGTCCATTGAATTTTCGTGGCCTTTGGGGGTACAAACGAGCGAAACGGCGCGAACGTGGAATTTTCAGGCCAAATCGGTGTGCTATAGCCCACAGTTTTGGGGGTAGGCCTGGGGTACGGCATGCTGTGGGCTAAAAATTGACCGAGGCATGCCAGGGAGGTTGGGGATCATCCCAGTGTGGTCCGTTTAATTTTTCGTGGCCATTTGGGTGGATAAACGGGCGAAGCAGCGCGAACGGGGCATTTTCGAGCCAAATCGGTGTGCTATAGCCCACGATTTCGGGGGTGGGTCTGGGGTTCGGGCGTGCTGTGGGCCAAAAATCGATCGGGGCATGCCAGGGAGGTAGGGAATCGTCCCAGTGTGGTCCGTTTAATTTTTTGTGGCTATTTGGGTGGATAAACGGAGCGAATGGGGAGTTATCAGGCCAAATCAGTATGCTCTAGCCCACGATTTCGGGGGTGGGCCGGGGTTTCGGGTGTGCTGTAGGCCAAAAATTGACCGAGGAGTGCCATGGAGGTTGGGGATCATCCCAGTGTGGTCCATTTAATATTTCGTGGCCATTTGGGTGGACAAACGAGCAAAACAATGCGAACGAGGCATATTCATGCCAAATCGGCGTGCTATAGCCCACGATTTTTGGGGTGGGCCCGAGGTACAGGCGTGCTTTCAGCCAAAAATCAATCGGGGTGTGCCTGGGAGGTGGAGGATCGTCCCAGTGTGGTCCGTTTAATTTTTCATGGACATTTGGGTGTATAAACAGCCGAAACGACGCAAATTGGGCATTTTTGGGACAAATCGGTGTGCTATATAGCCCACGGTTTCAGGGGTGCACCGGGGTCCGGGCGTACTGAGGGCCGAAAATTGATTGGGGCATGCCAGGGAGGTTGGGGATCGTCCCAGTGTGGTTCGTTTAATTTTTCGTGGCTATTTGGGTGGACGAACGAGCGAAACAGCGTGAATGGGGAATTTTTTGGCCAAATCGATGAGCTATAGCCCACGGTTTTGGGGGTGGGGCCGAGGTCCGGGCGTGCTGTACGCTGAAAATTGATTTGGGCATGCGAGGGAGGTTTGGGATCATCCCAGTGCGGTCCATTTAATTTTCCGTGGCCATTTAGGTGGACAAATGGACAAAACGGTGCGAATGGGGCAATTTTAGCCCAAATAGTGTGTTATAGCTCACGGTTTTGGGGTTGGGCCCAGGGTTCCGCCGTGCTGTGGACCAAAAATCGATCGGGGCATGCCAGAGAGGTTGGAGATCGTCCCAGTGTAGTTCGTTTAATTTTTTCTGGCTATTTGGGTGGACAAATGGGCGAAACGGCATGAACGAGGCAATTTATGGAAAAATTGGTGTGCAATAGCCTACGGTTTTGGGGGTGGGCCCGGGGTCCGGTGTGCAGTGGGCCGAAAATCGATTGGGGCATGACAAGGAGGTTGGGGATCGTCCCAGTGTGGTTTATTTATTTTTTTGTGGCCATTTGGGTGGATCAACGGTGTGAACGGGGCATTTTCGATCTAAATCGGTTTGCTATAGCTCACAGTTTCGGGGGTGGACCTGGGGTCCGGGCGTGTTGTAGGTCAAAAATCAACTGGGCATGCCAAGGAGGTTGGGGAAAGTCCCAGTATGGTCAATTTAATTTTTTGTGGCCATTTATGTGGACAAACGGGCGAAACGGCGCGAACGGGGAATTGTCGGGCCAAATTAGTTTGGTATAGCCCACGGTTTCGAGGGTGGACCAGAGGTTTGGGTGTGTTGTGGGCCAAAAATTGACAGGGGCATGCCATGGAGGTTGGGGAGCGTCCTAGAATGGTCCGTTTAATTTTTTGTGGCCATTTGGGTAGATAAATGAGTGAAATGATGAGAACGTGGTATTTTTAGGATAAATCGGTGTGATATAGCCCACGGTTTTGGGGGTGGGCCCGGGGGTCGACCGTGCTTTATGCCCAAAATCAACCAAGGCGTTCCAGGGAGGTTGGGGATCGTCCCAGTGTAGTCCATTTAATTTTTTGTGGAAATTTGGGTGAACAAACAGGCAAAACAGCACGAATGGGGCATTTTTGGGAAAAATCGATGTGCTATATCCCACGGTTTTGGGGGTGGGCCCGGGGTCTAGGCGTATTGTGGGTTGAAAATAGACCGGGGCGTGCTAGGGAGATTGGGGATCGTCCCAGTATGGTCCGTTTAATTTTTTGTGGCCATTTAGGTGGACAAACGGGCGAAACGGCACGAATCGGGTTTTTTTTTGTCAAAATCATTGTGCTGTGGGATTTTTTAGCACGAATCGGGATTTTTCAGGGGTGGGCCTGGGGTCCGGGCGTGTTTTGGGCCAAAAATCAACTGGGGCATGCAAGGAAGGTTGGGGATAGTCCTAGTGTGGTCCGTTTAATTTTTTGTGGCTATTAGGGTGGACAAACGGACGAAATAGTGAGAACGGCGTGATTTTGGGCCAAATCGGTGTGCTATAGCCCATAGTTTCGGGGGTGGGCTCATGGTCCGAGTTTTCTGTGGACTGAAAATCAACCGGGGCATGCCAGGGCAGTTGGGGATTATTCCAGTGTAGTCCATTTAATTTTTCATGGCCATTTGGGTGGATAAATGGGCGAAACACCGCAAACGGGGATTTTCGGGCCAAATCGGTGTGCTATAGCCACAGTTTTGGGGGTGAGACCGGGGTACGGGCGTTCTGTAGGCCAAAAATTAACCGAGGCATGCCAGGGAGGTTGGGGATCGTCCTTGTGTGGTTTGTCTAACTTTTTGTGGCCATTTGGGTGGATAAACAGGCGAAACGACGCGAATGGGGCATTTTTGGGCCAAATTGGTGTTCTACAGCCCACGGTTTTGGGGGTGGGCCATAGGTTCGGACGTGCTGAGGGCCAAAAATCGATCGGGGCGTGCCAGCGAGGTTGGGGTTTATCCTAGTGTAGTTCGTTTAATTTTTTTTGGCTATTTGGGTGGACAAACGGGTGAAACAACATGAATGGGGCATTTTCTAGCCAAATCGGTGAGCTATTGCCCACGGTTTTGGTGGTAGGCCCGGGGTCCGGGCGTGCTGTGGGATGAAAATCGATCGGGGTATGCCAGGGAAATTGGGGATCATCCTAATGTGGTCCATTTAATATTTTGTGGCCATTAGGTGGACAAATGGGCAAAACGGCGTGAATGGGGCATTTTTGAACCAAATCGTGTGCTATTGCCCACAGTTTTGGGGGTGGGCCTGGGGTTCGGCCGTGCTGCATGCCAAAAATAAATCAGGGCATGCCAGGGAGGATGGGGACCGTCCTAGTGTGGTTTTCTTAAATTTTTGCGGATATTTGTGTGGGCAAACAGACAAAACGGCGCAAATGGGGCATTTTTGGGACAAATCGGTGTGCTATAGCCCACGGTTTTGGGGCTAAACCCGGGCTTCGGGCGTGTTGTGGGCCGAAAATCTACCGAGGCATGCCAGGGAGGTTGTGGATCATCCCAGTGTGGTCCGTTCAAATTTTCAGCACCATTTGGGCGGACAAACGGGTGAAACAGTGAGAACTGGGCATTTTCGGGCTAAATCGATGTGCTATAGCCCACTATTTTTGGGGTGGGCTCGGGGTCCTGGTTAGCAGTAGGCTGAAAATCGATCGGGGCATGCCAGGGAGGTTGGAGATCATCCCAGTATGGTTCTTTTAATCTTTCGTGCCCATTTGGATGGATAAATGGGAGAAACGGTGCGAACGGGGAATTTTCGGGCTAAATCGATGTGCTATAGCCGATGGTTTCGGGGGTGGACCCGGGGTCCGGGTGTGCTGTAAGTCAAAAGTCAATTGGGCGTGCCAGGGAGGTTAGAGATCATCCCAGTGTGGTCTATTTAATTTTTTGTGGACTTTTGGGTGAACAAACGGGCGAAACGGCGTGAACGGGGCATTTTTGGGCCAAATTGGTTTGCTATAGACCACGGATTCGAGGGTGGGCTCGAGGTTCGGGCGTGTTATGGGTCAAAAACTTACTGGGACATGCCATGGAGATTGGGGATCGTCCTAGTATGGTCCATTTAAGTTTTTGTCGCCATTTGGGTAGACAAATGGTCGAAACGATATGAACGGGGTATTTTCAGAATAAATCGGTGTGCTATAGACCATGGTTTTGGGGGTGGGCCCGGGGTTCGGGCGTACTTTATGCTGAAAATCGACCAGGGCGTGCCAGGGAGGATGAGGATCGTCCCAGTGTGGTCCATTTATTTTTTCATGGAAATTTGGGTAGACAAACAAGCAAAATAGCGCGAATGGGGCATTTTCGGGCCAAATTGGTGTGCTATATCCCACGGTTTTGGGGGTGGGCTCGGGTTCCGAGCGTGCTGTGGGTCGAAAATCGACCAGGGCATGCAAGGGAGATTGGGGATCGTCCCAGTATGGTCCATTTAATTTTTCGTGACTATTTGGATGGACAAACAGGCGAAATAGCACGAATTGGGATTTTTTGATCAAAATCATTGTGCTATAGCCCACGATTTCGGGGTGGACCCGGGGTCCGGGCATACTCTGGGCCAAAAATCGATCGGGGCGTGCAATGGAGGTTTGGGATAGTCCCAATATGGCCTGTTTAATTTTTGGTGGCTATTTAGGTGGACAAACGGGCAAAACAGTATGAACGACATGATTTTGGGCCAAATCGGTGTGCTATATAGCCCACAGGTTTGGGGGTGGGCTCGGGGTTCGGGTGTGCTGTGGGAGAAAAATTGACCGGGGCGTGCCAGGGAGGTTGGGGATCATCACAGTGTGGTCCATTTAATTTTTTATGGCCATTTGGGTTGACAAATAGGCAAAACAATGTGAATAGGGTATTTTCAGGCCAAATCGGTGTGCTATAACCCACAATTTTGGGGGTGGGCCCAGGGTACGGGCATGATGAGGGATAAAAATCGACCGGGGCGTGCCAGGGAGGTTGGGGATCATTCCATTGTAATCAGTTTAATTTTTCGTAGCTATTTGGGTTGATAAACAGGCAAAACGACACGAATGGGGCATTTTTAGGCCAAATCAGTGTGCTATAGCCCACGGTTTTGGGGGTGAGCCCGAGGTTCTAGCGTGCCGTGGGTCAAAAATCGATTCGGGCCTTCCAAAGAGGTTGGGGATCTTCTCAGTGTGGTCCGTTTAATTTTTCGTGGCCATTTGGATGGATAAACGGGCTAAACAGCGTGAATGGGGAATTTACTGGCCAAATCAGTGAGTTATAGCCCAAGGTTTTGGGGGTGGGCCTGGGGTTCGGGCGTGATGTGATCCAAAAATTTATCGGGGCATGCCAGAGAGGCTGGGGATCATCCCAGTGTGGTCCATTTAATTTTTTGTGGCCATTATGTGGACAAATGGATGAAACGACGCGAATGGGGCATTTTCGGCCTCAATCGTGTGCTATAGCCCACGGTTTGAGGGTTGGGCCTGGGGTTCTGCCGTGCTGTGGGCCAAAAATCGATCGGGTCATGTCGGAGAGGTTGGGGATCATCCCAGTGTGGTCCGTTTAATTTTTTGTGGCCATTTGGGAGGACAAACAGGCAAAACAGCACGAACGGGGCAATTTCGGGTTAAATCGGTGTGTAGTAGCCCACGGTTTAGGGAGTGGGCCATGGAACCGGGTGTGCAGTGGGCCAAAAATCGATCGGGACATACCAGGGAGGTTGGGGATCATCCTTGTATGGTATGTTTAATTTTTTGGGGCCATTTGGGAGGATAAACGGGCAAAACGGTGCGAATGGGGCATATTCGATCCAAATCGGTGTACTATAGCCCACGGTTTTGGAGGTGGACCTGGGGTCCGGGCGTGTTGTAGGCCAAAAATCAATTGGGAATGCCAGGGAGGTTGGGGATCATCCCAGTGTGTTCTATTTAATTTGTTGTGTCCATTTGTGTGGACAAACGGGCAAAACGGCGCGAACAGGGCATTTTCGGGCCAAATCGGTTTGCTATAGCCCACGGTTTCGAGGGTGAGCCTGAGGTTTCGGTGTGCTGTAGGCTAAAAATCAATAGGGGCATGCCATGGAGGTTGGGGATCGTCTTAATATGGTTCATTTAACTTTTTGTAGCTATTTGGGTGGACAAACATGCAAAACAGCGCGAACGGGGCATTTTCGAGCCAAATCGATGTGCTATATCCCACAATTTTGGGGGTGGGCCCGGGGTCCAGGCGTGATGTGGATCAAAAATTGACCGGGGCGTGATAGGGATATTGGGGATCGTCCCAGTGTGGTCCGTTTAATTTTTCGTGACCATTTGGGTGGACAAACGTGCAAAACGACACGAATCAGGATTTTTTGGTCAAACTCGTTGTACTATAGCCCACGATTTTAGGGGTGGGACCCAAGTTCGGTGGATGAAACGATGCAAACTACATAATTTTGGTCCAAATCGGTGTGCTATAGCCCACGGTTTTGGGGGTGGGCTCGGGGTCCGGGCGTGCTGTGGGCCGAAAATCGAACGAGGCGTACCAGGGAGGTTGGGTATCATCCCAGTATGGTCCATTTAAAATTTTGTGGCCGTTTGGGTGGACAAACGGGTGAAACAGTGTGAATTGGGCATTTTCTGGCCAAATCGGTGAGCTATAGCCCACGGTTTTGGTGGTGGACCTGGGGTTCGGGCGTGCTATGGGCTAAAAATTGACTGGGGCATGCCAGGGAGGTTGGGGATTATCCCAGTATGGTCCGTCTAATATTTTGTGGCCTATTACGTGGACAAATAGGCGAAACGGCGTGAATTGGGCATTTTTTGCCTAAATCGTGTGCTATAGCCCACGGTTTTGAGGGTGGGCCCAGGTTTCGGCCGTACTGTGGGCCAAAAATTGATCGAGGTATGCCAGAGAGGTTATGGATAGTCCCAGTGTGGTCCTTTTAATATTTTATGGTGGACAAATAGGCAAAACAATGCAAACAGAGCATTTTTGGGACAAATCGGTGTGTTATTGCACACGGTTTTGGGTTGGGCCTGGGGTCCGGGCGTGCTGTGGGCCATAAATTGTCCGAGGCAAGCCAGGGATATTATGGATCATCCCAGTGTGGACCGTTCAATTTTTCGTGGCCATTTGGGTGGACAAACGGGCAAAATGGTGCGAACTGGGCATTTTTCGGCCAAATCGGTTTGCTATAGCCCACGATTTTTGGGATGGGCTCGGGGTCCGGGTGTACGGTGGGCCAAAAATTAACTGGGGCATTCTATGGAGGTTGGGGATCGTCCCAGTGTGTTCTATTTAATTTTTTGTGGCTATTTTGGTGGACTAACGGGTAAAATGGGGTGAACGGGGCATTTTCATGCTAAATTGGTGTGCTATAGCCAATGATTTTGGGGGTGGGCTTGGGGTAAGGGCATGCTGTGGGCTAAAAATCTATCAGAGCATGCCAGGGAGGTTGGGAATGGTCCCAGTATGGTCCGTTTAATTTTTCGTGGCCATTTGGGTGGATAAACGGGCGAAACGGCACGAACGGGGCGTTATCAGGCCAAATAAGTGTGCTATAGCCCACAGTTTTGGGGGTGGGCTTGGGGTCCGGGGCAAGCCAGGGAGGTTGGGGATCATCCCAGTGTGGTCCATTTAATTTTTTGTGGCTAATTGGGTGGACAAACGGGCGAAACAGCGAGAACAGGGCATTTTTAGGCCAAATCGGTGTGCTATAGCCCACAGTTTTTGGGGTGAGCCCGGGTTTCGAGCGTGCTGTCGGCCAAAAATCGACCGAGTCCTGCTAGGGAGGTTGGGGATCGTTCCAGTGTGGTCTGTTTAATTTATCGTGGCTATTTGGGAGGATAAACAGGCGAAACAGCATGAACGGGGCTTTTTTTAGGCCAAATCGATGTGCTATTGCCCACGGTTTTGGGGGTGGGCATGGGGTCCGGGTGTGCTGAGGGACAAAAATTGACCAGCGCATGCAAAGGAGGTTGGGAATCATCTCGGTGTGGTCCATTTAATTTTTTGTGGCTATTTGGGTGGGCAAACGGGTAAAATGATACGAACAAGGCATTTTTCGGCCAAATCGATGAGCTATAACCTATGATTTTGGGAGTGGGCCCAGGATCTGGGCATGCTGTGGGCCTAAATTCGACCGGGACATGCCAAGGAGGTTGGGGATCGTCTCAGTATGGTCCATTTTATTTTTTGTGGCCATTTGGGTGGACAAACGGGCGAACTGACATGAACAGGGTGATTTCGGTCTAAATCAATGTGCTATAGCCCACGGTTTTGGGGTTGGGGTTTGGGTTCGGGTGTACTGTGGGCAAAAAATTGATTGGGGCATGCCAGGGAAGTTGGTAATCATCCCAGTATGGTTCGTTTAATTATTTGTGTCCATTTGGATGGGCAAACGGGCTATCAGCACGAACGAGGCATCTTCAGGCCAAATCGGTGTACTATAGCCCACGGTTTTAGGGGTGGTCCCGGGGTCCAGGTGAGTTGTAGGACGAAAATCGACCGAGGCATGCCAGGGTAGTTGAGGATCATCCCAGTGCAGTCCGTTTAATTTTTTGTGGCCATTTGGGTGGACAAAAAGGCTAAATGGCTCGAATGGTGCATTTTCAGGCCAAATCGGAGTGTTATAGCCCACGGTTATGGGGGTGGGCCCGGGCGTGCTGTTGGCCAAAAATTAATTGGGGCGTGCCAGGGAGGTTGAGGATCATCCCAGTGTAGACCGTTTAATTTTTTGTGGTCATTTGGGTGGACATACGGGCGAATGAGGCATTTTCGGGCCAAATCAATGCACTATAGCCCACGATTTTGGGGGTGGGCCCGTGGTCCAATGTTCTATGGGCCAAAAATCGACTGGGGCATGCCAGGGAGGTTGGAGATCATCCCAGTATAGTTCGTTTAATTTTTCGTGGCCATTTGGGTGAAAAATGGGTGAAACGACGTGAACGGGGCATTTTCTGGCTAAATCAGCGAGCTATAGCCCACGATTTTAGAGGTGGGCCCGGAGACCGGGTATATTGTGGCCCGAAAATCGACAGGGACCTGCCAGGGAGGTTGGGGATCGTCCCAGTGTGCTCCGTTTAATTTTTCGTGGCCATTTAGGTGGACAAATGGGTAAAACGGCACGAACTGGGTATTTTCGGCCCAAATCGTGTGCTATACCCCACGGTTTTGGGGGTGGGCCTGGGATTCGACCATTTTGTGGACTAAAAATCGACCGATGTGTTCTAGAGAGGTTGGGGATCATCCCAGTATGGTCCTTTTAATTTTTCGTGATCATTTGGGTGGACAAATGGGAGACACGGCGCGAACGGGGCATTTTCCGGCCAAATCGGTGTGCTATAGCCCATGGTTTTGGGGGTGGGCCCGGGGTTCGGGCGTGCTGTATGCCAAAAATCGATCGGGACGTGCCAGAGAGGTTGGAGATCATCCCAGTGTGGTCCGTTTAAATTTTCATGGCAATTTGGGTGGATAAACAGGCTAAACCGTGCGAGCGGGGCGTTTTTGGGCCAAATTGGTGTGCTATAGCCCATGGTTTTGGTGGTTGGCCCGGGGTTCGGGCGTGCTTTAGGACAAAAATCAATTGGACGTACCAGGGAGGTTGGGGATAATCCCAGTGTGGTCTATTTAATTATTCTTGGCCATTTGGGTGGACAAAAGGGAAAAACGGCCCGAACGGGGCATTTTCGGGCCAAATCGGTGTGCTATAGCCCAAATTTTTTGGGGCGGGGCCCGGGGTCCGGGCATTCTGTGGGCCTAAAATCGTCTGGGGTATGCTATGGAGGTTGGGGATTGTTCCATTGTGGTCCGTTTATTTTTTGTGGCCATTTGGATAGACAAACGGGCAAAATAGCGCGAATGAATCATTTTTTGGACAAATCGGTGTGTTATAGCCGGCGATTTTAGGGGTGGGCCCGTGGTCATAGCGTGTTGTGTGCCATAAATCGACTAGGGAATTCCAGGGAGGTTAGGATCGTCCCAGTGTGGTCCATTTAATTTTTTATGGCAATTTAGGTGGACAAACGGGCGAAACAACGCAAATGGGGCATTTTCAGGATAAATCGGTGTGCTATATCCCACGGTTTCGAGGGTGGGCTAGAGGTCCGGGCATGCTGTGTGTCGAAAATCGACCGTCACGTGTCAGGAAGGTTGGAGATCGTCCCAGTATGGTCCGTTTAATTTTTTATGGCCATTTGGGTGGACAAACGGGCGAAACGACTGGAACAGGGAATTTTCAATCAAAATTGTTGTGCTATAGCCCACGATTTTGGGGGGTGGGCTTGGGGTTCAGGCATGCTGAGGCCTGAAAATCGATCGGGGCATGCCAGGGAGGTTGAGGATTATCCCAGTGTGGTCCATTTAATTTTTTGTGGCCATTTGGGTGGATAAACGAGCGAAACAGCATGAACAGGGCATTTTCGGGGCAAATTTATATGCTAAAGCCCACGGTTTAGGGGGCTGGACCGGGGCATGCCAGGGAGGTTGGGGATCATCTCAGTGCAGTCCATTTAATTTTTCGTGGACATTTGGGAGGACAAATGGGAGAAACAGCGTGAATGGGGCATTTTCAGGTAAAATCGGTGTGCTATAACCCACGGTTACGGGGGTGGGCCCAAAGTTCGGGTGTGCTATTGGCCGAAAATCGATCGGGCATGCCAGGGAGGTTGGGAATCGTCCCTGTATGGTCCATTTATTTTTTCGTGGCCATTTGGGTAGACAAACGGTGCGAATGGGGCATTTTCGGGCCAAATCAGTGTGCTATAACCCATAATTATGAGGTTGGGCCCGAGGTTCGGGCTTGCTGTTGGCCCAAAATCTACTTGGGCCTGGCAAGGAGGTTGAGAATCTTCCCAGTGTGGTCCATTTAATTTTTCGTGTCCATTTGGGTGGACAAACGGGCGAAACGGCATGAACGACGCTTTTTTGGGCCATATCGGTGTAATATAGCCCATGGTTTTAAGGGTGGGCCCGGAGTTCGGGTGTGCTGTGGGCCAACAATCAACTGGGGCATGCCAGGGAGGTAAATGATCTTCTCAGTGTGGTCCATTTAATTTTTCGTGGCCATTTGGGTGGACAAACCAGCGAAACAGCATGAACGTGGCATTTTCAGGGCAAATTGGTGTGCTATAGTCCATGGTTACGGGGGTGGGCTCGTGGTTCGGGCATGCTGTTGGCCGAGAATCTATTGAGGCATGCCAGGGACATTGGGGATCATCCCAGTGTGGTCCATTTAATTTTTCATGGTCATTTGGGTGGACAAATGGGCAAAACGACATGAATGGGGCATTTTAAAATCAAATCGGGGTGCTATAGCCCACAGTTTTGGGGGTGGGCTCGGGGTCCAGGCGTTCTCTGGGCTGAAAATCAACCATGGTATGCCAGGGAGGTTGGGGATCATCTCAGTGTGGTCCGTTTACTTTTTCGTGGCCTTTTAGGTGGACAAACAGGCAAAAACAGCATGAACGGGGCATTTTTGGGGTAAATCTATGTGTTATAGCCCACGGTTTTGGGAGTGGACAGAGGGTCCGGGCGTACTGTGGTCCGAAAATTGATCGGGGCGTGCCAGGGAGGTTGGGGATCATCCCAATATGGTCCGTTTATTTTTTCCTGGCCATTTGGGTGTATAAACGAGCAAAACGGCACGAATGGGGCATTTTCAGGCCAAATCGTGTGCTACAGTCCACGATTTCGGGGGTGGGCTCGGGGTTTGGGTGTACGACAAGCCAAAAATCGACCGGGGCATGCCAGGGAGGTTGGGGATCATCCCTATATGGTCCGTTTAATTTTTTGTGGCCATTTGGGTGGACAAATGGGAGAAGCAGCGTGAACGGGGCATTTTCAGGCCAAATCGGTGTACTATAGCCCACGGTTTTAGGGGTGAGCTCGGGGTCTGGGCATGTTGTGTGCTTAAAATCGACCGGGGCATGCCAGGGAGTTTGTAAGACGGGTATGAAAGAAAATAGGACTAAAGCTCAAATGCGTAAACAAAGGATGACACGATGTTTGGATAGTAGAATGAAAGGCCTTCGTCATATCAATCCTTAAAAATGCAAGTATATATCATGCAATATGAAAATGAAAGATGAAGATCATTTGTGGCACTTTAACAACACTAACTTCAACTGAGCATGTATGTCACTTCTTTTTCTACACTTGTCAAACATACAACTTCATTTTCGTTGTACATTCCTCATGCTGAAGGATTCATGACTTCGTGGAGCTGATTTTCTTTTTGTTCCTCTTGATATAGGATCACGCAGCCACTGTTTGACCTAATCGAGACATGTATTTCAATTGATGACCAAGTTAGTCTTGTAATCTCAAAATAATTGCCTTAATTTTCAAAGAAGACTTCAACTTGCCCCAGCACTCTATCTATTTTCTCAGATACTTTATTTTCCTAATTTTAACTCTCTGATCCAATGGTTCCTGATCAAGTGGATTTTAAGATCTGGCTAAAAATTTCGCTAGCATGTCATATCATGAAGAATCAACATAAAATGTACTATGTAAAGAAAACAAACGAACAACACAAATTTAAAACACAAAGAAAAATGGGACACTTTATTTAGTTGAAACAAGAGATAGAAGGGTTTGAACATAAACAACAAAAGGACAAAAAAAGATAGATCCCGAACTACAACCCTGAAATAATTTGAAAAACAGAAAAGAAAACAAAACAAACTACCAGACCTCTCCCTAGTAGGGAGAGGGGTGACTTCTCAATTGCTCAGCCTAACAACTTAGCCACTGGTTTGCATATCAGCATAACTAGAGCTTTCCTCACTGCCAATGTTCTGTACCGTGATTGATTTATCTTGAATCATCTTTTCAATTTCTCTTTTCAAAGCACGACAATCTTCAATACTGTGACCCTGAACATCAAAATGATATGCACATCATACATTAGGATCAAAACTTCTTGAATGTGGGTCAGGAGTATACCCAAGAAGAGGAGTGATTATTTCCTACTGTACCAATCTCTGGAATAAACTTGCATACGACTCTCCAATCGGTGTGAAGTTATCCCTCGACTTCAGTCTCATTTTATTATTTTGCTTAAATTAAAAACCAGACCTGGAAGGGCTTCAGTATGTATGTGGAGCTGGAGGATAACTCGAGAGAGTTCGCGCGCGCCAGTGTGGGTAAGATGGGTGTTGAACATATGGTTGCGCATTATACACTTGATATGGAGATGGGGGAATGGAATATAATGGATTTTGGGAAAGATTCTGTGGAACTTGGCCATAAACTTGGGTTTGAGCCTGTGGGTAACGATCGTATGGTCCTCTTACCCGTGCCTGTTGTCCAACTATAATGGATGATGCATCTTCCTCATTCTTTTTTCCTCCAACACTTCCCGAACCTTTTTGAATTGCTTGAGTAGTCGCTTTCAATGTTGCAAAACTCACAATGCGACCGGTCTTAATTCCATCTTCTATCATCTCCCCCATTTTGAGGACCTCAATAAATGGCTTGCCTAATGCAGGTAACAAGTGTTGATAATATGTTTCATCCTACGCTTGAATAAATGCCTCCACTATCTTACTTTCTTTCATTGGCGGTTTCACCCTAGCAGCTTGTTCACGCCATCTAATTGCATACTCTCAGAAAGTTTCAGTACTCTTTTTCTTCATATTAGTCAGGGATTTTTCATCAGGAATCAACTCCATATTGTATTGAAATTGTTACACAAATTCATTAGCAAGGTTATCCCAGCTGTTCCACTTGTCGATGTCTTGGTCAACAAACCATTCTGAAGCGAGATCTGAAAGACTCTAACCAAAATATGCCATGAGTAATTCTTCCTTCCCTCCATCACCCCTTAGCTGGTTGCAATAGCGTCTCAAATGTGCTACAGGATCGCCATGTCTATCATACTTCTCAAACTTCGGCATTTTAAAACCAAAACGAAGATGTACACCTGGAAACATGCACAGATCTTGATATGAGACTTTTGTACCCCCCAAGTCCTTGCAAGTTTTTCATAGTCAGTTCCAAACTTCTCAATTTTCTAGCTATTTCCCTCTTGTTCTTCTGTCATAATAGGCTTCTCAGTGTTAGGAGGAAATTCAGGCGGTTGAGGGAAATCGTAAGGACCAGTCGACTTAAATGTGGGCTCGAGAGCATAATGTTGATCACTAAAAATATTCAATGCAGGATCTCTTGTAGAGTAGGGAGGCACAACTTGTGGATGAATATCAAAAGTAGGAGCTTCAGGTGTGGGTGGCGCTGCAAAATCGTGAACAGCAGCTGGAGCCGAGTATGTGGTAGTCTTGGATTGGGGAGTGAGGAAATGAACATTGGAAGTGGTTGGATATTGTTGCCTCAAAGTCGATCCTGATGCATGTTGTAGCATATCAACAAAAATGGGAAATAGTGCATGTGACATGGGAGGCAAGCTAGAAAGATATTCCAGATTATCAGTGGGAACTGGAGGAGGTGGCAACCCATTAGCCCAAGCTCGATGCATTTCTATTATTTGTCGCCTTAATTTCCGAATCTCTTCATTATCTCCTACATTCTCATTCCCCGAACTCCCTATCTGATTAGTGACAACTAACTCGGTATCCTTGTTGGCCATAACTTCCTCTGTGACTTGGATCAACATGGAGGACCAGCCAAAATGCCACAAACCAACCACCTAAAACTAACTGGACAAGAGATAGCAAATGGTTAGAGTTCAACAGTTTTTCAAAACCTCTTTTTTTTTCTTGAAAAGATCACCGAACCCAAGAAGGGCGCCTACGTATCTCACTCTCGAAAGAGGAGAATCAGGTGTACGTAGTTCGTGAAGTTTTGCCAAAATGGCCAATTAAACTCTTTTTCCTTTCTTGAAACAAAGTGTCAAAAGAATTGACGAAAATCTTTTTACATTTTTTTTAGGTTTAAATCTCTATACAAAATGAAACCTGTGATTACCAAAGAAAAATCTTTTTGGGTTTTCAATTTTTGAATTTCATGTGAAAATGAAACTTGAATCTATTAAAGGAAAATCTTTTTGTAGTTTTCTTTTAAAGAAGTATATGAAACGCCTACTCTAAATGGAGAGTGAAGAAATATTTTTGGATTTTTCAAATAAGATCCCCGAACCAACAATAGGCTGCCTACATATCTCACTCCCGAAAGAGGAGAATCAGGGGTGCGTAGTTCGTCCAGATTGGACAATTAACAATTAACTAACCGATTGACCCTAACTTAAGGGACACAACCAAAGACAAACAAATAAAATCTTTTTGGATTTTTTTTTCTTTTTAAATTTTTTTTTAATTAGACACTTCAACTAAACTGACACCAACAATTATGAAGGAAAATATTTTTGGTATTTTCATTATATGAAATGAACAAAACTTCTACCATTTTTCATTTTCTTTTACAAAAACTACTAAAAAAAAAAATCTTTTTTGAAAATTTTGAATTATGAATGCATGCTAAAGGAGACAAAGTGAGAAATCTTTTGATGTTTTAGTTTTTGAAAGAATGAGGGCAAAAACTAAAGAAATCTTTTTGAATTTTTAAATTGTGAAAAACAAAATCCATAAAGAACACTAAAAGCTACGACACTCTTTTTTTCTTCTTTAAGACTCACTTCACTTTTTTTCTCTATTTTTTCCAACAGCTCTTGCCTACGCACCTTACTTCTAACATATGTTTTCCCCAAATCAGTTCGTCAAATGACCCCATTACCCTTAAAGATGCAACATTTAGCACATAGGGATGCATTAGAGGTGAGTCTCCAACAAAGGACCTAGTGGTCCTCGCTAGGTCTCAATATGATGCACATAAGCATGACCTAAAGTCTGACCTACATTGGGGTTCACTAACAAGGCTGTTCTGGGGAGCGTATGGTCGATAGTGGCTGCGACAGCATTCCACCTACTCCATAACACCGATGGCTCCCCCCTAAAATAAGGGTGACTCAACTAGAGGTCGTGTACAACATGTGTACTACGGACTTATTGCAGAAAGAAGGCCTGGGGGTAGACACATGATGACAGATATAAAAGCGGAACACATAGGATAAATACTATAAACAAAGGGATGTTGGGGATCATTCCGGTATGGTCCGTTTAATTTTTCTTGGCCATTTGGATGGACAAATAGGCAAAACGATACGAACGGGTCATTTTTAGGCCAAATCTGTGAGCTATAGCCCAAGATTTTGGGGGGGGCCAAGGTTCAGGTATGTTATGGGCCAAAAATTGACAAGGGTGTGCCAGGGAGGTTCGGGATCATCCCAGTGTGGTCCATTTAATTTTTTGTGGCTATTTGAGTGGACAAACGGGCGAAACGGCGTGAATGGGGCATTTTTGGGCCAAATCGGTGTGCTATTGCCCACGATTTTAGGGGTGGGCTCGGGATTCGGGCGTGCTGTGGTTCAAAAATCAATCGGGGCGTGCCAGGAAGGTTGGGGATCTTGCTAATGTGGTCCGTTTAATTTTTCGTGGCCATTTAAGTGGAAAACCAAGCAAACCGGCGAGAACGAGGTATTTTTATGGCAAATCGGTGTGCTATAGCCCACGGTTTCAGGGGTGGGCCAGGGGTTCGGAAGTACTGTGGGTCAAAAATTGACTGAGCCATGCCAAGGAGGTTGGGGATCGTCCCAATGTGGTCCATTTAATTTTTTGTGGCTATTTGGGTGGACAAACGGGCGAAAAAAGCGCCAATGGGGCATTTTTGAGCAAAATTGGTGTACTATAGATCACGGTTTTGGGGGTGGGCTCGGGGTCCGGCAAGCTGTTTGCCAAAAATCGACAAGGGCGTGCCAGGGATATTGGGGATATCCCAGTATGGTCCGTTTAATTTTTCATGGCCATTTGGGTGGACAAACGGGCGAAATGGTGCGAACGTGGCATTTTTGCACTAATTTGGTGTGTTGTAGCCCACGGTTTTGAGGGTCGTCACGAGGTCCTGGCGTGCTGTGGGTCGAAAATTAATTGAGGCATGCCAGTGAGGTTGGGAATCATCCTAGTGTGGTCCGTTTAATTTTTCGTGGCTATTTGGGTTGACAAACGTGCGTAACGGCATGAACCGATCATTTTCGGGCAAAATTGGTGTGCTATAGCCCATGATTTTGGGGGTGGGCCCGTGGTTCGGGTGTGCTGTGGGCCTAAAATCGACCGGGGTATGCCAGGAGGATTGGGGATCGTCCCAATATGGTTTGTTTAATTTTTCATGGCTATTTAGGTGGACAAACGGGTGAAACTGAGCAAATGGTGCATTTTCGAGCCAAATCGGTGTGCTATAGCTCACGGTTATGGGGGTGGGCTTGAGGTTCGGGCGTGCTGTGGGCTGAAAATTGACCGAGGCATGCCAGGAAGTTTGGGGATCATTCCAGTATTGTCCGTTTAATTTTTTGTGGCTATTTGGGTGGACAAACGAGCAAAAAAGCATAAATGGGGCATTTTCGGGCCAAATCGGTGTGCAATAACCCACGATTTTAGGGGTGGGCTCAAGGTTTGGGTGTGATGTGGGTCAAATCGATCGGGGCATGCCAGGGAGGTTGGGGATCGTCTCAGTGTGGTCTGTTTAATTTTTTCTGGCCATTTGGGTGAACAAACGGGCGAAAATATGCAAATGGAGCATTTTTAGGCCAAATTGGTGTGCTAGCACATGATTTCGGGGGTGGGTCCAGGTTTCGGGTGTGTTGTGGGTGTAAAATCAATCGGGGTGTGCCAGGGAGCTAGAAGATAGTCCCAATGTTGTCCGTTTAATTTTTAATGGCTAATTGGGAGGACAAACGTGCGAAATGGCGTGAACACAGGATTTTTGGGGCAAATAGGTGTGCTATAGCCCACGTTTTTGTGGGTGGGCTCGTGGTTCGGGCGTGCTGTGGTTCGAAAATTGATCGGGGCGTGCCAGGGAAGTTGGGGATCATCCCAGTGTGGTCCATTTAATTTTTCATGGCCATTTGGGTGGACAAACGGGTGAAATGATGCGAACGAGGCATTTTCGGGACAAATTGGTGTACTATAGCCCACGGTTACGAGGGTGGGCCCAGGGTTCGGGCGAGCTGTGGGCCAAAAATCGATCGTGGCATGCTAGGGAGGTTGGGAATCATCCTGGTATGGTCTGTTTAATTTTTCATGGCCACTTGGGTGGAAAAACGGGTGTAACGGCACAAACCAATCATTGTCGGGCTAAATTAGTGTGCTGTAGCCCTCGATTTTATAGGCGGGCCCGTGGTCCGGGTGCGTTGTGGGCCAAAAATCGATCGGGATGTGCCAGGAAGATTGGGGATCGTCCCAATGTGGTCTGTTTAATTTTTCATGTTTATTTAAGTGGACAAACGGGCGAAATGGAGCAAATGGTGCAGTTTCGGGCCAAATCAGTGTGCTATAGCTCACGGTTTTGGGGGTGGGCTTGACGTTCGGGTGTGCTGTGGGATGAAAATTGATCGAACCATGCCAGGAAGTTTGGGGATCATTCTAGTATAGTCCATTTAATTTTTCGTGGCCATTTGGGTGGACAAACGAGCGAAAAAGTACAAACGGGGCATTTTTGGGCCAAATCGGTGTGCTATAACCCACGATTTAGGGGGTGGGATCAGTGTTTGGGTGTGTTGTGGATCAAATTGACCGGGGCATGCCAAGGAGGTTAGGGACCATCCCATTGTGGTTCGTTTAGTTTTTGTGGCCATTTGGGTGAACAAACGGGCGAAAATATGCGAATGGAGCATTTTTGGGCCAAATCAGTGTTCTATAGCCCACGATTTCGGGGGTGGGTTCGAGTTTCGGGGTGTGCCATGGAGGTGGAGGATCATCCCAGTGTGGTCCGTTTAATTTTTAATGGCTAATTGGGAGGATAAACGTGCGAAATGGTGTGAACGGGGGATTTTCAAAGAAAATAGGTGTGCTATAGCCCACGGTTTTCGGGGTGAGCCCACGGTTCGGGCGTGCTATGGTTTGAAAATTAACCAGGGCATGCCAGGGATGTTGGGGATCATTCCAGTGTAGTCCGTTTAATTTTTTGTGGCCATTTGGGTAGACAAACGGGCAAAACGACGCGAACGGGGCATTTTCGGGACAAATCGTGTACTATAGCCCACAGTTACGAGGGTGGGCCTGGGCTCCGGGTGAGATGTCGGCCGAAAATCGACCGAGGCATGCCAGTAACATTGGGAATCATCCCTGTGTGGTCTGTTTAATTTTTTGTGGCTATTTAGGTGAACAAACGGGCGAAACGGCGCGAACGGGGCATTTTCAGGCCAAATTAGTGTGCTATAGCCCACGATTTTGGGGGTGCGCCCGGGGTCCGGGCGTTCTGTGGGCCAAAAATCGACTGGGGCGTGCCATGGAAGTTGGGGATCCTCCAAGTCTGGTCCATTTAATTTTTCATGTCCATTTGGGTGAACAAAAGGGAAAAATAGCACGAACGGGGCATTTTCGGGCTAAATCGGTGGGCTATAGCCCATGGTTATCGAGGGTAAGCCCAGGTTCTGGGCGTACTGCAGGTTGAAAATTGATCGGGGCTTGCCAGGGAGGTTGGGGATGGACCCAGTGTGGTCCGTTTAATTTTTCGTGGCCATTTGGGTGGACAAACGGGCGAAACGGCGCGCATAGGGCATTTTTTTGGCTAAATCGGTGTGCTATAGCCCACGGTTTTGGGGGTAGACTAGGGGTCCAGGCGTGATGTTGGCTAAAAATTGACAGGGGCATGCCAGGGAGGTTGCGTATCTTCCCAATATGGTCCGTTTAAATTTTTGTGGCCATTTGGGTGGACAAAAGGGTAAAACGGCGCGAACGGGGTGTTTTGGCGCCAAATCAGAGTGCTATTGCCCACGGTTTTGGGGGTGGGCCCGGTGTCCGGGTGTACTGTTGGCCAAAAATTGACCGGGGGTTGCCAGGGATTTTGGGAATCTTTTTTGTATTGTTCGTTTAATTTTTCATGGCCATTTGGGTGGTCAAACGGGAGAAACTGTGCGAACGGGGCATTTTTGGGCCAAATCGGTGAGCTATAGCACACGGTTTTGGGGGTGGGCTCGAGGTCTGGGCGAGTTGTTTGCTGAAAATCTACTAGGGTATGCCAAGGATGTTGGGGATATCCCAGTATGGTCCGTTTAATTTTTTGTGGCCATTTGGGTGGACAAACGGGCAAAATGGCACGAACGTGGCATTTTTGCGCCAAATCGGTGTGCTATAGCCCACGATTTTGGGAGTGGTCTCGAGGTCCTGGCGTGCTTTGGGCCAAAAATCAATCGGGATATGCCATAAAGGTTGGAAATCATCCTAGCATGGTCCGTTTAATTTTTTGTTGCCATTTGGGTGGACAAACGGGCGTAACAGCGTGAACCAATTATTTTTACGTTAAATCTATGTGCTATAGCCCACGATTTTTGGGGTGGGCCCGTGTTTCGGGTGTGCTGTGGGCGAAAAATGGACCGGGGCATGCCAGGAAGGTTGGGGATCATCCCAATGTGGTCCATTTAATTTTTCATTGCTATTTAGGTGGACAAACAGGCGAAACAGAGCAAATGGTGCATTTTTGGGCCAAATCGATGTGCTATAACCCACAGTTTTAGGGGTGGGCTTGAGGATCGGGCATGTTGTGGGCCGAAAATTGACCGAGGCATGCCAGAAGGTTTGGGGATCATTCCAGTATGGTCCGTTTAATTTTTTGTGCCCATTTAGGTGGACAAACGAGCGAAAAGGCACAAACGGGGCATTTTTTTGCCAACTCGATGTGCTATAGCCCACGGTTTTGGAGGTGGGCTCAGGTTTTGGGTGTACTGTGGACCAAAACTTGATCGAGGCATACTAGGGAGGTTGGGGATCTTCCCAGTGTGGTCCGTTTAATTTTTTGTGGCCATTTGGGTGAACAAACGGGCGAAAATATGCGAATGGAGCATTTTTGGGCCAAATAGGTGTGCTACAGTCCATGATTTCGAGGTTGGTTCCGGGTTTTGGTCTTGCTGTGGGTTGAAAATCAATCGGGGTATGCCAGGGAGGTTGGAAATCATCCCAGTGTGGTCCGTTTAATTTTTCATGGACAAACGGGCAAAATAACGCGAACGGGAGATTTTTAGGGAAAATAGGTGTGCTATAGCCCACGGTTTTGGGGGAGGGCCCATGGTCCGATCGTGATGTGGTCTAAAAATCGACCGAGGCATGCCAGGGAAGTTGGGGATCGTCCCAGTGTGGTCCGTTTAATTTTTCGTGGCTATTTAGGTGGACAAACTGGAGAAATGGCACGAACGGAGCATTTTCGAGCCAAATCAGTGTGCTACAGCCCACGGTTACGGGGGTGGGCCTAGGTTCCGGGCGTGCTGCGGGCCAAAAATTGAACGGGCCTTGACAGAGAGGTTTGGGATCGTCCCAGTATGGTCCGTTTAATTTTTCGTGGCCATTTGGGTGGACAAACGGGCGAAACGGTGTGAATAGGGCATTTTTTGGCCAAATTGGTGTGCTATAGCCCACGGTTTTGGGGGTGGAATCGGGTTCCGGGCGTGCTATGGGCCAAAAATCGACAAGGGCATGCCAGGGAGGTTGGGGATCGTCCCAATATGGTTCGTTTAAATTTTCGTCGCCATTTGGGTGGACAAAAGGGCAAAACGGTGCGAACGGGGTGTTTTGAGGCCAAATCGAAGTGCAATAGCCCACGGTTTTAGGGGTGGGCCCGAGGTTCGGGCGTGTTGTGGGCTAAAAATTGATCAGGGCTTGCTAGGTATGTTAGGGATAGTTCCAGTGTGGTTCGTTTAATTTTTCGTGGCCATTTGGGTGGAGAAACGGGCGAAACGGTGCGAGCGGGGCATTTTTGGGCCAAATCGATGAGTTATAGCCCAAGATTTTGGGGGTAGGCTCGGGGTCCAGGCGTACTGTGGGCCAAAAATCAACCGGGGCGTGCCAGGGAGGTTGGGGATCATCCCAGTGTGGTCCGTTTAATTTTTCGTCACCATTTGGGTGGAAAAACAGGTGAAACGGCGTGAACGAGGCATTTTTGGGGTAAATCGGTGTGCTATTGCCCACGGTTTCAGGGGTGGGACCGAGGTCGGAAGTGTTGTGGGTCAAAAATTAATCGGGCCATGCCAGGGAGGTTGGGGATCATCCAAGTGTAGTCCGATTTATTTTTTATGGCTATTTGGATGGACAAACGGGCGAAATGGCGCGAATGGGGAATTTTTGAGCAAAATTGGTGTACTATAGCACACAGTTTTGGTGGTGGGCTCGGGGTCCGGGCGAGCTGTTTGTCGAAAATAGACCAAGATGTGCCAGGGATGTTGGGGATATCTCAGTTTGGTCCGTTTAATTTTTCGTGGCCATTTGGGTGGACAAACGGGCGAAATGGCGCAAACGTGGCATTTTTGCGCCAAATCGATGTGCTATAGCCCACAGTTTCGGGGATGGTCTCGAGGTCCTGGCATACTATGGGCCGAAAATCAACCGGGGCATGCTAGGGAGGTTGGGAATCGTCCTAGTATGGTCGGTTTAATTTTTTGTGGCCACTTGGGTGGACAAACAGGCGTAACGGCACGAATCGATCATCTTAGGGCTAAATCGGTGTGCTATAGCCCACGATTTTAGGGGTGGGCCCGTGGTCTAGGTGTGTTGTGGGCCAAAAATTGACTGGGGCATGCCAGGAGGTTTAAGGATCGTCCTAATGTGGTCCTTTTCATTTTTCGTGGCTATTTAGGAGGACAAACGGGTAAAACGGAGCAAATGTTGTATTTTTAGGCCAAATCGATGTGCTATAGCCCACGGTTTTGGGGGTGGGCTTGAGGTTCGAGCGTGTTGTGGGCCAAAAATTGACCGAGACATGCAAGGAAGTTTAGGGATTATTCCAGTATGGTTCGTTTAATTTTTCGTGGCCATTTAGGTGGACAAACGATCAAAAAGGCACTAACGAGGCATTTTTGGGCCAAATCGGTGTGCTATAGCCCACAATTTCGGGGGTGGGCTCGGGGTTTGGGAGTGCTGTGGGTCGAAAATCAATCGGGGAATGCCAGGGAGGTTTGGGATCATCCCAGTGTGGTCCGTTTATTTTTTGGTGGCCATTTGGGTGAACAAATGGGCGAAAATATATTAATGGAGCATTTTTGGGCCAAATTGGTGTGCTATAGCCCACGATTTCGGGGGTGGGTATGGGTTCCGGGCGTGCTATGTGTCGAAAATCAATCGGGGTGTTCCAAGGAGGTTGGGGATAATCCCAGTTTTGTTCATTTAATTTTTCATGGTCAATTGGGAGGACAAATGGGCAAAATGGCGTGAATGGAGGATTTTCAGGGCAAATAGGTGTGATATAGCCCACGATTTTAGGGATAGACCCGCGGTCCGGGCGTGCTGTTGTTCAAAAATCGACCGAGGCATTCCAGGGAAGTTGGGGATCGTCCCAGTATGGTTCGTTTAATTTTTCGTGGCCATTTGGGTAGACAAACGGGTGAAACGGCATAAACGGGGCATTTTCGAGCCAAATCAGTGTGCTATAGCCTATGGTTACGGGGGTGAACCCGGGTTCTGGGCGTGCTTTGGGCCAAAAATCGATCGGGGCATGCCAGGGAGATTGGGAATCTTCCCTGTATGGTCCGTTTAATTTTTTATGGCCATTT
This sequence comes from Capsicum pubescens, assembly GCA_030864215.1. Classification (NCBI taxonomy): domain Eukaryota; kingdom Viridiplantae; phylum Streptophyta; class Magnoliopsida; order Solanales; family Solanaceae; genus Capsicum; species Capsicum pubescens. The sequence continues at coordinate 42,752,521 of CM061538.1, forward strand.
GGGTGGACAAACGGGCGAAACGGCACGAACGGGGTATTTTCAGGCCAAATTAATGTGCTATAGCCCATGGTTTTGTGGGTGGGCCCGGGGTCTGGGCGTACTGTGGGCCGAAAATCTACTGGGGGGTGCCATGGAAGTTGGGGATCATCCCAGTGTGGTCCATTTAATTTTTTGTGGCCATTTGGGTGGACAAAAGGGAAAAATGACACGAACGTGGCATTTTTAGGCCAAATCGGTGTGTTATAGCCTATGGTTTTTGGGGGGGCCGAGGTCCGGGCGTGTTGTTTCCCAAAAATTTACCAGGGCTTGCCAGGGAGGTTGGAGATCATCCCTGCGTGGTCCGTTTAATTTTTCGTGGCCATTTGGGTGGACAAATGGGCGAAACCGCACGAATAGGGCATTTTTTGGCCAATTCAGTATGCTATAGCCTACGGTTTTGAGGGTGGGCCCTGGGTCCGGGAGTGCTGTGGGCCAAAAATCAACAAGGGCGTGCCAAGGAGGTTGGGAATTATCCCAATATGGTCCGTTTAAATTTTTGTGGCCATTTGGGTGGACAAAAGGGCAAACCGGCATGAACGGGGTGTTTTGGGGCCAAATCAAAGTGCTATTGCCCACAGGTTTGGGGGTGGGCCCGGGGTCAGGGCGTGCTGTGGGCCAAAATTCGATTGGGGCTTGCCAAGGATATTGGGGATCGTTTCAGTATGGCCCATTTAATTTTTTGTGGTCATTTGGGAAGACAAACGAGCGAAACGATGCGAACGGGGCATTTTTGGGCCAATTCGGTGAGCTATAGCCCAAGATTTTGGGGGTTGGCGGGCGTGCTGTGGGACAAAAATTAACCGGGAGGTGCCAAGGAGGTTGGGAATCGTCCTAGTATGGTCCGTTTAATTTTTAGTGGCCAATTGGGTGGACAAACCGGCGAAACGATGTGAATGGGGCATTTTTGGGCCAAATCGGTGTGCTATTGCCCACGATTTTGGGGGTGGGCCCGGGATCCGGGCGTGCTGTGGTCCAAAAATCAACTGGGGCATGCAGGAAGGTTAGGGATCATCCCAATGTGGTCCATTTAATTTTCCGTGGCCATTTAGGTGGGTAAACGAGCAAAACCGCATGAACGAGGCATTTTTGGGGCAAATCGGTGGGTTATAACCCACGGTTTTAGGGGTGGGCCCGGGGTTCAAAAGTGTTGTAGGTCAAAAATCGATCCTACCATGCCAAGAAGGTTGGGGATCATCCCAGTATGGTCCTTTTAATTTTTTGTGGCTATTTGGGTGGACAAACGGGCGAAACGGCGCGAATGGGGCATTTTTGAGCAAAATTAGTGTACTATAGCACACGATTTTAGGGGTGGGCTCGGGGTCCGGGCGAGCTGTTTACCAAAAATCGACCAGGGCGTGCTAGGGATGTTAGGGATATCCCAATATAGTCCATTTAATGTTTCGTGACCATTTGGGTGGACAAACGGGCGAAATGGAGCAAACCTGGTATTTTTACGCCAAATCGGTGTGCTATAGCCCATGGTTTTGGGGGTGGTCTCGAGGTCCTGGTGTGCAGTGGGCTGAAAATCAACCGGGGCATACTAGGGAGGTTGGGCATCATCCTAGTGTGGTCCGTTTAATTTTTCGTGGCCATTTGAGTGGACAAACGGGCGTAACGGCGTGAACCGATCATTTTTAGGATAAATCGGTGTGCTATAACCCACAATTTTGGGGGTGGGCCCGTGGTTAGGGTGTGCTGTGGGCCAAAAATCAACCGGGGCGTGCCTAGAAGGTTGGGGATTATACCAATGTGGTCCGTTTAATTTTTTGTGGCTATTTATGTGGACAAATGGGCAAAACTGAGCAAACGGTGCATTTTGGGCCAAATCGGTGTGCTATAGCCCACAATTTTGGGGGTGGGCTTGAGGTTTAGGCGTGTTGTGGGCCAAAAATTGACCGAGGCTTGCTAGGAAGTTTGGGGATCATTCCAGTATGGTCCGTTTAATTTTTCATGGCCATTTAGGTGGACAAGCGAGAGAAACGGCACAAACGGGGCATTTTCTTGCCAAATATCTATGCTATAGCCCACGGTTTCGGGGGTGGGCTCAGGGTTTGGGTGTGCTGTGGGCTAAAAATTGACTGGGGCATGCCAGAGAGGTTAGGGATCATCCCAGTATGGTCCATTTAATTTTTTCTAGCCATTTGGGTGAACAAACGGGCAAAAATATGAGAATGGAGCATTTTTGGGCCAAATCGGTGCGCTATAGCCCACGATTTTGGGAGTGGGTCTGGGTTTCGGGCGTGCTGTGAGTCAAAAATCGATTGGGGCGTGCCATGGAGGTTGAGGATCGTCCCAATGTGGTCCGTTTAATTTTTCATGGCCAATTAGGAGGACAAACGGGTGAAATGGCGTGAACGGGGGATTTTTAGGGCAAATAAGTGTGCTATAGCCCACGATTTTGGTGGTGGGTCCGGGGTCCGGGCGTGCTGTGGGCCAAAATTCAACCGGGGCATGCCAGGGAGGTTGCGAATCATCCCTGTGTGTTCCATTTAATTTTTTGTGGCCATTTGGGTGGACAAATGGGCGAAACGGCGTGAATGGGGCATTTTCAGGCCAAATTAGTGTGCTATAGCCCAAGGTTGTGGAGGTGGGCCCGGGGTTCGGGCGTGTTGTGGGCCGAAAATCAACTGGGGCGTGCCATGGAAGTTGAGGATCATCCCAGTATGGTCCATTTAATTTCTCGTGGCCATTTGGGTGGACAAAAGAGAAAAACTGCACCAATTTGGCATTTTCGGGCGAAATTGGTGTGCTAGCCCACGATTTTTGGGGGTGGGCTCAAAGTTCGAGCGTGTTGTGGGCTAAAAATTGACCTGGGCTTGCCAGAGAGGTTGGGGATCATCCCATTATGGTCCGTTTAATTTTTCGTAGCCATTTGGGCGGACAAACGGGCGAAATGGCGTGAATAGGGCATTTTTTGGCTAATTCGGTGTTATAGCCCACGATTTTGGGGGTGGGCCCGGGTTTCGGGCATTCTGTGGGCTAAAAATCGACAGAGGCATGCCAGAGAGGTTGAGGATCATCCCAATATGGTCCATTTAAATTTTCATGGCCATTTGGGTGGACAAAAGGGACAAACGGCCCGAACGGGGCATTTTGGGGCCAAATCGGAGTGCTTTAGCCCACGGTTTTGGGGGTGGGCCTGGGCTCCGAGCGTGTTGTGATTCGAAAATCAACCGGGGCTTGCCATGGATGTTGGGTATCGTTCCAGTGTGGTCCATTTAATTTTTTGTGGCCATTTGGGTGCATAAACGGGCAAAACGGTGTAAACGGGGCATTTTTGGGCCAAATCGATGAGCTATATCCCAAGATTTTTGGGGTGGGCCTGGGGTCTGGGCGTTTTGTTGGCCGAAAATTAACCAGGGTGTGCCAGGGAGGTTAAGGATCATCGTTTTGTGGTTCGTTTAATTTTTTGTGGCCATTTAGGTGGACAAACGGGCAAAACGGCGTGAATGGGACATTTTTGGGCCAAATCGGTGTGCTATTGCCACTATTTTAGGGGTGGGCCCAGGATTCGGGCGTGCTGTGGTCCAAAAATCAACCGGGGTGTGCCAGGAAGGTTGGGGATCATCCCAGTAAGGTCTATTTAATTTTTCCTGGCCATTTGGGTGGAAAAACAAGCGAAACGGTGTGAACGAGGAATTTTTGTGGCAAATCGGTGTACTATAGCCCACGGTTTCAGGGGTGGGCCCGGGGTTTGGAAGTGCTGTCGGTCAAAAATTGACCGAACCATGCCAGGGAGGTTGGGGATCATCCCAGTGTGGTTCACTTAATTTTTTGTGGCTATTTGGGTGAAAAAATAAGAGAAACAGCGCGAACGGGGCCTTTTCGAGCAAAAATGATGTACTATAGCACACGATTTTAGGGGTGGGCTCGGGCTCTGGGCGATCTGTTTTCCAAAAATCGACCAGGGTGTGCCAGGGATGTTGGGGATATCCCAGTATTATCCGTTTAATTTTTTTATGGCCATTTGGGTGGACAAACGGTCAAAATGGAGTGAACGTGGCATTTTTGTGCCAAATTGGTGTGCTATAGCCTACGATTTTATGGGTGGTCTCGAGGTCCTGGCGTGCTATGGACTGAAAATTAACAGGGGCATGACAGGGAGGTTAGGAATCATCCTAGTATGGTCTGTTTAATTTTTCATGGCCATTTGGGTGGCCAACCAAGCGTAACGGCGTGAACCAATCATTTTCGAGCTAAATCGGTGTGCTATTGCCCACGATTTTAGGGGTGGGCCCATGGTCTGGGTGTGATGTGGGCTAAAAATTGACCAGGGCATATCAGGAAGGTTGGGGATCGTCCCAATATGGCCCGTTTAATTTTTCGTGGCTGTTTAGGTGGACAAACGGGCGAAACAGAGCAAATATTGCATTTTCGGGCCAAATCGGTGTGCTATAGGCCACGGTTTTGTGGGTGGTCTTGAGGTTCGGGCGTGCTGTGGGCCAAAAATTGACCGAGGCATGCCAAGAAGTTTGGGTATCATTCCAGTATGGTCCGATTAATTTTTTGTGGCTATTTGCGTGGACAAACAAACGAAAAGGCACAAACGGAACATTTTTGGGCCAAATCGGTGTGCTACAGCCCACGGCTTCGGTGGTGGGCTCAGAGTTTGGGTGTGATGTGAGCCAAAAATTGATCGAGGCATGCCAGGTAGGTTGGGGATCTTGCCAGTGCGGTCCGTTTAATTTTTTGTGGCCATTTGGATGAACAAACGGACGAAAATATGCAAATAGAGCATTTTTGGGTCAAATTGGGTTTCGAGCGTATTGTGGGTCAAAAATTGATCGTCCCATGACAAATAGGTTGGGGATCATCCCAGCGTGGTTCATTTAATTTTTCATGGCCAATTTGGAGGACAAACCGGCGAAATAGCGTGAACGGGGGATTTTCGGGGCAAATAGGTGTGCTATAGCCCACGGTTTTGGGGGTGGGAACGCGGTTCGGGCGTGATATTGTTTAAAAATTGATTGAGACATGCCAGGGAAGTTTGGGATCATCCCAGCGTGGTCCGTTTAATTTTTCGTGGCTATTTCGGTGGACAAACGCGCAAAACGGCATGAACGAAGCATTTTCAGGCGAAATCAGTGTGCATAGCCCACGGTTATGGGGGTGGGCCCGAGGTCCGGGTGTGCAGTTGACCGAAAATGGACCAGGGCATGCCAGGAAGGTTGGGAATTGTCCCTGTGTGGTCCATTTATTTTTTCGTGGCCATTTGGGTGGACAAACGGGCGAAACGACGCAAACGGGGTATTTTCAGGCCAAATTAGTGTGGTATAGCCCATGGTTTTGGGGGTGGGCCCAAGGTACGGGCGTGATGTAGGCCTAAAATCGACTGGGGTGTGCTATGAAAGTTGGGGATCATCCCAGTGTGATCCATTTAATTTTTTGTGGCCATTTGGGTGGACAAAAGGGAAAAATGATACGAACGGGGCATTTTCGGGCCAAATCGGTGTGTTATAGCACATGGTTTTTGAGGGTGGGCACGGGGTCTGGCGTGCTGCAGGCAAAAAATTGAAAAATGGGTGAAACGACCTGAAGGAGGTATTTTTGGACCAAATCGATGTGCTATAGGCCATGATTTTGAGGTTGGGCCCGGGGTCCGGGCGTGCTGTGGTAGAAAAATCGATCGGGGGCATGCCAGAGAGGTTGGGGATCATCTCAGTGTGTTCCATTTAATTTTTTGTGGCCATTTGGGTGGACAAAAGGGCGAAACAACGCGAATTGGGCATTTTTTGAGCCGAATTGGTGTGCAATAGCCCACGGTTTCAGGGGAGGGCTAGGGGTCCTGGCGTACCGTGGGTCAAATATCTATTGGGGCATGCCAGAGAGGTTGAAGATTGTCCCAGTGTGGTCTGTTTAATTTTTCGTGGCCATTTCGATGGACAAATAGGCGAAATGGCGCGAATAGGGCATTTTTTGGCTAAATCGGTGTGCTATAGCCCACGGTTTTGGGGGTGGGCCAAGGATCCGGGCGTGTTGTGGGCCAAAATTTGACAGGGACGTGCCAGGGAGGTTGGGGATTGTCCCAATATGTCCATTTAAATTTTTGTGGCTATTTGGGTCGACAAAATGGCAAAATAGCTCAAATGGGGTGATTTAGGGCCAAATTGGAGTGCTATAACCTTCGGTTTTTGGGGTGGGCTCGAGGTTCGGGCGTGTTGTGGGTCAAAACTCGACCGGGGCTTACCAGGGATGTTGGGGATCATTTTAGTGTGGTCCGTTTATTTTTTTTGTGGTCATTTGGGTGGACAAAAGGGCAAAATGGTGCGAACGGGGCATTTTTGGGCCAAATCAGTGAGCTATAGCCTAAGATTTTGAGGGTGGGCCCAGGGTCCGGGCATGCTGAGTGCCAAAAATTGACCGGGGCATGCCAGGGAGGTTGGGTATCATCCCAGTATGGTCCGCTTAAGTTTTCGTGGCCATTTGGGTGGACAAACGGGCAAAACGGCGTGAATGGGGCATTTTTGGGCCAAATAGGTGTGCTATTGCCCATGATTTTGTGGGGTGGGCTCGGGATTCGGGCGTACTGTGGTCTAAAAATCAATCAGAGCATGCCAGGAAGGTTGGGGATCGTCCCAGTGTAGTTCGTTTATTTTTTTGTGGCCATTTGGGTGGAAAAAATAGGCGAAACGGCGTGAACGAGGCATTTTATGAGAAAATCGGTGTGCTATAGCCCACAATTTCATGGGTGGGCCCGAGGTTCAGAAGTGTTGTGGTTCAAAAATCGATCGGACCGTGCCAGGGAGGTTAAGAACCGTCCCAGTGTGGTCCAGTTAATTTTTTGTGGCTATTTGGGTGGACAAACGAGCGAAATGGTGCGAACGGGGTATTTTTGAGCTAAATTGGTGACTATAGCACACAGTTTTGGGGGTGGGCTTGGGGTCCGGGCGAGCTGTTTGCCGAAAATTGACCAGGGCGTGCCAGGGATGTTAGGGATATCCCATTATGGTCCGTTTAATTTTTCATGGCCATTTGGGTGGACAAAACGGGCGAAATGGCGCGAACATGGCAATTTTATGCCAAATCGGTGTGCTATAGCCTACGGTTTCGGGGGTGGTCTCAAGGTCCTGGTGTGCTGTGAGCTAAAAATCAATCGGGGCATGGCAGGGAGGTTGGGAATCGTCCTAGTGTGTTTCGTTTAATTTTTCGTGGCCATTTGTGTGGACTAACGGGCGTAACAGCGCGAACCGCTCATTTTCGGGCTAAATAGTTGTGCTATAGCCCACGATTTTGGGGGTGTTCCCATGGTTCAGGTGTGCTGTGGGCTAAATATCGACTGGGGCATGCCAGGAAGGTTGGGGATCATCCCAATGTGGTCCGTTTAATTTTTTTTATGGCTATTTAGGTGGACAAACGGGCGAAACGGAGCAAATGGTGCATTTTTGGGCCAAATTGGTGTGCTATAGCCCATGGTTTTGGAGGTGGGCTTGAGGTTCGGGCGTGCGATGGGCCAAAAATTGACTGAGGCGTGTCTGGAAGTTTGGGGATCTTCCAGTATGGTCCGTTTAATTTTTTGTGTCCATTTGGGTGGACAAACGAGCGAAAAGGTATAAACAGGGCATTTTCGGACCAAATCGGTGTGCGATAGCCCATATTTTCCAGGGTGGGCTCATGATTTAGGTGTGCTGTGGGCCAAAAATCAATCGAGGCATGCCAGGGAGGTTGGGGATCATCCCAGTGTGGTCCGTTTAATATTTTGTGTCCATTTGGGTGAACAAACGGGCAAAAATATGCGAATGGAGCATTTTTGGGCTAAATCGGTGTGTTATAGCCCATGATTTCGGGGTGAGTCCGGGTTCCGGTCGTTCTGTGGATCAAAAATAGATCAGGGCGTGCCAGGGAGATTGGGGATCGTCCCAGTATGGTCCGTTTAATTTTTCACGGCCAATTGGGAGGACAAACGGGCGAAATAACGTGAACGGGGGATTTTTGAGTCAAATAGGTGTGCTATATCCCACGGTTTTGGGGGTGATCCCGTGGTCCGGGCATACTGTGGTTCAAAAATCAACCGGGGTGGGCCCAGGATTCGGGCGTGCTGTGGTCCAAAAATCAACCGGGGTGTGCCAGGAAGGTTGGGAATCATCCCAGTGAGGTCTATTTAATTTTTCGTGGCCATTTGGGTGGAAAAACAAGCGAAACGGCGTGAACGAGGAATTTTTGTGGAAAATCGATGTGCTATAGCCCACGGTTTTGGGGGTGGGCCGGGGGTTCGGGCGTGCTGTGGGCCAAAAATTGATAGAGGCGCGCCATGGAAGTTGGGGATCATCCCAATATGGTCCGTTTAAATTTTCCGTGGCCATTTGGGTGGACAAAAGGGCAAAACGGCGCGAACGGTGTGTTTTGGGGCCAAATCGGAGTGCTATAGCCCACGGTTTTGGGGGTGGGCCTGGGGTCCGGGTGTATTGTGGGCTGAAAATCAATCGGGGCTTGCCAGGGATGTTGGGGATCATTCCACTGTGGTCCGTTTAATTTTTTGTGGCCATTTGGGTGGACAAACGGGCGAAATGGTGCGAACAGGGTATTTTTGGGCCAAATCGGTGAGCTATAGCCCAAGATTTTGGGGGTGGTCCTGGGGTCCGGGCGTATTGTTGGCCGAAAATTTACTGGGGTGTGCCAGGTAGGTTAGGGATCATCCCAGTGTGGTCCGTTTATTTTTTCGTGGCCATTTGATTGGACAAACGGGCAAAACAGTGTGAATGGGGCATTTTTTGGCCAAATCGGTGTGCTATTGCCACTATTTTGGGGGTGAGCCCAGGATCCGGGCGTGTTGTGGTCCAAAAATCAACTGAGGCATGTTAGGAAGGTTGGGGATCATCCTAGTGTGGTCCGATTAATTTTTTGTCACCATTTGAGTGGAAAAACAGGCAAAACGGCGTGAACGAGGCATTTTTAGGGGAAATCGGTGTGCTATAGCCCACGGTTTCAGGGGTGGGCCCGGGTTTCGGAAGTGCTGTGGGTCAAAAATTGACCGAACCATGCCAGGGAGGTTGGGGATCATCCCAGTATGGTTCGTTTAATTTTTGTGGCTATTTGGGTGGACAAACGGGAGAAACAGTGCGAACGTGGCATTTTCGAGCAAAATAGGTGTATTATAGCACACGATTTTGGGGGTGGGCTCGGTGTCCTGGCGAGCTATTTTCCCAAAATCAGGCAAAATGGCGCGAACGTGGCATTTTTGTGCCAAATCGGTGTGCTATAGCCCATAATTTTGGGGGTGGTTTTAAGGTCCTTGCATGCTGTGGGCCGAAAATCAACTGAGGTATGCCAGGGATGTTGGGAATCGTCAGTCTGGTCCGTTTAATTTTTCGTGGCCATTTGGGTGGACAAACGGACATAACGGCGTGAACCGATCTTTTTCGAGCTAAATCTGTGTGCTATAGCCCACGATTTTGGGGGTGGGCCTGTGGTTCGGGTGTGTTGTGGGCTAGGAAGGTTGGGGATCATCCCAATATTGTCCGTTTAATTTTTCGTGGCTATTTTTGTGGACAAACGGGCGAAACGGAGCAAATGGTGCCTTTTTGGGCCGAATCTGTGTTCTGTAGGCCACGATTTTGGGGGTGGGCTTGAGATACGGGCGCGCTGTTGGCCAAAAATTGACCGAGGCGTGCCAGGAAGATTGGGGATCATTCCAGTATGGTCTGTTTAATTTTTCGTGGCCATTTGGGTGGACAAACGAGTGAAAAGGCACAAAAGGGGAATTTTCATGCCAAATCAGTGTGCTATAACCCACGGTTTTGGGGGGTGGGCGCAGGGTTTGGGTGTGCTTTGGGCCAAAAATTAACCGGGGCATGCCAGGGAGGTTAGGGATCATCCCAGTGTGGTCCGTTTACTTTTTTATGGCAATTTAGATGAACAAACGGGCGAAAATATGCAAATGGATCATTTTGGGGTCAAATCGGTGTGCTATAGCCCACGATACCGATTTCGGGGGTGGGTTTGGGTTGCGGGCGTGCTGTAGGTCGAAAATTGATCGGGCCGTGCCAGGTAGGTTGGGGATCATCCCAGTGTGGTTCGTTTAATTTTTCATGGCCAATTGGGAGGAAAAATCGGCAAAGTAGCGTGAACGGGGGATTTTTGGGGCAAATAGGTATGCTATAGCCCACGGTTTTGGGGGTATGCCCGCTGTCCGGGAGTGCTGTTGTTCGAAAATCGATCGGGGCGTGCCAGGGAAGTTGGGGATCATCCCAGTGCGTTCCGTTTAATTTTTCATGGCCATTTGGTGGGACAAACGGGTGAAACGATGCGAACGAAGCATTTTCGGGCCAAATCGGTGTGCTAAAACCCACGGTTACGGGGGTGGGCCCAGGGTCCGGGCGTGTTGTGGGCCATAAATTGACCGGGGCATGCCAAGGAGGTTGGGAATCGTCCCTGTATGGTCCATTTATCTTTTCGTGGCCATTTGGGTGGACAAACGAGCGAAACAACGCGAACGGGGCATTTTTAGGCCAAATTAGTGTGCTATAGCCCACGATTTTGGGGGTGGGCACGGGGTGTGGGCATGCTGTGGGTCGAAAATCAACTGGGTCGTGCTATGGAAGTTGGGGATCATACCAGTGTGGTCCATTTAATTTGTCGTGGCCATTTGGGTGGACAAAAGGGAGAAACGGTACGAACGGGGTATTTTCGTGCCAAATCGGTGTGCTATAGCCCATGGTTTTTTGGGGGTGGTCACGGGGTTCGGGTTTTCTTCGGGACAAAAATTGAAAAATGGGAGAAACGGCGCGAACAGGGCATTTTCAGACCAAATCGATTTGTTATAGGCCACGGTTTCGGGGTTGGACCCGAGGTCCGGGCGTGCTGTGGGCCGAAAATCGATAAGGGGTATTCCTGGGAGGTTGGGGATCCTCCCAGTGTGATTTAAATTTTTTTGGCCATTTGGGTCGACAAACGGGCGAAACAGCACAAATGGGGCATTTTTTTAGCCAAATCGGTGTGCTATAGCCCACGGTTTCAGGGGAGGGCTAGGGGTCCTGGGTGATGTCGGTCAAAAATCGATCGGGGCATACCAAGGAGATTGGGGATTGTCCCAATGTGGTCCGTTTAATTTTTTGTGGCTATTTGGGTGGACAAACAGGCAAAACGGTGCGAACGGGGCATTTTTAGGCCAAATCAGTGAGCTATAGACCAAGATTTTGGGGGTGGGCCTGGGGTTCGGGTGTGCTGTGGGCCGAAAATTGAACGGGGTATGCTAGGGAGGTTGGGGATCATCCCAGTGTGGTTCGTTTAATTTTTCGTGGCCATTTAGATGGATAAACGGGTGAAATGACGTGAATGAGGCATTTTCGAGCAAAATTGGTGTACTATAGCATACGGTTTTGGGGGTGGGCTCAGGGTCCGGGTGAGCTGTTTGCCGAAAATCGACCAGGGCGTGCCAGGGATGTTGAGGATATCCCAGTATGGTCCGTTTAATTTTTCGTGGCCATTTGGGTAGACAAAACGGGAGAAATGGTGCAAACATGGCATTTTTATGCCAAATCGGTGTGTTATAGGCCACGGTTTCGGGGGTGGTCTCAAGGTCCTGGCGTGCTGTGGGCAGAAAATCAACCGGGGCATGCCAGGGAAGTTGGGAATCGTCCTAGAGTGGTCCGTTTAATTTTTCATGGCCATTTGTGTGGAGAAACAGGCGTAACGACGCGAACTGATCATTTTCGGGGTAAATCGGTGTGTTATAGCCTACGATTTTGGGGGTGGACCTATGGTCCTGGTGTGCTGTGGGCTAAAAATTGACCGAGACGTGTCAGGAAGTTTAGGGATCTTCCAGTATGGTCCGTTTAATTTTTTGTGGCTATTTGGGTGGACAAACGAGTCAAAAGGCACAAATGGGGCATTTTCGGTCCAAATCGGTGTACTATAGCCCACAGTATCGAGGGTGGGGGATTTAGGTGTGTTATGGGCAGAAATCGATCGAGGCATGCCAGGGAGGTTGGGGATCGTCCTAGTGTGGTCCGTTTAATTTTTTGTGGCCATTTGGGTGAACAAAGGGCCAAAATATGCGAATGGAGCATTTTTGGGCTAAATCGTTGTGCTATAGCCCACGATTTTGGGGGTGTGTCCGGGTTTCGGTCGTGCTGTGGGTCAAATATCAATAGGTGCTTGCCAGGGAGATTGGGGATCATCCCAGTATGGTTCGTTTTATTTTTCATGGCCAATTGGGAGGAAAAATGGGCAAAATAGCGTGAACGGGGGATTTTTGAGTCAAATAGGTATGCTATATCCCACGATTTCGGGGGTGGGCCAGCGTTCCGGGCATGCTGTGGTTCATAAATCAACCGGGGCGTGCCATGGAAGTTGGGGATCGTCCCAGTATGGTCCGTTTAATTTTTTGTGGCCATTTGGGTGGACAAACGAGCGAAATGGCACGAACGGAGCATTTTCGGGCCAAATCGGTGTGCTATAGCCCACGGTTATGGGAGTGGGCCCAAGGTCCGGGCGTTCTGTGGGCCAAAAATCAACCGAGGCATGCCAGGGAGGTTGGGAATCGTCCCTGTATGGTCCGTTTAATTTTTCGTGGCCATTTGGGTGGATAATTGGGCGAAATGGCCCGAACGGGGCATTTTCAGGCCAAATTAGTGTGCTATAGCCCACGGTTTTAGGGGTGGGCCCGGGGTTCGGGCGTACTGTGGGCCCAAAATCGACTAGGGCGTGCTATGGAAGTTGGGGATCATCCCAGTATGGTCCATTTTATTTTTTGTGGCCATTTGGGAGGATAAAAGTGAAAAACGGCACAAACGGGGCATTTTCGGGCCAAATCAGTGTGCCGACGGTTTTCGGGGGTTAGCCCGGGGTTCGGGCTTACTGTGGGCCAAAAATTGATCGGGGCTTTCCAAGGAGCTTGGGGATCACCCCAGGGGGTGTAACGGCGTGAACCGATCATTTTTGGGCTAAATTGGTGTGCCCACGATTTTGGGGTTGGGCCCGTGGTTCGGGTGTGCTGTTAGCCAAAAATTGATTGGGGCGTGCTAGGAAGGTTGGGGATCGTCATAACGTGGTCCGTTTAATTTTTCGTAGCTATTTAGGTGGACAAACGGGTGAAACAGAGCAAATGGTGCATTTTCGGGCCAAATCGGTGTGTTATAGCCTACGATTTTGGGGGTGGGCTCGAGGTTCAGGCGTACTGTGGGCCAAAAATTAACCGAGGCATCCCAGGAAGTTTTGGGATCATTCCAATATGGTCCATTTAATTTTTCATGGCCATTTGGATGGACAAACGAGCGAAAAGGCACAAACGGGGCATTTTTGGGCCAAATCGGTGTGCTATGGCCCACGGTTTCGAGGATGGGCGCAGGGTTTGGGTGTGCTGTGGGACAAAAATTGACCGGGGCATGCCAGGGAGGTTGGGATCATCCTAGTGTGGTCCGTTTAATTTTTTGTGGTCATTTGGGTGAACAAACAGGCGAAAATATGCGAATACAGCATTATTGGGCTAAATCAGTGTGCTGTAGCCCACAATTTCAGGGGTAAGTCCAGGTTTTGGGCGTGTTGTGGGTCGAAAAATAATCGGGGCATGCCAGGGAGGTTGGGGATCATCCCAGTATGGTCCGTTTAATTTTTTGTGGCCATTTGGGTAGACAAACGGGCAAAATGGCGCGAATGGGGCATTTTCGGGCCAAATCGGTGTGCTATAGCCCACGGTTATGGGGGTGGGCCCGGGGTCTGGGCATGTTGTGGGCCAAAAATTAAACAGGGCATGCCAAAGAGGTTGGGAATCACTCCTGTATGGTCCGTTTAATTTTTCATGACCATTTGGGTGGACAAATAGGCGAAACGGTTCGAACGGGGCATTTTCAGGCCAAATTAGTGTGCCGTAGACCACGGTTTTGGGGGAGGTCCCGGGGTTCGGGTGTGCCGTGGGCCGAATATCGACTGGGGCGTGCCGTTGAAGTTGGGGATCATCTCAGTGTGGTCCATTTAATTTTTCGTGGCTATTTGGGTGGACAAAAGGGAAAAACGGCACGAACGGGGCATTTTCGGGCCAAATTGGTGTGCTATATCCCACGGTTTTCGGGCGTGGGCCCGGGGTTTGGGCGTGATGTGGGCCAAAAATTGATCGGGACTTTCCATGGAGGTTGGGTATTGATACGATAAAGACAAGATAAGCACGAAACAACTCCAAAACAGTCCGCAAATCTTAAGGATCTGAGGACCTTTTTGGAGACCACTCTCGGATTCTGTATCAAAAAGAAGAATAAAAGATACAATGATGGCCTCCAAAATTGTCATCAAAACATAAAATGGCCATTTGTCCCGTATCATCCTCCCCTTCTTGAAAAGGATTCGACCTCAAATCCAAACCTTGCAAAACCGAAGAGAGGACAAACAAATACAAACTCCTCATGGCATGAGGGTTAGGGTTAGCATAACAAATCATCTCAACATGCCAAGGTTGCACATATTTGCAATATAACCAAGAATCCTTTTAAAGGAATATTAAAAACTCAATAAAAGATGTACAAAGGATTTGGTTATAGGATACATTAAGAGTGACACTTTGCTTGTCATGTAGACCAAGCAGCAAGTTTGGTGCACCAACATCACCACTTCTAAATTTGGCACCGGGGTCAAATGGGAAAAGTGGCCATAGACACGGGTCTCGACAACACTTCCCTTTCTCGTGGTCTACACCCAAACTAAATGACATACTCTCTACAATAACATTCATATCATCCAAAGAAAATAGAGAGTAGAGAAAGGTATCACTCAAATCGACTTCTACTAAGGTGCTCTCATGTGTGTACTCACTACTAGTTTCCCAATAATCACCATGAGTACTCTCAACAATGAAATCACACAAAGTAGAAGAAGAAGTAGCTTCCGCAACTACACATTCCTTACCCTTAAGAGTACTCTCATCTTCCAAGAAGAGATTTCCCTCTTTAGGAGGAATGTTGTCACACCATAGTGGGTTAGCATATAGGCTATAGCTTCCAAGGCAAGCTATACCATCATTTTCACCTCTAGGTTCATTAGGAGTGTTTAAATCATCTTCAAACAAAAAAGAGTGTGATCTACCTCACGGACAGATTTGGAACAAGCAAGTTCCTCACTCTCTAAACGATCAATATCAAGTTTTAAGGATGTTTCAAACATAAAATTACCCTAAGAAAAGCTCTCGGGTTCATTCTCACTTTGATCAACATTTTCAACATCATCACACACTTGAGTTTCATTACTTACATCATACACATCCTCAAGTGGTGGGTAATTTTCACACATAAGTTGATCAACACAAATTTCAGAAGATAATGTACTTTCATTCAACATAATGGTTTCAACACTAGGTGGACATAAATTGATCTTACAAGAAGAGTCAATTCGGTCATCAATAGGATTAACTAGTGTATCCACACTCACAACATGTACATCATCATAAAGTGTCAAAGAAACAATAGACTCACATATAGGCAAGCTACAACTCACACTCAATGGGCTACTAGCCACACAATTATCATTCACATGTACAAAAGTGTAAGAGTTAGCCATTTTACCTTGAAGTCCTTGATTGTATTCTTATTGTCATGGTTTGAAGGTCCTCCAAAAGCTTGGGTAGCAACTTCCTTTTGGAATTGTTCTTCTTCTCTTTCCATGTTGGTACCTACACAAATGTCCTTAGAAATAGAAGGACAACCAATGTTAGCATGGTTTGGTGGTAATCCCCTCACTTTGCTCCACACAACCTCTCTTTTTTCCACTCTCGGATTACCACCTTGCACTCCCTTACTCCTCTCAATCTTTTGTCTCTCATAATAATTCGGATTGGAGTAGGTAGGCATTTCTCTTCGTGGCTTAGGCAGCAAGTAAGTCATGAGGCAATTCCCCCATTGGTTTCTTACAATAATTGGCCAATTTTGCACGTTTGGAACTCTATGTTGTGCAAACCAATCGACACCTAAGCATACATGACCGTATGTCAATGGAAGAATATCGCACCACACCTCCTTATGGTATTCAAATTGGGAGAAGACAACCTTGACCCTCTCGGTAACCTTAAACCCGTCAAAGAAGTATGGAACAAGTAAAGGCTCACAAAACAACCCCAAGTAGTCAACCATGGATGGAACGATGTAGTTTCTATAGTACCTATCATTTAGCACAACGAGGCAGCCCGGTATCCCACACATGGTCACCTTTCCGGAGTGTACACTCCTTCTTGGATCAACATTGTAAGGCATACGAGTACCCCTTGGTTTTGGAGATGCATACCCTCTTCTTCTCATTGGACAACCTCCACTAGATCTAGTATAACCATTCACACTATATCGACTTTGATAAGAAGTACTACAAGGTGGAGAATATGGATCTTCATACTCCTCACGTGAACTCTCATCATAGCTCTCATAAGCTTGCGAACAAAAGGGTTATACCTAACACCAAATCTAGGTTCGGAGTAAGAAGTGTAAGACTCCTCACATGCCCCAACATCATCATAAGATCCATCACGAGGTCCTACATCATCTCCAAAGTTACCATAAGCACTAGGCACTTCATTCACCTCATTTTCTCCCTCAAAACAGTAACTTTCAAATCTGCCCAAGTTTCGATCATAGCTATTTTCATAGCCTCCGCAATCTCCCTAAACTTCGTGGCCATAAAACCCCTTACTACAATCATAGTCTCCCATGTTGTAGTCACAATAATCCCCGGATATCGAAGACATATTCCCCTTATATCACCTTTTAAACCTACAAAATGAACAAATAAGATTAGTAGTAAAAGCTTCTCACTAACACTCGTATTCACTCACCTTTGTGATTCTCACAATTGGAGAGGCGAATATTGAAAGTTGCTTATACTCCGGTAGTCAATAGGATGTCAATTCTACTTGGCGGCCAGAATAGATTCTTGTTTGATCGACTCAAGACACAAAAAATAAAATTTACTTACGAACTTGAAACAAAGAAGTTACTACGAGTTAAAAAATGAGAAAAGCACACAAATAACGAAGACACGAAGAAACAGATTCAATAATTAATCTACAACTAAGTAGGTGATTACTAGTTGTTAATTAATTCTAGAATCAAGACATGAAACTAATGAAACAATAAGATGAAACTAAGAATCTAAAATTTTGAGCTCGGAAATATTGTGTGAACAGTAGCAGTGATGACGTGGCAGCCACGTATTAGTTCGATTTTATCAAGTGGTTATTCTCAAATGTTCAAGTCTTGGTCAAAAAATTAATTTAGATTGGTGGAATTTGTTTTAGAAGGGAAAATAAGTCTTGGAGCCTTTTTCAATTTTCAAGACTTGACTTTTTATTGTACTTCTCCTTAAAACATGGATCCTTAAATCATGGAAAAGTGTTAGAAAGTGGTTGAGACTTGATTGATAGGTCCTTGTTGGTTGTAGTGTCTTTCAAGACTAACAAATAATACACCCTTTTCCTTCAACTTTTTGGATTTAACATTCACTTTATCTTCAACAAGATATGAAGGTGGTGATGAACATCAAGAACAACAACAACAACACCAAGAACTACAACAATAAACTTCAAGAACACCAACAATTTTCACACGGCCAAATCCAATCCACAATAACAATATCTCCAACACTTGGCCAAGACAACTACAAATTCAACAAGTTCAAGCTCAAGTTTAGATGTAGACTCAAAGTGTTAGTGGACAAGAAAACTAACACTAGAAACAAAAAAAAAAACAAGAACACTACTAGATCTATACATACAACAAACAAATCTCGGCCAAGACACAACAAGAACACAATTTTCTGCCAAGAACACAAAGGTGGCAGATTTGACTGTTTCTGGAATTTTCAGATTTCAGTTTTTTTTTTTTTTGTAGATTTCAAGGTCTCAAGCCCAAGATTGATCTTGTGGGAACAAAATCAAGCCATTCTTTGATACCAAATGATACGATAAAGGCAAGAGAAGCACGAAACAACTCCAAAACAGTCCGCAAATCTTAAGGATCCGAGGACCTTTTTGGAGACCACTCTCGGATTCGCTATTAACAAGAAGAATACAACATACAATGATGTATATATCACCAAAAAACAGCTACAAAATGTGATGAACAAGATGAACAACAATAACACAAGTTTCGGATTCAATAAAGGACCCAAAACAGTCCACTACACAAGATAACAACAACAAAAGTAAAGGATAGATAGTGAGACCAAGATTATTACAATATTAAGAACTAAAGAGTGTATTAAACTCAAAAATCCCTAATGAATGTAATAATCCAAACCACACTCTTACGGTGACCACCAAGGGAATGAACTTACCTCAAGATCTACCGTTTCCAAGCAAAGATCAATATTGGCTTTTCCAAGCCCTATGCTAAGGATGGCTTTTCCAAGCCCTACAACTAAGGGTGTTACACTCTCAAAAGAGAGAAAATATGTCTTTCAATTCTTCATCATTCAAAATCTAGTGAAAATAAGACTAAGGGGGCCTATTTATAATATATTACAAATAAAGATAAAAAGACCATTTTTCCCTTAATGAGAGGGGCGGCCATAGTGTGTAAATACACCATGTGTAATGTCCAAAATGATCTTACTTAAGGTCCAAAACCATGAGTCCACAACCTTAAATGCTTCAAGAAATCTTCCACACGCGAGATTGCTTTAAGTTATGCTCAAAACGGGTCCTCCATGCATTTTCTTGTATTCTCGAGGTGACCAAGTCTTGAGCCTCTATGTGTTGGCCTCCAAAAATATCATCAAAAGATAAGATGACCATTTGTCCCGTATCAGGGATCATTCCAGTGTGGTCTGTTTAATTTTTTTTGTCGTCATTTGGGTGGACAAACAGGCGAAACAACGCGAATAGCCCATTTTCAGGCCAATTCGGTGTGCTATAGCCCACGGTTTTGGGGTTAGGCCCGGGGTCTAGGCGTGCTATGGGTCAAAAATTGACCGGGGCATGCCAGGGAAGTTCGGGATCATCCCAGTATGATTCGTTTAATTTTTAGTCGCCATTTGGGTGGACAAACGGGAAAAATGGCATAAACGGGGAATTTTCAAGCCAAATCGGTGTGCTATAGCCCTGGTTTTGGGGTGGGCTCGAGGTCCGGGCATGTTGTGGGCTTAAAGTGTATTGGGGCATACCATATAGGTTGGGGATCATCCCAGTGTGGTTCTATTAATTTTTTGCGGCCATTTAGGTGGACAAACAGGCAAAACGGTGCGAACAGGGCATTTTTGGGCTAAATCGGTGTGCTATAACCCACGATTTTGGTGGTGGGATCGGGGTACGAATGCGTTCTTGGCCAAAAATTAACTGGGACGTGCCTGGGAGGTTTTGGATCATTCTAATGTTGTCCATTTAATTTTTTGTGGCCATTTGGGTGAAAAATGGGCAGAACAGCGTGAATGAGGCATTTTCTGGCCAAATCAGCGTGCCATAGACCACGGTTTTAGGGGTGGGCCCAGGGTTCGGGATGTTGTGCGCCAAAAACTGACTTGGCGTGCCATGGATTTTGGGGATCGTCCCAGTATGGTCCGTTTAATTTTTTATGGCTATTTGGGTGGTCAAACGGGCAAAAGGGCGTGAACGGGGCATTTTCGGGCCAAATCGGTATGCTATAGCCCACGGTTTCAGGGTGGGCCTAGGGTCCGGGCGTTTTGTTTTCCAAAAATCAACCAGGGCATGCTAGGGAGGTTGGGGATCGTATTAGTATGGTCCGTTTAATTTTTCGTCGCCATTTGGGTGGACAAACAGGGGGAACGACGCGAGCCGGGAATTTTTAGGCTAAATTGGTGTGTTATAACCCACAATTTTGGGGGTGGGCCCGAGGTCCGGGCGTGCTGTAGGCCAAAAATTGATCGGGGCGTGCCAGAGAGGTTGAGGATTTTCCCAGTGTGGTTCGTTTAATTTTTTGTGGCCATTTAGGTGGACAAACGGGCAAAACAACGCTAAAGCTGCATTTTCGGGCCAAGTCGGTGTGCTATAGCCTACGGTTTCGGGGATGGGCTCGGGGTCCGGATGTGCTGTGGGCCTAAAATCGACCGTGGAGTGCCAGGGAGGTTGGGGATTATCCCAGTGTGGTCCGTTTAATTTTTTTTGGCCATTTGGGTGGACAAACGGGTGAAACGGCGTGAATGGAGCATTTTCGGGCCAAATCGGTGTGCTATATCCCACGGTTGAGGGGGTGGACCCAGGTTTCGAGCATGCTGTGGGTCGAAAATTGATCAGGGTATGCCAGGAAGTTTGGGTGGACAAACGGGCAAAATGGCACGAACAGAGTATTTTCGGACCAAATCGATATGCTATAGGCCACGGTTTTGGGGTTGGGACCGGGGTCCGAGCGTGCTGTGGGCCAAAAATCGATCTGGGGCATGCCAGAGAGGTTGGGGATCTTCCCAGTGTGTTCCATATAATTTTTTGTGGCCATTTGGGTGGACAAACGGGCAAAATAGCGCGAATGGGGCATGTTTTGAGCCAAATCGGTGTGCTATAGCCCATGGTTTCAGGGGAGGGCTAAGGGTCCTGGCGTGTTGTGGGTCAAAAATCGATCGGGGCATGCCAGGGAGGTTGGGGATTGTCCCAGTGTGGTCCGTTTAATTTTTGTGGCCATTTGTGTGGATAAACGGGTGAAACGGCGCAAATAGGGCATTTTTTGGCCAAATCGATGTGCTATAGCCCACGGTTTCGAGGGTGGGCCAGGGGTCCGGGCGTTCTGTGGGCCAAAAATCGATAGGGGCATGCCAGGGAGGTTGGGGATCATCCCAATATAATCTGTTTAAATTTTCGTGGCCATTTGGGTGGACAAAATGGCAAAACGGAATGAACGGGGTATTTTGGGGCCAAATCAAAGTGCTATAGCCCACGGTTTTAGGGGTGGGCCCGGGCGTTCTGTGGGCCAAAAATCGACCGAGGTTTGTCAGGGATGTTGGGGATATTTCCAGTATGAACCTTTTAATTTTTCGTGGCCATTTGGGTGAACAAAAGGGCAAACCGGTGCGAACGGGGCATTTTTGGGCCACATCCGTGAGCTATAGCCTAATATTTTGGGGGTGGGCCCAGGGTCCGAGCGTGCTGTGGGACGAATATTGACCGGGCCATGCCACGGAGGTTGGGGATCATCCCAGCGTGGTCTGTTTAATTTTTCGTGGCCATTTAGGTGGACAAACGGGCGAAAGGGGGTGAATTGGGCATTTTTGGGCCAAATCGGTGTGCTATTACCCACGATTTTGTGGGTGGGCCCGGGATCCCTGCGTGCTGTGGTCCAAAAATCATTCGGGGCATGCCAGGTAGGTTGGGGATCATCCCAGTATTGTCCGTTTAATTTTTGTGGCCGTTTGGTGGGCAAACGGGTGAAATGGAGCTAATGGTGCATTTTTGGGCCTAATCGATGTGTTATAGCCCACGATTTTGGGGGTGGGCATGAGGTTCGGGCGTGCTGTGGGCCAAAAATTGACTGAGGCATGCCAAGGAGTTTGGGGGTCTTGCAAGTATGGTCCGTTTAATTTTCCGTGGCCATTTAGGTGGACAAACGATCGAAAAGGCACAAACGGGGCATTTTTGAGCCAAATCGGTGTGCTATAGCCCACGGTTTCGTGGGTGAGCTCAGGGTTTGGGTGTGTTGTCGGCCAAAAATCGATCGAGGCATGCCAGGGAGATTGGTGATCATCCCAGTGTGGTCCGTTTAATGTTTTGTGGCCATTTGGGTGAACAAACGGGAAAAAATATGCGAATGGAGCATTTTTGGGCAAAATTGGTGTGCTATAGCCCACGATTTCGGGGGTGGGTCCGGGTTCCGGGCATTCTGTGAGTCAAAAATCGAATGAGGCGTACCAGGGAGGTTGCGGATCATCTCAGTGTGGTCCATTTATTTTTTCATGGCTAATTGGGAGAACAAACTGGTAAAATGGCATGAACGGGGGATTTTTGGGGCAAATAGGTTTGCTATAGCCCACGGTTTTGGGGGTGGGCCTGCGGTCCGGGCGTGTTGTGGTTCAAAAATCGATCGGGGCATGCCAGGGAAGTTGGGGATCGTCCCAGTCTGGTCCGTTTAATTTTTTGTGGCCATTTGGGTGGACAAACGAGTGAAACGGCGCGAATGAGGCATTTTTGGGCTAAATCGGTGTGCTATAGCCCACGGTCACGGGGGTGGAACCGGGGCTCCGGGCGTGCTGTGGGCCAAAAATCTATCGGGGTATGCCAGGGAGTTTGTGAATCGTTCTTGTGTGGTCCGTTTAATTTTTTGTGGCTATTTGGGTGGACAAACGGGCGAAACGACGCAAACAGGGCATTTTCAGGCCAAATTAGTGTGCTATAGCCCACGGTTTTGGGGGTGGGCCCGGGGTCCGGACATGCTGTGGGCCGAAAATCAACATTGGCGTGCCATGGAAGTTGGGGATCATCCCAGTGTGGTCCATTTAATTTTTCGTGGCCATTTGGGTTGACAAAGGGGAAAAATGGCATGAACGAGAAATTTTGGGGCAAATCGGTGTGCTATAGCCCACGGTTTTTCGGGGTGGTCCCGGGGTCCGGGTGTGTTGTGGGCCAAAGATTGACCGGGGCTTGCCAGGGAGTTTGGGGATAGTCCTAGTCTGGTTCATTTAATTTTTTGTGGCTATTTGGGTGGACAAACGGGCGAAACAACGCGAATGAGGCATTTTCAGGCCAATTCGGTGTGCTATAGCCCACGATTTCGAGGGTGGGCCCGGAGTCCAAGCGTGTTATGGGTCAAAATCAACCGGGATATTCTAGATAGGTTGAGGATCATCCCAGTATGGTATGTTTAATTTTGTCACCATTTGGCTGGAAAAACGGGTGAAACGGCACAAGCGGGGCATTTTCAAGATAAATCGGTGTGCTATAGCCCCAGTTTTGGGTGGTCCCAGGGTCTGGGCATGTTGTGGGCTCAAAATCAACTGGGGCATGCCATGGAGGTTGGGGATCATCCCAGTTTGGTCCGTTTAATTTTTTGTGGCCATTTGGGTGGACAAACAAGCAAAACAGTATGTACAGGGCATTTTCAGGCTAATTCGATGTGCTTTAGCCCACGATTTTGGTGGTGGGCCTAGGGTCCGGATGCGTTGTTGTTCGAAAATTAACTGGGGCATGCCTGAGAGGTTGGGGATCACCCCAGTGCGGTCCAATTAAATTTTCGTGGCCGTTTAGGTGGACAAACGGGCAAAACGACACGAATAAGGCATTTTCAGGCCAAATCGGCGTGCTATAGCCCACGATTTTGGGGTGGGTCCGGGGTCCGAGCGTTCTGTTTGCCAAAAATCAACCAGGGCATGCCAGGGAGGTTGGGGATTGTCCTAGTATGGTCCGTTTAATTTTTCGCGGCCATTTGGGTGAACAAACGGGGGAAACGGCGCGAACCGGGCATTTTCAGGCTAAATTGGTGTGTTATAGCCCACAATTTTGGGGGTGGGCAGGGGTTCGGGCGTGTTGTAGGCAAAAAGTTAACCGGGGCAAGCCAGGGAGGTTGGGATTTTCCCAGTGTGGTCTATTTAATTTTTCGTGGCCATTTAGGTGGAAAAACAAGAGAAACGGCGTGAACGGTGCATTTTCGGGCCAAGTCGGTGTTCTATAGCCCACAATTTTGGGGGTGAGCCCGGGGTTCGGGCGTGTTGTGGGCCAAAAATCGACCGTGGAATTCCAGGGAGGTTGGGGATCATCCCAGTGTGATCCGTTTAATTTTTCGTGGCCATTTATATGGACAAACGGGCGAAACGGTGCAAACGGGGCATTTTCGGACCAAATTGGTGTGCTATTACCCACGGTTTTGGGGGTGGGCACGGTATTTGGGCGTGCTGTGGGCCAAAAATCAACCGAGGCATGCCAGGGAGGTTGGGGATCATCCTATTATGGTCCATTTAATTTTTCGTGGCCATTTGGTTGGAAAAATAGGCGAAAGGGCGTGAATAAGGCATTTTTGGGGTAAATTGGTGTGCTATAGCCCACGATTTCGAGGTTGGGCCCGGGGTTCGGAAGTGTTGTGGGTCAAAAATCGACCGGGCCATGCCAGGGAGATGGGGGATTATCCCTGTGTGGTCCGTTTAAATTTTTTGTCCATTTGGGTGGACAAATGGGTGAAACAGCGTGAATGCGGCATTTTAGGGCCAAATCGGTGTGCTATAGCCCACGGTTGAGGGGGTGGGCCCGGGTTTCGGGCGTGCTATGGGTAAAAAATCGATCGGAGCATGCCAAAAAGGTTAGGAATAGTCCCTGTGTGGTCCGCTTAATTTTTTGTAGCCATTTGGGTGGACAAACGGCAAAACATTGTGAATGAGGTATTTTCGAGCCAAATTAATGTGTTATAGCCCACAGTTTCAGGGGTGAGCTCGGGGTACGGGCGTGTTGTGGGCCAAAAATCGACCGAGGCATACCAGCGAGGTTGGGGATCGTACCAGTGTGATCCTTTTAATTTTTTATGGCTATTAGGGTGGACAAAATGGCGAAACGGCATAAATGGGGCATTTTCGAGCTAAATTGGTGTGCTATAGCCCACGATTTTTGGGGTGGGCCCGGGGTCTGGGCCTGCTGTGGGTTGAAATTTGACTAGGGTATGCCAGGGAGGTTGGGGATCATCCCAGTATAGTCCGTTTAATTTTTCGTGACCATTTGGGTTAACAAACGGCCGAAACGACGCGAACGGAGCATTTTCCAGCAAATCAGTGTGCTATAGACTACAGTTTTGGGGGTGGGCCCAAAGTTCGGGCGTGCAGTAGGCCGAAAATCGATCGGGGCGTGCCAGGGAGGTTGGGGAACATTCCAGTGGTTCGTTTAATTTTTTGTGGATATTTGGTTGGACAAACGAGCGAAACAGCGCGAACGGGGCATTTTTGGACCAAATTGATGTGCTATAGGCCATGGTATTGGGGTTGGTCCCGAGGTCCGGGCGTGCTGTGGGCTGAAAATCAACTAGGGAATGCCAAGGAGGTTGGGGATAGTCCCAGTGTGTTCCATTTAATTTTTTGTGGCAATTTGTGTGGGAAAATGGGCGAAAAAGCGCGAATAGGGCATTTTTTTAGCCAAATCGGTGTGCTATATTCCACGGTTTCAGGGGAGGGCCAGGGGTCCTGGCGTGCTGTGGGTAAAAAATCGGTCGGGGCATGCCAGAGAGGTTGGGGATTGTCCCAGTTTGGTCCGTTTAGGTTTTCGTGGCCATTTGAGTGGACAAACGGGCGAAACAGTGCGAATAGGGAATTTTTTGGCCAAATCGGTGTGCTATAGCTCACGGGTTCGGGGGTGGGCCAGGGGTCCGGGCATGCTGTGGTCCAAAAATTGACAAAAACGTGCCAGGGTGGTTGGGGATCGTCCCAATATGGTCCGTTTAAATTTTTGTGGCCATTTGGGTGGACAAAATTGTAAAACGACGCGAACGGGGTCTTTTGGGGCCAAATCGGAGTGCTATAGGCCACGATTTTGGGGGTGGGCCCGGGGTCCGAACGTGCTGTGGGCAGAAAATTAACCGGGGCTTTCCAGGGATATTGCGGATCATTCCAGTATGGTCTGTTTAATTTTTCGTGGCCATTTGGGTGGACAAACGGGCGAAATGGTATGAACGAGGTATTTTTGGCCTAAATCGCTGAGCTATAGCCCAAGATTTTGGGAGTGGGATCGGGGTCCGAGCGTGCTGTGGGCCGAAAATTTATTGGGGCATGTCAGGGAGGTGGGGGATCATCCTTATGTGTTCTGTTTAATTTTTTCATGGCCATTTGGGTGGACAAACGGGCGAAACAACGTGAATGGGGCATTTTTGGGTCAAATCGGTGTGCTATTGCCCATGATTTCGTGGGTGGGCCCAGGATACAGGCGTGTTGTGGTCCAAAAATCAATCGAGGCATGCCAGGAAGGTTGGGGATCGTCCTAGTATGGTCCGTTTAATTTTTCGTGGCCATTTACGTGGAAAAATAGAAGAAACGGCATGAACGAAGCATTTGTAGGGCAAATCAGTGTGCTATAGCCCACGGTTTCAGGGATGTGCTCGGGGTTCGGAAGTGTTGTGGGTCAAAAATTGGTCGAACTGTGCCAGGAAAGTTAGGGATCGTCCCAGTGTGGTCCGTTTAATTTTTTATGGCTATTTGGATTGAAAAACGAGCGAAACGGAGCGAACGGTGCATTTTCGAGCAAAAGTGGTGTACTATAGCACACGGTTTTTGGGGTGGACTCAGGGTCCGGGCGAGCTATTTGCCGAAAATCGACCAGGGCGTGCTAGGGATGTTGGGGATATCCCAGTATGATCCGTTTAATTTTTCGTGGCCATTTGGGGGGACAAACGGGCGAAATGGCGTGAAACGGGCGAAATGGCGCGAACGTGGCATTTTTGCGCCAAATCGGTGTGCTATAGCCCATCGTTTTGGGGGTGGTCTCGAGGTCCTGGCGTGCTGTGGGCCAAAAATCACCCGGGGTATGCCAGGGAGGTTGGGAATTGTCCTAGTGTGGTCTGTTTAATTTTTCGTGGCCATTTGGGTGAACAAACGGGCGTAACGGCATGAACCGATCATTTTCGGGCTAAATCAGTGTGCTATAGCCCACAATTTTAGGGGTGAGCTTGTGGTTCGGGTGTGCTGTAGGCCAAAAATCGACTGGGGCATGCCAGGAGGGTTGAGGATCATCCCAATGTGGTCCGTTTAATTTTCCGTGGCTATTTAGATGGACAAACGGGAAAAACAAAGCAAATGGTGCATTTTTTTGCCAAATCGGTGTGCTATAGACCACGGTTTTGGGGGTGGCCTTGAGGTTTGGGCGTGTTGTGAGCTGAAAATTGACTGAGGCATGCCAGGAAGTTTGAGGATAATTCCAATATAGTCCATTGAAATTTTTGTGGCCATTTAGATGGATAAACGAGCGAAAAGGCACAAACAGCGTATTTTTAGGACAAATCGGTGTGCTATAGCCTACGATTTCGGGGGTGGGCTCAGGGTTTGGGTGTACTGTGGGCTGAAAATTGACCGAGGCATGCCAGGGAGGTTGGGGATCATCCCAGTATGGTCCGTTTGATTTTTCGTGGCCATTTAGGTGGACAAACGATCGAAACAGCGTGAACGGGGCATTTTCAAGGCTAATCGGTGTGCTATAGCCCTCGGTTTTAGGGGTGGGCTCAGGGTCCAGGCGTACTATTTGCCAAAAATTAACCTGAGCCTGCCAGGGAGGTTGGGGATCGTCCCAGTATGGTCCGTTTAATTTTTCGTGGCCATTTGGGTGGACAAACGGGCAAACGGCACGAACAGGGCATTTTCAGGCCAAATCGGTGTGCTATAGCCCATGGTTTTGAGGGTGGGCTCGGGGTCCGGGCATGCTGTGGGCCAAAAATCAACCGAGTCATGCCAGGAAGGTTGAGAATCATCCCAGTATGGTCCGTTTAATTTTTTGTGGCCATTTCAAAGTACAAACGGGAGAAAAGGCGCGAACGTATCAATTTTTGGGCCAAATCGATGTGCTATAGCCCACGGTTTTGGGGGTAGGCCCGAGGATCGGGTGTGCTGTGGGTCGAAAATTGATTGGGGTGTGCTAGGGAGGTTGGGGATCATCCAAGTATGGTCCATTTAATTTTTCGTGGCCATTTGGGTGGACAAACGAGCAAAAAGCCGTGAATAGGGAATTTTCAGGCCAAATTGGTGTGCTATAGCCTACAATTTCGGGGGTGGGCCTGGAGTTCGGGCGTTCTGTGGTTTAAAATTGATCGAAGCCTTCTAGGGAGGTTGGGGATCGTCCCGATGTGGTACGTTTAATTTTTTGTGGCCATTTGGGTGGACTAACACGCGAAACAGCGCGAATAGGGCATTTTCGAGCCAAATCGATGTGTTATAGCCCACGATTACGGGGTGGGCCCGGGGTCCGGGAGTGCTTTGGGTCAAAAATCAACCGGGGTGTGCCAGGAAGGTTGGGAATTATCCCTGTGTGGTACGTATAATTTTTTGTGGCTATTTGGGTGGACAAATGGGCAAAACGACATGAACGGGACATTTCAGACAAAATCAGTGTGCTATAGCCCACAGTTTTGGGGGTGGGCTCAGGATCCGGGCGTGCTGTGGGCCAAAAATCGACTGGGGCATGCCATGAAGGTTGAGGATCGTCCCGGTGTGGTTCGTTTAATTTTTCATGGCTATTTGGGTGGAAAAACGGTCAAAGCGGTGCGAACGGGGCATTTTTGCGCCAAATTGGTGTGTTATAGCCACGGTTTTGAGGGTGGGCCCATGATTCGGACGTCCTGTAGGCCGAAAATCAACTGGGGCATGCCAGGGAGGTTGGGGATCATCCCAGTATGGTCTATTTAATTTTTTGTTGCTATTTGGGTAGACAAAATGGTGAAATGGAGCGAACGGGGCATTTTCAGGCTAAATCGGTGTGCTATAGCCCACGATTTTGGGTGTGGGCTTGGGGTTCGGGAGTGCTATGGTCTAAAAATTGACTGGGTCATGTCATGGAGGTTGGGGATCATCCCAGTGTGATCCGCTTAATTTTTTATGGCTATTTGGGTGGACAAACGGGCGAAACAGTGCAATCGGGGCATTTTTGGGCCAAATCAGTGTGCTATAGCCCACGGTTTTCCGGGTAGGCCCAGGGTCCAAGCGTTCTGTTTGCCAAAAATCAACCAGGGTGTGCCAGGGAGGTTGAGGATCATCTCAGTATGGTTGGTTTAATTTGACATGGCCATATGGGTGGACAAAAGGACCAAACGGCGCAAACCAGGCATTTTCGGGCTAAATCGTTGTTTTATAGCCCACGATTTTGGGTGTGGGTACGGGGTCCGTCCGTGTTGTAGGACGAAAATTGATCGAGGTGTGCCAGTGTGGTTAGGGATAGTCCCAGTATTGTCTGTTTAATTTTTTATGGCCATTAGGGTGGACAAAATGGCGAAACGGCGCGAACTGGGCATTTTTGGGCCATATCGATGTTCTATAGACCACAGTTTTGGGGGTGGGAATGGGGTTCGGGCATAATGTGGGCTGAAAATTAACCGGGGCATGCCAGGGAGATTTGGGATCATCTCAGTATGGTCCGTTTAATTTTTCGTGACCATTTGGGTGGACAAACGGGCAAAACAACGTGAATGGGGCATTTTCAGGCCAAATCGGTGTGCTACAGCCCATGTTTTCGTTGGTGGGCCTGGGGTTCGGGCGTGTTGTGGGCAGAAAATTGAGCGGGACATGGCAAGGAGGTTAGGGATCATCCCGTTATGGTACGTTTAATTTTTGGTGGCCATTTGGGTGGACAAACGGGCAAAACAGCGCGAATGGGGCATTTTTAAGCCAAATCGATTTGCTATAGCCCACGATTTTGGGTGTGAGCCTGGGGTCCGAGCGTGCTATGGGTCAAAAATCGACCGGGTCGTTCCTGGGAGGTTGGGGATCGTCCCAGTAAAGTTCATTTTTTTTGGCCATTTGGGTGGACAAACGAGCGAAACGGCATGAATGGGGCATTTTTGGGCTAAATTGGTGTACTATAGTCCATGGTTTTGGGAGTGGGCCCGGGGTCTGAGCGTGCTATTGGCCAAAAATTGACTGGGGCTTTCCAGGGGGTTGGGGATCATTCTAGTGTAGTCCATTTAATTTTTCGTGGCTATTTGGGTGGACAAACAGGCAAAACGGAGCGAATGGGGTATTTTCGGGCCAAATCAGTGTGCTATAGCCCACAGTTTTAGGGGTGGACCCAGGGTCCGGGCGTGCTATGCATTGAAAATCGATCGGGCCATGCCTGGGAGGTTGAGGATTGTCCCAGTGTGGTTTGTTTAATTTTTTGTGGCTATTTGGGCGGACAAACGGGCGAAACAACACAATTGGGGCATTTTCAGGACAAATTGGTGTTCTATAACCCCCGATTCTAGGGGTGGGCTCGTGATCCAGGCGTGTTGTGGCCCAAAAATTGATTGGGGTGTTTCAAAGAGGTTGGAGAACATCCCAGTATGGTCTGTTTAATTTTTTGTGTCCATTTGGGTGGGCAAACGAGGGAAACGGCGCGAACGAGGCATTTTCGAGCTAAATTGGTGTGTTATAGCCCATAATTTTAGGGTTGGGCCCGGGGTTCGGGCGTGCTGTGGGCCAAAAATTGACAGGGGCGTGCCAGGGAGGTTGGGGATCATCCCAGTATTGTTCGTTTAATTTTTTGGGTCCATTTGGGTGGACAAACGGGCGAAACATCGCAAACGGTACATTTTTAGGCAAATCGGTGTGCTATAGCCCACAATTTTAGAGTTAGGCCCGGGGTTCGGGCGTGCTGTGGGCTGAAAATCAACCGGGGCATGCCAGGGAGGTTGGGGATCATCCCAGTATGGTCCATTTAATTTTTTGTGGCCATTTGGGTGGATAAACGGGCAAAACAGCGCGAATGGGGTATTTTCTGGCTAAATTGGTGTGCTATAGCCCACGGTTTTGGGGGTGGGCCTGGGGTTCGGGCGTGATGTGGGAAAATAATTGACCGAGGCGTGCTAGGGAGGTTGGGGATCATCCCATTGTGCTTCATTTAATTTTTCGTGGCCATTTGGATGGACAAACGGGCGAAAGGCACGAACGGGGCATTTTCTGGCCAAATCGGTGTGCAATAGCCCACAATTTTGTGGGTGGGCTTGGGGTTCGGGCGTGCCGTGTGCCGAAAATTGACCGGGGCGTGCCAGGGAGGTTGGGGAGGTTCGGGCGTGCCGTGGTCCGTTTAATTTTTTGTGGCCATTTGAGTGGACAAAAGGGCAAAACAGCGCGAAAGGGGCATTTTTTAGGCTAAATCGGTGTGCTATAGCCCACGATTTTGGGTGTGGGCCCGGGGTCTGGGCATGCTATTGCCCGAAAATTGACTTTGTCTTGCCAGAGAGGTTGGGGATCAACTAAGTATGGTCCATTTAATTTTTTGTGGCTATTAGGGTGGATAAACGGGTGAAACGACGTGAATGGGATATTTTCGAGCTAAATCGGTGTGCTATAGCCCACAATTTCGGGGGTGGGCCTGGATTCTAGGTGTACTTTGGGTCGAAAATCGACCGAGGCGTGCCAGGGAGGTTGGAAACTATCCCTGTGTGGTCCGTATAATTTTTTGTGGCTATTTGGGTGGACAAACGGGCAAAACGGTGCGAACGGGGCATTTTCGAGCCAAATCGATGTGCTATAGCCCATGGTTACGGGGTAGGCCCAGGGTATGGGCGTGCTGTGTGCCAAAAATCATTCGGGGCGTGCCAGGGAGGTTGGGAATTGTTCCTGTGTGGTCTGTATAATTTTTCGTGGCTATTTGGATGGAGAAACGGGTGAAACGGAGTGAACGGGGCATTTTCGAGCCAAATCAGTGTGATATAGCCCACGATTTTGGGGGTGGGCCTGGGGTCCGGGCATGCTGTGGGCCAAAAATTGACTGGGGCATGCCATGAAGGTTGGGGATCATCCAGGTGTGGTCCGTTTAATTTTTCATGGCCATTTGGGTGTACAAACGGTCTAAGAGATGCGAACGAGGCATTTTCGGGCCAAATCGGTGTGTTATAGCCCACGGTTTCGAGGGTGGTCCCGTGGTCCAAATGTGTTGTGGGCTGAAAATCAACTGAGGCATGCCAGGGAGATTGGGGATCATCCCAGTGTGGTTTATTTAATTTTTCATTGCATTTGGGTGGACAAAATGGCAAAACGGCGCGAACGGGGTATTTTCAGGCTATATTGGTGTGCTATATCCCACGATTTTGGGGGTGTACATGAGGCTCGGGAGTGCTGTGGGCCGAAAATCGACTCGGGCATGCCATGGAGGTTGGGGACCGTCCCAGTGTGGCTCGTTTAATTTTTTATGGCCATTTGGGTGGACAAACTGGCAAAACAGCTCGAACGGGGCATTTTCGGGCCAAATCGGTGTGCTATAGCCCACTGTTTTGGGGGTGGGCCTGAGGTCCAGGCATGCTATTTGCCAAAAATCGACCAGGGCTTGCCAGGGAGGTTGGGGATTGTCCCAGTGTTGTCCATTTAATTTTCCGTGGACATTTAGGTGGACAAACGGGCGAAATGGCATGAACGGGGCATTTTCGGCCCAAATCGGTGTGCTATAGCCCACGGTTTTGGGGTTGAGCCTGGGGTCTGAGAGTGTTGTGGGTTGAAATTCGATTGGGGCGTTCCATTGAGGTTGGGGATCATCCCAATGCGGTCCATTTAATTTTTTGTGGCCATTTGGATGGACAAACGGGCGAAGCGGCATGAACATGGCATTTTTGGGCCAAATCAGTGTGGTGTAGCCAACAATTTTGGGGGTGGGCCCAGGATCCGGGCGTGCTATTTTTCAAAAATTGACCAGGGCTTGCCAAGGAGGTTGGGGATCATCACAGTATGGTCCATTTAATTTTACATGGCCATATGGGTGGAAAAATGGGTGAAACGACGCAAACAGGGCATTTTTGGGCTAAATTAGTGTACTATAGCCCACGGTTTTAGGGGTGGGCCTGAGGTCCGGGCGTGCTGTTAGTCAAAAATCGACCGGGGCATGCCAGGGAGGTTGGGGATCATCCTAGCATGGTCCATTTAATTTTTCGTGGCCATTTGGGTGGACAAAATGGTGAAATGGCTCAAATGGGGTATTTTTTGGGCTAAATCGGTGTGCTATAGCCCACGGTTTCGGAGATGGGCTAGGCGTCGGGGCATGCTGTGGGCCAAAAATTGATTGGGGCATGTCAGGGAGGTTAGGGATCATCCCAGTATGGTCCATTTAATTTTTTGTGGCCATATGGGTGGACAAACGGGCGAAACAGCATGAACGGGGCAATTTCGAGCCAAATCGGTGTGCTATAGCACTCTGTTTTGGGGGTGAACCTGTTTCTGGGCCTTCTGTGGGCCTAAAATTGATCGAGGCATGCCAGGGAGGTTGGGAAACATCCTAGTGTGGTCCGTTTAATTTTTCTTGGCCATTTGAGTGGACAAATGGGTGAAACGGCGCGAACAGGCATTTTCGGGCGAAATGGGTGTGCTATAGCCCACAGTTTTAGGGTGGTCCTGGGGTTCGAGCGTGCTGTGTGATATGGGAAAAATGGTCATATTTTCTTTCGATGACTTCTTTAGAGGCCAACACATAGAGGCTCAAGACTTAGTCACCTCAAAGATACGAGAACATGCATTGAGGACCCGTTTTGAACATGTCCTTAAACAAACCCGTGTGTGGAAGATTGCGTGGGGGCTTACATTTGATGCCAACTCGAGACTACAAGTTTTGAAGCGTGACCTTATGGTTTTGTATCATTGAAGAAGCACCCTTAATTAAGGGTATTTTGGGGGTTGCACATGTTAAAGAAACAACCTATGACCTCCTCTGTCATTAAGGGTATTTTGGTCCATTATACTATGTAATAAGCTAGGCTATATATAGTCTCTTATTAGGTCTTTTCTCTTTAGTGTTTAAATGATGAATGTATGAAACACTTGAAAATCCTCTCTCTTGAGAGTAGACCACCTTAGTGTAGTCTTAGTTAGGGCTTGGAAAAGCCATCCTTAGTATAGGGCTTGGAAAAGTCAATATTGACCTTTGCTTGGAAACGGTGGATCTTGAGGTGAATTGATTTCCTTAGCGGTCACCGTAAGAGTGTGGTTTTGATTATTACATTCATTAGAGTTAGTGTTGAAATATACTTGGTTCTTAATCTTGTAATAATCTTGGTCTCACTATCTATCCTTTCATTATTTTGTAAATCCGTGTGTTTTTGTGTTTGTCATCTTGTATCCCTTTGTGTTGCTTGTTCTTATCACGTTTTGCTACTGTTTTGGCATCTTGGTGGGCTGTTTTTGTATCATTTGGTATCAAAGCCATCATTGATTTCGTTCCCACGAGATCAATCTTGGGTTTGTTCACTCAAAAATAAAAAATAAAATTGTTGAAAAGCTGAAAAACTCACAAATAGTAATCAGTCCACGTTTTTGTGTTTAGGCCGAAATTTGAAGCCTAGTTTTCTTGTGATTTTTGTGTGTTTTGTGTGTTCTAGTGTTAGATCTTTGTTTCCTAACATTAGAAGAGGTGTCCAAGGTCGTAAATCTCACAAAAAGAAGTTATTCTATAGGTTTGGTGTCTAGCCCGAAGTGTTGTTGTTGTTTGGCCAAATTTGTGTCTAGATTTAGGTGTTGTTTTGATTGTCTTTGTTGTTTCTGGTGTTGGTTTTCTTTCTCTGTGACACTACTTGAGTCTAACCGAAGTTCTTGAGCAAAAAAAAATTGTAAGTTGTTTTGGGAAGAGTGGATGGTTTTGTTATTATTGTTGTTGAAGTTCTTGTGTTGTGCTGAAGAAGTCTTGTAAAAGGTTGTTGTTTGATCCAAATTCAAAGGGAAGAGAGTGTGGGCTCTTGTTAGTCTTGAAACAACTTTCAAGACATTACCAAATAGGAAAAAGAACAAAAGACCTCCCAAAAGTCTTCATACCAAAAGGGAGTAAGTTCATTTTTCTAGACAAGCCAAAAGAGGAAAGGAGGACAAGACCTCTAAAAGGTTGTCTTGCCAAAAAGGTGAAAGTTGGTCAAGGTTTGAATTTTGAAAAAAAGTACTTAAAGTCTTGTTTGTTAACCTACCAAAACCAAAATTCCCCCATCTTTGTGAAATTTGAACAACCAAAATTGTGGAACAAAATATTTCAACTTCAACAATATTTTTTGTCCATCGACCAATAGTCGAGTGCCACATCATCAATAGCTCAAGAACGTTAGAATTCCTAGTTTCACTTTTTTGATTCTATCGGTTTCAATTTTTTTAGTTCTCATACTAATTAGCAAACTAGTAAATACCTACTAGATTGTAGATTAGTTTTTGAGTATGTTTTCTTTCGTGTTAAGCGTTGTATTTTGTGCTTTTCTCGTTAATAAGTCGTAGTATTTTCTTTGTTTTAAGTTCGTAAGTAAATTTTGTTTTTTTTTCTTGAGTCGATCAAACAAGAATCCATTCCGGCCGCCAAATAAAATTGACATCCTATTGACTACCAGAGTATAAGCAACTTTCAATATTCGCCGCTCCAATTGTGAGAATCACAAAGGTGGGTGTATACGAGTGTTGGTGAGGAGCTTTTACTACTAATCTTGTTTGTTCATTGTGTCGGTAAAAAGGTGATATAAGGGGAACATGTCTTCGATAGCCAGGGATTATTGTGACTACAACATGGGAGACTATGATTGTAGTGAGGGGTTTTATGGATACGAAATTGAGGGAGATTGCGGAGGCTATGAAAATAGCCATGATCAAAACTTGGGTAGATTTGAGAGTTACGGTTTTGAGGAGGAAAATGAGGTGAATGAAGTTCCTAGTGCTTATTGTGAATTTGGAGATGATGTAGGACCTCGTGATGGATCTTATGATGACGTTGGGGCATGTGAGGAGACTTACACTTCTCACTCCGAACCTAGATTTGGTGTTAGGTATAACCCTTTTGTTCGCAAAGCTTATGAGAGCTATGATGAGAGTACACATGAGGAGTGTGAAAATTTATATTCTCCACCTTGTAGTACTTCTTATCAAGGTCGATATAGTGTGAATGGTTATACTAGCTCTAGTGGAGGTTGTCCAACGAGAAGAAGAGGGTATGCATCTCCAAAATTGAGTGGTACTCGTGTTCTTTACAATGTTGATCCGAGAAGGAGTGTACACTCTGGAAAGGTGACCATTTGTGGGATACCGGGCTGCCTCATTGTGTTAAATAATAGGTACTATAGTAACTACATTGTTCCATCCATGGTTGACTACTTGGGGTTGTTTCGTGAGCCTTTACTTGGTCCATACTTCTTGGACGGGCTTAAGGTTACCGAGAGGGTCAAGGTTGTCTTCTCCCAATTTGAAAACCATGAGGAGGTGTAATGCGATATTCTTCCATTGACATACGGTCATGTATGCTTAGGTGTTAATTGGTTTGCACAACATAGAGTTCCAAATGTGCAAAATTGGCCAAATATTGTAAGAGACCGGTGAGGAAATCACCTCGTGACATACATGTTACCTGAGCCACAAGGAGAAGTGAATACTTACTCCAATCCTAATGCTTATAAGAGACAAAATATTGAGAGGAGTAAAGGTGTGCAAGGTGGTAATTCAAGAGTGGAAAAAAGAGAGGTTGTGTGGAGCGAAGTGAGGGGATTGGCACCAAACCGAGCTAACATTGTTTGTCCTTCTATTTCTAAGGACATTTTTGTAGGTACCGACATGGAAAGTGAAGGAGAGCAATGACGAAGTAAAGTTTCTGCCCAATCTTGTGGAGGTCCTTCACAACACGGAAAAGGAGAGTCGACTCAAGAACTTCAAGGTCAAATATATAACTCTTACACTTTTGTGCATATGAATGATTATTGTGTGGCTAGTAGCCTATTGAGTGTGAGTAGTAGCTTATTTACTTGTGAGTTTAATGATTCTTTGCCTTTTGTTGATGATGTACATGTTGTGAGTGTGGATACACTAATTGATCCTATTGATGACCAAATTGACTCTTCCTATAAGATCAATTTATGTACACCTTGTGTTGAAGCCTATATGTTGAACGGAAGTACATCGTCTTGTCTAATTGGTGTTGATCAACCTATTTTTAAAAATTGTCCACCACTTAAGTATGTGTGCGATGTGATTAATCAAACTCAAGTGAGTGAAGTATTTGAAAAAGTTGGTCAACAAAAGGGGAGTGAACCTGAGTGCTATTCTTGGGACAATCTTGTGCTTGAAACCACTTTGAAACTTGATATTGATCTCTTAGAGAGTGAGGAACTTGCTTGTTCCAAATATGCCCATGGGTTGGATCATGCACTCTTTAGGTATAATGTCTTGTTTGAAAGTGATATAAACACTCCTAATGAGCCTAGTGGTGTAAAAGATGGTATAGCTAACCTTGGAGGTTATATCCTATATGTTAACCCACTATGGTGTGACAACATTCCTACTAAAGATGAAAATCTCTTCTTGGAAGCTGAGAGTACTCTTAAGGATAAGGAGTGTGTAGTCTTGGAAGTTACTCCTTCTTCTACTTTGTGTGAATTTATTGTTAAGAGTACTCATGGTGATGATTGGGAAACTAGTAGTGAGTACACACATGAGGGCACCTTAGTAGAAGTCGACTTGAGTGATACTTTTCTCTACTCTCTATTTTCTTTCGATGATATGTATGTTACTGTAGAGAGTATGTCATTTAGTTTGGGTGGAGACCACGGGAAAGAGGAGTGTTGTCTAGACCCGTGTCTATGGCCACTCTTCCCGTTTGACCCCGGTGCCAAATATCGAAATAGTGATATTGGTGCACCCAAATTGTTGCTTGGTCTACATGACAAACAAAGTGTCACTCTTGGTGAATCCCATAACCAAATCCTTCGTACATCTTTCATTGAGTTTTTAATATTTCATTCAAAAGATCCTTGGTTATATTGCAAATACGTGAAACCTTGGCATGTTGATATGATTTGTTGTGCTAACCCTAACCCTCATGCCATGAGGAGTTTGTATTTCTTTGTCCTCTCTTCGGTTTTGCAAGGTTTGGATTCGAGGTCGAATCCTTTTCAAGAAGGAGAGGATGATAGGGACAAATGACCATCTTATCTTTTGATGACTTCTTTAGAGGCCAACACATAGAGGCTCAAGACTTGGTTACCTCGAGGATACGAGAACATGCATGGAGGACCCGTTTTGACCATGTCATTAAACAAACCCGTGTGTGGAAGATTGCGTGGGGGCTTATATTTGATGCCAATTTGAACCTACAAGTTTTGAAGCGTGACCCCATGGTTTTGTACCATTGAAGAAGCACCCTTCATTAAGGTTATTTTGGGGATTGCACATGTTAAAAAACAACCTATGACCTTTCCTTTCATTAAAGGTATTTTGGTCCATTATACTATGTAATAAGCTAGGCTATATATAGTCTCTTATTAGGTCTTTTCTCTTTAGTTTTTGATTGATGAATGTATGAAACACTTGAAAATCCTCTCTCTTGAGAGTAGACCACCTTAGTGTAGTCTTAGTTAGGGCTTGGAAAAGCCATCCTTAGTATAGGGCTTGGAAAAGCCAATATTGACCTTTGCTTGGAAACGGTGGATCTTGAGGTGAGTTGATTTCCTTGGCGGTCACCGTAAGAGTGTGGTTTTGATTATTACATTCATTAGGGTTAGTGTTTAAATATACTTGGTTCTTAATCTTGTAATAATCTTGGTCTCACTATCTATCCTTTCATTATCTTGCAAATCCGTGTGTTTTTGTGTTTGTTATCTTGTTTGTCATCTTGTATCCCTTTGTGTTGCTTGTTCTTCTCACATTTGCAAAATAATGAAAGGATAGATAGTGAAACCAAGATTATTACAAGATTAAGAACCAAGTGTATTTCAACACTAACCCTAATGAATGTAATAATCAAAACCATACTCTTACGGTGACCACCAAGGAAATCAACTCACCTCAAGATCCACCGTTTCCAAGCAAAGGTCAATATTGGCTTTTCCAAGCCCTATACTAAGGATGGCTTTTCCAAGCCCTAACTAAGACTACACTAAGGTGGTCTACTCTCAAGAGAGAGGATTTTCAAGTGTTTCATACATCATCATTCAAAAACTAAAGAGAAAAGACCTAATAAGAGACTATATATAGCCTAGCTTATTACATAGTATAATGGACCAAAATACCCTTAATGAAAGGGGAGGTCATAGGTTTTTTCTTTAACATGTGCAATCCCC
Organism: Capsicum pubescens; assembly: GCA_030864215.1. Taxonomy (NCBI): domain Eukaryota; kingdom Viridiplantae; phylum Streptophyta; class Magnoliopsida; order Solanales; family Solanaceae; genus Capsicum; species Capsicum pubescens. The sequence goes on from CM061538.1 coordinate 42,791,103, forward strand.
AAAATACCCTTATTGAAAGGTGCTTCTTCAATGCTACAAAACCATTGGGTCACGCTTTAAAACTTGTAGTCTCAAATTGGCATCAAATGTAAGCCCCCATGCAATCTTCCACACACGGGTTTGTTTAATGACATACTCAAAATGGGTCCGCCATGCATGTTCTCGTATCCTCGAGATGACCACGTCTTGAGCCTCTATGTGTTGTCCTCTAAAGATGTCATCAAAAGATAAGATGGCCATTTGTCCCATATCAGTGGGCCTGGTGTTCGGGCATGCTGTGGGTCAAAAATTGACTGAGGCATGCTAGGGACGTTGAGGATCGTCCCAGTGTGGTCCATCTAATTTTTTGTGGCCATTTGGGTGGACAAACTGGCGAAATGGGGCATTTTCGACCACATCGGTGTGCTATAGCCAATGGTTTTGGGGGTGGGCCCAGAGTTCGGGCGTTTTGTGGACCAAAAATTTATCGGGGCGTGCCAGGGAGGTTGGGGATCATCCCAATGTGGTCCATATAATTTTTTCTGGCCATTTGGGTGGACGAACGGGCGAAAAGGTGCGAATGGGGCATTTTTTGGCCAAATTGATGTGCTATAGCACATGGTTTCGGGGATAGGTCCGGGGTCCGAGCGTGCTATAGGCTGAAAATTGACTGGAGCGTGCCAGGAAGGTTGGAGATCATCCCAGTGTAGTCTTTTTAATTTTTTGTGGTCATTTGGGTGGACAAACTGGCGAAACAGCGCGAACATGGAATTTTTGGGATAAATTGGTGTGCTATAGCCTACGGTTACGGGGGTGGGCCCGAGGTCCGGGCGTGCTGTGGGTCGAAAATCGACCGGGGCATGCCAGGGAGACTGGGAATCGTCCCTGTGTGTTCCATTTAATTTTTGTGGCCATCTAGATGGACAAACAGGCAAAACAGCGTGATGAGGGCATTTTCGGGCTAAATCGGTGTGCTATAGCCCATGGTTTTGGGGGACAACCCGGGGTCCGGGCGTGTTGTACGCCAAAAATTGATTGAGGCGTGCCATGGAGGTTGGGTATCATCCTAGTGTGGTCCATTTAATTTTTCATGGCTATTTGGGTGGACAAACAGGCAACACAATGCAAACAGGGCATTTTTAGGCCAAATTGGTGTGCTATAGCCCACGATTTTGGGGGTGAGCCCGGGGTCCGGGCGTGCTGTGGGCGGAAAATCAATTGGGACATGCCAGGGAGGTTGGTGATCGTCCTTGTGTGGTCCATTTAATTTTTCATGGCCATTTGATTGGAAAAACGGGCGAACGGGGCTTTATTGGGCCAATTCGGCATGTTATAGCCCACGGTTTCGAGGGTGGACCTGGGGTCCAGGCGTGCTGTGGTCCGAAAATTGACTGGGGCATGCCGTGGAGGTTGGTAATCATCCCAGTGTGTTCAATTTAATTTTTCGTGGCCATTTGGGTGGACAAACGGGTGTAACAGTGCAAATGGGGCATTTTAGGGCCAAATCGGTGTGCTATAGCCCATGATTTCGGGAGTGGGCCCGAGGGTCGGGCGTGCTATTTGTCAAAAATCAACTAGGACATGCCAGGAAGGTTGGGGATCATCCCAGTGTAGTTTGTTTAATTTTTCGCGGCCATTTGGGTGGTCAAACGGGTGAAACGGCGTGAACGGGCCATTTTAGGGCCAAATCGGTGTGCTGGAGCCCACGGTTTCGGGAGTGGGTCGGGGGTTCGAGCGTGCTGTAAGCCAAAAATAAATTGGGACATGCCAGGGAGGTTGGGTATAATCCCAGTGTGGTCCGTGTAGTTTTTCGTGGCCATTTTTGTGGACAAACGGGTGAATCGGCGTGAATCGAGCATTTTGGGCTAAATCGGTGTGGTATAGCTAACGATTTCGGGGGTGGACCTGGGGTTCGGGTGTGCTGTGGGCCAAAAATTGACCGGGGCATGCCAGGGAGGTTGGAGATCATCTCAGTATGGTCCGTTTAATTTGGGTGGACAAACGGGCGAAACGGTGCAAACGAGGCATTTTTGGGCCAAATCCCTATGCTATAACCCACGGTTTTGGGGGTGAGCTTGGGGTCCGGGCGTGCTGTGGGCCAAAAATCAACCAAGGCATGCCATGGAGGTTGGGGATCATCTCAGTATGGCCCATTTAATTTTTCATGGCCATTTGGGTGGACAAACAGGTGAAAAGGCGCAAAAGGGGGCATTTTCAGGCCAAATCGGTGTGCTATAACCCACGATTTTGGGGGTGGGCCTGGGATTCGGGTGTGCTGTGGGCCAAAAATTGATCGGGGCATGCCAAGGAGTTTGGGGATCATCCCCGTGTGGTCCATTTAATTTTTTGTGGCCATTTGGGTGGACAAACGAAATAAAAGGCGCGAACGGGGAATTTTTGGGTCAAATCAGTGTGCCATAGCCCACGGTTTTCGGCGTGTGATATGGGACAAATGGGAATCTTATCTTTTGATGACATCTTTGGAGGCCAACATATAGAGGCTCAAGTCTTGGTCACCTCGAGTATACAAGAACATGCATGGAGGACCCGTTTTGAGCATAACTTAAAGCAATCTCGCGTGTGGAAGATTGCTTGGAGCATTTAAGATTGAGGACTCACGGTTTTGGTCCTTAATTAAGGGTATTTTGGACATTATACATGGTGTATTTACACACCATGGCCGCACCTATCATTAAGGGCAAAGTGTCTTTTTGTTTTCTTTTGTAATACACTATAAATAGGTCATTTTAGCTCATTTCTTTGCAGATTTTGAATGATGAAGAATTGAATGACATATTTTCTCTCTTTGAGAGTGTAACACCCTTAGTTGTAGGGCTTGGAAAAGTCATTCTTAGCATAGGGCTTGGAAAAACCAATATTGATCTTTACTTGGAAACGGTAGATCTTGAGGTGAGTTCATTCCCTTGGTGGTCACCGTAAGAGTGTGGTTTTGATTGTTACATTCATTAGGGGTTAGTGTTGAAATACACTTGGTTCTTAATCTTGTAATAATCTTGGTCTCACTATCTATCTTTATTTTCTATGCAATTTCCCTTGTGTTTGTGTTGAATCCGTGACTTGTTTCATATTGTGTCATTGTTGTTGTTTTGGTGTTAAAATACACCTTCTCTCTTGTAATCCGTGTGTTGCTATTGTTGGCCAAAAGTTGCTCTCAAAGGGGTCCTTGGATTCTAGTTGATTTGTGGACTGTTTTGAGTAGTTTTTTTAGCTTTCTGTTGTTTTTCCCGCATCAGCGTGGGCTCGGGGTCCGAGCGTGCTGTGGGTCAAAAATTGATCGGGGCTTGCCAGGGTAGTTAGGGATCGTCCTAGTGTGGTTCGTTTAGTTTTTTGTTGCTATTTGGGTCGACAAATGAGCGAAACGGCGTGAACGGGGCATTTTTGGGGAAAATAGGTGTGCTATAGCCCACGGTTTTGGGGGTGGGCCCACGGTCCGGGCGTGCTGTATGTTGAAAATCGATCGGGGCATGCCAGGGAGGTTGGGGATCGTCCCTGTGTGGTCCATTAAATTTTTGGTGGCCATTTGGGAGGACAAACGGGCAAAACGGCGTAAATGGGGGTTTTCTGGCCAAATCGATGTGTTATAGCCCATAGTTACGGGGGTAGGCCCGGAGTCCGATCGAGCTGTAGGCCAAAAATCGACCGGGGCGTGCCAAAGAGGTTGGGAATCATCCCTGTGTGTTCCATTTAATTTTTTATGGCCATTTGGATGGACAAACCGGAGAAACGGCGCAAATGAGGCATTTTTGGGATAAATCAATGTGTTATATCCCACGGTTTTGGGGGTGGGCATGGGATAAGGGCGTGTTGTGGTCTAAAAATTGACTGGGGCGTGCCATGGAGGTTTGGGATCATCCCAGTGTGGTCCGTTTAATTTTTTGTGGTCATTTGGGTGGACAAACGGGCGTAATGGTGCAAACGGGGCATTTTAGGGCCAAATTGGTGTGCTATAGCCCTCGGATTTGAGGGTGGGCCTAGGGTCCGGGCGTGCTGTGGGCCAAAGATCAATTGGGGCATACCAGGGAGGTCGGGGATCATCCCATTGTGGTCCATTTAATTTTTTATGGCCATTTAGGTGGAGAAACCGGCAAAATAGAGCGAAAAAGGCATTTTCGAGCTAAATTAGTGTGTTATATCCCACGATTTTGGGGGTGGGCATAGGGTCCGGGAGTGTTGTGGGAAAAAAATTAACTGGGGCGTGCCATGGAGGTTGTGGATCATCCCAGTGTGGTCCGTTTAATTTTTTATGGCCATTTGGGTGGATAAACGGGCGAATCAGCAGAAACGGGGCTTTTTCGGGACAAATTGGTGTACCATAGATCACGATTTTGGGGGTAGGCCCGGGGTCCGAGCGTGCTATGTCAAAAATTGACCAGTGCTTGCCAGGGAGGTTTGGGATCATCCCAGTGTGGTTCATTTAATTTCTTGTGGCCATTTGAGTGGACAAAAAGGTGAAAACGCATGAACGGGACATTTTCGAGGCAAATAGGTGTGCTATAGCCCACGGTTTTGGGGTTGGCCCGCGGTTCGGGCGTGCTGTTGGTTAAAAATTAATCGGGGTGTGCCAAGGAGGTTCGGTATCATCACTGTCTGGTCCACTTAATTTTTCGTTGCCATTTGGGTGGACATATGGGGAAAATGGCATAAACAGGGCGTTTTCGGGCCAAATTGGTGTACTAGCCCACGGTTATGGGGGTTGGCCCGGGGTGCAGGCATGCTGTGGGCCGAAAATCAACTGGCGCGTGCCAGGGAGGTTGGAAATCATCTCTGCATGGTCCGTTTAATTTTTCGTGGCTATTTGGGTGGACAAATGGGCGAAAGGGCGCGAACGGGGCATTTTTGGGCCAAATAAGTGTGCTATAGCCCTCGGTTTTGGGGGTGAACCTAGGATCCAGGCATACTTTTGGCTGAGAATCGACTGGGCCGTGCCATGGAGCTTGGGGATCGTCCCAGTATGATCCGTTTAATTTTTTGTGGCCATTTGGGTGGACAGACGAGCAAAACGGCGCAAATGGGGCTTTTTCAGGCTAAATCGGTGTGCTATAGCCCACGATTTTGGGGGTGGGCCTGGCATTCGGGCATGCTGTGGGTCAAAAATCGACCGAGACATTCCAAAGAGGTTAGGGATCGTCCCAGTGTGGTCCGTTTTATTTTTTTGTGGCCATTTGTGTGGACAAACGGGTGAAACGGCACGAACGGGGCATTTTTGGGCCAACTAGGTGTGCTATAGCCCACGGTTTTGGGGGTGGGCTCGGGGTCCGGGCGTTCTGTTTGTCAAAAATTGACCAGGACGTACCAGGGAGGTTGGGGATCATCCCAGTATGGTCCGTTTCATTTTACATGGCCATATGGGTGGACAAACAGGAGAAACGGCGCGAACCAGTCATTTTTGGGCTAAATCGTTGTTTTATAACCCACAATTTTGGGGGTGGGCCCGGGGTCCGAGCGTGTTGTGGGCCAAAAATTGACCAAGGCATGCCAGGGAGGTTGGGGATCATCCCAATATGTTCTATTTATTTTTTTGTGGCCATTAGGGTGGACAAAATGGCAAAACGGCGCAAACTGGGCATTTTTAGGCCATATCGTTGTGCTATAGCCCACAGTTTTGGGCATGGGCCTGGGGTTCGGGCGTGCTGTGGGCCAAAAATTGATAGAGGCGTGACAGGAAGGTTAGGGATCATCCCAGTATGGTTCATTTAATTTTTCGTGACCATTTGAGTGGATAAACGGGCAAAATGGCACGAACGGAGCATTTTTAGGCCAAATTGGTGTGCTATAGCCCACGGTTTCAGGAGTGGGACTGGGGTTCAGGCGTACTATGTCCCAAAAATTGACCGGGGCGTGCCAGGGAGGTTGGGGATCATCCCAATATGGTCCGTTTAATTTTTTGTGGTCATTTGGGTGGACAAAAGGGCAAAACGGCCCGAAGCGAGCAATTTTTGGGAAAATCGGTGTGCTATGTCCACAGTTTTAGAGGTGGGCCCGGGGTCCGAGCGTGCTATTGTCCGAAAATCGACCGGGGCTTGCCAGGGAGGTTGGAAATCATCTCAGTGTGGTTTGTTTAGTTTTTCGTGGTTATTTAGGTGGAAAAACGGGTGAAACGGCGCGACCGGGGCAGTTTCGGGCCAAATCGATGTGCTATAGCCCACGGTTTTGGGGGTGGGCTCAGGGTTCGGGCGTTTTGTTTGCCGAAAATTGACCATGACATACCAGGGAGGTTGGGGATCATCCCAGTGTAGTCCGTTTACTTTACATGGCCATATGGGTTGACAAACAGGAGAAACGGCGCAAACCGGGCATTTTTGGGCTAAATCATTGTTTTATAACAAACGATTTTGGGGGTGGGCTCGGGGTCCAAGCGTGTTGTGGGCCGAAAATCGAACGAGGCATGCCAGGGAGGTTGGGGATCGTCCCAATATGGTCTGTTTAATTTTTTATGGCCATTAGGGTGGACAAAATGACAGAACGGCGCGAACTGGGCATTTTTGGGCCATATCATTGTGCTATAGCCCACGGTTTTGGGGGTGGGCCTGGGTCCGAGCGTGCTGTGGGACAAAGATTGATAGAGGCGTGCCAGGTAGGTTGGGGATCATCCTAGTATGGTCCGTTTAATTTTTCTTGACCATTTGAGTGGACAAACGGGCAAAACGGCACGAATGGGGCATTTTGGGGCTAAATCGGTGTGCTATAGCCCACGATTTTGGGGGTGGGACTGGGGTTCGGGCGTGCTGTGAGACGAAAATCGACCGGGGCATGCCAGGGAGGTTGGGGATCATCCCAGTATGGTCCGTTTAATTTTTGTGGTCATTTGGGTGGACAAAAGGGTAAAACGACGCAAAAGGGCATTTTTTTGGCAAGTCGGTGTGCTATAGTCCATGGTTTTGGAGGTGGTTCCGAGGTTCGAGTGTACTATTGTCCAAAAATCGACCGGGGCTTAATAGGGAGGTTAGGGATCATCCCAGTATGGTTCGTTTAATTTTTCGTGGCCATTTGAGTGGACAAACGAGCGAAACGGTGCGAATGGGGCATTTTCAGGCTAAATCGGTGTGCTATAGCCCACAGATTTAGGGGTGGACCCGAGGTCCTGGCGTGCTACGGGTCAAAAATCGACTGAGGTATGCCAGGAAGGTTGGGGATCATCCCAATATGGTTTGTTTAATTTTTTGTGGCCATTTGGGTGAACAAACGGGAAAAACGGCACGAATGGGGCATTTTTTGGGCCAAATTGGTGTGCTATAGCCCCCGGTTTTGGGGGTAGGCTCGTGGTCCAGGCGTGTTGTGGGCCAAAAATTGGTGTTCCAAAGAGGTTGGGGAACGTCTCAGTGTGGTCTGTTTAATTTTTTGTGTATAATTGGGTGGACAAACGGGCGAAACGATGCGAACGGGGTATTTTCGAGCAAAATCGATGTGGTATAGCCCATAATTTTGGGGTTGGGCCCAGGGTTCGGGCATGCTATGGGATGAAAATCGCCTGGGGCGTGCCAGGGAGGTTGGGGATCATCCCAGTATGGTCCGTTTAATTTCTTGTGGCCATTTGGTTGGATAAATGGGTTAAACAGCGAGAATGGGGTATTTTTTGGCCAAATTAGTGTGCTATAGCCCATGGTTTCGGGGGTGAGCCCGAGGTCCGAGCGTGATGTGGGCTAAAAATTGATCGAGGCATGTCAGGGTGGTTGGGGATCATGTCAGTATGGCCCGTTTAATTTTTTATGGCCATTTGGGTGGACAAGCAGGTGAAATAGTGTGAACGGGGCATTTTCCAGGCAAATAAGTGTGCTATAGCCCACGGTTTTGGGGGTGGGCCTGCAGTCCGGGTATGCTGTGGGTCGAAAATCAACCGGGGCATGCCAGGGAGGTTAAGAATTGTACCTGTGTGGTCCATTTAATTTTTTGTGGCCATTTGGGTAAACAAACGGGCGATACGGTGCAAATGGGGCATTTTTTAGCCAAATCTGTGTGCTATAGCCCACGATTTCGGGGGTGGGCTCGGGGTCCGCGCGTGCTCTGGGCTGAAAATCGACTGGAGTGTACCATGGTGGTTGGGGATCATCCCAGTGTGCTCCGTTTAATTTTTCATGGCCATTTGGGTGGACAAATGGGCGAAACGGTGTAAACGGGGCATCTTCGGGCTAAATCGGTGTGCTATGGCCAACGGTTTTGGGGGTGGGCCTGGGGTTCAAACGTGTTGTGGGCCGAAAGTCAATTGAGGCATGCCAGGGAGGTTGAGGATCATCCCAGTGTTATCCATTTATATTTTTGTGGATATTTGAGTGGATAAACGGGCAAAACGGCATGAACGGGGCATTTTTGGGCAAAATTGGTGTGCTATAGCCCACGGTTTCAGGGGTGGACCCGCGGTCCGAGAGTGATGTGGGCCAAAAATCAACTGGGGCGTGCCATGGAGGTTTTTGATCTTCCCAGTGTAGTCTGTTTAATTTTTCGTGGCCATTTGGGTGGACAAACAGGCAAAACAACGCGAATGGGGAATTTTCGAGCCAAATCTGTGTTGTATCCCATGGTTTCTGGGGTGGGCCCAGGGTTCGGGCGTGCTGTTTGCCAAAAATCGACCAGGGCATGCCAAGGAGGTTGGGGATCGTCCCATTGTTGTCCATTTATTTTTTCGTGGCCATTTGAGTGGACAAATAGGCAAAACGGCGTGAACGGGCATTTTCGAGCCAAATCGGTGTGCTATAGCCCATGGTTTTGAGGATGGGCCCGGGGTCCGAGAGTGTTGTGGGCTAAATATCGACTGGGGCATGCCATTGAGGTTGGGGATCATCCCAGTGTGGTCCGTTTAAATTTTTGTGGCTATTTGGGTGGACAAACGGGCGAAACGGCACAAACGGGGCATTTTTGGGCCAAATCAGTATGTTGTAGCCCACGGTTTTAGGGGTGGGCTAGGGGTTCGGGCATGATGTTTTCCAAAAATCGACCAGGGCTTGCCAGGGAGGTTTGGGATCATCATAGTGTGGTCCGTTTAATTTTACATGGCCATATGGGTGGACAAACGGGCAAAACGGCACGAACGGGGCATTTTTAGGCTAAATCAATGTGCTATAGCCCACAGTTTTGGAGGTGGGCCCGGGGTATGGGTGTGCTGTGGGTCAAAAATCATCCGGGGCGTGACAGGGAGATTAGGGATCATCCTAGTGTGGTCCGTTTAAATTTTTGTAGCCATTTGGGTGGACAAACGGGCAAAACGGCACAAACCGAGTATTTTCAGGCTAATTCGGTGTGTTATATCCAACAATTTGGGGGTGGGCCCAGGGTCTGGGCGTGTTGTAGGCCAAAAATCAACCGAGCCATTCCAGGGAGGTTGATCATCCCAGTGTAGTCCATTTAATTTTTTGTGGCCATTAGGGTGGACAAAATGGCGAAACGGCGCGAACGGGGCTTTTTCGGGCCAAATAGGTATGATATAGCCCACAGTTTCGGGGGTGAGCCTGGGCTCGGGGCATTCTGTGGGATAAAAATTGATCGGGGCATGCCAGGGAGGTTGGGGATCATCCCAGTGTAGTCTATTTAATTTTTTAGGGCTATTTGGGTAGACAAACGTGGAAACGGTGCGAACGGGGCATTTTGGGGGCTAAATCTGTGTGTTATAGCACACTGTTTTAGGGGTGGTCCTGGGGTCCGGGTCTGTTGTGGGCCAAAAATTGACCGGGACGTGCCAGGGAGGTTGGAGATCATCCTACTGTGGTCCGTTTAATTTTTCTTGGCCATTTGGGTGGACAAATAGGTGAAACGGCGCGAACAGGAATTTTCGGGCTAAATCGGTGTGCTATAGCCTATAGATTTAGGGGTGGGCCCGGGGTTTGGGAATGATGTGGATGAAAAATTAACCGGGCCGTGCCAGAGAGGTTGGGGATAGTCCCAGTGCGGTCCGGTTAATTTTTCGTGGCCATTTGGGTTAACAAAGGGCAAAAATGGCGCGAACAGGCTTTTTTTGGCCAAATCGATGTGCTATAGCCCACGGCTTCAGGGGTGGGAACGGGGTTCGGGAGTGCTGCGGGCCAAAAATTGATCGAGTCATGCCAGGGAGGTTGGGGATCGTCCCAGTATGGTCCATTTAATTTTTGTGGCCATTTGGGTGGAGAAAAGGGCAAAACGGTGCCAAAGAAGCATTTTTCGGGTTAAATCAATGTGCTATAGCCCATGATTTGGGGGTGGGCCCGGAGTCCAGGCGTGCTATTGGTCAAAAATTGACCGGGGCTTACCAGGGAGGTTGGGGATCATCCCAGTGTGGTCCATTTTATTTTTTATGGCCATTTGGTTCGATAAACGGGCAAAACGGTGCGAATGGGGCATTTTCAGGCCAAATTGGTGTGCTATAATCCACAGTTTTGGGGGTGAACCCGAGGTCCGGGTGTGTTATGGGTCAAAAATCAATCGAGGCATGCCAGGGAGGTTGGGGATTGTCCCAGTGTGGTCTGTTTAACTTTTTGTGTCCATTTGGGTGGACAAACAGAGCATTTTCGGGCCAAATTGGTGCGCTATATAGCCCTCGGTTTCGAGGTTGGGCTCGTGGTCTAGGCGTGTTATGGGCAAAAAATCAATCGGGGCAATCCAAAGAGGTTGGGGATCATCGTAGTATGGTCCATTTAATTTATTATGGCCATTTAGGTGGACAAACGGGCGAACGGGGCATTTTTTAGCCAAATCGGTGTCCTATAGCCCACGATTTCGGGGCTGGGACCGGGGTCTGGGCGTGCTAGGGGCCGATAATTGATCGCGGCGTGTTAGGGAGGTTGGGGATCATCCCAGTATGGTTCGTTTAATTTTTCGTGGCCATTTGGGTGTACAAACGGGTGAAACGGCGCAAACAGGGCATTTTCAGGCCAAATCAGTGTGCAATGCCCACAGTTTCGGGGGTGGGCCCGGGGTCCGAGCGTGCTGTGGGTCAAAAATCGATCGGGCCTTGCCAACGAGGTTGGGTATGGTCCCAGTGTGGTCCGTTTACTTTTTTGTGGCTATTTGGGTGGACACACGGGCGAAACAGCGTGAACTAGGCATTTTCAGGGAAATCGGTGTGCTATAGCCCACGGTTTTGGGGGTGGGCCCGCGGTCCGGGTTTGCTGTCGATCAAAAATTGATCGGAGCATCCCAGGGAGGTTGTGGATCATCCCAGTGTGGTACGTTTAAATTTTTGTGGCTATTTGGATGGACAAACGGGGGAAACGACACGTATGGCGCATTTTGGGCCAAATCGGTGAGCTATAGTCCATGGTTAAGGGGGTGGGCTCGGGGTCCGGGTGTGCTGCCGGCTGAAAATCGATTGGGTCATGCCAGGGAGGTTGGGAATAATCCTTGTATGGTCCATTCAATTTTTCGTTGCCATTTGGGTGGACATAAGGGCAAAACAGCGTGAACGGGGCATTTTTGGGCCAAATCAGTGTGTTATTGCCCACAATTTTGGGGGTGGGTATGGGTTCTGGGCGTGTTGTATGTTGAAAATCGACTGGGGCGTGCCATAGAGGTAGGGGATTGTCCCATTGTGGTCCGCTTAATTTTTTCTGGCCATTTGGGTGAACAAACGGGCGAAATAGTGCGAACTGGCATTTTTTGGCCAAATCAGTCTGCTATAGCCCACGATTTATGGGGAAGTCCCGGGGTACGGCGTGTTGTGGGCCAAACATTGACCGGGCCATGCCATGGAGGTTGGGGATCGTCCCAGTGTGATTCTTTTAATTTTTTGTGGCCATTTGGGTGGACAAACGGGAGAAACGGCATTAATGGGGCATTTTCGGGCCAAATTGGTGTGTTATAGCCCCCGATTTCAGGGGTGGGCCCATGGACCAGGCGTGTTGTAGGACAAAAATTTAATGGGGCATGCCAGGGAGGTTGGGATCGTCCCAGTGTGATCCGTTCAATTTTTCGTGGCCATTTGGGTGGACAAACGGGCGAAACGGCGTGAACGGAACATTTTTTAGCATAATCGGTGTGCTATAGCCCACGATTTAGGGGGTGGGATCGGGGTCCGGGTGTGCTGTGGGCTGAAAATCGACTCGAGAGTGCCACAGAGGTTGGGGATCATTCAGAATGGACTGTTAAATTTTTTGTGCTATAGCCCACGGTTTTAGGGGTGGGCCCGGGTTGGGGCGTGCTGTGGTGAGAAAATTGATCGAGGCATGGCAGGGAGGTTGGGGATCATCCCAGTGTGGTTCGTTTAGTTTTTCGTTGCCATTTGGGTGGACGAAGGGGTGAAGCAGCGCGAATGGGGCATTTTTGGGCCAAATCGGTGTGTGATAGCCCAATGTATTGGGGGTGGGCCCGGTGTCCAGGCGTCTTGCATGCCAAGGAGATTAGGGATCATCCCAGTATGGTCCGTTTATTTTTTATGGGTGTTTGGCTGGGTAAACTGGAGAAACGGTGCGATAAGGGTATTTTCAGGCCAAATCGGTGTGTTATAGCCCACGATTTTGGAGGTGGGCCCGGGGTCCGGGCGTGTTATGTGTCGAAAATCGATCGGGGCATGCCAGGGAGGTTGGGGATCATCCCAGTGTGGTTCGTTTAATTTTTTTTGGCTATTTGGGTGGACAAACAGAAAAAATTGCGCGAACGGGGTATTTTTAGGCCAAAATTGTGTGCTATAGCCCACAGTTTTAGGGGTGTGCTCGGGTTTCGGGTGTGCTGTGGGCTAAAAATTGATCGGGGCATGCCAGGGAGGTTGGGGATCATCCTAGTATGGTCCGTTAAATTTTTTGTAGCCATTTGGGTGCACAAACGGGCGTAACGGCGTCAACGGGGTATTTTAGGGCCAAATCGGTGTGCTATAGCCCACGGTTTTAGGGGTGGGCCCGGGTTTCGGGTATGCTGTGAGCCAAAAATCGACTGGGGCATGCCAGGGAAGTTGGGGATCGTCCTTGTGTGGTTCGTTTAGTTTTTCGTGGCCATTTGGGTGGACAAACGGGCGAAACGGCGCGAATCGAGCATTTTCGAACTAAATCGATGTGCTATAGCCCACAATTTTGGGGGTTGGCCCATGGTCCGGGTGTGCTGTGGGCCTAAAATCGATCGAGGCATGCCATGGAGGTTGGATATCATCCCAGTATGGTTTGTTTAATTTTTCGTGGCTATTTGGGTGGACAAACGGGCGAAACAGTGTAAACGAGGTATTTTTGGGCCAAATCGGTATGCTATAGCCCGCGGTTTCGGGGGTGAGCTCGGGGTCCGGGCGTGCTGTGGGACAAAAATTGATCGAGGTGTGCCGGCAAGGTTGGGGATCGTCCTAGTATGGTCCGTTTAATTTTTCGTGGCTATTTGGGTGGACAAACAGGTGAAAGGCGCGAAAGGGGCATTTTTGGGCCAAATCGGTGTGCTATAACCCATGGTTTTGGGGGTGGGCCCGGGGTTTGTTTGTGTTGTTGGCCAAAAATTAACCGAGGCATGCCCGGGAGGTTAGGGATCGTTCCAGTGTGGTCTGTTTAATTTTTTGTGGACATTTGGGTGGACAAACAAACTAAAAGGCACGAACAGGGCATTTTTTGGCCAAATCGGTGTGCTATAGCCCACGGTTTTGGGCGTGGGCCCAGAGTTCAGGCGTGCTGTGGGTTAAAAATCGACAGAGGCTTGCCAGGTGGGTTGGTGATCTTCCTAGTGTGGTTCGTTTAATTTTTCATGGCCATTTGGGTGGACAAACGGGTGAAACGGCGTGAACGGGGCATTTTCATGGTAAATAGGTGTGCTATAGCCCATGGTTTCGAGAGTGGACCCACGGTCCAAGCGTGTTGTGTGTCAAAAATTGGCCAGGGCGTACCAGGGAGGTTCTGGATCATCCCTGTGTGGTCTGTTTAATTTTTTGTGGCCATTTGAGAGGATAAACGGGCGAAACGGCGTGAACAGAAATTTTTGGGCCAAATTGGTGTGTTATAGCTCACAGTCATTGGGGTAGGCCCGCGGTCCGGGCGTGATGTGGGCCAAAACTCGACCGGGACGTGCCAGGGGTTTTGGAATCGTCTCTGAGTGGTCTGTTTAATTTTTTGTGGCCAATTGGGTGGATAAATGGGCGAAACAGCGTGAATGGGGCATTTTTGGGTTAAATCAGTGTGCTGTATCCCACAATTTCGGGGGTGGCCACGGGGTCCGGGCGTGTTGTGGGCCGAAAATCGACTGGGGTGTGCCATGGAGGTTGGGAATCATCCCAGTGTGGTCCGTTAAATTTTTCGTGGCCCTTTGGCTAGACAAACGGGCAAAATGGTGCAAAAAGGGCATTTTGGGGTTAAATCAGTGTGCTATATCCCACGGTTTTGGGGGTAGGCTTAGGTTTCGGACGTGCTGTGGGCTGAAAATCAACTGGGGCATGCCAAGGAGGTTGGGGATCATCCTAGTGTGGTCCATTTAATTTTTTGTGGCCATTTGGGTGGACAAACGGGCAAAACGGCGCGAACGGGGTATTTTCGATCTAAATCGGTTTGCTATAGCCCACGATTTTGAGGGTGGGCACGGGTACGGGAGTGTTGTGAGCCGAAAATCAACTGGGGCATGCCATGGAGGTTGAGGATCATCCTAGTGTGTTATGTTTAATTTTTTGTGGCTATTTGGGTGGACAAACGGGCGAAACGGCACGAACGAGGCTTTTTCAGGCCAAATCGGTGTACCATAGCCCACGAACGGGGTATTTTCAGGCAAAATAAGTGTGCTATAGAACACGGTTACTGGGGTAGGCCCAAGGTCCGGGTGTACTGTCGGCTGAAAATTGACTGAGGCATGCCATGGAGGTTCGGGGATTATCCCAGTATCATCCGTTTAATTTTTCGTGGCCATTTGGGCGGACAAATGGGAGAAACAACATAAACGGGGCTTTTTCGGGCCAAATCGGAGTGCTATAGCCCATAATTTCGATGGTGGACCGGGGGTCCAGGTGTGCTGTGGGTCAAAAATCGACCGGGCAATACTTGGGAGGTTGGGGATCATCCCACTGTGGTTCGTTTAATTTTTTGTGGCCATTTGGGTGGACAAACGAGCGAAACAGCATAAATGGGGATTTTCGGGGCAAATAGGTGTGCTATAGCCCACGATTTCGGGGGTGGGCCCGTGGTGCGGGCGTGCTGTGGTTGAAAATCAATCTGGGCATGCCAGGGAGGTTCGGGATCATCCCTGTATGGTCCGTTTAATTTTTCATGGCCATTTGGATGGACAAACGGGTGAAACGACATGAACGGAGTATTTTCGGGCCAAATCGGTGTACTATTGCCTACAGTTATGGGGGTGGGCCCGGGGTCCAAGAGTGTTGTGGACCAAAAATAGACCAAGGCATGCCAGGGAGGTTGGGTATCATCCCAGTGTGGTCAGTTTAATTTTTTATGGCTATATGGGTGGACATACGGGTGAAACGGCGCAAACAGGGCATTTTTAGGCCAAATTGGTATGCTATAGCCCTCGGTTTTGGGGGTTGGCCCGGCGGCCGGGCATGTTGTGGGCTGAAAATCAACTAGGGCATGCCAGGGAGGTTGGGGATTATTCCAGTGTGGTCCGTTTAATTTTTCGAGGCCATTTGGGTGGACAAACTGGCGAAACGGCGCTAATAGGGCATTTTCAGGCTAAATCGGTGTGTTATAGCCTAATATTTTAGGGGTGGGCCCGAGGTCCAGGCGTGCTGTAGGTGAAAACTCGATCGGAGCATGCCAAGGAGGTTGGGGATCATCCTAGTATGGTTCGTTTAATTTTTTATGCTAATTTAGGTGGACAAATAAGAAAAATGGCGCGAACGGGGCATTTTCGAGCCAAATCGGTGTGACATAGCCCACGGTTTTGGGGGTGGGCCAGGGGTCAAGGTGAGCTGTGGGCCAAAAATTAATCGGGGCATGCCAGGGAGGTTAGGGATCATCCCAGTATGGTCTATTAATTTTTTATGGCCATTTGGGTAAAAAACGGGTAGAACGACGTGATCGAGGCATTTTTAGGGCAAATCGGTGTGCTATAGCCCACTATTTTGGGGGTGGGTCCGGGTTTCGGAAGTGTTATGGGCCTAAAATTGACCGGGCCATGCCAGGGAGGTTGGGGATCATCCCAGTGTGGTCCGTTTAATTTTTTGTGGCCATTTGGGAGGACAAACGGGAGAAACAGGGTGAACGAGGTATTTTCGGGCTAAATAAGTGTGTTATAGCCCACGATTATGTGGCTGGGCCCTGGGTCCGGGCGAGCTGTAGGCTAAAAATTGACCGGGGCACGCCATAGAGGTTGGGAATCATCCTTGTATGGTCCGTTTAATTTTTTGTGGCCATCTGGGTGGACAAACGGGCGAAACGATGCAAACGAGGTATTTTCGGGCTAAATTGGTATGCTATAGCCCACGGTTTTGAGGGTGGGCCTAGGATATAAGCATATTGTGGGCTGAAAATCGGTCGAGGCGTTCCAGGGAGATTGAGGATTGTCCCAGTATGGTCCGTTTAATTTTTAGTGTCCATTTGGGTGGAGAAATGGGCAAAACGGAGCGAATGGGGCACTTTTGGGCCAAATCGGTGTGATATTGGCCACGGTTTTAGGGGTGGGTCCGGGATTCGGGAGTGTTGTGGGCTTAAATTAATTAAGGTGTGCTAGGGAGGTTGGGTATTGTCCCAGAGTGGTTTGTTTAATTTTTCGTGGCCATTAAGGTGGATAAAATGGCAAAACGGCGCGAATGGGGCATTTTCGGGCCAAATCGGTGTGTTATAACCCACGATTTGGGGTGGGCCTGAGGTCCAGGCGTGCTGTGGGCCAAAAATCGACCGGGGCATGCCAGGGAGGTTGAGGATTATCCTAGTTTATTCTGTTTAATTTTTTGTGGCCATTTGGGTGGACAAACGGGCGAATCGGCATGAATGGAGCGTTATCGGGCTTAATCGGTGTTCTATACCCACGGTTTTGGGGGTGGGCTTGGGGTCCGGGCGTGCTGTGGGCGAAAAATCAATCGGGGCTTTCCAGGGAGGTTGGGGATCGTCCCAGTGTGGTCCGTTTAATTTTTCGTGGCCATTTGGGTGGACAAACGGGCGAAACGACGTGGACTGGGCATTTTCGGGCCAAATCGGTGTACTATAGCCCACGATTTTGGGGCTGGGCCTAGGGTCCGGGCGTGTTGTTTGCGAAAAATTGACCAGGGCATGCCAGGGCGGTTGAGGATCATTCCAATGTGGTCGTTTAATTTTTCGTGGACATTTGGGTGGACAAATGGGCAAAGCAGTGCGAACGGGGCATTTTTGGGCCAAATCATTATGCTATAGCCCACGGTTTTAGGGGTGGGCTCGGGGTCCGGGCCTACTGTGGCCCAAAAATCGACCGGGGCATGCCAGGGAGGTTGGGGATCATCCTAGGGTGGTCTGTTTAATTTTTATTGGCCATTTGGGTGGATAAATAGGCAAAATAGCGCAAATAGACATTTTCGGGCCAAATCGGTGTGCTAGAACCCACAGTTTTAGGGGTAGGCCCAGGGTTCGAGCGTGCTATAGGCCAAAAATATGCTGGGGAATGTCAGGGAGTTTGGGGATCATCTCAATGTGGTCCGTTTAATTTTTTTGTCTATTTGGGTGGACAAACAGGAAAAATGGTGCGAATAGGGCATTTTCAGGCCAAACCGGTGTGCTATAGCCCACAATTTTGGGTGTGGGCCCGGGTTCGGGTGTACTGTGGGCTCAAAATTGATCGGGGCATGCCAGGGTGGTTGGGGATCATCTCAGTGTGGTCCGTTAAATTTTTTGTGGCCATTTGGGTGGACAAACGGGCATAACGGCGCGAACGGGGCATTTTATGGGCCAAATCGGTGTTTTTTAGCCCACGGTTTTAGGGGTGGGCCTGGGGTTCGGGCATGCAGTGGTCCTAAAATTTTTCAAAGCATGCCAGGGATGTTGGGGATAGTCCCAGTATGATTCATTTAATTTTTTGTGGCCATTTGTGTAGACAAACGGGCGAAACGAGGCGAACGGGGCATTTTTGGGCTAAATCGGTGTGCTATAGCCCACGATTTCAGAGGTGGGCCCATGGTTTGGGTGTTCTGTGGGCCAAAAATCAACCGAGGCATTCCAGGGAGGTTGGGGATCATCCCAGTATGGTCCGTTTAATTTTTCGTGTCATTTGGGTGGACAAAAAGGCAAAACGGCGCAAACGGGGCATTTTTCGGGGTCTGGGCGTGTTATGGGCCAAAAATTGACCGAGGCTTGTTAGGGAGGTTGGGGATCATCCCAGTGTTGTCCGTTTAATTTTTCGTGGTTATTTGGGTGGACAAACGGGCGAAACGGCTTGAATGGGGCATTTTTGGAAAAACAGGTGTGCTATAGCCCACGGTTTCTGGGGTGGGCCCACGGTCCGGGCGTGCTGTGGATAAAAAATTGACCGTGGTGTGCCAGGGAGGTTGGGGATCGTCTCAGTATGGTCCGTTGAATTTTTTGTGGCCATTTGTATTGACAAATGAGCGAAACAACACGAAACGGGTATTTTCAAGCCTAATCGATGTGTTATAGCCCACGATTACAGGGATGGGCCTGGGGTCCGGGCGTACTGTGGGCCAAAAATCAATCGAAGCATGCCAAGGAGGTTTGGAATCATCCCTGTGTGGTTTGTTTAATTTATCGTGGCCATTGGGGTGTACAAACGATCAAAACGGCGTGAACCGGGCATTTTATGTCCAAATCAATATGCTATAGCCCACATTATTGGGGGTGGACTCGGGGTTCGAATGTGTTGTGGGTCGAAAATGGACTAGGGTGTGCTATGAAGGTTGGGGATCATCCTAGTGTGGTATGTTTAATTTTTTTTGGCCATTTGGGTGGACAAACAGGCGAAACGGTGCGAACAAGGCATTTACGGGTCAAATTGGTGTGCTATAGCCCCCGGTTTTGGGGGTGGGACCGGGGTCCGGACGTGCTGTAAGCCAAAAATCAATTGGGGCGTTCCAGGGAGGTTGGGGATCATCCCAGTGAGGTCCATTTAATTTCTCGTGGCTATTTAGGTGGACAATCGGGCAAAACGGTGCGAACGGGACATTTTTGGGCTAAATCGGTGTGCTATAGCCCACGGTTTGGTGGGCCCGGGGTCCGGGAGTGTTGTGGGTGAAAAATTGATTGGGGAATGCCATGGAGGTTGGAGATCGTCCCTGTGTGGTTCGTTTAATTTTTGTTGACTATTTGGGTGGACAAAAGGGCGAAACAGCGCGAACGGGGTGTTTTCGAGACAAATCGGTGTGCTATAGCCCACGATTTCAGGGGTGGCCCGTGGTTCAGGCGTGCAGTGGGCCAAAAATTGACTGGGGCATGCCAGGGAGGTTGGGGATCATCCTAGTATGGTTCGTTTTATTTTTTGTGCCCAAATGGGTGGACAAACGGACAAAACGGTGCGAACGTGGCATTTTTTAGCCAAATCGGTGTGCTATAGCCCACGGTTTAGGGGGTGGGCCTGGGGTCCGGGCATGCTGTTTGCCAAAAATCAACCAGGGTGTGCTAGGGAGGTTGAGGCTCATCCCAGTGTGGCCCATTAAATTTTTGTGGTCATTTGGGTGGACAATCGGCGGAACGGCATGAATTGGTCATTTTTGGGCCAAATCGGTATGCTATATAGCCCATAGTTGTTGGGGTGGGCCGGGGGTTCGGGCCTGCTGTGGGCAAAAAATCGATCGAGGCTTGCCATGGAGGTTGGGGATCATCCCAGTATGGTCCATTTAATTTTTAGTGGCCATTTGTGTGGACAAACGGGCGAAACAACGCGAATCAGGCATTTTCAGGCTATATCGGTTTGCTATAGCCTACGATTTTGGGGGTGGGCCCATGTTCTGGGCGTGCTGTCAGCCGAAAATCAACTAGGGCATTCCAAGGAGGTTGGTGATCATCCCAGTATAGTCCATTTAATTTTTTGGGCTTAATCGGTGTGCTATAGCCCACGGTTACGGGGATGAGCCCAAAGTCCGGGCGTGCTGTGGGCCGAAAATCGATCGAGGCATGCGAGGGAGGTTTGGAATCATCCCTGCGTGGTCCGTTTAATTTTTCGTGGCTATCTGGGTGGACTAACTGGTAAAAACGGTGCGAACAGGGAATTTTCAGGCCATATCAGTGTGCTATAGCCCATGGTTTTAGGGGTGGGCTCGGGATCCAGATATTTCATAGGCCGAAAATTCACTGGGGCATGCCAAGGAGGTTGGGGATCATCCCAGTGTGGTCCATTTAATTTTTTGTGGCCATTTGGCTGGACAATCGGGTGAAACGGCGCGAACTGGGCATTTTTTGGGCCAAATCGGTGTGCTATAGCCCACGGTTTAGGGGGTGGGCCTGGGATCTGGGAGTGTTGTGGGCAAAAAATTGACTGGGTCATGCCATGGATGTTGGGGATCATCCCAGTGTGGTCGGTTTAATTTTTTGTGGCCATTTGGGTGGACAAACGGGAGAAACGGGGTGAACCAGGCATTTTCGGGCTAACTTAGAATGTTATAGCCCACAATTTCTGGGGTGGGCTCGGGGTCCGAGCGTGCTTAGGCCAAATATTGATCGGGGCATGCCAGAGAGGTTGAGGATCGTCCCAGTATGGTCCATTTAATTTTTCGTGGCCATTTGGGTGGGCAAACAGGCCAAATCGGTATACTATAACCCACAATTTTGTGGGTGTTCCGGGGCATGCCAGGGAGGTTGGGGAGCGTCCCAGTAGGTTAATTTAATTTTTCATATTTATTTGGGTAGACAAACTAGAGAAACGGCACGAACGGGGCATTTTTGGGCTAAATTGGTGTGCTATAGCCCACGGTTTCAGGGTGGGCTAGGGGTCCGGGCGTGCAGTGGTCCTAAAATCGGTCGGGGCATGTCAGGGATGTTGGGGATCATCCCAGTATAGTCCATTTAATTTTTCGTGGCCATTTGGGTGGATAAACGGCGAAACGACATGAACGGGGCATTTTGGGGCTAAATCGGTGTGCTATAGCCCACGATTTCAGGGTTGGGCCCATGGTTTGGGCGTGCTGTGGGCTAAAAATTGATCGGAGCCCATTTTTGGGCCAAATTAGTGTGCAATAGCCCACGATTTTGGGGGTGGGCCTGGGGTTCAGGCGTGATATCGGCCAAAAATCAATCAGGGCGTGTCAGGGAGGGTGGGGATCATCCCAATATGGTTTGTTTAATTTTTTTATGGCTATTAGGGCGGAAAAACGGGAGAAACAGCGCGAACGGGGCATTTTCGGGCCAAATCGGTGTTCTATATCCCACGATGTTGAGGGTGGGCCCAGGGTTCGGGCGTGTTGTGGGTCGAAAATTGACTGGGGCGCTCTAGGGAGGTTGGGGATCATCTCAGTATGATCTGTTTAATTTTTTGTGGCCATTTGGGTGGACAACGGGCAAAACGGCATGAACGTGGCATTTTCGAGAAAAATTGGTATGTTATAGCCCATGGTTTCGGGGCTGGGCTTGGGGTCCGGGCGTACTGTTTGCCAAAGATCGACCAGGGTATGCTACGGCGGTTAAGGATCATCCCAGTATGGTCCATTTAATTTTTTGTGGTCATTTGGGTGGACAAACGTGCGAAACAGTGTGAACGGGACATTTTCGGGCCAAATAGATATGCTATAGCCCCTGGTTTTGAGGGTGGACCCGGTGTCCGGGCCTGCTATGGGCCAAAAATTGACCGGGGCATGCAAGGGAGGTTGAAGATCATCCCAGTGTGGTCCATTTAATTTTTGTGGCCAATTGTGTGGAAAAATATGCGAAACATCACGAATTGGGCATTTTCGGGCTATATCGGAGTGCTATAGCCCACGATTTTGGGGGTGGGCCCGTGGCGTAAGCGTGCTGTGGGCCAAAAATCGACCAGGGCATGCCAGGGAGATTGGGGATCATCCCAGTGTAGTCCGTTTAATTTTTTGTGGCCATTTGGATGGACAAACAAGCGAAAAAACCCGAATGGGGCATTTTCGAGCGATATAGGTGTGCTATAGCCCACGGTTTTGGGGGTAGGCTCGTGGTCTAGATGTGCTGTAGGCCGAAAATTGATCGAGGCATGCCAGAGAGGTTAGGAATTATCCCAGTATGGTCTTATTGATTTTTCATGGCAATTTGGGTGGACAAATGGGAGAGAAAGCGCGAACAGGGCATTTTTTAGCCAAATCGATGTGCTATAGCCTACGGTTTCGGGGGTTGTCCCACGGTTCGGGCGTGCTGTGGGTCAAAAATCGACCGTGGCATGCCAGGGAGGTTGGGGATCGTTCCAGTGTGGTCCATTTAATTTTTCATCACCATTTAGGTTTACAAACGGGCGAAACCGCGCAAATCGGGTATTTTATAGCCTAATCGGTGTGCTATAGCCCACGATTACGAGGGTTGGCCCGGGGTCTAGGCGTGTTGTGGGCCAAAAATCGATCGGGATGGGCCAGGGAGGTTTGAAATCATCCCTGTGTGGTCCGTTTAATTTATCGTGGCCATTTGAGTGGACAAACGATCGAAACGGCGCAAACGGGGCATTTTCAGGACAATTCAGTATGATATAGCCCACAGTTTTGGGGTCAGGCTCGGGGTCCGGATGTGCTGTGGGTCGAAAATTGACTAGGGCATGTCATGAAGATTGGGGATCATCCCAGTGTGGTCCGTTTAATTTTTCGTGGCTATTTGGGTGGACAAATGGGCGAAACGGTGCAAATGAGGCATTTGCGGGCTAAATTGGTGTGCTATAGCCTATGATTTCGAGAGTGGGCTCGGGGTCCGAACGTGTTGTACGTCGAAAATCAATAGGGGCGTGCTAGGGAGGTTGGGGATCATCCCATTATGGTCCATTTAGTTTTTTGTGGCTATTTGGGTGGACAATCGGGAGAAACGACACTAAAGGGACATTTTTGGGCCAAATAGGTGTGCTATAGCCCCCGGTTTCGGGGGTGGGCTCGGGGTCTGGGAGTGCTGTGGGCCAAAAATCGATTGGGGCATGTCATGGAGGTTGGGGATCATCCCTGTGTGGTCCGTTTAATTTTTTGTGTCCATTTCGGTGGACAAACGGGAGAACATGGCATTTTTGGGCTAAATCGGTGTGCTATAGCCCATGATTTTGGAGGTGGCCCGTTGTTCGGGCGTTCAGTGGGCCAAAAATTGACCAGGTCATTCTAGGGAGGTTGGGATCATCCCAGTGTGGTTCGTTTTATTTTTCGTGGCCATATGGGTGGACAAATGGGCGAAATGGTGCGAACATGGCATTTTTTAGCCAAATCGGGGTGCTATAGCCCATGGTTTAGGGGGTGGGCCTGGGGTCTGGGTGTGTTGTTTCCCAAAAATAGAACAGGCCGTGCCAGGGAGGTTAAGGCTCATACCAGTGTGTTCCGTTTAATTTTTCGTGGCCATTTGGGTGGACAATCGAGCGGAACGGCGCAAATGGGGCATTTTTGGGCCAAATTAGTATGCTATAAATTAGTATGCTATAGCCCACGGTTTTGGGGGTGGGCCCGGGGTCCGGACCTGTTATGGGCCAAAAATTAAGAAGGGCATGCAAGGGAGGTCGATGATCATCCCAGTGTGGTCCGTTTAATTTTTTGTGGCCATTTGTGTGGACAAACGGGCGGAACAGCACGAATCAGGCATTTTCGGGCTATATCAGTGTGCTATAGCCCATAATTTTGGGGGTGGGCCCATGGTCCGAGCGTGTTGTCTGCCGAAAATCAACTGAAGCGTGCTAGGGAGGTTGGAGATCATCCCAGTATGGTCTGTTTAATTTTTCGTGCCCTTTTGGGTGGATAAACGGAAGAAACGGCACAAACCGGGCATTTTTTAGCCTAATCGGTGTGCCATAGCCTACGGTTACGCAGGTGGGCCCAAAGTTCAGGCATGCTGTGGGCCAAAAATTGACCGAGACATACCAGGGAGGTTTGGAATCATCCCTGTGTGGTCGAATTTAATTTGGGTGGTCAAACGGGTAAAATGGCACGAACAGGGCATTTTCAAGCTATGTCGGTGTGCTATAGCCCACGGTTTTGGGGGTGGGCTCGGGGTCCGGAAGTTCCATAAGCCAAAAATCTATTGGGGCCTGCCAGGGAGGTTGGGGATCGTCCCAGTGTGGTCCATTTAATTTTTTGTGGCCATTTGGGTGTACAAACGGGCGAAAGGGCGCGAACGGGGCATTTTCGGGCCAAATCGGTGTGCTATAGCCCATGGTTTTGGGAGTGGGCTCGGGATATGGGAGTGTTGTGGGCTAAAAATTGACTGGGGCATGCCATAGAGGTTGGGAATCATCCCAGTGTGGTCCGTTTAATTTTTTTCTGGCCATTTGGGTGAACAAACTGTTGAAACGGCGTGAACCGGGCATTTTCGGGCTAAATTAGTGTGTTATAGCCCACGATTTTGGGGGTGGGCTCGGGTTCCGGGTGTGCTTAGGCCAAAAATTAACCGGGGTATGCCAGAGAGGTTTAGGATCATCGCAGTATTGTCCGTTTAATTTTTTATGGCCATTTGGGTGGGCAAACGAGCAAAACGGTGCGAACGGGGCATTTTTGGACCAAATCGGTATGCTATAACCCACGATTTCGTGGGTGGCCCCGTGTTTCGGGAGTCCTGTGGGCTGAAAATCAATTGGGGCATGCCAGGGAGGTTGGGGAGCGTCCCAGTGTGGTACGTTTTAGGCACGAACGTACGTTTGGGTGGACAAACTGGCGAAACGGCACGAACGGGGCATTTTTAGGCCAAATTGTTGTGCTATAGCCCACAGTTTCAGGGTTGGGCCCGGGGTTCGAGAGTGTTGTGGGTCAAAAATCGACCGGGGCATGCCAGGAAGGTTGGGAATCGTCCTAGTGTGGTCTGTTTAATTTTTCGTGGAGATTTGGGTGGATAAACGGGAGAGACGATGCGAACGGGGAATTTTTGGGCCAAATCTATGTGCTATAGCCCACGGTTTCAGGGGTGGGCCCTTGGTTCAAGCGTGTTGTGAGCCAAAAAACATCCGGGGCATGCGAGGGAGGTTGGGGATCATCCCAGTGTGGTTCGTTTAATTTTCTGTGGCCATTTGGTGGGACAACCGGGTGAAACGGCACAAACGGGGTATTTTTGGGCAAAATTAGTGTGCTATAGACCCTGTTTCCGAGGGAGGGCCCATGGTCCCGACGTGTTGTGTGCTGAAAATTGACCGGTGCATACTTGGGAGGTTGGGGATCATCCCAGTGTGGTCCGTTTAATTTTTTCTGGCCATTTGTGTGGACAAACGAGTGAAACGACCCGAACGGGGAATTTTTGGACCAAATTAGTGTGCAATAGCCCACGGTTTCGGAGGTGGGCATAGGGTTCAGGCGTGCTGTGGGCCAAAAATTGATAAGGGCATGTCAGGGAGGTTGGAGATCGTCCCAGCGTGGTCCGTTTAATTTTTTATGGCTATTAGGGTGGACAAATGGATGAAACAGCGCGAATGGGGCATTTTCGGGCCAAATCGATGTTTTATATCCCACGATGTTGGGGGTGGGCCCAGGGTCCGGGCATGCTGTGAGTCAAAAATCGACCGGGATATGCCAGGGAGGTTGGGGATCATTCCAGTATGGTCTGTTTAATTTTCTTGTCCATTTGGGTGGACAAACGGGCGAAACGGCGTGAACGAGGCATTTTCTAGCAAAATCGATGTGCTATAGCCCACTATTTTGAGGCTGGACTCGGGGTCCGATCGTGCTATGGGCCAAAAATCAATAGGGGCGTATCAGGGAGGTTGCGGATCGTCCTAGTGTGGTCCATTTAATTTTTCGTGGCCATATGGGTGGACAAATGGGGGAAATCGCGAGAAGGTGGCATTTTCGAGCAAAATCGGTATGCTATAGCCCACGGTTTTGGGGCTAGGCCTGGGGTTCGGGCGTACTGTTTGCAAAAAATCAACCAGGGCGGGCCAGGGAGGTAGAGGATAGTCCCAGTGTGGTCCGTTTAATTTTTCGTGGCCGTTTAGGAGGACAAACGGGAGAAAAAGTGTGAATGGTATGTTTTCGGGCCAATTCGATATGCTATAGCCCACGGTTTTGGGGGTGGGCCGGGGCTCCGGGCCTGCTGTCACCCAAAAATCGACCGGGGCGTGCCAAGGAGGTTGGGGATCATCCCAGTTTGGTCCGTTTAATTTTTTGTGGCCATTTGTGTGGACAAACGATTGAAACTTCACGAATCGGGCATTTTCGAGTTATATCGGTGTGCTATAGCCCACGATTTTGGGGGTGAGCCCGTGGTCCAGGCGTGCTGTGGGCCAAAAATTGACCGGGGCATGCCAGGGAGGTTGGAGATCATCCCAGTGTGGTCCGTTTAATTTTTCGTGGCCATTTGGGTAGACAAACGGGTGAAACGGCACGAATGGGGCATTTTCGGGCGATATCGGTGTGCTATAGCCCAAGTTTTTTAGGGTGGGCTAAGAGTCCGGGTGTGCTGTGGGCCGAAAATTGATCGAGGTGTGCCAGGGAGGTTAGGGATAGTCCCAGTATGGTACTTTAACTTTTTGGGGGCATTTGGGTTGACAAATGGGAGAGAAGGCGCAACAGGGCATTTTCGAGCCAAAGCAGTGTGCTATGGCCTACGATTTTATGGGTGGGCTCGGGTTTCGGGTGTGCTGTGGGCCTAAAATCAACCGGGTCATGTAAGAGAGGTTGGGGATCATCCCAGTGTGGTCCATTTAATTTTTCATGGCCATTTGGGCGGACAAACGGGCGAGAAGGCACGAACGGGTAATTTTTGGGACAAATCGGTGTGCTATAGACCACGGTTTTAGGGGTGGTCCCGGGGTCAGGGCATTTTGTGGGTTCAAAATCGATCGGGGCTTGCCAGGGAGATTGGGGATTGTCCTAGTGTGGTCCGTTTAATTTTTCATAGTTATTTGGGTGGACAAACTATCAAAACAGCATGAATGGGGCATTTTTGGGCCAAATCGGTGTGCTAGTCCACAGTTTTATGGGTGGGCCCGGGGTCCGAGAGTGTTGTGGGCAAAATATTGACCGAGGCATGCCAGGGAGGTTGGGGATCATCCCAGTGTGGTCCGTTTAATTTTTTGTAGCCATTTGGGTGGACAAATGGGCGAGACGGCATGAACGGGGCATTTTCGGGTCAAATCGGTGTGCTATAGCCCACGGTTTTGAGGGTTGGCTCGCGGTCCGAGTGTGTTGTGGGCCATAAATCATCTGGGCCATGCCAAGGAGGTTGGGATCATCCCAGTGTGGTTCTTTTAATTTTCTGTGGCCATTTGGGGGGACAAACAGGCAAAATGGGGCGAACTGTGCATTTTTGGCCCAGAGCGGTGTGCTATAGCCCACAGTTTTGGGGGTGGGCTCGGGGTTCGGGCGTGTTGTAGGTCAAAAATTGATCGAGGCATACCAGGGAGGCTGAGGATCATCCCAGTGTGGTCCGTTTAATTTTTCTTGTCTATTTGGGTGGACAAACGTGTAAAATGACACGAATGGGGAATTTTCAGGCCAAATCGATGTGTTATAGCCCACGATTTTGGGGGTGGGTCCGTGGTCCGGGCGTGATGTTGACCATAAATCGATCGGGGCATACCATGGAGGTTAGGGATCGTCCCAGTATAGTCCGTTTAATTTTTCGTGGCCATATGGGTGGACAAACGGGCGAAACCGTGGGAACTTGGCATTTTTGAGCAAAATCGGTATGCTATAGCCCACAGTTTAGGGCTGGGCCTAGGGTCCGAGCGTGTTGTTTGCAAAAAATCTACCAGAGCGTGCTAGGGAGGTTGAGGATAGTCCCAGTGTGGTCCGTTTAATTTTTTGTGGCCGTTTAGTTGGACAAACGGGCGAAAAAGCACGAACGGGACATTTTTGAGCCAAATTGGTATGCTATAGCCCACGGTTTTTGGGGTGGGCCGGGGGTCCGGGCCTGCTGTGGGCGAAAAATTTATCGGGGCATGCCAGGGAGGTTGGAATCATCCCAGTGTGGTCCGTTTAATTTTTTGTGGCCATTTGTGTGAACAAATGGGCGAAACGACATGAATCGGGCATTTTTGGGTTATACCGGTATGCTATAGCCTACGATTTTGGGGGTGAGCCCGTGGTCCAGGAATGTTGTGGACCAAAAATTGACCGGGGTGGGCCAGGAAGGTTGGGGATCATCCCATTGTGGTCCGTTTAATTTTTCGTGGCCCTTTGGGTGGACAAACGGGTGAAACGGCGTGAATGGGGCATTTTTTAGCGATATCGGTGTGCTATAGCCCACGTTTTGGGGGGTGGGCTCGCGATCCGGGTGTGCTGTGAGCCGAAAATCGATCGAGGTATGCCAGGGAAGTTAGGGATTATCCTAGTGTGCTCCTTTAATTTTTTGGGGCCATTTGGGTGGACAAACGGGAAAGAAGGCGCGAACAGGGCATTTTCGAGCCAAATCGGTGTGCTATGGCCTACGGCTTTGGGGGTGGGCCTGGGTTTTATGTGTTCTGTCAACCTAAAATCAATCAGGGCATGCCAGAGAGGTTGGGGATCGTTTCAGTGTGGTCCGTTTAATTTTTCATGGCCATTTGGACGGACAAACGGGCGAAAAGGCACGAACGGGGCATTTTTGGTACAAATTGGTGTGCTATAGCCCACAGTTGCAAGGCTAGGCCCGGGGTCAGGGTGTTTTGTGGGTTAAAAATCGACTGGGGCTTGCTAGGGAAATTGGGGATCGTCCTAGTGTAGTTCGTTTAATTTTTTGTGGCTATTTGGGTGGACAAACTGGCAAAATGGCATGAACGGGGCATTTTCGGGCTAAATTGGTGTGCTATAGCCCATGGTTTTGGGGGTGGGCACGGGGTTCGAGGGTGTTGTGGGCAAAAAATTGACCGAGGTATGCCAGAGAGGTTGGGGATCATCCCAGTGTGGTCCGTTTAATTTTTTATGGCTATTTGGATGGACAAATGGGCGAGACAGCACGAACGGGGCATTTTCGAGCCAAATCGGTGTTCTATAGCCCACGGTTTTGGGGGTTGGCCCGCGGTCCGAGCGTGATGTGGGACAAAAATCATCCGAGACATGCCAGGGAGGTTGGGGATCATCCCAGTATGGTTCGTTTAATTTTCTGTGGCCATTTGGGGGACAAATAGGCAAAAAAACGCGAACGGTGCATTTTTGGCCCAAAGCGGTGTGCTATAGCCCACAGTTTTGTGGGTGGGCCTGGGGTTCGGGCGTTTTGTAGGCCAAAAATCTATCGATGCGTACCAGGGTGGCTAGGAATCATCCCAGTGTGGTCCGTTTAATTTTTCTTTTCTATTTGGGTGGACAAACGTGTAAAACGACACGAATTGGGCATTTTCGGGCAAAATTGATGTGTTATAGCCCATGGTTTTGGGGGTGGGTTCGTGGTTCGGGCGTGATGTAGACCAAAAATTGTTCGGGACATGCCAGGGAGGTTGGGGATCATCCCAGTGTGGTTCATTTAATTTTGGATGGCCATTTTGGTGGACAAAGAGGCGAAACAGCGCAAATGGGGTATTTTTGGGCTAAGTCGGTGTGCTATAGTCCACGGTTTCGGGGGTGGGCCTGAGGTTCGAGCGTGCTATGGGTCAAAAATCAATCGAGGCGTGCTAGGGAGGTTGGGGATCATTCCAGTGTGGTTCGTTTAATTTTTTATGGCCATTTGGGTGGACAAATGGGGCATTTTTTAGCCAAATTGGTGTGCTATAGCCCCCGATTTCAGGGGTGGGACCGTGGTCCGGGTATGCTGTGGGCCAAAATTTGACTGGGGCATGCCAGGGAGGTTTGGGATCTTTCCAGTGGGACGTTTAATTTTTTGTGGCCATTTGGGTGTATAAATGGGCGAAACGGCACGAACGGAGCATTTTCGGGCCAAATTAGTGTGCTATAGCCCTCATTTCCGATGGAAGGCCCATGGTCCCGGCGTGTTGTGTGCTGAAAATTGACCGGTGCGTGCCCGGGAGGTTGGGGATCATCCCAGTGTGAGCCATTTAATTTTTTGTGGCCATTTGTGTGGACAAACGGGGGAAAGGGCGCGAATTGGGCATTATCGGGCCAAATTGGTGTGCTATAGCCCACGGTTTTGGGGGTAGGCCCGGGGTATGAGTATGTTGTGGGCCAAAAATTATTCGGGGCATGCCATGGAGGTTGGGAATCATTCCAGTATGGTTCGTTTAATTTTCTGTGGCCATTTTGGGGGACAAACAGGCAAAACGACGCGAACGGTGCATTTTTGGCCCATAGCGGTGTGCTATAGCCCACAGTTTTGTGGGTGGGCCCGGGGTTCGGGCGTTTTGTAGGCCAAAAATCTATCGAGGCGTACCAGGGTGGCTAGGAATCATCCCAGTGTGTTCCGTTTAATTTTTCTTTCCTATTTGGGTGGACAAACGTGTAAAACGACACGAATTGGGCATTTTCGGGCCAAATCGATGTGTTATAGCCCATGGTTTCGGGGGTGGGTCCGTGGTTCGGGCGTGCTGTAGACCAAAAATTGATCGGGACATGCCAGGGAGGTTGGGGATCATCCCAGTGTGGTTCATTTAATTTTTCATGGCCATTTTGGTGGACAAAGAGGCGAAACAGCGCAAATGGGGTATTTTTGGGCTAAGTCGGTGTGCTATAGTCCACGGTTTCGGGGATGGGCCTAAGGTCCGAGCGTACTATGGGTCAAAAATCAATTGAGGCATGCTAGGGAGGTTGGGGATCGTTCCAGTGTGGTTCGTTTAATTTTTTTATGGCCATTTGGGTGGACAAACGGGGCATTTTTTAGCCAAATTGGTGTGCTATAGCCCCCGATTTCAGGGGTGGGACCGTGGTCCGGGTATGCTGTGGGCCAAAATTCGACTGGGGCATGCTAGGGAGGTTTGGAATCTTTCCAGTGGGGACGTTTAATTTTTTGTGGCCATTTGGGTGTATAAATGGGTGAAACAGCACGAACGGAGCATTTTCGAGCCAAATTAGTGTGCTATAGCCCTCGTTTCCGAGGGAAGGCCCATGGTCCCGGCGTGTTGTGTGCTGAAAATTGACCGGTGCGTGCCCGGGAGGTTGGGGATCATCCCAGTGTGAGCCATTTAATTTTTTGTGGCCATTTGTGTGTACAAATGGGCGAAAGGGCGCGAATTGGGCATTATCGAGCCAAATTGGTGTGCTATAGCCCACGGTTTCGGGGGTAGGCCCGGGGTATGAGTATGCTGTGGGCCAAAAATTATTCGGGGCGTGCCATGGAGGTTCGGAATCATTCCAGTATGGTTCGTTTAATTTTCTGTGGCCATTTTGAAGGACAAACAGGCAAAACGGCGCGAACGGTGCATTTTTGGCCCAAAGCGGTGTGCTATAGCCCACAGTTTTGTGGGAGGGGCCCGGGGTTCGGGCGTTTTGTAGGCCAAAAATCTATCGAGGCATACCAGGGTGGCTAGGAATCATCCCAGTGTGGTCCGTTTAATTTTTCTTTTCTATTTGGGTGGACAAACGTGTAAAACGACACGAATTGGGCATTTTCGGGCCAAATCGATGTGTTATAGCCTATGGTTTCGGGGGTGGGTCCGTGGTTCAGGCGTGCTGTAGACCAAAAATTGACCGGGACATGCCAGGGAGGTTGGGGATCATCCCAGTGTGGTTTATTTAATTTTTCATGGCCATTTTGGTGGACAAAGAGGCGAAACAGCGCAAATGGGGCATTTTTGGGCTATGTCGGTGTGCTATAGTCCACGGTTTCGGGGGTGGGCCTGAGGTCCGAGCGTGCTATGGGTCAAAAATCAATTGAGGCGTGCTAGGGAGGTTGGGGATCGTTCCAGTGTGGTTCGTTTAATTTTTTTATGGCCATTTGGGTGGACAAACGGGGCATTTTCGAGCCAAATTGGTGTGCTATAGCCCCCGATTTCTGAGGTGGGACCGTGGTCCGGGTATGCTGTGGGCCAAAATTCGACTGGGGCATGCCAGGGAGGTTTGGGATCTTTCCAGTGGGGACGTTTAATTTTTTGTGGCCATTTGGGTGTATAAATGGGTGAAACGGCACAAACGGAGCATTTTTTAGCCAAATTAGTGTGCTATAGCCCTCGTTTCCGAGGGAAGGCCCATGGTCCCGGTGTGTTGTGTGCTGAAAATTGACCGGTGCGTGCCCGGGAGGTTGGGGATCATCCCAGTGTGAGCCATTTAATTTTTTGTGGACATTTGTGTGGACAAACGGGCGAAAGGGCGCGAACTGGGCATTATCGGGCCAAATTGGTGTGCTTTAGCCCACGGTTTCGGGGGTAGGCCCGGGGTATGAGTATGCTGTGGGCCAAAAATCAATCGGGGCGTGTCAGGGAGGTTGGGGATCGTCCTAGTGTGGTCCGTTTAAGTTTTTATGGCCATATAGGTGGACAAACGGGCGAAACGGCAGGAACATAGCATTTTTTATCCAAATCGATGTGTTATAGCCCACGGTTTCGGGGCTGGGCCTGGGGTCTGGTCGTGCTGTTTGCCAAAAATCGACCAGGGCGTGCCAGGGAGGTTGAGGATAGTCCCAATGTGGTCCGTTTAATTTTTCGTGGATATTTGGATGGACAAACGGGCGAAACAGCGTGAACGGGCCATTTTCAGGCCAAATCGGTATGCTATAGCCCACGGTTTTAGGGGTGGGCCCGGGGTTTGAGCGTGTTGTGGACCAAAAATCGATCGAAGAATGACAGGGAGGTTAGGAATCATCCCAGTGTGGTCCGTTTAATTTTTTTGTCCATTTGGGTGGACAAATGGGCAATATGGTGCGAATGGGGCATTTTCAGGCCAAATCGGTGTACTATAGCCCACAGTTTTGGGGGTGGAACCGGGGTTTGGGTGTGATGTGGGCTAAAAATCGACCGAGTCATGCCAGGGAGGTTGGGGATCATCCCAGTGTGGTTTATTTAATTTTTCGTGGCCATTTAGGTGGATAAACGGGCGAAATGATGGGAACGGGGCATTTTTGGGCTAAATCGGTGTGCTATAGCCCACGATTTTGGGGGTGGAACTGAGGTCCGGGCGTGTTGTGGGCCAAACATTGGCCGAGGCATGCCTGGGAGGTTGGGGATCGTCCCAGTATGGTTCGTTTAATTTTTCGTAGCCATTTTGGTGGACAAAACGAAAAAATGGCGTGAATGGGCATTTTCAGGCCAAATCGGTGTGCTATAGCCCACGATTTAGGGTGTGGGCCTGGGGTATGGGCGTGTTATGGCCCAAAAATTAACCGAGGCTTGCCAGGGAGGTTGGGGATTGTTCCAGTGTAGTTCGTTTAATTTTTGTGGCTATTTGGGTGGACAAACGAGCGAAACGACGCGAGCAGGGCATTGTTGGGCCAAATTAGTGTGCAATAGCCCACGGCTTCGGGGGTGGGCCTGGTGTTCAGGCGTGCTGTGGGCCAAAAATCGATAAGGGCATGTCAGGGAGGTTAGGGATCATCCTAGTATGGTCCGATTAATTTTTTGTGGCTATTAGGGTGGACAAACGAGCGAAACAGCGCGAAAGGGGCATTTTCAGGCCAAATCGGTGTTCAATATCCCACGATGTTGGGGGTGGGCATAGGTTTCAAGCATGCTGAGGGTCAAAAATTGACCTGGGCATGCCAAGTAGGTTGGGGATCATCCCAGTATGGTCCGTTTAATTTTTTGTGGCCATTTGGGTGGACAAACGAGTGAAACAACGTAAACGAGGCATTTTCTAGCAAAATTGGTGTGCTATAGCCCACTATTTTGAGGCTGCGCTCCAGAACCGGTCGTACTGGGGGCCAAAAATTGATCGGGGCATGTCAGGGATATTGGGATCGTTCCAGTGTGGTCCGTTTAATTTTTCGTGGCCATATGAGTAGACAAACGTTCGAAACGGTGGGAACGTGGTATTTTCGAGCAAAATTGGTATGCTATAGCCCAAGGTATTGGGGCTGGGTTCTGGGGTCTAGGCATGCTGTTTGCAAAAAATCAACCAGGGTGTGCCAGGGAGTTGAGGATCATTCCAGTGTGGTATGTTTAATTTTTGTGGCCATTTAAGTGGACAAACGGATGAAACAACACGAACGGAATATTTTTGGGCTAAATCGGTATGCTATAGCCCATGGTTTTGGGGGTGGGCCCGGGTCCGGCCTACTGTGGGCTAAAAATCGACCTGGGCGTGCCAGGGAGGTTGGGGATCATCCCAGTATGGTCCGTTTAATTTTTTGTGGCCATTTGTATGGACAGACGGACAAAATGGCATGAATCAAGCATTTTTGGGCTATATCGGTGTGCTATAGCCCACGATTTTAGGGGTAAGACTGTGGTCCGGGTGTGCTGTGGGCCAAAAATTGACTGGGGCGTGTCAGGGAGGTTGGGGATCATCCTAGTGTGGTCTGTTTCATTTTTCATGGCCATTTGTGTGGACAAACGGGCTAAACGGCGCAAATGGGGCATTTTTGGGCGATATCGGTGTGCTATAGCCAACGTTTTCAGGGGTGGGCTCGGGCTCCGAGTGTGCTGTAGGAAGAAAATAGATCAAGTCATGCCAGGGAGGTTAGGGATCATCCCAGTATGGTTCGTTTAATTTTTTGTGGCCACTTGTGTGGACAAATGGGAGAGAAGGTGCGAACAGGGCATTTTTCGGGCCAAATCGGTGTGCTATGGCCTACGGTTTTGGGGGTGGGCCCAATGTTCGGGTATGCTGTAGACCTAAAATCGACCAGGGCATGCCCGAGAGGTTGGGGATCATCCCAGTGTGGTATGTTTAATTTTTTGTGGCCATTTGGGTGGACAAACCGACGAAAATACACGAATGGGGAATTTTTAAGATAAATCGATGTGCTATAGGCCACGGTTTTGGGGGTGGGCCAAGGGTCAAGCCGTGTTGTGGGTTGAAAATCGACCGGGGCTTGCCAGGGAGGTTGGGGATTATCCCAGTGTGGTCCGTTTAATCTTTTGAGGCTATTTGGGTGGACAAACGGGTAAAACGGCACGAACGGGGCATTTTCAAGCCAAATCAATGTTCTATAGCCTATAGTTTCGGGGATGGGCTCGGGGTCCGGCCGTGTTGTGGGACAAAAATCGATTGGGATATGCCAGGGAGGTTGGGATCGTCCCAGTGTGGTCCGCTTAATTTTTGTGGCCATTTTGGTTGACAAACGGGTAAAACGACATAAATGGGGCATTTTTGGGCCAAATTGGTTTGCTATAGCCTACGGTTTAGGGGTGGGCCCGGGCTTCGAGCGTGCTTTGGGCCAATAAATCATCTGGGGCGTGCCAGGGAGGTTGGAGATCATCCCAGTGTGGTCCATTTAATTTTTTGTGACCATTTGGGTGGACAAACGGGTAAAACGGTGCGAATGGGGCATTTTTGGGCCAAATCGATGTGCTATATCCTATGGTTTTGGGGATGGGCCTGGGGTCTGTGCGTGTTGTGCACTAAAATCTGATCTGAGCGTGCCAGGGAGGTTGGGGATCATCCCAGTGTGGTCCGTTTTATTTTTCGTTATCATTTGGGTGGTTAAACGGGTGAAACAGCGAGAACGGGGCATTTTTGGACCAAATCGGTGCGCTATAGCCCACGATTTTATGGTTGGGCTCGGGGTTCGAATGTGCTGTGGATCAAAAATTGATTGGGGCATGCCAGGGAGGTTGAAGATCATCCCAGAGTGGTCCGTTTAATTTTTGGTGTTATTTTGGGTGGACAAATGGGCGAAACGGCCCGAACGGGGCATTTTCAGGCCAAATTAGTGTGCTATAGCCCACGTTTTTGGGGTGGGGCCTGGGTACGGTAGTAATGTGGGGTGAAAATCGACCAGGCAATGCTAGAAAGGTTGGGGATCATCCCAGTATGGTCTGTTTAATTTTTCGTGTCTATTTGGCTGGACTAACTGGCAAAATAGCGCGAAAGAGTCATTTTCGGGCTAAATTGGTGTGCCATAGCCCACAAGTTTGGGGTTAGGCTCGTGGTTCGAGAGTGGTGTGGGTCATAAATCGACCGGGGCATGCCAGGGAGGTTGTGGATCATCTCAATATTGTGTGTTTAATTTTTAGTGGCTATTTAGGTCGACAAACGGGTGAAACGACGCAAACAGGGCATTTTCGGGCCCAGGGTTCGAGTTTGCTGTTGGCCGAAAATCATTTGGGGCGTGCCATGGAGGTTAGGGATCGTCCCAGTATGGTCCGTTTAACTTTTTATGGCTATTTGGGTGGACAAAGAGGCAAAATTGTGCGAACTGGGTATTTTCGAGCCAAATCGGTGTACTAAGCCCACGGTTTCTAGGGTGGGCTCAAGATTCGAGCGTACTGGAGGCCGAAAATCAATCGGGGCGTGCCAGGGAGATTGTGAATTATCCCAGTATGGCCCGTTTAATTTTTTGTGGCGATTTACGTGGACAAACGGGTGAAACGGCGTGAACAAGTCATTTTTTAGCCAAATCGGTGTGCTATAACCCACGATTTCGGGGTTGGACTCGGGGTTCGGGCGTGCTGTGGGTCAAAAATCAATCATGGCATGTTAGGGAGGTTGGGGATCATCCCAGTGTGGTCCATTTAATTTGTCATCGCTATTTGGGTGGACAAATGGCAAAACGGTGGGAACAGTGCATTTTTGGCCCAAATCGGTATGCTATAGCCCATGATTTTGGGGGTAGACCTGAGTTCCAGGCGTGCTATAGGCCGAATGTCGAACGAGGTATGCCAGGGAGGTTGGGTATCATCCCACTGTGGTCCATTTAATTTTTTGAGGCCATTTGGGTGAACAAACGGGCAAAACGGTGCGAATGGAGCATTTTTAGGCCAAATCGGTGTGTTATAGCCCACGATTTTGGGGGTGGGCCTAGGGTTCGGGCGAGATGTGGACCAAAAAATCGACCGGGGCATGCCAGGGAGGTTGGGGATCATCCTTGTGTGATCCATTTAATTTTTGTGGCTATTTGGGTGGATAATCTGGCGAAACGGCGCGAACGGGGCATTTTCGAGCCAAATCAGTGTGCTATAGCCCACGGTTTTAGGGGTGGGCCCGGGGTCTGAGTGTGCTGTGGGCTGAAAATCAACCGAGGCATGCCAGAGAGGTTAGGGATCGTCCCAATATGGTCCGTTTAATTTTTTGTGGCCATTTGGGAGGACAAACGGGTGAGACGGCGCGAACGGGGCATTTTCGAGCCAAATCAGTGTGCAATATCCCATGGTTTTGGGGGTGGGCCTGCGGTCTGAGCGTGTTGTGGGCTAAACATTATCTGGGCATGCCAGGGTGGTTAGGGATCATTCCAGTGTGGTTCGTTTAATTTTTCGTGGCCAGTTGGGGAGACAAACAGGCAAAACGGCGCGAACTGTGCATTTTTGGCCCAAAGTGGTGTGCTATAGCCCATGGTTTCGGGGGTGGGCTCGGGGTTCGGGCGTGTTGTAGGCCAAAAATCAATCGACGCATTCCAGGGAGGTTGTGGATCGTCCCAGTGTGGTCCATTTAATATTTCTTGGCTATTTAGATGGACAAACGGGATAAAGGACGCGAACAAGGCATTTTCGGGCCAAATCAATGTGTTGTAGCCCACGGTTTTGGGGGTGGGTCCGTGGTTCGGGCGTGCTGTGAGCCAAAGATCGACCGGGGCATGCCAGGGTGGTTAGGGATCATCCCAGGGTGGTACGTTTAATTTTTCGTGGCTTTTTTTATGGACAAACGGGCAAAACAACGCGTATGGGGCATTTTTGGGGTAAGTCGGTGCGCTAAAGCCCACGGTTTCAAGGGTGGGCCCGGGGTCCGAGCATGCTATGGGTCAAAAATCAATCGAGGTATGCCAGGGAGGTTGGAGATCGTCTCAGTGTGGTTTGTTTAATTTTTTATGCCCATTTGGGTGGACAAACGGGAAAAATGATACAAACGGGGCATTTTTTTAGCCAAATTGGTGTGTTATAGCCCCCGGTTTCAGGGGTGGAACCGTGGTCCGGGCGTGCTGTGGGCCGAAAATTGACTGAGGCATGCCAGGGAGGTTGGGGATCTTCCCTGTATGGTCCGTTTAATTTTTCGTGGTAATTTGGTTGGACAAACGGGTGAAACAGAACGAACGGGGCATTTTCGGGCCAAATTAGTGTGCTATAGCCCTCAGTTCCGGGGGAGGGCCCATGGTCCCAGCGTGCTGTGTGCTGAAAATCGACCGGTGCGTGCCAGGGAGGTTGGGGATCATCCCAGTATGGTCCTCTTAATTTTTCGTGTCCATTTGGGTGGACAAACTGGCGAAACGAGGCGAATTGGGCATTTTCGAGCCAAATTGGTGTGTTATAGCCAACGGTTTCGGGGGTGGGCCGGGGTCCAAGTGTGTTGTGGGACGAAAATCATTCGGGGTATGCCATGGAGGTTGGGAATCGTTCCAGTATAGTCCGTTAAAGTTTTCATGGCTATTTGGGTTGACAAACGGGCAAAACGGCGCGAACCAGATATTTTCGAGTTAAATCGGTGTGCTATAGCCCAAAATTTTAGGAGTGAGATCGGGGTTTGAGCGTTCTATGGGCCAAAAATCAACCGAGGCATGCCAGGGAGGTTGGGAATCATCCCAGTGTGGCCCGTTTAATTTTTCATGGCCATTTGGGTGGAGGAACGAGCAAAACGGCGTGAACGATGCGTTTTTGGTTCAAATTGGTTTGCTATAGCCTACGATTTTGTGGGTGGGCCTGGGGTTCGAGCGTGTTGTGGGTCAAAAATCAATCAAGGCATGCCAGGGAGGTTGGGGATCATCCCAGTATGGTCCGTTCAATTTTTCTTGACCATTTCAGTGGACAATCCATCGAAATAGCATGAAGGGGGCATTTTCGGGCCAAATTGGTGTGTTATAGCCCACAATTTTTGGGTGGGCCTGGGTTCCGGGCGTGCTATGATCTGAAAATCGACTGGGGCATGCCAAGGAGGTTGAGTATCATCACAGTATGGTCCGTTTAATTTTTTGTGGCCATTTGGGAGGACAAACGGGTGAAAGGGCGCGAACGGGGCATTTTCGGGCCAAATTGGTGTGCTATGGCCCATGATTTCGGGGGTAGGTCTGAGGTCTGGGTGTGTTGTGGGACAAAAATAAACCGAGGAATGCCAAGGAGGTTGGGGATCATCCCAGTATGGTCCATTTAATTTTTTGTGGCCATTTGGTTGTACAAACGGGCGAAACGGCGCGAATGGGGCATTTTCGGGCCAAATAGGTGTTTTATAGCCCACGGTTATGGGGGTGGGCTCGGGTTCTGGGCATGTTGTTAGCAAAAAATTGACCGGGGCATACTAGGGAGGTTGGGAATCGTCCCAGTATGGTCCGTTTAATTTCTTGTGGCTATTTGGGTGGACAAACAGGTGAAACGGGGCGAATGGGGCATTTTTTAGCTAAATGGGTGTGCTATAACCCACGGTTTTGGGGTTGGGCCGGGGTCCGGAAGTGCTGGGGGCTTAAAATCTCTTGGGGCATGCCAGGGAAGTTGGGGATCATCTCAGTGTTGTCCGTTTAATTTTTCGTGTCCATTTGGGTGGACAAACGGGCGAAACGGCGCAAACAGGTCATTTTTGGGCCAAATCAATTTGCTATAGCCCACGTTTTTGGGGGTGGGCCTGGGGTTCGGGCGTGCTATGCGATGAAAATTGATTGGGGAGGTTGGGTATCGTCCCAGTGTAGTCCGTTTAATTTTTTGTTGCCATTTGGGTGGCCAAACTGGCAAAACGACGCGAACGGGGCATTTTCAGGAAAAATTAGTTTCCTATAGCCCACGGTTTTGGGGGTGGGCCTGGGTTTCGGGCGTTCTATGGGACGAAAATTGATCGGGGAGGTTGGGGATCATCCCAGTATGGTCCGTTTAAATTTTTGTGGCCATTTGGGTGGACAAACGGGCAAAACGATGCGAACGGGGCATTTTAAAGCCAAATCGGTGTGCTATAGCCCACGGTTACTGGGATGGGCCCGAGGTTCGGGAGGGTTGTGGCCCTAAAATCTACCAGGGCATACCAGGGAAGTTTGGAATCATCCTAGTGTGGTCTGTTTAAATTTTTGTGGCCATTTGGAAGGAAAAACGAGCGAAACGGCGCTAACGGGACATTTTCGGCCAAAATTGGTGTGCTACAGCCCACCTTTTTGGGTGTGGACTTGGGGTATGTGCGTGTTGTTGGCCTAAAATCGATCGGGGCATGACAAGGAGGTTGGGGAACTTACCAGTGTGGTCCGTTTTAATTTTCGTGGCCATTTGGGTGGACAAACGGGCAAAACGGTGTTAACGAGGCATTTTCGGGCCAAATCGGTGTGCTATAGCCCACGATTTTGGGGTTTGGCCCAAGGTTCGGGCGTGCTATGGGCCTATAATAGATTGGGGCATGTCGGGTAGGTTGGGGATCATCCTAGTGTGGTCCGCTTAAATTTTTGTGGCCATTTGGGTAGACAAATGGACAAAACGGCGCGAACGGGGCATTTTTGGGCCAAATCGATGTGCTATAGCCCCCGGTTTTGGGGGTAGGCCCGATGTTCTGGTGTGTTGTGTGCCGTAAGTTGATCGGATTATGCTAGGGGAGGTTGGGGATCATCCTAGTGTGGTTCGTTTAAATTTTCGTGGCTATTTGGGTCTATAAACGGGTGAAACGATGTGATATTTTGGGTGGGCCTGGGGTGCTATAGCCTACGGTGTTGGGGGTGCTATAGCCAACGGTTTTTGGGGTGGGTCTGAATAGGGCATTTTTGCGCTAAATCGGTGTGCTATAGCCCACGATTTTGGGGTAGGCTCAGGGTTCGGTCGTGTTGTTGGTCTAAAATTTATCGGGGCATGCCAGGGATATTGAGGATCGTTCCAGTGTGAACTATTTAAATTTTTGTGGCCATTTGGTTGGACAAACGGGCAAAACAGTGTGAACGGGGCATTATTAGTCCAAATCGATGTGTTATAGCCCACGGTTTCCGCGGTTGGCCTAAGTTTCGGGCATGATGTGGGCCTAAAATTGATAAGTGCGTGCCAGGGAGGTTGGAGATCATCCCAGTGTGGTCTGTTTAAATTTTTGTGGCCATCTGGGTGGACAAACGGGTAGAACGGGGCATTTTTTGGCCAAATCGGCGTGCTAAAGCCCACGGTTTTAGGGGTAGGCCCAGGATCCGGGCATGCTATAGGCCAAAAATCAATCGGTGCATGCAAGGGAGGTTGGAGATCATCCCAGTATATTCTGTTTAAATTTTTAGGGCTATTTTGGGCCAATAAACGGGAGAAATAGCGCGAACGGGGCATTTTCAGGACCCACGATTTTAGGGGTGGGCCCGAGGTCCGGGCGTGCTGTGGGTCAAAAATCGATCGGGGCGTGCCAGGGAAGTTGGGGATCCTCCCAGTATGGTCCTATTAAATTTTTGTGGTCATTTGGGTGGTCAAACGGGTGAAACGGCGTGAATAAGGCATTTTTGGGCCAAATCGATGTGCTATAGCCCACGGTTTTGGGGGTGGGCCCGGGGTTCGGGCGTGCTATTATCCAAAAATCGAGTGGGGCGTGCCAGGGAGGTTGGGATCACCGCAGTGTAACTCGTTTAATTTTTTGTGGCTATTTTGATGGATTAACAAGCGAAACGGCACGAATGAGGCATTTTCGAGCCAAATCGGTGGGCCCAGATTTTGGTCGTGCTGTGGGCCAAAAATCAATCAGCGCATGCCAGGGAGGTTGGTAATTATCCCAGTGTGGTTCGATTGTATTTTTATGGCCATTTGGGTGGACAAACAGGTGAAATGATGCAAACCAGATATTTTTGAGCCAAATCGGTGTGCTATAGCCCACGGTTTTTGGGGTGTGCCTGGGATTCGGGCGTACAGTAGGCCAAAAATTGACCATGGCATGCCAGGGAGGTTGGGATCATCCGAGTGTGGGTCATTTAAATTTTCGTGGCCATTTATGTGGACAAATAGGAAAAATGACGTGAATAAGGCATTTTCGAGCCAAATTAGTGTGCTATGGCCCATATTTTTTGGGGTGGGCTCGAGTTTCGGGAGTGTTGTGGGCCAAAAATCGACCAGGGTATGCCAGGGAGGTTGGGTATCATCCCAGTATGGTCCGTTTAAATTTTTGTGGCTATTTGGGTGGACAAACGGGCAAAATGGCGCGAACGTGGCATTTTGAGGCCAAATCGGTGTGCTATAGCCCACTATTTCTGGGATGGGCCCGAGGTTCGAGTGTGTTATGTCCCTAAAATTGACCAAGGCATGCCAGGGAGGTTGGAAATCATCCCAGTGTGGTCTGTTTAAATTTTCATAGTCATTTGAGTGGACAAACGGGCGAAACGATGCGAACAAGGCATTTTCAGGACAAATCGGTGTGCTATAGCCCATGGTTTCAGTGGAGGCCAGGGTTCGTGCATGTTGTGGACCAAAAAAATGTCCGGGGTATGCCTGGAAGATTGGGGATCATCC
Source organism: Capsicum pubescens (assembly GCA_030864215.1). Taxonomy (NCBI): domain Eukaryota; kingdom Viridiplantae; phylum Streptophyta; class Magnoliopsida; order Solanales; family Solanaceae; genus Capsicum; species Capsicum pubescens. The sequence goes on from CM061538.1 coordinate 42,833,253, forward strand.
CAGTTTGGTCCGTTCAAATTTTTTTGGCCATTTGGGTCTACACATAGGTAAAAGGGTGCGAACGGAGCATTTTTGGGCCAAATAGGTGTGCTATAGCCCACGATTTTGGGGTTAGGCCCAGGTTTCGGGTGTGCTATGAGCCAAAAATCGACCGGGGTATGCCAGGGAGGCAAAATCGCATGAACGGGGAATTTTTTAGCCAAATCGGTGTGCTATAGCCTACGGTTTTGGGGTGGGCCCAGGGTCCGGGAGTGTTGTAGGCCTAAAATTTACTGGTGCGTGCTAGTGAGATTGGGGATCATTCTAGTGTGGTCCTTTTAAATTTTTGTGGCCATTTGCATGGACAACGGGTAAAATAGCGTGAACGGGGCATTTTCGGGCCAAATGGGTGTGTAATAGCCCTTGGTTTCTAGGGTTGGCCCGAGGTCCGGGCGTGCTGTTAGCCTAAAATTGATCAGGGCGTGCTAGGGAGGTTGGGGATTATCTCAATGTGGTTCGTTTAAATTTTTGTGGCTATTTAGGTGGACAAACGGGAGAAACTGCGCGAACGGGGCATTTTCGAGCCAAATCGGCGTGCTAAAGCCCACGGTTTTTGGGGAAGGCCTAGGGTCCGGGCATGCTGTGGGCCAAAAATTGATTGGGGCATGCCAGGAAGGTTGGAGATCATCCCAGTATGATCCGTTTAAATTTTTGTGGCCATTTAGAACTACAAACAGCGCAAACCAGGCATTTTCGGGCTAAATTGGTGTGCTATAGCCCACGGTTTTGGGGGTAGGCTCGGGGTCCGGCATGCTCTAGGCCAAAAATTGATTGGGGCATGCCAGGGAGGTTGGGGATCATCTCAGTGTGGTCCGTTTAAATTTTTGTGGTTATTTGGGTCAATAAACGGGCGAAACGACGCAAACGATGCATTTTCGGGCCAAATTAGGGTGCTATAGCCCACAATTTTAAGGGTAGGCCTGGATTTCGGGTGTGCTGTAGGAAGAAAATTGACCGGGACATATCAGGGAGGTTGAGGATCATCCCAGTATGGTCTGTTTAAATTTTCCTGGCTATTTGGGTGGACGAACGAGTGAAACAATGCGAACGTGGTATTTTTGGGCCAAATTGGTGTGATATAGCCCATGGTTTTGTGGATGGGCCCGAGGTCCGGGTGTGTTGTGGCCCTAAAATCGACCGAGGCATGCCAGGGAGATCGAAGATCGTCGCAGTGTGGTCCGTTTAAATTTTTGTGGCCATTTAGGTGGACAAACGAGCAAAACTCCATGAATTAGGCATTTTCGATCCAAATCGGTCTGCTATAGCCCACGGTTTCGAGGGTGGGCCTGGGGTCCGATCATGTTGTGGGCCGAAAATCAACCGTGGCATACCAGGCAGATTGGTGATCATCCCAGTATGGTTTGTATAAATTTGCATGGCCGTTTGGGTCTACACACAGGTGAAACGGCGATAACGACGTATTTTTGGGCTAAATCGGTGTGTCATAGCCAACAATTTTGGGGGTGGGCCGGGGGTCTGGGCGTGCTGTGGGCCAAAAATTGGCTGGGTATGCCAGGGACGTTGAGGATCATCCCAGTGTGGTCCGTGCAAATTTTTGTGCCTATTTGGGTGGACAAACGGGCGAAACAACCCGAACGGGGTATTTTCGGGCCAAATCGGTGTGCTATAAACCGTAATTTTAGGGTGGGCCCAGGGTTCGGGTATGTTGTTGGCCTAAAATTGATCGGGGCGTGCTAATGCGATTGAAGATCATTCTAATGTGGTCTGTTTAAATTTTTGTGGCCATTTGGTTGGACAAATGGGCAAAACTGAGTGAACGGGATATTTTTAGGCAAATCGATATGTTATAGCCCACGGTTTCTGCGGTTGGCCCAAGTTTCGAGCGTGATGTGGGCCTAAAATTGATAAGTGTGTGCCAAGGAGGTTGGGGATCCTCCCAGTATGGTCCGTTTAAATTTTCATGACAATTTGGATGGACAAACGGCAAAACGACATGAATGGGGCATTTTTCAGGGCAAATTGGCGTGCTTAGCCCACAATTTTGGGGGTGGGCTCGGGGTCCGGGCGTGCTGTGGGCCTAAAATTGACCGGGCTATTCTAGGAAGGTGGAAGATCATCGCAGTGTTGTTCGTTTAAATTTTCATGGCCATTTGGGTGGACAAACAAGCAAAACAGTGTGAACGGAGAATTTTTAGGATAAATCGGTGTGCTATAGCCCATGACTTTGGAGGTTGACCCGAGGCCCAGGCATGCTGAGGGCTAAAAATCGGCCAGGGCATGCCAGGGAGGTTGGGGATCATCCCAGTGTGATCCGTTAAAATTTTTATGGCTATTTGGGTGGACAAACGGGTAAAACGGTACAAACTGGGCATTTTCGGTCCAAATCGGTGTGCTATAACCCGCTGTTTTGAGGATGGGCTCGGGGTCCGGGCGTGTTGTGTGCTAAAAATTGATCGGGGTATGCCTGGGAGGTTGGGATTATCCCAGTGCGGTGTGTTTAAATTTTTGTGGCCATTTGAGTGGAAAAACAGGCGAAATGGCACGAACGGGGCATTTTTGGGCCAAATCGATGCGCTATAGCCCACGGTTTTGGGATGGACCCAGGTCCGGACATGTTATGGGCCAAAAAGCAATTGAGGCGTGCTAGGGAGGTTAGGTATCATCCCATTATGGTACATTTAATTTTTTGCGGCTATTTGGGAGGACAAACGAGCGAAACGGCACAAACGGGGCATTTTCGGGCCAAATCAGTGTGCTATAACCCACGGTTTTGGGAGAGGACCTGGGGTTCGGGTGTTCTGTAAGTCAAAAATCAACCAGGGTATGCCAGGGAGGTTGGGATCATCCCAGTATGGTCCGTTTAAAGTTTTGTGACCAATTGGGTAGACAAGCAGGGGAAACAGCATGAACGAGGAATTTTTGGGCCAAATCCGTGGGCTATAGCCTACGATTTTTAGGGTGGGCCGGGGGTTCGGGCGTGCTATAGGTTAAAAATCGACTGAGGCATGCCAGGGAGGTTGGGTATCATCCCAGTGTGGCCCGTTTAAATTTTTGTGGCCATTTGGGTTGACAAATGTGCGAAACGGAAAGAACGGGGAATTTTCAAGCTAAATAGATGTGCTATAGCCCACGGTTTTGAGGGTGGGCCTGGGATCCGGGTATATTGTTGTCCAAAAATTGACTGAGGCATGACAAAGAGTTTGGGTATCATCTCAATGTGTTTCGTTTAGATTTCGTGGTCATTTGCTTGAACAAGCCTACGAAACAGCATGAACGGGGCATTTTTGGTCTAAATCATCCCACGATTTTAGCCTGGACTCGGGGTTTAGGCGTGTTGTGGGCTGAAAATTGACCGGAGTAAGTCAGGGAGGTTGGGGATCATCTCATTATGGTCCATTTAATTTTTATAACCATTGGGGTGGACAAACGGGCGAAACGGCGTGAACGGGGCATTTTTGGGCCAAATCGGTGTGCTATAGCCCACGGTTTTGGGGGTGGGCCCAGCGTTCGGGCGTGATGTGGGCCAAAAATCGACGAAGGCATGCCAGGGAGGTTCGAGATCATCCAGTATGGTCCGTTTATATTTTCATGGCCATTTGGGTGGACAAACAGGTGAAACGACGCGAACGGGGCATTTTCGGTCCAAATCAGTAAGCTATAACCCATGGTTTTGGGGGTGAGCCCGGGGTTCAGGCGTTCTGTGGGACAAAAATTGATCGAGCCATGCCAGAGAGGTTTGGGATCATCCCAGTGTGGCTATTTGGGTGGACAAATGGGCGAAATCATGTGAATTGGGTATTTTCAGGCTAAATCGGTGTGCTGTAGCCCACAATTTTGGGGGTAAGCCCGGGATCCAAGCGTGTTGTTGGCCGGAAAATCAATAGAGGCATGCCAGGGAGGTTGGGGATCATCCCAGTGTGGTCCGTTAAAAATTTTGTGGCCATTTAGGTGGACAAACGGGAGAAATGGTGCGAACGGGGCATTTTTAGGCTAAATTGGTGTGCTATAGACTACGGTTTTAGGGGTGGGCCTGGGGTCCGGGCTTGTTGTGGGCCAAAAATTAACCGGGGCATGCAATAGATGTTGGGGATCATCCCAGTATGGTCCATTTAAATTTTAGTGGCCATTTGTATGGATAAACAAGAAAACGACATAAACGAGATATTTTTGGGCCAAATCAGTGTGCTAAAGCCCAGGGTTTTAGGGGTGGGCTCGGGGTCTGGGGTGCTATGGGATGAATATTAATCGGTGTGTCCCAGGGAGGTTGGGGATCATTCCAGTGTGTCCCGTTTAAATTTTCATGCCCATTTGGGTTGAAAAATGGGCAAAACGGAGCGAATGAGGTGTTTTTGGGCCAAATCGGTGTGCTATAGCCCACGATTTTGAGGGTAGGCCTAGGTTCCAGGTGCGTTGTTAGCCTAAAATCGATCAAAGAATGACTGGGAGGTTAAGGATTGTCCCAGTGTGGTCTATTTAAATTTTTGTGGCCATTATGTGGACAAACAAGCGAAAAAGCGTGAACGGGGTATTTTTTGGCCAAATTGGTGTGCTGTAGCACACGATTTTAAGGAAGGGCCCAGGGTTCGGGTGTGTTGTGGGCTAAAAATTGATTGGGGCTTGCCAGGGAGGTTGGGGATTGTCCCTGTGTGTTCTGTTTAAATTGTAGTGTCCATTTGAGTGGACAAACGAGAAAAACAGCTCCAATGAGGCATTTTTAGGCCAAATCGGTGTGCTATAGCCCACGGTTTTGGGGGTGGGTGGGGGTTCGGGTGTGTTGCTGGGTAAAAATCGACCGAGGCATGCCAGGGAGGTTAGGGATCATCCTAGTATGGTCCAATTAAATTTTCATGGCCATTTAGGTGGACAAACAGGTAAAACAGCGCATATGGAGCATTTCCGAGCTAAATCATTGTGCTATAGCCCATGAATTTTTGGGTGGGGCCGGGGTACAGGCATGCTGTCGATCAAAAATCAATCGGGGTATGCCAGCGAGGATGAGAATCATCCCAGTGTGGTCCATTTAAATTTCTGTGGCCATTTGGGTGGACAAACGGGCAAAACGGCACGAACGGGGCATTTTTGGGCCAAATTGATTTTTGGTATAGGGCCCGGGGTTCGAGCGTACTGTGGGACAAAAATTAATCGGGGCATGCCAGGGTGGTTGAGGATCATCCCAGTGTGGTCCGTTTAAATTTTAGTGGCCATTTGGGTGGACAAACAGGCAAAACGGCACGAATGGGGCATTTTTGGGCCAAATCGGTGGGCTACAGCCCTCGATTTTATGGGTGGGCCGGGGTCCAAGCATAGTATGGGCCAAAATATGACCGAAGCATGCCAGGGAGGATGGGGATCATCCCAGTATGGTCTTTTTAAATTTTCATGGCCATTTAGTTGGACAAACGAGGAAAAACAGCGCGAACGGAGTATTTTTGGGCCAAATCGGTGTGCTATAGCCCACAGTTTTAGGGGTGGGCCGGGGTTCGGGCATGCTGAGGGATGAAAATCGACCAAAGCATGCCAGGGAGGTTGGGGATCGTCCCATTGTAGCTCGTTTAAATTTTCGTGGCTATTTGGGTGGACAAACGGGCAAAATGGTGTGAACGAGGCATTTTCGGGCCAAAACGGTGTGCTATAGCCCGGGGTTTCAGGGGCGGGTTCGGGGTTCGGGCGTGTTGTTTCCACAAAATCTACCAGGGCGTGCTTGCGAGGTTGGGGATTATCCAAGTGTGGTCCGTTTAAATTTTTGTGGCAATTTATGTGGACAAATAGGCAAAAAGGTGCGAACGGGACATTTTCAAGCCAAATTAGTGTACTATTGCCCACGGTTTTAGGGGTGGGCCCAGGAATTTGGTTGTGCTGTAGGCCAAAAATTAATCGGGGCGGGCCAGGGAGGTTGGGGATTGTCCTTGTGTGCTTCGTTAAAATTTTTGTGGCCATTTGGGTGGACAAACGGGCGAAACGGCGTGAATGGGGCATTTTTAGGCCAAATAGATGTGTTATAGTCCACGGTTTTGGGGGTGGGCCCGGGGTCCAGGAATGTTGTGGGCTAAAAATTGACTGAGGCGTGCCAGGGAGGTTGGGGATCGTCCCAGTGTGGTTCGGTTAAATTTTTTTGGATATTTGGTTGGACAAATGAGCGAAACAGCGCGAACGGGACATTTTTGGCCTAAATCGATGTACTATAGCATAAGGTTTTGGGGGTGAGCCCGAGGTCCGGGCGTACTATATGCCAAAAATCGACTGAAGCATGCCAGGGAGGTTGGGGATCATCCCAGTGTGGTCCATTTAAAATTTTATGGCCATTTGGGTCTATAAAATGGGCGAAACGACTCGAACGGGGTGTTTTTGGGCCAACTTGGTGTTCTTTAGCCTACGATTTTAGGGGTTTGTCCGGGGTCTGGGCGTGTTGTGGGCCAAAAATTAACCGGGATAGGCCAAGAAGGTTGGGGATCATCCCAGTATGGTCCGTTTATATTTTTGTGGTCATTGGGGTGGACAAACGGGCGAAACAGCATGAACGGGGTATTTTTGGGCCAAATCGGTGTGCTATAGCCCACAATTTCGGGGGTGGGCATGGGGTCCGGGCGTGTTGTGTGTCGAAAATCTACCGAGGCATATCAGGGAGGTTGGGGATCGTTCTAGTGTGGTCTGTTTAAATTTTTGTGGCTATTTGGGTGGACAAACAGGCAAAAAAATATGAATAGGGCATTTTTGGGCCCAATCGGTGTGCTGTTTACCAATGTTTCGGGGCTGGGCCCTGGGTCTGGGTGTGCTGTGGGCCTAAAATCGACTGGGCATGCCAGGGAGGTTGGGGATCATTCCTGTATGGTCCGTTTAAATTTTTGTTGCCATTTGGGTGGAGAAAAGGGCAAAACAGGGCATTTTTGGGCCAAATAGATGTGCTATAGTCCACGATTTTAGGGGTGGGCCCGGGTTCCAGGCATGTTGTGGGCCAAAAATCAACTGGGGCATGCCAGGGAGGTTAGAGATCATCCCAGTGTGGTCCGTTTAAATTTTCTTGGATATTTGGTTGGACAAACGAGTGAAACAGCATGAACGGGACATTTTCGGCCTAAATCGGTGTGCTATAGCCCATGGTTTTGGGGGTGAACCCGGGGTCCGGGCGTACTGTAGGCCAAAAATCGACCAGAACATTCTAAGGAGGTTGGGGATCATCCCAGCGTAGTCCATTTAAAATTTTGTGGCCATTTGGATCTACAAATATGCGAACGACTCGAACGGGGTATTTTTGGGCCAAATCGGTGTGCTATTGCCTACGGTTTTGGGGGTGGGTCCGGAGTCTGGGTTTTTTGTGAGACGAAAATCAACCGGGACATGCCATTGAGGTTGGGGATCATCCCAGTATGGTCCGTTTATATTTTTATGGTTATTTGGATGGACAAATGGGCAAAACGGCATGAATGGGATATTTTCGGGATAAATCGGTCTGCTATAGCACACGGTTTCGGGGGTGGGCCTGGGGTCCAGTCATGCTGTGTGCCGAAAATCGATCGGGGCATACCAGGGAAGTTGGGTATCATCCTAGTGTGGTCCATTTAAATTTTCGTGGCCATTTGGGTGGACAAACAGGCAAAACAATGCAAACATGGCATTTTCAAGCCCAATCAGTGTGCTCTAGCCCAATGTTTTGGGGGTGGGGCCGGGGTCCGAGTGTGTTGTAGACTTAAAATCGACTGGGGCATGCCAGGGAGGCTGGGATCCTCCTATTGTAGCCCGTTTAAATTTTTGTGGCCATTTGGGTGAAAAAAGGGACAAAACGGTGCGAACAAGGCATTTTCGAGTCAAATCCGTATGCTATATACCACGGTTTTTGGGGTGGGCCCGAGGTCCAGGCGTAATATGGGCCAAAAATCAATCAGGGCATGCCAGGAAAGTTAGGGATCGTCCCAGTGTGGTCCGTTTAAATTTTTGTTTTCATTTGTGTGGACAAACGGACGAAACGAAGCGACCGGGGCATTTTTGGGCTAAATCAATGTGCTATGGCCTATGGTTTTTGGGGTGGGCGCGGTATCTAGGCATTCAGTGGGCTAAAAATCTATCGAAACGTGCCAAGGAGGTTGGGGATCATCCCAGTATGATCCGTTTAAATTTTCGTGTCCATTTATGTGGACAAACGAGCGAATCGGTGCGGACGAGGCATTTTCGGGCCAAATCGGTGTCCTATAGCCCACGGTTTTAGGGGTTGTCCCGGGGTTTGAGCCTGCTGTGGGCCTAAAATTGACATGGGAATGCCAGGGAGGTTGAGAATCATCCCCGTATGGTTCATTTAAATTTTTGTGGCCATTTAAGTGGACAAACGGGCAAAACGGCGTAAATGGGGCATTTTCAGGCCAAATCAGCGCGCTATAGCTCACGGTCTTGGGGGTGGGCCTAGGGTACAGGCATGCTGTGGGCCAAAAATCCACTGGGGTATGCCAGGGAGGTTGGGGATTATACTAGTATGGTCCGTTTAAATTTTTGTGGCCATTTGGGTGGACAATCGAGCGAAACATTGCGAATGAGGCATTTTTGGGCAAAATAGGTGTGTTATAGCCCATAGTTTTGGTGGTAGGCCCGGAGTTCGGGCATGTTGTTGGCTGAAAATCAATTGATACATGCCAGGGAGGTTGAGGATAGTCCCAATATGGTTCGTTTAAATTTTTGTGGTCATTGGGTGGACAAACGGGTGAAACGAAGCAAACGGGACATTTTCGGGTTAAATCGGTGTGCCATAGCCCACGATTTTAGGGGTGAGCTAGGGGTTTGGGCGTGCTGTGAGCGAAAAATTAACCGAGGTATGCCAGGGAGGTTAGTGATTATCCTAGTGTGGTCCGTTTAAATTTTCGTGGCCATTTAGGTGGACAAACGGGCAAAACAGCGCGAACATGGCTTTTTCAGGCCAATCGGTGTGCTATAGACCAATGTTTCATGGGTGGGCCTGGGTTCAAGGCATGTTGTAGGCCTAAAATTGACTGGGGCATGCCAGGAAGGTTAGGTATCATCCCAGTATGGTCCGTTTAAATTTTTGTGGCTATTTGGGTATACTAACGGGCAAAACGGTGTGAATGGGGTATTTTTGGGCCAAATCAGTATGCTATAGCCCACGGTTTTGGGGGTGAAGCCGAGGTCCAGGCATGTTGTGGCCCTAAAATCGACTGGGGCGTGGTAGGGAGGTTGGGGATCATCCCAGTATGGACCGTTTAAATTTTTGTGGCCATTTGGGAGGACAAATGGGCGAAATGGCGCGAACGGGGAGTTTTTGGGACAAATCAGTGTGCTATAGCCCACAGTTTTGTGGGTGGGCCCGTGGTCCGGGCATGAAGTGGGCCAAAAAACAATCGGGACATGTCAGGGAGATTGGGGATCATCCCACAATGTTCCCTTTAAATTTTTGTGGCAATTTGGGTCTATACATGGGCGAAACGGCATGAACGGGGAATTTTTGGGCCAAATCGGTGTGCTATAGCCCATGGTTTTGGGGGTGGGCCCGAGGTCCGAGGGTGTTGTGGGCCAAAAATCGACCGAGCGTGCTAGGGAGTTTGGGGATCATCCAAGTATGGTCCGTTTAAATTTTTGTGGCCATTTGAGTGGACAAACGAGGAAAACGGTGCAAACGGGGCATTTTTGGGCCAAATCGGTGTGCTATAGCCAACGGATTAAGGGGTGGGCTCGAGGTTTGGGCGTGTTGTAGGCAAAACATTGACCGGTGCATGCCAGGGATGACGGGGATCATCCCAGTATGGTCCGTTTAAATTTTCGTGGCCATTTGGATTGACAAATAGGTAAAACGGCGCGAACGGGGCATTTTTGGGCTAAATCGGAGTGCTAGCCCACGATTTCGGGAGTGGGCCCGGGGTCTGGGCGTGCTGTAGGCCAAAAATTGACCAGGGCTTGCCAAGAGGTTAGGGATCATCCCAGCATGGTCCGTTTAAATTTTTGTGGCCATTTGGGTCTACAAATGGGTAAAACGGCTCGAACGGGGCATTTTCGGGCCAAATCGGTGTGCTATATTCCACGATTTCGGAGGTTGGCCAGGAGTCCAGTCGTGCTATGGCCCAAAAACTGATCGGGGTGTGCCATGGAGGTTGGGGATCATCCCACTATGGTCCGTTTAAGTTTTAGTGGCCTCTTGGGTGAACAAACGGGCGAAACGGCACGAACGGGGCACTTTTGGGAAAATCGGTGTGTTATAGCCCATGGTTTTGAGGGTGGACCCGAGGTTCGGGCATGTTGTGGGCCAAAAATTGACCGATCCACACCAGGGAGGTTGTGAATCGTCCCAGTGTGGTCCTTTTAAATTATTCTGGCAATTTGGGTAGACAAAGGGTCAAAACAACGCGAACATGGAATTTTTGGGATAAATTGATATGCTATAGCCCACGGTTTTGGAGGTGGGCCCAGGTTTCGGGCGTGTTGTGGACTGAAAATCAATCGGCTCCTATAAGGGAGGTTGGGGATCATCCCAGTGTGGTCCGTTTAAATTTTTGTGGCATTTGGGTGGATAGTCGGGCGAAACAATGTGAATGAGGTATTTTTGGACCAAATCAGTGTGCTATAGCCCACGGTTTTGGTGGTGGGCTCGAGGTCCGGGCGTAATGTAGGTTGAAAATCAAATAGGGCATTTTAGGGAGGTTAGGGATCATCCCAATGGGGTCCGTTTAAATTTTTGGGGCCATTTGGGTAGACCAACAGGCGAAACAGCGCGAACTAAGCATTTTTAGGAAAAATCGTTGTGCTATAACCCACGATTTTGGGGGTGGGCCCAGGGTCCGAGCGTTCTGTGGGCAGAAAATCAATCGTGGAGTGCCAGGGAGGTTGAGGATCATCCCAGCATGATCTATTTAAATTTTTGTGGCCATTTGGGTGGACAAACCGACGAAACGGCGTAAACGGGGTATTTTTGGGCCAAATCAGTGTGCTATTGACCATAGTTTTAAGTGTGGGACTAGGGTCTAGGCGTGCTGTGGGATAAAATTTGACCGAGGCATGCCAGGAAGATGGGAATATTCTAAGTGTGGTCCATTTAAATTTCCCTGGCTATTAGGGTGGATAAACGGGCAAAACTGCCCGAATATGGCATTTTCGAGACAAATTGGTATGCTATAGTCCACGGTTTTGGAGGTGGGCCAGGGGTCCAGGCATGCTGTGGGTCAAAAATTGGCCGAAACCTACCAGGGAGGTTGGGATCATCCCAGTGTGATCCGTTTAAATTTTCGTGGCCATTTGGATATACATACGGTCAAAACGATGCGAATGGGGCATTTTCGGGCCAAATTAGTGGGCTATAGCCCACAGTTTTGGGGGTGGGCCTGAGGTCCGAGCATAATGTGGGATGAAAATCAACCAGGGCATGATATGGAGGTTAGGGATCGTCCCAGTATGGTTCGTTTAAATTTTTGTGGCCATTTGGGTGGACAAATGGGCGAAACAGCGTGAACGGGGCATTTTTGGGCTAAATCGGTGTGCTATAGCCTACGATTTTGGGGTGGGCTCGGGGTCCAGGCGTGTTGTGGGCTGAAAATTGACCAGGGCATGCCTGGGAGGTTGGCATCATCCCAGTATAGTCCGTTTAAATTTTTGTGGCCATTTAGGTGGACAAAAGGATGAAACAGCGCGAACAGGGCATTTTTGGGATAAATCAATATGCTATAGCCCACGGTTTTAGGGGTGGGCCCGGGGTCCCGGTGTGCTGTGGGCTGAAAATCGACCGAGGCCTGCTAGGGAGGTTGGGGATCATCCCAGTATGGTACGTTTAAATTTTTGTGGCTATTTGGGTGAACAAACTAGCAAAACGGCATGAACAGGGCATTTTTGGGCCAAATCGGTGTGCAATAACCCACGGTTTTAGGGGTGGGTCCGGGATTTGGGCATACTGTGGGTCAAAAATGGATTGGGGCATGTCATAGAGGTTGGGGATCATCCAAGTGTGGTCTGTTTAAATTTTTGTGGCCATTTTGGGGATAAATTGGTGTGCTATAGCCAACGATTTAAGGTGTGGGCTCGAGGTTTGGGCGTGTTGTAGGCAAAAAATTGACCGGCGTGTGCCAGGGATAACGGGGATCATCCCAGTGTGGTCTTTTTAAATTTTCGTGACCATTTGGATTGACAAACAGGCGAAACAGCGCGAACGGGGTATTTTTGGGCCAAATCGGAGTGCTAGCCCATGATTTCGGGAGTGGGACCAAGGTATGGGCGTGCTGTGGGCCAAAAATTGACCAGGGCTTTCCAAGAGGTTAGGGATCATCCCAGTATGGTCCGTTTAAATTTTTGTTGCCATTTGGGTCTATAAATGGGTAAAATGACACGAACGGGGCATTTTCAGGCCAAATCGGTGTGCTATATTCCACGATTTCGGAGGTTGGCCAGGGGTTCGGGCGTGCTATGGCACAAAAATTGATCGGGGTGTGCCAGGGAGGTTGGGGATCATCCCACTATGGTCCGTTTAAGTTTTAGTGGCCTCTTGGGTGAACAAACGGGCGAAACGGCGTGAACGGGGCACTTTTAAGAAAATTGGTGTGCTATAGCCCACGGTTTCAAGGGTGGACCTGAGGTCCGGGCATGTTGTGGGCTAAAAATTGACTGATCCATGCTAGGTAGGTTGGGAATCATCCCAGTGTGGTCCGTTTAAATTATTTTGGCCATTTGTGTAGACAAAGGGTCAAAACAACGCGAACATGGAATTTTCAGGATAAATCGATATGCTACAGCCCACGGTTTTGAGGGTGGGCCCAGGTTCCGGGCGTGTTGTGGACTGAAAATTGATCGAAGCCTGTCAGGGAGGTTGGGGATCATCCCAGTGTGGTCCGTTTAAATTTTTGTGGCATTTGGGTGGATAGTCGGGCGAAACAATGCGAATGAGGTATTTTTGGGCCAAATCTGTGTGCTATAGCTGATAACGCTCAAACTACAGCTCTCATAAGAGTGTAAGCGGTCGTTGTCAAATATAGAACCCAACTGGGTTGGGTGTCGAATCCCACAGGGAATACTTGGTCACTAAGTAAGCAAAGATTATTAGACTTTTGGTGAAAGTTTCATAAAAAGGGGGGATTTTGTGCGTGCAAATAATGTAAACAAAATAGTAGAGTAAAAACGTAAAATAGAAGAGTAAAACGGAGTACTTGGTAGGTTTTAATCAATGAGAATTGAGAGTTAGGGTTATGTCCACCTTATGAGTTCTACGTATCTATTGGCTATGAGTTATGCGGAATTCAGACATGCATGTACTTATAGAGAATCGTATTCTATGGTAAATCCAGGCGTCTTTCGACCATCAAGGATTATTTCACTTTAACTCTTTCGAGCTTAAAGCGTATCTAACGGTACAAATTCTCTAAGAGGTTAATCCAGTTACGGCACTAACTTTTAAACAGGGGTTGGTGCCCTATTTCCTTGACATTATCTCTTTTCCAGACATGTAACTTTTCTTTCGAACAAGTTAATGCTATACTGGCGTATTCTATATGTTTGCAACCACAAGAATTTAAATTAAGATGAAGAGAAGAATGATATAAGCAGCACACGTGTCAAGAATTCACAAACTCATAGCAATAGATAGTATCTCATAAGGCTTCCATAACCCTAACAGAGAAGTTTAGCTACCCATGAGTGCAACGAAAAACACAATAGACATTATCATCATAAAAATCTCACGTGAATTCCTTGCAAATAGCGTTTCTCTTGTTGTAAAAATTAAAAGTCGAATAGATGAAAAATAATGTCAACAATAAATTTGTGAAGAAAAGGGGAAGGATCGAATAGGGATGAGGGTGGTGGAGAATTGTTTTGATGGATGGATGGATGGTGGATAGATGGGAATAATAAAAATCTCCAGCAAAATAGGGTATTTATAACACCCATATCCTATTCCTACTAAGCTACTGCATTACTTATCCTAGTCCTACTAGGTTACTGCATCATTATCCTAATCCTACTAAGTTACTGCTGATCCCCAATGTCTTTAGAAATGTTGTTTTTGCCCGGGATAGGTTTTCCATGCGTCACTTTTAGTCCCTAGGCGTCCAAGCTCTCCTTTCCTTCTTTCGTGAAGCTTCCTTGGGCGTCAAGTTATCCATAAAATTCTGAAATCTTCATCATTTATACCTGAAAACTTGCTAATCACGTTTGTTAGCTCACTTATAGGAAAAAGGACTAAAAGTGCATGAATTATATATTTTGTCCTCAAAACTTAGCTAAAATATGGGTAAATTATAGTACTTTAGGCGTGTAAATACGCCTATCATCAACACCCCACACTTAAAGCTTTGTTCATCCTCGAACAAAATATCATGTCCATCTAAACATCTACTTAGGGTTTCACAGTAACAGCACAAAATATTCATCAAGACAGGCACGACAATCATTAACAAAGAGTAGTTTTCTGATCACTACTAGAAATAATTCAACCTCTAATATAGACTCGTGATGATGGTTAATTCGTATCCACAAGTTAAGCCACAAAGAATCATACAAGACTACCCAAAAATCATCAACCATGTGTGTCTCACATAAGATATTACCCATAATCACTCTCAAATATTGCATTTTTCAGAACATGGGTATAAGATTATCCTTGCTCTCACTCTCACAAAGAATTCATATGTTGCAACTGATGACCATAGGCTTGCCCTTAGTGTAATGTTCCACTAATATCAGAATGCTAAGCTTAGGATCAAATAGGTCTTTTACAGGTTGTAATGTAGGCTAAGGGACGGGTAGGACTATTTTGTCCAGAAATAGTGACTATGTTCCTAAGCGCTTTAATACATCACATTATTCCATTAACACTCTCTTTTAATCAACCCTGCTACCTTTTTTTCATCTATCACCCCTTTCTACCTATTTTGCCATTCAAGCATAACTATCTTTTTATTTAATCATAAACACAATTTATCATTTTGTTTTTCTATTTCTTTTTCTTTTTTTTTGTTTTTTTTTATTATTATTATAACACGCCTCTATGATAGCCACTCTTTTTCATAACAAATTCAAGTACCAATACACTCTAAGGCATCACTCTCACCCAATTTCCTCTTATTTTGTCACATGACTTCACAATTTAAAGCACTTAGGAATTTGGATCAAATTATGGTCTTGAAAAAAATGGATTAGGCTTACATATGAGGCTGTCAAAGAAAATGGCTTAAAGGCTCAAAAGGGTTGACTAGGATAATGTCCACGGGTAGGTAAGCAAAAGGTAAACAATCACAGGCTGCCAAAGAATTGCCTAAATCATCTCCTAAACTCACACTCTTTATTTCGCTTTACACACACACCAGGCAAGTTCTAGCATCAGTCAAAACACAGAATATGCTATATCCTCTCACACACAAGGCACATGGTCAACTTTTTTTTTGGGGGGAGCAGTACAGACTCTTGACCCAACAGATGAATGAATTAAACCACATAATTATCACACAGTGAGTCACATGTAGAGCCTAAATGTCTATAGACTCTTGACCCAACAGATGAATGAATTAAACCACACAATTATCACACAGTGAGTCACATGTAGAGCCTAAATGTCTCAATAGTAATGATTTATCACAAACTCTTGTTATACTACCATGCCGCCTATCAGAACAATTTCATGCAAAATCTAAAATTTAAAATTAAACTAACTAATTACGACTAATTAAAACAAACAAGAACTAGAATAAATGCAAATGCAGACAAAGAAGTATAGCATACAAATACCAGCACCCCACACTTAGACGGGACACACTGCCCTCAGTGGAAAATAAATACGGAAAACCTAATTAGTCAGAATCCTCTTCTATGTCTGGGGTCATACCCCCTGCGTCGGAATCATCATCAGAGTCGTCATCCTCAGAGTTTCCTCAAATTGTACCCCACTTGATCCAAAAGTGCGGTGAGGTATTTGTAGCGAGGAGGATTCAGCTTGCTCTTTTCTTCCGCTTTCCTAACCTTTCTGTGAGGTGGATACTTTTTGTTTTTCTTGTCATCCTTTTGAGGCCATTCTACCTGAGATCCTAATAGAGTCATGTTAGCTTCATCTCAGAAGATTCAATTGATAAACAAACAGTAATGGCACCACCCCACACTTAAGTTGTTGGCACGGACTAATTAAGTGAGTGATGTCGACTACTCAGATTTCATCGTCATACATTTGGGCGATATGTTCCAACCATATGTTCAGCACAGTCATACTTTCATGTCGTCTTAACTATCTTTTCCAACTCTATTTCATGTAATCTTGATCATACTTTCATGTTTGAACTAATGCACTTTTTGAACAAGACTACTTCATAGAGATCGTATCAAGTTATGGCATAGAAATAATCACAACGTCTCATGCTTGTATTCAATCATGATCTTTATCTCGATGAACAAGTCATTAAAACATTCAAGCATTCAATTTTGAAGATTATGCAATTACTTCACCATGTCGACTCCGCAAAAGTATGACAGTGTATAACAATCAAATACAAGTCGGAACAAAATCAAGAACACCCACACGTATTCTTTCACTCAACGAGATGTATCACAAAAAATTAACCACATTCAAATCACCAATACTACTTCAAGATTTAACAATTCATTATAGGCGTAGTAGTGTAGTACTTACGGAATATAAAAGAAGAACAAAGAAGTACTTACTTGGTTGATGGCCTCGGAAGATGTTCTTGCAAAGTAAAAGAGCAAAAGGAAAATTTTTGAGAGATTTTGGAGAGGTAGGCGGCGCCTAGGTTGAAATTGCAATGCATTTTTGTTCTAAAATTAAGGTTCTATTTATAGGACAAGCTTGGGTCGGGTTTTGACCCATTTGGAATCGGATTTGGAGACCAAAAGTGACCATAGGCGGCGCCTAATGCTTTGCCAATGCTTGGCATAGGCGGCGCCTATGCTATGGCATTGTTGATCATAGGCGGCGCCTATGCTATGGCATTGTTAGGCATAGGCGGCGCCTATGCCATGGCATACTAGATTCAGAGACAGAATGCTTTTGCATAGGCGGCGTTTATGCTATGGCATTGTTGAGCATAGGCGGCGCCTATGCTATGGCACTCTAGAATCTGAGAGCTTAGGCCATATCATAGGCCATGCCTTGTTCGTGGCCTATATTTACATAGTCCTTGCCTTTTTCTTTGCCTATATTTTCATAGGCAATGCCTAACCCATAGCCTTTTGCTTCTTCATTCCTAACTTACCACCTTCAACATGAAATACTTCTAAATTAAAATTTGAAACCAATCTCCTCCTTTACACCTCTTGCACCTATATTTACTCAAAAACAACAAAAACGATTAGAACAATGGGTTGCCTCCCATCAAGCGCCTTAGTTTTGGTCGTGGCTCGATAAAATCTTAAGAAAACAAAACAATTAAAAATGATGGGTTGCCTCCCACCAAGCGCTTGATTTATTGTCGCGGCACGACATAGCTATCTCGATTACTTAGACTTCATCGAGATAGATGAGGCATCGTTTTCTGAATGGATTCAGACGACGTTGATGCTTACTTGTAGGCATGCAATCTCCTTCGAGATGAATCTTGTGCGTACATATCCCAAGAGGGATACCAATTATATCATCAATAGTCCAACCCATAGCTCTCTTGTATCTCTTCAGAGCAGAGATGAGAGCCTCTACGTGCTGTTCACTTAAATCATCCGTCGCACTCACTGGAAGTGTATTTCTACTTCCCAAGCATGCATACCTTAGATAATTGGGGAGCTCTTTCGATTCTAGCACTGGGGCCTCTTCAATGGAAGTCTTCACTCTTGGTGACGGTTGATTCTTAATATCAAGGTCCGGTTGTTTAGGAGTATGAGAATAGGACCCTATTTCTGTTAGAGCACACATAGTTTCTTCATAATCTTCATCATCCTCATGCTCAACATTCAGCAGCGCAGCAGACAATGGCTCAACAGTAAGTTGTTTCTCTACAGATAATGCTTTCTTATCTTCATAATGAACATCGGCTACGGAGAACACATTCATATCGCTGGGCTGCTTCATTGCTTTGCATGTATCAAAGTGGACCACTTCGTCATTCAACCGAAATAAAAGCTCATTAGCTCTCATGTCAATAAGCACACTTCCTGTTGCAAGAAAAGGACGTCCCAAGATTATGGGAACTTCAGAATCCACCTCGCAATCCAAAATCACAAAGTCTGCAGGAAAAATGAAGGTAGACACCTTCACCAACACATCATTCAAGATACCCACAGGTCGTTTTACCGACCTATCTGCCATCACGAGCTGCATATTGGTTGGTGTAGGGTCGCCCAACCCCAACTTTCTGTAGACGGACAGTGGCATCAAATTGATGCTAGCTCCCAAATCGCACAATGCCTTAGCAAAATTCATAGATCCAATCGTGCAAGGAATAGTGAAAGCACCAGGGTCTACCTTATTCTGTACTAAGGACCTTGTGGCAATTGCACTGCAATGATGAATATTATCTGCCGGCTCATAGCTTATTGCCCGCTTCTTTGTTAAAAGATCCTTCATAAATTTTGCGTACCCAGGCATTTGCTCTAGCGCCTCCACCAAAGGGACATTAATAGTCAGCTGCTTCAACATCATCATGAATTTACTGAACCTTGTATCGTCAGCCTTCTTCTTCAGTCTCTGAGGAAAAGGTGGTGGTGGAAGGGGAATTGTTTTCTCCACCACTTCCTTTTTATCTTGCTTCCGATTATCAACCTTTGCAGGAGTGTCGTTAGCCTTCTTCTTCAGTCTCTGAGGAAAAGGTGGTGGTGGAAGGGGAATAGTTTTCTCCACCACTTTCTTTTTACCTTGCTTCCAACTATCAATCTTTTCAGGCTGCAAACGTCTAGGGGTGACGTCATGAACACACTCTTCAGCTTCTTTGGCCTCTTCACATTCTGCATCAATAACATTATCCGCTATATCATCAACCACCTGCTTGTCCTTGGATGGATTTTCAAACACTTTACCACTCCGGGTAGTAATAGCCATGCATGATCCGTCGTTCCTTGGGTTTTGCACCGTATCGCTGGGTAGTGTTCCAGCCTTTCTTTGGTTGAATGCCGCAGATAATTGACTCAATTGTTGCTCCAGCTATTTTATTGAAGTGTAATGCGAGTCAACCAATTGCTTCATTGAGGACAGATCATTTATTACCTCAATTACTCCTGTGCTGGTTGCCTCTACTCCTTTCAGCAACTTAGCCATCATATCTTCCATGGACATATTTCCAGAACCAGATGCAGCGGCGTCACGTCTTCTAGGAGGAACATACAAACCACTCCTGTCGGTATTGTTTTTCCAACTACCTTGATCGCGGTCCTTGTATCCAGATTTATCATAATAGATCCGACCTTGGTTTCCTTAGGCATTGCCTTGGAAACCCCCCTGATTATTCAAGTAGTTAGCTTCTTCCTCAGAATTGGATTCGTCTCTTCCTTTTGACGCAACCGCTTTTACTTTTTCGGTCTTCCCTGATAATAAATACTTGGTAAGAAGATCCATCTGCGTTTTCATGTGAGCCATATCTTGGTCACGTTCCTCTTGTCTACGCCTCTGCTCTGCAGTCAAGCCAATAGATACGGTAGAGCTTGCTACCTCAGAATCAATGGTATGCCAAGCTCTACTCTGCTTTGTCATACGATCTAGCATATCACTTGCCTCGAGAAAAGTAAGGTCCATGAATGACCCACCTGCAGCATTATCAACTACTGGCTTAGTCACTGAGTTCAAAGCCCTGTATAATATCTCCATCAAGTGGATGTTGGTCATCTGATGATTTGGGCACCGCATAAGCTTCTTCTTGAACCTCTCCCATGTTTCGTGGAGAGCTTCAGTTGGAAGCTGTCGGAAGTTGCTAATCTCATCTCTCAACTGTGCTCTCTTGGATGGCGGAAAGAATCTTTCTAGGAAAGCGTCTTTCAATTGCCTCCAATTGGTGATAGAATCAGGAGTCAGCCCATTCAACCATAGAGTTGCCTCCCCAGAGAGAGACAATGGAAATAAGCGCAGCCGAATTGCATTTTGTCCAACTCCTAGATTGTCGAATGACTTGCATGTAGAGATGAAGTTGATCAGGTGCATATTCGGATCATCGCCTGCGAGTCCACCAAATAAACCTTTGAGCTGCAATAGCTGAATCATGGTGCTAGTGATATTGAACTTTGCTCCAGGTGCCAAGGGCGGAGGAATAATAGCTCATGTAGCACCAGCTCCATCCATATCGTCATCATCATCATCAAAAGGAGCCTGCACAGCTCGGCGGTCAGGTCTCATTCTAGCTTGACGATCTCTCCTATGCATAGGTGCCGCCACCTCATCAGTACGCCTAGGATTCAGTAGCTCCTCATCACCCAGGTCCTCATCATCAGGATTTGTTGCCCGACCTGGGTTATCAATATTCTGTTGATGCACTTGAGCAGATGCCAGTGCAGCTAGTCTAGCCTGCTCCTGTTGAGCCGCCCTTCTGTCAATGTCACGTTGTGCATCCATTCTGCCAATAAGTTGCGGTTCAGGGTTTATGGGTAATAATGGTTGACCAGAACTTTGAGTATTTGGCATGCACTGAACAAAACCTGAATAAAACAAAAACAACAACTAAAAGTAAACTACGAGAATCTTTGACCAAAGGGTCTAGTAACTATCACAAACTTAGTTGACAACCGTATTCCCCGGCAACGGCGCCAATTTTTTATAACGCTCAAACTATAGCTCTCGTAAGAGTGTAAGCGGTCGTTGTCAAATATAGAACCCAACTGGGTTGGGTGTCGAATCCCACAGGGAATACTTGGTCACTAAGTAAGCAAAGATTATTAGACTTTTGGTGAAAGTTTCATAAAAAGGGGGGATTTTGTGCGTGCAAATAATGTAAACAAAATAGTAGAGTAAAAACGTAAAATAGAAGAGTAAAACGGAGTACTTGGTAGGTTTTAATCAATGAGAATTGAGAGTTAGGGTTATGTCCACCTTATGAGTTCTACGTATCTATTGGCTATGAGTTATGCGGAATTTAGACATGCATGTACTTATAGAGAATCGTATTCTATGGTAAATCCAGGCGTCTTTCGACCATCAAGGATTATTTCACTTTAACTCTTTCGAGCTTAAAGCGTATCTAACGGTACAAATTCTCTAAGAGGTTAATCCAGTTACGGCACTAACTTTTAAACAGGGGTTGGTGCCCTATTTCCTTGACATTATCTCTTTTCCAGACATGTAACTTTTCTTTCGAACAAGTTAATGTTATACTGGCATATTCTATATGTTTGCAACCACAAGAATTTAAATTAAGATGAAGAGAAGAATGATATAAGCAGCACACGTGTCAAGAATTCACAAACTCATAGCAATAGATAGTATCTCATAAGGCTTCCATAACTCTAACAGAGAAGTTTAGCTACCCATGAGTGCAACGAAAAACACAATAGACATTATCATCATAAAAATCTCACGTGAATTCCTTGCAAATAGCGTTTCTCTTGTTGTAAAAATTAAAAGTCGAATAGATGAAAAATAATGTCAACAATAAATTTGTGAAGAAAAGGGGAAGGATCGAATAGGGATGAGGGTGGTGGAGAATTGTTTTGATGGATGGATGGATGGTGGATGGATGGGAATAATAAAAATCTCCAGCAAAATAGGGTATTTATAACACCCATATCCTATTCCTACTAAGCTACTGCATTACTTATCCTAGTCCTACTAGGTTACTGCATCATTATCCTAATCCTACTAAGTTACTGCTGATCCCCAAAGTCTTTAGAAATGTTGTTTTTACCCGGGACAGTTTTTCCATGCGTCACTTTTAGTCCCTAGGCGTCCAAGCTCTCCTTTCCTTCTTTCGTGAAGCTTCCTTGGGCGTCAAGTTATCCATAAAATGCTGAAATCTTCATCATTTATACCTGAAAACTTTCTAATCACGTTTGTTAGCTCACTTACAGGAAAAAGGACTAAAAGTGCATGAATTATATATTTTGTCCTCAAAACTTAGCTAAAATATGGGTAAATTATAGTACTTTAGGTGTGTAAATACGCCTATCATCAATAGCCCACGGTTTTGGTCGTGGGCTCAAGGTCCGGGCATAATATAGGTCAAAAATCAACTAAGACATGTTAGGGAGGTTAGGGATCATCCCAATAGGGTCCGTTTAAATTTTTGGGGCCATTTGGGTGGACAAACAGGCGAAACAGCGCAAACTAAGCATTTTTAGTCAAAATCGTTGTGTTATAGCCCACGATTTTGGGGGTGGGCCCAGGGTCCGAGCGTTCTGTGGGCAGAAAATCGATCGTGGAGTGCCAGGGAGGTTGAGGATCGTCCTAGCATGATCTGTTTAAATTGTTGTGGCCATTTGGGTGGACAAACTGGCGAAAAGGCGCAAACGGGCCATTTTTGGGCCAAATCGGTGTGCTATAGCCTACAGTTTCGAGTCTGGGATCGGGGTCCAGGCGTGTTGTGGGCCAAAAATTAACCGAGGCATGCCAGGAAGATGCGAATATTCTAAGTGTGGTCCGTTTAAATTTCCCTGGCTATTAGGGTGGATAAATGGGCAAAACTGCACGAACATGGCATTTTTGAGACAAATTGGTATGCTATAGCCCATGGTTTCGAGGGTGGGCTAGGGATCCAGGCGTGTTGTGGGTCAAAAATTTGCCGGAGCCTACCAGAGAGGCTGCGATCATCCCAGTGTGATCCGTTTAAATTTTTGTGGCCATTTGGATATACATACAAGCAAAACGATGCGAAAGAGGCATTTTTGGGCCAAATTAGTGGGCTATAGCCCACGGTTTCGGGGGTGGGTCTGAGGTCCGAGCGTAATGTGGGACGAAAATCAACCAGGGCATGCTATGGAGGTTAGGGATTGTCCCAGTGTGGTTCGTTTAAATTTTTGGCCATTTGGGTGGACAAATGGGCGAAACAACGTGAACGGGGCATTTTTAGGCTAAATCGGTGTGCTATAGCCTACGATTTTGGGGTGGTCTCGGGGTCCAGATGTGTTGTGGGATGAAAATCGACCAGGGCATGCCTGGGAGGTTGGGATCATCCCAGTGTGATCCGTTTAAATTTTTGTGGCCATTTGGGTGGACAAAAGGATGAAACAACACGAACAGGGCATCTTCGGGACAAATAGATATGCTATAGCCCACGGTTTTGGGGGTGGGCCTGGGATCCGGGTGTGCTATGGGCTAAAAATCGATCGAGGCCTGCCAGGGAGGTTGGGGATCGTCCCAGTATGGTACGTTTAAATTTTTGTGGCTATTTGGGTGAACAAATTGGCAAAGCGGCGTTTACAGGGCATTTTTGGGCCAAATTGGTGTGCAATAACCCATGGTTTTAGGGGTGGGTCCAGGATTTGGGCGTACTGTGGGTCTACAATCGATTGGGGCATGTCAGGGAGGTTGGGGATCATCCCAGTATGGTCCGTTTAAATTTTCATAGCGATTTAGGTCTACACACGGGCAAAACGATGCGAATGGTGTGTTTTCAGGCAAAATTGGTGTGCTATAACCCATGATTTCAGGGGTGTACCCAGGGTCCGGGCGTGTTGTAGGCCAAAAATCGATCGGGTCATTCAAGAAAGGTTGGGGATAGTCCCAGTGTGGTTCATTTAAATTTCTGTGGCCATTTGGGTGGATAAAAGTGCATAACAGCGTGAACGGGGCATTTTCGGGACAAATCGGTGTGCTATAACTACGATTTTGGGGGTGGGCCGGGGGTTCGGACATGATGTGGGCCTAAAATAGACTGAGGCACTTAGGAGGTTGATGATCGTTCCTGTGTGGTCCGTTTAGATTTCCATGGTCATTTGTGTGGACAAATGGGAGAAACGGCGTGAAGGGGGCATATTCGTGACAAATCGGTGTGCTATAGCCTACGGTTTTGGGGGTTGGCACAAGGTTCGGGCATATTGTGGCCCTAAAATCGATCGGGGCATGCCAGGGAGGATGGGGATCATCCCAGTATGGTCGATTTAAATTTTCATGACCATTTGGGTTGGCAAATGGGCAAAACAGAGCGAACGGGGAATTTTTCGGGCTAAATTGGAGTGCTATAGCCCACAATTTCGTGGGTAGGCCCGAGGTTCGGGCGTGTTGTGGGCCGAAAATCAATCGAGGCATGCCGTGGAGGTTAGGGATTGTCCCAATATGGTCCGTTTAAATTTTTGTGGCCATTTGGGTGGACAAACGGGCCAAATGGGGCGAATGTGGCATTTTTGGGCCAAATCAGTGAGCTATAGCCCTCGATTTCGAGGCTGGGCCCGAAGTTCGGGCGTGATGTGGCCCTAAAATTGATCGGGGCATTCCAGGGAGGTTGGGAATCATCCCAGTGTGGTCCGTATAAATTTTCATGGCTATTTAGGTGAACAAACGGGCAAAACGGCGCGAACAAGGCATTTTTGGGCCAAATCAGTGTGTTATAGCCGAATGTTTTAGGGGTGGGTTCGGGGTTCGGGCGTGCTGTAGGCCAAAAATCGATCGGGGCATTCAAGGGAGGTTGGGGATCATCCAGTGTGGTTCTTTTAAATTTTCATGGCCATATTGGTCAACACACGGGCGAAACGGTGCGAACGGAGCATTTTCAAGCAAAATCGGTGTGCTATAGCCCACGATTTCTGGGGTGGGCCCGGGGTTCGAGTGTGCTGTAGCCCAAAAATCAATCGAGGAATGCCAGGGAGGCTGGGTATCATCCCAGTGTGGCCCGTTTAAATTTTTGCGGCCATTTGGGTGGATAAACGGGCAAAACAGCACGAACGGGGTATTTTTTGGCCAAATCGTTGGGCTATAGCCCACGATTTTAGGGTGTGCCCGGGGTTCGGGCGTGCTGTGGGCCTAAACTTGATCGGGGCATTTTAGGGAGGTTGAGGATCATCCCATTATAGTCCGTTTAAATTTTCATGGCCATTTGGGTGGACAAACGGGTAAAACGACGTGAACGGGGCATTTTTGGTCCAAATTGGTGTGCTATAGTCCACGATTTTGGAGGTTGACCCGAGGTCCAGGCGTGCTGTAGGCCTAAAATTGATCAGGGCATGCCAGGGGGCTTGAGGATCGTCCTTGTGTTGTCCGTTTAAATTTTTGTGGCCATTTGTGTGGACAAACGGGCTAAACGGCGAGAACGGGGCATTTTTGGGCCAAATCGGTGTGCTATAGGCCACGATTTTGTGGGTAGGCCTAAGTTCCAAGTGTGATGTGGGCTGAAAATTTATCGGGGCATGACAGGGAGGTTAGGGATCATCCTAGTGTGGTCCATTTAAATTTTCGTGGCAATTTGGGTCTACAAACGGGTGAAACGGACTGAACGGTGCATTTTTGGGCCAAATCGGTGTGCAATAGCCCACAGTTTTGGGGGTGGGCTTGGTATTCTACCATGCTGTGGGCAGAAAATTGACCGGGGCGTGCCGGGAGGGTTGAGGATCATCCCAGTGTGGTTCGTTTAAATTTTCATCGCCATTTAGGTGGATAAATGGGTGTAACGGCGCAAACGTGGCATTTTCAGGCTAAATTGGTGTACTATATCCCACGGTTTCGGTGGTGAGCCAGGGGTCCGGACGTGTTGTGGGCCAAAAATTGACCGAGGTATGCCAGGGAGGTTGGGAATCATCCCAGTATGGTCCGATTAAATTTTAATGGCAATTTGGGTGGATAAACGGGCATAACGGCATGAACGGGATATTTTTTAGCCAAATCAGTGTGCTATAGCACATGGTTTAAGGGGTGCGCCTAGGGTCCGGGCATGCTGTGGGCCGAAAATCGACTGGGGCATGCTAGGGAGGTTGAGGATCATCCTAGTATGGTCCGTTTAAATTTTCGTGGCCATTTGGGTAGACAAACGGGCAAAACAATGTGAATGAGGCATTTTTGAGCTAAATTGATGTGCTATGGCCCACGGTTTCGGGAGTGGGCCCAGGGTTCGGGTGAGTTGTGGGCCAAAAATAGATCGGGGCATGCCAGGGAAGTTGGGGATCGTCCCAGTATGGTCCGTTTAAATTTTCATGGCCATATGGGTGGACAAATGGGTGAAACAGCACAAAAGTGGCATTTTCGGGCCAAATCGGTGTGCTATAGCCCATGGTTTCGGGGATGGGACTGAGGTTCGGGCATGCTGTAGGCCTAAAACTGACCGGGGCGTGCCAGGGAGGTTGGTGATTTTCTCAGTATGGTCCGTTTAAATTTTTGTGGCCATTTGGGTGGAGAAACGGGCAAAATAACGCGAACAGGGCATTTTCGATCCTACTTGGTGTGCTATAGCCCACGGTTTTGGGGGTTGGACCGGGGTTCGAGCGTGTTTTTAGCTGAAAATCGACCGAGTCATGCCAAGGATCTTGGGGAATATCCCAGTATGGTCCATTTAAATTTTCATGGCCATTTGGGTCTACAAACAGGCAAAACGGCACGAACGGGGTATTTTTTGGCTAAATTGATGTGCTATAGCCCATAATTTTGGGGTGGGCTCGGGGTTTAGGCGTGTTATGGGTCAAAAATTAACCGGCGTATGCCAGGAAGGTTGGAGATCATCCTAGTATGGTCATTTTAAATTTTTGTGGCTATTTGGGTGGACAAACGTGTAAAACAGCGAGAACGAGGCATTTTTGGGTCAAATCGGTATGCTATAGCGCACAGTTTCGAGGGTTGGACCGGGGTCCGGGCATGCTATGGGCCCAAAATTAACCGAGGCATGCCAGGGATTTAGGAATATTCCAAGTGTGGTCCGTTTAAATTTCCCTGGCCATTTGGGTGATTAAACGGGCAAAACAGCGCGAACATGGCATTTTCGAGACAAATTAGTATGTTATAGCCCACTGTTTCGGGGGTGGGCCAGGGGTCTGGGAGTATTGTGGGCCAAAAATTGACCGAAGCCTACCAGGGAGGTAGGGGATCATCCCAGTGTGATCCGTTTAAATTTTCGTGGCCATTTGGATAAACATACGGGTAAAATGACATGAATAGGGCATTTCTTGGCCAAATCGGTGTGATATAGCCTACGGTTTTGGGGGTGGGCACGGGTTTCGGGCTTGCAGTGGGCCGAAAATCGACCGAGGCATGCCAAGGAGGTTGGGGATCATCCCAGTATTGTCTGTTTAAATTGTTGTGGCCATTTGGGTGGACAAACAGGCGAAACAGCGCAAAAGTGGCATTTTCGGGCCAAATCGATTTGCTATAGCCTATGGTTTCGGGGATGGGCCCGAAGTTCAGGCTAGCTGTGGCTCTAAAATTAATCAAGGTGTGCCAGGAAGGTTGGGGATTTTCCCAGTGTAGTTCGTTTAAATTTTCATGGCTATTTGGGTGGAGAAACGAGCGAAACGACGCGAACAGGGCATTTTTTAGCCAAATTAGTATGCTATAGCCCACGGTTTTGGGGGTTGGCTAGGGGTCCGAGCATGGTTTGAGCCAAAAATCAATCGAGTTATGCCAGGAAGGTTGGGAATCATCTCAGTATGGTCCATTTAAATTTTCATGGCCATTTGGGTCTACACACGGGCAAAACGGCACGAACGGGGCATATTTTGGTCAAATTGGTGTGCTATAGCCCACGATTTTGGGGGTGGACCTGGGGTTCAGGCATGGTATGGGCCGAAAATTGACCGGGATATGCCAGGGAGGTTGGGGATTGTCCTAGTATGGTCAATTTAAATTATCGTGGCTATTTGAGTGGAAAAACTGGAAAAACGGCGCGAACGAGACATTTTCTGGTCAAATTGGTGTGCTATAGCCCATGATTTTGGAGTGAGCTCGGGGTCCGGGGGTGTTGTGGGAAAAAAATCGACCGAAGCATGGCTGGGAGGTTAGGGATTGTTACAGTGTGGTTTGTTTAAATTTTAGTGGCCATTTGGGTGGACAAACATGCGAAACGGCGCGAATGGGGCAGTTTTGGGCCGAATCGGTGTGCTATAGCCTACAGTTTCGTGGGTGGGCACGGGGTCCGGGCGTGCAGTGGGACAAAAATTGAACAAGACATGACAAGGAGGTTGGGGATCATCCCAGTATGGTCCGTTTAAATTTTTGTGGCCTTTTGTGTGGACAAACGGGCGAATCGGTGCGAACAGGGCATTTTTGAGCTAAATCGGTGTGCTATAGCCCACGGTTTCGCTGGTGGGTTTGGGTTTTATGTGTGTTGTGGGATAAAAATTAAATGGGGCATGCCAAGGAGGTTGGGGATCATCCTATTTGATACCAAATGGTATCTAAATGAGCACAAAACAGTCCATAAGTGACCCGCAAATACCCGTAACAAGCAAGACACAAAATGACAAAAGGAAGCAAACACAAACTTAATGATAAAGAAGATAGATAACTTGACACAAGGGAAACATGTAAAATAGTAACTAAAGAGTTTATTAAACTCTAAAACCCCAACAAAACACGTTAACAAGCACCAAGTTCTTACGATGATACAAGAGCGAAGTCCACCACTCAAGCACCAACGTTTCTAACAAACAAGCAATCACAAGAGATTCCACCCTTGAATGCTATCCTAGTTACAAGTTTTGGTTTTGTGCCTTAAGGAGAGAGGACTTGGTGTTTCAAAAGTTCAAGACTTACAATAATCATCAACTAAAGAACTAAAGACCTAAACTAGTCTATTTATAGACTTATTACAAAAGTAAGGTGAAATGACCAAAAAGGCCCTTTAATGAATAGCTTTAAGTAGGCGCCCTTGGAGTGCTATGCATGGATGGTTTTGGTGTCCATTTAGGTGCTCCTTTTCACTTCATTTGCATCCACCAAGTCTTGGGTCCAACACACACTCTCTTAAGTTCATATCCGTGATTATTCTTGTATCACTAGTATGGTCCAATTAATTTTTCATGGCCATTTGGGTGGAAAAACAGGTGAAACGACGCAAACGGGAATTTTTTATAGCCTCATAATTTTTTGGGTGGGGCCGGGATCCGGGAATACTATGGGCTAAAAATCGATTGGGGCATGCCAAGGAGGATGAGGATCATCCCAGTGTGGTCCGTTTAAATTTTTGTGGCCAGTTGGGTGGACATACGGGTGAAACGGCACAAATGGGGCATTTTCAGACCAAATCGGTATGCTATAGCCGACGGTTTTGGGGGTGTCCCCGGGGTACGGGCATTCTGTGGGCCAAAAATTGACCGAATCATGCCAGGGTGGTTTTTGGGGGTGGGGCTCGGGGTCCGAGCGTGTTGTGGGCCTAAAATCAATTGGGGCATGCCAGGGAGGTTGGGGATCATCCCAGTGTGGTCCGTTTAAATTTTTGTGGTCATTTAGGTGGACAAATAAGCAAAATGGCACGAATGGGGTATTTCGGGCCAAATCGGTGTGCTACAGCCCACGATTTCGGGCCTGGGTTGGGGTCTGAGCATGTTGTGGACCAAAATATACCTAGAGAGTGCCAGGGAGGATGGGGATCATCCCAGTGTGGTCTGTTTAAATTTTCATGGCCATTTAGTTGGACAAACGGGGCAAACAAGCGCGAACGGGGCCTTTTCGGGACAAATCAATGTGCTATAGCCCACGATTTTAGGGGTGGGACGGATTCCGAAGCATTCCAGGGAGGTTGGGGATCGTCCCATTGTGGACCATTTAAATTTTCATGGCTATTTGGGTGGACAAACGGGCAAAACGGTGCGAATGGGGCATGTTTGGGCCAAATCAATGTGCTTTGGCCTAAGGTTTTGGGGGAGGGCCTGGGGTTCGGGCGTGTTGTTTGCCAAAAATTGACCAGGGTGTGCCAGCGAGGTTAGGGATCGTCCCAGTGTGGTTTGTTTAAATTTTCGTGGCCATTTGGGTGGACAAATAGGCAAAACAGTGCGAACGGGGCATTTTCGAGCCAAATTAATGTGCTATTGCCCATGGTTTCAGGGGTGGGCCCGAGGTCCAGGTGTGCTGCGGGCCGAAAATCAACCGGGGCGTGCCAGGAAGGTTGGGGATCATCCCAGTGTGCTCCGTTTAAATTTTTGTTGTCATTTAGGTGGACAAACGGGAGAAACGGCAGCAATGGGGCATTTTTGGGCCAAATATATGTGCTATAATCCATGGTTTCGGGGGTGGGCCAGGGGTCCAGGCATGCTGTGGGCCCAAAATTGACTGAGGAATGTCAGGGACGTTGGGGATCATCTCTGTATGGTCCGTTTAAATTGTCTTGGATATTTTATTGGACAAACGGTCAAAACTGCACAAATGGGGCATTTTTGCCTAAATCGGTATGCTATAGCCCACGGTTTTGGGGGTAAGCCTGGGGTACGAGTGAACTATTGGACGAAAATTGACTGGAGTATGCCAAGGAGGTTGGGGATCATCCCAGTGTGGTCCGTTTAAAATTTTATGGCCATTTGGGCTACAAACGGGCGAAACGGCTCAAACGGGGTATTTTGGGGCTAAATCGGTGTGCTATAACCTATGGTTTTGGGGGTGGGTCCGGGGTCTGGCGTGATGTGGGCCGAAAATCAACCGGGACATGCCATGGAGGTTGGGGATCATCCCAGTATGGTCCCTTTGTATTTTTGTGGTTATTTGGGAGGACAATCGGGCAAAACGGCCTATACGGGGTATTTTTGGGCCAAATCGGTGTGCTATAGACCACGATTTCGGGGGTGGTCCTGGGTTCCGAGCGTGCTGTGTGGCGAAAATTGATCGGGGCATACCAGGGAGGTTGGGGATCGTCCTAGTGTAGTACGTTTAAATTTTTGTGGACATTTGGTTGGACAAACAAGTGAAATAATGCGAAAAGAGCATTTTCGGGCCTAATCGGTGTGCTCTAGCCCAATGTTTTGGGGGTGGGCCCGGAGTTCGGGTGTGCTGTAGGGCTAAAATTGACTAAGGCGTGCCAGGGAGGCTGGGGATCATCCCAGTATGGTCCGTTTAAATTTTTGTGGCCATTTGGGTGGAAAAAGGACAAAACAGTGCGAACGGGGCATTTTTTGGCCAAATCCGTGTGCTATAGCCCATGGTTTTGGGGGTGGGCCCTAGGTTCAGGCGTGTTTAGGCCCTAAAATCGACCGAGGCATGCCAAGGAGGTTAGGGATCATACCAGTATGGTCCGTTTAAATTTTTGTGGCTATTTGGGTGGACAAATGGGTGAAACGGCACGAAGGAGGCATTTTTGAGCCAAATCGGTGTGTTATAGACCACGGTTTTGGGGGTGAGCCCGAGGTCCGATCGTAATATCAGCTGAAAATCAATTGGGGCATGCCAGGGAGGTTGGGATCATCCCAGTGTGGTTTGTTTAAATTTTTTATGCCATTTGTGTGGACAAACGAGCGAAACGGCACGAACAGGGCATTTTTAGTCCTAATCGGTGTGCTATAGCCTACGATTTCAGGGGTGGGCGCGGGGTTCAGTCGTGTTCTGGGCCAAAAATCGATCGGGGCATACCAGGGAGGTTGGAGATCCTCCCAGTGTGGTTCGTTTAAATTTTCATAGCCATTTGTGTGGACAAACAGGCGAATCCATGCAAACGGGACATTTTTGGGCCAAATCGGTGTGCTATAGCCCATGGTTTTGGGGCTTGGCCCGGGGCTCGAGCGTGTTGTGGGCCTAAAATTGACATGGGAATGCCAGAGAGGTTGAGGTTCATCCTCGTATGGTCCATTTAAATTTTTTGTGGCCATTTGGGTGAACAAACGGGCAACACGGCGCAAATAGGGCATTTTCGGGCTAAATTGGTGTGCTATAGCCCACGGTTTTGGGGGTGGGCCCAGGGTACGGGCGTTCTGTGGGCCATAAATCCACCGAGGTATGCCAAGGAGGTTGGGAATCATCCTAGTTTGGTCCGTTTAAATTTTTGTGACCATTTGGCTGGACAATCGGGCGAAACATTGCGAACGAGGCATTTTTGGGCAAAATAGGTGTGTTATAGCCCACGGTTTCGGGGGTAGGCCCGGGATTCGGGCGTGCTGTGGGCTTAAAATTGATCGAGGCATGCCAGGGGGATTGAGGATCATTCCAGTGTGGTCTATTTAAATTTTCGTGGTCATTTGGGTGGACAAACAGGCAAAATGGCGCGAACGGGGCATTTTCGGGCTAAATCGGTGTGCTATAGCCTAAAATTTTAGGGGTGGACTCGGGGTTCGGGCATGCTATGCACCAAAAATTGATCGGGGAATGTCAAGGAGGTTGGGGATTGTCCCAGTGTGGTCCGTTTAAATTTTCATGCCTATTTGGGTGGACAAACGGGCAAAACAGCACGAACAGGGCTTTTTCAGGCCAAATTGGTGTGCTATAGCCCAATATTTTGTGGGTGGGCCCGGGGTCAGGAGGTGTTGTAGGCCTAAAATTGACTGGGGCCTGCCAGGAAAGTTGGAGATCGTCCCATTTGGTCCATTTAAATTTTTGTGGCCATTTTGGTAGACTAGCGGGCAAAACAGCGTGGATGGGGCATTTTTGGGCTAAATCAGTGTGCTATATCCCACGGTTCGAGGGTGGGCCCGAGGTCCAGGCGTGCTATGGTCCTAAAATCGACCGAGGCATGGCAGGGAGGTTGGGGATCATTTCAGTGTAGTCCGTTTAAAGTTTTGTGGCCATTTTGGAGGACAAACGGGCAAAACAGCGCGAACGGGGAGTTTTCAGGACAAATCGATGTGCTATAGCCCACGTTTTTGGGGGTGGGCCCGTGGTTCGGGCGTGCTGTGGGCCAAAAATCAATCGGGACATGCCAGGGAGTTTGGGGATCATCTCACTATGGTCCCTTTAAATTTTTGTGGCCATTTGGGTCTACACATGGGCGAAATGGCATGAACGAGGTATTTTTGGGCAAAATCCGTGTGCTACAGCCCACGATTTTGGGGGTGGGCCTGGGGTCCGAGCGTACTGTGGGCCAAAAATCAACCGGGCGAGCCAGGGATATTAAGGATCATCCAAGTGCGGTTCGTTTAAAATTTTGTGGCCATTTGGGTGGACAAACGGGCAAAACGGCACGAACAGGGCATTTTTGGGTCAAATCGGAGTGCTATAGACCACGATTTTAAGGGTGGGCCCGAGGTCTGGGTATGCTGTAGGAAAAAATCGACCGGCGCATGCCAGGAATGACGGGGATCATCCCAGTGTGATCCGTTTAAATTTTCATGGCCATTTGGATTTACAAACGGGCGAAACGGTACGAATGGGGCATTTTCGAGCCAAATCGGTGTGCTATAGCCCACGATTTTGGGATTGGGCCCCGGGTCTGGGCGTGCTGTGGACCAAAAATTGACCAGGTCTTTCCAGGGAGGTTGGGGATCATCTCAGTATGGTTTTTTAAAATTTTTGTGCCCATTTGGGTCTACAATGGGTGAAACGGCGCAAACGGGGCATTTTTGGGCTAAATTGGTGTGTTATAGCCCATGATTTCGGAGGTTGGCTCGGGGTCCAGATGTGATGTGGGCCAAAAAATGAATGGTGTGTTCCAGGGAGGTTGGGGATCATCCCACTGTAGTCCATTTAAATTTTTGTGGCAATTTGGGTGAACAAACGGGAGAAACGGCGTGAACGGGGTATTTTTGGGCAAATCGATGTGCTATAGCCCAGGTTTTTTAGGGTGGGCCCTAGGTTCAAGCGTGATATGGGCCAAAAATCGACCGAGGAACGCCAGGGAGCATAGGAATCATCCTAGTATAGTCTGTTTAAATTTTTGTGGCCATTTGGGTAGACAAAGGAGCTAAACAGCGCGAACATGGAATTTTCGGGACAAATCGGTATACTATAGCCCATGGTTTTGGGGGTGGGCCTAGGGTCCAGGTGTGTTGTGGGCTGAAAATCGACCAGGGCCTGCCAGGGAGGCTAGGGATCTTCCTACTATGGTCCGTTTAAATTTTCGTAGCCATTTGGGTAGACAAACGGGCGAAACGATGCGAATGGGGTGTTTTGGGGCCAAATCAGTGTGCTATAGCCCACGATTTTGGGGGTGGGCTCAATGTTCGTGCGTAATGTGGGACGAATATCAACTAAGGCATGCTAGGGAGGTTAGGAATCATCCCAATGGAGTTCGTTTAAATTTTCAAGGCCATTTGGGTGGACAAATGGGCGAAACGGCGCGAACGGAGCATTTTTGGGCAAAATCGGTGTGCTATAGCCCATGATTTTGGGGGTGGACCCAGGGTCCGGGCGTTCTGTGGGCCAAAAATTGACCGGGGCATGGCAAGGAGGTTGAAGATCATCCCAGCATGATCCGTTTAAATTTTTGTGGCCATTTGGGTGGACAAACGGGCGAAACTGAGTGAACGGGACATTTTTGGGCCAAATCAGTGTGCTATAACCTACGAGTTTTGGGGTTTGCTCGAGATTCGGGCGTGTTGTGGGCCTAAAATCAATCGGGGCATGCCAGGGAGGTTGGGAATATTCCAAATGTGGTCCGTTTAAATTTTCCTGGCCATTTGGGTGGACAAATGGTGAAAACGGTGCGAACGATTCATTTATGGGCCAAGTCAGTGTGCTAAAGCCCACAGTTTAGGGGGTGGACCAGGGGTCCGGGCATGCTGTGGACTAAAAATAAACCGGGGCATGCCAGGGAGGTTGGAAATCGTCCCAGTGCGGTCCGTTTAAATTTTTGTGGTTATTTGGGTCGACAAACGAGCGAAACGGCGCGAATGGGGCATTTTCAAGCTAAATTGGTGTGCTATAGCCTACAGTTTTAGGGGTGGTCCCGGGGTTCGGGTGTTCTGTGGGCCAACAATCAATTGAGGCATGACAGGGAGGTTGGGTATCATCCCAGTATGGTCCGTTTAAATTTTTGTGGCTATTTGGATAGACAAACAGGTAAAACGCTGCGAATGGGGCATTTTCAAGCCAAATTGGTGTGCTATAGCCCACGGTTTTGGGGGTGGGCTTGGGGTCCGGGCGTGTTGTGGGCCAAAAATTGAGTGAGGCATTCCAGGGAGGTTGGAGATCATCCTAGTGTGGTTCGTTTAAATTTTTGTGGCCATTTGGGTGGACAAACGGGCAAAACGACACGAACGAGGCATTTTCGGGCCAAATTGATGTGCTATAGGCGACGATTTTGGGGATGGGCCTGGGGTTCGGGCGTGCTGAGGGCCAAAAATTGACCGAGGTATGCCAGGGAGGTTGGGGATCATCCCAGTGTATTCCGATTAAATTTTTTTGGCCATTTGGGTATACAAATGGGCGAAACGGCACGAACAGAGATTTTCAAACCAAATTGGTGTGCTATAGCATACGATTTTGGGGGTGGGCCTGGGTCCGGATGTGCTGTGTGCCAAAAATTGATCGAGGCATGCCAGGGAGGTTGGGTTTCATCCCAGTGTGGTCTGTTTAAATTTTTTAGTCCATTTGGGTGGACAAACAGGAGAAACGACGCAAACGGGCATTTTTTGCCCAAATCGGTGTGTTATAGCCTACGGTTTTGGGGGTGGGCCCAGGGTTCAGGCGTGCTATAGTCCAAAAATCGATTCAGGCGTGCCAAGGAGGTTTGGAATCATCCCAGTGTGGTCCATTTAAATTTTTGTGGCTATTTGGGTGGACAAACGGGCAAAACTAGACGAATGAGGCATTTTTGGGCCAAATCGGTGTGTTATAGCCCACGGTTTTGGGGGTGGGCCCGGAGTCCAGGCGTGCTGTGGGCCAAAAATCGATTGAGGCATGCCTGGGAGGTTGGGAATCATCCCAATATGGTCCGCTTAAATATTCGTGGCCATTTGGGTGGACAAACGGGCGAAACGGCACAAACTGGGCATTTTTAGGCCAAATCGGTGTGCTATATAGCCCATGATTTTGGGGGTGGGCCCAGGGTCTGGGTATGCTGTGGGCCGAAAATCAACCAGGGCATGCCAGAGAGGTTGGGGATCATCCCAGTGTGGTCCGTTTAAATTTTCGTGGCCATTTGGGTGGACAAACGGGGAAAACTGCACAAACGGGGCTTTTTCAGGCTAAATTGGTGTACTATAGCCCATGGTTTTGAGGATGGGCTGAGGGTCCGGGCGTGCTGTTAGCATAAAATCAACCGGGGCATGCCAGGGAGGTTGGGGATCGTCCCAATGTGGTTTGTTTAAATTTTTGTGGCCATATGGGTAGAAAAATGGGCAAAACGGTGCGAACGAGGTATTTTCAGTCTAAATTAGTGTGCTATAGCCCACGATTTTAGAGGTGGGCCCCGGGGTCAGGGTGTGTTGTCGGTTGAAAATCGACCAAAGCGTGCCAGGGAGGTTGGCGATCGTCCCAATGTGGTTTGTATAAATTTTATGGCTATTTGGGTGGACAAACAGGCGAAACGGTCTGAACGGGGCATTTTCGGGCCAAATCGGTGAGCTATAGCCCACGGTTTTGGGTGTGACCCGGGTTCCGGGCATATAGTAGGCCTAAAATTAGACGGGCCATGCCAAGGAGGTTGGGGATCATCTCAGTGTTGTCCGTATAAATTTTCATGGCCATTTGGGTGGACAAATGGGCGAAACGATGCGAACGGGGCATTTTCGGGCCATATCGATATGCATAGCCCTCGATTTTGGGGGTGGGCCTGAGGTCTGGGCGTACTGTGGCAAAAAATCGACCGGTGCATGCCAGGGAGGTTGGGGATCACCCCAGTGTGGTCCGTTTAAATTTTCGTGGCCATTTGGGTGGACAAACGGGCGAAACGGTGCTAACGGGGCATTTTCGAGCAAAATTGGAGTGTTATAGCCTACATTTTTGGGGGTGGGCTCGGGGTCCGAGCGTGGTGTGGGTTAAAACTCAATCGAGGCATGCCAGGGAGGTTGGTGATCGTCCCAGTGTGGTCCGTTTAAATTTTCATGGCTATTTGGGTGGACAAACGGGAGAAACAGCACCAACGGGGCATTTTTGGGCCAACTTGGTATGCTATATAGCCCACAGTTTCGGGTTGGGCCTGGGGTACGGGCGTGATGTGGCCAAAAATCAATCGGGGCCGGGCATTTTTCAGTTGAATATTAATCGAGTCGCTCCAGGCAGGCTGGGAAGTTGCCTAGTGTGGGCCCTTATGATGGGATAGGCTATTTAGGTTGTCAATCGGGCGAATCAGCATGAATATGCCATTTTTGGGCCAAATTGGTGTTCTATAACGCACGGTTTATGGTGTGGGCTCGGGGTCCGGGCGTGTTTTTGGTAGAAAATCAATCGGGCAGCCTAAGACAGGCTGGGGAGCGGCCTAGTGTGGGCCCTTGGGGTGGGATAGCCTATTTGGGTAGGAAAATTAGTGTAATGGTGTGATCGGGATATTTTTAGGCCAAATCAGTCTGCTATAGACTACGGTTTTTGGGGTAGGCCCGGCGGTCAGGCGTGTTTTTGGCCAAAAATCGATCGAGTTGCCCCAAGCAGGCTGGGGAGCAGCTTAGTGTGGGTCCTTAGGGTGGGATAGGCTATTTGGGTGGTCAAATGGGAGAAACGGCGCGAACAGGCCATTTTCACGCCTAATCAGTATGTTGTAGCCCATGATTTTTTAGGTGATCCTGGGGGCTGGGCATGTTCTTGGCAGAAAATCGAGCGGCCTGCACCAATAATCCTGAGGAGCTACCTAGTCTTGGCCCTAGGGGTGGGATAGGCTATTTGGGTGGTCAAACGGGGCGAAACGACGCTAAGGGGGCATTTTTAGGCCAAATCGGTGTTCTATACCCACGGTTTTTAGGGTGCACCCCGGGGACGAGCATGTTTTCGGTCGAAAATCAATCGGACTACCCTAAAAAGGTTGGGTAGCAGCCTAGCTTGGGCCCATGGGGGTGGGATAGGCTATTTGGATAGTCAAACGGGCGAAATAGCACGAACGGGCCAGTTTCGAGCCCAATCGGTATGCTATAGCCCATAATTTTTTTTGGGAGAGGGCCTCGGTCTAAGCGTATTTTTTGTAGAAAAATGACCGGGTTGCCCCAGACAGGCTAGAGAGCGGCCTAGTGTGGGTCTTTAGGGTTGGATAGGCTATTTGGGTGGTCAAACCGGCAAAATGACACGAACAGGCTATTTTGGGGCCAAATTGGTGTCTTTAGTCCATGTTTTTTGAGGTGGGTTTGGGGGTCGAGCGTGTTTTTGGTCGAAAATCGATCGGGCTACCCCAGACAGGCTGAGGAGAGGCCTAGTGTGGGTCTTTGGGTTGGTATAGGCGATTTGGGTGGTCAACAAGCAAAATAGCGTGAGCGGGCTATTTTCAGGCCAAATCGGTGTGCTATAGCCTACGATTTTTGGGGTGGGCTCAGGGGCCGAGTGTATTTTAGCCGAAAATCGATCAGGCTATCCCAAGAAGGCTGGGAGCAGCCTGGTGTGGGCCCTTGGGGTAGGATAGGCTATTTGGATGGTCAAACGGGCAAAAGGGCGCAAAGGGGCCATTTTCGAGCCAAATTGGTATGCTATGGCCTACGATTTTTAGTAGGCCCTGGAGCCGGGCGTATTTTTAGCCAAAAATCGACTGAGTTGCCCCAAGAAAGCTAGGGAGCAACCTAGTGTGGGCCCTTGGGGTGAGATAGGCTATTTGGGTGGTCAAACAAGCGAAACGGTGCAAATGGGCCAAATCAGTGTGCTATAGCCCACGATTTTAGGGGTGGGCCCTGTGGCCGGGCGTGCTTTTGCCGAAAATTGACCGGGCTTCCCTAGACAGGCTGGGAAGCGGCCTGTGGTGGTCCCTTGAGTGGGATAGGCTATCTGGGTGGTTAAATGTGCGAAACGCCGCGAATGGGCCATTTTCGGGCCAAATCGGTGTGCTATAGCCTACGATTTTGGGGCTGGGACCAAAGGTTAATCGTGTTTTTAGTCGAAATTTGATCTGGCTGCCCCAGAAAGGCTGGGGAGTATCCCATTATGGGCCCTTAAGGTGGGATAGGCTATTTGGGTGGTCAAACGGGCAAAACGACGCGAACGAGCAATTTTTGAGCCAAATTGATATGTTATAGCCCGCGGTTTTTGGGGTGATCCTAATGGACGGGCGTGTTTTTAGCCCAAAATCGACTGGGTTGCCCCAGGCAGGCTGGAGAGCCGCCTAGTGTGGTCCCTTGGGGTGGGATAGGCTATTTGGGTGGTCAAACGGGCGAAACGACACAAACGGGCTAAATCGGTGTGTTATAGCCCATGGTTTTTTAGGTGGGCCCGAGGGACAGGCATGTTTTTAGCTGAAAATTGACTGGGCTGCCCTAGGCATACTGGGGAGAGGCCTAATGGGGCCCTTGGGGTGGAATAGGCTATTAAATTAATCGGGATGCCCTAGGCAGTCTGGGGAGCGACCTAGTGTTGGTCTTTGGGGTTAGATAGGTTATTTGGGTGGTCAAACGGGCAAAATGGGGTAAATGGGTCATTTTTGGGCCAAATCGGTGTGTTATAGCCTACGTTTTTTGGAATAAGCTCGGGGGTGTTTTTGGCTAAAAATTGATCGGGCTACCCCAAGCAGACTGGAAAGCTACCTAGTATGGGCCCTTGAAGTGGGATAGGCTATTTGGGTGGTCAAACGGGAGAAACGGCACAAAGGGGACATTTTTTAGCCAAATTGTTGTGCTATAGCCCATGATTTTTGGGGTGGGCCCAGGGGCCGAGCGTGTATTTTGCCAAAAATCGATCGAGCTGCACCAGGCAGGCTGAAGAGCAGCCTAGTGTGGGCCCTTTGGGTGGGAAAGGCTATTTGAGTGGTCAAATAGGAGAAACGGCACGAACAGGCCATTTTTTAGCCAAATCTATGTGCTATAGCCCACGTTTTTGGGGGTTGGCCCAAGGGCGAGGCGTGATTTTGATCGAAATCAACCGGGCTGCCCCAGGCAGGCTGTGGAGTGGCCTAGTGTGGGCCTTTTTTGAGAATGGGGTTGTTTGGGTAGTCAAACGGCGCGAACATAGCATTTTTAGGCCAAATCAATGTGTCATAGCTCATGGTTTTTGGGGTGGGCTCGGGGGTCGGGCATATTTTGGACGAAAATCAACCAAGCTATCCCAGGAAGGCTAGGGAGCAGCGTAGTATGGTCCTTTTTTTAGAATGAGGCAGTTTGGGTGGTCAAAAGGGCGAAATAATGCGAACGCGGCCTTTTCGGGCCAATTCACTGTGCTATAGCCCACGATTTTTGCAGTAGGCCCGGGGGCCGAGCGTGATTTTGGCCAAAAATCGACTGCGCTTCCCCAAGCAGGCTGCGGAGTGGCCTAGTGTGGGCCTTATTTTAGAACAGGGCGGTTTGAGTGGTCAAACGAGCAAAACGACGCGAACGGGTCATTTTTTAGCCAAATCGGTGTGTTATAGCCCACGATTTTTGGAGTTGGCCCGTAGGCCAGGCGTGATTTTGGATGAAAATTGATCGGGTTGCCTTGGGGAGGCTGGGGAGCAGCATTGTCTAGGCCTTTTTTAAGAACGGGGTGGTTTGGGTGGTCAAACGAGCGAAACGGAGCATTTTTTAGCCCAATCGGTGGGCTATAGCCCATGGTTTTTGAGGTGGCCCCGGGGGTCGAGCGTGATTTTGGCCAAAAATTGGCAAGGCTTCCCCAGGAAGGGCGGGCAGTGGCCTAGTGTAGGCCTTTTTTTAGAACAGAGCGCTTTGGTTGGTCAAACAAGCGAAACAGTGCAAATGGGGTGATTTCTGGACAAATCGGTGTGCTATAGCCCACGATTTTTGGGGTTGGACCAGAGGCCGAGGGTCATTTTGGTCAAAAATCTTTCGAGCTGCCCTAGACGGGCTGGGGAGCGGCCTATTGTGGGCCTTTTTTGAGAACACAGTGGTTTGGGTGGTCAAACGAGCGAAACAG
Source organism: Capsicum pubescens (assembly GCA_030864215.1). Taxonomy (NCBI): domain Eukaryota; kingdom Viridiplantae; phylum Streptophyta; class Magnoliopsida; order Solanales; family Solanaceae; genus Capsicum; species Capsicum pubescens. Next base: position 42,873,811 of record CM061538.1, read on the forward strand.
CACGAATGGAGCATTTTTAAGCCAAATCGGTATGCTACAGCCTATGATTTTTGGGGTGGTCCCGGGGACCAAGCGTGATTTTGGTCTAAAATTGACCGGGTTGCCCCAGGCAGGCTGGGGAGTGGTCGAGTGTATTTTTTTAGAACGGGGCGGTTTGGGTGGTCAAACGGGCGAAACGGCGCGAACGGGGCTTTTTCGGGCCAAATTGACGTGCTAGAGCCCACGGTTTTTAAGGTGGGCCCAGGGATCGAACGTGATTTTGGCTAAAAATTGACCGTGCTGCCCCAGGCGGGCTGCGAAGCGACCTAGTGTGGGTTTTTTTTTAGAACAGAGCACTTTGGGTGGTCAAACGAGCGAAAAAGCGCGAACGGGGCATTTTTGGGCCTAATTGGTGTGCTATAGCCTACGGTTTTTGGTTTGGGTATGGGGGTCGAGCGTGATTTTGGTCGAAAATTGATCGGGTTGCCATAGGCAGGCTGGGGAGTGGCCTAGTTTGAGCCTTTTCTTAGAACGGTGCAGTTTGGGTGGTCAAACGGGCAAAACGACTCGAATGGAGCATTTTCGAGCAAAATCGGTATGCTATAACCCCCGATTTTTGGGGTGGGCCTCGTGATCGGGCGTGATTTTGGTCAAAAATCGATTGAGCTGGCCGAGGCAGGCTGGGGAGCGGCCTAGAGTGAGCCTTTATCAAGAATGGGGCAGTTTGGGTTGTCAAATGGGCGAAATGGCGCTAACGGGGTATCTTTTAGCCAAATCAGTGAGCTATAGCCCACGATTTTTGGGGTGAGCTTGGGGCCGGACGTGATTTTGGCCGAAAATTGACCAGGCTTCCCCAGGCAGGCTGGGGAGCGGCCTAGTGTGGGCCTTTTTTTAGAACGAGATAGTTTGGGTGGTCAAACGGGTGAAACGACGTGAACGGGGTATGTTCGGGCCGAATCGATTTGCTATAGACGATGATTTTTTAGGTTGGCTCAGGGGCCTGGCATGATTTTGATGGAAAATCGACTGGGCTGCCCAGGCAGGCTGAGGAGCGGACAAGTATGGGCCTTTTTTTAGAACGGGGCAGTTTGGGTTGTCAAACGGGAAAAATAGCGCGAATGAGGCATTTTTGGGCTAAATCGGCGTGCTAGCCCACAATTTTTGGGGTGGGCCTGAGGCCGGGCGTGATTTTTGTTGAAAATCGATCGAGCTGCCCCAGGCAGATTGGGGAGCGGCGTAGTGTGGGCCTTTTTTTAGAACAGAGCGGTTTGGGTGGTCAAACGGGCGAAACGGCGCGAACGGGTTGATTTTGGTATAAATCGGTGTGCTATAGCCCATGATTTTCAGGGTTGGCCCGCAAGCCGGACATTATTTTGGCCAAAAATCGACCGGGCCTCCCTAAACAGGCTGGGGAGTAGTCTAGTGTGGACCTTTTTTAAGAACGGGGCGGATTGGGTGGTCAAACGGGCGAAACAACGCGAATCGGGCATTTTTGGGCTAAATTGGTGTGTTATAGCCCACAATTTTTGGGGTGGTCCCGGGGTTCGGGCGTAATTTTAGCCAAAAATCGATCAGGCTGCCCCAGGCAGGCTGGAGATCGGCCTAGTGTAGGCTTTTTTTAGAACAGAGTGGTTTGGGTGGTCAAACGGGAGAAACGGCGCGAACAGGGTATTTTTGAGCTAAATCGGTGTGCTAGAGCCCACAGTTTTTGGGGTGGGCTCGGGGACCAGACATGATTTTGGCCGAAAATCGACCCACTGCCCTAGGCAGGATGAGGAGCGGCCTAGTGTGGGTCCTTTTTTAGAAGAAGCGGTTTGGGTGGTCAAACGGGCAAAACGGCGTGAACGGAGCATTTTCGAGCTAAATTGATGAGTTATAGCCTACGGTTTTTGGTTTGGGCTTGGGGGGCGGGCGTGATTTTGGCCGAAAATCGACCGAAATACCCCAGGCAGGCTGGAGAGTGGCCTAGTATGGGCCTTTTTTAGAACGAGGCAGTTTGGGTGGTCAAACGGGCGAAACAACACGAACGGAGTGTTTTCGGGCAAAATCGGTGTGCTATAGCCCCCGATTTTTGGGTTGGGCCCCGGGGCCAGGCGTGATTTTGATCAAAAATCGACCGGACTACCACAGTGTGAACGAACCATTTTTGCAAGTCAAATAAGTAAAACAGTGTGAACGAACCATTTTTGCGACTTTTGATCAGTGTTAGCCTACGATTGTAGGGGTGGGCCCAGGCGTGATTTGAGGCAAAAATCAACCAGAGGGTTGTAAAGTGTACTGGGTGGTCCGACGGGGTCATTGGGGCCATTTTGAATGTCAAACGGACGAAAGACCCGGACGGGCTATTTTTTGCGAGTTTCAGCAAGTGTTAGCCCACGATTGCGAGGGTGGCCCAAGGCCCGAGCTCGATTTGAGGCGAAAATCGACTAGCGGCCCTCTGGCGGACTGTGAAGTGAATCTGAGTGGTCTGATGTGGCTGTTGGGGCCATTTTACAAGTCAAACAAGCGAAATGGTGCAAATGGGCCATTTTTTACGACTTCCAGTGAGTATTAACCCACAGTTACAAGGGCGGGCCCGAGCTCAGTTTGAGGCGAAAATTGACCGACAAACCTCCGATGGGTTGTGGAATGGATTTGGGTAGTCCGGCGAGGCCGCTGGAGCCATTTTGCAAGTAAAACGGACGAAACGGCGCAAACGAGCCATTTTTTTTTACAACTGTCAATGAGTGTTAGCTTACGATTGCAGGGATGTCTATATCTTAAAAACGGATGCAGGACGAAGTGGCATTTGGAAGTGTCGCGTTCACGGACTTAAGAGAAGGGGGGATATGGAAAAGGAAATTTTTCTTTACCTTTTCAATTACTTCATATTTCTAAAAGAGCAAAAGCAACTAAAGTTACAAAATTTCAACCAATCTTCTATGTCTGTTCAACTGTTATGTTCACTGGTGGCGGAGCATAGCGCCGAAGAGAATCAAGACTGCCAAAAACAAAAGGAAAGTGCGTCAAAATGTAGAAATGATAACTCGACATCTAATAAACAAGACCAAGAACAAAGCCATACCATGACAAGTAAAACAGTAAACCATTCCATTATTGAACAAGAGGAATGCATTCCCCTTGACAATTACTAGGAATTTAGAACGAGCCAACACACACGCGTGTAATGCACAAACATTGCTAACATGCAGAGGACAGGGGAGGTGGGGTTGAAAAATGTGGGAGGAGGAATCGTGGGCAGACTCTTATCAATTGACGAGCGTTAAACAAGGAAAAACAGATTTATGTTTCCATTACAACACACTATGAATCTGTTATGTTTGCAGATATATGTCAAGTTTGAGGTATTTCATGACGTTGCATATTTGAACGTAAAGAAGGATGGTGTTAGTAAATCAACTTCAAATAGCATTTCAGTCAGCACAAAATCTAGCAAATCATGAGAGACGGAAATCTCACCTGCAGTTTTGAGGAACTCTCCATGATAACGTCGATGATATCTTCTCTGCTGGTGGCAACGACAAGAAGTTTTTCCAGTCTTGAAGAAGGATTCTAAGATCGTGAAGTTTGGTTTCCAGCCCAAAACAGCAATTAGCATGCATTGTGCATACTTCACTCAGATTTTTGCTAGGTTCACAAAATCCACCAAAGTATGTTGTGTCCAAGAATTTCATGTTGAGGTCAATATCCCAAATGAAAGAATCACTCTTGATATTGTTAAGAACATCTTGATCATGCAAACCTGGATACTTCTCTCGTGACGAATACCAGTACTTGTAAAATTCAATTGATCTATTATTCGACCTTACATGACTGAAACCACCATTAGGTCTATTCTCCACATCATCTGGGTCGCCTGAGAAATGATCACATGCTATCTGAAAGTCTGCATCCTCGTGAAAGTGAGGAAATGGATCTCTGAACCACATAACATCGGCGTCCTAGCAGATAGAAGCAACTATAGTCTTAATTATGGAACACGTTTGCCAGTTAAAATACACTATGTAATACATTTAACTAAGCTACATGACATCAGAAATTTCCCAATATATTGAAGTCCTGATAAGAAGAATTATTCAAGCAGCTAAAAGTGAATCTTCAACAGACATCACAAATAACACAAAAGATAAGCAACATACACAGCGCATATCAAGTGGTACGTATAGCAGAAACATATACAGCGCATATCAAGTGGTACGTACAGCAGAATTCATGCCACTGTTCTTCTAAATTTAGTTAACCAGAAGCAGAGATTACCAAACAGAACAAAAAAGGAAAGGTGTAACCAGACAACTACCGTTATAGTAATTAGAAAGAATGATTTGTAAGGAAAATTCAAAAAAGCAGTTGAAGACTATATGTCTTCTTTGGGAAAGTGGACTTTATTTATTTATAAAAACTAGTTGAACATTACATCAAACTTGATAACACTTAGGTTACCTAACTTAGCTAGATTAGAAGACATGTTCACCTTTCATCAGACTCGTTTAAGTTAAATCTTTATAATCAAGCATAGTTTCCTCAAAATTTCACGTGGCAAGAAACTTCTTTTTCAATCTTCATACTTGGGCAGATTTCAAACAAGAAAAAGAGAGACCTCTGTATAATGTCTGAAAATGAAAGCCATTGGAATATAAACTAAAATTTGGTCAAGAAGTGGCTCTAGATTATGTATATTCACATAAGTCATAACTATGCCAAGTTAGTCAAATAATACAGAGCATAATACAGACATCATGTCTTTCTGGATTTATGGCATGCCTAACCCAAGTAATGGTAAACCAGAAACAACAGATATCCACAAATTAAAATGTTAATCAAGTATTTCTGGAAGCCTTTCATTTACTTTCCTGCTTCGTTACTAAGAAACAAGTGGAACAGATACAATTTGAAATAATAGGTACCGTGCTAGAAAAAGTACAGAAAATTAATATGAGCACTAGAAAGTATACCGTGAAGACAAAGTTGTATCCCATTTCAAGCACCACCCTCAAAAAGTCAATCCTTCTCCACATCATCTTCAAGTAGTCAGGGAACATGAAGTAAGCTTCCTTTGAAAAATCAACACCTTCAGTTACTAGTGCATAGCAATGAGTATGTACAGCTAAACATCTGGAGAAAGCCTTCTCGTCAAGAGCAACAATCACTAAATGATTCAAAAGCCGACGGGTGTGATCTCCAATCCTAAAACTTTCAAGAAACAGATCAACAACTGAATTAGGAGCAGCCCATGCTTCATTCAATGTTGTTAAGATCACTGTTTTATCGTCCATAGCAGCATTCTTCAACACATTCTCAAGCTTGTACTCCTCACTATCCTACATAAAAATTTGGAGTTTTGAGCAAAGATCAAGTGAAATGTCACACTATCCTGAATAAATGTCTTTTTTTGATATAGTTTTTTCATCATATTGACATGATACAAATTGTAATTTTTCCTATAGTTTTTGAATATCTACATTATAATTTTAAATATTGAGCGGATCTAATCCATTTTAGCTTCAAAAATTAATCAAATTGACTCATAACAAAACGAAAAGTACCACATAAATTGAAACACAGTAAGTAATACTAATTTTCTTAAGCTAGAAACTCAAAATTTTAAAGTCCTTCTTCCTCAATTAATAGTTTGTATTGGATAATCAATCCCTTGGTAAACAGATAGCAAACAAAGTTAGATTTAACATGCATGCTCTTGACCTCATATACAAACTAAACTGTATCATTTTCAAGGTAAACATAGTTATTATCTCATTAAAAAGGTGACTTTCTGAAAAAATAAAAATTAGATGAGTAATCATATGAAGAAATCAACACGAACAGAAAACAACTGAAATTACGAGAAGAACGATCAATCCTCACCAAGAAAATATATATTTTTTTTCATATTGATCACTCGTTCGAGCTATAAAAGCAGCCACTAATGCTTGCATTAGTATAGGTTGTCTCCATCATAGCCCTTCCCCCAACTCCGCATTGACGTGGGATGCTTTTTGTACAAGAAATGTCATGCCCTTATTGACATGAGATAATTGCAACATATAGTACTCTTATATTGTTGCAGAATATCTAAATTTTTTAATGGCTAAATATTGAGCTGCTTTAATCCACCAATTTAGCTTCAAAGATTAATCAAACGTATTCTTACGAAATCAAAAATTCATAAAATGTAAGCTTAGAGGAACATAGAACAAGTAAAAATGTGAGTGATCGCTACCGATGAAGCAACCAACATACAGTAAGTACTCTTTTATTGTTTCTGAATATCTAAATTTTCATTTTGAAATATCGAGTTAATCTAATCCAATTTAGCTTTTTTTTTATATATATAAAAAGGTCAGCTTGCCCGTACTTCGTCTAATTACACGACACTGCCACCTCCCACAAGCAACATGTAACTCTGTCCTTCAAGCTAAAACAGATAAGAAGAAATCACCTAGCTTCAAAAATTAATCAAACGGATTCTAACAAAATAAAAAATTCATAAAATAAGCGAAAATAAGGAAACTGCAGCAGAGACATTTTCAACGAGGAGAAAGAAGGAGCCACGTACTGTTTCTCAATATCTAAATTTTTAAATTTTTAAATATCGAGCTAATCCAATCCAATTTAGCTTCAACAATTAATCAAACGTATTTTATGAAATCAAAAATTCATAAAATGTAAGCTAAGATAAACATAGAACAAGCGAAAATGAGAGCGATCCTCACCAATGAAGCAACCAACATATAGTACTCTCATATTAAAATATCGATCTAATTTAATCCAATTTAGCTTTAAAAAATCAATCAAAATTCATAAAATAAGCGAAAATGAGAGCCGATCCTCACCAATGAAGCTGCTACAGCAGAGATATTGGCATTGACATTATTAACGGGGAGAAAAAAGGAGCCACGCGAGCTGGTGAACGAACCAGGTATCATTAACCCGAGGTTTTCTCCTCCTCTGTATATCACAAAACAACATAACGATGCAAATAACGCTACCGTCGCTACACGACGAACAAACAAAACCGAATTCCCCGTAGCACCTCCACCACCACCACCACCCCCACTAGCCGTCGTAGTCGCCGTCGCCGTAGTCGTCGGCAACAATGTGTTTAACATCTCCGGCGATAATAATGCGGTGACGGTGACGGTGGAAATGAGTGTAACGGAAAAAATTATTAGTAATTGAGAATATAAAGGAGAAACGGTTGAAGAAAGAGAGAGAGAAGGGGGGGCGAAGTGGAGTAATTAAGTATTTATACTTAATTTAAATTGGATTAATTTAAATTTAATGGAGAGATTTGGCTAACTACTTTTCAACCGCGCTCTTTCCCCAAAATGAGCTACACCAAGCTGATAACACTCCGTTTATTTTTACGTGTCCATTATCCATTAGTTCATCATTCATCTTATTTTTTTCGCTCGATTTATTTTTATTATTTGCTTATTTCTTTAAGAAAAAATGCACTGTTTTCATCCTAAACTATAAACGAAATTGTTGAGACACGCCCGAACTTTAGGAGGGTCCTATTACCCCTGGACTAATTAAAATCGTATTTTTGACAACCCTTAGTGCTTACGTGGCACATACGTATGCCTATGTGGACCTTCAGTGTGTTGATTCATTAATGTGCCACGTATGTTCCACGTAGGCACTAAGGTTGTCAAAAATACGATTTTAATTAGTCTAGGGGTAATAGGACACTCCTAAAGTTCGGGTATGTCTCAGCAATTTCGTGCATAATTCAGAGTAGAAACAGAGCATTTACTCTTTCTACAATGAAAATTCATTTTTACTCGACACTTTTGACATATGAAGAAAAGACAAACGTGTCCACTACCGATTGTTCCATATTATTCATCTTATTTCTTCGCTCCGTTCATTTTTACTTGTCATGCAATTCTAAAATGAAAATTTTTATTTTTACTCGTCACTTTTGACATATAAAAAAAAAGAAAAAAAAAATTCAAAGTTGTTTAATTGAAAATAAGTTATCTCAAAATAATTAATTTTTCGAAATTAGTTATCCCATCATATATATGGAATAAGTCATCTCATTGCTTAGGTATAAATGATGAGATAAAATAATTCTGCATTTTATTGCGAGACTATTATACCTTATACCTCACATCAAATGATCTCTAAGCATTGATTATTTATTCTTCAAATTATTTTCAAGAAATAATAATCTAAATAATAATTAGTAGCGATAATATGATAAAAATGATCAACTAAAATAAAATAGGAAAAGTATTAAGTAAGCCTTTGGACATATAATTTCATTTCACAATTTAAAATCACGAGATAAAATTAATATTTTAACGTATAATTTCATTTCATAATTTCAAATCATGTGATGAAATTCAAAATTATTTAAAAAGTTTGATTTGAAAATTTTAATGTCATACTTAAAGTTTGCATGGACAACGTGGCAAACACGTGGCAGCAAAGAGTAGCACCTGATCGTCATCATCCTACAAAATTCAAAACTCTTTTAACATATTTATTTATAAATCTTAAATTCGCCTCTAATTATATGTGACCATTATATCCTCAAACTCTACACATAACGAAAATCCTACACAACGGTGAATCATTTAGGCTTTGAAGAAGATACAATAACAACAACAACAAACTCAGTGTATTCCCACAAAGTGAGATCTGAGGAGGGTAAGATGTACGCAATCCATACCGCTACCTCCGAAGAAGTATAAAGGTTGTTTCCGATAGCCCCCCGACTTGGGCTTTGAAGAAGATAGAGACAAAAAAAAAAAAGGACAGCCCGATGTAATTAGTATAAAATTTATGATACAAAAATAACAAGTTGCTACATTGCAACGCGTCGCGCTGAAAGTGTAAGGCAACAAATAACTACGCCTTTGTGTCAAACAAGTTGAAATCGACTGTATAAATCGTTATTCGCCATTCTTTCTCATTTAAATTCATCTTAAACAACCAGCATTATACTACTACTACAACAACAATAAAAACAGACTCAGTATATTTCCACCAAACGGTATCTGAGGAGGATAAGTGTACATTTTTCATACCACTACCTCAACGGTAAGATAGAGAGGTTGTTTTCGATAGACCCCCGACTCAAGATAAAACAATCTAAAAAAGGAATAGTAAAAGAACAAGATCAACAACAACATATCCAGTGGAGTCTGGGGAGGGTAGAGTTTACGCAGACCATACCACTATCTCTGGTGAAGTAGAGAGGCTGTTTCCGATAAACCCACGGCTTAGGACCGATAACAGTATAACAAACACAAAACATCAATGCATATAAACTAGTACAGTATGCAAAATAAACTATCACCACTAGCTACAAGACAATACTACATCCACAAGATAATACTAAAAACTATCTATCCGAAACTAGGGGTGGCAAACGAACGGATTGGATTGGATTTGAACGAGTTAAATATAGATCGAGCAAAAATGGTTTGGATTGCAATCCGCCCATATAAATATGGGTAAATATGGATTTGATCAAATATGGATTGGGTAAAAATGGTTTCAACCCACTTTATCTTCTAAAATAAAAAAAAAAAAAAACTTAAAACTTCTATATTATATCAATTTGACTTTTTTCCAAAAAAAAAATTTAATTTTTTTTTTTTTTTAGTTTTTTCTCTCTCTCTTCTATATATAACTTCTAGTTTTTTTTTTTTCTTTTTTTTTCTCTCTTCTATTTCTATCCTTTGCTTCTCTTTCTTTTTTCCTTTTTAGTCTCCTTTTTTTCTAATTTTTTTTTTTTACTTCTTTTTCTTTTTTGATTTTATTTTATATTTTATATTTTTTTTATTTTCGAAAAACATGATTAAGTCGAGTACAAATTATGAATAATGACTGAGATATCATAACCATTCAGAATATTTGTATTCATCATCATTTTTTTTCTTTTTCCTTTTCTCCTTTTTCATTATTTTTTTCTTTCTAATTTTTTTGTATTTTTTTCTTTACGATTTTTCTCTCTCTTCTATCTCTAACTTCTACCTCTCTTTCTTCTTCTTTTTTCTTTATTGTTTTTTTTTTTTATTTTCTTCTTTTTTTTATGATAAAGAAAATACCATAAGCGCATATTGATTTATATTCGCCCAACATTTATAATTTTTGTAAGTACACTCAAGTGAACTCCACCTAATGAACAGATACAGAGATAGTATCCAGAAAGATCTTGGAAATACATTCGTCAAACCAAATATCTTTAGCAGTCGCAAGAAGTACACAAATCAAGGAATCTACGTACTTCCTGTCTTGCCTTACCTTGAGCTCCTCGCTTCGTGCCCTACTTCTGCTCTAACATGAACTCTAAGATGAGGGAGTTAGAAGTCGGATTTGAAGTTGGACTTTCCCATAAATCGAAGGTTATATGGATCCTCAGCCATATATGAAATGGAATAAAGATGGACCGAGCTTACTTAATACAATTGTATATTTGTATTTGTTTTTTAGACTTCAAGCTCATATTTGTATTTTATAATTTGCACCGTCATATATATTTTATATAATTCACACTTATATTTTATATATATTGATACAAATTATATTTTATTGATATAAATTGAACAATACAAATACAAATAATAAATTTATTTAAAATATATAGTATGATACAAATAAATCTAAAGTAAAAAATATATATAAAATATAAAATGCAATGACAAAAAAAAAATGAGGAAAAGAATATAAAAAAAGAAGAAAAATGACAAAAATGACGAACCAAGAATGAAAAAGGTGGAAATGAAAATACAAAAAAAAATGCGAAGAAAAAATAAATAAAATTGAAAAAGAAAAAAAAATGATGAAAAATAAGAAAGAAAAAAAGTGTAAGAAACGAGTAAAAAAATAAATGGAAAAAAATAAAAAAAAAATGAAAAAGAAAAAAAAGTAAACTAAAGGAAAAAAGAAAGAAAAAAATAGTAAATTAAAGGGAAAAAAAAGAGAGAAATAAAAGATATAAAAAAATAATAATAAAGGGGAGAGACTATATATAGATCATATTTAATTGATAAGAGATGCTATGAATTGTATAGGCTAAATGGGATAATTAGAAGTTTATATTTATTAACCCATGTAGGTTTCAAGCGAATACGAATGATGAAATAAGAATGAGAAAGGAGAGAATGAAAAAAAAATACAAAGAAAAAGAAATAAAAAAAATAGATGAAAAGATGAGAAAGAAAAAAAGAAATTATAAGAAACGAGTAAAAAATGAAAAAACAAAATGCAAAAGAAAAAAGTAAATTAAGGAAAAAAAGAAAGAAAAAACAAAAAGAAGAAAAGAAGAAAAGAAACTAGAAAAGAAGAAAAAATATGAAATTTAAAGCATAGATGGGTGATCTCTATGTTTAAATGAGTACCATATTTTACCCATTTTGTTCATATTTGTATGAGCTTTTAAAATGAGTTAAAGTCCATATTTACCCATTTGAAATATGAGTAATCCAATTCAATAAATATAGATTAAATGGACTCTTTTCATAAATATGGGCTGAAATTGCCACCTCTATCCGAAACCATAGACATCACTCAACACCACGAACAAAAATAAAAGAACAAAATACAACAGAAATTGCAACATCCAATAATATCATAGACAACAACATTATACTAAATGCAAATAAAAATGAGAAGTAATAGTACTCTAATACTTCTACTAACATAAGAATCTCAACTAGCAATATAGTAGCAACCACCGACACGACAGCCTGGTGCACTAAACTCCCGCTATGCGCAAGCTATTGTAGGCAGGGCCGGACCACCACGGTCAGGGGCGGATCCAAGATTTTCAGTGAGGGGGTTCAGTAGTACATATACGGACTAGTCGAAGGAGGTTCAGCCTCTATTACTTATACATAAAAAAAATTTACCCTGTAAAAATAGTATAATTTTCCAACGAAGGGGGTTCGGACCCCTGGAATACATGTACATCCGCCACTGACCACGGTCTATTGTAGGCAGGGCCGGACCACCAAGGTCTGTTGTAGGCAGGGGCGGACCACCAAGGTCTATTATAGACAACCTTACGTTTGCATTTCTGCAAGAGGTTGTTTCGACAAAAAATTGGAATTTGCATCCTGTTCCAGTTGGGACAAGGGACTAGGGAAACTTCCTGTTCATTGAGGCACTGTTATTTTTTCTTCTTATTCATCTCTTTTGCATCGGAGACTAAGGCCTTGATGCAGAGTCGAGGCTTTGTACTAACAAGAGCTCGTGGAAGAACCGATACACCAACTATGGCTGTCCTATCCGGTACTCCAGAAAGCGGAAGTACCTCAACGAGCACGCAGAGCTGCAAAAGAGAAGCTACATTCAGTACATTAAAGATACAGAAGGAAATAAAATGCACATAACTTGTCGCGGATGACAAATAGTTTGACCTCTGGCTCTTTCAAATCGACCACCGAATCTGGGACAACTTCTTTCACTGCTGCTGCTACGACGCTGAAGCATTTGTTGCGATCCAACAAAGCAAATGCATCAGAATCACTGGAAGATTTTTGAAGATTCTTCATCTCGGTTTCTCCAATCCCTCTCCTGTTATACCCAACTGCAAACTATAATGTCATTAGTTCTACAAGTTACCTTAGAATGATCGACCCACGGAGAGCGCAATACTCATGTAAGAGAATGCGGGATTAGCTGGTGCCAAAAAGGATACGAAAGCCAAGGTTTACCTTAACGGTGTTTCCAGTCTCCTTCTGCCTATTGTTCATAAACTGCTCGACGAGCTTTGTCACAATCTTCTTAAGTTCCTTCTCATCTAAACAGCAAGTACCTTGAATTGGTAATATCCGATTGCACCAACTGCATAACACGATAAGAGTCATGATCGTCTTAGTTTCTTTTGTATTAGAAGTAATCTTCGAGAGCTCATAAAGCAATATTACGCGTAGATAAGAGCTCAAAAATTAATCGAGAGCAAACAAAAGAGGGAGCAACTCACAGAGGAGACTTCAATATTCCAGATTCTAGGGACTGAAAAACCTGTGAAACGATGTCAACAACTGGTGGAGACTTGTCGAATGGAAATTTAAAGAGAACTAATCCGCTTCTCGTTAACTTGACAAGCGAGAGAATGTCACTTTTCTCCATAGATGTACTAGATTCTGCACGGGGCAAACGAAGAACTGTTTGACACTATTCCTAGTAAACCTTTGTATCAGTAAATCCACAAAGGATGCCAAAATGTTGAAGAAGCGTTAATACCAGAATTCACGTGCTCGTTAGCTGCACCTTCTCCTGAACCATCGCATTCTTTATCAGCATCTTCCACGCATATTTTCCTTCGCTTAGCATCATGATCTGAATCAATATACTGACAGGAAAACCAAAAACCAAAAAAATCTATATTTAGCATTCTTTCCAAAACAAGGGTCACACAGATAAATTTTAAAATTTAGCACTAAATTATGGGTGCAATACAAAATAATATGGATTTTTAAAGGAAAACTAGGATCATTTGAATTGAAAGGTGCACAACTCCACTGGAAAAGCGATATGAAAGGTTCACCTGTTCAGAACTTCTTCGAAACAAAATAATAGAAGAACTGAAAATACCAAAAAGTAAACAAATAACCTTTTCAAGGATGCCTATAGCTTCTTTTGTTGCACTTTTCTCCCTCTCTGAGGACAAAAAGAAAAAAACTTTTAGGAAATACCAAAGAGTAAACAAATAAACTTTTTTTGTATTATGACATGCTACGCCATGAGTCCCTTATCCATTTTAAGAAATAAGGTAGAAGTACAAGAATAGAATCCTATGTTTGACTAAAATCCTATCCTCAGCATAGGACTCGACCTTTTAGGCATACGGCACTAAGGACACATTCTTTATCTAAGGCGGAATACATCGATAGCCCCTTAAACTTGTCGGTACATACCTCTAAGGTCATGAAGTTGATGGTAGGATTTCCTTTTAGTAGTGACGAATCTTGTATGTGTTCCTAAGAAAAGAAATGTGCTCATTGTTCAGGGTCTCAAAGGGGCATGTAACGCATAAGAAGGTAACTCCAGTTTCTTCAATCACTTGTCAAGATTTGGATCCAAAATTTCTTCCACTGTCTAGACAGTTCCCTTGGGTGACTAAATGCTAGGCTCCTAAGTCAAGTTAAACAGTGAGAGGTCAAACATTTCAACCCTTTTTTTGGATAATTTGGGTGTCCAGATCAGCTTTCGCCCACCTCGACTATTTCCATACGATACCTAACTCTTTCTACCAAAGGTAGGACAGATGGAAGAAATCACCTAGTGTTTTTGTCTCAAGGGGGATTTGACCCTGAGACCACATAGCTCTCAATCCACTTCATCGACCACTAAGTTGAACCCTTGAGTGCTGCAAATATTTCAACTTTAAACAGATAGCACAACCAAATATGAAACAACCAACAAAATACCCAGTGTAATCCCACAAGTGGGGTCTGGAGAGCATAGTGTGTATGCAAACCTTACCTCTACAACGTAGAAAGGCTATTTCCGATAGAAATAATATGAAACGTCCAAGAAAAAGTCTGCTAGGGAAGATGCTTCAGACTACTACAAATGTTTTACAATTTTCTCCTTGAGAAGAGTTGATGATTTTCAACAAACTTCATACTAAGAAGCAAAAGCACACCAACACAACAGTGTAAACAACAAACCCTACAAGTAGCTAAACCTCCTGAGTTTAAGATATTTTCGCCTTCTCACCTCTTTTATGTTCTACAAGACTCGAACAGTTAAGCTCAAGGTCCATTCCATCTTGAGGCCCAAACTCATGCCATGTGTCAAGTGGCATGGCAGTCTGGTCTAATTCAGGCCAACAAGATGACGCCACATGTTCAAATGATGTGGCCCAGAATGAAGCCCTTAAACTTTGAACAGAACAGTACGCAACTAAAAACTGCTTGTTGAAGTAATTTGCAGAATAGCTAGCTGAAGAGGGTACCTAAAGGTGGCTTTCCAACTGAAAAATACTAGCGCCTATATCTTTTCAAAGTTAAAGCATCAGCTAGAAACAAAAGATAAAGAGAAGTGGACACATTTTAGCTAGAAAGGTTACATCTTTTATCAGTGTAAGAAGGAACGTGGATGAATCTTCATTCGCCAGGCACACCATTTGCTACACCATATCAGTTACCTAGCTCGTTTACTTGAAATCTAATCAATTTTAATCAACCAACTATTCATCAATCCTAAATCCGTTAAGATCAACTATTCCTTGAGGTACCTGTTATCTTCCACTGCCGAGTAACTCTTATCAACGGTTTGAAAGGATGGGAGGAAATCACTTAGTGTTTTTGCTTGGATTTAAACCTGAGACCTCATGGTTCTCAATTCACCTCATTGACCATTATGCCACACCCTTGAGGCAGGAAAATGGACACATGTTAGCTAGCAAGATTGCCTTTTCTTCTTCAATATAAGATGAAACCAAATGGATCTTGTGAATCTTTATTCAACAACACACAAATTCAGTTCCCTAACTGATATTCTTGAAAACATAAATCAATTTCAATCAATTAACTATTCCTCAATCCATAAAATTGTGGAGTCTGCTATGGTATCTTATGCATCCAATCTGCTCTATTCGAGCTAATTTTCATTCTAATACTAGTACATACTTTGTGGGGAAACAACCTCCCTACCTCAACAAGGTAGGGTAAGGTTTGCGCACATTCGCACATTCTACCCTACCATATCCCACTTGTGGGATTACACATAGTATGTTGTTGTTGTTGTAATAGTACATCATTTGTCTTTTTAACCCAAATATCATCTAGTGGACACATTTTAGCTAGCAAGATTACACTTTTCCAATTATAATAAGGAATCTAGTGAAATTTTCATTTGATAACACACCATTTACCACACAATATCAGCTCCCTAAATGATATACTTAAAAAGCTATATCAATTCAATCAATTAACTGCTCCTCATCAATCCCAAAGTCCTAACTGTCAGTTTTACTAAATGAAACATATGTTTTCACTTTAGCACCCAAGGATGTGGGTGTGGCCTAGTGGTTCGATGTAGTTTGGTTGAGCACCATGAGGTCTCAGGTTCAATTTCCAACACAGACAAATACTAGGTGATTTCTTTCCATCTGTTCTAGCCTTGGTGGACAGAGTTACCTCGTACCAGACTACCAGCAACATGTTGGTGGGAGGTGGCAGGTACCAGGTAACTTGCCACCAATTTTCTCCATTCGAGCCCATTTTCAATCAATACCTTGTCTTTAAACCGAAATTAATGGTTTTTTGTAATGAAAATCCTATAGACGCCAAACATTCAAGAAAAGAGAAACATATGTTTTCATTTTAGCACCCAAGGTTGTTTGGTTGAGCACCATGAGGTCTCAGGTTCAATATTTTCAATCAATACCCTGTCTTTAAACCCAAATTAATGGTTTTTTGTAATGTCCTATAGATGCCAAACATTCAAGAAAAGAGAAACATATGTTTTCACTTTAGCACCCAAGGTTGTTTGGTTGAGCACGATGAGGTCTCAGGTTCTATTCCCCAACAGAGACAAACACTAGGTGATTTCTTCCCTTAGTTACCTCGTCCCTGTTGCCGGTGGAAGGTGTCAGGTATAAGTTAGCCCGAACACCACAGTTATCAATAAAAAAACATGTCTTTAAACCCAAATTAATGATTTTTTGTAATGAAAATTCTATACTAGCCAAACATTCAAGAAAATGTGAAACATATGCTTTCATTTTAGCACCCAAAGGGTGTCGCCTAGTGATTCAATGAAGTTCGATCGAGCACCATGAGGTCTCAGGTTCAGATTCAATTCCCAACCGAGACAAACACCAGGTGATTTCTTCCCAAAGTTACCTCGTACCTATTACGTCTCAGGCTCAATTCCCAACCGAGACAAACACCAGGTGATTTCTTCCCAAAGTTACCTCGTACCTATTACGTCTCAGGCTCAATTCCCAACCGAGACAAACACCAGGTGATTTCTTCCCAAAGTTACCTCGTACCTGTTACGTCTCAGGCTCAATTCCCAACCGAGACAATTTCTTCCCAAAGTTACCTCGTACCTATTACGTCTCAGGTTCAGGCTCAATTACCAACAGAGACAAATACCAGGTGATTTCTTCCCAAAGTTACCTCGTACCTATTGCCGGTGGAAGGTGTCAGGTATAAGCTGATCCGAACACCGACGGTTATCAAGAAAAAACAAGACAGGGTGAAAATCTTTAAACCCAAATTAATGACTTTCTTGTAAGGAAAATTGTATAAAAGCCAAACATTCAAGAAAAAGAGGAAAAAAATCAAAGATGGGGTTGTGGAAAACTGACTGATGGGGCAAGTGATGAGAAACCCAGAATGGGAATTGGCAAGAAGAGAAGAAGTAGCATTGTAATCATAACGAGGGATGCTTATCACAGCTGAATGTTGCTCCCATGGCTTCATCTCTTCACTTTTTTCTTCTACTTCTTCTTTGTGTTTTGGTAGTGTAATTGTTGTTAATACTTCCTCCTTCTTCCCTTCATCTTCCACCATCTTTTTGGGTTCAAATATGTCCCTTTGTTGCTTGAGAGAAAGCTGAGGCGCTTCAAGTTTTGAGGATAGTCGAAAGATTTAACCCTATGCTTTGGAATTACTGAATTTTTCTCTATAAGATTCGGGGTTGTTTGATAGAGTGTATTGGCAAAATTTAAATCTACAATAATAAATAATTGATTTAAATAATTATAACATATTTTTATTTTACTTTGAGGGTCTTTAAAAAGATTAAAAAAAATTAAGATTATATCTTAATTTTACGTCTTATATTTTATTTTGACTATATTAAGCCGTTGGCGTAATATTTCATACGCAAAGACGAATGTCTTGCAATTAATCCGAAACCTCTATATACTAGTTCAATAATACTAATTATATTTGAGATGGCAAAAAAAATTTGTTGCAAAAAAGTATACAAAATCAAAGAAGGATATTTTTGTAAACAAACATTTCTTTTATAGAAATTATGCAAGATGTATTATTTTTTATACATAAAACCAAACAATGTATAAGAAATAATACATGCATAACTAATACAAGTATAACTAATATAAGTATTATTAATACAAACATTATTAATACACTATATTTTGCATTAATCTTATACATTCTACCAAACGACCCCTTAGAGGTCGTTTGGTAGAGTGTATAAGAATAATGCAAAATATAGTGTATTAGCAATGCTTGTGTTAGTTATGTTTGTATTTTTCTCATGCAGTGTTTGATTCGATGTATTAAAAAAAAAACATGAATTACATAATTTTTTTAAAAGAAATATTTTTTTTAATATAATACTCTCAATATATATGTTGAAAAGGATGCGAATTTTTTTTTTGAGGGGTAATAGGGTCTTTAAGCATGTTAATGCATGCATTAGATTCATTGCATTATTAATGTTATGGATTTTGAGTTATTAGTAATACATACATCAATGCACAATAGAGTGTATAACTAATGCTTGCATTAGTTATACATAGGATAAAAAGGTATACCAAACAAGGTACTACTAATACACATTAAACTAATGCATGCATTAACATTTTAATACACTCTACCAAACGGTCATTTGGCTGTGGTAATTGAAAAAAGGTAATGCATACATTAGGATTAGTGCATTAGGGGTCGTTTGGTAGATTGTATTGAAAAACTAATGTGTGCATTAGTTTAATGTGTATTACTAATACTTTGCTTGGTATACTTTTGCACCTTATGTATAACTATACACTCTATTGTGTATTAAGGTGTGGATTATTAATATCTTAAAATTCATGGTATTAACAATGCAATGAATCCAATACATATATTAACATGATTAAAGACACTATTATTCCTTAATAATATTTTCACATCCTTTCCAACATATACATGGAGGATATTTTTATAAAAAAGACTTTTTAAAAAAAACTATATAATTCATGTTATTTTTAATACATCAAACCAAACACTGCATAAGAAGATATAAATATAACTAATGCAAGTATAGCTACCACAAACGTAACATTACTAATACAAATATTATTAATACATCATATTTTGTATTATTTTTATACACTCCACCAAACCACCCCTTAATGTATTATTAGTCCTGTTTGATATACATTATTTCATTCTATTTTTGTGTATTAAAAAGTGTATATTATTAATATCATTATTTTTTATGTATTGATAATTTAAATAAATTGTGTTGTTTTGGGGGACGAACATAGTTTTTCTTAAAAGACATATGAGTGAAGTAGCAGGAATTGAGATTTTTTTATTTTTATTTTTATTTTTCGTGTGTGCTAACCTATAAATTGGTGGAGGATGATGCATCCGAATGTGTTTTGAGTGAAACTTCTTGGGTCCGCTCGTGACGACCTTGTAAATGAATTGAGTTGTTTCTGAGTAGCAGACAAAACTTTTTTAAGACATGAGTGAAATAGGGGGAATTGAGGATTTTTTTTTTATGATTTTTTGTGTGTGTTAGCCTATGAATCGGTGGAAGGTTTGGGCGGTGTCTGAATGCGTTTTGAGCGAAATTTCTTGAATTCACTCGTGACGATCTACAAAATCGATTATTTTTATAATTTTTCGTAATTATTAACTTATGGATTGATGAAGTGTGTAGATGTTGAATACGATAATAAAATTCACCTTTTCAAAGCTCATTTTATGAGAATATACTGAGTATGTTGTTCTTGTAATTGATTTTTATAGGTAGAACGATCTGGGAGATCTAATACTTGACTCGAAAGGAATGAACATTTAAGCTCAATACAATGCTCGAATGCATTTTGGGCGAAACTTTTTGGGTTTGCTCGTGACGACCTATTAAATGGATTGCGTTATTTTGGAGGGACGACCGGAGCTTTTTCTAAGACATACGAGCGACACTGCATGAATTGAGGATTTTTGTAATTTTGTGTGTATGTTAGCCTATGGATTGGTATAGGTATGGGCGTCTAAATGCGTTTTAGGTAAAACTTTTGACTCCACTTGTGACGATCTATTAAATGGATTGTGTTGCTTTGGAGGCGCGGACAGGTTTTTTTTAAGACATATGAGTGAAATAGTAGAATTTGATTTTCTTTTGTGATTTTTAGTGTGTGTTAGCCTATGGAGTTGAAGTTGCATCATATGTTGCCTACAATCTTTGATCATCAGATTTTCTCATCAAGAATCATATTCTCGATAAGTTGAAGTTGCATCATATGCTGCCTATAATCTTCGATCATCACATTTTCTTATCAAGAATCATATTCTCGGTGAGTTGAAGTTGCATCATCTGCTGCCTAATCACCTCATTCAAATACTTCTTTGGTCTACATATATATATATATATATATATATATATATATCCCTCCGTCATATCCACATGTTTTTTTTCGGCAACTCTATAATTCTAACTTTCTACATGTTTAAGATTATAAGATTAAAAAATATTTTAGTACGACATTATCCATTATCTTTAGTTTAAAACACAAATGAAGCTTCATATCAAATTAAAACTAGACAAACAAATTAAAACCGACGAAATTAACTTTCAAAAGTGCCGTAATCCTTAATCTTCTGTCTTCTTTATGTTAAAATATTCTTCTTATCCCTTAATTATCTACATTATCTTACTTACTAATTATTGTATGTTATAAAATGAAAGTTGTAGTTGTAATGTTGTATGCAGCCACTTGAAATTGATAGGTGTTTTTATATATTTTATACCTATTTTTCTATATTTTTTATGTAATTATACTTATTCTTTATCGAGTTTAGTGGATACCGGAGCACCCCCAAAATTCTACATAGGTCCGCCCCTGGAAACTTGTGGCCAATTGAGCAGGTTCACTGTTTAAAACGTCCTTAACGTGTGCCTTATGTGTAAGAGTTAGAACGCCTGCCTTATGGACAACATATCTAAGTTACGTTGTAATGTTTTCCTATAAGACAAAACTTCCGGTCGATCAATTTATGCTAGTTCATATCTCTTGAAATGTCATAAATGTTTGCCTTATGGGCAAGAATTAGAGGGGCTAAAAACTTAAGACCACCCCTCGTGGAGGCTATTTTTGTAAGACTTTTTTATGGACGATAAAATATCAAGATCAACCCAATTTAGGGTCATTTCTGAACTTAACCCCTTGTTAATAGATACACCTTAATATTTTATAAGTAGTGACATTTTAATTTCAGGAATATATGGTATTTGTGTGTATACGATATCTCATTCTAATTGAAATTGCATGTATCTAATTATAAATGTATATGTATGTATGTGCGATCAACTACGTATATATATAGGGGAGAGCTACAAATTCAGTAATTTTTGCTTAGCTCTTGTATTTGTAATAGGTAATAAACTAAATACGCATAAATATTTGATTACAAATCAGTAACTAAAAAGGTCGATAAATTTATTAAAAATTCATAAATTTTAAATTCTCACGATATTAAAGAAATTTGCAATAAAAAATAGCCAACAATATTAACCATAACAACACACCAACTCCCAAGAAAATAGAACAAAACAATTCTATTTCTTGAGGTTAAAATAGTCATTAACCAACTCTTATTTTATGACATTATAATTCATATTACACATCAAAAACATTCATAGTCAACACCAACGTCGATCTAGAAAGTTAATTAATGACATTAATTCATATTACACACCAAAAACCCTCATATAAAAACCATCAACCTCGATCCAGAAAGTTTATTAATGACATTAATTCATATTGCACACCAAAAACCCTCATATAAAAAACATTAACATCGATCCAGAAAGTTAATTAATGACATTAATTTAACAGTGTCGAGTGCAGAAGCAACGGCGGCGGAAGCCACGGCAGTGGCCTCCGTTAAAGCCCTCGGTGTGGCAAACGGAACCACAGTTGCTCTTACTCAAGCATAAACCCTTGAACCTACGGCTCTGCGACTCGCAAGTCCTTGCCTCCGCGACCATCCCTGTACAATTATTAACGTGCAGGCAAATTCAGGATCTAGAGTCAGCAGTAGCCGAGTGAAGAATATGTAATTAAGTGAATACGAGTGTGTTTCTTTTTACAGTTTAAACTTTTAAATGAAATGGTTGCACGTTTTAACATGGTAGTCGAGGATCAACAGTGGCGGAGTCAGGATTTTCACTAAGAAAATTCAGAAGTAAACATACGAACTAGGCGAAGGAGGCTCGACATCTACTATAAATACATAAAAGATAATTTTAATCATGCATAAATAGTATAATTTTTCACCGAAGGAGATTCGGATGAATCCCCTTGTCCAAAGGTGGCTCCGCCCCCGCCCCTGAGGCTTAGAATCGCACTATTATCTATTATCAAAGAAAAATTTCACGTGTTTGGCTCATAAAAAAGAATTATACATGAACTATTAGGTGTGCAAATTTTAGAGGCAAATTCAGAATCTAGAGTCACTAGTGTATGTTCGAGCGAAGAATATATAACTAAATAAATATAAGTGTATATTCATTCTTATATAGTTTAAACTTTTAAATGATATAACTGCACGTTTCAATATGGTCGCTAAGGACCAAGCATAGGTCGTAGGTTAGAATCTCACCGTTATCCATTATCAAAGAGAAATTTCACTTGTTTGGCTCATGAAAAAGGATCATGTCCGCATGTGAAGTCGCATACCGAGAAGAATATACAATTATTTTAGTATAAGTGTTCGCTCTAACGTTTAAACTTTTAAATGAAATAATCATAACTCCAACAAATAGTTTGAAAAATATGTATAATCTTACTATATATCAGTACAAGTTTTTTTTTATTCCATACGTACATATAATTTGAATCGAAAACGATAAATTCAGAAAAATGAAAGGCCTTTGCAACTTGCGATCTTAAATATTTGTGTAACTATATAATATTTGAAACTTATAACGATAAACATGTCATAATATTTGTGTGACTATAAAACTTCTGCAACATATAAAGTTAATTTTTTTTTTTCAAATTATACAAGAATTAATATTTTTTTTTATATATATATATATCAAGAACCAAACATGAAATTAAAGAAAAGAAAATGATTTACCAGTAGCAAAAACCAACATCATCATAAGGAAAATAGTTGCAATAACTTTGGAAAAACCAGCCATATTAGTATCTCTTCTTTTATTTTTATTTTATGTAGTGAAGAGTGAATGAAAATATTAGCAAATAGGTCTAATTTATAGTAGCAAAAATTGTTGTGAGTAGGGCGGGGCCAGCTTGGAGCCAGGGGTTCATTCAAAATTTTTATGATGAAAATGATATTATTTATATATAATTAAAATTATTTTTATGTATATATAATAGATATCTAATTTCTCTCGACTAGTTCATGTGTTTTATTTTTTTAGTGAAAATTCAGTCTCCGTCACTGATCGTGAGATGTATTACTTTGCATAACCTAGAAAGAAAAAAGTTAAAAGTATTTTTTTAAAAATAAAAAAAAATGTGCACATTATCTTTCTATCTGTAACAAGTCATGACCACTCAATATCCACTAATCTTTGGCCCCCTCTAGCTTTTTATTTTTATTTTTTTTTACATATTCTTTTATAGTTGTATTTGTGTGATCTCAATTTATGGGACGCAGTTCGACTGAACATGAAATTTAAGAAAAAAATAAAATTTATAATTTTAAATTATATCGTTTGAACTGTTTAAAATGACGATCGTGCATGCTGGATCCTTTAAAATTAGTATATTTTTGAAGGATTCGATACTAGTACAACATCAATTTAGCAGATTCGAAGCGACATTGATTTTGAATATACTACATCATTTGTGTGATTATAAAAAAAGGTTTGTTTAGTAGCATAAAAATATTTTTAATTTTTTTTCATGTTTGATTAATTAAAATATTATGAAAAATATTTACAAATAGATCTTTAAAAAATAGGGAAATAATTTTATTTTTTTTGCAAATTAAAGTAGGTAAAATAAGTTTCATTAGATATTTCACTTTGATTGTCTCCTAATTCTCAATCCCTCTAATACACTCTACCCAATCGCGCAGTGTTTGTCTAAATTATATATAAATATTTTTGCACGGTATTTTTTCTGCTTACTGATCAAATATATATATATATATATATAAAAATACGCCACTAAAAAAAATTGAAATTAACCACGAATTTATTTATTGATAATTTCTATCTCTTTGAAAGTGAAATAACTTATTTTCTTCTGTTCATACCCAACCACCCTAATAAAATTTAAAAGTATGTACTTTTTTATATGGAGATGACAAAGTGATATCATTCTTTTTGAAAAGGAATATATTCTAGCACATTCTTGCTCTAAATCTAAAAAGTAAATGAAAAAAAAATATTAAAAGAAAGAAAAAGAATTACTAAAAAGAAAACATGAAGGTTGCTAGCATTTTCTAGCTTTGTACTCATTCGTTTAATAATATTTGTCCATTATATCTAAAATAGCTATATAATAATATTCATTCATCTTAAAAAATTAATGAATAATTTATTCTTTTTTACTTATTTTATTAAATTCAAAGGATACTATAATAGAATTACTTTTATTATTTATTTTAAATTAATAATGAATAATTATTATTAGACGGAGATAGTAAAAGGGCCCTTAATTGCGTATATGAGTTGGTGAGTTCTAGTTCTTGAAAGTGAGAGCATTTTCGATATTCGTATTGTAATCTGATAATATTTATATTGTAATTTGATCGTTAATCTGAATTCACATATTGTATTACTTATTTATGGGGACAATGTTTTTAGAAAGAGTTATTTTTTTTTAACTTATTTTCAAGCTTTAAATTCGAGATTTTTAATTAAAAGTGAAGGGATTCTAATTAACTATCTCACCATGATCCATTAATTTATTTTTTCTTTTACATATTAAAATGAATGTATTGGAGATCACTACTTTTTGAAAGCGTGAGAGCATTTGTATCTGATACTCGCATTGAAATCTGATCATTAATTTAAATTTACGTATTACAAAATTTACTTATGAGGACAGCGCTTCAACAAGAGTTTTTCTATTTTCAAAGCTCTAATTTAAAATTGTAAAAATACCAACTATCTTTCTTTTTTTCAACACATTAAAATGAAAAGTATTATAGATCACTACTTTTTAACATTACCATGTGTTTCAAAATTTCCAAATTCGTGTGGTGCAAAAAACTAATGAAAAAAAAAGACAAAGAAACCTCTATTATTGTTCTTACTTTTCTTTATAAAAGATTTTGTCCACACATGAAGAGGGAATATAATAAATATCATGGTTTGTTTTCATATTTCAATAGCATTGACTCCATGAGATATAATCCAATAATATAAAGAATTTTTGTATTATTAATACAAATAAACTTTTACGAATTTTGCGTAAGGATCTGAAGTGATCCGGCTGAACAAATATATGCCACATAAATACGGTAATAAATAGTCGAGGGAGGTCATATAACTCCCGCAAAGCTTAGGTGTATTACTACAAATTTCATCAAAGTTTAAATATATTTGTGATGAGGCGTATTACTATAAATTTCATCAAAGTTTAAATATATTTGTGACTCTTTTCCCATCTTAAAACTACATACTAGAACTAAT
The DNA here is from genome assembly GCA_030864215.1 of Capsicum pubescens. NCBI lineage: Eukaryota > Viridiplantae > Streptophyta > Magnoliopsida > Solanales > Solanaceae > Capsicum > Capsicum pubescens. The sequence continues at coordinate 42,899,350 of CM061538.1, forward strand.
TTATTAAAACTAATGAGTGATATGCAAATAAATAAATAAATAAATAAATAACTAAACATAAATGATTTAGCTTCTCCATTATGTGAAAACAATTTTTTACCTACGTTAATGTCCTTTTCCCAAGATATATCTTTGTGTCCTTTTCCAAAATAAAAATTAATCTTTGATATTGTTGTTTTATTAAATATTTGAAACTTCTATGTCTTTATTTTGGACTCAAATGTCTACTCCAATAATATTCTCGTAATTAAATATCCTTTTATCAATTGGTGATTGTTATCAATCATTTCATCGAGAATAAAATTAAATTCTTTAAATTGAATTATTTCTAAATATGAAAACTATTTTTTTCTAGATTGGCTAGATGAGAAGTATGCCACATAAAGTACGACAAAAAAAATGTCTCTCAATATTAAAAGATAATTTAATAAAATTTTAAATTTTTGAATTTCAATCGAACAGAAATGGAGGAGTAGAAAAAGACATAATAATCAATAAGGATTGCGATGAGATGGGTAGGATCTCTCGATCTTTAACCAGAGTTGATTTCCAACCCTAACTATGATTCTTTTCTTTTTGCTTAAGGAACACTTTCGGTTAAATAAATCTTAAACAACGTGAATCTGAATTAATCGAGCTTTGAAATAAATATCATCGCAAAAGATACAACAAGCTACGAGTGCATATAGCTAGCAGCTAGGCAGAAAGTTATTGGTGGTATAACTTAACGTGAATCTAAATTAATCGAGCTTAATACAAAGACACTGACAAGCTATGACTGCATACAACTAGCTAGCTTGGCAGAAAGTTATTGATGGTATTACTTAACGTGAATCTGATTAACGCAGAAAGTTATTGGTGGTATTACTTAACGTAAACCTGACTAAAGCAAAAAGTTATTGGTGGTATTACTTAACGTGAATCTGAATTAATCGAGCTTCGATATATAAATATCGTCGAAAAAGTCACAACAAGCTATGAGTGCATACAACTGGCTAGCTTGGCAGAAAGTTATTGATGGTATTACTTAACGTGAATCTGATTAACGCAGAAAGTTATTGGTGGTATTACTTAACGTGAATCTGAATTAATCGAGCTTCGGTATAAATATCGTTGAAAGAGACACAACAAGCTATGAGTTCATACAACTAGCTAGCTTGGCAGAAAGTTATTGGTGGTATTACTTAACGTGAATCTAATTAACGCAAAAAATTATTGGTGGTATTACTTAACGTGAATCTAATTAATGCAGAAAGTTATTGATGATATTATGTAATGTGAATCTGAATTAATCAAACTACATCGTCGAAAATGACACAACAAGCTATTGGTGCATACAGCTAGCTAGCTTGGCAGAAAATTACTGGTGGTATGGTACATTATGTGATGACAGAAAAGACTTGTCAAGTTTTAGGAAGTGACAAGTGCTTGTTGGTGTTCCATGTTTTTTTGTTTTTTTTAAGGCAAAATCCATCGTCAGGCCCCTTAATTACACGTCATCTTTCACTTAAACACCTCAAGCGGACATTGGTTCATTTTGGCACCTTAAGCGGCCTTCAAGTGTGTCATTTTGACACGTTTTGCTGAATCAGCAAAATAATATTAGTGCGTGTGCTACACGCGCCGCTGAGGTGGAAAGTGTCGAATAAAATGCTGACACGTGTCACTTTTATCCAAATAATTTATAAATAATTAATTTTAAATAAATTAAAAAATACCCAAATAATTTATAAATAATTAATTTAAATAAAAAATATTCCCTCCCCCTAACCTACTCACCCCACCAACCTTCTTCAAACACCCTGACGATAGGTTTTGCCTTTTTTTTATTTGGGGGGGGAGAGGGTTTCCCACCCGGTATTCTGTACCCACATTGAAACTCCGACTAATCCGGATCGTGCGTTGCAGGGCCCATTAAAGGGATAGCGCTCCCAACAAAATTTTCTCCATACCCAGGGCTCGAACCCGAGATCTCTGATTACGGGTGAAACAGTTCCACCACTGCACCACAACCCATGTCGGTGGTGTTCCATGGTTTAACATTTAGCAATTGGAATTTGGTACCAACATTTTTCTCATTATTTATTCCACTCAAAATGAAGATGCAAAACTTTAAAGCCTAATGGGTTAATTTGGTAAGTAGGAGAAGGTGAAATATTTGAGAATTAAATTTGAGGTAAAATTTATATCGTGTTTAGTTGATGATATACATTTCTTTTAGAGAAATTTATATTGTGAACCAGACACAATATATATTTATCTTAAGTTTAATCCTGAATATTCCACCGTATCTCATCAAACTTGGGATTATATTATCTCATTTTCGAGCTGAGATGAATTAGTTGAGAGATTATAATTTTGGAACTATAATTTAGGGATGATTTAGTCTGTGAACCAAATGATCACACTCGGGCGTGTTTGGTATGAAGGAAAATGCTTTTCATGAAAAATATTTTTTGAGAAAATATTTTCTAGAAAAATAAGTGGATTATAAAATATTATCCTTAAAATATTTGTATATAATTTAGACGAGGGCTACGAGGATAGAGGTGAAGACATGATGTATTGGAAGGTGAGAAGGACATAATCAATGTCGAAGTGTCACTAGTGAAATCTGACAATAGTCATGCGGCCGACCAAGTTTTAATATGCGGATTTTAGTTATTTCATCTTCTACTCTACATAAGATTATATACCAAATACCACATAATTTATACATGTATCAGTTATGCGAATATCTAAATTGCAAATTGAACATCGTATTAATTTTATACATGATAACTTACTTCCTAACTAACTATCAAACATTGTATAACATATATTAAAATTAATACATAGACAATTTATCTCTTTACTAGCTACCAAACGAACCCTTAATATATATATATATATATATATATATATATATATATATATATATATATTCTTGATAAAGTGGGATATTGAGCTAAACTTGGTACATTTTTTTAAAAAAGAATTCATATTATTAAAGAATAAATCAAGGTAAGGTTGCGTACAATACACCCTTGTGGTGGGGCCCTTCTCCGAACACCGCGCATAGTGGTAGCTTTAATGCACCGAGCTGCCCTTTTTATAAAGAATATTTCTACTTTTTATATGTATTTCCTTTTTCTTTAGTTATTATTATTGAACGCTGTTCACGCACCCAACAATCTTTCCCTGACTCGACTAAATACGTTTCGTACTGTTTATCACTACATGAGTTTATCTAATGTTTAATTGTGTCCCGTCTACATAGTTTTAGTACTTATATTTGAATCCAGAGACTAGCTTCTTCTTGTATGTCCATCTATAAACAACCGATGATAGTAATTAAGTGACAATAAATCGACCCCACATTATCAACACAAATATACGGTTGATGGGATTTCAAGCGCGTTGGAACAAGTCTGCACGAGTTTTTTTCAATAATCTCTCCTACACTAAGTACGTATGACATGCTAAGACTCTAAATCGAGAATTTTGATTATGAGAGAAGCAGCCCCGACCCATTCATTACACCACATCTTTCTTTCGGTAGTCCTTTTCCGCAATTAAAACAAATTCAAAATGAATTTTAGTTGTATTCCTTTTCCACATTCTACCTCTTTGTATAGATATCATTTCCGCCTTATATGAATCTTATGTGATGCGAATCTGAATACGATTATAATCTATGAATATAAATTTTTAATTAAATCTACCGTATTACTTACCATTAATACCCCGATGATTCTGAATACCAAATGATTACATTAAAATTTTAAGGAAAAACAACATAAACCTACACCTTAACTTATCATATTTACACAAATCTCCACTCTTACAAAGTAATTACAAAAATTCTAACTAATTATGTATCTTCGTTAGGTGTATCAGGAGCTAATTATGTATCTCGACAGAGATTCAAAATCGAAAAAATATATCGGGCGCTGATTATGTACAAAGAAAAAAATATATCTTCGTTAGATATATGGGGAACTAATTATTTATCTCGACAGATCGAAGGCTGCTAAATGGATGGATCTTATCAACGTCCATGAATGATAAATCATAGATCGAACCGCCGAATTGGAAAAATTGGGTGCTATCATAAAGCTTTGTATCGGCTAAGTTCACGAGTTGGAGATAAGCGAACTCGAACCGCTGACATCCGCCGCAGGGTAAACCACCGTCTCTCAGGTCCCCCGACTGATTCTACCATAGAGGCTAACGATAGACCATAACTCTCCCCCGAACACAGCTTACAACTTTCATCGTACTGTGCTCTCCAAAGAGCAACTCTCGAGATTTTCAGTAATTATACAAAATATCAAATTTTTTTAATTAAACTCCAAACTGTCGGAATTTAGTTTGGGCCAAACTCAATGGACACAAGCATATTGGGCCTAGGTGTAAGATACTAGCTAGTTGGGCTTGTGAATCAAAGCCACAATAAAATGGGCTAAAATCTTTGTATATGATAATTATAGTGAAGTACATTTATTCATGTATATATAATATCTTTGTAGCAAAATATATTATACTCACGCGCATAATAAATATATTCATGCGTATACGTAATAAAATTTCTAAATTGAGAACTAATAGAAATTATACATGCATATTCATTCAAAAAATTTTGAGACCATAGAAAATTTGTTTTTTTATTTTTTTTTGCATGTCTCTGACTTTCATTTGCGCGCTTCTTTACCTTTGTCCAGTTACGAGTAATAGTCGCTTTATTGACTTTCAATAATTGCGCTTGAAGAATAAAATTATATGACGTCTTGTTCGATAGACTTGACATAAAACGGACAATCCGTTTTCACTTTTAAATTTTTATATCTCATAATTACGCAATTATAAATCCTTTTTTTTTTTTTTTGCTTCATAGTTCTGCGATAAAACTTAAACTCATTATTTGCCCACGTTATTATGCAAAATCTTTTATTTTTCTAGAAAAATCTTATACTAAAATTTAAAACAATCATCAAACAAATGAGAAATTAAAGGGGTTCTTTACAAATTTCTAATTTGTTGACCTTTGACTCAACTTTTTTTTTTTTTTTTGGTCTAAGTTATTTTTAATTTCTCCACTTATATATATCATTCAATATTTAATCAAACTATTGAAAACGTAAGTAAGTGCCTCTATAATTCTCTAATATTTAAATAAAATATTGAAATCAGTTGAACTTATTATAACGCTTTTGGTGGCGTATTCAAATCTAAATAACGATTGGATATGAATTGATGATTTTTCTATAAATTATATTCTTATTAAAAATATAGAAATCAATTTATGATGCACGTGAATCTATAATTTTTTAAAACTAGATATTTTATGTACGCATTTCTTAGAAGTGATCTAATATTATCTGTTGATTATTATACTTCAATAATGTCAAATAACGCAAGATTGATCTAATATTATCTGTTGATTGAATGTTGAGTTATTTATGAAAAGAAATAGAAATTAGTTTTCTCTTTTAATACTTTCTTTTTTCTTCCTTTCTAGCGGTTCACCCGTATTTTAAAACTTACGATAAATATCTCTATATACGATAGAAGTCGAAAAAAAAAGAGAAGTTATTAGGAAAACTACAACAACGACAACTTCAGTGTATTTTCGCAAAGTCGGGTGTGGGGAGGGTAACGTGTACGCAGTCCATATCACTACCTTAGATGAAGTAGAAATACTATTTTCGATAGACCCCCGACTCAAAAAAGATAACAGTATAACAAATACGAAATATAAAAACACACAACAAACTGAGATAACACACTGCTAAGTCAAAAAAAAAAAAAGTTACTAGCAAAGCTACAATAGCAACAACTTCAGTGTATTCCCACAAAGTCGGGTGTGGGGAGGGTAACGTGTACGCAGTCTATACCACTACCTCAGATGAAGTAGAGATGTTTCCGATAGACCCCTGGCTAAAAACAGATACAGTATAACAAATACGAAATATAAAAACTCACAACAAACTGAGATAACACACTTCTAGATAATGAAGGGTAACGTATATGCAGTCCATATCACTACCTCAGATAAAGTAGAGAGGTTGTTTCCGATAGACCCTCGACTCAAAATAAATATCAGTACATAACAAACAAAAAACATAAAAATACACAACAAAATGTGATAATTAACACACTGCTAGATAATGAAGGAAACTAAACACCCACAAGACAATACTATAAGTTATCTATTCGAAATCATAGAAATCGCCAAAAACACTACGAACAAAAACTTCAGACGTAGATACAAACTAAACACTCTTCCTTACTAGTACAAACGAATTTCTACCCACTAATTTTCTACCTTAATTCGTTTTCTCCACGACTTCTTATCAACTAAATAAATTTAACTAACAAAATCTTAGAGGGGTGAAGGGGAGCGTTGGAGTAACTGGTAAAGTTGCTGCCATGTGATCAGGAGGTTACGGGTTCAAGCCTTGAAAACAGTCAGAGGCGAAGCCAGGATTTCAACTAAGGGGGTTCAATATTCGAAGAAAACCTAGCCGAAGGGGTTCAACACCTACTATAGATGCATAAAAATAATTTTAACCATGTATAAATGGTGTATTTTTCCATCGAAGGGGGTTCGGCCGAACCCCCTAACAAGGCCTGGCTCCGCCCCTGGAAACACCCTCAGCAAGAAATGCAAGGTAAGACTGTGTATGATACACCTTGTGGTGGGGTCCTTCTCTAAATACCGCGCATAGCGATAGCTTTAGTGCATCGGCCTGCTCTTTTTTAAAATCTTAGAGGGGTAAGGTGATATAATTCTCTTTTGACATTTTAGATTATAGTATATAGTATAAATATTATTTGCCCAAGTGGAAACCTAGTGGAGAATATAACGTACCTACCAATGAGATAACAAAAAGATTAATAGGTAAATGTGCTAAGACATGCCACCGTCCTTTTATTAAAAAATGATTGATGCAACCAATGGGGATTGGGGAGCGAAACTGCTCTATTCTTAATCAGAGATTCTTGATTAATCAGAGATTCTTGATTTTGATTCCTCGATATGAAATAAAATTTTGTTCGAAGCATCATTCTCAGAATGGACCCTGTAGTGAGAAATTTGAATTAGTTGAGGCCGATGACGGACCCAGAATTTAGGAGTCCATGGGCAGAGGCGGAGGTCCAGAGGCGAAGCCAAAATTTTAATTAAGGGGGTTCAATATTTGAAGAAAACCTAGCCGAAAGGGGGTTCAACACATACTATAGATACGTAAAAATTAATTTTAATTATGTATAAATGGTATATTTTTTCGTCGAAGAGGATTCGGATGAACCCCCTACACAAGAGCTGGCTCCGCCCCTGAACTCTTGGGTGTTCAGGAAGTTCAAACACATATATTGACATCCAAACTTTAAGGTTCCACATGAAAATCAAAACACTCAGCTATCTTTTTGATTTCACGAGTGTTTTTTTTCATCTTATATCAATTTTTATACATTTTTTACATAATTATATTTATTCTGTGTCGGATCTAACAGGTGGTGGAGTATCAATATTTTCAACCTAAGTCTGCTCCTGATCGGGGTTCCAATATAGATACCAAATATCGTTTTCTAAGCACAAACACTGCTCCTTGCTAAAGGCCATTTCGATTTATTTTCAGAATTCGAACGTGAAATATTTGATTTGAAATATCTTATTAACAATAAAGAGCACTAATCATATTACTATAACCATTAGTAGTTAATTATTTCATTTAAAAAAAAAAAATCCACTAAATATTCGTCATCTTTTTAAAGTTAGAATAATTCAAATTTTTAAACCGTGTAAACCCATTAACGGACAAACATTATTTTATACTTTAGCAAAAACAAAAATATAATATTTTATGAAAGCTCTCCAATAATTTTGGAAATGGATATTAGACTTTTAATTTATTTTTCTTTTGGTCAAAGAATAACTTTATTACATTAATGCATAGAAATAAATTTCTCAGAGTCAGATGATGCATCAACATCAGTTATTCAAATTGCAATCCAACTTGAAAAATAAAATCACAAAGTTATATTATTTTGACAGCAAACTTAGAAAATTTAGCTAAGCATGAGCAAAATATTTCAAGATTTATATATATATATATATAAATATAAATATATATCATATTGTGCCTTAATTAGGAGTGGTCATATACCTATCTACTTTTATATTAGGTTTTATTGACATTGTAGATCAAAATTAAAAAAATAACCAAGGTCTTTTTCAAAAAAAAAAAGGAAGAAGAAGTCATAACTCTTTTTCATTTGTTATATTATTAAATATCTTTTAAATGGAAATAAATAAACTATGAAGATCTCCATAGGATTGTGTTTTTTTTTTTTCAATTTGATTTGTAATTTCTTCATTTTTAATCAAAAATCTCAGATTCACCTCCTGAAAATGACGTCTGTTTTCATAATATACAACTTACATCGTGAGACTTTTTAATGTGAATTCAAATTTATTGTCAAATTTACATCAATTTGACAATTTGCATAGGAAGGGGTTAGGCTTTAATACCATATTCTATTCCCTAGAGTTTGTTATATGTTATAATTTGGTCCCCATTTTTTCAAATTAATTATTTTATCCTTATTGACTCTTACAACACTTTTAATTTTCCCATTAATAACATTTTATCCTACTATGATTTTAGATATTTCTAGAGCTAGCATATTAGGGATATATAATATATAAGTTCATTAATATTAATATTGTGTCAAACTTACATTAAAACAATTACTCATATTATCATCTCAATTTTTTTAGGGTTATAATGGGATGAATATATCCTTTTCTTTAATTAAAGGTCTTAAATTTGAGTTCGAAAATTTAAAAACAAATTCTTATAAGGAAAAGAGAGACGGAACGATATTTTGAAACTTATGAATTCAAGATTCTATATCTATATGCCATAGGGTTCTAAATTAATAATTTCTACATGCTGAATGAATTTCTTAAAACAAATATAACGTTTCAGAATTATCGAATTCGACTAAAAAACAAATATAATGTTTCGACAAAAAAATACAGTTCGATACATTAAAGCTACCGCTACGTACGGAGTTCGGAGAAGCAACAAACCACGAGGGTTTATTCTACGCTGCCTTATCCCACATTTCTGCATAATGCTTCAACCAAAATTACGGAATTCGGCGAAATTCTTATAATCTGATAGGGGCAGAGCCCGCCTTTGGCATGGGGTTTCATCCGAACCTTCTTTGATGAAAAAAATATGATTTATACATGATTAAAATTATTTTTTATATATCTAGAGTAGGTGTTGAACCCCCTTCGACTAAGTTTTTTTCAAATATTGAACTCCCTTAATTGAAATTCTGATGCCGCCTCTGTCTCCGATGAACTATATGTTATCTTCCACAATACGGGTACGTAAAATCTGTATAATAGAATAACAACTTCAACTCGAGTTCAAGTATGAACAAGAACACAGTGAAGTTGAACAAATACCCTCAACACAAGATCAAAATGATCTTTACAAGAGGTGTATTTTATATTTCAGAAATATAGATGAAAACAGAAATTGTTAAGGCCAAGTCGTCCGAATTCACGGACTTTCCTTAAGGAATAATTCCCCTCACTGTACCCGAGGTTATGGAATCTTCCTCTCAGAATAAAATGGCCTTCAATCCGACTATAGCGGTACCTCAAATAGGCGGATTCTTCGAACACACTCACGGTTTGAATGATCACACTTAGAGTATTTTTAAGAAGAAGAAGAAGCTTGTAATTCTGGAAAAAAAAAATCTGTCTTAACCTGTGGAAGAAAGCAGATTATTTATAGCCACAACATGCCCCTTTGAAAGGTGACATTGGTTCAATTTAGAGGTGTGTGTCTTTTCCTGAAAATACATGTCTGTTTACTTAAACCATTGCAGTAATTTTCCGAAACAGTACACCATTTTGTGAAACATTGCATCAGTTCGAAACAGTGTTGCAGCAGTTCATGAAGCAGTGCACTATTCACGCGAAACAGTGCTACTGTTCACGCGAAACAGTCACTGTTCACGCGTCAGTTCGTGAAGCAGTGAGCACTGTTCACGCAAAACAGTCACTGTTCACGCGTTCCTGCATGTTTTAACATTTTCATTCACACCCTTTCATTACTATGAACCCAACACTATAAAATCGCCCCTAATAAAAATGATTTCTTTTACATGATACATATTAAATTAATCGAAACTCAAAACAGATATCGAATACCAAATAAGGGGTAAGTAAATAGTCTTGTAGCTTCTTATTCTTCTTCTAAACTTTGGCTTTACTCTTTGTTCCCATTTTCAAGACATCATTTGTCAAAAAAGAGAAAAAGATAGATAGGAAAATGTGTAAAACCATTGGAGCCAAAGGTAAATATTAGGTAGTGGAATTATTCATTTCAGTGGGTTTTTTATTTTTTTTGGTGGTTATTATTACTAGGAATATATGTATAAACTATACAATGTGCAAAGTTAGTTTTCACATTAAAGTGGATCTCACTTTTCAAAAAAAAAATAAAAAAACTTTCTTTATTATATTGCTAGGAACATACTACAAGAATATATGCAAAAACTAGACAATGTTTAAAGTATAGTTTTCACATTTCACTTTTCAAAAAAAAGTCTTTGGAAAATTCACTATATAAATTATAAGGGAAGAAGAGTCATAAATATATCTAAATTTTAGTAAAATTTATTGTAACGTGTCTAAACTTTGTGAAAATTTTATGACCTCTTTCGACTATTTATTATCGTATTTTCGTGGTATATATTTATCTAGTTGAACCACTTCAGATTCTTACACGCTCAGCGTGCGTATATTCACGAAGTGGTCCAGCTAGATAAATATGTGCCACAGAAATATGATAATAAATCGTCGACAGGGTCATAGGACCCCCGTAAAGTTGACGTGTTACAATAAATTTCGTCAAAGTTTAGGTATATTTTGAACCTTTTTGCCAATTATAAAATATTTTGCATTTTATGAATGGTTGAGTGGCACTTTAAGTTTAAGGGATATGATGTACATAACCTACTTTAATATATATATATATATATATATATATATATATATATATATATATATATATATATATATATATATATATATATATATATATATATATATATACTAGCTATTTTCACGAGTCGAATCCTGACCTATTATAAATCACGTGGAGGTAACTTTTATTTTTCAAAACTTCAAAAACTAAGTTTGTAAAAATTATTTTTGGAAAAATTCAAACACAAGCAACCTAATTTCCTTTGAAAACTTGTTATTTCTCCTCAAATAAACTTTCCATTTTTGTTTAATGGACAAATATATTATTACTTTTGAATACTAAAAGCACAATATTTCTTAGATTTTGCTTAGTACAATAATTACTCCCTCCATAGTCCATTCATATTTATTTTTGTTCATATTTGACTTAATATGTTTATAAGAAGCGATAAATAAAATGATAATTTTACTATATTATCATAATTACTATAAGTTATTAAAATATTAAAAAACTATAAGTTATTAAAATATTAAAAAATCAATCGTACTTAATATATAATAAGAGTAAAATAGATTTAAAATGATAAATTCTTTTTTTTTTTCAACCTGACAAATAAAAACGAACATCAATTTTTAATACAGTGGACAAAAAAATACTTTGAATACACTATTTTATTGAAAGCTCAAAATAATTTGACTTTGCTCAATACATAATTTTGAATAGTATTTTAATTTATTGTAAGTACAAAATATTTAAATTGGACTTTGTTCAATGTACGAATATTGACACGTAATATAGTCAACATGGTTATGTATATTTCAAAAAATCTTTCCAATTATATATTTTGTAATATTAAATTTTGACTAGGTCAATTTCCATGTTCCTCACATATATGCCTTTTTTTTTTTTTGGTTCAATTATTAACACCTAATATTCTTCTTTCCATATTATTCCTTTGAATTGGCTTCCAAGAAAGTCATCAATTAATTTGACCAAAAAAAAAAAAAACAATTTCACAACTATAAATACCCATAACCCTTTCTCCCTTTCCCTCCAAACAATTACCAAAAAAAAAACTCATTATAATTCTCCTCTCTTTTTATACCAAAGTTTTAATTTTATTAAATTTCATATTCTTTTCATTTTGTTTTAACTATGGTTCTTTCAAAAACAACATCTGAATCTGATGTTTCTGTTCATTCCACCTTTGCTTCGCGCTATGTTCGAGCTTCACTTCCAAGGTAAACATCGTAATCTGTGTCGAAATCAGAAATTTCGTTCAGAACGTATAAAATTTAACACGTATATGTGCATGTATAACGTTATGTTAGATTCAGAATTTCGAGTTTCTGAGTTCAGTCTTTACGTTCTTACTATTGAATCCATTATGTGGAGTCAAAATCTTCTATTTATTTAAATTTTTATGATTTTTAACATGAGCGGAGCTACGATACCGAAAGGAGGTTCGTTCAGAATTTTGAGTTGATGAATTCAGTCTTTACGTTCTTACTATTAAATCCATTATGTGGGCTTAAAATCTTCTATTTATTTAAATTTTTATGATTTTTTTACACGAGCAGAGCTAAGATACTGGAAGGAGGTTCGTTGTCAAAAAATACACTATATGTAAATGATTAAAATTATTTTTATATATTAACTTCTTTTATATTTTGAATCTCTTTAGTGAAAAACTCTGGCTTCGCTGTTGATACTCCGTGTCAAAAAATTATTGATTCGTTTATTGTTATCAAACCTTTTGACTTTTTTTTACGTTTGTTAAAATCAACTAAAATGCTATATATATATATATATATATATATATATATATATGATTAAAATAATTTTTTATGTATATGTCGTAGACGTTGAGTTTCCTTTGTATATTAACTTCTTTTTTATATTAAATTCTCTTCGTGAAAAATCCTGGCTTCGCTGTTGATACTCCGTGTCAAAAAATTATTGAGTTCATGTGAATTCGTTTATTGTTATCAAACCTTTTGACTTTTTTTTACGTTTGTTAAAATCAACTAAAATGCTATATATATATATATATATATATATATATATATATGGTTAAAATGATTTTTTATGTATATGTCGTAGACGTTGAGTTTCCTTTGTATATTAACTTCTTTTATATATTAAATTCTCTTCGTGAAAAATCCTGGCTTCGCTGTTGATACTCCGTGTCAAAAATTATTGTTATCAAACTTTTTGACTTATTTTTACATTCGCTAAAATCAGCTAAAAGTCATAAGTTGTTCGTCCCTCAATTTGTACTTTTTAACTTATAAACAAGATACTTTTTTTCCTAACTCTGCTAACACGAAATATTTTATACGCTGAACTGACTTTTTTTTTTTTTTTAATTATTATTATTTTAGGTTTGAGATGCCAGAGAATAGTATACCAAAAGAAGCAGCATACCAAATAATTAATGATGAATTAATGCTTGATGGAAATCCAAGGTTGAATTTGGCATCATTTGTTACAACATGGATGGAACCAGAATGTAATAAACTTATGATGGATTCAATTAACAAAAATTATGTTGATATGGATGAATATCCCGTTACCACTGAACTTCAGGCAATTTCTTACTCTCTTCTCTTCAGAATTTTAAGTTTACGAGTTTTAAATTCTATAGCAGGTTCGAGATTGAGATAATATCTATATCTATATCTATATCTATATACATACATACATACATACATACATACATACATACATACATACATACATACATACTGTTACCACTGAACTTCAGGCAATTTCTTACTCTCTTCTCTTCAAAATTTAAGTTTACGAGTTCTAAATTCTATAGCAGGTTCGAGATTGAGATAATATATATATATGTATATATATATATATATATATATATATATATATATATTCTCTTCAAAATTTAAGTTTACGAGTTCTAAATTCTATAGCAGGTTCGAGATTGAGATAATATATATATATGTATATATCTTCTCTTCAAAATTTAAGTTTACGAGTTCTAAATTCTATAGCTGGTTCGAGATTGAGAACACAATGAAAACATAACACATGATATTTACACTAACACAATGAATACAAAACACATGATCGTAGTACGTTCTAATCACTAAATCGCATCATGCATGCATGGCATTGTTGGTCATACAATTGTTTATTATTTAACTACGATTAGGTGATACCATATTTTTATCGTAATTTTTAACTGCTAAAGTTAAATTGCTTAATTTGACGTATACTTTAAAGCATAGCATTTGATATAAATAAATAAATAAATAAATATGTCAATTGCAGAATCGGTGTGTGAACATCATAGCACGTTAATTTACCTGCATTCGATATTTACACTAACACGATGAATACATATAACACATGATCATAGTACGTTCTTATCACTAAATTGCATCATCATGTATGCATGACATTATTGGTCATACAATCGTTTATCATTTAACTATGATTAGGTGATACATATTTTTGCCAATGAATACATAACACATGATCGTAATACGTTCTTATCACTAAATCGCATCATGCATGCATGACATTGTTGGTCATACAATCACGATGCGATACATATTTTTGGCATACGATAAATACATAAGGCATACAATCATGATGCGATACATATTTTTGGCATACAATATATACACATTAGGTGATACATATTTTTGCTTTAATTTTGTGTATACTTTAAAGCGTAGCGTTTGAAATGACGAATATGTAAATTGCAGAATCGGTGCGTGAACATCATAGCGCGTTTATTCAATGCGCCATTGGAAGAGCAAGAAACCGCGATCGGGGTTGGCACAGTGGGCTCATCAGAGGCTATCATGTTAGCAGGCCTGGCCTTTAAGAGACTTTGGCAAAACAAACGTAAAGCTGAGGGAAAGCCTTATGATAAGCCCAATATTGTTACTGGTGCTAATGTTCAGGTATGTTAAAGCCCAGCCCAATATGGTTACCGTTTTACTCGTCGCGTTTAGTATAGGAAAGATAACGTAAACATACACCTTAACTTATCATATTTACACAAATTTTCAACCTCACAAAGTAATTACAAAAATTTCGATTAATTTATCTTCATTGGATGTATCGGGAGCTAATTATGTATCTCGACAGACCTAAAATCGAAAAAAATGTATCGGGAGCTAATTAAGTATCTTTACAAGGAAAAAATGTATATTTTTTATATATTATGTATCTCGAAAGATTCAAAATTGAAAAAAATATATCGGGAGATAATTATGTATCTTTATTAGAAAAAATATATCTGGATGTATCGGGAGCTAATTATGTATCTCGACAGATCCAAAATGGGGATTTTTAGTAGTTATACAAAATGATATAATTAAGCTCTAAATTTTCAGAATTTATGTTATTTGCTATGTAGTATAAGTCTTTTTTATAAAAATATTACTATTAGTCATTTTAGTCAGATACACTCACAATGCACACACACATTCCAAAAGGGATGATGCTAGGGAGTTCAATTGAATTTCTTTCGTTAAAAAATCATACTATATGAATCGCAAAAACATAATTTTATTTTTGCTTATATAAAAGTCGTTAAATCTTGATATATATTAAAAAAATTATAATGTACAGCAAAGGGGGTTCAAAAATTACTTTAGGTCACGTGTCCGAATCCACGTGTTACATTCTTATATATTAATTCTTAAATCTTCTTGTTTGAATTTCTGACTCCGTCAATACGTTTTAAGAAGTTGTTATACATAAAGTTATTAATTTTATTTTTTTTCTTTTAAGGTGTGTTGGGAGAAATTTGCAAATTATTTTGAAGTGGAATTGAAAGAAGTGAAGCTAAGGGAAGGTTACTATGTGATGGATCCAATTCAAGCTGTGGAAATGGTAGATGAGAATACTATTTGTGTTGCTGCTATTTTGGGTTCAACTCTTAATGGTGAATTTGAAGATGTCAAGCTATTGAATGATCTTTTGATTCAAAAGAACAAACTAACTGGGTAATTAAACTACTTCGACTCTCTAATTTAACTGGTAAAGTTGTTGTCCTGTGACCAGGAGGTCACGGGTCACGGGTTCCCCAAACTCTGCACACATAGCGGGAGGATTCCTTTTTTTGCCTTTTCTACCTTTTTTTGTTCACAAACCTATTTTGATAACACTGTTCTGAGCCGAGGATCTATTGGAAACATACTCTCTACCATACAAAAATAGAGACAAAATCTACTTACATCCTACTCTCCTAGATTTCACTTGTGATATTACACTAGGTATGTTATCGTAATGAATAAATAATATTTATGTATATTTTTTTTGCAGATGGGACACACCAATACATGTGGATGCAGCAAGTGGTGGATTTATTGCACCATTTATTTACCCAGAGTTGGAATGGGACTTTAGGTTACCATTAGTTAAAAGTATTAATGTGAGTGGACATAAATATGGACTTGTCTATGCTGGTATTGGTTGGGTTATTTGGAGAACCAAACAAGATTTGCCTGATGAACTTATTTTCCATATCAATTATCTTGGTGCTGATCAACCTACTTTTACTCTCAATTTCTCCAAAGGTAAACTTATCGTCTCAGTTTACGTGACATACTTTTTTCCTTAGTTTATCTCGAAAAGGAATGCTATCTTTTTAGCCATACAAATATGTTTATGACTTGTTTTCGACTACAAATGTCAATGTTCTCTCTTCCTTTCCTACGTATTGTGTTTGAATAGCTCTAAGTTCTTTCTGTTGGAATTTTACGTAATACACTTTTTTCCTTAGTTTTTCTCGAAAAGGAATGATATCTTTTTAGCCATACAAATATGTTTATGACTTGTTTTCGACTACAAATTTCAATGTTCGCTCTTCCTTTCTTACGTATTGTGTTTGAATAGCTCTAAGTTCTTTCTGTTGGAATTTTACGTGATACACTTTTTTTCTTAGTTTATCTCGAAAAGAAATGATATCTTTTTAGCCATACAAATATGTTTATGACTTGTTTTCGACTACAAATTTCAATGTTCGCTCTTCCTTTCGTACGTATTGTGTTTGAATAGCTCTAAGTTCTTTCTGTTCGAATTTTACGTGACACGCTTTTCTTCTAAGTTTATCCGATTCTACTCACATAAATATGTTTATGACTTGTTTTCGACTACAAATGTCATAGTTCACTCTTCCTTTCTTGAATTTCGCATTCAGTCAGACACTATCACATAAACTGAAATGGAAAGAATACGTTCTTTTTTATGAATTTTTATTGCAATAGTTGATAAATGGATGTTTGTATTTACTTCGAAATTAGACCTTTTTGTATCCGTACTTCAAACTTGGTAATTCTTTTTTGTTAAATAAAAAGAATGTGGCATTATTAAAATTGTTATAATTTTGTTCAAAGTCTTAATGTAATATAAACTTGTCTTAATGTAGGTTCAAGTCAAGTCATTGCTCAATATTATCAACTTATCCGCTTGGGCTATGAGGTAAATCATATTTTACATTGCAAAAATTGTTTCCGTCTGATTTATAGGTCATGGGTACGAGCTGTGAAAGCAGTTACTAATGCTTGCATTAGGTTATAGACTGTCAACGTCACAACCCTTGTGATGCAGCCCTTCTCGTAACCCTACGTGAACATGGAAAAACAGTCACTAATGCTTGCATTAGGATAGACTGTCCACGTCACATCCCTTATGATGCAGGCCCTTCTCCTAACCCTACGTGAACACGAAAAACAGTCACTAATGCTTGTATTAGGATAGATTGTCTATGTTACATTCTTGGTGATACAACCCTTTTCATAACCCTACGTGAACACGAAAAACAGTCACTAATGCTTGCATTAGGATAGACTGTTTAAATTACATTCTTTGTAATGCAGCCCTTCTCCTAACCCTATGCGAACACGGGAAAACGGTCACTAATGCTTGCATGCATTAGGATAGATCATCTACGTCACATTCTTTGCTGTGCGGGCCCTTCTCCTATCCCTACGTGCACATGAAAAACAGTCACTAATACTTGCATTAGGATAGACTATTTACGACCCTTCTCCTAAACCTACGTGAACACAGAAAACAGACACTATAATGCTTACATTAGGATAGACGACTGTCTACGTCACATTCTTTGTGATGCATGCCCTTCCTTGAACCCTACGCGAACACAGAAAACAGTCACTAATCCTTGCATTAGGATAGACCGTCTACGACCCTTCTCCTAAACCTAAGTGAACACGGAAAACAGGCACTAATGTTTGCATTAAACCGTCTACGTCGCATTCTTTGTGATGCGGGGCCCCTTCCTGAACCCTACGTGAACACGGAAAACTAAATTTTTGTTAATTAAATTGCAGGGATATCGAAACGTGATGGAGAATTGTCGTGAAAATGCAATTGTATTGAAAGAAGGACTTGAAAATACAGGACGTTTCAACATAGTTTCAAAGGATGAAGGTGTCCCATTAGTTGCATTTTCCCTCAAAGACAATAGCATCCACAATGAATTCGAAGTCTCCGAGTCGCTCCGTAGGTTCGGGTGGATTGTCCCGGCATACACTATGCCAGCCAACGCGCAACACGTCACAGTACTACGCGTTGTCATCCGGGAGGACTTCTCCCGAACCCTGGCCGAGCGTCTCGTACTAGATATAGTCAAGGTGTTACATGAACTTGATACACTTCCAGCTAGGTTAAGTGCCAAATTGGAAGTGGCTGAGGAAAATAATCTGATCCTCCACCCAAATGGCCCCGTCGACCCCGCCGGGATCAAGAAGGATAATAATAATAAGGGAATAAAAAAAACAGATATTGAAGTGCAAAGGGAAGTTACTGATTATTGGAAAAAATATGTTTTAGCTAGGAAAGCAGCTGTTTGCTAGGGGCATTACGGTCTTTTTTGCCTCGCCTGCTACTGAAAAGAGAGAGTCGATGTCATTATTGATGTCATTATTCGCTTCGTTCGAGGACCAATTGCATTTTAATTTTATTATTAATTAGAAAAAAATAATGAATTTCTTTTTTTTTCTTTTTTCTAAGTTTTGTTGAGTGACTAACAAAATTTTATAAAGAATGATGAGTATATCATGTTTTATTTTTTTGGTTGTAATGGTAACTTTTTCTTAGAACATGTATTTGTTTGCTGAATTAATATTATGATTGTTATGTTACTTGTGGGACTTTTGTTAATTTATTTCATTATGTTAATCTTTTTTTTTCTCTTTGTATTTTTGGTTTGTACAATTAAAAGGTATTATTGGAAACAACCTCTAATCTGCCTTCACAAGATAGGGGTTACGTTTCCATCCTCCAATTACTGAACATAACGGTAAAAATAATTTTTAAAAAAATGATAGATTATACATTGAGTTTTTAAACTGAAAAAAATTGTTGGACGTTTATTTTTAATATACTGGACAAGTAAAAATAAACGAAGAAAGTGTACATGTGCACTTGCCCCAAAACCAAACAAATGTCAAGTGTCAATTGTATGCTTTTTGCCTAATGCATGTTTTGTTGATTGTGTTGTCTAGAAATTATAATCTTTATAACTATTATTTCACATATTATTCTCTTCTATATATGGACATTAATCAATAATCAATAAACCATCATATATTCATCTTGTTATTTTCCTTACCCAAAGTAGAAAAAAAAAAAAGACAGCTCGATACACTATGCATCTCGTACTCACGTAGAGTCTAAGAATGGCCACACCTCTAAGCAGGGTGGACTAATATGTATTTTTTTTGGTGCTTCGATATCCGTTAAATTCGACTTAGATTAGGCATAATTATATAAAAAAAGTACTAGAAAAATTGATATAAGCTTAAAAAAGCACCCAAAAAATCAAGAAGATAGCTGGATGCTTTGCTTTTCAGGCGAAATCTTACAACTTTGGACGTCAATATGTATGTTCGAACAGGGGCAGAGCTACATATAAGGGGTTCGGATGAACCCCCTTCGACAAAAAATTATACTATATATACATGGTTAAAATTATTTTTTATGTATATATAGTATATGTCGAACCCCCATCGACTAGTTCGTATGTTCACTTGTGAACCCCCATGATAAAAATCAAAACTTATTTGTTTTTGTTCATTCCTATTGCAACAAGATAGACTTTACCGAGGCTGAGAATGGACCAACTATTAAATCTTGGGTGGAAATTTCTTTTACCTATTTCTCTAGGTAATCTATTATTGACAACCTCGTCTAGCTCCGCCACTGTGTTCGAACCTCATGAGCACCTACGACCTCTAAATCCTGAACCCGTCACTACCTCCAAGGAAACATGATAATGAGGATGACCTATGTTGCTCGAACTCTCCAAAACTAATGCCACGTCGGTATCGGATCTTTCAAAAATACGCTATTTTCAAAAGATTCGACACATATTTATTATATTTTTAAATAGTCCGAGCAACGTAAAAGTTAGCCATGCTAGAAAAAAAATAAAATACAATGTGGTAGATGTCAATTTTTTTTATGAAGAAAATCATTACCAACAATGAATGATTAAGTGCACAAACTTAACCATTGTAACCCTCCACGTATTATAACTTCAACCACCCCACTAAACAAAAAGTGAATTTTCAAGCCATTTTCACAATTCAAGTTCACACAAGTGACTTCTCCATATATAATATCAATAAATGAAATCCTTCCATATTTAATCAGATATCTCGAGTTCGAAATAGATGAAAAACCCTCTAATAAAAAGCGTTTTTTGCTCGATATAAGAAAATACGAATTTCGTAATGAGCAACTTACGTTGTTAAACAACAAAAATCGGCCGTTAAATAGGGATTCGAGATGGACCAGCGACACATTATCAAAACATTGATCACCTAGCTATGGGCTATTTAACGACAGATTAGCAATAAATTTCGCAGTTGATTCCCACATTTTTTATTGTGAATTACTTGGACGCCATGCGACGTGAATCTGAATTAATCGAGTCAGTGTGCTCCAGATACCAAAAGAGAAAAAAAAACTCCTTGACAATCAAAACCCTTGAAAGGGGAACTTGGAGTAACTGGTAAAACTGTTGTCATGTGATCGATCAGGAGGTCGCGGGTTCGTTCAAGTAGGGGAAAGAGCCTCCGACAGAAATGCAAGATAAGACTACGTACAATACACCTTTGTGGTGGGACCTTTCTCCGAACTCTGGCAGAAATGTAAGGTAAGACTGCGTACAATACACCCTTGTGGTGGAACCCTTCTCCGAACCTTGAAAGAAATGCAAGGTAAGACTGCGTACAATACACCCTTGTAGTGGTGGGACCCTGCACATAACGAAAACTTTAGTACACCGGACTTTTTTTTTTTTTTTCTTTTTTTTACAATAAAGTCCTATATAAACACTCTTGTGGTTGGAACCTTTCTCCGAACCCTATACATAGCGAGAATTTTAGTACATCGGACTATTTTTTTTTTTTTTAACAATCAAAGCCCTATATAAACACTCTTGTGGTTGAAACCTTTCTCCGAACCCTACACATAGCGAGAACTTTAGTAGACCGTGCTGTATTTTTTTTTTTAACAATCAAAGCCCTATATAAACACTCTTGTGGTTGAAACCTTTCTCCGAACCCTACACATAGCGAGAACTTTAGTACACCGTACTATATTTTTTTTTTTTTCACAATCAAAGCCCTATATAAACCCAAGGCACTAAGTCCATAACACCACCAACCACATTATCTTACACACTTAGAAAAGAAACACAAAAAGACTTCAATCAATATGACTTCCAATTACATTTACAAAATTTACTTTATAGCCACATTCATTTACTTTCTAGCCACAATTTCCAACACTCCAATTCTCCCACAAGCAAATGCAGCAACAGGAATCAGTTGTGGCAATGCACCAGCTACTAGCTTAGCACCATGTCTTGGTGCAGCCAAAAATGGTAGAACCAAAGTCCCACCAATGTGTTGTGGCAAAGTTGGTTCATTGTTAAAGACTTCACCAAAGTGTCTATGTGCTGCAATATTGTCACCAATAGCCAAAAATGCAGGTGCTAATCCTGCAATTGCTGTTACTATTCCTAAAAGATGCAACATCAAGAATAGACCTATTGGCAAGAAATGTGGAAGTAAGTGTAACATATGCTTTTTAATTATTACGATATCAGATATCAGGTCACCTAAAAGATAATTTCTATACATACAAAAACTCGAAGTACTGGAATTCGTATAATATTAGGTCATCTAAAAGATTAACTTCAAGTAACGATTCATAATAAGTGGCTTAGAAGGGCTAATTTCTATACATACACAGACGCGTAGTACTGAAATTCGTATAATATTAGATCATCTAAAATATTAACTTCAAGTAACGATTCATAATAAGTGGCTTAGAAGGGCTAATTTCTATACATAAACAGACGCGCAGTACTAGAATTTGTATAATATTAGGTCATCTAAAAGATAATATCCATACAAACACAGACTCGGAGTACTAGAATTCGTATAATATCAGGTCATCTAAAAGATAAATTTCAAGTAACGATTCATAATAAAGTGGCTTAGAAGGGCTAATTTCAATACATACACAGACGTGAAGTACTGAAATTCGTATAATATCAGGTCATCTAAAAGATAATTTCAAGTAACGATTCATAATAAGTTGCTTCGAAGGGCTTTGGTTAAGTTTATAAGAGGATCAAACTAGCTTACACACACTTCTTTCTTAGTGCTTATAACTTATATGTGTGTAACAAAAGTGTGTTTCTTTTTTGTTAATGAGTTTAACTTCTATATATACACCGACACTTGGTACGAGAATTTGCATGATATCAGATCATTCAAAAGATAATTTCAAGTAGTGATGCATATACTTTTAAATTTAGATCGACTTTGTAAATAACTTTAAGCATATTTCAGTCATTTTAATAGAAAAAGTGATCAAACTACTACTTATTATCCACTCCAATTTATTTATTTATTGGTTATCAACTCCAATTTATTTATTTATTTATTCTATTTTAAATACTTAAACAGTTTATTTATTTATTCAAAACCCCACTTCACTTGGCTACCCATTTAGGGTCATTTGCACTTTTGTCCCTATTTTACACTGGTCTTCAATTTTTCCTCTCAAGACAAATAACTTTTTTGTGGAGTATCAATTTATATTTTTGCATTATAATATCCCAAAAATTATGTTCCGCGCTCTCAAAGAACTTATGCCTCACTAGATATAAGTTAGACAACTAAGGGAAAGTAATAATTAAAAACCAGTCTATTTGAAGGACAAAACGTGCAATTAAATGACTCATTTAGGCTATGTATTCTTCATCTTATGTAAATTATTAATTAATTTGTTTTTTTATACCTTTGCAGGATATATTGTGCCATGAGTTTATAATTCTCAGCTTAAGTGGAGGAATAGAGATGAATTTCCAGCTGCTTAATTATTAATTATGTGTACCAAATATAAAAGTATTATTTCCAGTTTGCTATAAAAATAAATTGATGCTAATTTATATTATGTTTAACAAATGTACTACACTTCCATTGTTCCATTTATCATGTTTAGATGATTAAATGGACAAGTAGATTTTTATTTTAATTTCCTTGTTCCAAGAAATTAACCCTCTATATTTGGTTAATTTTTAAATAAAATAAATACTATTTTGATTATCGAGGGGCAATCAGAAATAATTTCTCTATCTAATAAAAATAGAGATAAGATTACGTACATATTACCCTCTTCAGATTTCATTTGTCAGAAATTACACTGCGTTTATTGTAAGACTAAACGTATTGTATTAAGTAGCGCTTTCAACAAGATTTAATGAGATAATTTATAATCGCATAAATATATATAATTTATTTTATATCATAATTTTATTTTTTATTCTTAAATTCCGTACGCAATTAAACATTATCACATAAGTTGAAGCAGAGGGAGTTATAAGTGGAATGTTTGGGGCTATCTAAAGTTTCTATCTTATTTGTGAGGGTTCAATTCTTCTCGTTACAATTTCCAATTATCTAAAGTTTCATCTTATTTGTGACGGTTCGATTCTTCTCGTTATAATTTCCTCCCCCAATTTCCCTTCCTCTACGTTCAATTCAAAAAAGAGACGGATCGTTCAGACTGAATTAAGTTAGAGGAGCTATGCAGTAAGAATGGTAGTATCGAGTTCATCTGAATCCATTAAGTTCAACCCTAATTCCTAAGCATAACTTTATGTGTAATTAGGTCCAGAGACGGAGCCAACCCTCTTTCGGGGTTCGTCCGAACCTCCTTCGACGGAAAAATATACTATTTATACATGATTAAAATTATTTTTTATGTGGTTATAGTAGGTGTTGAACCCCCTTCGACTTAGTTTTCTTTGAATATTGAACCCCCTTACTTGAAATCCTGGCTCCGCCTCTGATTAGGTCAAACAACATTAATTCCGACAGTTTGGATGCTAATTACAAATAATTCCAACATTTTGCATAATTGCTGAAAATTTTGATTTTGGATCTGTCGAGATACATAGTTAGCTCCTAATACATCCAACAAAGATATATTTTATTCCTTTGAAAAGATACATAATTAACTCTCAATATATTTTTTTCGATATTATGTCCGTCGAGGTACATAATACATCCAACGAAAATATATTTTTTTCTTTGTAAAAATACATAATTAGCTCCCAATATATTTTTTTCTAATTTTGGGTCTGTTGAGATACATAATTAGCTCTCGATACACCCAATATAGCTACATAATTAGTTGAGATTTTTGTAAAGATTAAAATTTATATAAATATGGTAAGTTAAGGTGTATGTTTATAATTTATTTTTTTTCTTATTATATAGCCAAGTGCTTAACAAAATCATGATGATAAAGTTGTGGTCCAATGGACTAACATCTTGCAAGAAAAATGAAGCCCAATAAGGCCATATATACTATTTTAAGTGGTGATTCCAACAACATTTTTTATTGTTGAAAAGATTTGAGGATTTGGATTGTGACATTACAAGAGGAATGTTTTATGTTTGTGATAGACATGTCAATTTGAAACTACGTTGTACAGCGGATGGGGTTTCTCTTTCCTTAATCAGAGGTTTCGGGTTCGAGTCTTGGGTACGAAAAAATACTTGGTAGGGAGCACTTTCCTTCAATGGGCCCTATCTAGTGTGAATTCGAATTAGTTGAGCGTGATAAACATGTCAGTTTGAAAGGACGTGGCATAGTAGATGGGGCTGGTCTTCCCTTGATCAGAGGTCTCGGGTTCGAGCTGTGGGTACAGAAAAATCCTTGGTAGGGGAGCGCTTCCCCCGAGTGGGCCCTACCTAGCGCGAATCTAAATTAGTTGAGCTCCAGTGCAGATACCAGACGTCGAATGGAAAACCAAAGAAAAAAGAAAGCACATCCACACTTGTGGGGCTACTCTTTCCTTAATCAGAGGTCTCGGGTTCGAGCCGTGGGTGCGGAAAAATCCTTGGTAGGGAGCGCTTCCCCTCAATGGGCCCTACTCAGCGTGAATCCGAATTAGTCGAGCTCCAATGCAGATACCAAACGCCGAATGAAAAACCACAAA
Source organism: Capsicum pubescens (assembly GCA_030864215.1). Classification (NCBI taxonomy): domain Eukaryota; kingdom Viridiplantae; phylum Streptophyta; class Magnoliopsida; order Solanales; family Solanaceae; genus Capsicum; species Capsicum pubescens. The sequence goes on from CM061538.1 coordinate 42,924,880, forward strand.
GAAAAAAAAAAGCACGTCCACGCTTGTGGTTACGTTGTGGTCGCATAAAATTACGATGAAGAATGTTTAATTGATCATCCTTCGACGTATGTAGCTACTCTCCCTAAGGGAATTAGCTTGTTTGCGGGATGTATTAGAGAAATTAATATATGTATTTTTGCTTTGGTACTTGGTATTATTTAATACCTTGTTCGTATCAGTATTATAAAGTGTATAAATAATACGTAGCAACTTTGGTATTAGCGATACTAGGATTATTAATACATGAATAAGCAAGGTTAAAAAACACATACCTTAAATACATCAAATCAAATATTGAATAAGAAATAATCCCGACATAACTAATTCTGATATTATTAATTAACGTTACTTATCATAATATTGAGAGTCTTATATGATATTTAAATTGCATATTGATATAGTTGGTTTGCTTAATAAAGTTAAGTGCTCACTAATTACCAGACAAAATTATTTTCCTTTTGATTATGACTGGATTATATATTTCAGATGTTTAGTTAAGATATCTTTGACTTTTAAATGAAATTAGAGGCTATTTGATTATTATAATTAACATTTTAAAAAAATAGTTTGGTGTATTAAATGCAGTTTTATCTTGAAGTTCTATCTGAGGAATTGCTATAATTATCATAAGCTACTTAAATTTAAAAATTGAAATTAATAATCTTGATAAAGATATGAGTATACTAATTGAGTGTCCAAATTATTAGCTATAAAAATTACAAAATGAAATGAAATAATAGTACTTTATTTGGCATTAAAGTCAAAACATTTTTCTTAAACTATGGATCACTAAAAAATACCTACTATATCTAGGTTAGCTATAATTTGATTTTGACCTATATCTAAGTCCATTGTAATTTCCAACACAAATTAGAAACATGACATTTTTTTTTATATATTTTTTTGGAAAAATAACATAAATATACACCTTTAACTTATCATATTTACACAAATTTCCATCTTTATAAAGTAATTACAAAAAATCTCAACTAATTATGTATCTTGTATCAGAGAACTAATTATGTATGTTGACAGATTCAAAATTGAAAAAAAAAATAATATATCTGAAGCTAATTATGTATCTTTACAAAGTAAAAAAATATATTTTTTCGTTCGATGTATCAGGAGCTAATTATGTATCTAGAAAGACTCAAAATCAGAATTTTCAGTAATTATGTAAAGTGTAGGAATTTTCTGTAATTAAGCTCAAAACTGTCGGGATTTGTGTTGTTTGCCCTTTTTTTTTCAAATACTTTTATCTTGAGTTGGGGATCTATCGAAAATAGTCGTTCGACCTTTGAGGTAGAAGTCAGGTTTGATAAATTCTATCGTCCCGAATATCACTTTGTGGAGCGATACTACGTATATTATTGTTAGCGTATTTAAATAATTAAACTTTAATATTTTTTATTTTATCTTTAGTAATATGGTTTACAACACAAATATTTATGATCTTCAAATCACAAATTTAACCTTTTTTCTATTTTTTAAAACTCAATATTAAATCAAAATTTGTCATATAAATTGAGACAGAAAGTTAGAGGGAATTTAATTTTAATATTTTCATTTTATCTTTAGTAATATGGTTTACAACACAAATATTTACGATCTTCACATTGCAAATTCAACCTTTTTTCTATTTTCTAAAACTCAACATCAAATAAAAAATTGTCATATAAATTGAGACAGGGAGCTAGAAAGAATTCAATTTTAATATTTTTATTTTATCTTTAGTAATATGGTTTACAACACAAATATTTATGATCTTCACATCACAAATTTAACCTTTTTTCTATCTTTTAAAGCTCAATATCGAATCAAAATTTATCATATAAATTGAGACGGAGAAAATATCACAAACAATTTAATGGCATTTACACAAATTTGTATGTCCCTCATTTAACATACACGAACCAAACTTCTTGCTCGATGTTTGAAAAAATCCATTAAAAATATGGTCCCATATCTTACAAAATTCTTCACCTTTGGGTCCACAGACTAATCTCTCCGTCCTAAATTAAGTGTCGTTTTAGCAAAAAAAAAAAATCTTCCTAAAATATGTGTCGCTTTAGAAATTCAAGGCAATAATTAGTACTCTTGTTTTCAATTGTACCTTTATATTATAATACTACTTCATATTAGTAGTGTTCAATTCTCAAGAAACGTCTGATAAAAATGGGCAACGAAGCAACTCTTCATCGACATGAAAAGAGGTAAAACGATATTTATTTTGAGACGAAGATAATATTCAGGGGCGGAGCTATCGTTGGGCTAGGGGGTTCATCCGAACCCTTTTCTGCGAAAAATGATGTTATATCTACATAGTAAAAATTGTTTTTTTGTATATATAGTAGATGTTGAACTCCCTCCGACTAGTTCGTACGTTCACTTATGAATCCCCTTAGTAAAAATTTTGGTTCCACACTGATCAAGGGCGGAGCCACCTTTGGACAAAAGGGCTCATCCAGACCTCCTTCGGCGGAAAATTATACTATTTATGCATGGTTAAAATTATTTTTTATGTATCTACAGTGGATATTGAAAATCCCCTTCGTCTAGTTCGTATGTTTACTTCTGAATTTCCTTAGTGAAAATACTGACTCCGCTACTGACACTGTATCTATACAAGATATTGAACCCTCTTCGTCTAGTTCGTATGTTTACTTCTGAATCCCCTTAGTGAAAATACTGACTCCGCTACTGACACTGTATCTATAGTAGATATTGAACCCCCTTCGTCTAGATCTTATGCTTATTTCTGAATTCCCTCAGTGAAAATTCTGACTCCGCACTAATAATATTTGACCTAATTCATATCATGACATATTGTGGGGCCCACTTAAAGTTAGTATAATAGGAGTGCTAACCAACCCCATGGAAACTCACAAAAGATTTTGGGGTCTACTTTTGTTTACTTTTGGTTTGGTATGCTAACTGAGATGACAAAGAGGGAAGCCCCACAACTAAACCTAAAGTTTGAAAAGAGGAAAATAGTTGGAAAATAAGTCAGAATATTAAAAAGTTACAAATTAGATATATATATATATATATATATATATATAAAGCAATATGCATATAGTGTTTTAAAATTGCATAATATAATTAACTTAATAGAGTGATTTTCACAAATATAATTTTTCAAGGTCACCTTTTATATTTTGTCCTTATTAAAGAAACTGCGCGAAAAATAATCGAGAGCAAAATCCAAGTGAGTCGCAGGAGACTTGTCTTAACAAGTTATGGTGATCGTCAAAATTTCAGACCAAAACTAAGTGATATGTTGTATAGAAATCTACTAACACATTTATAATTTTTCAGGGTCATCTTTTATATTTTGCCCTTGTTAAAGAAATTACGCGAAAAATAACCTATTCACCATAATCGGGAGCAAAATCTAAGTGAGTCGCGGGAGACTTGTCTTAATAAGTTATGGTGATCGTCAGGATTTCTGGTCAAAACCAAGTGATCACCATAACATGTTGTGTCAAAATCTACTAACGCATCTATAATTTTTCAGAGTCACCTTTTATATTTTGTCCTTGTTAAAGAAATTGGGTGAAAAATAACCTATTCACCATAATCGGGGAGCAAAATCCAAGTGAGTCGCAGGAGACTTGTCTTAACAAGTTATGGTGATCATCAGGATTATTCTAACCAAAATCAGATGATCACCGTAACATGTTGTATAGAAATTTACAAGCACATCTATAATTTTTCAGAGTCGCCTTTTATATTTTGCCTTGTTAAAGAAACTGTGCGAAAAATAACCTATATTCACCATAATTGAGAGCAAAATATAATAGGATCGGAAGAGACTTGTCTTAATAAGTTATGGTGATCGTCAGGATTTCTGACCAAAATCAAGTGATCATCATAACATGTTGTATAAAAATCTACTAACACATCTATAATTTTTCAGGGTCACCTTTTATGTTTTGCCCTTGTTAAAGAAACTGCGCGAAAAATAACCTATATTCACCATAATCGAGAGCAAAATATAAGATCGCAGGAGACTTGTCTTAACAAGTTATGGTGATCGTTAGGATTTCTGACCAAAATCAGGTGATCATCGTAACATGTTGTATAGAAATCTTGGGTCATGTCCTGATTAATGAGTTGAAACTGTGTCAGGTCTTGTCTAATCAACTTCTGTTGGTTCATCTTCGGTTCTATTTCTACCTCTCCTAACTCATGTTATAGTCAACATCGCACATCTCCTTACTGGCACATCCACGAACCTCCTCTTTACACGTCAAACCATATTCTCAGCTATTGCTTCCCTCATCTTGTCCGTTATTGGGGCCACCAATCCACCTTGCCCCATATAACTTCGTTCCTAATTAGGTCTCTCACATACCACCCCACCCATCCATACGAGCATTCTCATCTCTGCTACAATCAACTTCTAAATGTGAACGTTCTTAACTGGTCAACTCTCTGTTCCCATACAATAGTATCGATCTAACCATCACTCCGTAGAAATTACTTTTAAACCTTTGCAACACATTCTTATCGCACAGTATCCAACTGCGAGCCTCCGTTTCACATACCCTCCCACTGACTTAATATTAAAAAATCATGAACTTTTACAATTTTGATTATAGAAAATACTAAAGTCTTGAATTGCTACATGACATTAAGGAAATACACTAAAGATTTAAATTCAACTTTAAAAACTAATTCACAAAGTTAGAATTATCTAATTGTTCATTCTCTCGTGGATAGAATTTCTCCGCCCTTAATCAAAAATTTCAGGTTTGAGTTCTCAATATGAGAAAAAATTCCGTTAGGGAGTTACACGACGCGAATCTGAATCAGTCGAGTCTTAATATGAATATCGTATACCAAATATCGAACACCTATCAAAAACCAAAAAAAATTTGATGTGGACATTCTCTCATGGATAGGATTTTTCCACTCTTAATCAGAAATTTTAGGTTTGAATTTTCAGTATGAAAAAAATTCCGTCAAGGAGTTACACAGTGCGAATCCAAATTAGTCGAGTTTTAATATGAATATCAGATACCGAATATCGAACACCAGACAGAAACCAAACAAATTTGATGTGCATTCTCTCATGGATAGGATTTCTCCATTCTTAATCAAGAAGTTTCAGGTTTGAGTTCTCAGTATGAAGAAAATCCCGTTAAGGAGTTACACAGGGCGAACCTGAATCAGTCGAGTCCTAATATGAATATCAGATACCGAACATCAAACACCGAACAAAAACCCAATAAATTTGATGTGGACACTCTAATAGAAGAACTATTCATCATGTTATTACTCAAAATTCTTATCCATTGAATTTTAGAAAAGAAAACTTCAAAATAAATAAATAAATAAAGTAAAATAAAGGTGAAAAAAGGCAAGAAAGATATAAAAAGCTGAATTTGAATTTGTATTTGTCTATGAAGCATGTAAAAATAATATGCAGTCCCTTCATGCATTTGCCAACAAAATGATATCATAACCACTGCAATAATTATTTAGTCCCCCACATACTCACTTATTTAATCATGCAAAATTTTAAAAAGTTGAATTATTTAACGAATCCCTAGAAAAAAATAAATCACAAAATCTTTTTTTTTTAAAATAATTTTTTCTTATTTGTTGCTTGCTGGCATGGTTGACTGAATTTTTGCTTCTTCTAAAATCATGATTATATTTTCACTTTATTTCTTTTCTTGTTCCCTTAATACTTTACAACTTATATGAGGACCAAGAATTTTGAAAAAAACTTTAATTAAAAAAATAAGTAATGTTTCGAATTTGTGAATGAGGAATAACTTTATTACAACAATAATAATAATATACTCATCGTAGTCCAACAAAATAAAGTCGGAGAAAGATAAGTTGTACGTCGACCTACATACTAACCGTATATAGTCCCACAAAATGAAGTCGAACGTCGGAGAAAGATAGATCATACGTCGACCTACATACTAAAAGTAGTCCGGCAAAATGAAGTCGGAGAAAGATAAATCGTACGTCGACCTACATAATAACTACAGTCCCACAAAATGATGTCGGAGAAAGATAGATCGTATAGCGACCTACATACTAAACGTAGTCCCACAAAATGATGTCGGAGAAAGATAGATCGTACGTCGACCTACATACTAACCGTAGTCCCACAAAATAAAGTCGGAGAAAGATAGATCGTATACGTCGACCTACATATTAACCTTAGTTCCACAAAATGAAGTCGGAGAAAGATAAATTGTACGTCGATCTTACATCTATTTCAGAGCTACAGCGTAGAGTTTAATACACTCTCGACTCAGAAGGGGAGCTGGAGTAATGAGTAAAGTTGTTGCCATGTGATCGGGAGGTTATGAGTTTAAGTCGTGGAAATACCCGCCGCTGGCAGAAATGTAAGGTGAGACAACTTATGATAGATCATTATGACTCGATCCTTCCTCGAACCCCGCGCATACCAAAAACTTTAATGCTCCGAACTGCCCTTTTTAATACACTCTCAACTTGAGAAAAAACAGTTTACAGTAGTCAAGAAAAAGAGGAGTAACTTTATTATTAATGATTAAAAATAGGATTAATAGCATTTTTAGTCCCTGAACTGTTAATAAGTTCTAATTTTAACCCTTGTAATATCTAACTAAGTATAGTTAATCTTACATTAGTTAAAACTTAAAAATATGCACTTTTGATTCCTTTATTCGTGAATATATAAATTTTTTCATAATTATGTATCATTTCATTAGTTAATTGTCTATATACGTTATGTTAAATTAATAATAATATTTAAGGTTGCTATATATACGTCTAGAAACAATCTAAATACAACACATTTCTTTTATAAAAGGATCAAAACACATATTATTATTAATTTAAAATTAAATGTACTAAATTATATATCACAAGGGTTGAAATTAGAATTTATAAATAATTGAAGGATCAAAAATGTAGTTTCCCTTCAAAATAACAATAAAATTAAATAAATATTAAGAAGCAGAGGGTAAAAAAGAATAAATTTCCAATATAACCTGGAGGCTAGTTATGCAGACAAAAACAATAATATATGATAGCTACCTTAGAGAAATTAAAATACTAGATGACAAATTTTGAGAATTTTTAAAAAAAATAAAAAATGAGTGGAGAATATAAGAAATAGATAAAGCTCATATATAAATAATACGTGTTAGTCATTTATTTGTTTGGGTGTAAATATATTTTGAAGTAAGTTATTACCTACCCATTCATCTTATAAAAAAATACAAATGTTTTGATCATGTTACATGTGAGTTTGACAGAATTCAGTAATTTTAATTCAGAATATCTTGAAAAACATGTTATTCGATAGAATGATTTTGAAATTGCAAAATCTTGTAAATCATTGAGCTTGTAAATCTTGTATATATTGAAAAGATAATCATCGCGCTTGTAAATCTTATATATATATATATATTAAGATAAATTCACAACTTAAATGTACAAAATCCGATTACTAATACTTAAGATTATTATCCTAAAATTCAGAATTCATAAAAATAAAATTTCGAATTTGTCTATCTAATTACAAATTTTAAGAATATCATTTATCCTACCATAACTTCAACATAGTGAAAACTAAAAACATATTTTTTTTTTGGTTTTCCAAGGTATTCCCACAGCCGGCAGCCGTGAGACTAATCCTCCGTTCCTTGGTCAGCGCATTTTGCGGTAGGGAACTGACCACAGAGTTTGCTCCATTCTCCAGAGGCGGGGATCGAACCCCCGACCTCTTGCTTAAGGGACATAGCACTGAACCACTATGTCAACTCTTGTGGATAACTAAAAACATATTTAATAGTTGTTGTAAGTTGTAACAAGTCTTGAAATTTTTTAAAAAGAACAGATTGGTGAACAAAATATCTCACGTTAATAACATTCAAAAAAGGACTGAGCTTTAAAGAATGTGATGTAGATTATCTATATTCTAATACAATTAATTTTAGTGACTGCATTCACGACTCAAAATTTTAAAAATTTCCTATTGAAAAATTTCATCCTTTTTTTATTTTGCACCTTGTCTTGTCTTTTTTCGTTTGTATCTTGTGGGCCCTATCTTTTGTCTCTATTTAAATACTAGATGACACATTTGTAACATACATTTTTCTACATCACAAAAATATTATCAATCAACCAAAAGAAGAAGAAAAATGGGTGACCTTCACTCAATTGCTTACAACAACAATAATCTCCATAGCTTATCTTCCCTAGGTTGTGACTTCCATGGCCTTGAAGTTTTCAACAATGAAATCTCTCCATGTAATATTCCTAACCTACTTTTTCACTCTTTCATATCTGGTTCAGTAGTCGAGTCAGAATTTAACATCTACTGTATGCACCTAAGTTGATTTTTCGACGAAAAGATTTGGTTCTTCATGAACTCCGTTTTGTCACTCTTTAATATCTCTTTCAGTAGTCGAGTCAGAATTTAACGTCTACTGTATACACATAAGTTTTTTCGGCGAACTCTTTCGGTAGTCGAGTTAGAATTTAACATCTACTGTATACACATAAGTTTTTTCCGGCGAAAAGATTTGTTTCATGAACCCCCTTTGGTCACTTTTTAGTATCTCTTTCGGTAGCCGAGTCAGAATTTAACATCTACTGTATGCACGTAAGTTGATTTTTCGACGAAAAGATTTGGTTCTTCATGAACTCCTTTTTGTCACTCTTTAGTCTCTCTTTCAGTAGTCGAGTCAGAATTTTACATCTACTGTATACACATAAGTTTTTTCGGCGAACTCTTTCAGTAGTCGAGTTAGAATTTAACATCTACTGTATACACATAAGTTTTTTCGGCGAAAAGATTTGTTTCATGAACCCCCTAATGGTCACTTTTTAGTATCTCTTTCGGTAGTCGAGTCAGAATTTAACATACATAAGTTTTTTTTTTTTCACTTTTTAATATCTCTTTCTGTAGTCGAGTCAGAATTTAACATCTATTGTATACACATAAGTTTTTTTTTTCACTTTTTGATATCTCTTTCAGTAGTACACATAAGTTTTTTTTTTTTCACTTTTTAATATCTCTTTCAGTCGAGCCAGAATTTAACATCTACTGTATACACATAAGTTTTTTTGACGAAAAGATTTGGTTCATGAACCCCCTTCCATCACTCTTTAATATCTCTTTCAGTAGTCTAGTCGAGTCAGAATTTAACATTTACTGGATACACGTAAGTTTATTTTTCGGCGAAAAGATTTGTTTCATGAACCCCCTTCTATCACTTTTTAATATCTCTTTCAGTAGTCGAGTCAGAATTTAACATCTACTATATACGTATAAGCTGATTTTTAGACTAAAAGATTTGATTCATGAACCCCCTCTTTAGTTTCTCAATTTTCTTGTTTGGCTTAACGAACAATAGTGAAGTCAGAATTTTCAGTACTTTTATGTATAAATATAAAATAAATTAACCCTATATATATATAACATGATTTTTCGATAAGCTCGATGTAAAATGTTATTTATAATGTGATTTTTTTAGATGAATTTTGCCCTTCTAATTTTTATTTTTTTTTGGTTTTATATTCTATAGTTATGGAGAGCACTCCACCATTTTTATCAAATCTTGATTGTGACTTATCAAGTGGATATCTACAAGATGCATTATTCAAATTCAATTCAAAAAGAAGACGTTTATTATTATTTGATGATGATGATGAAGAGAAGGAGAATTATCAAATTAATGATTCAAATAATTCCATTAAGGTACAATTAATTACATTAATCTTTTTTGCTTATTTGGTATCTGCATTGGCGTTCGAGTAAATTCAGATTTATGCATGGTAAAGCCTGTTTCTGAGGGCGGTGTTCTCGAGGAAATTTTTTTCATTTTTAGAACTCGGAACCCGAGACGTCTGATTAATTACTTGGTTTTATAATAATATTTTTTTTGGTTAAATTGTAATTTTTTTTTTTTATATATATATTTGTGTTGCAGAATTTGTGGAGTTCTACAATGGACCAACAATTTTCTGAGGATTATGATTGTTTTAGCCAAATAACCAAGTGTGATAGCTTTTCTGGTAATTCCTTTTTAATAATTTAATTTATCTAATTATAGTTAAATATTTATCTTGCTTGAATAATTTAGAAATGGAATTGAGTTTTTCCTTGTAATTAAATAAATGTAGATATTCTATTTTGTTTTCTTTTCTTTTTAAAAGAAGTTAAATTACAACGTCAGATTTCTCTAGAACAATATTTTAATTATAGTGGTCAAGCTCTTTTGAAACGGCTTTTCATGTTATATACACGTGAATCTATAACATCATTTCGTTATAACAATTAAAGCATATTCCGACAAAGGATCCACTTTAACGCAGTTTGACTGTATACACAGACAATAATTTTTTTTTATTTTTACACTATAAATGTATAAATTTATTCGTAATTACCTAATATTTGATCTTAAACATCATTCAAAATTATTTATGAAAAATTACTAGTTTTATTTTTCATAATTTTTCTTGTCAAATTCATTTTTTAAAACTAAACCGTTAAGGATGGACTAATTATGATTAGTAACAAGCCGTTATGATTTGGACATTAATTTGAAATTTAAGAGAAGAAATATAATTAATTAATTAATTAATTTGTGTTATGATTAATATTAATGATAATTTATATTAATGATTAATTACAGGTGATCCCATGAGCAAAATGAGTGAAGAATATTCAAAGGAGGAAGCAATGTCAGAAAATAATAATTATTATTATTCTTCACCAACATCATCATCTCATCATAATAATATTAATCAAAAACAATTACCCCAACAATATGGTAATTCTCTAATTTCCCTTTTATAATTGAGTGTATTGTGGCGAATTCAGAATTTTAAATTTATGAATTTTGAATTTTTTGAAAAATGCAGACTGCATTTTAGATAAATTATTTATAAATATTATGTGGATTGTTCTTTTTTTTTGTGGAAACAGTTTTGCAGAAATGCAATTTTAGATTGCGTATAATAATTTTTTTTGATTTGATATTTTTCCGGATCCAATGCGCTTTTTAATGTGGATCATTTTTTAATAAGAATTCAGAAGATCAAAAGCTACTGAATTTTGCCGAACTCGTGATTAAATTTTTAAATATGTCCTTGAATGAAAAGACATCATTTTCCATTTTTTCCCTTAAAGTCTAAACTATTAATTAAAGTGTGACTTTTATATCAGAATTTTTAACTACTAGTACAATTTATTTATTTATTTATTTATTTATTTATTTATTTATTTATTTATTTTTCTAAAATTTCCATTCTTCTAACTCAAGTAAGGATGAAAATAATATAGCACAAAAAATAATTTTATTCTTCCTGTTTCTAAATCTCTTTAATTAACTATGTTTTTCTTTCTTTAATAGCAAAAATTGGATACTTAAAAGTCAAAAAGTAACCACTACTGTTATTGACTTGCTTTTTTAATTTGAATAATATTTTGTAACACTAAGGGCAATTAATTTATTATTTAATTACAAAGATGTTATAGGTCATAAGTTTGAGTCGTAACAACAATCAGTAATACGTGTTAGCGTAGGATGTCTCGTCATACTCCTTAAAGTGTGATCCTTTTTTCGAACCCTGGTAACTCGAAATGTTTTGCGCATCGGCCTGTCTGGTGATCTTATTTTTTTTTTATGAACCCTAATAACTCAAAATAATGCTCTGTGCATCGGGCTGTCTGGTGATCTTATTTTCTTTTTTCGAACCCTGCTAACTCGATACGATTTATGCATCGAACTGTCTGACGATCTTATTTTCTTTTTTCGAACCGTGCTAACTCGGAATGCTTTGTCCATCGTACTGTCTGGTGATCTTATTCTTTTTTCTCGAACCCTGCTAACCCAAAATAATGTTTCAATTTGTGCATCGGACTGTCTAGTGATCTTATTTTCTTTTTTTGAACTCTGCTAACTCGAAATAATATTTTGTGCATCGGACTGTCTACAACAACAACAACATACTCGGTCTATTCCCACATAGTGGGGTCTGGGGATTGTCTAGTGATCTTATTTTCTTTTATCGAACTCTGCTAACTCGAAATAATGCTTTGTACTGTGCATCAAACTGTCTAATGATCTTATTTTCTTTTTTCGAACTCTGCTAACTCAAAATAATGCTTTGTACTGTGCATCGGACTGTCTAATAATCTTTTTTTCTTTTTTCGAACCCTGCTAACTCAGAATGCTCTGTACATCGAACTGTCTGGTGATGTTATTTTCTTTTTATTTTGAAGGAGGATTTGATCAAAAGAGAAGCAAGAAAAGGATGGTTGGAAAAATTGTGTATCCATTTGGGCTAGTTAAGCCAGGAGGGCAAGAAGGTGATGTGACATTAAATGACATCAATGAGAGGATTTTAATGAGGCCAACCCGGCCCGTTAGGCATCCGGTCGGGGACTTTGCATGTCGCCCGACCGTATCACCAGCCGGACCAGGGTTGTCCGGCAAGAAAGTGGTCGCGCTCACTAAAATTCATACTCAAGGGAGAGGGACAATCACGATTATAAGGACTCGAGGGTGATCGATCTAGCACGAGAGATCGATATATAATACCGGGCGTACCTAGCTAGGGTTTGGGTTTTAGTTCCTTATTTTGTTAAATTTTCGACCTAGGATCGAAATAGGAAGGTGAAATTAAAGAAGAATATGTAATTTTATATTTTGTTCGTTTAAATGATAAATAGGCTCGTAAATAGAAGGGGTGGGGGGTAAAGGCGGTCAATATATCTTTGATAACTCAGACCTGGTCCCTCCAGACGAAGCGACCTCGTCTCGCTCTTGTGACATGCTATGTATGAAATGTATAGATATATTGGAGGTAAGTGGATGTACAAATTTTATGTTTGTTACTGAAAATTACTTAAAATGAAATATATTTTGTTTTTTAAATTTTATTTCTGACAATTTGAAGATTTCCAAAGTACTAAATTGATCTTTAAAAGGATCTTGTTGGATTGGTACTATTTGATAAAAGTTGAAAAAGTCACTAACAAATTTGTTATTTATTTTAAATTTAGAAGTGTACTATCTTTATTTTTATGATTAAAAAGAAAAATATATCACGTAAATTAAAACATATGTAAAAATAATAAATAAATAATTGGATGTATTACTTGACCTCCTACATTAAAATTTGGGATAATTTCACTTATAATTCCTAATATATTGATAAGTTTTATTTTTGGTCCTTGTAATATTTACTCTTTAATTAATTGAAACATATTTTTTGGTCCCTTTATATAAAAACATATGATATTTAGACTATTTTTCTACCTATATTATCCTCAAATATGGAGTAACAATATCAACGTAGTATAACACAATATCGATATTGATTTCTTTTTCGAACTACTAGAAAAATGCTAGCCGCTACTTAATTAGGTGAGTATTTTGTAAACTCGTTTATGTGTAACAGCTCGCAAACTACACATAAAATATAAGTCGAATTAAACAAGCCCAATTCGACGAGCTCAACTAAGAAGATATCAATTGAAAAATCGATCTCGGACATTTATTATGAAATACCATTCGATACACCAACTCAGCTACCCGAACCACTTAATATTCTTTAAATTTGTGATCCCTAAGTAGTCCCTTTGCATCATGTTAAAAATTATGATATACTTATAAATTAATATGATTAAATAAGTGTAAGGTCTATTTTTAAAAAATTAAAAAAAAAAAAGATAATAGGAGGAAAGCAATGCATGTGATTAAAGTGAACTATCCCTTTGACTATTGCATCCTATGTCTTAATAAAATAAGTTGAAATTTGGTAAAAGAAAAAAAAGAAAAAAAAGAAAAAAAAGAAAAAAAAGAAAAAAAAGAAAAAAAGAAGAAAAAAGAAAATAAAGATAAAAAAGGAAAAGGTAAAGGTTAATAAAAAAAATTCCTTGACAATTACAGTTTCTGAGTTAATAAAGAATATTGGTAAATTTATTTTATTTATCAATATTCTAAAAAGCATCCGAACATAAAAATTATGAAATTTGAAAAAAAAAAAAACATAATATTTGAAAAAAGTTTTAATGATATATGAAAATTAGAGTCGTTTTTAAATTATCCTAAGCCAATTGAAGTGAAAATTATTAAAACAACCTTTTGGAGAAATTGTATTAAAAAGGACTTACAAATAATTCTATATCCAAACAGTTTTAAGAAAAATTATTTCGTAAAAAAAGTAAAATTATCCTTAGCTATCTTATTTTCGATTTAGTCTATTTCAAAGAAAATGTTTTTTTTTTTTTTATATTAGTAAGTCTTTGATTTTGATATCATCACACATAACATGTTTAAAATCATAATTTTATAGTCGAGTTTGATAGCGGATACACATAATATTAGTTTATTATTATCATTCTGTTTTATCAATTTAAATTTCGTGTTCAGTTAAACTAACATATATTTAAGATAAATAAAACCACCAAAGATACAAATGATGTTTTCATGTGATAAAAGTGAAGTTAATATAACAATAATTATCAAGATTTTGTAACTTTTTTTTTGAATATGCTACTTGCACTAATTAAATAATAATGTGAGTGGAAGGTCCATACTCTATAGTCCAATTTTATTTTATTTTTTAATAATATGTAATGAGTAGCTATCATAGGTGGCACATGTTACGATAAGTTTCATAAAATAAAAATAGGACCATTTCCCATAACACCAATAAAAAGGTCAAGTCATTCTATGTAACAATTGGTAAAAAAGAAAATCATCATTTTAATTTTAAAGTTTAATTGGTAGGGACCCTAATTATTTAATTTAATGTTGACTAACGTGTGCTTAATTTGAAATCTATTATTACTAATGAATCACAAATTGAAGCTGTAAAATATTGTTCTATAATATTCATTTTCTTTATTCGATAAAAAAAAAATAAAAAAAACTAAGTAGAATAATTTGAAATGAAGACATTTATTCCTCTATTCGACTCACTAAATAAATGATGAGTATAAGAAAAAAAAATAGAAACATATATTTTTTAAATCACGATTTGAATTATTAATTGATAATAACGTAACCCTTACATTATCTAATATATATTCGCCTTTTCAAATTATTCAAAAATGTTTCTAATTCAAAAATCGATTTTTCTACTTTCATAATTGTGAATTTATAGGAAAATAACTTAATTATCATCCTTATGAGTGAATTCGATCCAAAAAAAAAACTATTCTTACACAAATATATGAAGAAAATGTTGTGTAAACAAAAAAAAAAACTTAAATAAAAATAAAAATTAATGAATCAAATATATCATTAAAGCTGAGTTTATAAAATTTAAATTTTGAATCGAGTTACGTAAAAGTTACAAGACCTAATATATATGTATATGTAATACTCTAACAATAGGTCAATATACAAGTTGTTATGGCACTAAATTCAAAAAATTACAAACATCAAGAAGTATCTAACAAATACTATTTTTTTTCATAGACTATTACCCATTAATTATTATTATTATTTTTTGATGTTTTCTAATAATGCAAAAGTACTATATAAATAGTGTATTAATTAATTAATTAAATTGTAACAATTATGGCAGGCATATTTGATAGCTGTATGGCAAACTAACAGACCTGTACAAATATGTAAAATTTCGTCTTTTTCTGAAACAATTATTATTTTTTGGTTAGGTAAAAAAAAAAAGGACATTTGACATTTTTGTGCACAATAGTTTATTTTTTAAAATTATTTCTTTATAGTAGGTATCAATAATTTATTAAGTTTGGTGTTCATCTGTGGAAAATGAAAAACTTTTGTTCGTGATCATAAGTGTTCATTACATAGATAAGTTAAGTATTTAAAATATATATTATCGTTTTTAATTATGCATATTATTCTCAATTGGAAGTACGTGTTTAAAGTTTTACGGTTGATTGAGACTAATTCATATAATTAAAAAAAGATGACATATTTTAAGTATTTTACTTATTCATGTAATTCAAAATTTGAACGGAAAATATCGAATAGAAACACATTATCACGTGTTTAGATATGCTCGAATGAAAAAAAAACAAAAAAACTTGTAGTTCGGATATTTAAATGAAATTTATTGATAGGTTTGAAAATAATGTATTAAGCCTAAAAATAAGGGCAGTTCGGTGCAGTACAGCTTCGTAAAGCGCGGGGTCCGAGGGAAAATCGCACCATATGAATCTACTATAAGCAGTTTTACTTTGTATTTTCGTCAGAAGTTGTTTCCACAGCTCGAACCTCAATGTATTAAGCCTAAAAATAAGGACAGTCCGGTGCAGTACAACTTTACGAAGTCCAGGGTTCGAAAAAAGATCGGACTATATGAATCTAATATAAGCAATTTTATCTTACATTTTCGCTAGAAGTTGTTTCCACAGCTCGAACGTCAATGTATTAAGCCTAAAAATAAGGACATTCCGGTGCAGTACAGTTTCGCGAAGTCCAGGGTTCGAAAAAAGATCGGACTATATGAATCTACTATAAGTAGTTTTATCTTATATTTCCGTCAGAAGTTGTTTCCACAGCTCGAACATCAATGTATTAAGCTTTTAGGCTATAATCTAATTTGATTCTTTTTTTTCTTTTTTTTTTTCTAAAGTGTTGAATTGATTAAATACATGTAAATTAAAATAAAATATCATTGGTACTAAAAACATTATTATTTTATATTATATATAATAATTTAGTCAAAGTATGGACCTATTTTGTTTCATATGACTATAGATAATAGAACTATGATAAGGTACAAAGATGTAGGATCTATTTATGGCAACTTTTAATTATTTTGTAATGATTTTTTCTTATCTATTATTTTTTTTAATTTCTTTTATTGAGTTGAGAATTTATCGGGAAATTTTTTTCTCTAAAAGTAAAAATAAGGCTAACGTATACTTTAATTTTTTCAAATTTCATTTGAAAAAATCACACTGAATATATAATATCAACAAACAATATACTCAGTATATTTTCTCGAAGTAAATTATTACCTCAGAAACGAGGTAGAAAAACTGTTTCTGATAGATCCTCGATTTAAGAAATACTGAATATAATATTGTAAAAATATTGGAATATGACATTCAATTTTAACTTTTAGATTTATTTCTGAAATAAGTTAATGACTTTTTGGGGTTATTTTTCAGCCTTAAACAGAGTTACTGATTTGACTTTCCATAAAAAGTATATTTCCTCACTTCAATAAAGAAATTTAAGTCAGTAAGTCAGATCTCCAAATTTTATGTAATTCCATAGAAATTAGAGCATTATTTCCTTTTTATTTTAAGTTTTCTAAGAATTTATTTAAGTGTGAAGTGTAATTAATCCACATGTTTATATATTTACAAAATAATACATCTAAAAATTATAGTAGTACTCTTTCAGTTCACTTTTACTTGTTCACATCAAATTTTATACGCCTTATTAAAAAAAGGAATAAATAAAAAACTTAATACATCAACAAACAACAATTGGATGGTCGAATTACAGCTTATTTTATTTTAGTTGAGTATCTGAACACATGATAAAATAGTGTACTTATTAGACTTTTTGATCCAAATTTTGGAAAAAATTCTATATGTTTTCTCAATTACTCATTAAATAGTTAAGTTTATCAACCACTTTTCTTTTTTACTATGTAATTTATCAACCACTTAATATGTTATCTCCTTTAATTTTTTGCATTTTCCTCGATAAGTCGTAACGTTATGTTTGTTCCAAATTGAGGTTAATGTATATACTTATAGCAAATGACATATTTTATGTGATACGAAAAGAATTATAAGTTATAACAGCACTTTTCATATAATTTTTAAATATTGAAATTATAATTTAAAAATTCATTTTAATCTATTTAGTTTTAAAAATTAATTAAAGTAACTCATGAAAAGTGAAACATGCAACTAATATAATAAAAGAAATAAGAAGTTTCATATTTCTAACTTGCAAAAGTAGGAAAATACTTTGGGATTCAAATACTAGAATTACTTTTTATTACTTGAATTTAGAGACATAAAAAAGAAAGAAAATTAAAGGAAAAGAAAAGTAGAAAAAAGAGTAAAAAAAAAAAAAAAAAAAAGTATATATTATTATTAAAGCAAAGAAAATAAAAAGATATAAACCTAGATATATGTGAGAATATATCCCAATGTCTTTTACTTTTTTCTCAAATCCCAAATGAATAGAGAATTAGATTCTCTTTCAGAATATAAAATAAATATATACTTTTTATATTGTGTTCTTGGGATTTTATTTACTTTTACATTGTGTACTTTGGTATTTCATTTACTTTTATTTTTTCTATTAAATAATAATGACATCAAAAGAATGTAAATCCCACGTCATTATGATGTCAAATCCTACTAAATGGATGCAGTTCAGAGGCGGAGCAGGAATTTCTGCTTAGGCGGTTCAAAATCTGGAAAAAAAAAATCCATCGAAGGGGATTCAACATCTAAAATTCATATAAAAATTATTTTAACCATGTATTAATTATATAATTTTTCGTCGAAGCCGAATCCCCTTTACTAGGCTAGCTCCGCCTCTGATGCAGTTCCACAAGTATGATCTGGGAACGGTGAGATTCACGTAGAGTTTATCCTTATCATTATAGGATAGAGAAACTATTTTCGATAGATCAACTCCTCACATCTTTAACGGGCGCATCCGTATACCTTATCTTCATATGCTTGAATAGTCTCAACTAGGGGTGCTCACGGTTTGGTTAAGAACCAAATCAGATCGACTAAAATAACCTATATTTGATATTGTTTGATTTTATATTTTAAAAACTGATAATTATGTGGTTTGGTTTTGATTTTACACTAAAATAACCGACAAAAATAACCAAATCGAACCAATAAATTTTATATATATATATATATATATTATTGATGAATAAAATATAAATAACTATTACATTTTAAATTTTTAATCATGTATTTAACTTTAGCCATAGCATTTTTAGTCATGTCTCCATCTAGTTGACAGTACGTTATGAGATTGTAAAAGATTTTTGCACTTTGAATGACAAATAATACTAATTATGAAAATTAAGTTGTTGTCTATATAGGATTTTACAGCTGCGTTTCATTAGATTATAGATAATCACTAGTTTTGAACTTTCTTTTTGGTCGTTATTGAGCAAAAAAATTATGTGTTTTCCTTTTGGGGGGTTCATCATATTGTTCTCTTATATGTAGTTTCTAAATATTTTTTATATTAGCGTTCATATAGTGTTGTTCGTGGCTTTATCTAAGAATAGCACTGAATTGACATTTTAGTTTCAAGGTTGAGGCACAACACTCAGTTGACATCTCATATGTTGGATTGAGTTTATTTTTTTTAAATTTCAACTTTTATCGTTAGGTAAAGTTATAAACCGAAAAAACCCGAACCAAACCAACTAAATCGACAAGAAACAAACGGACAGTTATTTTCTTGTGTTGATTTGATTTGATTTTAGAAATTTAAAAATCGACTAAGTTGATTTGGTTATGATTTTGACCAATAACCGACCCAAACCGACCCATGAACACAACTTTCCTATCTCACCTCTGAAGTAGTGTTATGGGTTACGGGGTTGTTGACATGAAAATCATGAGAATTTTTTCCTTATTACATTATTCACAACCATCCAAATAATTTATTAAAAGGCTCACGCCAACTCAATATTTTCGATCAAATTAATCTTTCTATATATCTATGAATAAATTTATTTACAAATATTTGACTGTCAACTCAATCATTCTTATAAATCAACTCGTAATCCTTGAAAATCTAGGTCAACTTTCAATTCTAAATATGCTTTTATCAACATATATATAATCATTAGTCATCAAGTAAACTTCAAATCCTGTCTACGTCTCGAAGAATGTCTAGAATGACATGAAAAACATGAGAATATTTTCCTTAATGCATTCTTCACAACTTTACCCCTCTCCGGTATCCAACGTGGTGCCTCCGCGGCGGCGGCCGTGGCGTATACTGTCTGCTGCCGCTGGAGTTCGTCACGAAATGCCATTAATTATTGCACTCAGTATGGTGCACTAAAGTTTCTGCTTTGTAAGACTGGACCACAAGGATATAACTTGAGGCTATTAGTAAAAAGGACAATATGTTGTACTAAACTTCTTTTTATGTACGGTAAAGGATCGGACCACAAGAATCTAACTTGACGCTTTCGGTAAAAAAAAAAAGGTCCGATGCACTAAAACCTACGTATAAGGTCTAGGGAAGGATTGAATCACAAGAATCTAACTTGAAGCTTTTAGTACTTAACGTATGTGCAAAGTTCAGAGAAAGACCGAACCAGAAGAATCTAACTTGAGACGCTTTAAGTAAAAACAACAACGCAGTACACTAAAGCTTCTGCTATATATGGGTAAAAGAAAAAACTGGACAAGAAAGGTCTAACTCGAGACGTTAAGTAAAAGGGACAATGTGACGCGCAAAAGCTCTCACTGTATACGGGATCAAGAAAACGACTAGCCGGATCAAGTCTAAATTGAGGATTTTAGTAAAATAGACGACGCCTATGTATGACACACTAAAGCTTTTACTATTTTACTATGCGTCGGGTTCAGAAAAGGATCAAATCACGAGAACCTAACTCGAAACTTTTAGTAAAGTACAAAAAATACAAAAGAGGAAAATGATGGAATAATATTTGTGTGCTCAATTATATACTATACTATATAACATATTTATAGGAAATGAAATTATGGGTAACGCGTAAGCCGCGTGAAGTCAAGTTTATTTGTCAACATGACTAAATTCTAAGTTTCTATACTTTTTATTTTGTAATTTTGGGTCTTTGTGAATGAGTCTTTTCTATGTTCGTGTCCTTTGTTTTTGGTGAGAATGAGTCTTGATGAAGTCAAGATTGTACCTCTTTTAAGTTTTAATCTATGATTATTTTAGAGAGAAAACATTCGATACCACGATGAACTATGATCAAAGTTGCTACGACATGCTCTAACTTCACATGAGTCCTATTATCCCCTGAATTTAATTTTAGCATATTTTTGTGCTGATATGACACCATTATTACATAAAATGAGATCCATGTTAAAGGTTTCATGTCAGCTAAAAAGGATGACGAAAATACGCTAAAATTTAGTTCAGGAGGTAATAAAATCCCCATAAAGTTGAAGCATATCATAGCAAATTTGGTCATAGTTTAGAGGTACTAGATGCTTTACTCATTATTTTATAATGAGTTTGCTTAGAGTAAAAAATATGTCTAAAGTATCTTGATGTTCGGAGTTTCATATTTGAACGATCAGGTGTGTAAGTTTTCTACTTTGAACTATTACTAACTATTTATCAAAACACGCGTCAACTGTTAATTGTTTGAGTTTCTTACCTGAACTTTCAAGTAGGAAAGTGAACAATTGATAGTTGATGTGTGTTTTGATAAGTAGTTAGTGATAGTTCACGTAGAAAACTCGCATACACCTGATAGTTCAACTATGAAGCTCAAAAAATGAGGTTATTTTGGATGTATTTTTGACCACTAACTTCTAATTTTAGCCGGACATTCGAACTACGAAATGTCTTGGTTATCCTTCCAAACTAGTAGTCATAGTATTTGTTCTTCGTAGTATCTAAGCCGCATAAGCTTATCCTTACAATAAAAGGGCAGCCTGACGCACTAAAACTTCCACTATGCACGAATGATCTGAAAAATAGATGGACAACAAGCGTCTATTGTACATATCATCTTAATCGGCATTTGTGTAAGAGGTAGTTTCCACGGCTTGAACCAGGAGGTTCCTGATCGCATGGAAGCAACATTATCAGTTACAACAGAAAATTGAGACCATGATATAAAAGCAACTTTTATAGTAACTTCCTCAATACAAATAGCACTTTCTTTTCCTTGTGTACAAAGACAGATACATTATTCACATGAACTTGTTGAAGAGCACAATGGCAAGAGCTTTCAAGCTACTGTTAACACTTTATTCCAACATAAAATAACACTCTCAATAGTATTCGGTTTCACTCTGACAGCATACTATCCTAGGCCGGAGGAAGTATACACGAAACAATGCTCTCAGTAGTATTCATAATCACGTAGTGGTGGAAAGGCTCAGATTACATTGTATCCGGCCTCACTCCGACAGGTACTATCCTAGACCAGAGGAAGAAATCCTTGCTCGTCGAGCTAAGATGCTGACTTTGCTACACAAAATTATACAATGCTTACCTTATGATGCTTTATCTTCCTCTGTGATCCATTGAGGAAAGCTCGGTCGTCCCGAGTCAATTCTAATGAGATGCTCATCCTCGCCACCAGAATCATCGTTTGAGTCCTCTACTGTGTGACTTTCTTCCGTTGGTGCGCTTGGAAGTTGTATACGGATATCTTCATTATCTCCTTGCACTTGACCCTTCTGTTGGTAGATCCCTCGGACCTCGCAGAAACAAGCGTCTGTGCCCGATCTGATCGAACTTCTGGATATGATTGACTGTGAGAGGTTAGTTTTCGATAACCCAGGCCGTGAGAGGTTTTAACTGCACCAATTCCAGGAAAACTTCTCGGACGTCTTCTTGTGTTGCTTATCTAATAAACGGAAAAAAAGAGCGAGTGATCTTAGAAGCCAATACTGAAAACTGATGATTTCAACTGAATACAACTCAACAACAACAGACCCTATGTAATCCTACAAAGTGGAGTCTAGGAAGGCTAGAGTGGATCGAGTGTACGTAGAGCTTACTCCTATCTCAGAGGTAGAGAGGATGTTTTCGGTAGACCCTCCGCTCAAGGCAGTTCAGAAAAAGAAGTAACGGAAGTACAAGAAATAGCAGATAATAACAGGACAGATATGCATGCAACTCAGCGATGAATAAGACGAGAAGCCTCTCTTCAAGCCCATATTGCTGGTTGCAACCCGAGGGGCCGGGAAGGGCCGGGTGGAGGGTATGGGACAGAGGTGAGAGAGCAGGAGATATATTAGACGACCCCTTAAACTTGGCACGAGTTTTCACTTTGACACTTCAACTTGTAGCACTTCATTTTTATGTTGTCAAAAATGTATCTATTAAACACGCAAATTCGACAGTTCCAAAACCAAAAAAGTATAACGACATGGCATGCTTCGTCAAACAGTAAATAGCATTCTGGCCTAATTACATGCTGTTTTGAGCAGTTGCTCCATTCCCCGAAGCCTAACATTTAAGTAAACTCCGTTGTAGGCCCTTGCTTCAACGCTGACGTTTGGTGAAAGACTACGTTGCAAAATGGTATTTAAGATCACATCCAAAGACATTGTACGAAAAATGAAGTTACTACTAACCATGCTGCCGAAGATGTTTAGCTGCATTGCCCGGGTAGACATATTGGTTTCCTGTTGATCAGCCTGTTCCCCATCGTGTCTACATTGCATAGCCTTGTAAGTACTTTCTGGCCAGCCCATTAAACCTCCAAGTTCTCTACTAAAAGACCTCGAGGCATGATCCATCGAGTGCGTTAATAGGGAAGACGATCTTCTCTGGAGACCCCTGCCTGTCTGAAATCCCGCAACATCGAACATAATCACCCTTGCCCTCGTCTCGACTTGATACCTCGAAGGTTGATGCGAAAAACTAGCCGCATTGACACCTAATTTTGAGCCAAAAAAATACAAATTAATCAGAATTCTCTTAGATGAGGCTATGAATCGGAGAGGATTGATTTATGCATATAACTTAAGTCGCAAGTACTATCAATTTCCGAAGCAAAAAATATTTATTGCATATATGCCAACTTTAAGAGAGAATAAACTCGTCTAAGTACCACAAAAAAATTATTTTTAACAGGCATGTAAGTTTATAATCAAAGACAACATGGGAGGTAAGTATAAAAGGTGTTGTCAAAGTCGCACTTAAACCCATATATATATTTTTTTTCTCCATTTGCGCCCCTTTCCATTGAACCCCACACTTTATTTTAAGCTTAAAGCCTCAACATACTTTTGAGGTTTTTGCATTTTCGCTTTTGATAACGTTGAGTATAACCATGATTAAGGTAAGAAGTAACCTGATGTCTCTGAGTTGTGGAAGCTTTGTTGTAGATACAAGTACGACCACGAAGATGGACGAATGTGAATGCGTAAAGAACCCGAGACTTGGAGTGTGCAAGTGAAGGACTTAAAACACACCAACCCGACCCTAATCTCACACTTGAAGTGTAAAGATGAACCTTGGAACACAACAAAACAACCCCTACATTACACTTGAAGGGAGCCTATCTCTAGAGGGGCATTTTAGACATTTTAGCTTCTATTTTTGTAATGGCTATAAATAGAACCTTTTAGGTTTATTTTGATGAATATTGAAAGTTGTAGACACTCAGACATTTCTCTCTTGTGAGAAAGGCCCCTATGGCCGAACATTGTAACTAGGGATTTCAACTTGAGTGTGGAATCACTCGTGTTGGATTTAAGCTTGGAAACGTTCGATGCTTGGGAGATCGAAGTCCCTCTTGTGCCACGTAAGAGATAGGTCTTTGTTGAGTGTGGTGTTAAGGGTCCAAGAGTGGAATATGCTCTTGGGTTCTTGAGATTACATCATTTGTTCTTGTGTTAGTAAAACCGTGTGTCGTTGTTCTTATATTGTTGTTATCATCTTGTGTTAATCTTGTTCTTGTTCTTGTTGTTGCTGTTTTGGTGGACGTGATTAGACATGATATGGAGCAGTTAAAGCTTACCGAGGACATGATCCTAGATAGGAAGGTACGGAGGACGCGAATTAGGTTAGAGGGCTAGTGCGTGTGGGTGAGTCGTAGCTAGTAGATAAGAGCGCTTTGGCGTAGCCTTGCTAGTAGTCGTAGGGCTTTGTACATCGAAGAAAATAACAAATTCTGGAAAATCAGAATTCAGCTAACCTTGAGGGAAGCTCCAAGAAAAAAAGTGGAAATAACTACGCCAGGTCCAGCAAGTAAAATCATCTGTGCTGCACACCTCTGCATTCGGAGAAATAACCGTTTTAGTTAACCGATACACGTAAAATCAAATTTGACAAATTGAGTGAATCGGAGAATGCAAAAACCAGAAAGATACTGTTACAGATTACAGAAGCCAACTCGTGTAAAGCCGAACGCCATAATACAATTGGTGATAGAGGAAAAAAAAGGTGACACTTCTAATCGGGGTACATACTAGATCAAGGAGATTAACATCGAAGTGTACCGACAAAAGCTTCTCCAATTACAATAAAAATGTGAAAGGTCAATACGCCAGCAGATCCATACTATATATACGGTTATAAAACATGAAGAAGACATAACGCGTGACTTTAAAGTGAGAAGAATAGCATAACTTATGCTATAAACAACCATATGAACAAAACAAATAATCCAAGCAAGAAGGTGCACAAGCATAGGTTAACATTCAAAAAAAACACTATTTTTGGCGAATCCGACACACACCCATTAACATTTTTGACGAGTCCGAGCAACATAGGTTGAAAGTGCACAAGCATAACAACATACAATGTACATACATAGCAGGAAAAAATCATCGAGTTTCCCATAGTATCAGCATTCTACAAGCAGTAGAAAAAGCAAAAGGCTAGTGGTAACGCACCTTTATCTGGTGAATTTCCATTGAGAAAGCATCTCGAAAAGAAGAGCAGGAAGGAAACCCGCCAACAAAAGATCAGGATTAATGTTTGCCCCTGCGCGGATACCAAATACGGTTTACCAGGAACAGACATTTGATAGCAGAACAATTGACTGGTGGTATAATGGCGTTTCTAGTTGATACTTGATATAAAGAAATGAACTTACAGATACGGATACCATCTCCAATCCTTCCCAACCGATGATGTGTTCCATATTCTGCAGCGTAATTTATTATGTATATATCAGCATTCTAATAAATCACGTGTGAGACCGAGTAGTAGTTCAACCAACTCTAAAATGTCATCCAAAAAACAGTATAGTAAGCAAAATAACCCTTAACGATGAAACATACATTCAATTCCGCGGAGCCAAGCTGCAATCTTTCTTCTAAATTACATGGCTTTAAGGCTAAAAAGAGAAAGTGAAACTTACCCAGAACAGATAAGACAGTCAAGAAAGTAGGCTTGAGCTGCAGAATGGAACGCAAAATTAGCGGATGGAAGGAGAAGGATTAAAAAAAAAGTTACGGATTTTTGTTACGAAGGGGCTTTTGAGAGATACAGAAAAGTAAAATATTTCGTCAAACTAATATGTAAAGATAGCTGGACCGAATTCCACGGATGGTTGTGTTAGATGGACAGCCAATGTTAAAAAATTAGCCAAACAAACCATTTAAATCTTCCGAATACAGACAACTCATATAGTCAACCCGAACTAGTTTGGATCACTGCTGAGTTGAGTTTGACAAAAGATGAAGGAATTCCCCGAATTTAACTAAGTCATCAGATCAAACCAAGATAAAAAAAACAGATAAATAAACGATAACAATAAACAGGAAGAATTAGAGTAAGATGAAGAATCTCTCGAGGGTGTATAAAGATGAATCTAAGTAAGACCTTCAAACACAAAAGTATACTCCCTCAGTTTCAATTTGTTTGTTTTACTTTCCTTTATGTACATTTCAAAAGAATGTCTCTTTCCCAAAAACGAAGTCTTTCACCATTCCGTATAACAACAACAACAACAACAACCATGCCTCGATCACAAACAAGAAAGGGACGGCTATATGATTCCTCATTTCTTCACTTAACAAACTAAAAGGGCGTCTGAAATCTAAGTCTTTCACCATTCCGTACGACAACAACAACAACAAAACCCTCAATCCCAAACAAGTTCAATCCGTTAATTTTTTTAAAACATAATACGTTACTCCCAACGACGTTTATACTAGTTTTGCAAAGTTTTCAAAAAATATATTACTCCGATGAATTAATTTAAAAAGTGACTTATTTTGCTCAAAATTTTCCGTTCCACAAGTATGGTCTGGGAACGGTGAGATAGGTGAGACTCACGTAGAGTTTATTGTTATCATTACAGGGTAGAGAGACTATTTTCGATAGATCAACTTCTCACATCTTTAACTGACGCATCCGTAAAACTTATCTTCACATGCTCAAATAATCCCAGTGTTGCTTTCTCATCTTGTCGTCAATAGAGGCTACTCTAATGCACCTTGCTCCGTATATCTCTTCTAGTATACCACACATCTTTATCTCTACTACATTCATCTTCTCGTCGTGAACGTTCTTTACTACCCAATATTCACTTAGTATGAATAAATAGTACTTCTCTTTTTAGATTGTTCTTGTTAAGTCGTCGAGGGTCTATCAAAACCAACCTCTCTATCTCACCTCTAAAATCTATTCACTGTATCAATAACCGAGCCGGATCTGGTATATCATAAGGGATTTGCCTTTTCTATTGATTCCTGCGAATTGGATCAAAAACAATTCTCGAATGAGGCCAGGGATGAATCGAAAAAGGAATCTTTATTGGTTCTACCTCCTATTTTTTATGAAGAGAAATGAATCTTTTTCTCGAAGGATCAGAAAAAAATGGGTCCACATCTCCTGTGGGAATGATTTGGAAGATCGAAAACCAAAAATTATGAACTGTGTATACTTACCATTCCCAGACCCCCACTTTGTAAAAATATACTAAGTAACGACGTTGTTGACATGAAAAGCATGAGAATATGTTCCTCATTGCATTCTTCACAACCATCCAAATAATTTATTAAAGGCTCACATGAACTCAATAATTTCGATCAAATCCTTTTATATATCAACGAAAAAATTCATTTACAAATATTTCAATGTCAACTCAATCATTCTTATAAATCAACTCGTAATCCTTGAATATTTTGGTCAACTTTCAATTCTAGATACGTCTCTATCAACATATACATAATCATTAGTCATCAAGTAAACTTCAAATCATGACTATGTCTCGTATATCAATCATTAATGATCATAAGAAGCATAAACAATAGAAGAATGTCTAGAATGACATGAGAATATTTTCCTTATTGCATTCTTCACAACTTGACCCCTCTCCGGTATCCAACGTGGTGCCTCCGCAACGGCGGCCAAGGCGTATACCTTCTGCTGCTGCCAGAGTTCGTCGCTAACTGCCATTAATTATTGCACTTGCGGTTTATAGTAAAAACGATAGTACAATGCACTAAAGTTTCTGCTATGTGGAACTGGACCAAAAGGATATAACTTGAGGTGTGAGGCTATTAGTAAAAGGGACAATATGATTTTGTCGTTTGGGTGCATGCACTAAAACTGTCGTTATATACGAGGTCCACGAAAGTACAGAATAAGTAAAAAGTATAATACGGTGCGCTAAAACGTCCACGATATGCAGGGTTCAGAAAAGGATCTGACCACAGAAATCTAACTTAAAGCATTTAATAAAGGGATAATATGGTGTGTGACTGTGTGCACTAAAATTTCTACTATATATGGGGTCCAGGAAAAGATGGGATCTACCTTGAGGTTTCGGTAAAAAGTATAATATGGTGCGCTAAGACGTCCACTATATACAAGGTCTAGTAAAGTATCGGACCACAATAATCAAACTTGACAGGATCAGAAGGATCTAACCCGAGGCTTTTAGAAAGAAGGACAATATGTTAAACTAAAACTTCTGCAATATATGAGGTACAGGAAAAAACCGAACTTGTGATGCACCAAAACTATCTTTACGTGGGGTCCAGAAAAGGACAGAACCACAAGAATCTTACTCGAGGCTTTTAATATAAAGGAAAAGTTAATACACTACAACTTCCGTGATGTATGAGGTCCTAAAAAAGACGCAACCACAGGGCTCTAACTCAAGGCTTTACGTAAAAAAGAAAGTTTCGATGCACTAAAACTATCGCTATGCACGAAGTCCAAAAAAAGACCAGACCACAAGGATTAAACTCGGAGATTTTAGTGAATTACAAAAGAGGAAAATGATGGAATAATATTTGTGTGTTCAATTGTATACTATACATAACATATATATAGGAAATGACTAAATTCTAAGTTTTCTATACTTTTTATTTTGTAATTTTTTGGTCTTTATGAATGAGTCTTCATATGTTTGTGTTTTGTTTTTGGTGAGAATGAGCCTTGATGAAGTCAAGATTGTACCTCTAGTTTTTTATTCTATGATTATTTTAGAGATAAAAACATTCAGTACCCCTCGTACTATGATCAAAGTTGCTACGACACGCTCCGACTTCACAAGGATCCTGTTATCCCCCTGAACTCAATTTTAGCGTATTTTTGTCACATTTTTGTGTTGACACGACACCTTTATTACATAAAATGGGATCCGCGTCAAAGGACGTCAGGCTAAAAAGGATGACGAAAATACACTAAAATTTAGTTCGGGGGTAATAGGACCCCATAAAATTGGAGTGTGTCATAGCAAATTTGGTCATACTTCAGGGGTACTAGATGCTTTACTCATTATTTTATAATACGTTTGCTTAAGAGTCAAAAATACATCTAAAGTATCTTGATGTTCTGAGTTTCATATTTGAATGGACAGGTGTGTGAGTTTTCTATTTGAACTATTACCAACTATTCATCAAAACACGCGTCAACTGTTAATTGTTTGAGTTTCGTACTAGAACTTTCAGGTAGTAAAACTGAACGGTTGATAATTGATGTAGTTGGTGATAGTTCAGGTAAGAAACTCACACACCTGATAGTTTAGATGTATTTCTAACCATTAACTACAAATTTTATTTAGACACTCGAACTACAAAATTGTCATAGTATTATTCTTAGTAGTTTCTAAGGTGCATAAGCTTGTTATTACAATAAAAGCCAATCTGACGAACTAAAACTCCACTATGCACGGTATCTGAAAAATAGATGGACAACAAGCGTCTATTGTACATAAATCTTACTCTGCATTTGTATAAGAGGTTGTTTCCACGGCTTGAACCAGTGACCTCTTGACCTCCTGATCACGTGAAAGCAACTTTACCAGTTACAGCAGAAAATTGAGACCATGATATAACAGTAACTTTATATAACTTCCTCAATACAAATAGCACTTTCTTTTCCTTGAATACAAAGACAGATACATTATTCACATGAACTTGTTGAAGAGCACAATGGCAAGAGCTTTCAAGCTACTGTTAACACTTTATTCCAACATAAAATAACACTCTCAATAGTATTCGGTTTCACTCTGACAGCATACTATCCTAGGCCGGAGGAAGTATACACGAAACAATGCTCTCAGTAGTATTCATAATCACGTAGTGGAAAGGCTCAGATTACATTGTATCCGGCCTCACTCCGACAGGTACTATCCTAGACCAGAGGAAGAAATCCTTGCTCGTCGAGCTAAGATGCTGACTTTGCTACACAAAATTATACAATGCTTACCTTATGATGCTTTATCTTCCACTGTGATCCATTGAGGAAAGCTTGGTCTTCCCGAATCAATTCTTATGAGATGCTCATCCTCGCCACCGGAATCATCACTCGAGTCCTCTATTGTGTGACTTTCTTCCGTTGGTGCGCTAAGAAGTTGTATACAGATATCTTCATTATCTCCTTGCACTTGACCCTTCGGTAGTAATGTGGTAGATCCCTCGGACCTCACAGAAACAAGCGTCTGTACCCGATCTGATCGAACTTCTGGATATGATTGACTCTGAGAGGTCAGTTTTTTATAACCCTGGCTGTGAGAGGTTTTAACAGCACCAATTCCAGGAAAACTTCTCGGACGTCTTCTCGAGTTGCTTATCTAATAACCAAAAAAAGAAGAGCACGTAATCTTAGAAGCCAATACTGAAAACTGGTGATTTCAACTAAATGCAACTCAACGACAACATACCCTATGTAATCCTACAAAGTGGGGTCTAGGAAGGCCAGAGTTGATCGAGTGTACGTAGAGCTTACTCCTATCGCAGAGGTAAAGAGGATGTTTTCGGTAGACTCTCGACTCAAGGCAGTCCAGAAAAAGAAGTAACAGAAGTACAAGAAATAGCAGATAATAACCAGACAGATCCGCATGCAACTCAACGATGAATACGACAAGAAGCCTCTCTTCAAGCCCATATTGCTGGTCGCAACCCCGAGGGACCGGGAAGGGCCGGGTGGAGGGGATGGGATAGAGGTGAGGGTGTAGGACCCCTTAAACTTGGCACGAGTTTTCACTTTGACACTTCCCAATTTGTAGATCCGACCTATTGAACACTTCAATTTTATGTTGTCAAAAATATATCTATTAAACGCAAATTCGACAGTACCAAAACCAGAAAAGTATACAGACATGGCATGCTTCGTCAAACAGTAAATAGCATTCTGGTCTAATTACACGCTGTTTTGAGCAGTTGCTCCATTCCCCGAAGCCTAACATTTAAGTAAAATCTGTTGTAGGCCCTTGCTTCAACGCTGACGTTTGGTGAACGACTACGTTGCAAAATGGTATTTAAGATCATATCCAAAGACATTAGTAAAATAAATAAGTCACTACTAACCATGCTGCCGAAGATGTTTAACTGCATTGCGCGGGTAGACATATTGGTTTCCTGTTGACCAGCCTGTTCCCCATCGTGTCTACATTGCATAGCCTTGTAAGTATTTTCTGGCCAGCTCATTAAACCACCAAGTTCTCTACTAAAAGACCTCGAGGCACGATCCATTGAGTGCGATAATAGGGAAGACGATCTTCTCTGGAGACTCCTGCCCGTTTGAAATCCCGCAACATCAAATATAATCACCCTTGCCCTTGTCTCAACGTGATACCTAGAAGGTTGATGAGAAAAACTAGCCGCATTGACACCTAATTTTGAGCCAAAAAAATACAAATTAATTAGAATTGTCTGAGATGAGGCTATGAATCGGAGAGGACTTACACAAAAAACTTAAGTCGCAAGTACTATCAATTTCCTAAGCAAAAAATATTTATTGCATATATGCCAACCTTAAGAGAGAATAAACTCGTCAAAGTACCACAAAAAAGTTGTTTTTTAACAGAAACGTAAAATTCAAATCAAAGACCACATGGGAGGTAAGCATTAACCGGTGTTGTCAAAGTCGCGCTTAAGCCCTGAAACGACGCTCAAAACATGTTGAGCACTTTGCCTCGCTTAATGTGCACTTTAGTGTTGTCATCAATGCTAAGACATACTTTTCCTTGCCAACGAGCGTTCCTGAAGAGGCTACACTAAACAACTGATATTTCACTTTACCATTACTCGTTGTCCATATATTTGTTATTTGTACTTATAATTATTAGTCTTGGACTAAACTCATATATATGTATTTTTTCTCCATTTGCGCCCTTTTTCATCGAACCCCAGGCTTTATTTTAGCTTAAAGCCCCGACAGACGTTGAGGTTTTTGCATTTTTCGCTTTTGATAGCGTTGAGTATAACCATGATTAAGGTAAGAAGTAACCTGATGTCTTTGAGTTGTGGAAGCTTTGTTGTTCCCATGACGAAGGCAGTAACGCTGCAGGCGCTGAAAGAAGGCCTTCATGTGAACCATTAGCGTTAACAAATCCCACCAACAGAAAACCGATGGAATGGTGAGGTATTTCGAAACTTTCCCCTCTTATGTATACGCTCATAGTCGACCTTTCTGCAACGAGAGCTCTCATATCTTGCATTGTCGTCTTTTCAAACGTGTGAGGAAGCAAGACTTTCGCAAGAACAAGTGCACTTTCCTGCAGACACCAAGAAAACCTGCATGATTCACTGCTTCAAAAAGACGTAAATTCTAGTCACTCCCTCCGATTCATTTCATGAGGCGCTCTTCCCTTATTTGTTTGTTCCAAATAGGATGACATCTTCATATATTATGAAACAATTTAATGTTAAATTTCTTATTTTACCCTTACTGACATGCTTTTATAGAGACAAAATGTCATGGAACCGTGGTGTCCGGGCCATCTTGTGCGCCTCGACTAATTCCACGGGATACCTGCCACCTCCCACCAACAACAGGTACTACGTACCTTAATATGATTAAATCCTTGCTTGTCGAGATGTACTTGAGTTCTTATGTTTCTTCAATGTTAAAAGAATAGCGGAAGAACCATGCGTAATGGTAAGAATTTCAATAGGCGTTTATCCATATATTCCAAATATTTTTCACTTTATTTGGAATTTATGGAGTTGAAGTTGAAGATGGAGTTGAAAAAGTCAGCTCGGTGCACTAAAGCTTCCGCTATACGCAGGGTCCGGGGAAGTGCCCGACCACAAGGGTCTCTTGTACGCAGCCTTACCTCGCATTTCTGCGAGAGGCTGTTTCCAAAACTTGAACCCGTGACCTCCAATTCACATGACAGAAACTTTAATCTGTTCGGTAATAGGTTTTGCAAAGAATATTTGAAATATTAACGTTCATGTGTCGTTTCCAAATGAAGTAAAAGAAAACGAGAAAATGCGTTAAGTTAAAAATGATAATCATTCAAAATACCTGCCAAAAGAAATCTTCTATAGCTGGATCAGATCGGAGAGCAGTAAATATCCTCTCACTATCAACAGAAAAGCACAGCGCCACGGAGTCCATTATAATGTCGCAGATGTACGGCTTTCCCACAAGCACTTCATATAAACCTAGTGTACTCCCATGCGAAAAAGTTGGATGCAGTAGATACATATTACTTGCACTCTTACTCGACCACTATCAAACAGGATATCGTATTTGTCAGAAAGACGTTTTTGGCTAAAAAATTATTTCGCATAATACATAAACAAACTCTCGGACTTTGAGAGTGCATGTCTATCCACCTCAATTCGTCCCCATTGTGTCGATTGAACACTCCCAACTTACAAAATGATCATCTAGACACCTCCAAAATTTACGTGTCACGTCAGCATCAGGTGTCCACGAGACACAGTGGAACGAGTTGGAGAGTTAGTTGAGGTGTGCTCTCAAAACTAGAGTGCTTACTTGCTAGCAGAGGCCAAGTTTGTCTGTTTATGTATAGTGCCAAAATTATTAGGGAAAACGCTTTGTTTCCACCCTAAACTATACACGAAATTGCTGAGACACACCCGAACTTTAGGAAGGTCCTATTACCCCCTCGACTAATTAAAACCGTATTTTTGACAACCTAAGTGCCTACATGGCACATCAGTGAATCAACACACTGAAGGTCCATGTAGGCACACGTATGTGCCGCGTAGGCACGAAGGTTGTCAAAAATACGGTTTTAATTAGTCCAGCGGGTAATAGGACCTTCCTAAAGTTCGGGTGTATCTCAACAATTTCGCATATAGTTTAGGGTGGAAACAGTGCATTTTCTCCAATTATTATTGTAACGACTATTTCACTACTAGTTACCTTCACTACACCATTGGAAATTAGCCAAACTCTAGTTGCCCTTGATCCCTCTTCGTAGAGGGTTGCACCACGTGACTTCATTATCTCCTTTGTTGAACCAATTAGCGTCTTACGCACCGAAGGAGGTAAGGCTCCCAACAAAGGATTGACCCTAATCAAATCATGAACTTTTGGAAATTTAACCAGAGGTGGATTCCTTACAAGCCTTTTCAAATCAGTCTGCACGAAATACATAAAAAAAACAATATATCAACTATGAAATCAGATGTAATCACGTAACACAAAAGCAATGAAACTGGACTAGACGATTAGAAGGAAATGCTCACCTGAACAACATCGTGAAGATGCGTCATCTCTTTTTCCTCCAATATACCAATCTTCTCAAGATTATGAACATAATCAATCAAGTGATTCAACACCGCATAAGTAACTTGTCTGGTCTTCACAACTCGGATAACCTGAATATGTACTCCGTTTAGAACACGTAAATTACTCAAGAATTAGACAGGACATTGTCAACACGCTGAAGTTCATTTATACATATCGAAACCAGACAGCTTCATTCTTGATTTCAAACTACAAGCGTATGACCATGATTCAGACCTGCTAGTATTTTTACTCGACATGTTTGAGTCTAACAGGAAATATTTGAGATCATCGAGAGAGATTTGTCTTTGTATACCTGAGGAAACGAGACACGAACTTCTTCCAGAAACTTCCGTGCGTCCTCGCCTTCTTCCTCGCTTTCCTTGATAACAAGAGAAGCAATTTCACTCTCACCTGCCGACATAATTGCTTGCATAAGAAACTTCCAACTCAAATACACGTCATTCTTTTTCTTTTTCATTATTTTTTCTCTCATTTGTAAGGATTTTGCAGCTGAGAAAGCTTCCTCATAAAGATATATAAATGCACAAAACCACGAAAGTCACGCTGACGTTGAGGCTTTCATTAGGAAGCATCCTTTCTTCCCTTTCTTCAGGAAGAGAACGCGGAGGAGAATTTTTTTTAAAGAATAGTAGCTGTTTAACCGAATGTGTAACGTTGATCACTCATTAGTACCAACAGCACGATGACAAAATTCAGGATGCCACCTGAAGTTGGAACCTCATTTCATTCCCGTCTTGCCAAAAATCTATAGTTTTCAACATTTCTTAGTACTATCGTCACCAAAATAATGCCATATAGGCCATAACTCACCTTAAAGTATAGAAGAATATATTACTTGAATGCAATAGTTCCACGTCAACACAATTGCAGGTAGTCACAATCTAAAGAAGTTATCATTGGATAATTGTTTAGAGTAAACTGAACAATCGAGAAATCTCATATAAAAGACCTAATCAGAAGTCTTCATCGACTAAAAGTAAAAGTAGAAAAGCCAACATATAAGTGATGTCGTTAGACTACTCAAGATAATGGCGCTCAACCTTTGGAAAGAATTGGTCTAACTGAAGATGAGTAGGGAAAGTCGAGCATAATTAAAAAGAATCACAACACGCTGAAAAGGAATGTTCTAATAAGTTGCTATATAGAAATCATTACTAGTTACTTACCGATGAATTCATTAAGTTGCTGTCGTGCAGTTCTATGCGCCCGGAGAAATCCAGCACAGATATAACATGCAGACTCTAATCGCTCAACACTGAAATATGTAACAAGCTTTCGGGGGACAAAACTTGTTTGAAGAAACTTGTAATAATTTGGGATATGAACATAAGATCTTAAACCCTTCCAATCACATAGGGGCTCATGAGATACTACGTCAATTGCTTCCTCCACGGATAGCATTAGAAGATTTGCTATAGTTTGCGGGATCCTGCCTTCATTGAGCATTTCCCAGTACGCCGCTTGAACACCTGGAAACATAATTTCTCTTTCAGCCATCAAATTTGAATATGCATGATCAGATTTAACACACGAAAGTAAACACACGAAAAAATCAAGAGGATTTAACATATAATATAACATTTCTTCACATGTTATCAGAGTCGCGGTGATCAGATCTACTTAGTGAAGTGCTTAAAAGATACAGAACAAATCACAAACAACTGAGATGTAATCTTCTCACCATTTAGCAGGCGGATCCGAATATCTTTTAAATGCATATGGTCCACATTATCACCATTTTCAGATGAACTATGAGGATGCACTGGTTCACCCCCCACGTCATTTAGGCTATTAATGTATCTTTTAACAGTTGGCCAGTCGGCGCGTCCTAGTTCCTCATCGTCTCCAAGATCACCAAATGCTTCCAGCGCTTTATTCAACATCTTGTATTTTGTGTAGTTCAATATGCGCTTCTGCAATGAGATAAAACTAAGTTATCGAAACAGCACAGGCAGTAAACATGGTGAACTGATGGTAAATGAGCTAGCATAGATGGATAGAGATGAATAATTAATTATCCCATCTTTCACCCATTTTACGTAGTTGATAGATGGGTTGGATGACCTATGTTGCTCGGACTCTTCAAAAATGTCAGCGGGTGCGTGTTGGATTAGCCAAAAGTAGTGTCTTTTTGGAAAATCCAACACGGGTGCAGCATCAAAAGTGAAGAGTCCGCGCAACATAAAGTAGTGTCTTTTTGGAGAACCCAACACGGGTGCAGCATCAAAAGTGAAGAGTCCGCGCAACCTATGTTGCTCGGACTCTTCAAAAATGTCATTGAATGCGTATCGGATCCTTCAAAAGTAGTGCATTTTTGGAGGATCCGACACAGGTGCGGCATCAAAAGGGAAGAGTCCGCGCAAGTCGCAACTAGGTTGGATCTAATAGTGTCTACCTAGACCAACCATTTACTCCGATAACACCCCATAAAGAAATCAAAACCCATTTTTCCACCTCTTAGGCTCCAACAAGGACAAAATAGTACCACGTCAAAATCTATCTACCTTTGCTGCCGATTGCTTATCCATTCCCAGAAAATGTAATGCAAACTGTGTGGTTGAGCCATTGATGATTAGCGTCAAAAATACAACCCCACCAGTCAAGAAAACGAACTGCAAGAGACGAAAGCCTGTAAGGCTAGAAAGATATAGCTTAAAGATAATTAAATATAAAAAACTTCAAATTTGTTGGATTTCCGATTAGCTCATTACTTTTTTTACTTACTAGAGTTCCAGTACCAGAACTGATGTATTGAGAGCCATCACTCGAACGCTGAAACCAGCCAAGAAGGAATAGTTTTACAAACAAAGACACACTTACGTAAGAAATTTTTGCAAAAATTAAGGAACGATAAGGCTTGGAGAGAGCATCTGCACGTAGTTACCTTGACTGACAATGAAAGAGACAACGCTACGGCACCTCGAAGGCCACCCCATACAAGAATAAAAGCTTCTTTCCAGTCCAAACCGTAGCCAAAGTATCGCAAAAATGGATACAATACACCAACAACAACGGCTCGCGAGACAAGGACAAGCACATAAAGAAGGACGAGGTAGCCCCACGAATTATCTGAAACCCCACGAATGAGAGTCCGTTTGAGTGTAAAAGACTATGACAAGAAATAGAACAGAAACTATCAATACCAAGTTCATTTTGAAAATATCATTTGCAGGCAAAATCTACAGAAAATAAATATATATTAAATGTAACACAATAAAATACAAAAAATAGATATGAAGACTTCTGACTTCTTAAGTCAAATGTCATTTTAGCAGAAGTACCGTAGATTTTGAAAATATCTTCACCACCAAGAATTCCTTCAGCTATGACGACACCACTGCAGAAAAAGATACAAAATGAGCAAGTGGGTTTTCGGTTTCATGGGATAATTTTATAAGAACAAGCATCAGTTCTATTCCGATAAATACTATAGCCAACTGAGTTTTAAATGTACATGAACGCCTAAAATAACTTCCATCAAAACATAATTCTACTCAACAGTGCTTTTATTTTTCTCATGGTAAAGGATGAAAGTCCCCAAACAGTGAAGCTAAGGGAGTGCCTCCCCCGTTCCCAGTGCAACACAAACTAACTTACAAAAAGAACAGTGATAAACCTAGAAACATCATCCATAGCAACATAGTTTTCTCTGACTCGAGACACATTAAGCATACAAAAGAAGAACTTAAGCAATCTATTTGGAATCCTAAAGTGCCGAGGAAAATGTGTTTTTTCACATGGTTAGTGTTTCGAGGGGTGATATTGACGACAGAAAACCTTAGGAAAGAAAAGTTGTGTGCATTAACTGGTTCTACCTATGCAAAGAGGCAGTTGAGGAGGTAGATTATCTTTTACTACATTGCAGCCTGGCCACGAGACTATGGTCGGATATGTTTAGCTAGTTTGGTATATCTTGAGCGATGCCTACGTCTGTGAAGGACTTATTGTTTAAACCAGGAAGATGCAGGACAAAGTGCAGCACATGGAATGTTGTTCCTTTGACTTTGATGTGGATCACCAGGAGAGAGAAACGAGAGGACTTTTGAACGGGTAGAAATGAGATTTAGGCAGTTGAGGAGAAGCCATTCCCTTATTTATTTTTGGTGCAGCCATGTAGTTCCGGGATGTATAGAGGGTTGGTTTATTTTTTGTAGAGAACCATATCGTTTTGTAGGTTCTTTACTTTTTGGTATACTTCTCGTATACAACCAATTTTGGCCTTTTGATTAGTATAATTTTTTACCTAATCAAAAAAAGATTTAGAATGACGAAACATTCAGCGCTGTCAGCCTAAATTCTTCTAAGCAACATAGCCATTAAAGGACCTCCGAAAGTAGTAGTACCAACATCTATCGTTAATAACGACCAAATCAACAGAGTTGATAAGAAAGCTAAATACATACTTACCTTAAGATAAAAATTAATGTATTTGCAATATAGGAAACCATTTCCCTGAAACAAAGGTGAGCTCTGTATTAAAAGCCAAAATCAAGTTGTTTTAAACAGTATATAATACGCTTGAGACCTATTGCACACACAAATAAAAAAAACATGTCATGCTACATCTTAAGACGTTCAAACATGTCATGCTACATCTTAAGACGTTCAATCATGCGGATAGTGATGTAGGAAGGTAAGACAAATCTTACACCAGATATATAATGCAATGTTGTAGATAATGTTACCCAATTCCAGATTAGATACTCTAAATGGTTTTGTACAAAAAATTTCTGAAGTAATGAAGTGCTCAACTCAAAACAAGATGAGAAAAATAAGTCGATATCTAGGCATGTGATGAGGAGGGGCACGGATGCCCCGGTTCGGAGGTG
This sequence comes from Capsicum pubescens, assembly GCA_030864215.1. Classification (NCBI taxonomy): domain Eukaryota; kingdom Viridiplantae; phylum Streptophyta; class Magnoliopsida; order Solanales; family Solanaceae; genus Capsicum; species Capsicum pubescens. The sequence goes on from CM061538.1 coordinate 42,964,376, forward strand.
CGAGAGGTTAGCTATGGATGGTTTCAGGCGGGACAGAGATAGGCCGAAGAAATACTGGAGGGAGGTGATTAGACATGACATGGAGCATTTACAACTTACCGAGGACATGACCCTAGATAGGAAAGTTTGGAGAACACGAATTTGGTTAGAAGGTTAGTGCGTGCGGGTGAGTCATAGCCAGTAGTAGCCTTGCTATTAGTTGTAGGACCTTTCATATAGGATGGAGTCTCTCATTAGGTGGGTTGGGGGAGGTGGGAGTTTGCGGTTTGTTAGTGTATCGTACTACTTTGTGGGTGCCTTATTTCTGTTATTTCATCTTGTCGCATGTTTTATTCTGTGTATTGAGCCGGAGGTCTAGCGGAAACAGCCTCTCTACTTCTTCGGAGGTAGTGGTATGGACTGCATACATTTTATCCTCCCCAGACCCCACTAGGTGGGAATTCACTGGGTATGTTGTTGTTGTTGTTGCTGTGTTGTTGGATCAGACTCGGTAGGTTCTAATGAAATTACTGCTTTTTGTCTTACGAAGGGCCGGTCATATCATAACGTCTAGCGCCAGAAAGAAAGTCCCGTATCTGTTGTTCAATTACGATATCAAATAAGAAGGTTTGTAAAATTTACCAGAAGTGATGCAAGCTTTGTTGACTCTCACCCTTGAAAGCAGTTTTAGCTACAGCTGAGTAGAACCTGTTAGTGCATGTCGTATCAATACGAGTTTGTTTCCCAGCTGTAGAAAGAGTATCGAAAGATCGACTTTAACACTTACATCCCTAAAGTCATCACAGTCAAGACACCAGAGATATCAGCCCCTTGTTGCGCCTGTTCCATGGTTCGAAGCAAGTCAATAAACTTTACTTTTTTCTTTTCTCCACACGATTAGCCTAAAGTAGTCGATAACAGATAAAGTTTCCCATCCCAATACAAATAAATGGCGGGCAAAGCTATTTAAGCATGCAAGATTGGAAGGGTACATACTGTGAAGTAAGAAACATAGCTCACGGCAAGAGTCAGGCTGATCTCAATCACCGTGTCGTTGAAAATGAATCTCAGCCATAAAACGGAAGCCATTCCAAAAGCAATACCAACGCCGACTCTGGACAACAGAAACCAGAACTTATCAGACTACTTCCCACTGGCAGATAACCAATATTAAATGCAAATATACGTACGCCCCAAGGGAAACTTGTACTAGGAATTTGATGACAGCTCCCCAGTTAAAGGTCCAACCAGTTACGATCCTTAAAAGTAGCTGATAGACAACAATTGCCGTCCTGAACGAAAAAGAGGGGTTATGGCGATGATGACGGAAATAGGATACAGTTCATGAAATTCCACTTATCCTCGGAAATTACGCGTATTCCAATCTCTCTATGTAAGCAACATACATGTTTCCGATAAGAGGAAATTACCCGTCATTCATCAATGACTCGCCTTCGATTATCGTACCCAACTTCTTGCTGGCACCAAGCTCCTTCAGAAGGGCTACAACGGCCACAGGATCAGTAGCGCTTAGAAGCCCACCAAGCAACAACGATGTTGACCAGCTCCAGTTATAAGGAAAAGCAATCTACATTTGTCACTAATTTCAGATGCTTCCACCGAAGAAAACAACAACAACAACAACATACCCAGTGTATTCCCACATAGTGGGGTCTGGGGAGGGTAAAATGTACGCAGTCCATACCACTACCTCCGAAGAAGTAGAGAGGTTGTTTCCGATAGACCCCTGGCTCAGGACAAAAAACGGTAAATAAAGTCGTAATAAAATATGAAACAAAATGAGGGAAGTGAGGTTGAGATGGTTTGGGCATGTGACGCGGAGGGGCACTGATACCCCAGTTCGTAGGTGTGAGAGGTTGACTTTGGATGGTTTTAGGCGAGGTAGAAGTAGGCCGATGAAATACTGGAGGGACGTGATTAGACATGACATGGAGCAGTTACAGCTTACTGAGGACATGACCCTAGATAGGAAGGTACGGAGGACGCGAATTAGGTTAGAGGGCTAGTGCGTGTGGGAGAGTCGTAGCCAGTAGATAAGAGCGCTTTGGTGTAGCAAGAGCGCTTTGGTGTAGCCTTGCTAGTAGTCGTAGGGCTTTGTACATCGAAGAAAATAACGAACTTTCGAAAATCAGAATTCAGCTAACCTTGAAGGCAGCTCCAAGAAAAAAAGTGGAAATAACTACGCCAGGTCCAGCAAGTAAAATCATCTGCGCTGCACACCTCTGCGTTGGGAGAAATAACTGTTTTAGTTAACCAATACATGTAAAATCAAATTTGACAAATTGAGTGAATCACAGGATGCAAAAAACAGAAAGATAATGTTACAGATTACAGAAGGCAAATCGTGTAAAGCCGAATGCCATAATACAATTGGTGATAGAGCAAAAAAAAAAAAAGGTAACACTTCTAATTGGGAAACATACTAGATCAACGAGATTAACATCGACCTGTACCAACAAAAGCTTCTCCAATTACAGTAAAAACGTGAAAGGTCAATATGCCAGCAGATGCATACTTGGTCAGCGATTAAAGATGAAAGCATCTCATTCTAAAGGGTCAGCAATATATAAGGTTCTAAAACTTGAAGAAGACATAATGTGTGACATTAAAATGAGAAGAATAGCACAAGTTATGATATAACAACCATATGAACAAAACAAATATTCCATGCAAGAAGGTAAAAGTTGAAAGCTAAGTTGCGGGGACTCTTCACTTTCAGTGCCGCAGCCGTGTCGGATTCTTCAAAAATACATTATTTTTGGCTAATCCGACACACACCCGATAATATTTTTGATGAGTCCGAGCAACATAGGTTGAAAGTGCCAAGCATAACAACGTATGTACATACATAGCAGGAAAATGTCATCGAGCTTCCGATAGTATCAGCATTCTACAAGCAGTAGAAAAAGCGGAAGGCTAGTGGTAACGTACCTTTATCTGGTGAATTTCCATTGAAAAAGCACTCTCGAAAAGAAGAGCAGGAAGGAAAACCGCCAACAAAAGATCAGGATTAATGTTTGCCCCTGTGCGGATACCAAATACAGTTTACCAGGAACAGACATTTGAGAGCAGAACAATCGACTAGTGGTATAACGGGTTAATGGCGTTTCTAGTTGATACTTGATATAAAGAAATGAACTTACAGATACGGATACCATCTCCAATCCTTCCCAACCGATGATGTGTTCCATATTCTGCAGCGTAATTTATTACGTATATATCAGCATTCAAATAAATCATGTGTGAGACAACGTAGTAGTTCAACCAACTTTAAAATGTCATCCAAAAAACAGTACAGTAAGCAAAATAACCCTTAAAGATGAAACAAACATTCAATTCCGCGGAGCCAAGCTGCAATCTTTCTTCTAAATTACATGGCTTTAAGGCTAAAAAGAGAAAGTGAAACTTACTGCAGAAGAGATAAGACAGTAGGCTTGAGCTGCAGAATGGAAGGCAAAATTAGCCGATGGAAGTAGAACGAATAAAAGAAAAGTTACGGATTTTTGTTATGAAGGGGATATTGAGAGATAGAGAAAAGAGTAGAGGATAACAAAGTAAAATATTTCATCAAACTAATATCCAAGGAGGGTTGTGTTAGATGGACAGCCAACGTTAAGAAATTAGCCAAACGAACCATTTAAATCCTTCGAATACAGACAACTCATATAGTCAACCCAAACTAGTTTGGATCATTGCCGAGTTGAGTTTGACAAAAGACGAAGGAATTCCCCGAATTTAACTTAGTTAGATCAAACCAAACAAAAAAAAACTGATAAATAAACAATAACAATAAACAGGAAGAGTTAGAGTAAGACGAAGAATCTCTCGAGGTTGTACAAAGATGAATCTAAGTGAGACCTTCAAACACGAAAGTATACTCCCTCAGTTTCAATTTGTCTTTTGTCTGTTTTACTTTCCTTTTTGTCCGTTTCAAAAGAATGTCTCTTTCCCAGGGTCGGCTATATGAATCCTCATTTCTTCACTTAACAAACTAAAAGGGTGTCCGAAAAACAAAGTTTCACCATTCCGTACGATAACAACAACTACGTTTCAATCCAAAATAAGTACGGGTTGGCTATATGAATCCTCATTTTTCACTTAACAAACTAAAAGGGTGTCTGAAGAACGAAGTCTTTCACCATTCCGTACAACAACAACAACCATGCCTCGATCCCAAACAAGAAAGGGTCGACTATATGAATCCTCGTTTCTTCACTTAACAAACTAAAAGGGTGACTGAAAAACGAAGTCTTTCACCATTCCGTACAGCAACAACAACCATGCCTCGATCCCAAACAAGTAAGGATCGGCTATATGAATCCTCATTTCTTCACTTAACAAACTAAATGGGTATCTGAAAATCTAAGTCTGTCACCATTTCGTACAACAACAACAACTACTATGCTTCAATCCCAAACAAGTAAGGATCGGCTATACAAATCCTCATCCTTTACTTAACAAACTAAAAGGGTGTCTCAACAACGAAGTCTTTCACCATTCTGTACAGTAACATCAGCCATGCCTCGATCCCAAACAAGAAAGGGTCGGCTATATGAATCTTTCGTTTCTTCACTTAACAAGCTAAAAGGGTGTCTGAAAAACTAAGTCTTTCACCATTCTATACAACAACAACAACAACAAAATCTTCAATCCCAAACAAGTTCGGGTCGACGATATGAATCTTTCATTTCTTCACTTAACAAGCTAAAAGGGTGTCTTAAAAACTAAGTCTTTCACCATTCCATACAACAACAACAACAAAAAACCCCTCAATCCCAAACAAGTTCGGGTCGGCTATATGAATCTTTCATTTCTTCAGTTAACAAGCTAAAAGGGTGTCTTCAAAACGAAGTCTTTCACCATTCTATACAACAACAACAAACCCCTCAATCCCAAACAAGTTCGGGTCGGCTATATGAATCTTTCATTTCTTCACTTAACAAGCTAAAAGGGTGTCTGAAAAACTAAATCTATCACCATTCCATACAAAAACAACAACAAAATCTTCATCCCAAACAAGCTCAAATCATAATATAATCATGCTAAATAAACAAATAAAAAAGTCAAAACTTCCAATAACAGTTCTAATAGAGATCAAAGAAAGAAAAACCAACCTAAAGCACCAAGACCAAGACCAAGAACAAGCAAAGCAACAGAATAAGGTACTCTAGTACCCCTCAATACATGTCTACAAGCAATTCCCAATAACAAACTAATCCCAACAAATATCACAGCATTTGTAGGATCTGAACCAGAACTAAAAGGGTGTCTGAAAAACTAAGTCTTTCACCCTTCCGCACAACAACAACGACAAATCTCTCGACCCCAAACAAGTTGGGATCGGCTATATGAATCCTCATTTCTTCACTTAACAAACATGGTGTGTGAAAAACTAAGTCTTTCACCATTCCATACAATAACAATAACAACAAAAGTAAAAAGGTGTTTGCAAAACTAAGTCTTTCAGCATTCCACAAAATAACAACAACAACAACAAAGTAAAAGGATGTTTGCAAAACTGTCTTTCACCATTCCATACAACAACAACAACAACAACAACAACAAAAGAAGGGAAGCTCGGTGCACTAAGCTTCCGCTATGCGCAGGATCTGGGGAAGAGCCCGAGCACAAGGATCTATCGTACGCAGCCTCACCTTACATTTCTGCAAGGAGCTGTTGCCAAGGCTTGAACCCGTGACTTCCTGATCACATGGCAACAACTTTACCAGTTACTCCGAGACTCCCCTTCATACAACAACAACAACAAAAAAAAAAAACAAACTAAAAGGGTGTCTAAAAAACTAAGTCTTTCACCATTCCATACAATAACAACAAACCCCTCAATCCCAAACAAGCTCAAATCATATTATAATCATACTAAATAAATAAATTAGCTAGATCAAAGAAGGAATAACCAACCTAAAGCTCCAAGACCAATGCCAAGAACAAGCAAAGCCACAGAATAAGGTACTCTAGTACCCCTCAATACATGTCTACAAGCAATTCCCAATAACAAACTAATCCCAACAAATATCACAGCATTTGTAGGATCAGAACCAGAACTTTCAGCTGTAGTTGACTCCTCCATCACTCTATATGGTGTTGTTAGTACTATTGACTCCATCATGTAATCAAATAACTGTTGCAAATTCAAGAATCTTGATGCTTTTTTCATTTTTGATTTTTTTGCAATAATTATTAAGAATTCTTGAAGTTCTTTAACATCAAATAAGCTATCAACTATCTATATCTTCTATATATATTATAAAACAGAGGATGAAGCACAGGAAGAATCCACGTGGCAAGCTATTGTTAAGCCACGTGGCAATTCTTAGGACAAAACTATTAAGTGTTTGTAGTAAAAATTTTGCATTAAAGAATATTAAAATTTGAATTTGAAAATAAAAGAGTCCTTACTAAGCTCTAAAAATTAATTGATGACTCTTTTCAATCCAAAAGATAGACGTAAAAAGAGGGCCTGAGTAACTTTTAAGTATATAATATTAAAATATTAATAGGGTCAATTTTAAATTGTTAGATGAAATTTGGGGATAGTTATTAGTTTTAACTTTTAAAAAAGAAAATTCATCACGTTGTTGTGGAGAATTATTAGGAATGTTTTAGTTATTAATTTTAAAATTCAAAAAATAAAATGCATTAGTTAAGATGGTGGAGATTTTTTAGGATTGGTTTAATGCCCTATTTTAATCAAACACGTTTTTTTAAAAGAAAATAAGTGAAAGATTTAAAATTTAAATTAAAATAATAACAATAGTAAATTAGAATCTTGAATTTAAACTATAAGATAATTATAATATTTTAAAATATTATCTTTCTAACGAATTGACATCACATTCAAACTATAAGATAATCATAATATTTTAAAATCTTATCTTTCTAACAAATTGGCATCACATTCAATTTTGAATTTGAACTCTTACTATTTCATAATAATAATAATCTATAAATAAATAATAATATAAAATATAGTTAAATTTATTTCATTTATATATTAAAAATATTATCATTAATAATAATAACAATGATAATAATTTAAAAACAAATTGCAGTGGTGGTAGTACATAGTTATAGTGATATAAGGAAAAAGTAAAAAAAAAAAAAAAACGTGGTAAATTTTTTTAAAAAAAAATATGCGGATTAATGATTTTGATTTCAAATATTTCTTTTAATTCAAATATATACATTATAAGATAAGTATGTATCGTATTTGAAAAAATATGGATAAGAAAGAACGATAAATTGATCCTCTTTTAACAAATAGATATTATATTTGATTTGAATTTGAATTAAGATGAAGTTTACATTGGAATGGAGTTCTATTTTCTTAATCTCTCTTATATATCTATATAATCGGTAGTAGTAATAGAAGCATTAGTCAGTAGTAGTACATAGTATATAGAACCGAGGACTCTCGGTGACCACTCTCGGATCCAACAAATACATCAAAATCAGTCCACAAGTTCAGATATCCAACTATAAACTCTTAAAAATTAAATTATTTATTTACCGATTCAAATCAAATTTAGATATATTTATGTATTAAAATATTATTTACCTGTACAAATATAATTACACAATTAGTTTAAATTCTTAAAAAATCAAAATTAATTATCAAAATTTAAAATTAAAATTTGACAAATATTAGGACCCGTTTGGTCATAGATTTCCTAAGTATTTTTGTGAGAGAGAAATTTGATAAATAATGTTTGGTCATATAATTTATTATTATTATTATTTTGATAAATATTTTTTGACAAATAATTTAAATTCATAATAAATACTAAAAAATATAGGTCAAATTTTATTTTTTGTGAATTCTTAAAAGTAAAATATGTTTTTTAAATACAATAATCAAACATATAGTAAAACTTCATTTCAATTTTCATCCAAACCCTAACTAAATCTTTATAAATAATATTAAATTAAATATTACTATTATTTTTAGTATTTTTACTCGAATTGTTTGAGTCTAACAGGAAATATTGAGCTGATTGAGAGAGATTTGTCTTTGTATACCTTCCGTGCATCCTCGTCTTCTTCCTCGCTTTCCTTGACAACGAGAGAAGCAATTTCACTCGCACCTGGAGTCATAATTGCTTCCACAAACTTCCGTGCATCCTCGTCTTCTTCCTCGCTTTCCTTGATAACGAGAGAAGCAATTTCACTCTCACCTGAAGTCATAATTGCTTCCATAAGAAACTTCCAACGCCAATACATATGGAAGTGGAATCTTTCGTAAGGATTTCGCTTCCTCATAAAGAGATACGAAAAGAACAAAGCCACGAAAGTTATGATAACTTCGAGGCTTTCATAGCGGATAGGCTCAAAAAAAAAACACGGTAAATTTTTTTTTTTTTTTTTGGAAAGTGTTGAATTTATTTAAAGTGTTTGGATAAAAGTGTTGAAATTGAAAAAAAAATTATTGATATGTTTAATAAATAATGCTTTTAAATATATTTTTTTTATCAAAATGATTGAAATACCTTTTAGCTATTTAATAATATATAGAATTGATTATTATTAATTTTTATTGTTAAAATGATTTAAATTAAAATATATTTATATATATATATATATATATATATATATTTAAAAATTATTTTCATGAATGACTATTAATTTGTGTGCTAAAATAATATTTTTTGTAAGAGTTTAAGTGTTGAATGTTTGTGTTTGAAAAAAAAATAGTTATATATTAAAAGATTATTTGTTTCTTCATGGTTACGTTAAAATTTTGTATCATTAAGGTGCAATTTACGATACTTTTATTTTCTTATTAAATTTGACTTGTTGCTTTTAACCTTTGACAATAATATTAATATATAGGATAATATTATATATATATATATATATATATATATCGTATCACGTGTTTTATTATTTTCATGTCACTTGAATTTAACAAAACACCTGGTTTCTAATTTTCAATTCAACTTTAATGCGGATAAAAAAAATATTACTCTGATTCATTATTAATAACACTACCAAAAAAAAATATTGATGGACTCTATTGATTTATTTATAATATTTTATAGATTCTTTTTGCGTAAAAATATGTGAAAACTATAAACAATAATTATAACAACAACAACGAATGTCCATGATTCTTAATGTATATAAACTGTAGTTGAAGAATATAAAAACAAATAATAAAATTAATTTTTTTTTTATCTATTCAGCATTTTGTAATTAAATGATATGTAAAAAATAAAATTAAAAGGTTAAAATGAAGTGTCAGAATAAAAATGGAAAATAAATTAAAAGGATTTTTAGAGAAATGAAAGTGTGGTGTGTGAGCGAAGGTAGAGAAGGAGAATTAGGGTTAAAGGTAAAATTGGAATAAGTTATAATTGTAAGGGACACAAAGGTAATTTAAATGGTCAACTTAAAGTTTCCCAAAAAAAAAAGCTCCTATTTGCAATTTCTTGTTTTTGGCTTTAAAAAAAAAGGCAAAATTAACTTTTTTTTAAGCTATATTAAATATTGCCAAACACCAATTTAAGTAAAAAAATAACTTATAAGTTATTTTGATCAACTTATAAGTTAATTCAAACACCCACTAAGGGGTCGTTTGGTAGAATGTATAAGAGCAATTCAAAATATAGTGTATTAGTATTACTTATGCTTGTATTAGTTATGCATGTATTATTTTTTATACATTGTTTGATTTGATGTATAAGAAATAATACATCTTACATAATTTCTATAAAAGAAATGTTCGTTTACAGAAATACCCTTCCTTGATTTTGTACATTTTTTTTGCAATAATTTTTTTTTGTCATCTCAAATATAATTAGAATTGTTGAACTAGTATATAGAGGTTTCGGATTAATTGAAAGACCTTCGTCTTTGCGCATGAGATATTATGCCAACGGATTAACGTAGTCGAAATAAAAATAAAATATAAGAAGTAAAATTAAGAAATAGTCTCAATTTTTTTTTTAATCTTTTTAAAGACCCTCGAAGCAAAGCAAAATATGTTACAATTATTTATATCAATTATTCATTGTTGCAGATTAAAATGGTGGGAAAAAAAATTGTGAAATGTTTTGAAAAGATTCACTATTGCAAATTAAAATGGCGGGAAAAGAAATGGTGAAATATTTTGAGAGGGAAATTGAGGGGTATTAAGGTCATTTAATAAGTTAATGCATGTATTAAAGACTTTGCATTACTAATACATAGAAAATGGATGGTATTAGTAATACACAATAGAGTGTATAACTAATACTTGCATTAGTTATACATTAATTAAAAATTGTACCAAATAAGGTATTCATAATACACATTAATTAATACATGTATTATTTTTATCAATACACTCAACCAAACGACCCCTTAGGATTCTTCGTAAAATCTTTTTCCTTTTTTCCTTTTCTTCGGGAAGAGAAAAAAAAAATGTACGAAGTAGCTGTTTAACCCAATGTGTAACCTTTTATCACTTATTAGTACCAAAGATATACAGACAAAAATTGGCTAAAAATGTGGCTGAAAAAAAGTAATTGAAAAAAAGTTCTTTAAAAGTGTTGAATTTATATATATATAATATTTTCATGAATGAATATTAATTTATGTGTTATAAAACTTTTTTTGGTTAAAAAATTTAAATCATTAAGCAAAATATATATGTTACTAATCATTATAATTACATTAATAGATAAATAGTTGATCACAAATGATACTATTTGTTTGATAAAAAGACTTTTAATTAGAAAACATATTGCTCGTTGATTGAATAATGACTGTCACTATTAAAACATTGGCGAATATGAATGTTGTGTCGTGAAATATAGATGGACCATTCACTAATCGTCCATGAAGCTGTATATCTTGAATGAATATTCTCCATATATTTTGGTTGGTGAATTATTATTTTTTATTAGAGAAATTCATATGTTTGTTCAAATTTAAAAGAATCTATTAAAGAAGGAATATCTTGAATGCAATATTTCAACTTCAACACAATTGTAGGTAGTCACAATCTGTGGCGGATCCAGAATTTGGCTCGGATTACATTGTGTCCGGCCTCACTCAGACAGGTACTAGCCTCTACGAGAGGAAGAAATCCTTGCTTGCACAAAATTACAGAATGCTTGCCTTATGATGCTTTATCTTCCTCTGTGATCCATTGCGGAAAGCTTGGTCTTCCCGAATCAATTCTTATGAGATGCTTGTCCTCGCCACCAGAATCATCGCTCGAGTTCTCTATTGCGTGAGTTTCTTCCGTTGGTGCGCTCGGAAGATGTATACTAATATCTTTATTCTGATCTCCTCGCACTTGACCCTTCTGTCGTAATGTGGTAGATCCCTCGGATCTCACAGAAACAAGCGTCTGTGCCCGATCTGATCGAACTTCTGGATATGACCGACTGTGAGAGGTCAGTTTTTGATGACCCTGGCCGTGAGAGGTTTTAACTGCACCAGTTCCAGGAAAACTTCTCGGACGTCTTCTTGTGTTGCTTATCTAAAAAATAAAAAGAGCAAGTAATCTTAGAAGCCAATACCGAAAACTGATGATTTCATCTGAATGCAAGTCAACAACAATTACCCAATGTAATCCTACAAAGTTAGGTCTAGGAACGCCAGAGTGGATCGAGTGTACGTTGAGCTTACTCGTATCACAGAGGTAGAGAGGACGTTTTCGTTAGACCCTCGGCTCAATGCAGTCCAGAAAAAGAAATAACAGAAGTACAAGAAATGGCAGATGATAACAGGGCAAATCTGCATGCAACTCAGCGATGAATAAGACAAGAAGCCTCTCTTCAAGCCCATATTGCTGGTTGCAACCCCGAGGGGCCGGGAAGGGCCGGGTGAAGGGGATGGGATAGAGGTGAGGGAGTAGGAGATATATTAGACGATCCCTTAAACTTGGCAGGAGTTTTCACTTTGACACTACCCAATTTGTAGATCCGACCTATTGAACACTTCATTTTTATGTTGTCAAACTCAAAAATGTATCTATTAAACACAAATTCGACAGTTCCAAAACCAAAAAAGTATACGGACATGGAATGCTTCGTCAAACAGTAAATAGCATTCTGGCCTAATTACACGCTGTTTTGAGCAGTTGCTCCATTCCCCAAAGCCTAACATTTAAGTAAACTCTGTTGTAGGCCCTTCCTTCAACGCTGACGTTTGGTGAAAGACTACATTGCAAAATGGTATTTAAGATCATATCCAAAGACATTGTACGATAAATGAAGTTACTACTAACCATGCTGCCGAAGATGTTTAGCTGCATTGCGCGGGTAGACATATTGGTTTCCTGTTGATCAGCCTGTTCCCCATCGTGTCTATGTTGCATAGCCGTGTAAGTATTTTCTGGCCAGCTCATTAAACCACCAAGTTCTCTACTAAATGACCTCGAGGCATGATCCATTGAGTGCGATAATAGGGAAGACGATCTTCTCTGGAGACCCCTGCCTGTTTGAAATCCCGCAACATCAAATATAATCACCCTTGCCCTTGTCTCAACGTGATACCTAGAAGGTTGATGCGAAAAACTAGCAGCATTGACACCTAATTTTGAGCCAAAAAAATACAAATTAATCAGAATATTCTGAGATGAGGCTATAAATCGGAGAGGATTTATGCAAATAACTTAAGTTGCAAGTACTATCAATTTCCAAAGCAAAATATATTTATCGCATAAATGCCAACCTTAAGAGAGAATCAACTCGTCAAAGTACCTCAAAAAAGTTGTTTTTAACAGGCATGTAAGTTTATAATCAAAGTCCAAATGGGAGGTAAGTATAACCGGTGTTGTCAAAGTCGCGCTTAAACCCATATATATGTATTTTTTCTCCATTTGCGCCCTTTTTCGTTGAACCCACGCTTTATTTTAGCTTAACGCCCCAACAGACTTTGAGCTTTTTTGCGTTTTTCGCTTTTGATAACGTTGAGTATAACCATGATTAAGGTAAGAAGTAACCTGATGTCTCTGTGTTGTGGAAGCTTTGCTGTTCCCATGACGAAGGCAGTAACGGTGCTGGCGCTGAAAGAAGACCTTCATGTGAACCATGAGCGTTAACGAATCCCTCCAACAGAAAACCAATGGAATGGTGAGGTAATTCAAAACTTTCCCCTCTTATGTATACGCTCGTAGTCGATCTTTCTGAAACGAGAGCTCTCATATCTTGCATTGTCGTCTTTTCAAACGTTTGAGGAAGCAAGACTTTCGCAAGAACAAGTGCACTTTCCTGCAGATGCCAAGAAAACCTGCATGATTCACTGCTTCGAAAAGACCTAAATTCTAGTCGCTCCCTCCGTTCCATTTCATGCGGCACTCTTCCCTTATTTGTTTGTTCCAAATAGGATGACATCTTCATATATTATGAAACAATTTAACGATAAATTTCTTATTTTACCCTTACTGACATGCTTTTATAGCGACAAAATGTCATGGAACCGTGGTGTCCGGACCATCTTGTGCGCCTCGACTAATTCCACGGGATACCTGCCACCTCCCACCAACAACAGGTACCAGGTACCTTAGTATGATTAAATCCTTGCTTGTCGAGATGTACTTGAGTTCTTATGTTTCTTCAATGTTAAAAGAATAGCGGAAGAACCATGCGTAATGGTAAGAATTTCAATAGGCGTTTGTCCATTTATTCCAAATATTTTTCACTTTATTTGGAATTTATGGAGTTGAAGTTGAAGATGGAGTTGAAAAAGTCAGCTCGGTGCACTAAAGCTTCCGCTATACGCAGGGTCCGGGGAAGTGCCCGACCACAAGGGTCTCTTGTACGCAGCCTTACCTCGCATTTCTGCGAGAGGCTGTTTCCAAAACTTGAACCCGTGACCTCCAATTCACATGACAAAAACTTTAATCTGTTCAGTAATAGGTTTTGCAAAGAATATTTGAAATATTAACGTTCATGTGTCGTTTCCAAATGAAGTAAAAGAAAACGAGAAAATGCGTTAAGTTAAAAATGATAATCATTCAAAATACCTGCCAAAAGAAATCTTCTATAGCTGGATCAGATCGGAGAGCGGTAAATATCCTCTCACTGTCGACAGAAAAGCACAGTGCCACGGAGTCCGTTATAATGTCACAGATGTAAGGCTTTCCCACAAGCACTTCATATAAACCTAGTGTACTCCCGTGCGAAAACGTTGGATGCAGTAGATGTGTATTACTCGCACTCTTACTCGACCACTATCAAACAGGATATCATATTTTTCAGAAAGACGTTTTTGGCTAAAAAATTATTTCGCATAATACACAAACAAACACTCACACTCGGTGACAAGTAAGCACTCCAACTTTGAGAGTGCATGTCTAGCCGCCTCAATTCGTCCCCATTGTGTCGATTGAACGCTCCAACTTACAAAATGATCATCTAGACACCCCCCAAATTTATGTGTCATGTCAGCATTGGGTGTCCACGAGACACAGTGGAACGAGTTGAAGTATTAGTTGAGGTGTGTTTACTTGCTAGCGGAGGCCAAGATCGAGTGTTTGTTTATGCACTGTGCCAAAATTATAACCGTAACGACTATTTCACTACTAGTTACCTTCACTACACCATTTGAAATTAGCCAAACTTTAGTTGCCCTTGATCCCTCTTCGTAGAGGGTCGCACCACGTAACTTCATTATCTCCTTTGTTGAACCGATTAGTGTCTCACGCACCGAAGGCAGTAGGGCTCCCAACAAAGGATAGACACTAAACAAATCACGAACTTTTGGAAATTTAACCAGAGGTGGATTCCTTACAAGCCTTTTCAAATCGGTCTGCACAAAATACGTAAAAAAAAAATGTATCACCTATGAAATCAGATGTAATCACGTAACACAAAAGCAATGAAACTGGACTAGACGATTAGAAGGAAATGCTCACCTGAACAGCATCGTGAAGATGCGTCATCTCTTTTTCCTCCAATATACCAATCTTCTCAAGATTATGAACATAATCAATCAAGTGATTCAACACCGCATAAGTAACTTGTCTGGTTTTCACAACTCGGAGAACCTGAATATGTACTCCGTTTAGAACAAGTAAATTACTCAAGAAGTAGACAGTACACTGTCAACACGATGAAGTTCATTTATACGTCTCAGAAACCAGACAGCTGCATTTTTACTCAACATGTTTCGAGTCTAACAGGAGATATTTGAGATCATTGAGAGAGATTTGTCTTTGTATACCTGCGGAAACGAGACACGAACTTCTTCCAGAAACTTCCGTGCGTCCTCTCCTTCTTCTTCACTTTCCTTGATAACAAGAGAAACAATTTCACTCTCACCTGAAGTCATAATTGCTTGCATAAGAAACTTCCAACTCCGATACATATCATTCTTTTATTTTCTTTATCTTTTCTCTCGTTTGTAAGGATTCCGCTTGCTGAGAAAGCTTTGTCATAAAGAGATATAAAAGCATCAAGCCACGAAAGTTTTTTTAAAGAATAGTAGCTGTTTAACCCAATGCGTAACAGCACGACGACAAACTTCAAGATGCCACCTGACTTTGGAACCTTTTTCATTCCCATCTTGCCAAAGATCTATAGTTTTCAATATTTCTTAGTACTATCGTCACCAAAATAATGACGTATAGACCATAACTCACCTTAAAGTATAGAAGAATATGTTACTTGAATGCAATAGTTCCATGTCAACACAATTGCAGGTGGTGACAATCTAAAGAAGTACAACAACAACAACAACAAACCCAGTGTATTCCCACAAAGTGGGGTTGGGTCTGGGGAGGGTAGAATGTACGCAGTCCATACCGCTACCTCCAAAGAAGTAGAGAGGCTGTTTCCGTAATTCTTTGATCATTGTTTATAGAGTAAACTGAACAATTGAGAAATCTCATATAAAAGACCTAATCAGAAGTCTTCATCGACTAAAAATAAAAGTAGAAAAGCCAACATATAAGTTGATGTCGTTAGACTACTCAAGATGATGGCGCTCAACCTTTGGAAAGAATTGGTCTAACTGAAGATGAGTAGGGAAAGTCGAGCATAATTAAAAAGAGTCATAACACGTTGAAAATGAATGTGCCAATAAGATGCTATATCGAAATCATTACTAGTTACTTACTGATGAATTCATTTAGTTGCTGTCGTGCAGTTCTATGCGCCCGGAGAAATCCAGCACAGATATAGCATGCAGACTCTAATCGCTCGACACTGAAATATGTAACAAGCTTTCGGGGGACAAAACTTGTTTGAAGAAACTTGTAATAATTTGGGATATGAACATAAGATCTTAAACCCTTCCAATCACATAGGGGCTCATGAGATACTACGTCAATTGCTTCCTCCACGGATAGCATTAGAAGATTTGCTATAGTTTGCGGGATCCTGCCTTCATTGAGCATTTCCCAGTACGCCGCTTGAACACCTGGAAACATAATTTCTCTTTCAGCAATCAAATATAAAGAAGTTAACACACGAAAAATCAAGACGATTTAACATATAATATAACATTTCTTCACATGGTACCAGAGTCGTGGTGATTAGATCTACATAATGAAGTGCTTACGGAGCATTGTCTCGAGGAAAGGGCAGAGATGGTTACGTCAATCACTATATAATCTCAGTCAGTCTCTTTTACCATGTGGTAAAGTATCACCGTTATTTAGAAGTTTAGAAAGAGCAGTGAAGCTGATCTATCTATCAACACTCGACCAAATATGCGCATTTACTTGGTCGTTAGGTTTGCTGAAATATCAGGAACACGTTACAAGATTGAAATATCTATTTTAACATTTTTCAAAGCAACAATCTAAATTGAACACTAGCATTTTCGAGCAGAGCGAATAGCTTTTCAAACAACTATCGGAGGATGTTGAAATTCCTGAGGAGATGAGTGACCAGGCTGCAAAGCACACAATTATCGAGGCAAACAACCCAAAAGATACAGAACAAATCACAAACAAGATGTACTTTCCCCAAAACTGAGATGTAACGTTCTCACCATTTAGCAGGCGGACCCGAATATCTTCTAAATGCATATGGTCCACATTATCACCGTTTTCAGATGAAGTATGAGGATGCACTGGTTCACCCCCCACGTCATTTAGGCAAGTAATATATCTTTTAACAGTTGGCCAGTCAACGGGTCCTAGTTCCTCGTCATCTCCAAGATCACCAAATGCTTCCAGCGCTTTATTCAACATCTCATGTTTTGTGTAGTTCAATATGCGCTTCTGCAACGAGATAAAACTAAATTATAAAAAAAATCTATAGATGAAGATTAATCATCCCATTTGTCACCCATTTTACGTAGCTGATAGATGGGTTGGATCTAATAGTGTCTACGTAGACCATTTACTCCGATAACACTCCATAAAGAAATCAAAACCCATTTTTCCACCTCCTAGGCTCCAACAAGGACAAAATAGTACCACGTCATATCTACCTTTGCTGCCGATAGCTTATCCATTCCCAGAAAATGTAAGGCAAACTGTGTGGTTGAGCCGTTGATGATGAGCGTCAATAATACAACCCCGCCAGTCAAGAAAACGAACTGCAAGAGACGAAGGCCTGTAAGGCTAGAAAGATATAGCAAAAAGATAATTAAATGTAGAAGACTTCAAATTTGTCGGATTTCCGATTAACTCATTACTTTTTTTACTTACCAGAGTGCCAGTATCAGAACTGATGTATTGAGAGCCATCACTGGAACGCTGAAAAAAGCCAAGACGGAATAGTTTTAGAAACAACGGCACACTTAGGTAAGAATTTTTTGCAAAACTTAAGGAACGAGAACGCTTGGAGAGAGCATCTGCACATAGTTACCTTGACTGACAATGAAAGAGACAACGCTACAGCACCTCGAAGGCCACCCCATACAAGAATAAAAGCTTCTTTCCAGTCCAAACCATAGCCAAAGTATCGTAAAAATGGATACAATACACCAACTACAACGGTTCGCGAGACAATGATAAGCACATAAAGAAGGATGAGGTAGCCCCACGAATTATCTGAAACGCATTAAAAAGCATTAAACAAAGATGTAGTTTGACTAGAATGCGAGTTTGCTGGAGTGTAAAAGACTATGACACGAAATAGAACAGAAACTATCAATAGCAAGTTCATTTTGAAAACATCAGTTGCAGGCAAAATCTACAGAAAATAAATATATATTAAACGTAACACAATAAAATACAAAAAATAGATATGAAGACTTCCGTCTTCTTAAGTCAAATGTCATTTTAGCAGAAGTACCGTAGATTTTGAAAATATCGTCACCACCAAGAATTCCTTCAGCTATGACGACTCCACTGCAGAACAAGATACGAAATGAGAATGAGCAACTAGGTTTTCGGTTTCACGGGATAAATTCATAAGAAAGAGTATCAGTTCTACTCCGATAAATACTATAGCCAACTGAGTTTTTAATGTACACGAGTGCCTAAAATAACTTCCATCAAAATATAATTCTACTCAACGGTACTTTTGATCTTTCTGATGGTTAAGGATGAAAGTCCCCAAACAGTGACACCAAGGGAGTGCCTCCCCCGTCCCTAGTGCTACACAAACTAACTTACAAAAGGAACAGAGCTAAACCTCGAAACATCATCCGTGGCCACACAGTTTTCCCTGACTCGAGACACATTAAGCAAGCAAAAGAACGTACTTAAGCAATCACATTTGATCATACTGAAACGCCACTCTATTCCTTTCCATTAAACCGCACCAAAAGATATGCATAGCTTCTTGGCTCTTCCAACATATAACTGGCTCCTTTCTAGAAACAATTCCGTCACCAAAGGAAGATAATGTTTAGCAACCCTCAGAAGAGAGGGTTTACTTAATATTACATTGTCAACATGTTTACTAGATTAAAAAAGGGAGGATATCGCCTATATGGTCAATGAAATGGGAGGAGAACCATGAGGTTCAAAGACTAGGTGATTTCTTCCCTTCTGCCTAGCCTAAGTTGGCAGAGTTACCCCGTCCTGTGATGGTGGAAGGTAGCAGATACTTGGTGGAATGATCGAGGTGCATGCTAGCAGGACCAGACACCTCGTCCTATAACAAAATTAGTTAAAGGTAAATTGGGTAATCGCTTTTATAAAATTTAATTTAGAATGAAGAATTGGTGAGCGCGGAACAGTTTTTTCCTGTAAAGTCTATTTGGATTCCTAAGGTGCCGAGGAAAATGTTAAGAGGGGTGATCTTGACGACTGAAAACTTTAGGAAAAGAAAAGTTGTGTGCATTAACTGGTTCTACCAATGCAAAGAGGCAGTCGAGGAGGTAGATTATCTTTTACTACATTGCAGCCTGGCCACGAGACTATGGTCGGATATGTTTAGCTTGTTTTGGTATATCTAGAGCGATGCTCACGTCTGCGAAGGACCTATTGTTTAAAGCTGGAAGAAGCAGGACAAAGAGCAGTGCATGGAATGTTGTTCCTTTGACTTTGATGTGGATCATCGTATGCCAATTTCGGCAGTTTCATCAGCTCTGGAACATTGATCTTAGGCTAGGGAGTTGATCTTAGGCTAGGGAGACCTTTGGTTTGGGTCTCGAGGATTCCGGACTCGTTTTGGGCTATTGGGTGGAGTTTGGTTAAAATGGCCCTTAGATGTGAGATGTATAGAGGATTGGTTTTGTTTTTTTTGTAGAGAACCATATCGTTTTGTAGGTTCTTTACATTTTGGTATACTTCTCGTATGCAACCAATTTTGGCCTTTTGATTAGTATAATTTTTTACCTTTTCAAAAGAAGATTTAGAACGAAGAAACATTCAGCGCTGACAGCCGAAATTCTTCTAAGCAACATAGCCATTAAAGGACCTCCGAAAGTAGTATTACTAACATCTATTGTTAATAACGACTAAATCAACAGAGTTGATACGAAAGCTAAATACATACTTACCTTAAGATAAAAATTAATGTATTTGCAATATACGAAACCATTTCCCTGAAACAAAGGTGAAATTTGTATTAAAAGCCAAAATCAAGTTGTTTTAAACAGCATATAATACGCTCGAGACCTATTGCACACAAATAAAAGAAACATGTCATGCTACATCTTAAGACGTTCAATCATGCGGATAGTGATGTCGGAAGGTAAGATAAATCTTACACCAGATATATAATACAATGTTGTAGATAAAGTTACCCAATTCCATATTAGATACTCTAAATGGTTTTGTACAAAAAATTTCTGAAGTAATGAAGTGCTCAACTCAAAACGAAATGAGAAAAATAAGTCGATATTTGGGCATGTGATGAGGAGGGGCACGGATGCCCCGGTTCGGAGGTGCAAGAGGTTAGCTTTGGATGGTTTCAGGCGGGGTAAAGGTAGGCCGAAGAAATACTGGAGGGAGGTGATTAGGCATGACATGGAGCAGTTACAGCTTATTGAGGACATGACCCTAGATAGGAAAGTTTGGAGAATACGAATTTGGTAAGAAGGTTGGTGCGTGCGGGTGAGTCGTAGCTAGTAGTTAGGTCTGCTTTGGGGTAGCCTTGCTATTAGTTGTAGGACCTTACATATAGGATGGAGTCTCTAGTTAGGTGGGTTGGGGGAGGTAGGAGCTTGCGGTTTGTTAGTGTATCGTACTACTTTGTGGGTGCCGTATTTCTGTTATTTCATCTTGTCGCATGTTTTACTCTGTCTTGAGTCGGGGGTCTATCGGAAACTACCTCTCTACTTCTTCGGAGGTAGTGGTATGAACTGCGTACATTTTACCCTCCCCAGACCCCACTAGGTGGGAATTCACTGGGTATGTTGTTGTGTTGTTGGATCAGACTCGGTAGGTTCTAATGAAATTACTGCTTTTTGTCTTGGGAAGGGACGGCCATATCATAACGTCTAGCGCCAGAAAGAAAGTCTCTTATCTGTCGTTCAATTACGATATCAAGTAAGAAGGTTAGTAAAATTTACCAGAAGTGATGCAAGCTTTGTTGACTCTCACCCTTGAAAGCGGTTTTAGCTATAGCTGAGTAGAACCTGTTAGTGTACGTCATGTGAAAATAAGTCGTTCTCCAGCGGTAGAAAGAGTATTGAAAGATCGACTTTAACACTTACATCCCTAAAGTCATCACAGTCAAGACACCGGAGATATCAGCCCCTTGTTGCGCCTGTTTCATGGTTCGAAGCAAGTCAATAAACTTAATTTTTCCTTTTCTCCACATGATTAGCCTCGTCACACGGAAAAAATATTTGAATCTGAAGTAGCCGCTAACAACTAGATAGAAAACAACGACATAGTATACACAGATGAGAAATTGCAAATACTCGAACTAGGACTTGCATCGAACTGGAATTTGAACAACATAATAGATAAGGTTTCCAATCCCAATACAAATAAATGGCGGGCAAAGCTATTTAAGCATGCAAGATTGGAAGGGTACATACTGTGAAGTAAGAAACGTAGCTCACGGCAAGAGTAAGGCTGATCTCGATCACCGTGTCATTGAAAATGAATCCCAGCCATAAAACGGAAGCGAATCCAAAAGCAATACCAACGCCGACTCTGGACAGCAGAAACAGAAATTATCAGACAATTTCCCGCTGGCAGATAACCGATATTAAATGCAAATATACGTACGCCCCAAGGGATACTTGTACTAGGAATTTGATGACAGCTCCCCAGTTAAAGGTCCAACCGGTTGCCATCCTTAAAAGTAGCTGATAGACAACAATTGCCGTCCTGAACGAAAAAGAGGGGTTATGGCGATGATGACGGAAATAGGATACAGTTCATGAAATTCCACTTATCCTCGGAAATTACGCGTATTCCAATCTCTCTATGTAAGCAACATACATGTTTCCGATAAGAGGAAATTACCCGTCATTCATCAATGACTCGCCTTCGATTATCGTACCCAACTTCTTGCTGGCACCAAGCTCCTTCAGAAGGGCTACAACGGCCACAGGATCAGTAGCGCTTAGAAGCCCACCAAGCAACAACGATGTTGACCAGCTCCAGTTATAAGGAAAAGCAATCTACATTTGTCACTAATTTCAGATGCTTCCATCGAAAAAAATAACAACAACAACGACAACATACCCAGTGTATTCCCACGTGATGGGGTCTGGGGAGGGTAAAATGTACGCATTCCATACCACTACCTCCGAAGAAGTAGAGAGGCTGTTTCCGATAGACCCCTGGCTCAGGACAAAAAACAGTAAACAAAGTCGTAATAAAACATGAAGCAAGATGTGGGAAGTGAGGTTGAGATGGTTTGGGCATGTGACAAGGAGAGGCACTGATGCCCCAGTTCGTAGGTGTGAGAAGGCTTGAGTCGTAGCCAGTAGATAAGAGCGCTTTGGTGGTAGTCTTGCTAGTAGTCGTAGGGTTTTGTACATCGAAGAAAATAACGACCTCTGGAAAATCAGAATTCGGCTAACCTTGAGGGAAGCTCCAAGAAGAAAAGTGGAAATAACCACGCCAGGTCCAGCAAGTAAAATCATCTGTGCTGCACACCTCTGCGTTGGGAGAAATAACTGTTTTAGTTAACCAATACACGTAAAATCAAATTTGACAAATTGAGTGAATCAGATGATGCAAAAAACAGAAAGATACTGTTACAGATTACAGAAGGCAAACCGTGCAAAGCCGAATGCCATAATACAATCGGTGATAGAGGAAAAAAAGGTAACACTTCTAATCGGGAAACATACTAGATCAAAGAGATTAACATCGAAGTGTACCGACAAAAGCTTCTCCAATTAAAATAAGAATGTGAAAGGTCAATATGCTAGCAGATCCATACTTGGTCAGCGATTAAAGATGAGAACATCTAATTCCTATGTTGCTCGGACTCGTCAAAAATGTCAATGGGTGCGTGTCGGATTTGTCGAAATTAGTGTATTTTTGACAATCCGACACGGGTGCAGCATCAAAAATGAAGAGTCCGCGCAACTTAGTCTAATTCTAAACGGTCAGCAATATATAAGGTTGTAAAAGATGAAGAAGACATAACGTATGACATTAAAGTGAGAAGAATAGCATAAGTTATGCTATAAACAACCATACGAACAAAACAAATAATCCAAGCAAGAAGGTAAAAGTTGAAAGCTAAGTTGCGGGGACTCTCACTTTTTGTGCCGCGCCCGTGTCGGATTCTTCAAAAATACAATATTTTTGGCGAATCCGACACACACCCGATAACATTTTTGACGAGTCCGAGCAACATAGGTTGAGAGTGCACAAGCATAACAACACACAATATATGCATACATAGCAGGAAAAGTCATCGAGCTTATGATAGTATCAGCATTCTACAAGCAGTAGAAAAAGAGGAAGGCTAGTGATAACATACCTTTATCTGGTGAATTTCCATTGAGAAAGCACTCTCGAAAAGAAGAGCAGGAAGGAAAACCGCCAACAAAAGATCAGGATTTATGTTTGCCCCTGTGCGGATACCAAATATCGTTAACCAGGAACAGACATTTGAGAGCAGAACAATCGACTAGTGGTATAATGGTTTAATGGCGTTTCTGGTTGATACTTGATATAAAGAAATGAACTTACAAATACGGATACCATCTCCGATCCTTCCCAACCCATGATGTGTTCCATACTCTGCAGCGTAATTTATTACGTATATATCAGCATTCAAATAAATCATGTGTGAGACCGAGTAGCAGATCAACCAACTCTAAAATGTCATCCAAAAAACAGTGCAGTAAGCAAAATAACCCTTAACGATGAAACAGACATTCAATTCCCCGAAGCCAAGCTGCAATCTTACTTCTAAATTACGTGGCCTTAAAAATAGGGGGCTAAAAAGAGAAAGTGAAACTTAACCCCAGAACAGATAAGACAGTCAAGACAGTAGGCTTGAGCTGCAGAATGGAAGGCAAAATTAGCGGACGGAAGGAGAAAGATTAAAAAGAAAAGTTACGGATTTTTGTTATGAAGGTGCTTTTGAGAGATACAGAAAAGTGTAGAGGATAACAAAGTAAAATATTTCGTCAAACTAATATGTAAGTGTAGCTGGACCCAATTCCAAGGAAGGTAACAAAAAAAATTAGCCAAACGGAACATTTAAATCCTCCAAATACAGACAACTCATATAGTCAACCCAAACTAGTTTGGATCATTGCCGAGTTGAGTTTGACAAAAGATGAAAGAATTCCCCGAATTTAACTAAGTCAGATCAAACCAAGATTAAAAAAACAGTAACAATAAACAGGAAGAGTTAGAGTAAGAAGAAGAATCTCTCGAGGGTGTATAAAGATGAATCTAGGTGAAACCTTCAAACACGAAAGTATACTCCCTCATTTTCAATTTGTTTGTTTTACTTTCCTTTTTGTCCGTTTCAAAAGAATGTCTCATTTCTTCACTTAACAAACTAAAAGGTTGTCTGAGAAACTAAGTCTTTCACCATTCCGTACAACAACAACCATGCCTCGATCCCAAACAAAGAAAGGGTCGGCTATATGAATCATCCTCATTTCTTTACTTAACAAACTAAAAGGGTGTCTGAAATCTAAGTCTTTCACCATTCCCAACAATAACAACAACGACTACGTCTCAATCAAAAACAAGTAAGGGTCGGGTATATGACTCCTCATTTCTTCACTCAACAAACTAAAAGGGTGCCTGAAATCTAAGTCTTTCACCATTCCGTATAATCATAACAACAAGAAACCCACTCCCAATCCCAACCAAGTTGGGGGTCGACTATACAAATCCTCATTTCTTCACTTAACAAACTAAATGGGTGTATGAGAAACTAAGTCTTTCACCATTTCTTACAACAACCAACAACAAACTCCTCTATCCTAAACAAGTTGAGCTGTTGAGGTCGGCTATATTAATCCTCATTTCTTCACTTAACAAACTAAAAGGCGTGGAAAGCTAAGTCTTTCACCATTGCGTACAACCAAAAAACAAACCCCTCAATCCCAAACAAGTTGAGGTCAGTTACTCATTTCTTCACTTAACAAACTATAAGGGTGTCTGAAAAACTAAATCTTTCACCATTCCGTGCAACAACAACCACAACAAACCCCTCAATCCCAAACAAGTTGGGGTCGACTATATGAATCCTCATTTCTTCACTTAACAAACAAAAAGGGCACCTGAAAAACTAAGTCTTTCACAATTCCATACAACAACAACAACAAACATCTCAATCCCAACCAAGTTGCCTTTTTGTACCAATATTTTGTAAAGAAACTAAAAAGGTGTCTGGAAAACTAAATCTTTCACCATTCTATACAAACACAATAATTCTACAATAACTGTTCTAAACGAGATCAAAGAAGGAAAAACCAACCTAAAGCACCAAGACCAATGCCAAGAACAAGCAAAGCAACAGAATAAGGTACTCCAGTACCCCTCAATACATGTCTACAAGCAATTCCCAATAACAAACTAATCCCAACAAATATCACAGCATTTGTAGGATCTGAACCAGAACTAAAAGGGTGTCTGAAAAACTAAGTCTTTCCCCTTCCGCACAACAACAACAACAAATGCCTCGACCCCAAACAAGTTGGGATCGGCTACATGAATCCTCATTTCTTCACTTAACAAACATGGTGTTTGAAAAACTAATTTCACCATTCCATACAATAACAACAACAACAGCAAAAGTAAAAGGATGTCTGCAAAACTGTCTTTCACCATTCCATACAACAACAGCAAAGTAAAAGGGTGTCTGCAAAACTGTCTTTCACCATTCCATACAACAACAAAAAAAAAGGGCAGCCCGGTGATGCACTAAGCTCCCTCTATGCGCAGGGTCCGGGGAAGAGCCCGATTAACAGGCAGAGGCGGACCTACATATACTTTCGGGGTGCTCCGGCACCCAATAAACTCGACGCGGAATAGGTATAATTACATAAAAAAAATATACGAAAATAGGTATAGAACAGATAAAAGCACCCACTAAAACAAAAGTTGGTTGGGTGCACTGGCATTTAAGTTGATCTTAAGCTTCCCCACTAAAGGGACGTCCCGGGTTCGAACCTTGTTGAGGTGATTTTTTATTTTTTTTTCAGATTTTTAATTTTTTAAGCACCCACAATCCATAAATCTTGAGTCCGCCACTGTCAACAGGATCTATTGTATGCAACCTCACCTTATATTTCTTTTAGGGGCTGTTTCCAAGGCTTACTGTGACCTCCTGGTCACATGGCGGAGGTCACATGACAACAACTTTACCTGTTACTCTCATATAACAACAATAACAAAAAACTAAAAGGGTGTCTGAAAAACTAAGTCTTTCACCATTCCATACAACAACAACAACAAACCCCTCAATCCCAAACAAGCTCAAATCATATCATAATCAAACTAAATAAATAAATTAGATGGATCAAAGAAGGAATAACCAACCTAGAGCACCAAGACCAATACCAAGAACAAGCAAAGCCACAGAATAAGGTACTCTAGTACCCCTCAACACATGTCTACAAGCAATTCCCAACAACAAACTAATCCCAACAAAGATCACAGCATTTGTAGGATCAGAACCAGAACTTTCAGCTGTAGTTGACTCCTCCATCACTCTAAATGGTGTTGTTAGTACTATTTACTCCATCATTCCTTCATCAATAAACAATGGAAATTCATGTAATCAAATATCAGTTGCAAATTCAAGAATCTTGATGGTTTTTTTTTTACTTTTGACTTTTTTGCAATAATTATAAAGGATTCTTGAAGTTGTTTTAACATCAAATGAGCTATCAACCATAGTAGTTCTATATTGGAATATTTTAATGTGGTAGATGCTATAATCCAAGTTGATTTAGGTTGTCTTGTACGATGGAATCTTTCACTTTTGTTGTGTTTGATTTTTTTAATGATAATCATGTTAATCTTGGATTTAATTATTAGATGCAAAGTACGTGTGATTTATGTCACATCTTAATTTATGTGACATTTTTTTTTAATAATTTAAAAAAAAAAAAAAAAAAAATATTTGATCTTATTTATTTAAATATTTTTTTTAATTGACGTGAGAATAAATTATTCATAAACAAATATTTATAAAACTTCAAGGCCTAGATTTTGGAATCTCAAAAATAGTTTTTAATTAATAATTAAAAACTAACTCACTTTTTGTATCTTGTAAACACTCCACACTAATATAAGATGTGAATTTTAAAGCTATCTTAATAAGAGAGATTTTATAAATTGAAGTGCTTATGCAAAAATTATTCAGATATCAACTATAAACTCTTAGGCCTCATTTGTTTTTTTTAAGATTAACGTCTGAATCTGAATGAATGTCTGAATGATTAAGACGTTGTTTCTAGATCTGAATACTGAATGATTAAGACTGTTTGTTTTTTTAACATCTGAATATATGTAATTTATTTATTTATAATAAATATGCAATTCAAATTTAAAAAGTAATAAAATATTATATTATTATATTAAAAATTAAGTTATATCAAATATAAAATAAAAATAATTTTAAATTTTATCTTAAAATTATTTTTTTATCTCTTCTACCAAACAATCCTTTATTATTCACCCAACTTCGAAGTATAATCTTGACGTGCTGATTTTATTATACAGTATATAATCTTGGTGGATGGAGGCGAATTATAAGATTTATAGTATTGAATGCACTATGCTTTTAGAATTATAGATTTAGATTTATTATTATTTATTAATATAAATTTGTAGTTTATATAAAAAATGTTGAGTTCGAAAGATCGATCAGATATATATATATATAAAGCAAAACTAAAGGCAAGACAAGAAACCATGTGGCAAGTTATTAAAAAGCCACGTGGCAATTTTTAGGACAAAGGTTAAAATTATTGTAATAAAATTTTTGAATTAAGAAATTAGAAATATTTAAATTTGAAAATATTAGGTTTTAGAAAAAAAAATTATGACTTAATTGAAAGAGTTCTAGATGAACTCTAACTATTCATAACTTATCCCTTTCAATATTATAAAATATATTTAAATATTAAATGATAAGAAGAGGAATAAAAATAATCTCTATATATAATATTTGAATTTTAAAATACGTCATCCTTTTAAAAAATTAGAAGTATTTAATTTGAAAATATTAAATTTTATAAAAATATTAGTACTAACTTGAAAGAGTCCTAGATGAACTCTAACTATTCATAACTTATCTCTTTTAATATTATAAAATATATTTAAATATTAAATAATAATACTAAGAAGAAGAATCTATATATATAATACTCCATTTGAATTTACATTGAAATTCAAGTAGTAGTAGCAGTGTTAATTATTTTGTGTTATTAAAAAAACGTAAGAGTGGTGGTATTATTTATATATAGATTATTGAAAAAAATGTTATCTTTATTAAAAAAAAAAAGACTTTTATTAACTTAAAAATATAAACACGTGGTTTCTACATAGATTTTTATTTTTTCATAAACTTATTTCTTTTAAAATTTAAATGTTACAAAAAAAAAAAAGAATATACGAATTTCATGTATTAAATATTAAATGAAAGATAAAAATATAATTGTAATAGTAATATTATTATTAATGATAGTATTGTAATAATAGATTTTAAATAAAGGATTGGATATACTTGAAATTGAAAATTAAGCTTTTAAAAGAAAATAAATCATTAACTTAAATCTGGGAATCATAATTGAAGAGTCATATATAAACTCTAACTATTTCATAAATTTATCCTTTAAGATATATTTAATTGTTAAATAAAATAATAATAATTATTATTATTATTATTTTAAAAATAACATTAGGTGTACATACGTATAGAGTAACATGTAGTAGTAGTGATAATAATATTTAAATCTATCTGCAGTTATTTGTATATCTATAATAGATAAATAAATAAATTTTAAAATTAAAATATTTTTAAATTCAAATTAATTAATATTGAAAATCTTATAATACCTCAACAAAGTTATCTATAGATAAATAATTCAAATATTTGAATTATTTGAACATTAAAATATATTATTCTTTATTTTTGAAAAATTGCAGCTTTAAATATTTTTCTCAATTCAAATATGAAAAATAAGATAAATAGTAAATAGGACAAGAAAGAGTAACAACTTAATCTTTTGTAACAAAATGATATGATTTTGAATTCAAATTTCAATTTAAAAGAAATTTGAATTGAAATGAAGTTCTAGCTTCTTGACCTCTCTTATATATACTCCTAAAAATAACATGTAATGCAAGATATCTTTCATTAGTTTTATTTACTGATTTTTTTATGTTCTTCATTTTTTTAAAAAAAATTGTGTTTTAATATTTTTGTTTTTTGTATGTAGATAAGAGATGACCTTATTATAAGCTATTCTTCCTAATATTTTCATACATGAATTCAAGTAAGTAATATTTTCATTTTGATATTATTTGTTTGCTTTAATAAAAATAAATACGTTTGCTTTTAATGGGGCTCTTGTGCAAACCCATATGAAGCATGAATACCCAGACCATTGTTGGATAGTAGGATTTTGGAGGTGTGGTGAGGGACAAACATATGGGGTCTGTGACATGGCTGTTATCTTCCACAATACGGGTACGTAGAATCTGTATAACAGAACAACAACTTCAACTCGAGTTCAAGTATGAACAAGAACACAATGAAGTATTAAATACCCTCAACACAAGATCAAAAAGACATTTCCAAGAGGTGTATTTATTTTTCAGAAAATAAAGATGAAACAGAAATGATTAAGGCCAAGTCGTCTGAATTCACGGACTTTCCTTAAGGAATAATTTCCCTCACTGTACCCGAGGTTATGGAATCTTCCTCCCAGGATAAAATGACCTTCAATCCGACTATAGCGGTACCTCAAATAGACGGATTCTTCAAACACACTCACGGTTTGAATGATCACACTTAGAGTATTTTTAAGACAAGAAGAAGAAGTTTGCAATCTGAAAATTTCTGTATTTTTCTATATCATAAACCTGTGGATGAAACCAGGTTTATATAGCCACTAGATGCCCCTTTGAAAAGGTAGCATTGGTTCATATTAGAGGTGTGTGACTCTTCCAGAAAATGCATGTCTATTCACTTAAAACAATGCAGTAATTTTCTAAAACAGTGCACTGGTTCACTGAAACAGTGTGTATTTTCATTGAAGAGTTGCAACTTTCAGAAATTGTGCAATCTTCTGTAACAGAAGCAACAGTATGAAACAGTGCAACCTTCTGTAACAGAAGCAACAATCTGAAACAGTGCAACTTTCTGTAACATTATTTCAGACAAACGCATCAGTTCTGAAATACTGTTACTGCATGTATATATATAAATGGAGGCCGAAACAGTACAAAAAAAATTTACTGCATATTTCTTTGGCATTCTTCGGAATTCAAATAAATTTTGTCCAAAAAGATAGATCTCATTGATCGATCATTTGCCGAATTCGAATCCAAAGCTGAGCAAGCGACGACGACGATGACACGAGGCATCATCTATTTTTTGCCTCACTTGCCATGTGGAGTAAGTGTTTCTCATTATAAACACTCTCAAGTTCTCTTCTTCCACCAATGTGGGAGAAAGAGTAAACTTGCCAAAATTGAGTACACTTTCCATTTTTGGTGTTAACTCAATTTTTCTCTTCCACTTGATTTCTCCATTTTTCATTCAACACACTTTCATTACTATGAACCCAACAATGGCTACGATGGTTGGGTGATCCTTTTCTCCTTAGTAAAAATGTTGTGAGGCTTTTCATTATGCACTAGCATGTCTGTCGTGTAAAGATCCTTCATATGGACACTAAGAAATTATTGGTCAGCTTTGTTTATTTTTGCTCTACATTTCATCTATTCTTATTAAGTTGGAGATAAAGGTGACATGAGGGTTTTAGACCCCTCTTGAGACTCACTATGCTCCAGGTCATCTCTTGAACCAGTAGGTGATGATATTTCATTACAAATTTTAGTCAAGTTATGCTTTCTAATGCAAATATGAATATGAATATGAGTGTATGTGTGCAGTGTTATTATTTATTATTTTTTTATCTTTATAAATTTCTCTTAAGCATTGAAGATGACTCTAGAATAGTATTACAACACATTTACACACTTCTAAGAGGATTACATTTGTACGCATTTATGTATTTCAATTGATTTATAATTTTCATGATTTTATTTTCAAATTTATATTTATGTGTAATTTTTCTTTATTGATTTTGCACGTCATTTATATTGTATCAATGAGTAATATTTTGCATTCCTTCAATATTTCTAATATTAAATTGTTTTTTTATTTTTATAATAATATATATATAAGAGAGATTAAAAAGGCAGAGTTTCATTCGATTTCAACTATCATTCAAACTCAAATAGCATATCAATTTATTGAAAGAAGATAAGTTCTTCATTATCATTATTTTTTTCAAATACAATTCATATTTATCTTAAAATATTATATTTAAATTGAAAGAATAATTTAAAATCAAATCACATATGACATATTTCGTTATATATATATATATATATATATATATATATATATATATATATACATATACATATACATATATATATACATATACATATACATATATACATATACATATACATATATATATATATATAAAAGCAAAACTAAAGGCAAGACAAGAAGCCATGTGGCAAGTTATTAAGAAGCCACGTGGCCATTTTTAGGACAAAGATTAAAATTATTGTAATAAATTTTTTGAATTAAGAAATTAGAGATATTTAAATTTGAAAATGTTAGGTATTATAAAAATATTTATGACTAAATTGAAAGAGTTCTAGATGAACTCTAACTATTCATAACTTATCCCTTTCAATATTATAAAATGTATTTAAATATTAAATGATAAGAAGAGGAATAAGAATAATCTCTATATATAATATTTGAATTTTAAAATACATCATCCTTTTAAAAAATTAGAGGTATTTAATTTGAAAATATTAAATTTTATAAAAATTATTATCATTAACTTGAAAGAGTCCTAGATGAAATCTAACTATTCATAACTTATCTCTTTTAATATTATAAAATATATTTAAATATTAAATCTATATCTCTCTCTCTATATATATAAAAGCAAAACATAAGCAAGACAAGATGTCACGTGTCAAGCTATTAAAATAGCCACGTGGCAATTTTTAAGACAATATTAAAAGATATTTTAAGACAAAGTTAAAAATATTGTAATAAAAATTTTGAATTGAATAATTAAGTATTTGAATTTGAAAAAATTATCCTTTTACAAAAAATATTTTCATTATCAACTAATAATTAAAGATTTCTAATAGATATATACTATTTCAAACTTATCTGTTATAAAATTTAAATGTTATAAAATATATTTAAATATAATTTATTTATATATTTGGGAAAGATAAAAGACTATTAAAATAATAATAATAATAATAACAATATTAATAATAATAATAATTAGTTGTAGTAGTGTTTGCAATTGTAGTAATAGAACGTACATAGTATGTAGAACTATAATAATAATAATAAAAAAAATAAATAAAAAAAATAGCAATAGTAGTACATACGTAAATGGTAAATAATATGATTTGATTTCAAATAATTTTTTAATTCAAATATAATATTAGAAGATAAATATGCATTGTATTTAAAAAATTAAAGATAATGAAGGACTTATCTTCTTTCAACAAATTGAAATATTATTTGAATTTGAATGAAAGTTTAAATGGAATGAAATTCTACTTCTTAATCTATTTGAATTTGAAGTACATTATCCTTTTAAAAAATATTTTTATATAATGTGGTTTGATTTCAAATAATTCTTTTAATTCAAATATAATATTAGAATATAAATATGCATTGTATTTAAAAAATTAAAGATAATGAAGAACTTATCTTCTTTCAACAAATTGATATATTATTTGAATTTAAATGAAGGTTGAAATAGAATGAAATTCTACTTCGTAATCTATTTGAGTTTGAAGTGTATTATCCTTTAAAAAAAGATTTTCATTATTTAAAAATAAAAACTCATAATTAATGAATTCTATTAGACATTTACCATTTCAAACTTAGCCTTTTTAAAATCTAAATGCTATAAAATATATTTAAATATAATTTATTTACATATTAGAAAAAGATAAAAAATATTACTATTAAAATATCTATATATCTCTCTATATATAAAAGCAAAACTAAAAGTAAGACAAGAAACCACGTGGCAAGATATTAAAAAGTCACGTGACAATTTTTAGGACATAACTTAATAATATTGTATTAAAATTTTTAAAATATTTGAATTTAAAAATATATTATTCTGTATTTGAAAAAAAGATTTCATTAGCTTAAATGATTAAAGAGTTTTGAATGAACTTTTACTATATCATATTTATCTCTTTAAAAATTCAAATAAATATTATAAAACTATCTAAATATAATTTATGTAAATATTAAATAAAAGTTAAAAATATAACAATAATATTAATAATAAATACTAGTAGTAAAATTAGTAGTAGTAGTAGTAGTATAGTAGTAGCGACAATATATATAATAGAAAGGGTAATAGGAGTAGTAGTATAATAATGATAAATAATAACTAAATAGTAAACTCTTATATTTCTTAAAGTTATATGTATCAAATATAATGATAAATATATTATTATTATTATTATTATTATTATTGATAAATTAAAATAATATATATTTTTGGTGTATAATCATATAAGATGTTCTCTATTCTATCAATTTTTTTTTGAATTTCAATTGGAAATACAATATCTTCGTAAAGATAAATAATATTTTTTTAAAAAGTAATATTAAATATATTTATTTAAAAAAGTAATATTAAATATATTTATTTTAAAAAGTAATATTAAAATTTATTTAAATATAAAAAAAGATAAAAATATATTAATAATACAAATAATAAATAATAAACAGTAAAAGTAGTAGTGTGTGGTGCGTAGTATGTATAATAATAATAATAATTAATTAAATAAATAGTAATAATTGTAGTAGTAGTAGTAGGATATTGGTTGGGATAAATATAAATTTTAAAAAATAGAGCAGAAAAATCTTATAAATATTATTATAATTTAATAATTTACAATTAAATATAAATAAAAATTCCTCCAATTATCCCACTTATAAATATTATTATTAAATTTAAGTTAAAATCAGTTGTTGGTTGTGAATTCTCCTTTTATATAGCAACTATAAGATTTTGCTTCTCTATTTGTTAAAATTTATATTTATTTCAATCAATATCCTAATCAGTTAGTTTTTTGAATTTAAATTTAAATAAAATTCAAATTTGAATGAAGTTTTTTGAACTTTTTTTTTAAAAATATAAGTAATATGATTTAACATGATCGAAAAAGATATTTTAATATAAAATAATTACAAATAATATTTTAATATTATCCGCGCATCGCGCAGGTATGTATACTAATTTTCATATACAAGCATATCTGAATAG
The DNA here is from genome assembly GCA_030864215.1 of Capsicum pubescens. NCBI lineage: Eukaryota > Viridiplantae > Streptophyta > Magnoliopsida > Solanales > Solanaceae > Capsicum > Capsicum pubescens. The sequence goes on from CM061538.1 coordinate 42,998,705, forward strand.
TATTGAGGGAATATATTATATTTTAAAAAGAGTCTGAATACTATTCAAACATTTTTTCATATCTGACTGATTCAGAGGATTTCAGATACATTAAGAGGCTGTTAAAAAAAAATGCACTGAATGGACTGAAGTGTGAATTATTTAGATGTGTAAACAACATAAATCCCCTAGACAATGAAAATAATTACACAAAATCCCTTGTTGTTTTCTCTCTCCCTTTTTTTGCAAACATACTCATACATTCGGTCACATATTATCCATTGGTCGAATGTATGATGTAACAGCTAATCCTATATTTAAGGTAAGAGAATCTTTAATTATTTTACAGTCAGTAATTAGCCAACATTAAATCGTTTATTGATAGAACATGTAACTGATATTTGAATTTTAAAATTTTTGTTATACATATTTTTTTTCCCGTGATTCACGATCTGAAAAGCCAAAAAACAACCACTTTCTTCTACACCCGTTCTTCAAAACTGCTAAAATCTTCTTCTACATACGTTCTTCAATACTAGTAAAATCAATATGAATATCCCCGTATTGTTGTGACATTCTGAAATTTGGGAGTCAAATTAATGATACGTCATACAAAAGTGACGCAATAGTAATTTTGATAAATACGGACGAGTCGGTCACAATCGCAGGACTTGCGGTTTCTTTCCAAAGGAATCATGAAGAATATAATATGTTTTTCTATGTGCGGATACTTTGAATGGTTTTGATTGTATAAACATTTTTTATTAGTTTTTTTTTTGAAAGCTGGAGCAAGTAATATATATATATATATATTTTTTTTATTGATTATAGATGTTAATTTCTTTAATCAATGGTTTATATTAGTATAAAAATTTTATGCTTTTTTCCTATATCATAATTCGTAAACATGTAACTTGAAGTTAGAACATGATTATAAATGCATATTAACTATGTAACTTACCCTCTATAGGAGTAAGTAATTGTTGAAACGCACGATGTATTAAAATATTGTACATTAATAGTTAATGTGTAATAAATGTATGATATAGCACTATACGTTTCTAACATGTATGAGGTTATTAGAAATACAATAACGAAATTTAACTGAATTCAATTTTTTTTTTTTTAAATTATATACAGTATCATTCCAGTAAATTTACGAATGTATAATATGTTTTTATACAATCAAATCAATGTATAATAAATGCGTGTCTTTCCAGTAAACGTTTGAATGTATAATAAGTTGTTATACATTCAAAGCAATGTATAGTGAAACTATGCCATCCCAGTAGACCTACGAATGTATAATATTTGATTATACATTCGTATCAATGTATAATATAGCATCATACATTATAAATGTACATGATATTAACAATTTCTGTAAAAAATTTACAAGTAATAAACGTTTTACAACATGTATACTGTTATGTAATACATACGTTTAAAACGTATTTGTCTTTAGTTCAATGTAAGATTCACTTATAAGCAAAGGTACATAACATGAAACATATTATGTGTTCAAAATACAATGTCAGATTAATTAGTAATATGTTGTTTTAATCATTAACAAATAAGTGAAAGGGAAAACCCCAGTAAATATTTTCTTTGGCTTTGGCCTTTAGTTTCGTCCCCCATAGTTGGTCAAAAAGACAGCGTAATAAGCACCCACAACGCCTAACACCAACAAGTTCATAATTGACTCAGTCCTTTAAGGACCGTACGAAATCTGAATACATTTCAAGCCATCACTGTTCAAGATCTATACATAATAAATTTCTTCAACAAAAAATTCAAATTAAAAAAAAAAGAATTACGCAAAATAATAATCAAAGGGGTTTTTCAATTTGATTTTGTTTTGTTATTGAGTGTTTCAAAATATGACTGTTTGGAATGTATAAGAAGGAAGAGAGAGAAAATAAAAAAAGTAGGGATTTAAGTAATTAATTTGGAATTTTTGTAATTTATTTTTCAACATGGGATGTAATATAATAAGGCAAAGTTAGCACGTGTATATAGGTAATTTTTATTATTTAGATTTAGACCTCCATTAAGTACAAACAAATGAAGCCTAAGAAGTTAAATTATTTATTTATCGATTGAAATTAAATTTAAATACATATATTTATGTATTATAATATTATTTAAGTGTACAAATATAATTACACATTAGTTTAATTTTTTTTTAAAATAATTTTTTTTAATCCCGTAAAAAGTCACGAGAGAGCACAAAAATAAAAATAAGAAAATGAAAATGATCAAAATTGTTTATTTCTTCCTATGTTGTCGTGTTCCATTTTCCACTATTAACTTCCTCTTCCTCTTTTAGTCTATGGTTGCACCTCTTCTTGTTCCTTAATTAACCACTTCAAGTAAGTAGTTTATTGTTTATTTTTACTCGTCATATTTTTTTTATTTGAGAATATTAAATTGATTTTATTCAATTTAGCTTGTAAAATTAGATTAAATTGACTGTCGTGAAGCAAAACGTGACAAGTAAAAATGGAGAAAATGGAGGAAGGGAGTATTTATTTTACATAGGTTCTTGATGATTTTGCTGATTCAGATACTTTTCTTTAATGGGTATTTTGATTCTTGATTTTCCAGTTGTTAGTTGTTACTATATTTTTTTTTCTTAAATAAGCATTTTTATTGTCAATAATTTAGTAGTTTCTTAGATGAGTTCTTGATGATTTTGCTGATTCAGATACTTTTCTTTAATGGGTATTTTGATTCTTGATTTTCCAGTTGTTAGTTGTTACTATATTTTTTTTTCTTAAATAAGCATTTTTATTGTCAATAATTTAGTAGTTTCTTAGATGAGTTCTTGATGATTTTGCTGATTCAGATACTTTTCTTTAATGGGTATTTTGATTCTTGATTTTCCAGTTGTTAGTTGTTACTATATTTTTTTTCTTAATTAAGCACTTCCAAGTAAGTATTTTTATTGTCAATAATTTAGTAGTTTCTTACATGAGTTGTTGATTATTTGCTTATTCAGTAGCTTTTCTTTAATGGCTATTTTGAATCTTGATTTTCCAATTGTTGATTTGTGTGAAAGAATGGTGTTTGTTTTTGTGTATTTTGGTAAAGGTGTTTTAGCTGTGAGCTTGTGACTGAAAAGAAAAAGGTCAACTTTAAACAAACACCACACAGTGTGCTTTTGTGTTTTTTGTTCGTTATACTGTTATCTGTCCTGAGTCGGGGGTCTATCGGAAATAACCTCTCTACTTCATCTGAGGTAGTGGTATGGACTGCGTACTCTTTACACTCCCCAAACCCCACTTTGCGGGAATACACTGGGTATGTTGTTGTTACTACATAGTGGTTTTTGCTGATTGGGCAGTCCTATATGCGTGGCAATTTGATTCTTGATTTTCTAATTGTTGATTTAGTGTGAAAGAATGGTGTTTGTTTTTGAATTTTTGCTAAAAGTGTCTTACCTGTGAGCATCTGAGAGGGTCTATTGGGAACAACCTCTCTACCCTAGAAAGGTAGGCGTAAGGACTGCGTACATCCTACTTTCCCCAACTCCACTTGTGGTATTGCACAGGATATGTTGTTGTTTTAGCTGTGAGCACGTGATTGGAAAAAAAGTCAAACTTTAAACAAACACTACATCGTGTTTTTTGCTGATTGGTCAGTCCTATATGCTGGGCAGTTTGATTCTTGATTTTACAATTATTGATTTGTGTGAACGAATGGTGTTTGTTTGTTTCTGAATTTTTTGCTAAAAGTGTTTTAGCTGTGAGCCTGTGATTGAAAACACTGAATTTATCTGTAAAAACTTTATTGCTAAGCTTTCTAGTCACAACAAGATTCTTTTTTATGTTCCTTCTGTCTAATGTATTTAGATGAGTTAATAACAAAAATATCCTCCCAAATCTATATTGAAATTAGAATTTCACTGCGTTTAAAGGCTAAGTTGCTCAGACTCTCCAAAAATGATGCCGCACCCGTGTCGGATCCTCCAAAAATGCACTACTTTTGAAGGATCCGACACGCACTTGATGATATTTTTGAAGAGTCAGAGCAACATAGTTTAAAGGAGTATCATAGGTTAAACTGATCTTTCTTTAAGAATATCAAATTTCCATTATCTTAGATAGTAGGTATGGAGGTCGATGATTAGGGTAGATAGTTGACGTTGTCTTGCTTTTCGATGGGATTAGGCTTGGTGGTAGTCTAGAGCACTATGTTTGTCGTAGTATTAGCCTTATTAATATTTTACTCTATGTTGTTTATCGTGTTTCGGTTATCGCACTATTTTGTTGTTGTTACCATTCCTTTTCTGAAGGCTCTGTACTGCTTTCCTTATTAGTTGTCATGTTTTCTTCACTGCCGTTTTTCTTTTCATATCTACTCAGATTTGCTTCACTCGAACTGAGGGTGCTTCACAAACAACCTCTCTACCTCCACGAGGTAGAGGTAAGGTCTGCATATATACTCTACCCTTCCCAGATCCCACTTGTGGGCTTTCACCGTTAGAAACGTTGCTTGAGGAATTCAATAATTCAGTTGTGACATGTCTTATTTTCTGTACTGGTGGAAGTTCCTATTATAACACGCAGTACAAGTTGTGATTGTTGATCTCGTGCTCTCTTTTGTTTCTTCTGGGTCTTTGCCCTCTTAGCTGGGAAAATGGATAAAGAATTCGAAGCATCTCCGTCGGCATCCTCTTTCGATTACGAGCTTTATGAAGGAGATCCTGATCATCTGAGAACTGTTATTGCTGCACCTGACCCAGCCAGTCCGTACATCGATCCTGCTTCGATCAAACTTAAACATAGGATTGGGCGTGGATACTTTGGTGATGTTTGGTCAGCCACGCATCATCAATCAACCACTGATTACGATGAGAGTCACGAAGTAGCTATAAAGATGTTACATCCTGTAAATGAGGATCAAGTAAAGGCTTTCTCAAGTAAGTTCGAGGAGTTATGGGTGAATTTGAAGTCTAAACAAATCCAAGGCATTTGCTGGTTGCATGGTATCTCCGTAATATCTGGAAGGGTGAATTTCCGTCTGCATCATTTCTCTTACCTCTATACGGTATGTTATATTTGTTTCTTGCTCTTTACTATCTGAATAATGTTTGTGTATAGATCTGTATAGCTATGAGATCCTATGAGTGGTCAGTTGGTGATAAAATGGCTCGGCTGAAAGGAGGGAAGCTTCAGTTACCTGATGTTCTTAGGTAATAGATTTTACGTCATTATCAGCAAGGTAAAAGTTTTCGTTATGAAATTCGCACTTGCTAATATGGAGTGCTCATGTGTACAGATATGGTATTGAATTGGCTAAAGTAATACAAGAGTTGCATTCAATGAATGTCCTCGTTCTGAACCTTAAGCCAACTAATTTTCTTCTGAATGAACATGACGAAGTGTTCCTCGGAGACTTTGGGATACCGTATCTTCTGCTTGGAGTTCAACCGGCTGATGCAGATCTAGCTTTTAGGCTTGGAACTCCGAGTTACATGGCTCCAGAACAGTGGGAACCTGCGGTTAGAGGACCAATAGCTTGTGAGACCGATGCTTGGGGATTTGGATGCAGCATTATTGAGATGTTGACTGGTTTTCCGCCATGGTTTGGTAAATCAGTCCAAGATATATATCGTTCAGTGGTGATAAACCAAGAAAAGCCACAACTTCCCGGTGGCCTCCCTACTGCTATTGAGAATGTTCTCAATGGTTGTTTTGAGTATGATTTCCGCAATCGACCTCTGATGGTGGACATTTTGCAAGCATTTGAAAGGTTTCTCTCTCTCTCTCTCTCTCTAGCCCCCCCCCTCCCCCCCCTCTCCCCCCCCTCTCCCCCCCCTCCCCCCCCTCTCCCCCCCCCCCCCCCCCCCCCAAACCCCCAACTACTCTTTTCCTTCCAACGGCAATAGCCTTAGTTTGGCTATTTTACATGCCTATCAAGTGTCATAATCCTTTCAATTTTACTTCTTAGTTAGCGTTAGTTGAACAGTGTTGTTCACCGAGCTGATTCTATGCTCAGCTAGTCCTCCTCCCGCTTACATCATTCTTTTATGTTATTTAAATTAGAACACAAAAGATTCGAGTTTGAATATTTCTCTTTCTTATTTCGACTTGCTTACTGATTCCCAACACAATGACTATTTCCCTTAACCAGTTGCCGGATATCCTATTCTAATTGGGCAGCCCTCTCAATTTTCTTGCATTTCTAGCCTTTTGAGTGACTGACGTGTTACTACTTACTGTGGAGGAGTAACTCTAATTGTGAAACCTATTATCTGCTTTTGTGTACGTTGCGTACTGGAGAAATTGGGATTAAGCATGTTAGTGTGAGTCGGTGTGTAGAAGGGACAAAGTAAATTTGGATTGCACTGTTATGTATGGAACCAAAACTGATTTGCGGCATTAGTCACGTGTAAAGTTGACGAAGATCTTATCAGAAATGCATATAATTTGGTAATCGTTAGCATAGAAGTCTCCTAGTTAGAAGGTTCTTGAGTAGGTTTTCTCTACCTAGGACGTTTAGTCGCATGTCATAGCCCGACTTCCGATCTTTGATTAACTAGTGAATTCCTCTTATCATGTGAAATTGTGAATAGATTGTTACTGTCCTGTTACTATCTGCTGTTTTTTTGTTACTTCTGTTCTTTTTCTCGACTGCTTTAGGCTATTTTTCCCTTGAGCCGAGGGTCTATCAGACACAACCTCTCTACCTCTGCGGTAGGGGTAAGGTCTACGTATACTATAATAACTATACCCTCCCCTGACCGCACTTTGTGAAATTATACTGGGTATGTTGTTGTTGCTGTAAATAGCGTACAAAGATCACTTCTGAACTAGTCCGTCCAAAGAATGATCACCATGTTCCGGGTTGGCTCGAGATTTTTACGTGCTTTGTTGGAAAATAGATGAATATGTCTTCGCTGGGTGGTAAAGTTCCCTTAAACTTAATTGCGTCTTTGGCAGCTTGAAGAATGCTGTGTATAGTGAAGGAGAGTGGAGCAACATCGTAGGGACTTTGTCTGACAAAAGCAAAACCCGTGGCTCTACCACATGGTACCTTTCAAAAGATCTTCTTGAAGTAGGAGATGCTATTCGTTCGAGAAAAATGTTCAACTCCAGTAAGTCTCAAGATTCGGCTTTGTTAGAAGGAACTGTTGTTGGTCTAGAGAAAGATACTGATCGAGACGGATTTGTTCTCGTGCGAGTCCCTAATTTGCCGAGTCCGCTGAGGGTAAATGCATCAACCATAGAGAGGGTTACATGTGGTTTGGCAACTGGAGATTGGGTGCGTTTGGTCAATGAAAATAAGAAGCACTCCTCCGTGGGTATCCTACACTCCGTGCAGCGTGATGGAAGCGTAACCGCTGGTTTTTTAGGTTTAGAAACATTATGGCGAGGACATTGTTCGGAAGTCCAAAACGCATTCCCGTATTTTCTGGGAGAGTTTGTGCAGTTGAAATCAAACGTCAGAACTCCCCGGTTTGAATGGCCTCAAAAACGGGGAGGCAAATGGGCTACCGGGAGAATATCACAGATACTTCCAAACGGTTGTCTCGTTGTTCAGTTTCCAGGAAGGATGGTGTTTGGTGATGAACCAAATACTTTCTTGGCCGATCCAGATGAGGTGATCCACGTATCGTTTGATACATGTCCTGGCATTATCGAAAAGTATCAGCACCTCGAGGATTTTCACTGGTCTATTCGACCACTTTCTATTGCATTTACCCTATTTACAGCAGTAAAGTTCGGTGTATCTGTAGGAAAATGCATTAACGCGAAACTGAAGAAGGACACAAAGGATCACAAGACAGCCAGCGATGGCCGTAGTCAAGATGGTCCGGCTGGTGGCAAGTTCGCCTGGCATCGACCAACTGTTGCAAATATCCTATTTAAAGATGGTGCTAGATAATCCGTACTTATTATATGTCGAAAATGTATATATTTTGTAGCGAATTTTCGAAGTACAACAGCATAAAACTTTATATTATATGGTGCTATAAACTCTGTATTATGTTGGATTTGTGATGGTGTATATTCATGTTTTCTAAATGCAAGTTTCTGAACATCTCAGAAATGTTGAATTTGAGTTATATTATTCTTACAAATACTCAAAGGTAGGGGTACGGTTTGCATACACTCCATTCTCGTTACATTTCAGTTATGAAAATATACTTGGGGGGTACCGGGTCCCGAGCCCATCCACCGAATCGTGGGCTAACACTCACCGAATCGGGCCAAAAACGATCTGTTCATGCCGTTTCGCCCGTTTGACCACCAAAGTGGCCCCATCGGACCACCCAGTCTGCTCTATAGTCTGTCTGGGGGACGCCGAATGATTTTCGCTTGGATCCGGCACCGGGCCTCGGGCCCATCCACTGAACCGTGGGCTAACACTCGCTGAATCGGGCCAAAAAGGGTCCGTTCGCGTTGTTTCACCCGTTTGACCACCAAAATGGCCCAGCGGCTCCGCCGAACCACCCAGGTCCGCTCTACAGCCCGTTGGGGGTCTGCCGGTCGATTTTCGCTAGGATCTGGCCCCGAGCCCACCAACTGAATCATGGGCTAACACCCACCGAATCGGGCCAAAAACGGCCCGTTCATGCCGTTCGCCGCGTTTGGCCCCCAATATATTGTTGTTGTTGAAAGCTGAGAATTCATCGAAAACCACCTTTCTATGAGGTAGGGCTATGTTAGGCATATACTCCGCCCTCTTTAAACCTCGCTTATGGGATTATGCTAGATATGTTGTTGTGTATCGTAATTGACAACACAAATATTATTTGCAGTATCGGTATATTTTAGTTTGTGATACGCCAATTTTATGTGATACTCGTTCTTTCTTAATCAGTCTAAAAAAAATTTGAACACCTTTCTATAATCAGTGATTATTTAACTTTAAACTCTCGTTTTACCTTTAGTATGACTTGTATTAGACCACGAGTTACAAAAGTTTTTCTTCCATTCTTAAATTTCTTGCCCAGTCTAACACTACAGATAATCGGCGCTCGGTACTTATTTTGGGCCCCAACTAATTTAAATTCACACTGTATAGCCTCTCTGCCTCTACGAGGAAGCGGTAACGTCTACGTACTCTTTACCCTCTCTAGACTCCACTTGTTTAATTTCACCGAATACGTAGAAATGCACAATAAATTCTCGTGGTCCGATCCTTCCCAAACTCCGCACATAGCGAGAATTTTAGTACACCGAGCTGTCTGTTTTGTTATTGTTGTTGTTGTATATCAATTTTTGATTCGTTTGTTCTTTTAGTGATTCTCATTAAATCCAATTTGGTGAACGGTTATAACATAAAGACCAAAATTGCCACTTATAACCAAAATAAAAAATAAAAAAATTGGACCACTAACAAGACACAATATTTAGAGTAAAAGAATATTAGTACTTCCTATAAATAATATTTACTACTTATTGGTGAATGTGAATAACAAACTTACTCACCATATTTGGATCATGTTGCAATTATTATTTGCTCTATTTTACTATCTAAATTATCACTTTTTTGCGAGTTTTATACGTCTAACTCCTATCACTCTGTTTGTATTAATACACACCTTGATGTCGGATTGACCTACACACACCTGTAAGTTTTCTAACTTTGAGTATGCACGTCTAAACACCTCAATTCGTCTTCATTGTGTCAGTTGTACGTACACTCTGGTCTAACTTACAAAACGATCTAGACTAGTGGCGGAGCCAGAATTTTTATTAAGGAGGTTCAAAATTAAAAGATGTAAGCACACAAACTAGCCAAAGGGGGTTCAACATCAACTATATAAACATAAAAAATAATTTTAACCATGTATAAATAGTTAAAAAATTTGCCGAACCGGGTTCAGATGAACCCTCTAGCCATAAGGTGGTTTCGCCCCTGATCTAGACATCTCTAAAATTCATGTCATGTCAGCATCCGGTGTCCACGATACACAATGGAAACTAGTTGGAGCGCATTTAGTTACCCGTTGGGATCAAGTTGAGGTGTCATAGACGTGCACTCATAAAGTCGGAACGCTAATTTGTCAGCCGTTTATGTATTATTACGCGTAAGCAAAACATGGATATTAATGTACAAACTCGCAAAAAAATGATAATTCAGATGTATTTTCGATCATTAACTCGAATAAAAAAGGTCCACATATACCCCCACGTCTACATTACTCCAAGAGAATTATTTAGACCTTTTTAATTATAAAGGAGTAAATGCACTGTTTCCACCCTGAACTATAAACGAAATTGTTGAGACACACCCCAACTTAAAGGGGGTCTTATTGCCCCTGGACGAATTAAAACCGTATTTTTGGCAGCCTTAAGTGACTTGTGGCACATACGTGTGCCTACGTGGACCTTCAGCATGTTGATTCACGCAGTGTGCCACGTAGGCACTTAAGGTTTCCAAAATTACGCCTTTAATTAGTCCGGGGTAATAGGACCCCATTTAAGTTGGAGTGTGTCTCAGCAATTTCGTTTACAGTTCAGGAAATAGTGCATTTTCTCATTATAAAGAGATAACATTGAGAATTTCTATGAGTCGATAAATTGGCGAAGGGTGTATATAAAATAAATCACAAACTTAAAGGACATTTTTACCCTTTTCCATTTTCAATAATACATAATATATAGTGTATATATTGAGATCTAATGCAACTAATAAACCAAATCATGCACACGTACAATAGTAATAGTAATATTAATATTTTCTCTTCTTCACTTTCTTTATCATCTTGATGAAGAAATTGCATGTTATTTTCTTCATTTTTATACTCACATTTTTCTTTATTTTTCATATTTTTATCAACAAAAACAATGTTTCTAATGATCATCGTTATAAAAAAGGAGATCATGTCCCTCTTTTTACTAATAAAATTGGCCCTTTTCATAATCCTAGGTATGTACATTTTTTTTTTTCAATTGAATCTCATTCGTCGAAAAAAAAAAAATGTAACATGTGAATGTGTAAATATGTTTTTTGTTTTTTTGTCATGGTGGCGTAGCGAGAATTTTTAGTTTATGAGTTCTGAATTACAGTTGTTTCGCTAATTACTGTCCTATTTTTGTTCACGCCTTTGATTTCATCTTATGTGTTTTTTACTTTTTTTGTAAGCTTGTAATGTATAAATTAAAATTGTATCTTTATAGTTTTTAGTGTTAATTGATCATGTTATGTTATGTGCTAATCTAAGTTGCTCGGACTCTTCAAAAATGTTATCGCACTGGTGTCGGATCCTCCAAAAATGCACTATTTTTGAAGGATTCTGTACACGCCCGATGACATTTTTGAAGAGTCTGAGCAACATAGGTGTTGATTGTCCCTGGTCGGATAAAAAGAGGAATGCTAATGAGTTTATAGACTAAATGAACTCTCGCGTCTATCAGACTAGTCTTTTAGATTGGGTGGTCCTGGTTGGTTTAATTTATAACATTGGCATCAGAGTCGGTCAATCCATGCATGGGACATCGACTTTGGAGTGGTGGCTTGGACCCGAAAGGGGTGCCACACACGACTAACGGGGTCATTGGTTCTCATACGGGGGCGATTTTTATGTGTCAATTGTACTAGTCTTTTAGATTGGGCATTCCTGGTTGGTTTATAATATTGGTATCAGAGTCGGTCGATCCACGCATGGGACATTGACTTGGACCCCAAAGGGGTGCCACCCGTGACTAATGAGGTCATTGGTTCTCACGCGGGGCGATTGTTACGTGCCAATTGTACTAGTCTTTTGGGTTAGACTCTCAGTTTTGTAAAATTTACTCATAGTTTACTCATAGTTGCTTGTTGTTTTCTTGTTTTACAGTGAATCCTACAGATATTATGACCTGCCATTTTGCATACCAGGTTCATTTTCACACTTTCCTCTTATTATATTGCGTAAATCATCTAGTACGTCCCTGAACTATGACCAAATTTGCTACGACACACTCCAACTTCACGGGGTCTATTATCCCAGAACTCAATTTTAGCGTATTTTTGTCACCATTTTGTGCTGATGTGGTACCTTTTGTCAACTTTTTTGGCTGACATGACATCTTCGATGTGGGCCCCATTTTATGCAAAAAAGTTGTCATGTCAGTACAAAAGGGTGACAAAAATATGCTAAAATTGAGTTCAGGGGTTAACAACGCCCCTGTGAAGTTGGAGTGTTTCGTAACAACTTTGGTCATAGTTCGAAGGGGTATTGGATGCTTATCTCTATTATATTTATGTGTTAAAACTTTTATGAGATAAAACTCAGCGTAATCCCACAACTGCGATCTTGAAAGGGTGGTGTGTACACGGTACAGAAGTTGTTTCCGATAGACTCTCAGATAATCTAATGCTTATATATCAAACAACTTTTTCTGCAATGCAGTATGTAGGTTCGCGTGAATTCAATAGCTTTTGTCAAACGCTGTATATGTATATTAAGAAATCTGTTAAATATCTATAACTACCGACTATGAACTCGATCATTATTTTGTATTAACTTTATGTTGTTGTAAGAACTCATAAGTTTCAAATCCTGAATCCATATCGTAAATATTGACTGAATATGCAGATTATGTGAAATCGGAAGAGAAGAAGGATGCTGTAGGTGAAATTTTAAACGGTGATAGCGTTGTGAATGGTCCTTATGAACTCGATTTCTTGGTAGAGAAAGAAGCGGAAATTCTCTGTCGAAAGAATCTAACAAGGGATGAAGTTACGCAGTTTCAAAAAGCTGTCGATAAAGACTATTACTTTGAAATGTACTATGATGAATTGCCGATATGGGGACTTATCGGAAGAGTTGAGAATAGGGAAGTGATGGAGGATCCGAAATTTTACAAGTACTTTCTATACAACCACATAAATTTCGATATCCACTATAACAAGGACCGTGTTATTGAGATCACTGCACGAACGGATCCCTTTTCTGTTTTGGACCTTACAGAGGATAGGGAAGTTGATGCTGAGTTTACGTATACTGTGAAATGGAAGGAAACGAACATTCTGTTTGAGAATCGGATGGATAAGTTCACGCAGACTTCTCTACCTACCTTGGAGATCCACTGGTTTTCGATCATCAATTCTTGTGTTATCGTCCTCCTTTTAACCGGTTTCCTTGCCACGATTCTTATGCGAATCCTCAAGAACGATTTTATCAAGTAAGCGGCTTATCCCTCCTTTTCGGAAAAAGAAAAAACTACAGTCAAAACTCTCTATATAATGTCGACTGTTAGAGAGCCTTAACTTTATCTGATTTTCTGTTAACGTAACTCATTCAATTGTACATGTATGCAAAAGGTATGCACACGATGAAGAAGCGGTTAATGATCAAGAGGAGACGGGATGGAAGTACATACACGGTGATGTGTTTAGGTTCCCGAAACACAAGTCATTGTTCGCTGCAGCGCTTGGATGTGGCACTCAGCTCTTTACACTGTTAGTGTCCTCTGAAATCTATTACTCCGATAAATTAAAGTCTAATGCAAGAAACCGTTGCATTATGGTATATGTTGTATCTTGTACAGGACAATTTTTATATTCTTGATGGCGCTTGTCGGGGTATTTTATCCTTACAAAAGAGGAGCTCTATATACTGCCCTTCTGGTTATATATGCACTCACTTCTGGCGTTGCCGGATACACTTCAACCTCTTTCTATTGTCAGCTCGAAGGAACTAATTGGGTAAGTAGCGTAATATTCCCATAGTTACTCATCGTTATGTGCATAGACTAAACGTTTTTACTCATTCGAGTTATAACTATAATGTTACTTTTGGTGTACTGTGCATAAACTACTTGCTCGTAAGAAACACGAATGACAAGGTTCAAATGCACGGTTGAGAGTACTGTCGTGGAACTGGCGAAGGCCTATCCACTTTCGCCATGAGTACTGAGAAATGACTTATCATAAGAATAGTTAAGAGTTTTCTGATATAACTAAGAGGGCATAGTTATGTTGTTAAAGGCTCGTTCGAAGCGTGCTTAAACCTTGAAGCTCAGTGAATCCTACTGGTGCGCTTCTTCCTTGCTAAAACGTTATGGTGCTAGGACATATCTACCTTTTCTAATAGGTTCCAGTGCCGGAGCCAGGATTTTCACTAATGGATTCAAAATATACTAATGAAGAAGTTAAGGAGATTCAACATCTACTACGTATACACACACAAAAAAAAAAGATCTTTTTTACAGTGTATATAGTGTGAATTTTTGACAGAGGTGTTCCGATAGATCCGTTCTTTAAGGGCACAGCATCGTATGTATAGCTTAGTTATAGCTTTTTCATTCTTTTGTTCAAATAGTTATTGTTCGTGTTTACTAATTAGTTTACTTGCATTACACATTGGCACTTTTCTTTGCAAAAGCCGATATTCTAATTGCGCTTCGCGCCTAAAGCTCCAACAGAATTTGGCTTGTTGATTTGCAAAGTACTAACTCGAATATTGACTTTGCGTTTAACAGGTAAAGAATCTGGTATGGACCGGGTGCCTCTTCTGTGGCCCGCTCGCGTTAACATTCTGCTTCCTCAATTCGGTTGCAGTTAGTTATAGTTCTACTACTGCTCTATCATTTGGCACAATTATGTTAATAGTACTCATGTGGACATTAGTGACGTCGCCACTACTTGTATTAGGCGGAATTGCTGTCAAAAATAGCAGTACGGGCTTCCAATTTCCATGTCGAACCACAAAGAGTCCAAGGGAAATTCCAGTACTCCCTTGGTATCGTAGTACCATCCCTCAGATGGCGATGACAGGACTCTTGCCGTTTAGTGCCATATACATCGAGCTCTATTACATATTTGAAAGCGTATGGGGTCAAAAGATTTACACAATTTACAGAATATTGTTTATAGTCTTCATTCTTCTGCTGATAGTAACCGCCTTTGTCACTGTTGCATCGACTTATTTCCAACTTGCCGCAGAAGATCATAAATGGTGGTGGAGGTATGAATTAATTGATTGATTGCTGGCTTTCTTAGTTCTTCTGAAGTACCTTGCAGTTAATGCTGATCGAACTCTTCAAAAATGTTGACAGATAGATGTCGTGTCCTCTAGTAGTAGTGCATTTTTGGAGGATCTGACATGTGCGCAACAACATTTTTTTGGAGAAACCGAGCAATATTGGCTAATAGCAACTGCAATAGGACTCTTAACGACCAAATTTTCCCTTGCTAAAAGCCTTATTTCTTGTAGTTTTACTTACTTCGTCGCAGGTCATTTCTCTGTAGTGGACTCTTCAAAAATGTTGACTGGTACATGTCGTGTCCTCTTGAAGTAGTGCATTTTTGGAGGATCTGACATGGCGGCAACAACATTTTTTGGATAAACCGAGCGCTATATAGCTTGCAGTTATAACCAAACAAAGTTCATTTTCTGGTGTTATATATCGGCTAATAGCAACCGGAATAGGACTCTTAACGACCAAATTTTCCCTTGCTAAAAGCCTTATTTCTTGTAGTTTTACTTACTTCGTCACAGGTCATTTGTGGTGGACTCTTCAAAAAGGTTGTCAGGTACATGTCGTGTCCTCTTGAAGTAGTGCATTTTTGGAGGATCTGACATGGGCACAACAACATTTTTGGAGAAACCGAGCAATATATAGTTTGCTATAACCAAACAAAGTTCATTTTCTGCTGTTATTGGCTAACAGCAACCGGAATAGGACTCTTAACGACTAAATTTTCCCTCGCGAAAAGCCTTATTTCTTGTAGTTTTACTTACTTCGTCGCAGGTCATTTCTCTGTGGTGGACTCTTCAAAAATGTTTTCACGTACATGTCGTGTCCTCTAGAAGTAGTGCATTTTTAGAGGATCTGACATGGCCGCAACAACATTTTTGGAGAAACTGAGCAATATATAGCTTGCATTTATTACTAAACAACGTTCATCTTCTGGTGTAGGACTCCTAACGATCAAATTTTCCCTCGCTAAAAGACTTATTTCTCGGAATTTTTCTTCGTTCGCAGGTCATTTCTCTGTGGTGGATCAA
Organism: Capsicum pubescens; assembly: GCA_030864215.1. Taxonomy (NCBI): domain Eukaryota; kingdom Viridiplantae; phylum Streptophyta; class Magnoliopsida; order Solanales; family Solanaceae; genus Capsicum; species Capsicum pubescens. Next base: position 43,014,639 of record CM061538.1, read on the forward strand.
CTGGGATATATATCTATATCTACTGCTTGTACTACTACATGAAATCGCGCATGTCTGGATTCATGCAAACTTCATTTTTCTTCGGATACATGGCTTGTATCTGTTACGGTTTCTTCCTCATGCTCGGGACTATTGGTTTTCGCGCATCGTTGCTCTTTGTTTGTTACATCTATCAATCTATCAAATGTGAGTAAACAACATTATAGACTATATAGTATCATTTGTATATTTTATGTATCTCCCAACTTTATTCACTTATACTACCATAAGCTTTGGACTATTTTTGTTTTTTTTGGTTTCCCATCCGGTCTCCGGTACCCGCATTTGGAGCGCGACTAATCCGGATTCACGCTGGGTAGGGCCCCATTCGGGGGGTAGCGCTCCCAACAGAGTTTTCTCCATACCCAGAATCGAACCCTCGACCTATATGGGAAACCAAAGTTTTGTGAACACTTATTTGATTACACTCTGTATGGATGGTTGTTATGTATTGTTTCATAATGTATTGTATTATATCTGCTAGAGTTTGTGACCGAATTTGTTGATCCTATCCTGAAAAGTTCGCAGTGCGCCCCATGTTTGTGATTTTTTTTGTGGGGTCTGCGGTGGTAGCGGAGACCCGCTCCTAGAGCCCACCACCGATCCCGTTAGGGGTGCAGAGGCGAAGCCCCCGCGGTATGGACCTGTATGTTTTTGAACTTAGGATTTATTTGTAGGCACGTATGGACCTGTATGTTTTTGAACTTAGGATTTATTTGTAGGCACGTATTATATAAGTGCGTTTAGTGGGTTGTTTTTAGACTGGTTTATATACGTCATTGAGACTATCGTCTCCTCATTGTACTTCTCTCCATTATAGTGAAAATCTCCTTCTCTGCTCGTGGATTTTCCCGTCAAGGATTTCCACGTAAATTTGTGTGTGTTCATCTTGTTTTTCTTTTGCTTATCATATTGCTTATTCGTGGAGTTCATAACAATATCGTACTGTAATATTTTGATGAATATAATGTTTGGATAAATTGTATTGTTTCCTGCCGTTACATAATGTCACACATCAGCAATCCGATGGATAACCTACACGAAAAGTAGGGTACAAGGTAGTATATGGGAAGCTAAAGTTTTTGTGGACACTTATTTGATTACACTCAGTATGGATGGTTGTTACGTATTGTTTCATAATATATTGTGTTATATTGTACGTTCTGTATTGTATTATATCGTACTGTACATGTAATATTTTGATAAATACAATGTTCGAATAAATTGTATTGCTTCCGGCCGTTACATAATGTCAACACATCAGCAATTTGACGGATAACCTACAAGAAAAGTAGGGTATTACAAGGTAGAATTACTATAGAAAGGTAGTGTAAAAGATAAAATATGATTATTAATAAGTGAAAAAAAATGAGAAAAAGAAATAAGGTAACGACGCTCACAAAATCGATCATTGCATAAAATGGGACATTTTTTCGTTACCTAATGACCGATTTAACGATATAATACGGTAAAATTTAAGTTATCATCAAAACAAACATTGCATTTAAACCAACGACACAAGACAAATATAATACAATACAATGGATAAAAACCACCCAAACAAGTTGTTCGAGTGTTACGACTTTTGTTTTTTGAGCCGAGGGTCTCTTGGTTGATTTTCGCCCAGATCCGGCATCGGACCCCGGGCCCACCCACGAACCATGGGCTAACACCCATCAAAACTCGCCAAAAATGGATTCGTTCGCGCCGTTTCGCCCGTTCGACCACCAAAATGGCCCTAGCGGCCCCGCCGGCCACTCACATCCTGTCCACAGTCCGCCGGGGGCCGCCGGTCGATTTTCACCTAGATTCAACCCTGGGCCTCGAGCCCACCCACCGAACCCCTCCACGACATAGCGGTAATATTTGCATATACTCTATGCTTTTCAGATCTCACTCATGAAATTTCGCCGGCGAGTAGCTTCTCAAATAAGCAGTTTGGTAAGCAAGCTATCTTCAACATCAATAAATTAAAGTACTTATAATATAAAGTTTGAAGAATTTGTCAATACTTGTGGACCTAATAATTCAAAACAACATTAAGTAGCAGTTGACGTATTATGGAAGTTTTAAGAAAAGGTCACGTAGTAGACCAGCCAAGTACTTTATTATTATTTAAATAAATAAATACCTTTTATTTGCTATTTATATTTTATATTTTGCTAAATAATTACCAAAAAAACAAAACATATAAGAATATCAACAATAATAACATATTTAATATAATACCACAAATAAATTGCGGAGAGTATAAGGTGTACGCGTCTTAACCTATCCTTAAGGAAATTTAGATGTTGTTTTCGATAGACCCTCGATCGAGAAGAGGGTGAAAAAGAGCAAAGAAAAAAAATACTGGCAGTAAAATAGTGTAGATAGAAAAAGTAAACGAAATAACAATATTAATAAAATCGAAGAATAAGATATATAGTAAATAGCATAAAAAAATAGGGAAAATGCTCTGTTCCACCTTGAACTATACACGAAATTGCTGAGACACACCCGAACTTTAGGAGGATCCTATTACTCTTGGACTAATTAAAATCGTATTTTTGGCAACCTTAATGCCTACGTGGCACATACGTGAATCAACAAAAAAATATCAGTTTTTAATTAGATAAATTATATACGAGTCGATTAGATAAATATTATTTAAATTACCAAAAAAAAAGATAAATATTATTTAATTCCATCAATAAGGTATCAGTTTTATGATATAGTCATCCTCTATAAGAATTTTTCACGATAACGGTCAATTTTTTTTAAAAACCAATTACTTCATGTTATCTATATAATAACATTTCGTTATATCAGTCAAAAAATATTCAGACAAACAACGTTGTTACGGAGAGGACATTTGACAATATATTTGATTTGTCTAGGTTCACATAAGTCTATGTCAAAATTCCAATAATAAAGGTTAGACTTTTTCTAACATTTGGCTAGTTCAAAATAATGGTACAATAATTTAATTCTTGATAGATACATCTTGAAACAATTCAACAATATAGTCCACATAAAAAGTATATATATATAAGACACCATTGAGTTAAACTTTATAATAAGCTTTGATTGAGAGTTATTTGAGAAATTAAAATGGAGTTTGAGATACCTCAATATAATAATTTTAATGAAAATCCCCCACCTTCATCAAAATTACCATTGATTAAATTAGTAGCAAGGTTAATTACTATAGTTTGTATTGTGGTTTCTATAATTGTGTTGAAGAGTAATAATGTTACTTTGGATAATGGAGGCAAACTTGATTATGATTATTACAACTCATACAGGTAATTATACTTATAATCCTCTCTCTTTTTTTTTTTTTTGAGAAAAATGCACTGTTTTCACTCTAAACTAAACACGAAATTGTTGGGACACACGTCCTATTAACCCCTGAACTAATTAAAACCATATTTTTGACAATCTTAGTGCCTACGTGGCACATATGTAGCACAACACACTGAAAGGTCCATGTAGGCACACGTGTGCGCCACGTAGGCACTAAAATTGTCAAAAATACTATTTTAATTAATCTAGGGGAGTAATAGGACCCTCCTAAAGTTCGGGTGTGTCCTCAGCCTTTTCGCGTATAGTTCAAGGTGAAAATAGAGCATTTTCCCCTTTTTTTTAATAAGCATTCAATACCCCCTCGAACTATGGTCAAAACTGTTACGACACACTTCAATTTCAATGGGGTCCTATTACTCCTGAACTTAATTTTAACATATTTTTGTCACCCTTTTGTGCTGACGTGACACTTTTATTGCATAAAATGGGCTCACGTCAAAGGTGCCACGTCAGATAAAAAGATTGACAAAAATACACTAAAATTTAGATCGGAGGGTAATAGGGACCCCGTGAAGTTGAAGTTTATTGTAACAAATTTGGTCATAGTTCCAGGGGATATTCGATGCTTTACTCTTTTTTTTTTTTAATTCGTGTTCTAGCCTTAGAATACGTAATGTCCGTCCCGAGCATCTGCAACGTCCTCCTTTTGGTATTTTAATATGAAAGAACTAAAAGATTGACTCATTCAGTGATTTTCGCGGCCGCGCTCACTAAACCAACTTGAATCTGAACTGCGACTCAGATCAAGTACTCTTGCCGAAATAGAATTTACTTTTCGTGCCAAATGCACTTAGACTTTACTTTTCTCTCCCTTTATCTTTCCGATCCAATATTCGTTTTCGAATTTCTTTATTTTTATGTAAAAACAAACTCTCTAAATTTATGACTCTTTATATAATGGTGATGCTCGAATCAGATTATAGAAATTTTGTCACTAATATACTCTTACCACTATCTCGTGGAGTTTTTTGAATCAATTTTTTTTATTTACATTTTTTTTTCTGTCACTAATATACTCTTACCACTATCTCGTGAAGTTTTTTGGATCAATTTTTTTGATTTACATTTTTTTTTTTGATATTGTTATACAGGTACATGCTTGGTGTAATGCTAGCTGGAATTATATACAATACATTGCATATTCCATTTGCAATATATTACTTAATAGCAAAAAAACATCTCATTAAACACAAAAGTTTTCATCACTTTGAATTTTATGGTGACAAGGTTAGTTAAGTTTTTATTTTTTTGCCTTTCTTTGTGTGTTGAGAAACATAATTAGTTGTATTTTTTGAATTTAAATTTTATATATTTGGTTATATAATCCAACCTAAGAAGGAATTAAATAATCCTTCATTTTATCTCGATATTAATTCGCTTTTATTATATGAACCAAATGACTCCCTCAATGTATGAAACCTAAATAGATTTTATAGGTACCAAAACACTGTAAAAAGAAGAGTAAAGCATCTGGTACTCTCAGAATTATGATCAAATTTGCTACGATATGCTTCAACTTTACGGGAGTTCTATTATGCCTTGAATTAAAATTTAACATATTTTTGTCATTCTCTTTAGTTGTCGTGACACCTTTTGTCAACCTTTTAAGCTGACGTGGCACCTTTGACGTGGAAGGTGCCACATCAGCACAAAAGAGTAACAAAAATAAGCTAAAATTAAGTTCAGGGGATAATAACACCCCAATAAAATTGGAGTGTATCGTAGCAACTTTGGCCATAGTTCGGGAATACTGGAGAATTATCTCTAAATTGAAAAGAATAGAACATCGAAAAGATTTCATACCAAGCTTAAATTAAAATTTAGCCTGGTGCACTAAGCTTCCGTAATATGCGGGGTTCGGATAAGGATCAGATCACAAAAATCTATTGTAAACAGTCTTATCTTGCATTTCTGCAAGAGAATATTGTTTCCACAGCTCAATTCCGATACTGATCTCTTGAATACACGACAATAACTTTACCAATTACGTCAACACTCCTCTTCGAAATTTCTAGCAAGATTATTTATTTAAGAGTAAATCATCTAGTACCCCCAGAACTATGACCAAATTTGCTACGACACACTCCAACTTCACAGAGGTCCTATTAATCCCCTGAACTTAATTTTAGTGTATTTTTATCACCCTTTTTAGCTGATGTGACACATTTTTAGCTGACGTGACACCTTTAATGCGGGCCCTATTTTTATGTAATAAAGACGGCACGTCAGCAGGGGCGGAGCCAGGCCTTGTTATGGTGTTCGGCCGAACCCCCTTCGACGGAAAAATACACTATTTATACATGGTTAAAATTATTTTTATGTATTTATAGTAGGTGTTGAACCCCCTTCGGCTAGGTTTTCTTCGAATATTGAACCCCCTTAGTTGAAATCCTGGCTTCGCCTCTGCACGTCAACACAAAAGAGTGACAAAAATACGCTAAAATTGAGTTCAGGGATAATAGAACCCATGTAAAATTGGAAGTGTATCGTAGAAACTTTGACTATAGTTCGAGGGGATACGGAATGCTTATCTCTTTATTTAATATTATGGTTTTTATATATGCAGATTACATTTGGGATAATAGCAACAGCAGCTGGGGCATCACTAGGTGCAACTGTAGATTTACAAAAAGTTGTTTATACAGAAAATAATTCAAAGATTCATGACTTTCTGGGACTTATGTATATTCCAGATGCATTTATTGTTGCTGCATTTGTTAGTTCTGGAATTTCTTCTGTATTATCATCTTTGAATCTTCACAAAAGTGAATGATCAAAGATTAATTATGAGCAAAACATCCGGTCCTCCCGAACTATGATCAAATTTGCTACGATATATTTTAATTTCACGGAGTCTTATTACCCCTTAACTAAATTTTGATGTATTTTTGTCGTCCTTTTTAGCTGACGTGAGAAGGGGAGCCTTGGAGTACTGTACACACCTAATTTTGTTCCTCTCAAGTCCAATTTTATTCATTTTTAGCTTATCTTACCGCACACACTCTCATCCATGCGATTATACCTCACAAAAATACAAAAAAAGACAACAACCCTTAACATAACCCCTAACAAATTCTATCTTATTTTAATCCTATCCTAACTAACTTTACACCTCATCCTAACCACCTATCCGATCCCATACCCCCTCACCACCTACCCTACCCCACCTACCCACCCACGTGACCCCTCACACTGTCACCATCCATTACACACTTTTCTCATACCAAAAAATGGAAAAGGGGAGGGGCCCACGGGAAGCAATAGATACACCCACCAGGAAACCATATAGGGCTCTTCCCACTTTTTTAAAGTCAAGGGCATAGCACTACAACAAAAGCAACCTTTAGCGGCAATAAATATGCATTTTAATAAAGAATGTATAAAGAATATTACAATTTTTACCAAGCATTAGTTAATTGTCATTGGATCTACGCTATAGGCTTTAGGAGAATTTAGAAAGAGAGCTAAATTGTAACTGTCACTAGTAAATGCCTTTAAGAAGGGAGCCTTGGAGTAACTGGTAGAGTTGTTGTCATGTGACCAGGAGGTCACGGGTTCAAGCCTTGGAAACAGCCTCTGGCAGAAATGCAAGGTAAGACTGCGTACGATACACCACTTGTGGTAGGGCCCTTCTCCGGACACCGCGCATAGCGATAGCTTTAGTGCATCGGACTGTCCTTTTTTTACTAGTAAATGCCTCTAAGATGGCATATTTAGCGATAATTAAGCTATTGTCGGTAATTAATTACCGCTAAAGATCATTTTTGGTGTAGTGCAGATCACTGACCTCACAACTTTTTCACCAACAAATACAAAACGAAAGAGCACACACAGACACACGAAATCACACTCACCTCACCACAAAAATTCCCAATTTCATTAACAGAAAACACACCTGCACACACTCATCACGTCTATTTTCCTTTTCCCTCACACACAAAATCGCACACACAGAGAGATTGAGAGGGAGAGAAGAGAAATTAAGAGAGACCGAGAGAGAGGGAGAAAGATGTTGAACGGAAAGAGATATAGAGAGAGGGGGGTAACAGAGAAACGGGATCAGTGATAACCCGCCAAACTCACCCCAAATAGAACCATTTCCGTCGTGATGATTGATAATAGAATTTTGATCGTCTGTTTCAACATCTATGATTGTCGTGGCTTTGATTGGTTGTTTCTATTTTAAAATTGATTATTTGATCGAAAAAAATGAGATTTGGGGGGCGGGAATTAAAACATTAATAAAAGTGAATATTAGTTTATGTTGATTAATTCATTGATGGTCGCTTGATTCGGGATAAACATCGACATTGTTACATTCGATAGTTTCATGTTTTAGGTCGATAATTGATAGGTCGAGTCGGATAAGCAAATAGTAGGTTGGGATAGGCAAATTTAGAACTTGTGGATTGTAGAATGTTGAAAATATTTTATTGAATGGTTTTATTTAGGAATTTGAATCAATTGTACTCATTTGGTCGGAGAATGCCCCGAAGAAAATTGTATTTATTTACCGGGGAATGCCCCGACGTATCATGTTTTCGAAGGAGGTTCGTGATCAAGGCCCGAGGCATCGGGTAAAACATTGGAGCTTAGCCTAGGGCTAGTTTAGAATAGAATTTATATTTTACGCATTTTTTATTTTGGGACTGTATAAATTGGACCGGACACTATATTTTGGATTGTTTTGTATTGTCTGTTGATTGATTGTTTTATGTGTTTTTGTGTGGTTTATACATTCGTCATGTCAAATTAGCCGTTACACTCTACCAAGCGACCGTGGTCGAACCACGGGATCGAGGGGTGCCTAACACCTTCCCCTCGGTCAACAGAATTCCTTAGTCGGAATCTCTGTTCGCAAACCAGTTTAAAGAGTCAAATTGTTTTGAAAAGGATATCCATGACTGACTTGGCACACCCGATTTATGCCAAGTGGCGACTCTGAGTTAATTACAAAAATAATCTTTTTCAAAACAAATTATCTTCATTTTGTCACTTTAATAATAAAAACCCTTTCGACCCTTAAAATGAATCCTTTTGGAGTTAAAAAAAGCGGTGTGACAAGTACTAGTAAAGTTGTTGTCATGTGATCAGGAGGTTACGGGTTCAAGCCTTGGAAACAACCTTTAGCAGAAATGCAAGGTAAGGCTGCATGCAATACACCCTTGTGGTGGGACCCTTCTCCGAACACCGCGTATAGCAATAGCTTTAGTGCATCGGTCTGTTTATTTTTAGCTGACGTGACACCTTTTGTCAACCATTTTAGTTGACGTGGGTACCATTTTATTTAATAAAGGTGTCATGTAGCACAAAAGATTGACAAAAATACGCTAAAATTGAGTTTATGGGGGTAACCCTGTGAAGTTGGAATGTATCGTAGCAACTTTGATCATAGTTCGGAGATATTGAATGTTTATCTCATTAATTTATAATTATATGTTTAAGAAATTCATAAGATTGTATAATTTTGAGAATATATGAGAGTGTATTATTTGTCTTGTTCATTCTAGATTCTTGTTTTTTGTTATTCAATTTCTGTTATTATTTGTTATTTCGTGTAATTTGATTATAGTAGTATTTTATTTTAATATTGTTTTGCTATTGTCTATTGTGTTTAATACTGTCTGTTGTTTCTTTTATTTTTCATTCTTTTTACATAGATTGTTTTTATCTTGAAGTCGAAGGTATATCAGAAACCAGGGGCGGAGTCACCTTTGGACAAGAGGATGAACCCTTTTCGACGGAAAATTATACTATTTATGCATGATTAAAATTATTTATTATGTATCTATAGTAGACGTTGAACCCCTTCGTCTAGTTCGTATGTTCACTTCTGAACCCTTTTAATTAAAATTATGGCTCTGTCACTGTCAGAAACAACTGCTCTTACCTGTAAGGTATAGGTTAGACCTACGTACATCCTATCCTCCCCAAACTTCACTTCGTGGGATTACACGGGATATGTTGTTATTGTATGAGAGTGATTATCAATTGTTTCTCACTTTAGTTTAATTATCAGTTTTTTTTTTTTTTTTTAACCAGATCAAACTATCATCATCTATATATTAAAACATTAGTTGAAGTTGACAAGATCAAATATTAATTAATTTCCTTTTTCGTCTTGAACTATCACCATCTACACGATTAATTAAATGTGCTTTAATACAGATTGTGATAATTCAGATAGAAAAATAGAACCACCCCAAGATAATTAATATAGAAAAATAGGACAACCTGATAATAGTTCAGATAGAAAAAACGAACAACTAATAATGGCAGGTGTAAAACTTGTAAATACAATTCAAAAGATTTTTCATAAGTTCGAATTCGAGACGTCTGATTAAAAAAAAAAAGTAGCCTCATACACTACACCACGTTTTAGTGTCTTTTTAAAACTTTAACTTTTTTTAAAAAAATAATTAAATAATAAAAAACTTTTATTTAATTTGTACATAGGACATGTGTCCTTATAATTTGTATCAGTCAGTTTTGAACATACAAATATATCGGAATTTAAAATATATAAACACAAAACCATTAATTTTTTTTTCCAGCATTTGCTAATTGAGAAGAGGCTTTTCATGTAAAAAATAAAATAAAAAATGTCTAATTATGATTATGATGAAAAGCCTTTTTCTAATAAAATTCCATTATTTACATTAGTTGCTAGGGTTATTACCCTAGTTTCTTTGTTAATTTCAACAATTGTGCTTTATAATACTGAAGTTAGTTATGATGTTAATGGTTATTTTGGAAAATTTACTTATCATCATTTCGATACATACAGGTAATTAATTAATCTCCCTTATCTATAATTCGATGCGATGAATTTAAATTAGTCAGATCAATAATTTAGAATATACAAAATATATATAGGTGTTAGTTGTAAATTTTGATTCTTTACATCATCAAATCATCATGTGAAAAATATTTACAGATTATCTGCTATGATAAATAAAGATAATCCGATAATGTAAAAATTCTTATAGATATATGATTGCCACCTTCAGATAATCCGATAATGTAAAAAATTCCTATAGAAATATGATTGCCTCCTTCAGATAATCCCATAATGTAAAAAATTCTTACAGAAATATGATTGCCTCCTTCAGATAATCCGTTTTACCTTGTAGCAAAGAAACAACTAATAGACCACAAAATATTTTATTTATTTCAAACTATTGGTGACAAGGTTTGGTACTTCATTCATTTTTCGTTTTCTGGTTTGATAAAATTCAGTAGTTTTGATTCAGATTTCGTATTTGTTGGAGTGATCAGTATGAAAAGAAGACTTTTTTTTTAAAAAAAAGTAAATGCACTGTTTTCACCCTGAACTATAAATGGAATTGCTGAGACACACCCAAATTTAAAGGGGTCCTATTACCCCTGGACTAATTAAAATTGAATTTTTGGCGACCTTAGTGTCTACGTGGCACATACGTGTGCGTACGTGGACTTTCAATGTGTTGATTCATGCAGTGTGCCACGTAGGCACTAAAGTTGCAAAAAATACGATTTTAATTATTTCAGGGGGTAATAGGACCACCTTTAAGTTGGTGTGTCTCAGCAATTTCATTTATAGTTCAGAGTAAAAATAGTGCATTTTCTCTTGAAAAAATAAGTGGATTTCTTATTATCTTCTTGTGTTCTGTAAGTAAGAAATTCATATTATCTAAATTTATATGAATATAATCTAGATATATACAGTGGAGGGGGGGGGGGGGGGGACAGTGGGGATGGGTGCCACGGGGTAGAAGTGATGATGAGGTGTGTTGATGGATGAGGATCAGAACACAAATTTCACTTGTGAAACTTGTTTGTTTTAGACATAATGCATAAATAGACACCAAGTCTAAAGGGTTCAGGTTGAGTAGGAGCAAGACTGAGTATATGGAATGCAAGTTTAATGAAGGTTGGTTTCCCAGGTGGTTTGTAGGAGGGATAGTTTTAAGTATCTCGGGTCGATGATTCAGGTGAATGATGAGATTGATGAGGATATCTCCCATCGTATTAGGGCGGGATGGATGAAGTGGAGGCTCGCCTCCGGAGTGTTGTGTGATAAGAAGGTGCCGCCAAAACTGAAAGGCGAATTCTACAGAGTGGCAGTCCGGCTGGCCGTGTTGTATGAAGCGGAGTGTTGGCCAGTCAGGAACTCTCATGTTCAAAAATTGAAGGTGGTGGAAATGCAGATGTTGCGTTGGATGTGTGGGCTTACTAGGGGTGATAGGGTTAGGAATGAGACTGTCCATGAGAAGGTTGAAGTGACTTCGGTGGAGGACAAGATGCGGGAAGTTCGGCCGAGATGGTTCGGGCATGTGATGAGGAGGAGGCACGGATGCCCCAGTTCGTAGGTGTGAGAGGCTAGCTTTGGATGATTTCAAGCGGGGTAGGGGTAGGCCGAAGAAGTATTGGAGAGAGGTGATTAGATGTGACATGGAGCAGTTACAACTTACCGAGGACACGACCCTAGATAGGAAGGTGTGGAGGACGTGAATTAGGATAGAATGCTAGTACTTGTGGGAGGGTTGGGGTGGGGGGTCGAGGGTGGGGGTGCCTTTGGTACGTTAGTGTAGAGTATTACTGTGTGGGTGTCTTATTTCTGTTGTGCCATCTTGTTTCATGTTCTTATTATGAATTCGTTATTATCCTTTGTCTTGAGCTGGGAGTCTATCGGAAACAACCTTGCTACTTCTCCGAAGGTAGTGGTATGGACTGTGTACATCTTATCCCCCCAGACCCCACTCTGTGGATCAAAAGGGAGTATGTTAGTCAAATAGAGGGCTCTCACGGGGGTGTAGTCGTCTTGTTGCCAAAATCCACTGGATAACAATGCTTTCATCTCCTACCACTTTATTTTATACTCTATCCAGAAGATACACTGAATTTTTTGTTGTTGTTGCATAAATAGACACCAAACTAGGCATCAACCGGCAAACAAGCACTCCAATCTGGAGATGCACATTTAGACGCCTCACCTCGTTTTCACCGTGTCAGTTGAACATTTTTACTTACAAATGATCATCTAGAAACCTTCAAGATTTATGTGTCACGTCAGTGTCAGCTGTTCAACAGATACAACGGGAACAGGTTGAAGTGCTTAATTGCCAGTTGAGACTAAGTTGAAATGTCAAAATATGCACTTCCAAAGTTGGACCGCTTGCTTACCAACCAGATCAAGATTGAATTTCTGTTTATATATTATGCCTTTAATCTGCATCTACTAGCTGACAAAATCATTTTCCTCATTTTAAGAAATTTGTTTTACTAGAAAAAATGTTTTTCAAAAATTTCACTAATCAAACATGAGAAAACAGGAAAATATTTTTTCTCCATACCAAACACACCATATACATAAATATTCACTTAATATGTATAAATAATTTATCAAAAACCCAATATTCTTATTAGGATTTAACTTGATGGATTTTATGTCATCGTGGAGCCAGCCTTTTAGTGACTCCAACATAAATATTTGTCTTAAAAACTAATCTAATATATATATAGGAAAAAGGTTTGAAATATATCTAAATTTTGGCAAAATTTATTGTAACACGCCTCAACTTTGTGGGGGTCCTATGACCTCCCTCGACTATTTATTACCGTATTTCTATGACATATATTTTCCTAGCTGGACCACTGCATAAATACATGCGCACTGAGCGCGTAAGAGTCTGAAGTGATCCAGTTAGACAAATATATGCCACAGAAATACGGTAATAAATAGTCGAATGGAGTCATAGAACCCTCGCAAAGTTAAGACGTGTTACAACAAATTTCGCCAAAATTTAAGTATATTTCTGACTGTTTTCCTATATAAATAGATTTAATAAAGGAAAAATGCTCTATTTCCACCTTGAACTATACGCGAAAAGGCAGAGACACACCCGAACTTTAGGAGGGTCCTATTACCCCCTGGACTAATTAAAATCATATTTTTGACAACCTCAGTGCCTAAGTGGCACATACGTGGCACACACGTGTGCCTACGTGGACTCTTCAGTGTGTTGTGCCACGTAGGCACTAAGGTTGTCAAAAATACTATTTTAATTAGTCCAAGGGGTAATAGGATCCTTCTAAAGTTCGGGTGTGTCTCAGCCTTTTCGCGTATAGTTCAAGGTGAAAATAAAATATTTTCTCTTTAATAAATAAAAATTCTGACTCTGTCTCTGATTTTTTACGTAGGTTATATTTGGCCTATTGGCAACTGGAGCTGGAGCATCACTAGGTGCAACTGTGGAATTACAACATTCTATGTGGACAGGGCCTCACGCTGGAAAATTTAAAGCCTTTTTGGGCCTATTGCATGTCCCTAATGCATTTCTTGTACTTGGACTTGTTGGCCTTTTAATTGCTTCAATCTTATCATCTCTAACCCTCCAAAAGAAGAGTGAATGATCGATGGCATACGCAGAATTTTTCGTAAGCAGTGTATCGATATTTATAGAAGAGAAGAGAAGAGAAGAGAAGATAGAATCTCTGACGTTGAAGAGAGAAATCAGACATGCACGTAAACCAACGTGCCAAGTGGCAAGCATGCATGCATGTTGTCGGTCAAGCGGCGGTGTCACGTCTTTTCTTGTTTGACATTTTTGTATAGTATTAGTATATTATATATATTTAGAAAAAAGATCTGATAAAAGTGATGTCACGTGATACTGCTTCGTTCAAGCTAGTAGATGGTTTGAAAAATTGGGGGTGTATGTTCTACTTTTGTTGTAGGATTATCTTCATAATTAACTTAGGTTAACTAGGGAGATTAGATTAGTCATTTTTGTGGAGAATATATAAATTAAACTCAATTTGTGTGGTCTTTAAGTTGAAGATTTTAGCTTATGTTTATTTGTGTATCGTTTTCGTTTCAATTTATGTGAAGAAAGGAAGACTATTGAAACCTGAATACGCTACAAAAATTTCTGTTGACTATAAATTATTTCATTAAAGATAAAATGAAAAGTTGGTCTTCTAATTGCTTCGCGTCTTATCATCTCTAAGCCTCCAAAAGAGTGAATGATCCTCAGGGCGTACGCACAATTTTTCGTAAGTAACATCGATATTTATAAAAGAGAATCGATCTCTGATGTTGAAGAGAGAAATAAGACACTTAAATCAGCGTGCCAAGTGGCAAGCATGCATGTTGTCGATCAAGCGGTGTCACGTCTTTTCTTGTCCGGCATTTTTGTATAGTATTAATTAATATATATATATATATATATATATATATATATATATATATATATAGTAAAAAAACTCTGACAAAGTGATGTGAAGGTGTTTGGTTGACGCTAAGTTTGAAAGAAAAAAGGAAGACTATTAAAACCTGAATACGCTATAGAAATTTCTGTTGGCTATAAAAATCTCGATCATAGGCAATATATGTCATAGATTCTCATGGGCCTTGTTATGGTTATGGGCCTCATCTTCGAAGCGAAATTCATGTTACGTATTGTTCGCTTTGATCCAACAAATCGATATTATACATGGATTTATTGTTCTTAGATTATGTCATTATATTCATTGAATTTATGATATGTGTTATTTTCCACAATACGGATACGTAGAATCTGTATAACAGAACAACAACTTCAACTCGAGTTCAAGTATGAACAAGAACGCAATGAAGTATTAAATACCCTCAACACAAGATTAAAAAAGACCTTTCCAAGAGGTGTATTTATTTTTCAGAAAATAAAGATGAAACAAAAATGATTAAGGCCAAGTCGTTCGAATTCACGGACTTTCCTCAAGGAATAATTCCCCTCACTGTACCCGAGGTTATGGAATCTTCCTCCTAGGATAAAATGGCCTTCAATCCGACTATAACGGTACCTCAAATAGGCGGATTCTTCGAACACACTCACGGTTTGAATGATCACACTTAGAGTATTTTTAAGACAAGAATAAGAAGTTTGTAATCTGAAAATTTCTGTCTCAAAACCTGTGGAGAAAGCAGGTTTTTATAGCCAACACATGCCTCTTCCGAAAAGAGGTAAAGGTTCATTCCAAAGGTTGCACCTTATCTGAAAAACCATGTCCATTCGCCCAAACAATGTGTATGTTCTGAACAGTCATGCCATTTCAGATGAAACAGTGTGTTATTTCATGAAGAATCGCAACTTTCTACAACATCTGTTCGTGAAACAGTGCATCTGTTCGTAAAACAGTGCATCAGTTCTGGAAACATTGCATATGCTGAAGCTTTTTGCAACTCTCTGAAGTTTCTGCAACAGTTCACTGCATGCATATAAATGGAGTCCAAATCACAAAAAATATTTCCTGCGTTTTACACATATTCAGATCAGATTTTCTATTTTCGTCAAATAAAATTTGTCCAAAAATTAGATCTCATCAATCGATCATTTGCCAAATCCAAATCCGAAGCCGAGCCGAGAGAGCTACAACGCGAGGCATCTCTTATTCCTTACCTCACTTATCCATGTGGAAGTGTGTTTTATAATATAAACACTTTAAAGTTCTCTTCTTCCACCAATGTGGGAGAAAGAGTAAACTTTCCAATTTTGAGTACACTTTCCATTTTTGGTGTAAACTCAATTTTCCTCTTCCACTTGATTTCTCCATTTTCCATTCAACACACATATAGAACCCAACAATATGTCTATATTACACTTTACTCTTTGATCTCCATTTATGATACAAGATTGTTTGCCTAAATGTTAGGTCTAATATGTTAATTTGCACACTTAATCTCAACTGATATTTTTGTCGTCTAATTTTGAATATGCAGAAGTAGATAGTTAAATTTGTATAAAGTTAAATAAATAAATGTCAACTTATTTATTTAAAAATAATTTAACTTTTAACTTCTCAATTTACCCTTAATAAGATAATTTATATATAATCAGAAAAAAAAAACTATGACTTATTTTAAACCACGACCTTCAAAAATCTTTCTTTCTTTTCTATATTTACTACTCTATCACATACTGCCGTAGAGATAAGCATCTAGTACCTTCCCAAATTATGATCAAAGTTGCTACGACACACTCCAACTTCACGGGGGTCTTATTAGCCTCCTGAAGTCAATTTTAGCGTATTTTTATCACCTTTTTGTGCTGACGTGACACCTTTATTACATAAAAATGGAGTCTACATCAAATGTCACGTCATCTAAAAAGGTTGAGAAAAATAATTTATTCTGGGATAATAAAATTCCTGTAAAATTAGAGTGTATCGTAACAAATTTAGTCATAGTTCGAGGTACTAGATGGTTTTCTTTACGGTCATATAAATTGACACAGGAAAATACCAGCATTTGAATAAAAAATATTTTAAAGTATGTATTAGACATTATTATCCTTTATCATGATATAGATAAGGAGTTAGGAAAATATATTGTCACCAATAGTCCATAATGGATATTTGGTCCTACTATTCATCATATTACAATATATTTTTATGCCATGATATATATTTATTATGTCTTTCTTGTTCAGACCAAACAACACATGATTAAATAGTAAAATTAAAGTGAAACCATTATCTAAAAATATGGATCTCTAAAGTTGTCCCACTTGAGTTTTAATTTCAACTATATAATCATAATCAAAGAGCTTAACACCAACATGACTTGTGGTGAAGTGGATGAGGCTGTTCCACTTTTAATTAGAGATAGAGGGTTCGACCCTGTGTATGGAGAAAACTCTGTTGGAAGCGCTGCCACCTTAATAGGCCCTGCAACGCGCGATCCTAATTAGTCGGGGCTCCAATGCGGGCACCGGACACTGGACGAAAAATTTTAAAAAAAATAAATAAAAATAAATCAAAGAGCTTAACAAAATATAGAGTGAAGCGTCTAGTACCCTCGAATTATGACTAAATTTGCTACGACGCGTACACTTTAACTTTACAGAGGTCCTATTATTCTCCTGAACTCAATTTTAACGTATTTTTGTCACCCTTTTGTGCTGACGTGACACATTTTATCAACTTTTTTAACTGACGTGACACCTTTGACGTGGGCCCCATTTTATGTAATAAAGATGTCATATCAGCACAAAAGGGTGCAAAAAATACGGTAAAATTGAGTTCAGTGGGTAATAGGATACCTGTGATGTTGGATTGTGTCGTAACAACTTTGGCCATAATTCGAAGGGTACTGAATGCTTATCTCCAAAATATATTAAAAAGTAATAAACTTTAACATTCCCATTTTATTCTTAATAACATAAATTATTCAGATCACTTGATATGAAAGTTTAATTTGTTCTTCTATAAGGATAAAAAATGAAAAAGACATGTAAAATTCTAATTATTTCATCACCATTTAATTGGATAATTTTGATAGGTATTTGACTTATATGTCAAAAAACAACTATTTTTATAGTCATTATTATTATTATTATTTTGTGGAATTGTATTCCACTTTATCTCAAAATCAATGTTTTGTTATATAGTTGAATTTCAAATTAGGAAAAGTGCTTCAAATATGTAATTTAAGTTCATCTTCACAAATTTCATATAAATCAACTGTACTCTTATTTCTTTTACAAAAGATATAGAGATAAGCATTCAGTATCACCCGAACTATATATTTCAAAATTGCTACGACATACTTCAACTTCACAGGGGTTCTATTACCCCTGAACTCAATTTTAACGTATTTTTGTCGTCCTTTTGTGCTGACGTGACACCTTTATTACATAAAATGGAGCGTACGTCAAAGGTGCCACGTTAGCGGAAAAGGTTGACAAAAGGTGCTACATCAGATAAAAAGATGACAAAAATACGCTAAAATTGAGTTTGGGGTGATAGACCCCCGTGAAGTTGGAGTGTGTCATGGCAAATTTGATTATAGTTCAACGGATACTAGATGTTTTACTTAAAGATATAATCATCTTCAACTTTAATTTCATAAGAGATAAGCATTCAGTACCCTCCCGAACTATGGTCAAAGTTGCTACGACACACTCCAACTTCATAGGGATCCTATTACCCTTGAACTCAATTTTAACGTATTTTTATCGTCCTTTTGTGCTGACGTGGCACCTTTATCACATAAAATGAGGCTCACGTCAAAGTTGCCACGTCAGCTAAAAAGATTGACAAAAGGTGCCACGTAAGCTAAAAAAGATGAAAATAAATACGCTAAAATTTAGTTCGGGGGTAACAAAACTCCCATGAAGTTGGAGTGTGTTGTAACAAATTTGGTCATAATTCTCATAAGATAATCCATTTATGAGATCTACCACTAACGTAAACGCCCTTATAACAATAACTACGCCTCAGTCCCAACAGATCGACTTCATACCAAAAAAAAATTAAAAAAATTTGAAATAATTGTTGGAATGATTCAAAATGAGTCTTATTCAAAATAAACACATACTAATAATCCTCTTTCTAAAACAATTAAAATAAAAAATACAAAACCCTACAGTAATTAACATAATACAATGAACACAAATATACCAACACATTACATAATCTTTTTTCTTTTTTTTTTTTTTTGGTCATTGTTCACCTTCAATATCTGTTGTTGCTGAAGACATGTAACTCATAGCTGGTGATGACTCAATATTATTATTATTATTCTCAATTGGTGCATTTTCTTGAAATTTATTTTTGCATGCATGGCAAGTAATTTCCAAAATTGATGAACTTATTTTCTTAATAGCTTCTTCTTTCAATTTTTTTGCTCTTTCAATTTCACCTTGTGCTTGTTGTCTAATCCTCTTTGCATTCGCGAATTCCATCTCCGCGTATTCCATCTCCCTCTTCGCGTGTCTTCTTGCTTCCTCTGCGTACGCTCTTTCAGCCATAGCCAAATTCAGTACCACCTCATTTTCCTCCTGGCCATTTTTCCGTACAAGACATTGTGATGATGATGATCCACCAATTGATAATTTCAAATGTGGTTCTTGATTTTCTTGTTGGTTTTCATGATGTTGATCATGACTAGTAGTTGTAATTGATGGTAAAAGGCCAAGTTCTAAATTATGTTGCAAAGGCATTGTGGTTATTTTTTGCAAATTTGTGTCACTTGATGGGCTAGTACTTGAAGCAGTCCTTGAAGAACAAGCAGTTGTTGGTTGCAATGTTTGCAAATTTGGCCTTATTGATCTTCTTACAGTGCAAGTGTCTTGGTGCTCAATAAAGCTTTCCACCCTGAAAATGGTTAAATAATAAATAAGGATTAATTAATTAATTAATAATTTTGGTATCTTGAAATTTGCAAATAACTAGCTAGCTAGGTAACTAGGGGATGTAATTAGCCAAGAAAAAGCAAAAGAGGGATTACCATATAAAAGGAAAAGGTTAAAAAATGCAAAAGGGACAAAATTTTGAAATAAAAAAGGACAAAATTCAGAAATAACATTATTATCTCCTTAATTATGAGTTTCATAATTACATAATATAGCAAGTTGTATTTTGTATTTTTGTAAATTCTTGCTACAAAAATATAAATACATATGATTTTTACTGCCCTTATGATCGATATGTATTTTGTATTTTTGCAAACTGTTGCTACAAAAATATAAATACATACAAATACATATGTTACAAAATGTAATTTGATAAAAGTGTTGTTATTTTTTGTAATTTAATACTTAAGTATGCTACTTTATGTATTTTTTACAATAAAAAATAATAGAGAAACTAATTATTTTCATTTCGGATAGATTACTTAGCTTGCTATAACAGGTAAAAATAAGCTGATAATATAAAAAATATTTATATGAATCGTATTTAAATTTAAACATTAGTGAATGCTTTGACGATTTAAATTCATAACTCATAAATCACATGAAAATAACTTTATTGTTGCTCCAAAACATCTAGTACCCTTGAACTATGATCAAATTTGTTACGACACACTGTAAATTTCACGGGGTTCCTATTACATCTTGAACTAAATTTTAGTATAATTTTGTCAACTTTTTAGCTGGCGTGACACCTTTGACGTTTACTCATTTTATGTAATAAAAGTATCACGTCAGCATAAAATGATGAAAAACAACAACAACAGACTCAGTGTATTCTCACATAGTGGGGTCTGAGGAGGGTAAAATATACGCAGTTCATACCACTACCTCCGAAGAAATAGAGAGGTTATTTTCGATAGATCTCCGACTCAAGACAAAGGACAGTAAACAAAATCGTAATAAAACATGAAACAAGATGGAATAACAGAAATAAGGCACCCACAAAGTAATACTGTACACTAACAAACCGAAGGCACACACCACATGTAAACCCTTCTAACTAAAAGGATGAAAAACTGTACTAAAATTAAGTTTAGAAATGTAATAAAATTGCTATAAAATTGAAGTACCGTAGCAACTTTAATCATAATTCAAAAATACTGGATACTTAGTAATATTAAATTAACAGAATGTGAAAATCAATTAATATGCAGCACAAACAAAGATGCACATTGTTATCTTGACAATGACTATACATTTAAAAAAAGTGAAGCATTTATTGGGAATAGAGAAAAGCTAGCTAGTGTATCACTTCTATTGGCTAGCTTCTAGTTATAGTATATATAGTCATACATGCTTTTGGAATTTGTATCAACATTGAGGAATGTATGTTTATTTGTCCACCGAACGATGTGGTGCGGTGGAGGTAAATGTTTCTTCCTTAATTAGAAGTTTTGAGTTTGAGTTCTGAATATGAAAAAATCCATGATAGGGAGCGGTACCTCCTCCCATGAATGGGGCCCTATCTGGTGCAAATCTGGATTAATCGGGCTCAATGCGGGTCCCGAACATCAGATAAGAAACAAAAACAAAAAAGTTTATTTGTCTACTACTTCTCCATGCAGTCCAAAAATTAGCTACGAAATTCATCGTTAATCTTTCACTAAAACGCTAATAAGTAATAGAGTAAAGTATCTAGTTACTCCTGAACTATATGGTCAAATTTGCTACGACATACTCCAACTTCACGAAAATCCTATTACCTTTTCTGAACTCAATTTTAGCGTATTTTTGTCAACCTTTTATGCTGACGTGTCATCTTTTGTCAACCTTTTTAGCTAACGTGACACCTTTAACGTGAGCCTCAATGTTATAAACGTGTCACGTCAGCACAAAATGGTGATAAAAATATGTTAAAATTGAGTTCAGAGGGGTAATAAGACCCTTGTGAAGTTGGAGTGTATCGTAGTAACTTTGATCATAGTTCGAATGGATACTGAATGTTTATCTCTAAGTAATACTAGAACTTTTTGATAATCTACCTCTAATCTATAAAAGATTTATTCATTATTAAATAAAATTAGCAACAAATTATTACTACTTGTGGTGAGGACTATGGGAAAACTTAAAGTAAAATTAAATACTTATTAAAAAGAAATGACTAAACAAATGGTTAAAGATTTTCATGAAAGTCACAAGGTCATTATAGTTATGTATAATTCAAATTTCAAGTTATGTATAGTATCGATCTAGAATTTTTTTTTTTCTTTCACTATAAGGTTACACAAATGATATACAAATAAATGTCTTGAATATAGGACAGATTATCTACTATAACAGTTATCACTCTAAAAATATATATAACTTAGACTCAACGAAATTCTCAAAAGTAAAATCTTGAAACCTAGAAAAAAACGCGGTCACAGTCACAAGAATGACCGCTAGTACCACAAGCCGTGACTGGAACCATCCAACCTATCGGTATATGGGGAAGGTGCTCAACCACTCGAGCTAACTTCACTTTTCCTCTTACAATTTTTAATATTAATGTTATATATAACTTAAAACTTTAAGTTATGTATATTACTAATATAATTTTTTTGTCACTGTTAAGTCACACACACAGAGGCCTCAAAATTTTCAATAGTAAACTCTATAATTTCAACTTCACTTGAAATAATAACGAAGATTGTGAAATACATTTTAAAAAAAATATCTGAAAAATAATAATAATAATAAAGAGAAAAAGATATCTCATTTTTACAAGAAATATTTTATAACTTTGAACTAAACACGTCAAACTTTATATTAATAAATAAAGTTTTAACAACAACATCCAAATTAATACATTGCAAATAAATGACTAACATCTAATTAGCAAAGATTAATCTTTAATTTTATTAGTAATCATATTAATATGTGAGGTCAAAGATTAAGTGTCTTTTAAAAATACTATATCGAAACAACTACTGTGCAAGAACAAATAAGACAATTCTAAATTATTACAGTAGTATTTTTGTATGTATATTTATAAATGTAACACAATTTGGCTTTAGGCCACTAATTTTATTGAGACGCCTCTCCCTCGATGTAGAAATCAATCATAATAAAAATATATATATAACTTAAACTCAACAAAATTCTTGAAAAGAAAAATCATACGACTTGTAAAAATTGCGACCATAATGCGCACGAACATTATAAATAACTTAAACTCAACAAAATTCATAGAAACTGGAAATAGCGCGACCACAATGCACACAATAACAGTATATATAAGTTAAACTCAACGAAATTCTTGAAATGGAACTTGTAAAAAAAATTCAACCGCACACCAACAGTATATATAACTTAAACTCAGCCAAATTCTTGAAAAGGAAAAGCATGAAACCTGGAAAAAACGCGACCACAATCACAAGAATGTCCTCTGGTACCACAAGTCTTGAGATGTGCTTTGTAATCAGATTGAACAGCATAACCTTTCCCACATTTCTCACAAATCCATTGCTTATTATTACTATGTTTCCTCCTAAAATGCTTCTTTATTCCAACAAGATCACCAAGTGCATGACATGGATCATGGTGCAAACAGCTTGGCTCAGGACAAACAAATACTCTTTTTTTAACTTGTGGATTTTCATTCTTCACTAACTTCCATGGCACTTTGTGTCTTCTTCTATGCATTTGTAAGTTTTGGTCTCTTTGAAAACCTTGATTGCATATCTCACATATGTATCTATCTGATTCCAAAAGTGTTTTTGGAGAAAGTGAAACCACTTCTGCATTTGGATCTAACATATATATATAACAAAACGTATGTCAAGAAAATTCAACAGTTTATATATAACTAAAAAAAAAATTGAATGTGACGCTTAGAATTTAAAACGTATAACCAAACACAATTATTGAAACCCCAATAACTAAAAAAAAATATAGAATGTCACACCTAGAATTTAAACGTATAACCAAACACAATTCTTGAAACCCCTTCGTCATTTCACTAGATTTAGGGGATTCAACGGTTTATAAATAACTAAAAAAAATAGAATGTCACACCTAGAATTTAAGCGTATAACCAAGCACAATTCTTGAAACTAAACCCCTTTGTCATTTCACTAGACTTAGGGGATTCAACGGTTTATAAAAAACTAAAAAAATATAGAATGTCACACCTAGAATTTAAACGTATACGTATAACCAAGCACAATTCTTGAAATTAAACACCTTTTTCATTTCACTAGACTAAGGGGATTCAACGGTGTATAAATAACTAAAAAAAAAAATAGAATGTCACACCTAGAATTTAAGCATATAACCAAGCACAATTCTTGAAACTAAACCCCTTTGTCATTTCACTAGACTTAGGCGATTCAACGATTTATAAACAACGAAAAAAATTTCATATTTAGGATTTAAATGTGTAACTAGATGCAATTCTTGAATCCCCTTTTGCCATTTTATTCGAAGGGATTCAAAAATTTATATATTTTTATCATGTTTAGATATGTAACAAGAAGAAATTCTTGAACCCCTTAGTCATTTCACTAGATTTTTTCGCCTTATATTAAGAGATTTAAAAATTTATAAATGTTAGAACTTCGAAGAAAACTCTAGACTTATCATTTGTCATTAGTGGCCGAGCCAGGAATTTATACAAAAAAAATAAAAATACTATAGAGAATAATGCCACTCCTTGAATTTAAATTTTGTAAACAAATGCAATTCTTGACAATCTATTATTTTATATCAAGGTATTAAACAATTTATAAATAAAAATATTTATGAGAGGCTCAAGACTTATTAATTACTGCCAGTGACAGAGTCAGGAATTTATAGAAAAAGGGAATTAAAAAAATAATAGAATGTCACACCTAGAACTTAAACTCGTAACCTAAAGCAATTCTTGAATTCCCTTAACCTTTATATAACTTACACAATAATATAATTTTTCAACGAAGAGAATTTAATTTTGATTTTTTTTTTTCAAGCTTGTTAATTAATTAGTTACCTGGTGTACCAGCTGGTCTTCTTTTCCTTCTATTAGAATTTTCAGCAGAATTATTAAGAGGTTCAGAAGAAGAAGAATTATCCAACATGGAGGAGAAATTTGTATAACTATAGATCAAATGGGAAAAAAATGAAAATAAAAAAGATGAAATATATTTAGACAATTGTATACCCTACTTGTAACTAGTGGGGTGGTGGGTGGTGGGGTGGTGGGGTGGTGGGGTTAGTTTTTTTATTTTTTTGGGGGGTGTTTACTTTTTTGGAAGGTGGTGGGAGGGCACTTTCCTTTTGAGAAAATTTAGTTATCTTTTTAAGCTTTTTGAAGCTGCTTTTTTTTTTTTTTTTTTGATATGAACTTTATTGCAAGTTTTTTATTGATTTTTTTTACCTTGAGCAAATAAGGTTGAAGATATATAGTCTTGTTTTGTTACTTTCTTGTTGTATATAAAGGTTGAAAAAGTGAGATGAAAGAGAGAAAGTGAAGTGTGGTTTTAACCTTAAAGTTAGCATAGCTACGTAGATCGAAGGGTGGTCAGTTGATGAACACGTCTCGTCAGAAAAATATAATTCGTGTATAAAAAGATGCTACATAGATAGTGGCGGAGCCCGGATTTTCATTGAGGGGATCAGAAGTAAACATACGGACTAGTCGAAGGGGTTCAAAATCTACTATATATATATATATAAATATTTTTGACCGTGTAAAAATAGAATAAAAATAGTATAATTTTCCATTGAAAGGGGTTCGGATGAACCCCCTGATTACAAGGTGGATCCGCCACTGTACATAGACTGAAGGATGGTCAGTTGATGAACGTAATTCGTCAAGTATGATTTTAACCTTAAGCTGGTGTAGCTAAGTAGACTGAAGGATGGTCAGTTGATGAACGTAATTCGTCAAGTATGGTTTTATTCTTAAGCTGACGTAGCTACGTAGACTGAAGGATGGTCAGTTGATGAACGTAATTCGTCAAGTATGGTTTTAACCTTAAGCTGACGTAGCTACGTAGACTAAAGGATGATCAGTTGATGAACATAATTCGTCAAGTATGGTTTTATTCTTAAACTGACGTAGTTACATAGTCTTAAGGATAGTCAGTACATGAGCATAATTCGCTGAAAAATTATATTTTATGTATAAAAAAGTACCATTACGTATATAGGCAAAATATTACTTGTATCGATTTTAATTTATATAAAACTCTTTTCTTTTTAGTCGGTCCATTTTTTTGTTAAATTCAAAACTCCCATTTAAAACAAATAATTATGCTTCATCAAAATTACTAAATTTGACCTATTGTGTAACTAGAATTGAACTCTAACTCCATCTCTAACTAATACTAGTATATATATATATATATAACTTAAAACTCTTCTACGTCACCTTCAATCAGAGGTCTCGGGTTCGAGCATGGGTACGAAGAAAATTCTGTTGGAAGCGTCACCCCAAGAAATAGCCCTACAATACGCGATGCAAATTAGTCCAGGCTCCAATGCAGATATCGAATACCGCCCTTAATCAGAGATTTCGGGTTCGAATCTGGGTATGAAGAAAATCTTGTTGGAAGCGTTACCCCAAGAATGAGCCCTACAATATGCGATGCGAATTAGTCGAGGCTCCAATACGGATACCGAACACCGAATGAGAAACCAAAAAGACTTAAAACTCTTTTTAACCTTGAGTTAAAGTTAATTACTTTTACTTCTTTTAACTTCAAACTTTTTAGCTCACAACATATAAACTATAAAGTAAGAGAAAGCAATAAGACAAGAATCAAAAGAACATCCTTCATACAATAGAAAACAACAAAGAGTCATTATTTTATGACACAAAAATGTAATTTGCATAAACTTTTTCTTTTTCTTTTTTGGCTTTGGGAATTAACTTTTATAAAGATTAATGAGAAAAGACTTCTGAAAGTCGATTACAAACTCAAATTATTGAGACGACTTTATTATACTTTTATACTACTTAAAAGTGAATTTATTACTGTAAAAAAAAATATTTATCGTCAAGCTTTTTAAAAATTTGATATTTATAATCTTGAAAATTATTAATAGTACTTAATTAAACTCTTTTTAACCTTTAGTTAAGTAATTTATTAATTTGCTTCTTTTAACTTGAAATTTTGAGCCCACAACAACATGCAAAGAGAGAAAAAGCAATAATATAAGACAAGAGAATCAAAAGAAAACAACAAAGAGTCATTATTTCATGACACAAAATATAATTTGCATGAACAATTATTATTATTTTCTTTTTTTGACTTTGGAAACTTTTATAAAGAGTAATTATAACTTAGGATATATGAAGTTACATGTGACAACACATCTTCCTCACGTGGCCTTTATTATCCTTTTTAACTTTTTCTTACAAAAAAGTAAAAAGTTGAAAAAAAAATTTCTTTCTTTTTTTTTATAAAAAAGAATTTCCATTGACCAAAGTTTTGCACTTTTTAATGAATGAGCCTCAAAGTAAACATGAATAAAAGTTATTGTAGCAGCTTTTGAAAAAGATGGTGGAAAATGCACAATTAAACAGCTTTGTTAACAAAGTATTGTCTATTATATATATATATATATATATTGCATCTTTAAAAGGAATATATTTCTCTTTTTGGAGTTTCAAACGTCTCTATAACAACGTTGTTTGTCCGAATATTTATTAATTAAAAAAAACAGCTTGGTATATTAAAATTCCTCTTATATACGCGATGTTTAGGAAAGAATCGAACTATAAGAGTTTATTGCATGTAGTATTATCTTGCATTTTTGTAAGAGACTGCTTTCATGACTTGAACTCGTGACATTTGATCATATGACAATAACTTTACCGATTGTTCTAATACGCGGATCTTTATTGACTGTTATAGCAAAATACAGTTATAGAAAAACATATATTTTTGGGGGGTTAAAATTAGAAAACATATAATATAAAATAACATGTAAAGTCAATTTTAAAGAACATTTGGTCATTATAGTGAAATTAATGTAATTACAAAAGATGACTGTTATAAAAAAGTTTGAATATATATATATACAAATAATCTCTGATTTTTTTTTTCAAATTTATCGAGCATCTGAAATAACTAGTGAATTTACTATTTTACTGTACTTTAGTTAGGGTATATCCTTCTATTTTTATTCCCCCTTTTTTAAAAACAAAAATCTAATTAATTTTGCCATTAATTTCCATCACACTAACTTACTAACTTATGTTTAACCTCATAATTTCAATTTTTTTAATAGATTTTCTAATATATGAGAGATCACAAAACTGACCAAGTTGTTCTCTCTAAATAACTAAATAACAATAATACATAGAGATAAATAATGGAGACTAATAAAATCATTAGGGGTAATGAAGAAAAAAACAAAATAACAAAATAACAAAATAACAAAAAGAGAGGTGTACACTTTTTTTCTACAAGCTTTTGATAATACTTTATAAAGAAAAAAAATATCTTTTTCCTGTTAGAGATTCCTTTGGCCTAGCTAGGCTGACACACTTTAAATTGGATTACTTTCAAATTGAGAAACTAGCATTATAGAAAAAAAAGAAAAATATCTGAAATATATACCTAAATTTTCACGAAATTTTTTGTAACACGCTTCAACTTGCGGGGTCCTATGAGTCTCCTATATTATTTTTTATCGTATTTCTGTGACATATATTTACCAGCTGGACCGCTGTGTGAATACACATACACTGAACACGTAAGAGTCTGAAGTGACCCAGTTAACCATAGTTAGGTGTGTATACTTTTGTCTTCTCAAATTTCATATGTGGAATTGCATAGGGGTTGTTGTTGTTTGTAGGTAGAGACAGATTTAAAATTTAAAATTTAAAATTTAAAATTTATGAATTTCTGTTGTCGTATCAGATAGTGGCGGATTCAGGATTCAGTGGTCATGGGTGTTTTGAAGTTTAAACACATATATTGACGCACAAAGTTTAAGGTTTTGTTATGAAAATCAAAGCACCCTGTTGTGCCTTCTTGGTTTTCAGGGTGTTTTTATAAGTCTTATACTATTTTTATACATTTTTTATATAATTATATTTAATCTGTGTTGGATTGACTGGTGTCGGAGCACCACAAAAGTGCACCTAGGTCCGCCCCTGACATCGGGATAATCTATAAAATAATTGAGTTTACAGTTAAGTATGTATAGATATAGAGTAAAGCATTTGGTACCTCCCTGAATTATGACCAAATTTGTTACGACACACTCCAACTTCACGAGGGACATTTTACCCCCGAACTAAATTTTAGCATATTTTTTTCATCATTTTTCGCTGACGCGACATCTTTTGTCAATCTTTTTAGCTGACGTGACACCTTTGACGTGGATCTCATTTTATGTAATAAAGGTGTCACGTCAACACAAAAAGGTGAAAAAAATATGCTAAAACTGAGTTTGGGGGTAATAGGACCCCTGTGAAGTTGCAGTGTGTTGTAGCAACTTTGGTCATAGTTCAAGGGGGTACTGGATGCTTATCTCATAAATATATAAAACGAACTTCTTAATATCTATACATGATCTGGACAAAAGTTATTGAGCATAAAAAAGGACAGTCCGATGCATTAAAGCTTTTGTTGCACACAGAGTTTGGAGAAAGATTAAATTATAATGACCTATTATACGCAATCTTACCTTACATTTCTTCCGGAGGTTGTTTCCGTATATCATATGCTAGATCCACCTTTCAGTACTGATTCAGAGCAGGGTGAACTTACTATCGTCCGAGGTTGATCCTCCTTTATCTGTTTCAGTATAGTCTTTTGTACTCGAGACTGCTTATATATATTGTGTATATTTTGAATTCTGTCTAGTACTCTGATTATCGTTTAGTAATAACTCTAATACCGACCATACCAGATCTTTGGAGAAATTCGGTTGTATATTTAGTCATTTCTCTCTCTCTTGTTTTGATATATTATACACGATTCCTTTCTGTGTATCACTTATCATTGCTACTATTATTGTTATATATACTCTTTTCCTGATTTTTGCTCGTTGCCTATCGTTCTGGGTTATGTCTTGACTTGCCTACTGGTGTGTGAGGCATGTGTCATCATGACTTGAGAAATCAGGTTGTGACAACTTGTTCAATTTATACAAGTTTAATGCTACTTGCGCGCACTTAAAGTCGGAAAACATAAATACCTCAAGTGCGCCAGACGTGGCTGAACTTGTATAAACCCCATCGTGGTTCTCAATCATTTTGTGGTGCCAGACGTGGCTGAACCATCTACGATGGGGGAGCTAATGCACAGGGAAGAAG
Source organism: Capsicum pubescens (assembly GCA_030864215.1). NCBI lineage: Eukaryota > Viridiplantae > Streptophyta > Magnoliopsida > Solanales > Solanaceae > Capsicum > Capsicum pubescens. The sequence goes on from CM061538.1 coordinate 43,044,477, forward strand.
CTTAGATAAAAGAATACGTTCTTGCATCGCTTGTTTTGTAGAAAGCTTGACCAGCGAGAAAAAGTGTTTGACGAAGCCAAAAAAAGGGTGACCCACTTTATTCGCAAAGCGAGCCGAAGGTAGGGCAGTCTTCCTAGCTTTAGGGTCAATCGAATAGATAGAAGATCTAGCGCCTAAAGCCATGTTAAAAGACAAATTTATAATAAAAATATCAGAATCATCGATAAATTGTGAAACCGTAAAAAGGGTTGATCTTTAATTTTTGTCCAAAAGGTAAAAGAAAATCAAATCAAAGTAACTATTGAATAATAGAAAACTTTGAGTGTGACTTTTATAATTATTATGTGTATGGTATGTTTGTCTCTGTACAAACAAAGGCATATTTATTGTATACACTATGGTACAATTAACCAAAATTTAATGAGACAATCCAAGTCCTTTCATTGTCAATTTTCCATCTTATTAATTGTATATTTTGTACCTTCATATCTTTTCAATCTTTCTTTCAAATTGGAGGTTTCTCAAGTGTTTTTTTCCTCCTACTAAGTGACAAATGGTTGGGGGGAAAAAATTGTCTCAATGTGTTTGGATTGAGATGTAATCTGACGAATATTAATAGTTCAGTTGGTTGACTATCTGAATTATGCTTTATTACTGAAGGTTACGAGAATTGATTATATTGTCAATGAGTAAAACATTTAGTACCCCTGAACTATGATCAAATTTGTTACGACACACTCCAACTTCACGAGAGTTCTATTACCTCTTGAACTAAATTGTAGCATATTTTTGTCAACCTTTTTAGTTGATGTGACACCTTTTTAGCTGACGTGATACTTTTGACATGAAACCCCATTTTTAGGTACTAAAAATGTCACGTCAGCACAAAAGGGTGATTAAAATACATTAAAATTGACTTCATGGGGTAATAAAGACTCCTGTAAAATTAGAGTGTGTCGTACAACTTTAGCCATAATTCAAAGATGTACTGGATGCTTATCTCAAATGTAGTCAACTATCATTCATTTTAAGAAGCTATAAGGATAAACATTAAATAAGATATATTAAGATTTGAAATAAGTATTCAGTATCCTCCAAATTATAGTCAAAGTTGCTACGACACACTTCAATTTTATAAGGGACCTATTACCCCTGAACTCAATTTTAGCGTATTTTTATCTCCCTTTTGTGCTGATATGACACCTTTATTACATAAAATGGATCCACGTCAAAGGTTCCACGTTAGCTAAAAAGATTGACAAAAAGTGTCACGTCAGCTAAAAAGATGACAAAAATATGTTAAAATTTAGTTCGAGTGAGTAGTAGGATTCCCGAGAAGTTGGAGTGCGTCGTACAAATTTGGTCATAATTCCGGGGTATTAGACGTTTTACTCAAAAAAAATTGATATTATCAGAATATAATGAGATAAGCATCTGGTACCTCTTTGAACAATGGCCAAAGTTGCTACGACACACTCCAACTTCACAAGGGTCCTATTACCCCTTGAGCTCAATTTTAGCGTATTTTTGTTATCCTTTTGTGCTGATGTGGCACCTTTATTACAAAATGGGACTCACATCAAAGGTGCCACGTCAGCTAAAAAGGCTGACAAAAAATGTCACATCAGCTAAAAAGGATTACAAAAATACGCTACAATTTAGTTCTGGGGGTAATAGGACCCCCGAGAAGTTAAAGTGTGTCGTACAATTTTGGTCATAGTTCAGGGGGTACTAGATGCTTTACTCGAAAAAAATGGATATTATCAAAATATAATGAGATAAGCATCTCGTACCCCCTCGAAATATGGCCAAAGTTGCTACGACATATTCCAACTTCACAAGGGTCCTATTACCCACTCAATTGTAGCATATTTTTCTCATCCTTTTGTGCTGACGTGACACCTTTATTACATAAAACGGAGCCCACGTCAAAGGTGACACGTCAACTAGAAAGGATGACAAAAATACGTTAAAATTTAGTTCGAGGGGTAATAGGACCCCCGAGAAGTTGAAATACGTCTTAACAAATTTAGTCATAGTTGAGGAAGGTACTAGATGCTTTACTAGAATATAATCTACTATCTTTCATAAGCTATAAGGATAAACATTAAATAAAATATATTAAAATTTTATTAAATGAAAATAAGTTCTTTTGTGAAGGTACATTAATTATAGGGACAAAAGGGTGGTTACTAGCTTTGGACCATACAATACACACATATATTCATTAGTCATATATATAGTCTGTAATTTCTACAATTCTATATTATCTCTTTATTCCTAGTAGTAAATAAAAGTAAGAATAAAATCTTACATTAAAAAGAAAAAAAAGACAACAATAAGAAGACAAATAATAATCTTCAAATATGAAAACATCCCATGCTATTGTATAAGAGTTTATTGCAGAATATATTTGTTGAGAAAGACATATGTTTCTATTTTGTGTGTCTCTTTGATGCCAACAAAAATATACAAAACAAAATGCCACTAATTTCAGTGCAATAAAAGATGCCATTACTATGCAATAAAATTATTGAGTTGCATATACAACATGTTTAATTCATATCACTACCAGAAAATCGCTAATTTATGATGAAATTTTCAATTGTTTCATCGAAAAATTGAGGGAAAATGCTCTATTTCCACCTTGAACTATACGCGAAAAGGCTGAGACACACCAGAACTTTAGAAGGGTCCTATTACCCACCTGGATTAATCCAAAACATAATTTTGACAACCTTAGTGCTTACGTGGTGTGCCTACGTGGACCCTTCAGTGTGTTATGCCACGTAGGCACTAAGGTCGTCAAAAATACAGTTTTAATTAGTCCAGGGAGTAATAGGACCCTCCTAAAGTTCGGGTGTCTCTTAGCGTTTTCGCGTATAGTTCAAGGTGCAAATAGAACATTTTCTCTAAATTTGGCTTGTCGGTAATGTTTCGACAACTTTCTATCCAAGTTCCTTACCGACGAACCAGATGAGATGTTTGTCAAAAATTAGCGATTTTTTAATTATGTAAAAGATGCCATTACTATGCCATAAATTTATTGAGTCGTATATACAAGATGTTTAATTCATTATCACTATCAGAAAATTGCTAATTTATGATGAAATTTTTAACTGTTTCATCGGAAATTTGGCTTGTCGGTAATGTTTCGACAACTTTCCATCCAAGATTCCTTACCTACAAGCCAGAATTCCAGATAAGATGTTTGTCAAAAATTAGCGACTTTTTGATTGTGTATATGAAAGATATTCAGTTAACATCTCTATCAGAAAATCGCTAATTTCCGGCAGATATTTCATCGAAATTTGGCTCATCGGTATCGTTTGATGACTTATTCCAACAAAATTTCTTACTAACGAGCCAAAGTTTGACTGTACATCTATCAAAAATTAGCGATTTTCTCATAGGGCATGCAGATGCTATTGGCTTGTCGGTAATGTTTCGACAACTTTCCATCCCAAGATTCCTTACCAACTAGCCAGATGAGACGTCTGTAAAAAAATTAGCAATTTTTCTATTGTGTATATGAAAGATGTTCAATTCACATCTCTATCAGAAAATCGCTAATTTCCGACAGGTGCTTCATCGAAATTTGGCTCAGCGGTGACATTTTGATGACTTATTCCAACAAAATTTCTTACCAACGAGCCAAATTTTGACAATACATCTGTCAAAAATTAGCGATTTTCTAATAGAGATGTGCAAAACATTTTAAAACAGGTTGCCTAGTGATTTTTTTTCACAAATTTGATAATGAGTGTGTGTATATGGGCTAAAAGCCCAATCTGAAATATTTGGTTCATGGGCTAAATGGTAGCCCAATCCACTCATCTCTTCTACCTAAAGTGAATGAATTTGGTATAATCTCAAACAATTTATTAGTTTCAACACGTCAATTTTAAATATGGAATTTTTTATTTCAAACAATCAAATATTATTTGAAAAAAATATAGAGAAAATGCATTTTTCTCACCCTGAATTATAAACAAAATTGCTGAGACATACTCCAACTTAAAAGAGTCATATTACCCCCTGTATTAATTAAACCCGTATTTTTGGCAACCTTAGTGCCTACGGGCCGACCATGGATTAATATGTTATATTTTCTAAGTCTTTCTGTAAAACTTTCAAAGAAAGCTACATCACACAAATTGATCATTCAATTTGATGTAAAATTCCGAAGCTTGCAAAAGAAACAAAAGTAAATTACTGCTTTTTAGTTCATGAACCGGCAAATCCTTATACTTGATTAGACATCTATGATCTATTTATGTGGACCTATTATAATATTAAAAAATAATATTTTATTGGATCAATAATTGATCTAGTCAAGTATATTTAAGTAACCAAAAGAGTAGAGAATGTCATTCTCAAACATTAGATACGACTTAAGTCATATAATAGAATATTTTTTTTTTTTGGTATTATAAGATGAGATTGAGGGAAATATGTATGAGCCGCGATGGAATGCCTCAGTGATATACCAGTTGGGTGTATGAGCAACCCAAACGAATCTGCGTAATTCTTTTTAATGTATATTGGAAAAAGGCTCAAATATGTCACTGAACTATCAGAAATGACTCATTTATTCCATCAGTTAAAAGTTGAGCTCGTTCATGCCATCGCCGTTACAAAATTAGCTCATCCACGCCATTTTGAAATTAATATTGATTTATTTTAATTAATATCGCGGACCTCTAATAAAAGGCCACGTGGCAAAACTGTTTTTGAAAATCCACCATTAAAAAGTAATGACACGGGTGAGCTGATTTTATAACGAAGATGACATGAATGAGCTGAACTTTTTAACTGACGGCATAAATGAGTCATTTCTGATAGTTTAATGGCATATTTGAGCCATTTTCCTTATTTTAATTAATGACGTGAACCTTTAATAAAAAACCACGTGGCAAAGCTGTTTTTGAAAACCACCATTAAAAATTAATCACATGGATGAGCCTATTTTGTAACGGCGATGGCCTGAATGAACCAAACTTTTAACTGATGACATAAATGAGCCATTTCTGATAGTCAAGGGCATATTTGAGCCTTTTCCGATGTATATTTAATTGATATTGAATCCCCTCGATTAGTTTCTGTGTGTTTATTTTCTTATTTTTCAAATCTCCCTAGTTAAAATCCCATCTCGGCCACTATCGGGAATAGGACATACCACACAAACTTAATTCCGGCTGAGTCTCAAATTTAGAAAAAAAATAAAAATGATGTCTATATTCATAAAGTAACATATACTATGAAAAAAATCACAATTTATGAAAGATGAAGGCTTATATTTGCATCACCAGCGACATATTAGACTTGAATCCTGTAATTTCCAAAAATGAATGGATTAAGGTTAAGAGCTTTAAGGATGAAACGTAATTTTATGAAGGATAAAGATTAAGTTGAATACATGCAAGTTACACACTAATATCTTTTCATTCTCGTAGCAATTCTGTGTTCAAATTTTACAACCATCCTTGAAAACCATACTGGATAGTGAGTTGACAACATTATGTATATTATGGACAGTCCAATAACCAGACCACAACCGAAACCCATGAGAACCGCTTGCCAACTGATCAAATCTTCTTCTTCTTCTTCTTCATCATCTAGCGGTACCCCATCATCGCCACCACAATCCTTTGATAGTGGCAATCCACGTAACCCATCATTCTATTGGTATGAACTGTTATCAAATGTATCAAATTGTTTTCCTTTGGGAATGCATCCAACAAGATGATTATGAGAGAGATTTAAGACTGAAAGAAATGTGAGGGATACAAGTTGTGGTGGAATTTCACCGCCTATTTTATTGGATGAGAGATCCAATGATTCAAGTACAGATAAATGTTGCAATGATGCGGGTATAACGCCTTCCAAGACATTATGAGATAGGTTCAGTGCACGGAGTCCAACAAGATCTCCAATAACTCTTGGAATATGACCTTCAAATCTATTCCATGAGAGATTGATAATTATGTATGTGGACAAAACTCGAGGAAGTTCAAGATCCAGACCCTTTGTTGTCACTATCAAAGAAAATGGGTCAACGGCAGTATTTGTATGTGCAACATACTCTCGGGTTCTATTGTTCTCACCAATGATTTTCATCGCTTGAAAATTCTTGAAAAGGCTCACAGGTAAATCACCACTAAATTCATTGAATGAGAGATCTATTACTCGAATTTTAGCAAACAAGTTGTGTGTCCTTAAATCACTTATAGGGCCGTGCAACCTATTTGATCTCAAGCTTAAAATCTTCAAATCAAGAAGGCCTCCCAACCAACTTGGAAATGTGTCATTCAACTCATTGTTGCCTAAATCAAGGAATTCCAAATTTCTGCAATTGATCAACGATGGCGGAACTTTCCCCTGTAGCTTATTCCCATGCAATTTAATGATTTTAAGTTGGTTTCCTATACTAAAAGTTGTATTAATCGTCCCACTAAGACAATTATCGCTTAAATCCAGACGCGAAACTCTGCTCATCTGACCTAAACATTGTGGGATTGTTCCCTCCAAATTATTACTTCCCAAATTTAGCAATCCCAGTGTTTTCAGATTGCAGACGGTTGAAGGAATCTGTCCGCTGAAATTATTTTTGGAAAGAATAAGAAATTGTAGGTCCTGCAGGTCTAGGAGCGACTTTGGAATAGGACCTTGCAACTGATTTTGTTTTACAGAAACGAAATACGCTTTATTATTGGACTTGAACTCGTGAACTTTGCCACTGAAAGAGTTATTGCTCAAGTCTAAATGCATTAGTGATGCGAGGGAGAATATCCAGGAAGGTATAGTCCCATTCAAGTAGTTCGATGACAAGATGAGTAATTGTAGGTCTTGGAGTCCACTTACGTTGGATGGAATTGGACCAGTTAGGGAATTGAAAGAAATATCTAAGGATTCAAGCTGCGTCCAGCTTCTGTTAAAGGATAAGCCTTCAAGTTGGCCATCGAAGTTGTTGTTATCAAGGTACAACTTGTCAATGTTGGTGAGATTCCACAGAGGTTTAGGAATGGGCCCTGAGAGATTGGCAGAACTCAAATCCAAGTAGGTCAATGAAGTTAGATGGCTAAATGATTCAGGTATCCTACCAGTAAAATTCACACCGCTGAGATATAACTTCACGAGTGATGCACTGCTATTCCATATGGACATGGGGAACCTAACAGTGAGCTGGGGATTGTCTGATAAAGAAAGGTATTCCAAGTTGGAAAGGTGGAAAACACTTTCGGGCAATACCCCACGTAACTGTATGTCTTGAAGCCGTAGAGTTGTTAAATAAGAAGAGAAATTTAGAGGAATGGTGGAAGAGATGTTCACAGAGTCAAGGTGAAGCACTCTTAATTGGGTCAAGTTCTTAAGTAAAAGTTCAAAATTGTAAGGCTTAAGTCTAAGCCTATACGATTTATCAGTCGATATACTAAGAACTTGTAATTTAGAAAGGTGAGAGATTTCTGCTGGGATTACACCTGTAAAACTTTAATATGACAAGTCAAGATGCGTCAAGCTAGATAACTCACCGAATTTAGCTGAAATGAGTGACCCGGAAAAATCATTATAAGACAATTCCAGCTGTTTGAGACTGGAGAGCTGAAACAGGCTACTGTTGGTATGAAATTTGCCTTGAAGTCCGCTGCAACGGAGGTCAAGCTCAATTACTTGTCCCGTCGTCTCGTCACAATGAATTCCATTCCATGAGCAACAATCTGTGCTCTTGTTCCATGAAAGAGTTGTATCCTCATAACAGGAACCTGATGAAGCATTAGGATTAATGGTAAACGTTTGCTTGAATTGTAGAAGGGCTAGAGCTTGATGTTTGGGGCACAAATGAGGTAACGATGACGAGAAAGCAAGTTGACAGAGAAAGGTATACAACATAAGAAACAGTACAAGTTTTACACAACCCATTGCAGCACTAAAATGATCAAAACTAATTAAGTTGGTAGAGATCGAAGAAATCAAGAAATGTTTGCTTTGTGTGTGTATTCAATAATTTTGATGAGGTATATATAGCAAAAATTAAGCAAAGAAAAAATCTACTGCTACATGTTTCTGTGGAGTAATCAAATTCCAAGAAGGTCACCTAGTCATTTTCGGTGAATAGTGTTATATCGATAAAATAACCGTAATCATCTCAACATGTACATACGATTAAATTGCTTGAGTGACTCTCTAAGTAAAATAGTTATAGTTGAGTGACTTTGAAGTAAAAGATAAAGTTAAGTGACATAAAAGTCCTTAGTTGAGTGACGCTTTGGATTATAATCAATTTTGCTTTTTAGAGGGGAGAGAAAGACTCTTGCGAAGACTTTCAAGTACCCTACAATTGGAAAAAAAAAGAAGAAACAATCAATTTTCCACTACAGCCATGAAAAAAATAAAACTCCAAACATGACCGGTTGTTCATATATTTAATACCACTGATTCATTATGTTCAACTAGACAAATATTTTGAACCTTAAATCAAGAAAAGATTTATCTTAAAAACATTAAAAGCAGGATATTGTTTAGAACGTGTTCAAGCTACATGGTGTTAATTACTCAAATTCCATTCAACTTCAAATGATATATATCAACTTGATAATTTTTTCCTTTAACGATATCACGTTGCTTTGCCGCATACTGTTCACTTTACCTTAACTCTGTAGATATTTACTCGGTGATTATAATAGAAAGTTTGTTGTAATTGGATTTCAAATGACTTGATAGTATGAAGTGAAGTAATGGCAAAAAAAAACTTGGGTTTTATGCTACTTTTCATTGAAGATAAAACACGTCGTTATAGTCCTCAAAGTTTAGTGATGGAAGTGAGAAACTGTACGTTTTGTTAGGAAATTGATTGAATGATCTGAGGATATTTCCAGTTTCTGTTTATCAGTCGAATATGCCATTGGATAATTAAGTTGAATTTATTTCTACATACTGTATACAAATGAAAACAAACTTTGATCGAGTCAGAAAGGAAGAAAATTCATGACTTATAAAGCTCCTGTTATGCGCGGGGTCCTGGTATAGACTGGACTAGAAGGGTCTATTGTACGTAGGCTCATCTTATATTTTGCAACGGGCTGTTTTCCGAGGCTTGAATCCTGATTTCCTAGTCGCATGACAACAACTTCTTAACCAGTTTCTCCAAGGCTCCCTTTCTTAAATTCTGGGAGAAAAGTGAAGAGTCTATAAGATCATTAGATGGAGTATAGACTTTGGCAAAAACCTCTCAAAGTCTAAAACTGAGAAAGGTTTGATTGGTGAGAATGAAAGAGTAATAAATGGTATATAGACTTTAAGTAAAACAACATTTCAAGTCAAAATTCCAAAAAAAATAAAAAATTGATAACGCTATACAGTAACGAGATAGATACATATAATTAATTAATTATTTAATTAATTTTAATTTTTAGAGGAAAAGAAAAGTCCAGATGAGTATCAATTCGTGTAGAAATCTTGACAAAAGCATTTCAAGTTAAGAAGTAAAAAGGAAAACACCTCGAGCTTGATAGAACCAATTTTCCACGAGAATGTACTCTGTCGATGGAAAATAGTTCATATATTCTACCACTGATTCATTTATATTTGTGTTTCGTGTATGAGAAAAATGAGTTCAATTGAACTCGTTGTGAGTGAGAAATATGTTATATTTTCCAAGTCTTGCTGTAGAAATTTCAAAGAAAGTTACATCACACAAATTGATCATTCAAATTGATTTAAAATTCCGAAGTTTGCAAAACAAACAAAAGTAAATTACTGCTTTTTAGTTCATGAACCGGCAAATCCTTATATATACTTGATTAGACATCTATGATCTATTTATATGGACCTATTATAATATTAAAAAAGAATACTTTATTGGATCAATAATTGACCTAGTCAAGTATATTTAAGTAACCAAAAGAGAAGGAGAATGTCATTCTCAAACATTAGATACCACTAAGTCATATATATAATAGAAAACATTAGATGTAAAGACTTGGACGAAGACATTTCAAGTCAAAAATTGAAAAAGAAAAACACCTCTAGTTTGATGGAATCAATTTTCTAAGAACATGTTTAGAACTTGGAGTGGGAACCTACCAGACTGTCCGTTTCTTAAAGGAGAAAGGAAAGTCTATAAGAGTGACAATTGGTGTAGACCTTGAATTCTTGAAAATTCTTATGCTTTGTGCAATTTTTTTAAATTTAGAATTTTTGTTTTAAATAAAAAATTCATACAAACAAATTTTAATGGAAAAAAACAATTAAATTGCTTAAGTGACTCTCTAAGTAAAATAGTTATAGTTTAGTGACTTTGAAGTAAAAGATAGTGACTTTCTGATATAAAAATCCCCAGTTGAGTGACCATTTGGACTATTAACTCCGATTTTGATTTTTAGAGGGGAGAGAAAGACTCTGACGAAGACATTCAAGTCAAGAATTGGAAAAAAGAAACACGTTGAGTTTGATGTTTCCACGAAATGTACTCTACGAATGGAAGACAATTCATGACTCCAGACATGACCTGTTGTTCATCTATTTAACACCACTGATTCATTAAGTCCGACTAGACAAATATTGTGAACCACAAAACAAGCAAAGAAATATCTACTATGGTTGCTTTGGAGTAATCAATTCCAAGAAGGTCACCCAGTCACTTTCAGTCAAACTTTAAGTTGTCAAATGCATAACGGCTTCTCAGGTGGAATTTTACTAAGAAGCCAGATATTTTTTAGAACGTGTTCAAGGTACATGGAGTTAATTAGTCTAATTACATTCAACCTCGAATGATATTTATCAACGTGATAATTTTTCTTTTAATGATATCACATTGCTTTGCCGTCTACTGTTCACTTATCTTAAACTTTGTAGATATTTACTCCGTGATTGTAATAGAAAGTTTGTTGTAATTGGATGTCAAATCACTTGATAGTATGCAGGGGCGGATGCACATGGTCTTCACTAGGTGCTTGAGCACCCATTGACCCCGGTAAATTTTTTATATTTTATATAGAAAATACAGTAAAATCGGTTATATAAACAAAAGTGGTGGTTTGTTGCTTTGACTTTGGTATGGAACTTAAGCACCGTGAGCACCCATTACCTTCAAATTCTGAATCCACCATTGACTTGGTTTAGAAATTTTGACAAAAGCATTTCAAGTCAAGAAGTAAAAAGGAAAACACCTCGAGCTTGATAGAACCAATTTTCCACGAGAATATACTCTGTCGATGGAAAATAGTTCATATATTCTACCACTGATTCATTTAGTCCAGCTAGACTAATATTGTGGACTACAAGTTGCTTTGGAGTAATCAATTCTAAGAAGGGTACCCAGTCACTTTCAGTCAAATTTAACTTGTCGATTACATAATGACTTATTTAGTGGAATTATATTCTACTTAAAAGATTTTTAGACTAATAAAATCTATCGTTTATTTTGAAAACATAAGGTACGTGACATTATTTAAACTAATTCCATTCAACTTAAAATTATACATATGATTATAATTCAACAATATAATTTTTTAAGTTATACCATGTACTTGTTTTTACCACTTACTGTTCACTTACCCAATTTTGTAAATATTTACTCTGTGATTATAATAAAAAGTTTCTTATGATTTGTTTTTAAATGACTTGATAGTATGAAGTTAATCTAACGGAAAAATATCTCGAGTCAATGTACGAGTCATTGCACAAGAATCCAAAGGAATGCGGGAAAGTATCAAAAATTTCAAATTCTCAAGTAAAAGTCAGTGCGTAGAAAGTTCCTAACGATAGCTATAATAGAAAGATCCTATCACTTGTAAAGACGTTACAATCCCAAGTTGCTACAAGTATTCCAGACCAAATTGTTACGCACTATTAAGCTTATTTTATCACATAGTACTAATAGATATAACTATCCTACATAATACAGAAAAATTCACTTTGAATATGATCTCTAACACAAGAAAACAGTTATTTGATCAGTATAAATTCTTATAGGAAAAAGAAAAGTGAAGGGAAGCCTTGGAAACGATCGAGCGATGAAAGCAGTTATTAATGCTTGCATATTAGGTTAGACTGTGTACATCACCCTTTTTGGGGTGGGGATTTTCTACGAACCCTGCTAACGTGTTTATAAGAGTTTATAAGAGTGATAATTGGTATAGAGACTTTGACGAAGACAAAGACAACCTGAGTTTGATGGAATAAATTTTCCATGAAAATGTACCCTACTAATGGAAGACAGTTCATGACTCCAGACATATTGCCATGTTAACCACAAAACAAGCAAAGAAATATCTACTACGGTCACTTCGGGGTAATCAACTCCAAGAAGGTCACTTATTCACTTTCAGTCAAATTTTAAGTTGTCCATTACTAAAAAATATTTTTGAACCTAATAAAATCTACGATTTATCTTAAAAGCAGTAAAAGCCGAATATTGTTTAGAACGTGTTCAAGGTACATGATGTTAATTACTCTAATTCCATTCAACTTCAATGATATATATCGACGTGATAATTTTTCTTTTAACAATATCACATTGCTTTGCCGCCTACTGTTCACTTATCTTAACTTTGTAGATATTTACTCCGTGATTGTAAAAGAAAGTTTGCCGTAATTGGATTTCAAATCACTTAATAGTATGAAGTGAAGTAATGGAAAAAAAAGTCTCAAGTCAATGCACGAGTCATTGCCCAAAAATGAGAGAATGCTGGAAAAATCTGTTAGCGTGATAATTGGTGTGTAGACCTGGACCAAAACTTGTCATGTCCAAATTAAGATGAGTTTGATTAGTTAAGATAAGAGTATTGTAACACAGTCCCACATCGGCAAAACACAAGAGGGATGCTGGGTATATGAGTAAGCAAGCCTTACTCCCTAGTGACGCGTTTCGAAGCCGTGTGGGCCTGGGCCCAGAGCGGACAATATCACAAATGGGTTGGGTCGTTACAGGGTATCACGGGCCTTGATGGTTCGGGATGCCCATCGCGGCCAGGACCCTGGCACAGGTCTTAAAGCTGGAAAATTGAACAGATCATGCTTGAACCTGTTCAATGTTTGTTAATTACTTTTCCAGATACATATTTCCATTATTTTGGAACTGGAAGTGATAAAGCAGAAAGTTGTTTTGGAGATAAATCAGGTATGAGCCGCGATGGAATGCCTTGATGATATACCAGTTGGGTGTCTGAACAAAGTCCTGAATAAATGACTCGCCTGAAGATGTTATTCAGCGTAGTATCTCGGCTGGAGACTACTGCATATGTTAATGATTGACAGTGTAACAGGTGATGTTCATGCCAATAGCTAAGTCAACCCAAAAGAATCTGCATAACTTTTTTTAATGTATATGTAATAGATATTGAATCCCTCGATTAAATTCTGTGTGTGTTTATTTTCTTATTTTTCAAATCTCCCAAGTTAAAATCCCATCTCGGCCACTATCAGGAATAGGACATACCACACAAACTTAATTGGTTAGGATAAGAGTATTACTTGGTGTATAGACCTTGTTAATAACATTACAAGTGTGTTAGCTCTACTATGCTTTTGAATTTGTGTGGTTTGTTTATAACTTTATATATTAGGAATAGGAAGTCATTTTGCTAATGCATGAAGGTTACGATGGAAATCTAGTATGCATACTGCGCCTTACATAGTGTGCTAGCTCGAGTCAATTTTGCACGAGAATTTACCTGCTGATGGAAGACAATGCAGGAGTCCAGACATGGCATCATGTTCTTCATATATTCAATACCACTGATTCATTAAGTCCAACTCTATTGAAACATCTTTTTCTATTTGCAAGGCCTAGCTCACAAGGAAGTAGCAAAGTTTTCTTGCAATTGTACGTTGGTGTGTTAGTCCACATACAAGTTGATTGTGAGACTGAGTTACTCGATCACGCCATAAATCTTCCACTCCGATCTTACTGGGAGGGCAATGGCGCGTGACCTGCGCTATTCTTTTTGAGACCCCTTTATCCTTTACTTCTCCGTAGTTTAAACGCGACTTAGAAGGAACTGCAACTCTACATTCAGTTCTTCTTTCCTTGTAAATGTATTAGTCTTTATGTTCAATAAAATGCCTTCTCTTAGCAAAAGGAAAGGGAAAAATAGAGGGGAACTAACTTCATAAATTTATATTACTCAAGTAATGATTAGGCTGAAATTATTACTACTACAGATTATATAGCAAGGAGTGATAAATTATGGACAATGAGTTGACAACATTATGTATATTATGGACAGTTCAATAACCAGACCACAACCGAAACCCATGAGAACCGCTTGCCAACTTATCAAATCTCCTTCTTCTTCTTCTTCATCATCTAACTCAACTGGGGTTGTCGCTTGCGGTACCCCATCATCGCCACCACAATCTTTTGAGAGTGGCAATCCACGTAACCCATAATTCCCTTGGTATGAACTGTTATCGAACGCATCAAATTGTTTTCCTTTGGGAATGCATCCGACCAGATGATCGTGAGAGAGATTTAAGACTGCAAGAAATGTGAGAGATGCAAGCTGCTGTGGAATTTCACCGCCTATTTTGTTGGATGAGAGATCCAACGATTCAAGTACAAATAATTGGTGGAATGACGCTGGTATATGACCTTCCAAGTCATTTCGGGCCCACCCTCGAAACCGTGGGCTATAGCACACCGATTTGGCCCAAAAATTCTCCGTTCGCGCCGTTTTGCCCGTTTGTCCACCCAAATGGACACAAAAAATTAAACAGACCACACTGGGATGATCCCCAACCTCCCTGGCATGCCCCGGTCGATTTTTTGCCCACAACACGTCCGGATCCCGGGCCCACCCCCAACACCGTGGGCTATGGCACATCGATTTCCCCCGAAAATTCCCCGTTCTCGCCGTTCGACCATTTGTCCACCCAAATAGCCACGAAAAATTAAACGGACCACACTGGGACGATCCCCAACCCCCTGGCACTTCTCGGTCGATTTTTGGCCCACAGCACGCCCGAACCCCAGGCCCACCCCCAAAACCGTGGGCTATAGCACACCGATTTGGCCCGAAAACGCCCCGTTCGCGCCGTTTCAACCATTTTTCTACCCAAATGGCCATGAAAAATTAAACGGACCACACAGGAATGATCCCCAACCTCCTTGGCATGCCCCGGTCGATTTTTGACCTACAGCACGCCCGAAACCCGAGCCCACTCTCGAAACCGGGGGCTATAGCACACCGATTTGGCCCAAAAATGCTCCGTTCGCGCTGTTTCGCCCGTTTGTCCACCCAAATGGCCACGAAAAATTAAACGGACACACTGGGATGATCCCCAACCTTCCTGGCATGCCCCGGTCGATTTTTAGCCCACAGAACGCCCGGACCCCAGGCCCACCCCCAAAATCATGGGCTATAGCACACCGATTTGGCCCGAAAACACCCCGTTCGCGCTGTTTTGCCCGTTTGTCCACCCAAATGACCACGAAAAATCAAACGGACCACACTGGGACGATCCCAACCTCCTTGGCACTCCCCGGTCAATTTTCAGCCCACAGCATGCCCGGACCCCGGGCGCACCCCTGAAAACATGGGCTATAGCACACCGATTTGGCTTGAAAATACCCCGTTCGTGCCGTTTCGCTCGTTTGTCTACCCAAATGGCCATGAAAAATTAAACGGACCACACTGGGACGATCACCAACCTCTCTGGCACACCTAGGTTGATTTTTGGCCCACAACACACCCGGACCCCGGGCCCACCCAAAAAATGTGGGCTATAGCACATCGATTTTGCCCGAAAATGCTCCGTTCGCGTCGTTTCGCCCGTTTGTCCACCCAAATGGCCATGAAAAATGAAACGGACCACACTGGGACTAGCATGCCCGGATCGATTTTTGTCCCTCAGCACGGCCAGCCACCGGACCCACCCCCGAAACCGTGGGCTGTAGCATACCGATTTCGCCCGAAAGTGCCCCATTTGTACCATTTCGCCCGTTTGTCCACCCAAATGGCGATAAAAAATTAAACGGACCACACTGGGACGATCCCCAACCTCCCTGGCACGCCCCGGTCGATTTTCGACCCACAACACGTCCGGGCCCTGGGCCCACCCCTGAAACTGTGGGCTATAACACACTGATTTGGCCTGAAAATGCCCCGTTCGCGCCGTTTCGCCCGTTTGTCCACCCAAATGGACACGAAAAATTAAATGGACCACACTAGGACGATCCCCAAACTCCCTGACACGTCCTGGTTGATTTTTGGCCACAGCACGCCCGGACCCCGGGCCCACCCCCAAAACCGTGGGCTATAAAAAATCAATTTGGCCCAAAAATACCCCATTCGTGCCGTTTCGCCTGTTTGTCCACCCAAATGGCCACGAAAAATTAAACGGACCACACTGGGACGATCTCCAACCTCTCTGGCACGACCCGGTCGATTTTCGGCCCATAGCACACCCGGACCCTGGGTCCACCCCAAAAACTGTGGGTTATAGCACACCGATTTGGCCTGAAAATGCCCCGTTCACGCCGTTTCGTCCATTTGTCCACCCAAATGGCCATGAAAAATTAAACGGACCACACTGGGACGATCCCCGACCTCCCTGGCATGCCCCGGTCGATTTTCGGCCCGCAGCACGCCTGGACCTCGGGCCTTTCCCTCAAACCGTGGGCTATAGCACCCCGATTTGGCCCGAAAATGCCCTGTTTTTGCCGTTTCGCCCGTTTGTCCACCTAAATGGCCATGAAAAATTAAATGAACCACACTGGGATGATCCCCAACCTCCCGGACATGCCTCGATTGATTTTCATCCCATAGCACGCCTGGACCCTGGGTCGACCCCTAAAATCGTGGGCTATAGCACACCAGTTTGGCCCAAAAATGCTCCGTTCGCGCCGTTTCGCCCGTTTGTTCACCTAAATAGCCACGAAAAATTAAATGGACCACACTGGGACGATCCCCAACCTCCCTAGCACACCCCGATTGAGTTTTGGCCCACAGCACGCCCGAACCCTGGGCCCACCCCCAAAGTCATGGGCTATAGCACACCGACTTGGCCCAAAAATGCCCTGTTCGCGCCGTTTTGCCCGTGTTTCCACCCAAACGGCCACGAAAAATTAAACAGACCACACTAGGCCGATCCCCAACCTCCCTGACATGCCCCGATCAATTTTCAGCATATAACAGGCCCGGACCCCTGGCCCACCCCCAAAATCGTGGGCTATAGCACACTGATTTAGCCCAAAAATGCTCTGTTCGCACCGTTTCGCCCATTTGACCACCTAAGTGGCCACGAAAAATAAAACGAACCACACTGGGATGATCCCCAACCTACCTGGCATGCCCCGATTGTTTTTTGGCCAACAACACGCCCGAACCTCGGGTCCACCTCTGAAACCGTGGGCATAGCACACCAATTTTGACAGAAAATTCCCCGTTCGCGTCTTTTTGCCTGTTTTCCCACCCAAATGGCCATGAAAATTTAAATGAACCACAAAGGGATGATCCCCAACCTCACTGACACGCCCCGGTCGATTTTTGGCCAACAGCATGCCCGTACCCTGGACCCACCCCAAAAATCATAGGCTATAGCACACCAATTTGGCCCAAAAATGCCCCATTCACGTTGTTTTGCCCGTTTGTCCTCCCAAATGGCCATGAAAATTTAAACGGACCACCCTGGAACAATCCCCAACCTCCCTAGCATGCCCCGATTGATTTTCGGCCCGCAGCATTCCCGGACCCCGGGCCCACACCCGAAACCATGGGCTATAGCACCCTATTTGACCCAAAAATACCTCGTTCATGCCGTTTCACCCGTTTGTCAACCCCAATAGCCACGTAAAATTAAACTGACCATACTGGGACGATCTCCAACCTCCCTGGCATGCCCCGATCGATTTTTGGCACGCAGCACGCCCGGACCCTGGGTCCACCCCCGAAACCATAGGCTATAGCACACAGATTTAGTCCGAAAATGCCCCGTTCGCACTATTTTTCCCGTTTGTCCACCCAAATGGCCACAAAAAATTAAACGTACCACACTGGGATTATCCCCAACCTCCCTGGCATGTCCGGACAATTTTTGATCCACACTGGGATGATCTCCAACCTCCCTGGCACGCTTCGATCAATTTTTGGCTCGCAGCACACCCGTACCCCAGGCCCACCCCCGAAACTATGGGCTATAGCACATCGATTTGGCCCGAAAATGCCCCGTTCGGCAGTTTCGTCCGTTAGTCCACTCAAATGGCTACGAAAAATTAAACGGACCACACTAGAACGATTCTGAACCTCCCTGGTACGCCCCGGTCGATTTTCGGTTGACAGCACGCCCGGACCCCAGGCCCACCCCCGAAACCGTGGGCTATAGCACACCGATTTGGCCCGAAAATGCTCTGTTTGCGCCGTTTTGCCCGTTTGTCCTCCCAAATGGCCACGAAAAATTAAACGGACCACACTGGGATGATCCCCAACCTCCATGGCATACCTCGGTCGATTTTTGGCCCGCAGAACGCCCGGAACCCGAGCCCACCCCCGAAGCCGTGGGCTATAGGAGACCGATTTTGCCCGAAAATGCTCCGTTCGCGTCGTTTCGCCCTTTTGTCCACCCAATTGGCCATGAAAAATTAAACGGACCACACTAAGACGATCCCCAACCTCCCTGGAACTCTCCGGTTGATTTTTGGCCCACAGCATGCCCAGACCCCAGGTGCACCCCCAAAACCGGGGGCTATAGCACTACAATTTGGCCCAAAAATTCCCCGCTCGCGCCGTTTTGCCCGTTTGTCCACCTAAATGGCCACGAAAAATTAAACGGACCACACTGAGACGATCCCAACCTCCCTGGCACGCCCCGATCGACTTTCAGTTCACAACACGCCCGGACCCCAAGCCCAGCCCCAAAACCATGGGTAATAACATACCAATTTGGTCTTAAAATTCCCCATTTGTGCCGTTTCGTTCGTTTGTCCCCTGAAATGACCACGAAAAATTAAACGGACCATACTGGGACGATTCCCAACCTTCCTAGCATGCCCTGGTTGATTTTCGACCCACAGCACGCCCGAACCCCGGGCCCACCCCCAAAACCGTGGACTATAGCACATTGATTTAGCCCAAAAATGCAACGTTCCCACCGTTTCGCCTGTTTATCCTTTTAAATAGCCACGAAAAATTAAACTGACTACACTAGGACGATCCCCAACCTCCCTGGCACGCCCCGGTCGATTTTCGGACAACAGAATGCCTGGACCCCGGGACTATCCCCGAAACCGTGGGCTATCGCACACTGATTTGGCCCAAAAATTCCCTGTTCGCACTGTTTCGCTCGATTGTCCATCCAAATGGCCACAAAAAATTAAAAGGACCACACTGGGACTATTCCCAACCTCTCTGGCATGCCCCGATCGATTTTTAGCCTACAGCACACCAGGACCCCGGGACCACACCCAAAACCGTGGGCGAAGAACACCGATTTGGCCCGAAAATGCCCCATTCACGCCGTTTCACCATTTTGTCCACCCAAATGACCACAAAAAATTAAACGAACCACATTGGGACGATCCACAATCTCCCAGGCACGCCCCAACCAATATTTGGCCCACAGCACGCCCGTACTCCAGACCCACCCCCAAAACCGTGGGCTATGGCACACTTATTTAGTCCAAAAGTATCCCGTTCGCACCGTTTCACCCGTTTGTCCCCCCAAATGGCCACGAAAAATTAAACGGACCACACTGGGACAATCCCCAACCTCCCTAGCACGCCCTGGTCAATTTTTGCCCCGCAGCATGCCCGAACCCCGAACCCTTCCCCGAAACCGTGGGCTATAGCACATTGATTTGTCCTGAAAAATGCCCCGTTCACGCCGTTTCCCCCGTTTGTCCACCACAAAAAATAAACAGACCACACTGAGACAATCTCGAAACTCCCTAGCATGCCTCAATCAATTTTTGGCCCACAACACAGCTAGAACGCGGGCCCACCTCAAAACCGTCTGCTATAACACTCCGATTTAGCCCAAAAACGCCCCTTTCGCGTCGTTTAACCTGTTTGTCCACCCAAATAGCCATAAAAATTTAAACGGACTACACTGGGATGATCCCCAACCTCCCTGGTATGCCCCAATCGATTTTTAGGCCACAGCACCCGCAGACCCCGGGCCCACCCCCAAAACTGTGGGCTATAGCATAACAATTTGGCTCGAAAATGCCCCGTTTGTGCCGTTTTGCTCGTTTGTCAACCCAAATGGTCACGAAAAATTAAACAGACCACACTAGGATGATTCCCAACCTCCCTGACATGCCCTGGTCAATTTTCGGCCCACAACACGCCCGGACCCCGGGCCCACCCCCAAAATCGTGGGCTATAGCAAACCGATTTATCCTGAAGATGCTTTGTTTGCGCCGTTTCGCCCGTTTGTCCACTCAAACGGCTACAAAAAATTAAACGGACCACACTAGGATGATCTCCAAATTCCCTGGCATGCCCCGGTTTATTTTCTGCCCACAGCACGTCTGGACACCGATCCCACCCCCAAAACCATGGGATATATAGCACACCGATTTGGCCCGAAAATACCCCAGGCCCACCCCTGAAACCGTGGGCTATAGCACACCGATTTAGCCCGAAAACGCCCCGTTTCGCCCGTTTGACCACCCAAATGGCCATAAAAAATAAAACGGAACATATTGGGACGATCCCCAACCTACCTGGCATGCCCCGATTGATTTTTGGCCCACAACACGCCCGGACCCCGGGCCCACAACTGAAACCGAGGGCAATAGCACACCGATTTGGCCCGAAAATGCCCCGTTCGACCGTTTCGACCATTTGTCCACCCAAAATTAAATGGACCACACTGGGATAATTTCCAACTTCCCTGACATACCCCGGTCGATTTTCGGCCCACAGCACGGCCGGACCCCAGGCCCACCCCCAAAACCGTGGGCTATAGCACACCGATTTAGCCCGATAACGCCACGTTCGTGTCGTTTTGCCCGTTTGTCCACACAAATGGCCACGAAAAATTAAACGGACCACACTAGGATGATCCCCACATCCCTGGCACTCCTAGGTCGATTTTTGGCCCACAACACACCCGAATCCTAGGCCCACCCTAAAAACCGTGGGCTATAGCATATCGATTTGGCCCGAAAATGCCCCGTTCGTGTCGTTTCTCCCGTTTGTCCACCCAAATGGCCACGAAAAATTAAACGGACCACACTGGAATAATCCCCAACCTCCCTGGCCCGCCTCGGTATATTTTTGGCCCACAGCACGCCCGAACTCCGGGCCCACCCCCAAAATTGTGGGCTATAGCACACCAATTTGACCCTAAAATGCCCCGCTCGCGCCGTTTTGCTCTTTTGTCACCCAAATGGCCACGAAAAATTAAACGAACCACACTGGGATGATCCCCAACCTCCCTGGCATGTCCCGGTCGATATTTTCCCCACAGTACGCCTGGACCCTGGGCTCACCCCCAAAATCGAGGGTTATAGCGTACCAATTTGGCCCAAAAATACCGCGTTCATGCCGTTTTGCCCTTTTATCCACCCAAATGGCAACACAAAATTAAATGGACCACACAAGGATGATCCCCAACGTCTTTGGCACGCTCCAGTTGATTTTCGGCCCACAACACGCCCAGATCCCAGGCCCACCCTTGAAAATGTAGGCTATAGCACATCAATTTGGCCCAAAAATACCCCGTTCATGTTGTTTCGCCCGTTTGTCTACCCAAAAGGCCACGAAAAATTAAACGGACCAAAATGGGACGATCCCCAACCTCCCTGGCACTACCCGGTTGATTTTCAGCCAAAAGCATGCCCGGACCCCTGGTGCACCCCCAAAACCGTGGGCTATAGCACACAGATTTGGCCCGAAAATGCCCCGCTCGCGCCTTTATGCCTGTTGGTCCAGCCAAATGGCCACGAAAAATTAAACGGACCATAATGGGATGATCCTCAACCCTCCTGGCATGCCCCGGTTGATTTTCAACCCACAACACGCTAGGACCCTGGGCTCACCCCCGAAATCGTGGGATATAGCATACCGATTTGGCCCGAAAATGCCTCGTTCGTGCCATTTCGCCCGTTTGTCCACTGAAATAGCCTCGAAAAATTAAACGGACCATACTGAGATGATCCCCAACCTCCCTGACACGCCCCGATCGATTTTTGGCCCACAGCACGCCCGGGCTCCGAGCCCACCCATGAAATCGTGGGTTATAGCACACCAATTTGGCACGAAAATGCCCCGTTCGTGCCGTTTCGCCCGTTTGTCTACCCAAATGGCCACAAAAAATTAAACGGACCACACTGGGATAATTTCCAACTTCCCTGCCATGACCCGATCAATTTTTGACCCACAGCACGCCCGCACCTCAGGCCCACCCCCAAAAACGCAGGCTATAGCACATCGATTTGTCCTGAAAATGCCCCGTTCGCGCCATTTCGCCTGTTTGTCCACCCAAATTGCCACAAAAAATTAAACGGACCACACTGGGATAATTTTAGACCTCGCTGGCACGCCCCAATCAATTTTCGCATCAGAGAACGCCCGAACTCCGGGTACACCCCCGAAATCATGGGCTATAGCACACCAATTTGGCCCAAAAATGCCTGTTTCGCCCGTTTGTTGACCGAATTGGCGACAAAAAATTCAACGGACCACACTGGGATGATCCCCAACCTCCTTTGCATGCCCCGGTCGATTTTCGGCCCACAGCACGTCCGGACCCCATGTTCACCCCCGAAACTGTGGGCTATAGCACATCAATTTAGCCCAAAAATACCTCGTTCTTGCAATTTCGCCCGTTTGTCTAGCCAAATGGCAACGAAAAATTAAAAAAAACACACTGGAATGATCCCTAACCTCCCTGACATATTTCGGTCGATTTTTTTCCCATAGCACGCCCAAACCCCGGGACTACCCCTAAAATTGTGGTTTATAGCACACCGAATTGACTCGAAAATGCCCAGTTAGCACCATTTTGCCTGTTTGTCCTACCAAATTGCCACGAAAAATTAAACGGACCGCACTGAGATGATCCCCAACCTCCCAGGCACACCCCGGTCGATTTTTTGCCCATAGCATGCATGGACCCCGGGCTCACCTCCTAAACTGTGGGCTATAGCAAACTGATTTGGTCGGAAAATACCCCGTTCACGCCGTTTTGCCCGTTTGTCCACGGAAAATTACACAAACTACACTGGGACATTTCCCAACCTCCCTGGCATGCCCCGATCGATTTTCAGCCCGCAGCACGCCCAAACCCCGAGCCCACCCTAAAAACCGTGGGCTATTGCACACCGATTTGGCCCGAAAATGCCCCATGCGTGCTGTTTCGCTCGTTTTTCCACACAAATGGCCACGAAAAATTAAACAGACCACATTGGGACAATCTCCAACCTCCTTGTCCTGCTCCGATCGATTTTCGGCCCACAACACTCCTGGACCCTTGGCCCACCCCCGAGACCGTGGGCTATAACACACCCATTTAGCCCTAAAATGCCTCGTTCATGCCTTTTCCACCGTTTCTCCACCCAAATGGCCACGAAAAATTATACGGACCACACTGGGACGATCCCCAACCACCCTGACACGCGCCGGTTGATTTTTGGCCCAAAGAACCCCGGGCTCACCCTCTAAACCATGGGATATAGCAGACCGATTTAGCTAGAAAATGACTCGTTCATGCCGTTTCGCCTATTTGTTTACCCAAATGACCACGAAAAATTAAATGGACCACACTGGGACGATCCCCAACCTCCCAGGCACATCCCGGGCAATTTTTGTCCCACAGCATGCCTGGACCCTGGGCCCACCGCCAAAACTGAGGGCTATGGCACACCGATTTTTCTCCAAAATGCCCCGTTCTCGCCGTTTCACCCATTTTCCACCCAAATGGCCACAAAAAATATAACGGACCACACTGGGACGATCCCCAACCTCTCTAGCACGCCCCGGTAGATTTTTGGCCTACAGCACGCCCGGATCTCCGGCTCACCCCTGAGAGCGTGGGCTATAGCACATCGATTTGCCTCGAAAATGCTCCGTTCGCGCCGTTTCGCCTTTTTGTCCACCCAAATGGCCACGGAAAATTAAACGGACCACACTGGGATGATCCCCAACCTCCGTGGCACGCCCCGATCAATTTTTGACCTACAACATGCTCGAACCCTAGGCCCACCCCCGAGATCGTGGGCTATAGCACACCGATTTGGCCCCAAAACGCCCGTTCGCGCCTTTTCGCCCGTTTGTCCACCCAAATGGCCACGAAAAATTAAACGGACCATACTGGGATGATCCCCAACCTCCCTGGCACGCCCCAGTTGATTTTTGGCCTACACTACGGCCGGACCCTGGGCCCACCCCAAACCCGTGGGCTATAGTACACCGATTTGGTCCGAAAATGCCCCGTTAGCGCCCTTTTGCCTATTTATCCACCCAAATAGCCACGAAAAATTAAACGGACCACACTGGGATGATCCCCAACCTCCCTGGCACTCCCCGATCGATTTTCGAACAACAGCACGCTCTTTCCTCGGGCCCACCACCGAAACCGTGGGCTATGGCACACCGATTTGACCCGAAACCGTTCGCGCTGATTCGCCCATTTTTCCACCCAAATGGCCACAAAAAATTAAACAGACCACATTGGGACAATCCCCAACCTCCCTGGCATGCCCCGATCGATTTTTAAACTACAACACTCCCGGACTCGGGCCCACCCCTGAAACCGTGGGCTATAGCACACCGATTTAGCCCAAAAATACCCCGTTCGCGCCGTTTGTCCACCCAAATGGCCAAGAAAAATTAAGCGGACCACACTGGGACGATCTCTAAACTCTTTGGCACACCCCGATTAATTTTGGGCCCACAGTACGCTCGAACCCCGGGTCCAGCCCCGAATCCATGGGATATAGCATGCCGATTTAGCTCGAAAATGCCCCGTTTGCGCCGTTTCGTTCGTTTGTCCGCCCAAATGGCCACAAAAAATTAAACGAACCACACTGGACAATCCTAAACCTCCCTGGCACGCCCCGGTCGATTTTCAACGCACAACACGCCAGGACCATTGGCCCATCCCCAAAACCGTGGGCTATAGCACGCCGATTTAACTCAAAAATGCCCCGTTCACGCCGTTTCACCTGTTTGTCCACCCAAGTGGCCATTAAAAATTAAACGGACCATACTTAGATGATCCCCAACCTCCCTGGCGTACCTCGATCAATTTTCGGCCCATATCATGCTCGAACCCCAAGCCCACACCCGAAACCGTGGGCTATAGCACACCGATTTGGCCCGAAAAGACCCCTTTCGTATCGTTTCTCCCATTTGTTCACCCAAATGGCCACGAAAAATTAAACGGACCACACTGGGATGATCCCCAACCTACCTGGCACGGCCTGGTCGAGTTTTAGCCCACAGCACGCCCGGACCCTGGGTCCACCCTCAAAACCGTGGGATATAACACACCGATTTGGACCGAAAATGCCTCGTTCGCACCGTTTCGCTCGTTTGTCCACCCAAATAGCCACAAAAAATTAAATGGATCACACTGGGATGATCCTCAACCTCCCTGGCATGCCTCGATTGATTTTCGGCCCACAGCACGCCCGAACCCCGGGACCACCCCCGAAACCGTGGGTTATAACACACCGATTCGGCCCAAAAATGCCTCGTTCGAGCAATTTTGCCTGTTTGTCCATCCAAATGGCTATGAAAAATAAAACAGACCATACTGGGACGATCCCTAACCTCCCTGGCATGCCCCGATTGATTTTTAACCCACAGAACCCCTGGACCCTGAGCCCACCCTTAAAATCGTGGGCTATAGCACACCAATTAAGCTCGAAAATACCTCGTTCGCGCTGTCTCGCCCGTTTGTCCACCCAAATGGCCACAAAAAATAAAACAGACTATACTGGGATGATCCCCAACCTTTTTGTCACTTTCCAGTTGATTTTTGGCCCACAGCACGCTCGAACCTCAAGCCCACCCCCGAAACCGTGGGCTATAACACACTGATTTGGCCCGAGAATGCTCGTTTGAGCCATTTCATCCGTTTGTCCACCCAAATGGCCCCGATAAATTAAACGAATCACACTAGGACGATCGCCAACCTCCCTGGCACACTCTGGTCAATTTTTGACCCACAGCACGTCGGGACCCCGGGTCCAACCCCAAAATCGTGGGCTATAGCATACCAATTTGGCCCGAAAATGCCCCATTTGCGCTATTACGCCCGTTTGTCCACCCAAATGGCCACGAAAAATTAAGCGGACCATACTGGGACGATCCCCAACCTCCCTGGCAAGCCCCGGTTGATCTTTATCCCACAGCACGCTCGGACCCCTGGTCCACCCCAAAAAACGTGGGCTATAGCACACCTATTTGGCCCAAAAATGCCCCGTTCGAGCTATTTTGCACATTTGTCCACCCAAATGGCCATAAAAAATTAAACGAACCACACTGGGATGATCCCAACCTCCCTAGCATGTCCCGGTCGATTTTTGGCTGGCAGCACGCCCGAACCCCAGGCCCACCCCTGAAACTGTGGGCTATAGCACACCGATTTAGCCCAAAAATGCCCCGTTCGCGCTGTTTTGCCCGTTAGTCCATCCAAATGGCCACGAAAAATTAAACGGACTACACTAAGATGATCCCCAATATCCCTGGCATGCCCCGATTAATTTTTGGCCTACAGTTCGCCTGGACCCCAGGCCCACCCCGGAAACCATAGGCTATAGCACACCGTTTTGGCCCAAAAATGTCCAATTCGCGTCATTTCGCCTGTTTGTCCACCCAAATGGCCACGAAAAATTAAACGGACCACACTGGAACGATCCCCAACCTCCCTGGCACGCCCCAATCGATTTTCGGCCAACAGCATGCCCAGACCCCGGGCCCACCCTCAAAACCGTGTGCTATAACATATCAATTTGGCCCGAAAATACCCCGTTCACGCCGTTTAGCCAGTTTGTCCACCCAAATGGCCACAAAAAATTAAATGGACCACACTGGGAAGATCCCCTACCTCCCTGGCACGCCGCGGTCGATTTTTGACCCACAGCATACCCGGACACCTGTCCCACCTCACAAGCCGTGGGATATAGCACATCGATTTGGCTCGAAAATGCGCCGTTTGCGCTGTTTAGCTTGTTTGTCCACCTAAATGGCCACGGAAAATTTAAAGGACCATACTGTGACGATCCCCAACCTCCCTGGCATGCCCCGGTCGATTTTCAGCCCACAGTACGCTTGGAACCTTGGCCTACCCCAAAACCATGGGCTATATAGCACACCGATTTCGCCCGAAAATGCCCCGTTCATGTCGTTTCGCTCGTTTGTCCACACAAATGGCCACAAAAATTAAATGGACCACACTGGGACAATCTCCAACCTTCTTGGCCTGCCTCGATCGATTTTCGGCCCACAACACTCCTGGACCCTAGGCCCACCCCCGAGACCGTGCGCTATAGCACATCGATTTGGCCTGAAAATACCTCGTTCGCGCCGTTTCGCCACTTTGTCCCCCCAAATGGCCATGAAAAAATATACGTACCACACTGGGATGATCCCCAACCGCCCTGGCACGCCCCGGTAAATGCCCCGTTCTCACTGTTTTACCCGTTTGTTCACCCAAAGACCACAAAAAATTAAACGAACCACACTGGGACGATCCCCAACCTTCCTGACACGCCCTGATCAATTTTTGGCCCACAGAACACCCATATCTCGATCCCACTGCTGAAACCGTGGGCTATAGCACATCAATTTTGCTCGAAAAAGCTCCATTCGCGCTGTTTTGCCCATTTGTCCACTCAAATGGCCACAAAAAATTTAACGGACCACACTAGGATGATCCCCAACCTCTTTGGCACGCCTCGGTAGATTTTTGGCCCACAGTATGCCCGGATATCGGGCTCACCCCCTAGAGCTTGGACTATAGCATATCGATTTAACCCAAAAATGCTTCGGTCGAGCCGTTTCGCCTGTTTGTCCAACCAAATGGCCACGAAAAAATAAACGTACCACACTGGGACGATCCCCAACCTCCCTGGCACGCCCCGATCGATTTTTGACCCACAGCATGCCCTAACCCTGATCCCACCCCTGAGACCGTGGGCTATAGCATACCGATTTGGCCCCAAAATGCTCGTTCGCACCGTTTCGCCCATTTGTCCACCCAAATGGCCACGGAAAATTAAACGGACCACACTGGGACGATCCCCAACCTCCCTGTCACGCCCCAGTTAATTTTTGGCCTACAACACGCCCGAATCCTGGGCCCATCCCCAAACCCGTGGGCTATAGCTCACCGATTTGGTTCGAAAATACCCCATTCGCGCTCTTTTGCCCATTTGTCCAAATAGCCACGAAAAATAAAACGGACCGCACTGGGACGATCCCTAACTTCCTTGGCACGCCTCGGTCAATTTTTGGCCTACAGCACGCTTGGACCCCAGGCCCACCCCAGAAACCGTGGGCTATAGCACTCCAATTTGGCCCGAAAATGCCCCGTTCGCGCCGTTTCGCCCGTTTGTCCACCCAAATGGCCAAGAAAATTAAATGGATCATACTGGGACAATTTCTAACCTCCCTGGTATGCCACGATCTATTTTTGGCCCATAGCACGCTCGGAACCCGAGCCCACCCCCAAAACCGTAGGCTATAGGACACCGATTTGGCTCGAAAATGCCTCGTTTGCGCCGTTTTACTTGTTTGACCACCCAAATGGCCACGAAAAATCAAACTGACCATACTGGGACGATCCGCAACCTCTCTGGCACGCCCCAGTCGATTTTCAGCCCACAACACGCCCGGACCCTAGGCCCAACCCCAAAACCGTGGGCTATAGCACATTGATTTGGCCCGAAAATGTGTCGTTCGCGCGCGTTTTGCCTGTTTGTCCACCTAAATGGCCACGAAAAATTAAATGGACCACACTAGGACGATCCCCAACCTCCTTGGCACGCCCCGGTTGATTTTTGGCCCACATCACGCCCAGACCCCGGGCCCACCCCCGAAATCGTGGGCTATAGCACACCGATTTCGCCCGAAAATACCCCGCTCGTGCCTTTTAATCCTGTTTGTCCACCCAAATGGCTACGAATAATTAAACGGACCACACTGGGACGATCCCCAACCTCCCTGGCACGCTCCAGTCAATTTTTAGCCCACAGCATGCCCGAACCTCTGGCCCACCACCGAAACCTCGGGCTATTGCATACCGATTTGGCCCGAAAATACCCCGCTCACTCCGTTTTGCCCGTTTGTCCACCCAAATGGCCACGAAAAATTAAACGGCCCACACTGGGACGATCCCCAACCTCCCTGGCACGCCCCGATCAATTTTCGGTCCACAGCACGCCCGGACCCCGGGCCACCTCCGAAACCATGGGCTATAGCACACCAATTTGGCCCAAAAATGCCCCGTTCATGCCGTTTCGCCCATTTGTCCACCGAAATGGGCACAAAAAATTAAACGAACCACACTGCGACGATCCCCAACCTCCCTGGCACGCCCGGTCGATTTTTGGCCCACAACACGTCCAAACCCCGGGTCCACCCCCGAAATCGTGGGCTATAGCACACCGATTTGGCCCGAAAATGCCCAGTTCACGCCGTTTCGCCCGTTTGTCTACCCAAATGGCCATGAAAAATTAAACGGACCACACTGGGACGATCCCCAACTTCTCTGGCATGCCCCGTTCTATTTTCAGCCCACAACACGCCCGAACCTCAGGCCCACCCCCAAAACCGTGGGTTATAGCACACTGATTTGGCCCGAAAATGCCCCGTTCGCGCCGTTTTGCCGTTTTTCCACCTAAATGGCCACGAAAAATTAAACGGACCACACTGGGATGATCCCCAACCTCCTTGGCACGCCTGTTCAACGTACGGAGTCCAACGAGATCTCCAATAATGCTTGGAATATGACCTTCAAATCTATTTCTTGAGAGATTGATAATTATGTTTGTGGTCAAAGCTCGAGGAAGTTCAAGATCCAGTCCCTTTGTTGTAACTATCAAAGTATTCCTGTAATAAGCAGAATAATCATCTGCTATATACTCTCGGGTTCCACTGTTCTCACAACAGATTTTCATGGCTTGAAAATTTTCGAAAAAGCTCACTAGTAAATCTTCACTAAATCCATTGGATAAGAGATCTATTACTCGAATTTGAGCAAACAAGTTTTCTGTCCTTGAATCACTTATAGGGCCATGCAATTTGTTTGATCTCAAGCTTAAAATCTGCAAATCGGGAAGGCCTCCCAACCAACTTGGAAATGTGTCATTCAACTCATTGTTGCCTAAATCAAGGAGTTCCAAATTTCTGCAATTGATCAACGATGACGGAACTTTCCCCTTAAGCTTATTCCCATAAAAGTTAATGATGCTGTAATGGTTTTCTGTATTAAAAGTTGTATTAATCGTCCCACTAAAACAATTATTGCTTAAATCCAATACGAAAATTGTGCTCCTCTCACCCAAACAATGTGGGATTGTTCCGTTCAAATGATTACTTCCCAAATCTAGCAGGAGCAGTCTTTGCAGATTGCAGACGGTTGAAGGAATCTATCTGCTGAAATTATTTTGGGAAAGAACAAGAGCTGTTAGGTACTGCTGGTCTAGGAGTGACTTTGGAATAGGACCTTGCAGCTGATTTTGTCTTAAAAAAACTAAAACCAATGCTTTGGACTTGAACTCCTGAATTTTGCCACTGAAAGAGTTATTTTTCAAGTCTAATTGCATTAGTGATGGGAGGGAGAATATCCAGGAAGGTATAGTCCCATTCAAGTAGTTCGATGACAAGATGAGTGTACCTAGGTTTTGGAGTCCACTTACGTTGGATGGAATTGGACCAGTTAGGGAATTGTCTGATAAAGAAAGGTATTCCAAATTGTGGAAAACTCTTTCAGGCAATACCCCACGTAACTGTGTGTCTTGAAGCCGTAGAGTTGTTAAATAAGAAGAGAAATATGGCCAAAGTTGCTATGACATATTCCAACTTCACAAGGGTCCTATTACCCACTCAATTGTAGATTTTTTTTCTCATCCTTTTGTGCTGACGTGACACCTTTATTACATAAAACGGAGCCCACGTCAAAGGTGACACGTCAACTAGAAAGGATGACAAAAATACGTTAAAATTTAGTTCGAGGGGTAATAGGACCCCCGAGAAGTTGAAATACGTCTTAACAAATTTAGTCATAGTTGAGGATGGTACTAGATGCTTTACTCGAATATAATCTACTATCTTTCATAAGCTATAAGGATAAACATTAAATAAAATATATTAAAATTTTATTAAATGAAAATAAGTTCTTTTGTGAAGGTACATTAATTATAGGGACAAAAGGGTGGTTACTAGCTTTGGACCATACAATACACACATATATTCATTAGTCATATATATAGTCTGTAATTTCTACAATTCTATATTATCTCTTTTTTCCTAGTAGTAAATAAAAGTAAGAATAATCTTCAAATATGAAAACATCCCATGATATTGTATAAGAGTTTATTGCAGAATATATTTGTTGAGAAAGACATATGTTTCTATTTTGTGTGTCTCTTTGATGCCAACAAAAATATACAAGACAAAATGCCACTAATTTCAGTGCAATAAAAGATGCCATTACTATGCAATAAAATTATTGAGTTGCATATACAACATGTTTAATTCATATCACTACCAGAAAATCGCTAATTTATGATGAAATTTTCAATTGTTTCATCGAAAAATTGGGGAAAAATGCTCTATTTCCACCTTGAACTATACGCGAAAAGGCTGAGACACACCAAAACTTTAGAAGGGTCCTATTACCCACCTGGATTAATCCAAAACATATTTTTGACAACCTTAGTGCTTACGTGGTGTGCCTACGTGGACCCTTCAGTGTGTTATGCCACATAGGCACTAAGGTTGTCAAAAATACATTTTTAATTAGTCCAGAGGGTAATAAGACCCTCCTAAAGTTCTGGTGTATCTCAGCGTTTTCGTGTATAGTTCAAGGTGGAAATAGAACATTTTCTCTAAATTTGGCTTGTCGGTAATGTTTCGACAACTTTCTATCCAAGATTCCTTACCGACGAACCAGATGAGATGTTTGTCAAAAATTAGCAATTTTTTAATTGTGTAAAAGATGCCATTACTATGCCATAAGTTTATTGAGTCGTATATACAAGATGTTTAATTCATTATCACTATCAGAAAATTGCTAATTTATGATGAAATTTTTAACTGTTTCATCGAAAATTTGGCTTGTCGGTAATGTTTCGACAACTTTCCATCCAAGATTCCTTACCTACAAGCCAGAATTCCAGATAAGATGTTTGTCAAAAATTAGAGACTTTTTGATTGTGTATATGAAAGATATTCAGTTAACATCTCTATCAGAAAATCGCTAATTTCCGGCAGATATTTCATCGGTATCGTTTGATGACTTATTCCAACAAAATTTCTTACTAACGAGCCAAAGTTTGACTGTACATCTATAAAAAATTAGCGATTTTCTCATAGGGCATGCAAGATGCTATTGGCTTGTCGGTAATGTTTCGACAACTTTCCATCCAAAGATTCCTTACCTACTAGCCAGCTGAGATGTCTGTAAAAAATTAGTGATTTTTCTATTGTGTATATGAAAGATGTTCAATTCACATCTCTATCAGAAAATCGCTAATTTCCGACAGGTGCTTCATCGAAATTTGGCTCAGCGGTGACGTTTTGATGACTTATTCCAACAAAATTTCTTACGGACGAGCCAAATTTTGACAGTACATCTGTTAAAAATTTGCGATTTTCTAATAGAGATGTGCAAAACATTTTAAAACACAAGTACAAATTAAATAGCGATGTCAAAACAGGTTGCCTAGTGATTTTTTTTCACAAATTTGATAATGAGTGTGTGTATATGGGCTAAAAGCCCAATCTGAAATATTTGGTTCATGGGCTAAATGGTAGCCCAATCCACTCATCTCTTCTACCTAAAGTGAATGAATTTGGTATAATCTCAAACAATTTATTAGTTTCAATACGTCAATTTTAAATATGGAATTTTTTATTTCAAACAATCAAATATTATTTGAAAAAAATATAGAGAAAATGCAGCCCTGAATTATAAACAAAATTGCTGAGACATACTCCAACTTAAAAGGGTCATATTACCCCCTGTATTAATTAAATCCGTATTTTTGGTAACCTTAGTGCCTACGGGCCGACCATGGATTAATATGTTATATTTTCTAAGTCTTGCTGTAAAACTTTCAAAGAAAGCTACATCACACAAATTGATCATTCAATTTGATGTAAAATTCCGAAGCTTGCAAAAGAAACAAAAGTAAATTACTGCTTTTTAGTTCATGAACCGGCAAATCCTTATACTTGATTAGACATCTATGATCTATTTATGTGGACCTATTATAATATTAAAAAATAATATTTTATTGGATCAATAATTGATCTAGTCAAGTATATTTAAGCAACCAAAAGAGTAGAGAATGTCATTCTCAAACATTAGATGCGACTAAGTCATATAATAGATTTTTTCTTTTTTTGGTATTATAAGATGAGATTGAGGGAAATATGTATGAGCCGCGATGGAATGCCTCGGTGATATACCAATTGGGTGTATGAGCAACCCAAATGAATCTGCGTAATTCTTTTTAATGTATATTGGAAAAAGGCTCAAATATGTCACTGAACTATCAGAAATGACTCATTTATTCCATCAGTTAAAAGTTGAGCTCGTTCATGCCATCGCCGTTACAAAATTAGCTCATCTACGCCATTTTGAAATTAATATTGATTTATTTTAATTAATATCGCGGACCTCTAATAAAAGGCCACGTGGCAAAACTGTTTTTGAAAATCCACCATTAAAAAGTAATGACACGGGTGAGCTGATTTTATAACGAAGATGACATGAATGAGCTGAACTTTTTAACTGACGGCATAAATGAGTCATTTCTGATAGTTTAATGGCATATTTGAGCCATTTTCCTTATTTTAATTAATGACGTGAACCTTTAATAAAAGACCACGTGACAAAGCTGTTTTTGAAAACCACCATTAAAAATTAATCGCATGGATGAGCCTATTTTGTAACAGCGATGGCCTGAATGAACCAAACTTTTAATTGATGGCATAAATGAGCCATTTCTGATAGTTTAAGGGCATATTTGAGCCTTTTCCGATGTATATTTAATTGATATTGAATCCCCTCGATTAGTTTCTTTGTGTTTATTTTCTTATTTTTCAAATCTCCCTAGTTAAAATCCCATCTCGGCCACTATCGGGAATAGGACATACCACACAATCTTAATTCCAGCTGAGTCTCAAATTTAGAAAAAAAATAAAAATGATGTCTATATTCATAAAGTAACATATACTATGAAAAAAATCACAATTTATGAGAGATGAAGGCTTATATTTGCATCTCCAGCGACATATTAGACTTGAATCCTGCAATTTCCAAAAATGAATGGATTAAGGTTAAGAGCTTTAAGGATGAAACGTAATTTTATGAAGGATAAAGATTAAGTTGAATACATGCAAGTTACACACTAATATCTTTTCATTCTCGTAGCAATTCTGTGTTCAAATTTTACAACCATCCTTGAAAACCATACTGGATAGTGAGTTGACAACATTATGTATATTATGGACAGTCCAATAACCAGACCACAACCGAAACCCATTAGAACCGCTTGCCAACTGATCAAATCTTCTTCTTCTTCTTCATCATCTAGCGGTACCCCATCATCGCCACCACAATCCTTTGATAGTGGCAATCCACGTAACCCATCATTCTCTTGGTATGAACTGTTATCAAATGTATCAAATTGTTTTCCTTTGGGAATGCATCCAACAAGATGATTATGAGCGAGATTTAAGACTGAAAGAAATGTGAGGGATACAAGTTGTGGTGGAATTTCACCGCCTATTTTGTTGGATGAGAGATCCAATGATTCAAGTACAGATAAATGTTGCAATGATGCGGGTATAACGCCTTCCAAGACATTATGAGATAGGTTCAGTGCACGGAGTCCAACAAGATCTCCAATAACTCTTGGAATATGACCTTCAAATCTATTCCATGAGAGATTGATAATTATGTATGTGGACAAAACTCGAGGAAGTTCAAGATCCAGACCCTTTGTTGTCACTATCAAAGAAAATGGGTCAACGGCAGTATTTGTATGTGCAACATACTCTCGGGTTCCATTGTTCTCACCAATGATTTTCATCGCTTGAAAATTCTCGAAAAGCCTCACAGGTAAATCACCACTAAATTCATTGAATGAGATATCTATTACTCGAATTTTAGCAAACATGTTGTGTGTCCTTAAATCACTTATAGGGCCGTGCAACCTATTTGATCTCAAGCTTAAAATCTTCAAATCAGGAAGGCCTCCCAACCAACTTGGAAATGTGTCATTCAACTCATTGTTGCCTAAATCAAGGAATTCCAAATTTCTGCAATTGATCAACGATGGCGGAACTTTCCCCTGTAGCTTATTCCCATGCAATTTAATGATGCTGAGTGGGTTTTCAGTATTAAAAGTTGTATTAATCGTCCCACTGAGGCGATTATTGCTTAAATCCAGACGCGAAACTCTGCTCATCTGACCTAAACATTGTGGGATTGTTCCCTCCAAATTATTACTTCCCAAATTTAGCAATCCCAGTGTTTTCAGATTGCAGACGGTTGAAGGAATCTGTCCGCTGAAATTATTTTGGGAAAGAATAAGAAATTGTAGGTACTGCAGGTCTAGGAGCGACTTTGGAATAGGACCTTGCAACTGATTTTGTTTTACAGAAACGAAATACACTTTATTACTGGACTTGAACTCGTGAACTTTGCCACTGAAAGAGTTATTGCTCAAGTCTAAATGCATTAGTGATGGGAGGGAGAATATCCAGGAAGGTATAGTCCCATTCAAGTAGTTCGATGACAAGATGAGTAATTGTAGGTCTTGGAGTCCACTTACGTTGGATGGAATTGGACCAGTTAGGGAATTGAAAGAAATATCTAAGGATTCAAGCTGCGTCCAGCTTCTGTTAAAGGATAAGCCTTCAAGTTGGCCATCGAAGTTGTTGTTATCAAGGTACAACTTGTCAATGTTGGTGAGATTCCACAGAGGTTTAGGAATGGGCCCTGAGAGATTGGCAGAACTCAAATCCAAGTAGGTCAATGAAGTTAGATGGCTAAATGATTCAGGTATCCTACCAGTAAAATTCACACCGCTGAGATATAACTTCACGAGTGATGCACTGCTATTCCATATGGACATGGGGAACCTAACAGTGAGCTGGGGATTGTCTGATAAAGAAAGGTATTCCAAGTTGGAAAGGTGGAAAACACTTTCGGGCAATACCCCACGTAACTGTATGTCTTGAAGCCGTAGAGTTGTTAAATAAGAAGAGAAATTTAGAGGAATGGTGGAAGAGATGTTCACAGAGTCAAGGTGAAGCACTCTTAATTGGGTCAAGTTCTTAAGTAAAAGTTCAAAATTGTAAGGCTTAAGTCTAAGCCTATACGATTTATCAGTCGATATACTAAGAACTTGTAATTTAGAAAGGTGAGAGATTTCTGCTGGGATTACACCTGTAAAACTTTAATATGACAAGTCAAGATGTGCCAAGCTAGATAACTCACCGAATTTAGCTGAAATGAGTGACCCGGAAAAATCATTATAAGACAATTCCAGCTGTTTGAGACTGGAGAGCTGAAACAGGCTACTGTTGGTATGAAATTTGCCTTGAAGTCCGCTGCAACGGAGGTCAAGCTCAATTACTTGTCCCGTCGTCTCGTCACAATGAATTCCATTCCATGAGCAACAATCTGTGCTCTTGTTCCATGAAAGAGTTGTATCCTCATAACAGGAACCTGATGAAGCATTAGGATTAATGGTAAACGTTTGCTTGAATTGTAGAAGGGCTAGAGCTTGATGTTTGGGGCACAAATGACGTAAGGATGAGGAGAAAGCAAGTTCCAAGAAGATCACCTAGTCACTGTGTAGAATTATTACTGAAATGAAATGGGCTAATACGGAGTGAAATGAATAGTGAGGAATCATATAGCTTACCCAGACTAGCTTACGGTTGAAGCTTAGTTGATCGCAATTTCGAAGAAGAAAAAGAAGTAGATTTTGAAAACAGTAAACCTTGATAGGATAAAGACTATTAAAATCTACAGTTGGTTTCATAATAGTAAAAATCGGATATCCTTTAGGACGTGCCCATGGCATAGGGTGTAGACGTTGAATTCTTGAAAAGTCTTATGCTTTGTGCATTTTTTTTAGATTTAGAATTTTTGTTTTAAATAAAAAATTCATAAAAATAAATTTTAATGGAAAAAATAATTAAATTGCTTGAGTGACTCTCTAAGTAAAATAGTTATAGTTGAGTGATTTTGAAGTAAAAGATAAAGTTAAGTGACATAAAAGTCCTTAGTTGAGTGTCACTTTGGATTATAATCAATTTTGCTTTTTAGAGGGGAGAGAAAGACTCTTGCGAAGACTTTCAAGTACCCTACAATTGGAAAAAAAAAAAAAGAAACAATCAATTTTCCACTACAGCCATGAAAAAAAATAAAACTCCAGACATGACCGATTGTTCATATATTTAATACCACTGATTCATTAAGTTCAACTAGACAAATATTTTGAACCTTAAATCAAGAAAAGAAATATCTACTATGGAGTAATCAATTCCAAGAAGGGCCACTTAGTCACTTTCAGTCAAATTTTAAGTTGTCAATTACTAAAAAATATATTTGGACTACTAAAATCTATGATTTATCTTAAAAACATTAAAAGCAGGATATTGTTTAGAACGTGTTCAAGGTACATGGTGTTAATTACTCAAATTCCATTCAACTTCAAATGATATATATCAACTTGATAATTTTTTCCTTTAACGATATCACGTTGCTTTGCCGCATACTGTTCACTTTACCTTAACTCTGTAGATATTTACTCGGTGATTATAATAGAAAGTTTGTTGTAATTGGATTTCAAATGACTTGATAGTATGAAGTGAAGTAATGGCAAAAAAAAACTTGGGTTTTATGCTACTTTTCATTGAAGATAAAACACGTCGTTATAGTCCTCAAAGTTTAGTGATGGAAGTGAGAAACTGTACGTTTTGTTAGGAAATTGATTGAATGATCTGAGGATATTTCCAGTTTCTGTTTATCAGTCGAATATGCCATTGGATAATTAAGTTGAATTTATTTCTACATACTGTATACAAATGAAAACAAACTTTGATCGAGTCAGAAAGGAAGAAAATTCATGACTTATAAAGCTCCTGTTATGCGCGGGGTCCTGGTATAGACTGGACTAGAAGGGTCTATTGTACGTAGGCTCATCTTATATTTTGCAACGGGCTGTTTTCCGAGGCTTGAATCCTGATTTCCTAGTCGCATGACAACAACTTATTAACCAGGTTCTCCAAGGCTCCCTTTCTTAAATTCTGGGAGAAAAGTGAAGAGTCTATAAGATCATTAGATAGACAGAGAAAAGTGAAGAGTCTATAATATACAACATTATGTATATTATGGACAATTCAATAACCAGACCACAACCGAAACCCATGAGAACCGCTTGCCAACTTATCAAATCTCCTTCTTCTTCTTCTTCATCATCTAACTCAACTGGGGTTGTCGCTTGCGGTACCCCATCATCGCCACCACAATCTTTTGAGAGTGGCAATCCACGTAACCCATAATTCCCTTGGTATGAACTGTAATCGAACGCATCAAATTGTTTTCCTTTGGGAATGCATCCGACCAGATGATCGTGAGAGAGATTTAAGACTGCAAGAAATGTGAGAGATGCAAGCTGCTGTGGAATTTCACCGCCTATTTTGTTGGATGAGAGATCCAACGATTCAAGTACAAATAATTGGTGGAATGACGCTGGTATATGACCTTCCAAGCCATTTCGGGCTCACCCTCGAAACCGTGGGCTATAGCACACCGATTTGGCCCAAAAATTCCCCGTTCGCGCCGTTTTGCCCGTTTGTCCACCCAAATGGCCACAAAAAATTAAACAGACCACACTGGGACGATCCCCAACCTCCCTGGCATGCCCCGGTCGATTTTTTGCCCACAGCACGTCCGGATCCCGGGCCCACCCCCAACACCGTGGGCTATGACACACCGATTTCCCCCAAAAATTCTCCGTTCTCGCCGTTCGACCGTTTGTCCACCCAAATGGCCACGAAAAATTAAACGAACCACACTGGGACGATCCCCAACCCCCTGGCACTCCTCGGTTGATTTTTGGCACACAACACTCCCGAACCCCAGGCCCACCCCCAAAACCGTGGGCTATAGCACACCGATTTGGCCCGAAAATGCCCCGTTCGCGCCGTTTCACCCATTTTTCTACCCAAATGGCCATGAAAAATTAAACGGACCACACTGGAATGATCCCCAACCTCCCTGGCATGCCCCGGTCGATTTTCGACCCACAGCACGCCCGGACCCCGAGCCCACTCTCGAAACCGGGGGCTATAGCACATCGATTTGGCCCGAAAATGCTCCGTTCGCGCTGTTTCGCTCGTTTGTCCACCCAAATGGCCACGAAAAATTAAACGGACACACTGGAATAATCACCAACCTTCCTAGCATGCCCCGATCAATTTTTAGCCTACAGAAAGCCCGGACCCCTGGCCCACCCCCAAAATCATGGGCTATAGCACACCGATTTGGCCCGAAAACACCCCGTTCGCGCTGTTTTGCCCGTTTGTCCACCCAAATAACCACGAAAAATCAAACGGACCACACTGGGACGATCCCAACCCCCTTGGCACGCCCCGGTCAATTTTCGGCCCACAGCATGCCCGGACCCCCGGCGCACCCCTGAAAACATGGGCTATAGCACACCAATTTGGCCTGAAAATACCCCGTTCGTGCCGTTTCGCTCCTTTGTCTACCCAAATGGCCACGAAAAATTAAACGGACCACACTGGGACGATCACCAACCTCCCTGGCACTCTCAGGTCGATTTTTGGCCCACAGCACACCCGAACCCCGGGCCCACCCACCAAAAAATGTGGGTTATAGCACATCGATTTTGCCCGAAAATGCTCCGTTCGCGTTGTTTCACCCGTTTGTCCACCCAAATGGCCATGAAAAATGAAACGGACCACACTGGGACTATCCCCAATCTCGCTAGCATGCCCCGATCGATTTTTGGCCCCCAGCACGCCCAGCCACCGGGCCCACCCCCGAAACCGTGGGCTATAGCACACCGATTTCGCCCGAAAGTGCTCTATTTGCACCGTTTCGCCCGTTTGTCCACCCAAATAGCGATGGAAAATTAAACGAACCACACTGGGACGATCCCCAACCTCCCTGGCACGCCCCGGTCGATTTTCGACCCACAGCACGTCCGGACCCTGGGCCCACCCCCGAAACTGTGGGCTATAAGACACAAATTTGGCCTGAAAATGCCCCGTTCGCGCCGTTTCGCCTGTTTGTCCACCCAAATGGACACGAAAAATTAAACGGACCACACTAGGACGATCCCCGAACTCCCTGACACGTCCCAGTTGATTTTTGGCCACAGCACACCCGGGCCCACCCCCAAAACCGTGGGCTATAAAAAACTAATTTGGCCCAAAAATGCCCCATTCACACCGTTTCGCACGTTTGTCCACCCAAATGGCCACGAAAAATTAAACGGACCACACTGGGACGATCTCCAACCTCTCTGGCACGACCCAGTCGATTTTTGGCCCATAGCACACCCGGACCCTGGGTCCACACCAAAAACCGTGGGCTATAGCACACCGATTTGGCCCGAAAATGCCCCGTTCGCGCCGTTTCGTCCGTTTGTCCACCCAAATGGCCATGAAAAATTAAACGGACCACACTGGGACGATCCCGACCTCCCTGGCATGCCCTGATCGATTTTCGGCCCGCAGCACGCCTGGACCTCGGGCCTTCCCCTAAAACCGTGGGCTATAGCACCCCGATTTGGCCCGAAAATGCCCTATTTTTGCCGTTTCGCCTGTTTGTCCACCTAAATGGCCATGAAAAATTTAATGGACCACACTGGGATGATCCCCAACCTCCCGGGCATGCCTCGATTGATTTTCAGCCCATAGCACGCCTGGACCCTGGGTCCACCCCTAAAATCGTGGGCTATAGCACACCGGTTTGGCCCAAAAATGCTCCGTTCACGCCGTTTCGCCCGTTTGTTCACCTAAATAGCCACGAAAAATTAAACGGACCACACTGGGATGATCCCCAACCTCCCTAGCACGCCCCGATTAATTTTTGGCCCACAGCACGCCCAAACCCTGGGCCCACCCCCAAAATCATGGGCTATAGCACATCGACTTGGCCCAAAAATGCCCCATTCGCGCTGTTTTGCCTGTTTGTCCACCCAAACGGCCACGAAAAATTAAACGGACCACACTAGGCCGATCCCCAACCTCCCTGGCATGCCCCGATCGATTTTCAGCACATAACAGGCCCGGACCCCGAGCCCGCCCCCGAAATCGTGGGCTATAGCACACTGATTTAGCCCGAAAATGCTCTGTTCGCACCGTTTCACCCATTTGACCACCTAAGTGGCCACGAAAAATAAAACGGACCACACTGGGATGATCCCCAACCTACCTGGCATGCCCCGATTGTTTTTTGGCCAACAGCACGCCCGAACCCCGGGTCCACCTCTGAAACCGTGGGCTATAGCACACCAATTTTGATAGAAAATTCCCCGTTCGCGTCTTTTTGCCCGTTTTCCCACCCAAATGGCCATGAAAATTTAAATGAACCACACAGGGATGATCCCCAACCTCACTGACACGCCCCGGTCGATTTTTGGCCAACAGCATGCCCGGACCCTGGACCCACCCCAAAAATCATGGGCTATAGTACACCAATTTGGCCCAAAAATGCCCCATTCACGCTGTTTTGCCCGTTTGTCCTCCCAAATGGCCATGAAAATTTAAACGGACCACCCTGGAACAATCCCCAACCTCCCTAGCACGCCCCGGTCGATTTTTTGGCCCGCAGCATTCCCGGACCCCGGGCCCACACCCAAAACCATGGGCTATAGCACCCTATTTGACCCAAAAATACCTCGTTCATGCTGTTTCACCCGTTTGTCAACCCCAATGGCCACATAAAATTAAACTGACCATACTGGGATGATCCCCAACCTCCCTGGCATGCTCCGATCGATTTTTGGCACACAGCACGCCCGGAACCTGGGTCCACCCCCGAAACCATAGGCTATAGCACACCGATTTGGTGCGAAAATGCTCCGTTCACACTATTTTTCCTGTTTGTCCACCCAAATAGCCACAAAAAATTAAACGGATCACACTGAACGATTCCCAACCTCCCTGGCATGCCCTTGTCAATTTTTGGCCCACAGCACACTCGAAACCCAGGCCCACCCTCAAAACCGTGGGTTATAGCACACCGACTTGGCTCGAGAATGCCGCGTTCGAGCTGTTTCGCCCGTTTGTCCACCAAAATGGCTACAAAAAATGGACCACATTGGGATGATCCCTAACCTCCCTGGCACGCCCCGGTCGATTTTCGGCCCACAGCACGCCCGGACCCCAGGCCCACCCCCAAAACCGTGGGCTATAACACACCGATTTATCCCGAAAATGCTCCGTTCGTGCCGTTTTGCACTTTTGTCAACCCAAATAGCCACGAAAAATAAAACGGACCA
The DNA here is from genome assembly GCA_030864215.1 of Capsicum pubescens. Lineage (NCBI taxonomy): Eukaryota > Viridiplantae > Streptophyta > Magnoliopsida > Solanales > Solanaceae > Capsicum > Capsicum pubescens. The sequence goes on from CM061538.1 coordinate 43,087,156, forward strand.
CACTGGGATGATCCCCAACCTCCCTGGCATGCTCTGATTAATTTTTGGCCCACAACATGCCCGAATCCTGGGCCCACCCTAAAAATCATGGGCTATAGCACATCAATTTGGCCCGAAAATGCTCCGTTCACACTGTTTTGCCCGTTTGTGCACCCAAATGGCCACAAAAAATTAAACGTACCACACTAGGATTATCCCCAACCTCCCTGGCATGTCCGGTCAATTTTTGATCCACACTGGGATGATCTCCAACCTCCCTGGCACGCTTCGATCAATTTTTGGCCCGCGCACGCCCGTACCCCAGGCCCACCCCCGAAACTATGGGCTATAGCACATCGATTTGGCCCGAAAATGCCCCGTTCGGCAGTTTCATCCGTTTGTCCACTCAAATGGCTATGAAAAATTAAACGGACCACGCTAGAACGATTCTGACCTGGCATGCCCCGGTCGATTTTTGGTTGACAGCACGCCCGGACCCCATGCCCACCCCCGAAACCGTGGGCTATAGCACACCGATTTGGCCCGAAAATGCTCTGTTTGCGCCGTTTTTCCCGTTTATCCTCCCAAATGGCCACGAAAAATTAAACCGACCACATTGGGACGATCCCCAACCTCCCTGGCATACCTCGGTCGATTTTTGGCCCGCAGAACGCCCGGAACCCGAGCCCATCCCCGAAGTCGTGGGCTATAGGAGACCGATTTTGCCCGAAAATGCTCCGTTCGTGCCGTTTCGCCCTTTTGTCCAACCAATTGGCCATGAAAAATTGAACGGACCACACTAAGACGATCCCCAACCTCCCTGGAACTCTCCAGTTGATTTTTGTCCCACAACATTCCCGGACCCCAGGTGCACCCCCAAAATCGGGGGCTATAGCACTACGATTTGGCCCGAAAATTCCCCGCTCGCGCCGTTTTGCCCGTTTGTCCACCTAAATGGCCACAAAAAATTAAACGGACCACACTGAGACGATCCCAACCTCCCTGGCACGCCCCGGTCAACTTTCAGCCCACAACACGCCCGGACCCCAAGCCCAACCCAAAAACCATGGGTAATAACATACCGATTTGGTCTTAAAATTCCCCATTTGTGTCGTTTCGTCCGTTTGTCCCCTGAAATGACCACAAAAAATTAAACAGACCATACTGGGATGATTCCCAACCTCCCTGACATACCCTGGTTGATTTTTGACCCACAGCACGCCCGAACCCCGGGCCCACCCCAAAAACCGTGGACTATAGCACACCGATTTAGCCCAAAAATGCAACGTTCCTGCCGTTTCGCCCGTTTATCCTTTTAAATAGCCACAAAAAATTAAACTGACTACACTAGGATGATCCCTAACCTCCCTGGCACGCCCCGGTCGATATTCGGACAACAGAACGCCTGGACCCCGGGACTACCCCCGAAACCGTGGGCTATCGCACACTGATTTGGCCCAAAAATTCCCTGCTCGCACCGTTTCGCTCGATTGTCCACCCAAATGGCCACGAAAAATTAAACGGACCACACTAGGACCATCCCCAACCTCTCTGGCATGCCCCGATCAATTTTTGGCCTACAGCACACCAGGACCCCGGGACCACACCTAAAACCGTGGGCGAAGAACACCGATTTGGCCCAAAAATGCCCCATTCGCGCCGTTTTGCCATTTTGTCCACCCAAATGGCCACGAAAAATTAAACGAACCATACTGGGACGATCCACAATCTCCCAGACACACCCCGACCAATATTTGGCCCACAACACGCCTGTACCCCGGACCCACCCCCAAAACCGTGGGCTATAGCACACTAATTTAGTCGAAAAATGTCCCGTTCGCACCGTTTCACCCGTTTGTCCCCCCAAATGGCCTCGAAAAATTAAACGGACCACACTGGGACGATCCCCAACCTCCCTAGCACGCCCTGGTCAATTTTTGCCACGCAGCATGCCCGAACCCCGAACCCTTCCCCAAAACCGTGGGCTATAGCACATTGATTTGTCCCGAAAAATGCCCGTTCACGCCATTTCCCCCGTTTGTCCACCACAAAAAATAAACGGACCACACTGAGACAATCTCGAAACTCCCTGGCATGCCTCAATCAATTTTTGGCCCACAACACAGCTAGAACGCGGGCCCACCTCAAAATCGTGTGCTATAGCACTCCGATTTAGCTCGAAAATGCCCCTTTCGTGCCGTTTAGCCTGTTTGTCCACCCAAATAGCCACAAAAAATTAAACGGACTATACTGGGATGATCCCCAACCTCCCTGGTATGCCCCGGTCGATTTTTGGGCCACAACACCCCCGGACCCCGGGCCCACCCCCAAAACTGTGGGCTATAGCATAACGATTTGGCTCGAAAATGCCCCGTTTGTGCCGTTTCGCTCGTTTGTCCAACCAAATGGTCACAAAAAATTAAACAGACCACACTAGGACGATCCCCAACCTCCCTGGCAAGCCCTCGTCGATTTTTGGCCCACAACACGCCCGAACCCCGGGCCCACCTCCAAAACCGTGGGCTATAGCACACCGATTTGTCCTGAAAATGCTCCATTTGCGCCGTTTCGCCCGTTTGTCCACCCAAATGACTAAAAAAAATTAAACGGACCACACTGGGATGATCTCCAAATTCCCTGGCATGCCCTGGTTTATTTTCTGCCCACAGCACGCCTGGACACCGATCCCACCCCCAAAACCGTGGGATATATAGCACACCGATTTGGCCCGAAAATACCCCAGGCCCACCCCTAAAATCGTGGGCTATAGCACACCGATTTAGCCCGAAAACGCCCCGTTTCGCCCGTTTGACCACCTAAATGGCCATAAAAAATAAAACGAAACATATTGGGACGATCCCCAACCTACTTGGCATGCCCCGATTGATTTTTGGCCCACAACACGCCCGGACCCCGGGCCCACAACCGAAACCGCGGGCAATAGCACACCGATTTGGCCCGAAAATGCCCCGTTCGCACCGTTTTGACCATTTGTCCACCCAAAATTAAACGAACCACACTGGGATAATTTCCAACTTCCCTGACATTCCCCGGTCGATTTTTGGCCCACAGCACGGCCGGACCCCAGGCCCACCCCCAAAACCGTGGGCTATAGCACACCGATTTAGCCCGATAACGCCACGTTCGTGCCGTTTTGCCCGTTTGTCCACACAAATGGCCATGAAAAATTAAATGGACCACACTAGGACGATCCCCACAACCCTGACACTCCTAGGTCAATTTTTGGCCCACAACACACCCGAATCCTGAGCCCACCCTAAAAACCGTGGGCTATAACATATCGATTTGGCCCGAAAATGCCCCGTTCGCATCGTTTCGCCCGTTTGTCCACTCAAATGGCCACAAAAAATTAAACGGACCACACTGGAACAATCCCCAACCTCCCTGGCCCGCCTCGGTATATTTTTAGCCCACAGCACGCCCGGACTTCGGGCCCACCCCCAAAATTGTGGGCTATAGCACACCAATTTGACCCTAAAACGCCCCGCTCGCGCCGTTTCGCCCTTTTGTCCACCCAAATGGCCACAAAAAATTAAACGGGCCACACTGGGATGATCCCCAACCTCCCTGGCACGTCCCGGTGGATATTTGCCCCACAGCACGCCCGGACCCTGGGCTCACCCTCAAAATCGAGGGCTATAGCGTACCGATTTGGCCCAAAAATGTCGCGTTCGTGCCGTTTTGCCCTTTTATCCACCCAAATGGCTACAAAAAATTAAATGGACCACACAAGGATGATCCCCAACGTCCTTGGCACGCTCCGGTTGATTTTCGGCCCACAACACGCCCAGATCCCAGGCCCACCCTTGAAAACGTAGGCTATAGCACATCAATTTGGCCCAAAAATACCCCGTTCGTGTTGTTTCGCCCGTTTGTCCACCCAAATGACCACGAAAAATTAAACGGACCAAAATGGGACGATCCCCAACCTCTTTGGCACTCTTCGATCGATTTTCAGCCCAAAGCATGCCCGGACCCCTGGTGCACCCCCAAAACCGTGGGCTATAGCACACAGATTTGGCCCAAAAATGCCCCGCTCGTGCCTTTACGCCCGTTTGTCCACCCAAATGGCCACGAAAAATTAAACGGACCATACTGGGACGATCCTCAACCCTCCTGGCATGCCCCGATCAATTTTCGACCCACAGTACGCCCGGACCCCGGGCTCACCCCCGAAACCGTAGGCTATAGCATACCGATTTGGCCCGAAAATGCCCCGTTCGTGCCGTTTCGCCCGTTTGTCCACTGAAATAGCCACGAAAAATTAAACGGACCATACTGAGACGATCCCCAACCTCCCTGACACGCCCCGATCGATTTTTGGCCCACAGCACGCCCGGTCTCCGGGCCCACCCATGAAACCGTGGGTTATAGCACACCAATTTGGCACGAAAATGCCCCGTTCGTGCCGTTTCGCGTGTTTGTCTACCCAAATGGCCACGGAAAATTAAACGGACCACACTGGGATGATTTTCAACTTCCCTGCCATGACCCGGTCAATTTTTGACCCACAGCACGCCCGCACCTCAGGCCTACCCCCGAAAACGAGGGCTAAAGCGCATCGATTTGTCCTGAAAATGCCTCGTTCGCGCCATTTCGCCTGTTTGTCCACCTAAATTGCCACAAAAAATTAAACGGACCACACTGGGATAATCTCCAACCTCGCTGGCACGCCCCGATCAATTTTCGGACCAGAGAACGCCCGAACTCCGGGTACACCCACAAAATCATGGCCTATAGCACACCGATTTGGCCCAAAAATGCCTGTTTCACCCGTTTGTTGACCGAATTGGCGACAAAAAATTCAACGGACCACACTGGGATGATCCCCAACCTCCCTTGCATGCCCCGGTCGATTTTTGGCCCACAGCACGTCCGGACCCCGTGCCCACCCCCTAAACTGTAGGCTATAGCACACCAATTTAACCCAAAAATACCTCGTTCTTGCCATTTCGCCCGTTTGTCCAGCCAAATGGCCACGAAAAATTAAAAAAACCACACTGAAATGATCCCTAACCTCCCTGGCACATCCCAGTCGATTTTTCGCCCATAGCACGCCCAAACCCCGGGCCTACCCCTAAAATTGTGGTCTATAGCACACCGAATTGGCTCGAAAATGCCCAGTTAGCACCGTTTTGCCCGTTTGTCCTCCCAAATTGCCACGAAAAATTAAACGGACCGCACTGGGATGATCCCCAACCTCCCAGGCACACCCCGGTCGATTTTTCGCCCATAGCATGCACGGACCCCGGGCTCACCCCAGAAACCGTGGGCTATAGCAAAATGATTTGGTCGGAAAATGCTCCGTTCGCGCCGTTTTGCCCGTTTGTCCACCTAAATAGCCATAAAAAATTAAACAGTCCACATTGGGATGATTCCCAACCTCCCTGGCACGCCCCGATTGATTTTCGGTCCACAGCACGCCCAGACCCCGGAGCCACCCCTTAGAACATGGGCTATAACACACCGATTTGGCTAAAAAATGCTCCGTTCGTGCCGTTTTACTCATTCGTCCACCCAAATGGCCATGAAAAATTAAACAGACCTCACTGGGACGATTCCTAACCTCCCCGGCATGACCCAGTCGATTTTTGGCCGACAGTACGCCCGGACCACAGGTCCATGCCCAAAATAGTGGGCAATAGTACACTGATTTGGCCCGAAAATGCCCCGTTCACACCGTTTCGCCCGTTTGTCCACCCAAATGGCCACAAAAAATTAAACGGATCATACAGGGATATTTCCAAACATCCCTGGAACGCCCCGATCGATTTTCGGCCCACAGCACGCCCGGACCCCGAGCCCACCCCCAAAACCGTGGGCTATTGCACACCGATTTGGCCCAAAATTATTTCGTTCGCGCCGTTTCGCTAGTTTGTCCACACAAATGGCCACAAAAAACTAAACGGACCACGCTGGGACAATCCCTAAACTCCTTGGCATACCCTGATCGATTTTCGTCCCATAGCACTCCTGGACCCAGGCCCACACCCAAAACCGTGGGCTATAGCACACCGATTTGGCCTAAAAATACCTCGTTCGTGCCGTTTTGCCTGTTTGTCCACCCAAATGGCCACGAAAAATTAAACGGACCACACTGGGACGATCCCCAACCTCCCTGGCATGCTCCGATCAATTTTTGGTCCACAACACGCCCAGATCCCGAGGCCACCCCCAAAACCGTGGGCTATAACACACCGATTTGGCTCAAAAATGCCCTGTTCATGCCGTTTTACTCGTTTGTCCACCCAAATGGCCACGAAAAATTAAACAAACATCACTGGGATGATCCCCAACCTCCCTGGCATGCCTCGATCGATTTTTGGCCCACACCACGCATGGACCACAGGCCCACCCCTAAAACAGAGGGAAATAGCACACCGATTTAGCCCGAAAATGCCCCATTCGCGCCGTTTCACCAGTTTGTCCACCCAAATGGCCACGGAAAATTACACGGACTATACTGGGACATTTCCCAACCTCCCTGGCATGCCCCGATCGATTTTCAGCCCGCAGCACGCCCAAACCCCGAGCCCACCCTAAAAATCGTGGGCTATTGCACACCGATTTGGCCCGAAAATGCCCCATGCGTGCTGTTTCTCTCGTTTTTCCACACAAATGGCCACGAAAAATTAAACGGACCACACTGGGACAATCTCCAACCTCCTTGTCCTGCTCCGATCGATTTTTGGCCCACAGCACTCCTGGACCCTTGGCCCACCCCCGAGATCGTGGGCTATAACACACCGATTTAGCTAGAAAATGACTCGTTCGCGCCGTTTCGCCTATTTGTTTACCCAAATGACCACGAAAAATTAAATGGACCACACTGGGACGATCCCCAACCTCCCAGGCACGTCCCGGTCAATTTTTATCCCACAGCACGCCTTGACCCTGGGCCCACCGTTAAAATCGAGGGCTATAGTACACCGATTTTGGTCCAAAATGCCCCATTCTTGCCGTTTCGCCCATTTTCCACCCAAATGGCCACACAAAATGTAACGGACCACACTGGGACGATCCCCAACCTCTCTGGCACGCCCCGGTAGATTTTTGGCCCACAGCACGCCCGGATCTCGGGCTCACCCCTGAGAGCGTGGGCTATAGCACATCGATTTGCCTCGAAAATGCTCCGTTCGCGCCGTTTCGCCTGTTTGTTCACCCAAATAGCCACGAAAAATTAAACGGACCACACTGGGACGATCCCCAACCTCCGTGGCACGCTCCGATCAATTTTTGACCTACAACATGCTCGAACCCTGGGTCTACCCCCGAGATCATGGGCTATAGCACACCGATTTGGCCCCAAAACGCCCGTTCGCACCTTTTCGCCCGTTTGTCCACCCAAATGGCCACGAAAAATTAAACAGACCACACTGGGATGATCCCCAACCTCCCTGGCACGCCCCAGTTGATTTTTGGCCTACACTACGGTCGGACCCTGGGCCCACCCCGAACCCGTGGGCTATAGTACACCGATTTGGCCCGAAAATGTCCCTTTAGCGCCCTTTTGCCCATTTGTCCTTCCAAATAGCCACGAAAAATTAAACGGACCACATTGGGACGATCCCCAACCTCCCTGGCACTCCCCGATCAATTTTCGAACAACAACACGCTCTTCCCCCAGGCCCACCCCCGAAACCGTGGGCTATGGCACACCGATTTGACCCAAAACCGTTCGCGCTGATTCGCCCATTTTCCCACCCAAATGGCCACAAAAAATTAAATAAATCACATTGGGACGATCCCCAACCTCCCTGGCATGCCCCGATCGATTTTTGGACTACAACACTCCCGGACCCGGGCCCACCCCTGAAACCGTGGGCTATAGCACACCGATTTAGCCCAAAAATGCCCCGTTCGCGCCGTTTGTCCACCCAAATGGCCAAGAAAAATTAAGCGGACCATACTGGGACGATCTCTAAACTCTCTGGCACACCCCGATTAATTTTGGGCCCACAGTACGCTCGAACCCCGGGTCCATCCCCGAATCCGTGGGATATAGCATGCCGATTTGGCTCAAAAATGCCCCGTTTGCGCCGTTTCGTTCGTTTGTCCGCCCAAATGACCACAAAAAATTAAACGAACCACACTGGACAATCCTAAACCTCCCTGGTACGCTCCGGTCGATTTTCAACCCACAACACGCCAGGACCACCTGGCCATCCCCAAAACCGTGGGCTATAGCACGTCGATTTAACTCAAAAATGCCCCGTTCACGCCGTTTCACCTGTTTGTCCACCCAAATGGCCATTAAAAATTAAACGGACCATACTGAGATGATCCCCAACCTCCCTGATATACTCCGATCAATTTTCGGCCCATAGCATACTCGAACCCCAAGCCCACACCCGAAATTGTGGGTTATAGCACACCGATTTGGCCCGAAAAGACCCCTTTCGTATCGTTTCTCTCGTTTGTTCACCCAAATGGCCACGAAAATTTAAACGGACCACACTGGGACGATCCCCAACCTACCTGGCACGGCCTGGTCGAGTTTTAGCCTACAGCACGCCCAGACCTTGGGTCCACCCTCAAAACCGTGGGATATAACACACCGATTTAGCCCGAAAATGCCTCGTTCGCACCGTTTCGCCCGTTTGTCCACCCAAATGGCCACAAAAAATTAAATGGATCACACTGGGATGATCCTCAACCTCCCTGGCACGCCCCGATTTATTTTCGGCCCACAGCACGCCCGAACCCCGGGACCACCCCCGAAATCGTGGGTTATAGCACACCGATTCAGCCCGAAAATGCCCCGTTCGAGCTGTTTTGCCTGTTTGTCCACCCAAATGGCCATGAAAAATAAAACAGACCATACTGGGACAATCCCTAACCTCTCTGGCATGCCCCGATTGATTTTTGACCCACAGAACCCCTGGACCCCGGGCCCACCCTTAAAATCGTGGGCTATAGAACACCGATTAAGTTCGAAAATACCTCGTTCGCGCTGTCTCGCCCGTTTGTCCACCCAAATGGCCACGAAAAATAAAACAGACTATACTGGGATGATCCCCAACCTTCCTGTCACTTCCCAGTTGATTTTTGGCCCACAGCACGCCCGAACCTCGAGCCCACCCCCGAAACCGTGGGCTATAACACACTGATTTGGCCCAAAAATGCTCGTTTGTGCCGTTTCGTCCATTTGTCCACCCAAATGGCCCCGATAAATTAAACGAACCACACTGGGACGATCGCCAACCTCCCTGGCACACTCCGGTCAATTTTTGACCCACAGCACGTCGGGACCCCGGGTCCAACCCCAAAATCGTGGGCTATAGCATACCGATTTGGCCCGAAAATTCCCCGTTTGCGCTGTTACGCCCGTTTGTCCACCCAAATGGCCACTAAATATTAAGCGGACCACACTGGGACGATCCCCAACCTCCCTGGCAAGCCCCGGTCGATCTTTATCCCACAGCAGGACCGGACCCCTGGTCCACCCCAAAAAACGTGGGCTATAGCACACCTATTTGGCCCAAAAATGTCCCGTTCGAGCTGTTTTGCATATTTGTCCACCCAAATGGCCATAAAAAATTAAACGAACCACACTGGGATGATCCCCAACCTCCCTAGCATGCCCCGGTCGATTTTTGGCTCGCAGCACGCCCGAACCCCAGGCCCACCCCCAAAATTGTGGGTTATAGCACACCGATTTGGCCCGAAAATGCCCCGTTCACACTGTTTTGCCCGTTTGTCCATCCAAATGGCCAAAAAAAATTAAACGGACCACACTAAGATGATCCCCAATATCCCTGGCATGCCCCGGTTAATTTTTGGCCTACAGCTAGCCTGGACCCCAGGCCCACCCCCGAAACCATGGACTATAACACACCGTTTTGGCCCGAAAATGCCCAATTCGCGTCGTTTCGCCTGTTTGTCCACCCAAATAGCCACGAAAAATTAAACGAACCACACTGGAACGATCCCCAACCTCCTTGGCACGACCCAATCGATTTTCGGCCTACAGCATGCCCGGACCCGGGGCCACCCTCAAAACCGTGTGCTATACCATACCAATTTGGCCCGAAAATATCCCGTTCACGCCGTTTAGCCAGTTTGTCCACCCAAATAGCCACAAAAAATTAAATGGACCACACTGGGAAGATCCCCTACCTCCCTGGCACTCCGCGGTCGATTTTTGACCCACAGCATACCCGAACCCCTGTCCCACCTCGCAAACCGTGGGATATAGCACATCGATTTGGCTCGAAAATGCGTCGTTTGCGCCGTTTAGCTTGTTTGTCCACCTAAATGGCCACGAAAAATTTAAAGGACCATACTGGAACGATCCCCAACCTCCCTGACATGCCCCGGTTGATTTTTGGCCCACAGTACGCTTGGAACCTTGGCCTACCCTAAAACCATGGGCTATAGCACACTGATTTCACCCGAAAATGCCCCGTTTGTGTCGTTTCGCTCGTTTGTCCACACAAATGGCCATAAAAATTAAATGGACCACACTGGGAAAATCTCCAACCTCCTTGGCCTGCCTCGATCGATTTTCGGCCCACAAAACTCCTGGACCCTAGGCCCACCCCCGAGACCGTGCACTATAACACATCGATTTGGCCTGAAAATGACTCGTTCGTGCCGTTTTGCCCCTTTGTCCCCCCAAATGGCCATGAAAAAATATACGGACCACACTGGGACGATCCCCAATCGCCCTGGCACGCCCCGGTAAATGCCCCGTTCTCACTGTTTTGCCCGTTTGTTCACCCAAATGACCACAAAAAATTAAACGAACCACACTGGGACGATCCCCAACCTTCCTGACACGCCCCGATCGATTTTCGGCCCACAGCACGTCCAGATCTCGAGCCCACTGCCGAAACCGTGGGCTATAGCACATCAATTTTGCTCGAAAAAGCTCCGTTCGCGCTGTTTTGCCCATTTGTCCACCCAAATGGCCACAAAAAATTTAACGGACCACACTAGGATGATCCCCAACCTCTCTGGCACGCCTCGATAGATTTTTGTCCCACAGTATGCCCGGATATCGGGCTCAACCCCCAGAGCTTGGGCTATAGCATATCGATTTAACCCAAAAATGCTTCGGTCGAGGTGTTTCGCCTGTTTGTCCAACCAAATGGCCACGAAAAAATAAACGTACCACACTGGGATGATCCCCAACCTCCCTGGCACGCCCCGGTCGATTTTTGACCCACAACATGCCCAAACCCTGGGCCCACCCCCAAGACCGTGGGCTATAGCATACCAATTTGGCCCCAAAATGCTCGTTCGCGTCGTTTCGCCCATTTGTCCACTCAAATGGCCACGGAAAATTAAACGGACCACACTGGGACGATCCCCAACCTCCCTGGCATGCCCCAGTCAATTTTTGGCCTACAACACGCCCGAACCCTGGGCCCATCCCCAAACCCGTGGGCTATATAGCTCACCGATTTGGCCCAAAAATACCCCGTTCGCGCCCTTTTGCCCATTTGTCCACCCAAACAGCCACGAAAAATAAAATGGACCACACTGGGACGATCCCTAACTTCCTTGGCACGCCTCGGTCAATTTTTGGCCTACAGCACGCCTGGACCCCAGGCCCACCCCCGAAACCGTGGGCTATAGCACTCCAATTTGGCCCGAAAATGCCCCGTTCGCGTCGTTTCGCCCGTTTGTCCACCCAAATGGCCAAGAAAATTAAATGGAACATACTGGGACGATTTCTAACCTCCCTGGTATGCCCCGATCTATTTTTGGCCCACAGCACACTCAGACCCCGAGCCCACCCCCAAAACCGTAGGCTATAGGACACCGTTTTAGCTCCAAAATGTCCCGTTTGCACCGTTTCGCCCGTTTGACCACCCAAATGGCCACGAAAAATCAAACTGACCACACTGGGATGATCCCCAACCTCTCTGGCACGCCCCAGTCGATTTTCATCCCACAATACGCCCGGACCCTAGGCCCACCCCCAAAACCGTGGGCTATAGCACATTGATTTGACCCAAAAATGTCTCGTTCGCGCCGTTTTGCCTGTTTGTCCACCTAAATAGCCACGAAAAATTAAATGGACCACACTAGGACGATCCCCAACCTCCTTGGCACGCCCCATTCGATTTTTGGCCCACAGCACGCCCGGACCCCGGGCCCACCCCCGAAATCGTGGGCTATAGCACACCGATTTCGCCCGAAAATGCCCCGCTCATGCCGTTTTGCCTGTTTGTCCACTCAAATGGCTACGAATAATTAAACGTACCACACTGAGACGATCCCCAACCTCCCTGGCACGCCCCAATCAATTTTCGGCCCACAGCATGCCCGAACCTCTGGCCCACCACCGAAACCTCGGGCTATTGCATACCGATTTGGCCCGAAAATACCCCGCTCACTCCGTTTTGCCCGTTTGTCCACCCAAATGGCCACGAAAAATTAAACGACCCACACTGGGACGATCCCCAACCTCCCTAACACGCCCCGATCAATTTTCGGCCCACAGCACGCTCGGACCCCGGGCCACCCCCGAAACCATGGGCTATAGCACACCAATTTGGCCCAAAAATGCCCCGTTCATGCCGTTTCGCCCATTTGTCCACCGAAATGGCCACGAAAAATTAAACGGACCACACTGGGATGATCCCCAACCTCCCTGGCACGCCCGGTCAATTTTCAGCCCACAACACGTCCGGACCCTGGGTCCACCCCCGAAACCGTGGGCTATAGTACATCGATTTGGCCCGAAAATGCCCAGTTCGCGCCGTTTCACCCGTTTGTCTACCCAAATGGCCATGAAAAATTAAACGGACCACACTGGGATGATCCCCAACTTCTCTGGCATGCCCTGTTCGATTTTCAGCCCACAGCACACCCGAACCTCAAGCCCACCCCCAAAACCGTGGGTTATAGCACACTGATTTGACCCGAAAATGCCCCGTTAGCGCCGTTTTGCCGTTTGTCCACCTAAATGGCCACGAAAAATTAAACGGACCACACTGGGATGATCCTCAACCTCCTTGGCACGCCTGTTCAACGTACGGAGTCCAACGAGATCTCCAATAATGCTTGGAATATGACCTTCAAATCTATTTCTTGAGAGATTGATAATTATGTTTGTGGTCAAAGCTCGAGGAAGTTCAAGATCCAGTCCCTTTGTTGTAACTATCAAAGTATTCCTGTAATAAGCAGAATAATCATCTGTTATATACTCTCGGGTTCCACTGTTCTCACAACAGATTTTCATGGCTTGAAAATTTTCGAAAAAGCTCACTAGTAAATCTTCACTAAATCCATTGGATGAGAGATCTATTACTCGAATTTGAGCAAACAAGTTGTCTGTCCTTGAATCACTTATAAGGCCATGCAATTTGTTTGATCTCAAGCTTAAAATCTACAATTCAGGAAGGCCTCCCAACCAACTTGGAAATGTGTCATTCAACTCATTGTTGCCTAAATCAAGGAGTTATCTGCAATTGATCAACGATGGCGGAACTTTCCCCTTCAGCTTATTCCCGTACAAGTTAATGATGCTGTAATGGTTTTCAGTATTAAAAGTTGTATTAATCGTCCCACTAAAACAATTATTGCTTAAATCCAATACGAAAACTGTGCTCATCTTACCCAAACAATGTGGGATTGTTCCGTTCAAATGATTACTTCCCAAATCTAGCAGGAGAAGTCTTTGCAGATTGCAGACGATTGAAGGAATCTGTCCGCTAAAATTATTCGGGGAAAGAACAAGAGCTTGTAGGTACTGGTGGTCTAGGAGTGACTTTGGAATAGGACCTTGCAGCTGATTTTGTCTTAAAAAAACTAAAATCAATGCTTTGGACTTGAACTCCTGAATTTTGCCACTGAAAGAGTTATTTTTCAAGTCTAATTGCATTAGTGATGGGAGGGAGAATATCCAGGAAGGTATAGTCCCATTCAAGTAGTTCGATGACAAGATGAGTGTACCTAGATTTTGGAGTCCACTTACGTTGGATGGAATTGGACCAGTTAGGGAATTGTCTGATAAAGAAAGGTATTCCAAATTGTGGAAAACTCTTTCAGGCAATACCCCACGTAACTGTGTGTCTTGAAGCCGTAGAGTTGTTAAATAAGAAGAGATATATGGCCAAAGTTGCTACGACATATTCCAACTTCACAAGGGTCCTATTACCCACTCAATTGTAGCTTTTTTTTCTCATCCTTTTGTGCTGACGTGACACCTTTATTACATAAAATGGAGCCCACGTCAAAGGTGACACGTCAACTAGAAAGGATGACAAAAATACGTTAAAATTTAGTTCGAGGGGTAATAGGACCCCCGAGAAGTTGAAATACGTCTTAACAAATTTAGTCATAGTTGAGGAAGGTACTAGATGCTTTACTCGAATATAATCTACTATCTTTCATAAGCTATAAGGATAAACATTAAATAAAATATATTAAAATTTTATTAAATGAAAATAAGTTCTTTTGTGAAGGTACATTAATTATAGGGACAAAAGGGTGGTTACTAGCTTTGGACCATACAATACACACATATATTCATTAGTCATATATATAGTCTGTAATTTCTACAATTCTATATTATCTCTTTTTTCCTAGTAGTAAATAAAAGTAAGAATAATCTTCAAATATGAAAACATCCCATGATATTGTATAAGAGTTTATTGCAGAATATATTTGTTGAGAAAGACATATGTTTCTATTTTGTGTGTGTCTCTTTGATGCCAACAAAAATATACAAGACAAAATGCCACTAATTTCAGTGCAATAAAAGATGCCATTACTATGCAATAAAATTATTGAGTTGCATATACAACATGTTTAATTCATATCACTACCAGAAAATCGCTAATTTATGATGAATTTTTCAATTGTTTCATCGAAAAATTGGGGGAAAATGCTCTATTTCCACCTTGAACTATACGCGAAAAGGCTGAGACACACCAGAACTTTAGAAGGGTCCTATTACCCACCTGGATTAATCCAAAACATATTTTTGACAACCTTAGTGCTTACGTGGTGTGCCTACGTGGACCCTTCAGTGTGTTATGCCACGTAGGCACTAAGGTTGTCAAAAATACATTTTTAATTAGTCCAGAGGGTAATAGGACCCTCCTAAAGTTCTGGTGTATCTCAGTGTTTTCGCGTATAGTTCAAGGTGGAAATAGAACATTTTCTCTAAATTTGGCTTGTCGGTAATGTTTCGACAACTTTCTATCCAAGATTCCTTACCGACGAACCAGATGAGATGTTTGTCAAAAATTAGCGATTTTTTAATTATGTAAAAGATGCCATTACTATGCCATAAATTTATTGAGTCGTATATACAAGATGTTTAATTCATTATCACTATCAGAAAATTGCTAATTTATGATGAAATTTTTAACTGTTTCATCGAAAATTTGGCTTGTCGGTAATGTTTCGACAACTTTCCATCCAAGATTCCTTACCTACAAGCCAGAATTCCAGATAAGATGTTTGTCAAAAATTAGCGACTTTTTGATTGTGTATATGAGAGATATTCAGTTTACATCTCTATCAGAAAATCGCTAATTTTCGGCAGATATTTCATCGAAATTTGGCTCATCGGTATCGTTTGATGACTTATTCCAACAAAATTTCTTTCTAACGAGCCAAAGTTTGACTGTACATCTATCAAAAATTAGCGATTTTCTCATAGGGCATGCAAGATGCTATTGGCGTGTCGGTAATGTTTCGACAACTTTCCATCCAAAGATTCCTTACCTACTAGACAGATGAGACGTCTGTAAAAAATTAGCGATTTTTTTATTGTGTATATGAAAGATGTTCAATTCACATCTCTATCAGAAAATCGCTAATTTCCGACAAGTGCTTCATCGAAATTTGGCTCAGCGGTGACGTTTTGATGACTTCTTCCAACAAAATTTCTTACGGACGAGCCAAATTTTGACAGTACATCTGTCAAAAATTAGCGATTTTCTAATAGAACTGTTATCAATCCTTTGATAGTGGCAATCCACGTAACCCATCATTCTCTTGGTATGAACTGTTATCAAATGTATCAAATTGTTTTCCTTTGGGAATGCATCCAACAAGATGATTATGAGCGAGATTTAAGACTGAAAGAAATGTGAGGGATACAAGTTGTGGTGGAATTTCACCGCCTATTTTGTTGGATGAGAGATCCAATGATTCAAGTACAGATAAATGTTGCAATGATGCGGGTATAACACCTTCCAAGACATTATGAGATAGGTTCAGTGCACGGAGTCCAACAAGATCTCCAATAACTCTTGGAATATGACCTTCAAATCTATTCCATGAGAGATTGATAATTATGTATGTGGACGAAACTCGAGGAAGTTCAAGATCCAGACCCTTTGCTGTCACTATCAAAGAAAATGGGTCAACGGCAGTATTTGTATGTGCAACATACTCTCGGGTTCCATTGTTCTCACCAATGATTTTCATCGCTTGAAAATTCTCGAAAAGGCTCACAGGTAAATCACCACTAAATTCATTGAATGAGATATCTATTACTCGAATTTTAGCAAACAAGTTGTGTGTCCTTAAATCACTTATAGGGCCGTGCAACCTATTTGATCTCAAGCTTAAAATCTTCAAATCAGGAAGGCCTCCCAACCAACTTGGAAATGTGTCATTCAACTCATTGTTGCCTAAATCAAGGAATTCCAAATTTCTGCAATTGATCAACGATGGCGGAACTTTCCCCTGTAGCTTATTCCCGTACAATTTAATGATGCTGAGTTGGTTTTCAGTATTAAAAGTTGTATTAATCGTTCCACTGAGGCGATTATTGCTTAAATCCAGACGCGAAACTCTGCTCATCTGACCTAAACATTGTGGGATTGTTCCCTCCAAATTATTACTTCCCAAATTTAGCAATCCCAGTGTTTTCAGATTGCAGACGGTTGAAGGAATCTGTCCGCTGAAATTATTTTGGGAAAGAATAAGAAATTTTAGGTACTGCAGGTCTAGGAGCGACTTTGGAATAGGACCTTGCAACTGATTTTGTTTTACAGAAACGAAATACACTTTATTATTGGACTTGAACTCGTGAACTTTGCCACTGAAAGAGTTATTGCTCAAGTCTAAATGCATTAGTGATGGGAGGGAGAATATCCAGGAAGGTATGGTCCCATTCAAGTAGTTCGATGACAAGATGAGTAATTGTAGGTCTTGGAGTCCACTTACGTTGGATGGAATTGGACCAGTTAGGGAATTGAAAGAAATATCTAAGGATTCAAGCTGCGTCCAGCTTCTGTTAAAGGATAAGCCTTGAAGTTGGCCATCGAAGTTGTTGTTATCAAGGTACAACTTGTCAATGTTGGTGAGATTCCACAGAGGTTTAGGAATGGGCCCTGAGAGATTGGCAGAACTCAAATCCAAGTAGGTCAATGAAGTTAGATGGCTAAATGATTCAGGTATCCTACCAGTAAAATTCACACCGCTGAGATATAACTTCACCAGTGATGCACTGCTATTCCATATGGACATGGGGAACCTAACAGTGAGCTGGGGATTGTCTGATAAAGAAAGGTATTCCAAGTTGGAAAGGTGGAAAACACTTTCGGGCAATACCCCACGTAACTGTATGTCTTGAAGCCGTAGAGTTGTTAAATAAGAAGAGAAATTTAGAGGAATGGTGGAAGAGATGTTCACAGAGTCAAGGTGAAGCACTCTTAATTGGGTCAAGTTCTTAAGTAAAAGTTCAAAATTGTAAGGCTCAAGTCTAAGATGCGTCAAGCTAGATAACTCACCGAATTTAGCTGAAATGAGTGACCCGGAAAAATCATTATAAGACAATTCCAGCTGTTTGAGACTGGAGAGCTGAAACAGGCTACTGTTGGTATGAAATTTGCCTTGAAGTCCGCTGCAACGGAGGTCAAGCTCAATTACTTGTCCCGTCGTCTCGTCACAATGAATTCCATTCCATGAGCAACAATCTGTGCTCTTGTTCCATGAAAGAGTTGTATCCTCATAACAGGAACCTGATGAAGCATTAGGATTAATGGTAAACGTTTGCTTGAATTGTAGAAGGGCTAGAGCTTGATGTTTGGGGCACAAATGAGGTAACGATGACGAGAAAGCAAGTTGACAGAGAAAGGTATACAACATAAGAAACAGTACAAGTTTTACACAACCCATTGCAGCACTAAAATGATCAAAACTAATTAAGTTGGTAGAGATCGAAGAAATCAAGAAATGTTTGCTTTGTGTGTGTATTCAATAATTTTGATGAGGTATATATAGCAAAAATTAAGCAAAGAAAAAATCTACTGCTACATGTTTCTGTGGAGTAATCAAATTCCAAGAAGGTCACCTAGTCATTTTCGGTGAATAGTGTTATATCGATAAAATAACCGTAATCATCTCAACATGTACATACGATTAAATTGCTTGAGTGACTCTCTAAGTAAAATAGTTATAGTTGAGTGACTTTGAAGTAAAAGATAAAGTTAAGTGACATAAAAGTCCTTAGTTGAGTGACGCTTTGGATTATAATCAATTTTGCTTTTTAGAGGGGAGAGAAAGACTCTTGCGAAGACTTTCAAGTACCCTACAATTGGAAAAAAAAAGAAGAAACAATCAATTTTCCACTACAGCCATGAAAAAAATAAAACTCCAAACATGACCGGTTGTTCATATATTTAATACCACTGATTCATTATGTTCAACTAGACAAATATTTTGAACCTTAAATCAAGAAAAGATTTATCTTAAAAACATTAAAAGCAGGATATTGTTTAGAACGTGTTCAAGCTACATGGTGTTAATTACTCAAATTCCATTCAACTTCAAATGATATATATCAACTTGATAATTTTTTCCTTTAACGATATCACGTTGCTTTGCCGCATACTGTTCACTTTACCTTAACTCTGTAGATATTTACTCGGTGATTATAATAGAAAGTTTGTTGTAATTGGATTTCAAATGACTTGATAGTATGAAGTGAAGTAATGGCAAAAAAAAACTTGGGTTTTATGCTACTTTTCATTGAAGATAAAACACGTCGTTATAGTCCTCAAAGTTTAGTGATGGAAGTGAGAAACTGTACGTTTTGTTAGGAAATTGATTGAATGATCTGAGGATATTTCCAGTTTCTGTTTATCAGTCGAATATGCCATTGGATAATTAAGTTGAATTTATTTCTACATACTGTATACAAATGAAAACAAACTTTGATCGAGTCAGAAAGGAAGAAAATTCATGACTTATAAAGCTCCTGTTATGCGCGGGGTCCTGGTATAGACTGGACTAGAAGGGTCTATTGTACGTAGGCTCATCTTATATTTTGCAACGGGCTGTTTTCCGAGGCTTGAATCCTGATTTCCTAGTCGCATGACAACAACTTCTTAACCAGTTTCTCCAAGGCTCCCTTTCTTAAATTCTGGGAGAAAAGTGAAGAGTCTATAAGATCATTAGATGGAGTATAGACTTTGGCAAAAACCTCTCAAAGTCTAAAACTGAGAAAGGTTTGATTGGTGAGAATGAAAGAGTAATAAATGGTATATAGACTTTAAGTAAAACAACATTTCAAGTCAAAATTCCAAAAAAAATAAAAAATTGATAACGCTATACAGTAACGAGATAGATACATATAATTAATTAATTATTTAATTAATTTTAATTTTTAGAGGAAAAGAAAAGTCCAGATGAGTATCAATTCGTGTAGAAATCTTGACAAAAGCATTTCAAGTTAAGAAGTAAAAAGGAAAACACCTCGAGCTTGATAGAACCAATTTTCCACGAGAATGTACTCTGTCGATGGAAAATAGTTCATATATTCTACCACTGATTCATTTATATTTGTGTTTCGTGTATGAGAAAAATGAGTTCAATTGAACTCGTTGTGAGTGAGAAATATGTTATATTTTCCAAGTCTTGCTGTAGAAATTTCAAAGAAAGTTACATCACACAAATTGATCATTCAAATTGATTTAAAATTCCGAAGTTTGCAAAACAAACAAAAGTAAATTACTGCTTTTTAGTTCATGAACCGGCAAATCCTTATATATACTTGATTAGACATCTATGATCTATTTATATGGACCTATTATAATATTAAAAAAGAATACTTTATTGGATCAATAATTGACCTAGTCAAGTATATTTAAGTAACCAAAAGAGAAGGAGAATGTCATTCTCAAACATTAGATACCACTAAGTCATATATATAATAGAAAACATTAGATGTAAAGACTTGGACGAAGACATTTCAAGTCAAAAATTGAAAAAGAAAAACACCTCTAGTTTGATGGAATCAATTTTCTAAGAACATGTTTAGAACTTGGAGTGGGAACCTACCAGACTGTCCGTTTCTTAAAGGAGAAAGGAAAGTCTATAAGAGTGACAATTGGTGTAGACCTTGAATTCTTGAAAATTCTTATGCTTTGTGCAATTTTTTTAAATTTAGAATTTTTGTTTTAAATAAAAAATTCATACAAACAAATTTTAATGGAAAAAAACAATTAAATTGCTTAAGTGACTCTCTAAGTAAAATAGTTATAGTTTAGTGACTTTGAAGTAAAAGATAGTGACTTTCTGATATAAAAATCCCCAGTTGAGTGACCATTTGGACTATTAACTCCGATTTTGATTTTTAGAGGGGAGAGAAAGACTCTGACGAAGACATTCAAGTCAAGAATTGGAAAAAAGAAACACGTTGAGTTTGATGTTTCCACGAAATGTACTCTACGAATGGAAGACAATTCATGACTCCAGACATGACCTGTTGTTCATCTATTTAACACCACTGATTCATTAAGTCCGACTAGACAAATATTGTGAACCACAAAACAAGCAAAGAAATATCTACTATGGTTGCTTTGGAGTAATCAATTCCAAGAAGGTCACCCAGTCACTTTCAGTCAAACTTTAAGTTGTCAAATGCATAACGGCTTCTCAGGTGGAATTTTACTAAGAAGCCAGATATTTTTTAGAACGTGTTCAAGGTACATGGAGTTAATTAGTCTAATTACATTCAACCTCGAATGATATTTATCAACGTGATAATTTTTCTTTTAATGATATCACATTGCTTTGCCGTCTACTGTTCACTTATCTTAAACTTTGTAGATATTTACTCCGTGATTGTAATAGAAAGTTTGTTGTAATTGGATGTCAAATCACTTGATAGTATGCAGGGGCGGATGCACATGGTCTTCACTAGGTGCTTGAGCACCCATTGACCCCGGTAAATTTTTTATATTTTATATAGAAAATACAGTAAAATCGGTTATATAAACAAAAGTGGTGGTTTGTTGCTTTGACTTTGGTATGGAACTTAAGCACCGTGAGCACCCATTACCTTCAAATTCTGAATCCACCATTGACTTGGTTTAGAAATTTTGACAAAAGCATTTCAAGTCAAGAAGTAAAAAGGAAAACACCTCGAGCTTGATAGAACCAATTTTCCACGAGAATATACTCTGTCGATGGAAAATAGTTCATATATTCTACCACTGATTCATTTAGTCCAGCTAGACTAATATTGTGGACTACAAGTTGCTTTGGAGTAATCAATTCTAAGAAGGGTACCCAGTCACTTTCAGTCAAATTTAACTTGTCGATTACATAATGACTTATTTAGTGGAATTATATTCTACTTAAAAGATTTTTAGACTAATAAAATCTATCGTTTATTTTGAAAACATAAGGTACGTGACATTATTTAAACTAATTCCATTCAACTTAAAATTATACATATGATTATAATTCAACAATATAATTTTTTAAGTTATACCATGTACTTGTTTTTACCACTTACTGTTCACTTACCCAATTTTGTAAATATTTACTCTGTGATTATAATAAAAAGTTTCTTATGATTTGTTTTTAAATGACTTGATAGTATGAAGTTAATCTAACGGAAAAATATCTCGAGTCAATGTACGAGTCATTGCACAAGAATCCAAAGGAATGCGGGAAAGTATCAAAAATTTCAAATTCTCAAGTAAAAGTCAGTGCGTAGAAAGTTCCTAACGATAGCTATAATAGAAAGATCCTATCACTTGTAAAGACGTTACAATCCCAAGTTGCTACAAGTATTCCAGACCAAATTGTTACGCACTATTAAGCTTATTTTATCACATAGTACTAATAGATATAACTATCCTACATAATACAGAAAAATTCACTTTGAATATGATCTCTAACACAAGAAAACAGTTATTTGATCAGTATAAATTCTTATAGGAAAAAGAAAAGTGAAGGGAAGCCTTGGAAACGATCGAGCGATGAAAGCAGTTATTAATGCTTGCATATTAGGTTAGACTGTGTACATCACCCTTTTTGGGGTGGGGATTTTCTACGAACCCTGCTAACGTGTTTATAAGAGTTTATAAGAGTGATAATTGGTATAGAGACTTTGACGAAGACAAAGACAACCTGAGTTTGATGGAATAAATTTTCCATGAAAATGTACCCTACTAATGGAAGACAGTTCATGACTCCAGACATATTGCCATGTTAACCACAAAACAAGCAAAGAAATATCTACTACGGTCACTTCGGGGTAATCAACTCCAAGAAGGTCACTTATTCACTTTCAGTCAAATTTTAAGTTGTCCATTACTAAAAAATATTTTTGAACCTAATAAAATCTACGATTTATCTTAAAAGCAGTAAAAGCCGAATATTGTTTAGAACGTGTTCAAGGTACATGATGTTAATTACTCTAATTCCATTCAACTTCAATGATATATATCGACGTGATAATTTTTCTTTTAACAATATCACATTGCTTTGCCGCCTACTGTTCACTTATCTTAACTTTGTAGATATTTACTCCGTGATTGTAAAAGAAAGTTTGCCGTAATTGGATTTCAAATCACTTAATAGTATGAAGTGAAGTAATGGAAAAAAAAGTCTCAAGTCAATGCACGAGTCATTGCCCAAAAATGAGAGAATGCTGGAAAAATCTGTTAGCGTGATAATTGGTGTGTAGACCTGGACCAAAACTTGTCATGTCCAAATTAAGATGAGTTTGATTAGTTAAGATAAGAGTATTGTAACACAGTCCCACATCGGCAAAACACAAGAGGGATGCTGGGTATATGAGTAAGCAAGCCTTACTCCCTAGTGACGCGTTTCGAAGCCGTGTGGGCCTGGGCCCAGAGCGGACAATATCACAAATGGGTTGGGTCGTTACAGGGTATCACGGGCCTTGATGGTTCGGGATGCCCATCGCGGCCAGGACCCTGGCACAGGTCTTAAAGCTGGAAAATTGAACAGATCATGCTTGAACCTGTTCAATGTTTGTTAATTACTTTTCCAGATACATATTTCCATTATTTTGGAACTGGAAGTGATAAAGCAGAAAGTTGTTTTGGAGATAAATCAGGTATGAGCCGCGATGGAATGCCTTGATGATATACCAGTTGGGTGTCTGAACAAAGTCCTGAATAAATGACTCGCCTGAAGATGTTATTCAGCGTAGTATCTCGGCTGGAGACTACTGCATATGTTAATGATTGACAGTGTAACAGGTGATGTTCATGCCAATAGCTAAGTCAACCCAAAAGAATCTGCATAACTTTTTTTAATGTATATGTAATAGATATTGAATCCCTCGATTAAATTCTGTGTGTGTTTATTTTCTTATTTTTCAAATCTCCCAAGTTAAAATCCCATCTCGGCCACTATCAGGAATAGGACATACCACACAAACTTAATTGGTTAGGATAAGAGTATTACTTGGTGTATAGACCTTGTTAATAACATTACAAGTGTGTTAGCTCTACTATGCTTTTGAATTTGTGTGGTTTGTTTATAACTTTATATATTAGGAATAGGAAGTCATTTTGCTAATGCATGAAGGTTACGATGGAAATCTAGTATGCATACTGCGCCTTACATAGTGTGCTAGCTCGAGTCAATTTTGCACGAGAATTTACCTGCTGATGGAAGACAATGCAGGAGTCCAGACATGGCATCATGTTCTTCATATATTCAATACCACTGATTCATTAAGTCCAACTCTATTGAAACATCTTTTTCTATTTGCAAGGCCTAGCTCACAAGGAAGTAGCAAAGTTTTCTTGCAATTGTACGTTGGTGTGTTAGTCCACATACAAGTTGATTGTGAGACTGAGTTACTCGATCACGCCATAAATCTTCCACTCCGATCTTACTGGGAGGGCAATGGCGCGTGACCTGCGCTATTCTTTTTGAGACCCCTTTATCCTTTACTTCTCCGTAGTTTAAACGCGACTTAGAAGGAACTGCAACTCTACATTCAGTTCTTCTTTCCTTGTAAATGTATTAGTCTTTATGTTCAATAAAATGCCTTCTCTTAGCAAAAGGAAAGGGAAAAATAGAGGGGAACTAACTTCATAAATTTATATTACTCAAGTAATGATTAGGCTGAAATTATTACTACTACAGATTATATAGCAAGGAGTGATAAATTATGGACAATGAGTTGACAACATTATGTATATTATGGACAGTTCAATAACCAGACCACAACCGAAACCCATGAGAACCGCTTGCCAACTTATCAAATCTCCTTCTTCTTCTTCTTCATCATCTAACTCAACTGGGGTTGTCGCTTGCGGTACCCCATCATCGCCACCACAATCTTTTGAGAGTGGCAATCCACGTAACCCATAATTCCCTTGGTATGAACTGTTATCGAACGCATCAAATTGTTTTCCTTTGGGAATGCATCCGACCAGATGATCGTGAGAGAGATTTAAGACTGCAAGAAATGTGAGAGATGCAAGCTGCTGTGGAATTTCACCGCCTATTTTGTTGGATGAGAGATCCAACGATTCAAGTACAAATAATTGGTGGAATGACGCTGGTATATGACCTTCCAAGTCATTTCGGGCCCACCCTCGAAACCGTGGGCTATAGCACACCGATTTGGCCCAAAAATTCTCCGTTCGCGCCGTTTTGCCCGTTTGTCCACCCAAATGGACACAAAAAATTAAACAGACCACACTGGGATGATCCCCAACCTCCCTGGCATGCCCCGGTCGATTTTTTGCCCACAACACGTCCGGATCCCGGGCCCACCCCCAACACCGTGGGCTATGGCACATCGATTTCCCCCGAAAATTCCCCGTTCTCGCCGTTCGACCATTTGTCCACCCAAATAGCCACGAAAAATTAAACGGACCACACTGGGACGATCCCCAACCCCCTGGCACTTCTCGGTCGATTTTTGGCCCACAGCACGCCCGAACCCCAGGCCCACCCCCAAAACCGTGGGCTATAGCACACCGATTTGGCCCGAAAACGCCCCGTTCGCGCCGTTTCAACCATTTTTCTACCCAAATGGCCATGAAAAATTAAACGGACCACACAGGAATGATCCCCAACCTCCTTGGCATGCCCCGGTCGATTTTTGACCTACAGCACGCCCGAAACCCGAGCCCACTCTCGAAACCGGGGGCTATAGCACACCGATTTGGCCCAAAAATGCTCCGTTCGCGCTGTTTCGCCCGTTTGTCCACCCAAATGGCCACGAAAAATTAAACGGACACACTGGGATGATCCCCAACCTTCCTGGCATGCCCCGGTCGATTTTTAGCCCACAGAACGCCCGGACCCCAGGCCCACCCCCAAAATCATGGGCTATAGCACACCGATTTGGCCCGAAAACACCCCGTTCGCGCTGTTTTGCCCGTTTGTCCACCCAAATGACCACGAAAAATCAAACGGACCACACTGGGACGATCCCAACCTCCTTGGCACTCCCCGGTCAATTTTCAGCCCACAGCATGCCCGGACCCCGGGCGCACCCCTGAAAACATGGGCTATAGCACACCGATTTGGCTTGAAAATACCCCGTTCGTGCCGTTTCGCTCGTTTGTCTACCCAAATGGCCATGAAAAATTAAACGGACCACACTGGGACGATCACCAACCTCTCTGGCACACCTAGGTTGATTTTTGGCCCACAACACACCCGGACCCCGGGCCCACCCAAAAAATGTGGGCTATAGCACATCGATTTTGCCCGAAAATGCTCCGTTCGCGTCGTTTCGCCCGTTTGTCCACCCAAATGGCCATGAAAAATGAAACGGACCACACTGGGACTAGCATGCCCGGATCGATTTTTGTCCCTCAGCACGGCCAGCCACCGGACCCACCCCCGAAACCGTGGGCTGTAGCATACCGATTTCGCCCGAAAGTGCCCCATTTGTACCATTTCGCCCGTTTGTCCACCCAAATGGCGATAAAAAATTAAACGGACCACACTGGGACGATCCCCAACCTCCCTGGCACGCCCCGGTCGATTTTCGACCCACAACACGTCCGGGCCCTGGGCCCACCCCTGAAACTGTGGGCTATAACACACTGATTTGGCCTGAAAATGCCCCGTTCGCGCCGTTTCGCCCGTTTGTCCACCCAAATGGACACGAAAAATTAAATGGACCACACTAGGACGATCCCCAAACTCCCTGACACGTCCTGGTTGATTTTTGGCCACAGCACGCCCGGACCCCGGGCCCACCCCCAAAACCGTGGGCTATAAAAAATCAATTTGGCCCAAAAATACCCCATTCGTGCCGTTTCGCCTGTTTGTCCACCCAAATGGCCACGAAAAATTAAACGGACCACACTGGGACGATCTCCAACCTCTCTGGCACGACCCGGTCGATTTTCGGCCCATAGCACACCCGGACCCTGGGTCCACCCCAAAAACTGTGGGTTATAGCACACCGATTTGGCCTGAAAATGCCCCGTTCACGCCGTTTCGTCCATTTGTCCACCCAAATGGCCATGAAAAATTAAACGGACCACACTGGGACGATCCCCGACCTCCCTGGCATGCCCCGGTCGATTTTCGGCCCGCAGCACGCCTGGACCTCGGGCCTTTCCCTCAAACCGTGGGCTATAGCACCCCGATTTGGCCCGAAAATGCCCTGTTTTTGCCGTTTCGCCCGTTTGTCCACCTAAATGGCCATGAAAAATTAAATGAACCACACTGGGATGATCCCCAACCTCCCGGACATGCCTCGATTGATTTTCATCCCATAGCACGCCTGGACCCTGGGTCGACCCCTAAAATCGTGGGCTATAGCACACCAGTTTGGCCCAAAAATGCTCCGTTCGCGCCGTTTCGCCCGTTTGTTCACCTAAATAGCCACGAAAAATTAAATGGACCACACTGGGACGATCCCCAACCTCCCTAGCACACCCCGATTGAGTTTTGGCCCACAGCACGCCCGAACCCTGGGCCCACCCCCAAAGTCATGGGCTATAGCACACCGACTTGGCCCAAAAATGCCCTGTTCGCGCCGTTTTGCCCGTGTTTCCACCCAAACGGCCACGAAAAATTAAACAGACCACACTAGGCCGATCCCCAACCTCCCTGACATGCCCCGATCAATTTTCAGCATATAACAGGCCCGGACCCCTGGCCCACCCCCAAAATCGTGGGCTATAGCACACTGATTTAGCCCAAAAATGCTCTGTTCGCACCGTTTCGCCCATTTGACCACCTAAGTGGCCACGAAAAATAAAACGAACCACACTGGGATGATCCCCAACCTACCTGGCATGCCCCGATTGTTTTTTGGCCAACAACACGCCCGAACCTCGGGTCCACCTCTGAAACCGTGGGCATAGCACACCAATTTTGACAGAAAATTCCCCGTTCGCGTCTTTTTGCCTGTTTTCCCACCCAAATGGCCATGAAAATTTAAATGAACCACAAAGGGATGATCCCCAACCTCACTGACACGCCCCGGTCGATTTTTGGCCAACAGCATGCCCGTACCCTGGACCCACCCCAAAAATCATAGGCTATAGCACACCAATTTGGCCCAAAAATGCCCCATTCACGTTGTTTTGCCCGTTTGTCCTCCCAAATGGCCATGAAAATTTAAACGGACCACCCTGGAACAATCCCCAACCTCCCTAGCATGCCCCGATTGATTTTCGGCCCGCAGCATTCCCGGACCCCGGGCCCACACCCGAAACCATGGGCTATAGCACCCTATTTGACCCAAAAATACCTCGTTCATGCCGTTTCACCCGTTTGTCAACCCCAATAGCCACGTAAAATTAAACTGACCATACTGGGACGATCTCCAACCTCCCTGGCATGCCCCGATCGATTTTTGGCACGCAGCACGCCCGGACCCTGGGTCCACCCCCGAAACCATAGGCTATAGCACACAGATTTAGTCCGAAAATGCCCCGTTCGCACTATTTTTCCCGTTTGTCCACCCAAATGGCCACAAAAAATTAAACGTACCACACTGGGATTATCCCCAACCTCCCTGGCATGTCCGGACAATTTTTGATCCACACTGGGATGATCTCCAACCTCCCTGGCACGCTTCGATCAATTTTTGGCTCGCAGCACACCCGTACCCCAGGCCCACCCCCGAAACTATGGGCTATAGCACATCGATTTGGCCCGAAAATGCCCCGTTCGGCAGTTTCGTCCGTTAGTCCACTCAAATGGCTACGAAAAATTAAACGGACCACACTAGAACGATTCTGAACCTCCCTGGTACGCCCCGGTCGATTTTCGGTTGACAGCACGCCCGGACCCCAGGCCCACCCCCGAAACCGTGGGCTATAGCACACCGATTTGGCCCGAAAATGCTCTGTTTGCGCCGTTTTGCCCGTTTGTCCTCCCAAATGGCCACGAAAAATTAAACGGACCACACTGGGATGATCCCCAACCTCCATGGCATACCTCGGTCGATTTTTGGCCCGCAGAACGCCCGGAACCCGAGCCCACCCCCGAAGCCGTGGGCTATAGGAGACCGATTTTGCCCGAAAATGCTCCGTTCGCGTCGTTTCGCCCTTTTGTCCACCCAATTGGCCATGAAAAATTAAACGGACCACACTAAGACGATCCCCAACCTCCCTGGAACTCTCCGGTTGATTTTTGGCCCACAGCATGCCCAGACCCCAGGTGCACCCCCAAAACCGGGGGCTATAGCACTACAATTTGGCCCAAAAATTCCCCGCTCGCGCCGTTTTGCCCGTTTGTCCACCTAAATGGCCACGAAAAATTAAACGGACCACACTGAGACGATCCCAACCTCCCTGGCACGCCCCGATCGACTTTCAGTTCACAACACGCCCGGACCCCAAGCCCAGCCCCAAAACCATGGGTAATAACATACCAATTTGGTCTTAAAATTCCCCATTTGTGCCGTTTCGTTCGTTTGTCCCCTGAAATGACCACGAAAAATTAAACGGACCATACTGGGACGATTCCCAACCTTCCTAGCATGCCCTGGTTGATTTTCGACCCACAGCACGCCCGAACCCCGGGCCCACCCCCAAAACCGTGGACTATAGCACATTGATTTAGCCCAAAAATGCAACGTTCCCACCGTTTCGCCTGTTTATCCTTTTAAATAGCCACGAAAAATTAAACTGACTACACTAGGACGATCCCCAACCTCCCTGGCACGCCCCGGTCGATTTTCGGACAACAGAATGCCTGGACCCCGGGACTATCCCCGAAACCGTGGGCTATCGCACACTGATTTGGCCCAAAAATTCCCTGTTCGCACTGTTTCGCTCGATTGTCCATCCAAATGGCCACAAAAAATTAAAAGGACCACACTGGGACTATTCCCAACCTCTCTGGCATGCCCCGATCGATTTTTAGCCTACAGCACACCAGGACCCCGGGACCACACCCAAAACCGTGGGCGAAGAACACCGATTTGGCCCGAAAATGCCCCATTCACGCCGTTTCACCATTTTGTCCACCCAAATGACCACAAAAAATTAAACGAACCACATTGGGACGATCCACAATCTCCCAGGCACGCCCCAACCAATATTTGGCCCACAGCACGCCCGTACTCCAGACCCACCCCCAAAACCGTGGGCTATGGCACACTTATTTAGTCCAAAAGTATCCCGTTCGCACCGTTTCACCCGTTTGTCCCCCCAAATGGCCACGAAAAATTAAACGGACCACACTGGGACAATCCCCAACCTCCCTAGCACGCCCTGGTCAATTTTTGCCCCGCAGCATGCCCGAACCCCGAACCCTTCCCCGAAACCGTGGGCTATAGCACATTGATTTGTCCTGAAAAATGCCCCGTTCACGCCGTTTCCCCCGTTTGTCCACCACAAAAAATAAACAGACCACACTGAGACAATCTCGAAACTCCCTAGCATGCCTCAATCAATTTTTGGCCCACAACACAGCTAGAACGCGGGCCCACCTCAAAACCGTCTGCTATAACACTCCGATTTAGCCCAAAAACGCCCCTTTCGCGTCGTTTAACCTGTTTGTCCACCCAAATAGCCATAAAAATTTAAACGGACTACACTGGGATGATCCCCAACCTCCCTGGTATGCCCCAATCGATTTTTAGGCCACAGCACCCGCAGACCCCGGGCCCACCCCCAAAACTGTGGGCTATAGCATAACAATTTGGCTCGAAAATGCCCCGTTTGTGCCGTTTTGCTCGTTTGTCAACCCAAATGGTCACGAAAAATTAAACAGACCACACTAGGATGATTCCCAACCTCCCTGACATGCCCTGGTCAATTTTCGGCCCACAACACGCCCGGACCCCGGGCCCACCCCCAAAATCGTGGGCTATAGCAAACCGATTTATCCTGAAGATGCTTTGTTTGCGCCGTTTCGCCCGTTTGTCCACTCAAACGGCTACAAAAAATTAAACGGACCACACTAGGATGATCTCCAAATTCCCTGGCATGCCCCGGTTTATTTTCTGCCCACAGCACGTCTGGACACCGATCCCACCCCCAAAACCATGGGATATATAGCACACCGATTTGGCCCGAAAATACCCCAGGCCCACCCCTGAAACCGTGGGCTATAGCACACCGATTTAGCCCGAAAACGCCCCGTTTCGCCCGTTTGACCACCCAAATGGCCATAAAAAATAAAACGGAACATATTGGGACGATCCCCAACCTACCTGGCATGCCCCGATTGATTTTTGGCCCACAACACGCCCGGACCCCGGGCCCACAACTGAAACCGAGGGCAATAGCACACCGATTTGGCCCGAAAATGCCCCGTTCGACCGTTTCGACCATTTGTCCACCCAAAATTAAATGGACCACACTGGGATAATTTCCAACTTCCCTGACATACCCCGGTCGATTTTCGGCCCACAGCACGGCCGGACCCCAGGCCCACCCCCAAAACCGTGGGCTATAGCACACCGATTTAGCCCGATAACGCCACGTTCGTGTCGTTTTGCCCGTTTGTCCACACAAATGGCCACGAAAAATTAAACGGACCACACTAGGATGATCCCCACATCCCTGGCACTCCTAGGTCGATTTTTGGCCCACAACACACCCGAATCCTAGGCCCACCCTAAAAACCGTGGGCTATAGCATATCGATTTGGCCCGAAAATGCCCCGTTCGTGTCGTTTCTCCCGTTTGTCCACCCAAATGGCCACGAAAAATTAAACGGACCACACTGGAATAATCCCCAACCTCCCTGGCCCGCCTCGGTATATTTTTGGCCCACAGCACGCCCGAACTCCGGGCCCACCCCCAAAATTGTGGGCTATAGCACACCAATTTGACCCTAAAATGCCCCGCTCGCGCCGTTTTGCTCTTTTGTCACCCAAATGGCCACGAAAAATTAAACGAACCACACTGGGATGATCCCCAACCTCCCTGGCATGTCCCGGTCGATATTTTCCCCACAGTACGCCTGGACCCTGGGCTCACCCCCAAAATCGAGGGTTATAGCGTACCAATTTGGCCCAAAAATACCGCGTTCATGCCGTTTTGCCCTTTTATCCACCCAAATGGCAACACAAAATTAAATGGACCACACAAGGATGATCCCCAACGTCTTTGGCACGCTCCAGTTGATTTTCGGCCCACAACACGCCCAGATCCCAGGCCCACCCTTGAAAATGTAGGCTATAGCACATCAATTTGGCCCAAAAATACCCCGTTCATGTTGTTTCGCCCGTTTGTCTACCCAAAAGGCCACGAAAAATTAAACGGACCAAAATGGGACGATCCCCAACCTCCCTGGCACTACCCGGTTGATTTTCAGCCAAAAGCATGCCCGGACCCCTGGTGCACCCCCAAAACCGTGGGCTATAGCACACAGATTTGGCCCGAAAATGCCCCGCTCGCGCCTTTATGCCTGTTGGTCCAGCCAAATGGCCACGAAAAATTAAACGGACCATAATGGGATGATCCTCAACCCTCCTGGCATGCCCCGGTTGATTTTCAACCCACAACACGCTAGGACCCTGGGCTCACCCCCGAAATCGTGGGATATAGCATACCGATTTGGCCCGAAAATGCCTCGTTCGTGCCATTTCGCCCGTTTGTCCACTGAAATAGCCTCGAAAAATTAAACGGACCATACTGAGATGATCCCCAACCTCCCTGACACGCCCCGATCGATTTTTGGCCCACAGCACGCCCGGGCTCCGAGCCCACCCATGAAATCGTGGGTTATAGCACACCAATTTGGCACGAAAATGCCCCGTTCGTGCCGTTTCGCCCGTTTGTCTACCCAAATGGCCACAAAAAATTAAACGGACCACACTGGGATAATTTCCAACTTCCCTGCCATGACCCGATCAATTTTTGACCCACAGCACGCCCGCACCTCAGGCCCACCCCCAAAAACGCAGGCTATAGCACATCGATTTGTCCTGAAAATGCCCCGTTCGCGCCATTTCGCCTGTTTGTCCACCCAAATTGCCACAAAAAATTAAACGGACCACACTGGGATAATTTTAGACCTCGCTGGCACGCCCCAATCAATTTTCGCATCAGAGAACGCCCGAACTCCGGGTACACCCCCGAAATCATGGGCTATAGCACACCAATTTGGCCCAAAAATGCCTGTTTCGCCCGTTTGTTGACCGAATTGGCGACAAAAAATTCAACGGACCACACTGGGATGATCCCCAACCTCCTTTGCATGCCCCGGTCGATTTTCGGCCCACAGCACGTCCGGACCCCATGTTCACCCCCGAAACTGTGGGCTATAGCACATCAATTTAGCCCAAAAATACCTCGTTCTTGCAATTTCGCCCGTTTGTCTAGCCAAATGGCAACGAAAAATTAAAAAAAACACACTGGAATGATCCCTAACCTCCCTGACATATTTCGGTCGATTTTTTTCCCATAGCACGCCCAAACCCCGGGACTACCCCTAAAATTGTGGTTTATAGCACACCGAATTGACTCGAAAATGCCCAGTTAGCACCATTTTGCCTGTTTGTCCTACCAAATTGCCACGAAAAATTAAACGGACCGCACTGAGATGATCCCCAACCTCCCAGGCACACCCCGGTCGATTTTTTGCCCATAGCATGCATGGACCCCGGGCTCACCTCCTAAACTGTGGGCTATAGCAAACTGATTTGGTCGGAAAATACCCCGTTCACGCCGTTTTGCCCGTTTGTCCACGGAAAATTACACAAACTACACTGGGACATTTCCCAACCTCCCTGGCATGCCCCGATCGATTTTCAGCCCGCAGCACGCCCAAACCCCGAGCCCACCCTAAAAACCGTGGGCTATTGCACACCGATTTGGCCCGAAAATGCCCCATGCGTGCTGTTTCGCTCGTTTTTCCACACAAATGGCCACGAAAAATTAAACAGACCACATTGGGACAATCTCCAACCTCCTTGTCCTGCTCCGATCGATTTTCGGCCCACAACACTCCTGGACCCTTGGCCCACCCCCGAGACCGTGGGCTATAACACACCCATTTAGCCCTAAAATGCCTCGTTCATGCCTTTTCCACCGTTTCTCCACCCAAATGGCCACGAAAAATTATACGGACCACACTGGGACGATCCCCAACCACCCTGACACGCGCCGGTTGATTTTTGGCCCAAAGAACCCCGGGCTCACCCTCTAAACCATGGGATATAGCAGACCGATTTAGCTAGAAAATGACTCGTTCATGCCGTTTCGCCTATTTGTTTACCCAAATGACCACGAAAAATTAAATGGACCACACTGGGACGATCCCCAACCTCCCAGGCACATCCCGGGCAATTTTTGTCCCACAGCATGCCTGGACCCTGGGCCCACCGCCAAAACTGAGGGCTATGGCACACCGATTTTTCTCCAAAATGCCCCGTTCTCGCCGTTTCACCCATTTTCCACCCAAATGGCCACAAAAAATATAACGGACCACACTGGGACGATCCCCAACCTCTCTAGCACGCCCCGGTAGATTTTTGGCCTACAGCACGCCCGGATCTCCGGCTCACCCCTGAGAGCGTGGGCTATAGCACATCGATTTGCCTCGAAAATGCTCCGTTCGCGCCGTTTCGCCTTTTTGTCCACCCAAATGGCCACGGAAAATTAAACGGACCACACTGGGATGATCCCCAACCTCCGTGGCACGCCCCGATCAATTTTTGACCTACAACATGCTCGAACCCTAGGCCCACCCCCGAGATCGTGGGCTATAGCACACCGATTTGGCCCCAAAACGCCCGTTCGCGCCTTTTCGCCCGTTTGTCCACCCAAATGGCCACGAAAAATTAAACGGACCATACTGGGATGATCCCCAACCTCCCTGGCACGCCCCAGTTGATTTTTGGCCTACACTACGGCCGGACCCTGGGCCCACCCCAAACCCGTGGGCTATAGTACACCGATTTGGTCCGAAAATGCCCCGTTAGCGCCCTTTTGCCTATTTATCCACCCAAATAGCCACGAAAAATTAAACGGACCACACTGGGATGATCCCCAACCTCCCTGGCACTCCCCGATCGATTTTCGAACAACAGCACGCTCTTTCCTCGGGCCCACCACCGAAACCGTGGGCTATGGCACACCGATTTGACCCGAAACCGTTCGCGCTGATTCGCCCATTTTTCCACCCAAATGGCCACAAAAAATTAAACAGACCACATTGGGACAATCCCCAACCTCCCTGGCATGCCCCGATCGATTTTTAAACTACAACACTCCCGGACTCGGGCCCACCCCTGAAACCGTGGGCTATAGCACACCGATTTAGCCCAAAAATACCCCGTTCGCGCCGTTTGTCCACCCAAATGGCCAAGAAAAATTAAGCGGACCACACTGGGACGATCTCTAAACTCTTTGGCACACCCCGATTAATTTTGGGCCCACAGTACGCTCGAACCCCGGGTCCAGCCCCGAATCCATGGGATATAGCATGCCGATTTAGCTCGAAAATGCCCCGTTTGCGCCGTTTCGTTCGTTTGTCCGCCCAAATGGCCACAAAAAATTAAACGAACCACACTGGACAATCCTAAACCTCCCTGGCACGCCCCGGTCGATTTTCAACGCACAACACGCCAGGACCATTGGCCCATCCCCAAAACCGTGGGCTATAGCACGCCGATTTAACTCAAAAATGCCCCGTTCACGCCGTTTCACCTGTTTGTCCACCCAAGTGGCCATTAAAAATTAAACGGACCATACTTAGATGATCCCCAACCTCCCTGGCGTACCTCGATCAATTTTCGGCCCATATCATGCTCGAACCCCAAGCCCACACCCGAAACCGTGGGCTATAGCACACCGATTTGGCCCGAAAAGACCCCTTTCGTATCGTTTCTCCCATTTGTTCACCCAAATGGCCACGAAAAATTAAACGGACCACACTGGGATGATCCCCAACCTACCTGGCACGGCCTGGTCGAGTTTTAGCCCACAGCACGCCCGGACCCTGGGTCCACCCTCAAAACCGTGGGATATAACACACCGATTTGGACCGAAAATGCCTCGTTCGCACCGTTTCGCTCGTTTGTCCACCCAAATAGCCACAAAAAATTAAATGGATCACACTGGGATGATCCTCAACCTCCCTGGCATGCCTCGATTGATTTTCGGCCCACAGCACGCCCGAACCCCGGGACCACCCCCGAAACCGTGGGTTATAACACACCGATTCGGCCCAAAAATGCCTCGTTCGAGCAATTTTGCCTGTTTGTCCATCCAAATGGCTATGAAAAATAAAACAGACCATACTGGGACGATCCCTAACCTCCCTGGCATGCCCCGATTGATTTTTAACCCACAGAACCCCTGGACCCTGAGCCCACCCTTAAAATCGTGGGCTATAGCACACCAATTAAGCTCGAAAATACCTCGTTCGCGCTGTCTCGCCCGTTTGTCCACCCAAATGGCCACAAAAAATAAAACAGACTATACTGGGATGATCCCCAACCTTTTTGTCACTTTCCAGTTGATTTTTGGCCCACAGCACGCTCGAACCTCAAGCCCACCCCCGAAACCGTGGGCTATAACACACTGATTTGGCCCGAGAATGCTCGTTTGAGCCATTTCATCCGTTTGTCCACCCAAATGGCCCCGATAAATTAAACGAATCACACTAGGACGATCGCCAACCTCCCTGGCACACTCTGGTCAATTTTTGACCCACAGCACGTCGGGACCCCGGGTCCAACCCCAAAATCGTGGGCTATAGCATACCAATTTGGCCCGAAAATGCCCCATTTGCGCTATTACGCCCGTTTGTCCACCCAAATGGCCACGAAAAATTAAGCGGACCATACTGGGACGATCCCCAACCTCCCTGGCAAGCCCCGGTTGATCTTTATCCCACAGCACGCTCGGACCCCTGGTCCACCCCAAAAAACGTGGGCTATAGCACACCTATTTGGCCCAAAAATGCCCCGTTCGAGCTATTTTGCACATTTGTCCACCCAAATGGCCATAAAAAATTAAACGAACCACACTGGGATGATCCCAACCTCCCTAGCATGTCCCGGTCGATTTTTGGCTGGCAGCACGCCCGAACCCCAGGCCCACCCCTGAAACTGTGGGCTATAGCACACCGATTTAGCCCAAAAATGCCCCGTTCGCGCTGTTTTGCCCGTTAGTCCATCCAAATGGCCACGAAAAATTAAACGGACTACACTAAGATGATCCCCAATATCCCTGGCATGCCCCGATTAATTTTTGGCCTACAGTTCGCCTGGACCCCAGGCCCACCCCGGAAACCATAGGCTATAGCACACCGTTTTGGCCCAAAAATGTCCAATTCGCGTCATTTCGCCTGTTTGTCCACCCAAATGGCCACGAAAAATTAAACGGACCACACTGGAACGATCCCCAACCTCCCTGGCACGCCCCAATCGATTTTCGGCCAACAGCATGCCCAGACCCCGGGCCCACCCTCAAAACCGTGTGCTATAACATATCAATTTGGCCCGAAAATACCCCGTTCACGCCGTTTAGCCAGTTTGTCCACCCAAATGGCCACAAAAAATTAAATGGACCACACTGGGAAGATCCCCTACCTCCCTGGCACGCCGCGGTCGATTTTTGACCCACAGCATACCCGGACACCTGTCCCACCTCACAAGCCGTGGGATATAGCACATCGATTTGGCTCGAAAATGCGCCGTTTGCGCTGTTTAGCTTGTTTGTCCACCTAAATGGCCACGGAAAATTTAAAGGACCATACTGTGACGATCCCCAACCTCCCTGGCATGCCCCGGTCGATTTTCAGCCCACAGTACGCTTGGAACCTTGGCCTACCCCAAAACCATGGGCTATATAGCACACCGATTTCGCCCGAAAATGCCCCGTTCATGTCGTTTCGCTCGTTTGTCCACACAAATGGCCACAAAAATTAAATGGACCACACTGGGACAATCTCCAACCTTCTTGGCCTGCCTCGATCGATTTTCGGCCCACAACACTCCTGGACCCTAGGCCCACCCCCGAGACCGTGCGCTATAGCACATCGATTTGGCCTGAAAATACCTCGTTCGCGCCGTTTCGCCACTTTGTCCCCCCAAATGGCCATGAAAAAATATACGTACCACACTGGGATGATCCCCAACCGCCCTGGCACGCCCCGGTAAATGCCCCGTTCTCACTGTTTTACCCGTTTGTTCACCCAAAGACCACAAAAAATTAAACGAACCACACTGGGACGATCCCCAACCTTCCTGACACGCCCTGATCAATTTTTGGCCCACAGAACACCCATATCTCGATCCCACTGCTGAAACCGTGGGCTATAGCACATCAATTTTGCTCGAAAAAGCTCCATTCGCGCTGTTTTGCCCATTTGTCCACTCAAATGGCCACAAAAAATTTAACGGACCACACTAGGATGATCCCCAACCTCTTTGGCACGCCTCGGTAGATTTTTGGCCCACAGTATGCCCGGATATCGGGCTCACCCCCTAGAGCTTGGACTATAGCATATCGATTTAACCCAAAAATGCTTCGGTCGAGCCGTTTCGCCTGTTTGTCCAACCAAATGGCCACGAAAAAATAAACGTACCACACTGGGACGATCCCCAACCTCCCTGGCACGCCCCGATCGATTTTTGACCCACAGCATGCCCTAACCCTGATCCCACCCCTGAGACCGTGGGCTATAGCATACCGATTTGGCCCCAAAATGCTCGTTCGCACCGTTTCGCCCATTTGTCCACCCAAATGGCCACGGAAAATTAAACGGACCACACTGGGACGATCCCCAACCTCCCTGTCACGCCCCAGTTAATTTTTGGCCTACAACACGCCCGAATCCTGGGCCCATCCCCAAACCCGTGGGCTATAGCTCACCGATTTGGTTCGAAAATACCCCATTCGCGCTCTTTTGCCCATTTGTCCAAATAGCCACGAAAAATAAAACGGACCGCACTGGGACGATCCCTAACTTCCTTGGCACGCCTCGGTCAATTTTTGGCCTACAGCACGCTTGGACCCCAGGCCCACCCCAGAAACCGTGGGCTATAGCACTCCAATTTGGCCCGAAAATGCCCCGTTCGCGCCGTTTCGCCCGTTTGTCCACCCAAATGGCCAAGAAAATTAAATGGATCATACTGGGACAATTTCTAACCTCCCTGGTATGCCACGATCTATTTTTGGCCCATAGCACGCTCGGAACCCGAGCCCACCCCCAAAACCGTAGGCTATAGGACACCGATTTGGCTCGAAAATGCCTCGTTTGCGCCGTTTTACTTGTTTGACCACCCAAATGGCCACGAAAAATCAAACTGACCATACTGGGACGATCCGCAACCTCTCTGGCACGCCCCAGTCGATTTTCAGCCCACAACACGCCCGGACCCTAGGCCCAACCCCAAAACCGTGGGCTATAGCACATTGATTTGGCCCGAAAATGTGTCGTTCGCGCGCGTTTTGCCTGTTTGTCCACCTAAATGGCCACGAAAAATTAAATGGACCACACTAGGACGATCCCCAACCTCCTTGGCACGCCCCGGTTGATTTTTGGCCCACATCACGCCCAGACCCCGGGCCCACCCCCGAAATCGTGGGCTATAGCACACCGATTTCGCCCGAAAATACCCCGCTCGTGCCTTTTAATCCTGTTTGTCCACCCAAATGGCTACGAATAATTAAACGGACCACACTGGGACGATCCCCAACCTCCCTGGCACGCTCCAGTCAATTTTTAGCCCACAGCATGCCCGAACCTCTGGCCCACCACCGAAACCTCGGGCTATTGCATACCGATTTGGCCCGAAAATACCCCGCTCACTCCGTTTTGCCCGTTTGTCCACCCAAATGGCCACGAAAAATTAAACGGCCCACACTGGGACGATCCCCAACCTCCCTGGCACGCCCCGATCAATTTTCGGTCCACAGCACGCCCGGACCCCGGGCCACCTCCGAAACCATGGGCTATAGCACACCAATTTGGCCCAAAAATGCCCCGTTCATGCCGTTTCGCCCATTTGTCCACCGAAATGGGCACAAAAAATTAAACGAACCACACTGCGACGATCCCCAACCTCCCTGGCACGCCCGGTCGATTTTTGGCCCACAACACGTCCAAACCCCGGGTCCACCCCCGAAATCGTGGGCTATAGCACACCGATTTGGCCCGAAAATGCCCAGTTCACGCCGTTTCGCCCGTTTGTCTACCCAAATGGCCATGAAAAATTAAACGGACCACACTGGGACGATCCCCAACTTCTCTGGCATGCCCCGTTCTATTTTCAGCCCACAACACGCCCGAACCTCAGGCCCACCCCCAAAACCGTGGGTTATAGCACACTGATTTGGCCCGAAAATGCCCCGTTCGCGCCGTTTTGCCGTTTTTCCACCTAAATGGCCACGAAAAATTAAACGGACCACACTGGGATGATCCCCAACCTCCTTGGCACGCCTGTTCAACGTACGGAGTCCAACGAGATCTCCAATAATGCTTGGAATATGACCTTCAAATCTATTTCTTGAGAGATTGATAATTATGTTTGTGGTCAAAGCTCGAGGAAGTTCAAGATCCAGTCCCTTTGTTGTAACTATCAAAGTATTCCTGTAATAAGCAGAATAATCATCTGCTATATACTCTCGGGTTCCACTGTTCTCACAACAGATTTTCATGGCTTGAAAATTTTCGAAAAAGCTCACTAGTAAATCTTCACTAAATCCATTGGATAAGAGATCTATTACTCGAATTTGAGCAAACAAGTTTTCTGTCCTTGAATCACTTATAGGGCCATGCAATTTGTTTGATCTCAAGCTTAAAATCTGCAAATCGGGAAGGCCTCCCAACCAACTTGGAAATGTGTCATTCAACTCATTGTTGCCTAAATCAAGGAGTTCCAAATTTCTGCAATTGATCAACGATGACGGAACTTTCCCCTTAAGCTTATTCCCATAAAAGTTAATGATGCTGTAATGGTTTTCTGTATTAAAAGTTGTATTAATCGTCCCACTAAAACAATTATTGCTTAAATCCAATACGAAAATTGTGCTCCTCTCACCCAAACAATGTGGGATTGTTCCGTTCAAATGATTACTTCCCAAATCTAGCAGGAGCAGTCTTTGCAGATTGCAGACGGTTGAAGGAATCTATCTGCTGAAATTATTTTGGGAAAGAACAAGAGCTGTTAGGTACTGCTGGTCTAGGAGTGACTTTGGAATAGGACCTTGCAGCTGATTTTGTCTTAAAAAAACTAAAACCAATGCTTTGGACTTGAACTCCTGAATTTTGCCACTGAAAGAGTTATTTTTCAAGTCTAATTGCATTAGTGATGGGAGGGAGAATATCCAGGAAGGTATAGTCCCATTCAAGTAGTTCGATGACAAGATGAGTGTACCTAGGTTTTGGAGTCCACTTACGTTGGATGGAATTGGACCAGTTAGGGAATTGTCTGATAAAGAAAGGTATTCCAAATTGTGGAAAACTCTTTCAGGCAATACCCCACGTAACTGTGTGTCTTGAAGCCGTAGAGTTGTTAAATAAGAAGAGAAATATGGCCAAAGTTGCTATGACATATTCCAACTTCACAAGGGTCCTATTACCCACTCAATTGTAGATTTTTTTTCTCATCCTTTTGTGCTGACGTGACACCTTTATTACATAAAACGGAGCCCACGTCAAAGGTGACACGTCAACTAGAAAGGATGACAAAAATACGTTAAAATTTAGTTCGAGGGGTAATAGGACCCCCGAGAAGTTGAAATACGTCTTAACAAATTTAGTCATAGTTGAGGATGGTACTAGATGCTTTACTCGAATATAATCTACTATCTTTCATAAGCTATAAGGATAAACATTAAATAAAATATATTAAAATTTTATTAAATGAAAATAAGTTCTTTTGTG
The DNA here is from genome assembly GCA_030864215.1 of Capsicum pubescens. Lineage (NCBI taxonomy): Eukaryota > Viridiplantae > Streptophyta > Magnoliopsida > Solanales > Solanaceae > Capsicum > Capsicum pubescens. Next base: position 43,128,633 of record CM061538.1, read on the forward strand.
AAGGTACATTAATTATAGGGACAAAAGGGTGGTTACTAGCTTTGGACCATACAATACACACATATATTCATTAGTCATATATATAGTCTGTAATTTCTACAATTCTATATTATCTCTTTTTTCCTAGTAGTAAATAAAAGTAAGAATAATCTTCAAATATGAAAACATCCCATGATATTGTATAAGAGTTTATTGCAGAATATATTTGTTGAGAAAGACATATGTTTCTATTTTGTGTGTCTCTTTGATGCCAACAAAAATATACAAGACAAAATGCCACTAATTTCAGTGCAATAAAAGATGCCATTACTATGCAATAAAATTATTGAGTTGCATATACAACATGTTTAATTCATATCACTACCAGAAAATCGCTAATTTATGATGAAATTTTCAATTGTTTCATCGAAAAATTGGGGAAAAATGCTCTATTTCCACCTTGAACTATACGCGAAAAGGCTGAGACACACCAAAACTTTAGAAGGGTCCTATTACCCACCTGGATTAATCCAAAACATATTTTTGACAACCTTAGTGCTTACGTGGTGTGCCTACGTGGACCCTTCAGTGTGTTATGCCACATAGGCACTAAGGTTGTCAAAAATACATTTTTAATTAGTCCAGAGGGTAATAAGACCCTCCTAAAGTTCTGGTGTATCTCAGCGTTTTCGTGTATAGTTCAAGGTGGAAATAGAACATTTTCTCTAAATTTGGCTTGTCGGTAATGTTTCGACAACTTTCTATCCAAGATTCCTTACCGACGAACCAGATGAGATGTTTGTCAAAAATTAGCAATTTTTTAATTGTGTAAAAGATGCCATTACTATGCCATAAGTTTATTGAGTCGTATATACAAGATGTTTAATTCATTATCACTATCAGAAAATTGCTAATTTATGATGAAATTTTTAACTGTTTCATCGAAAATTTGGCTTGTCGGTAATGTTTCGACAACTTTCCATCCAAGATTCCTTACCTACAAGCCAGAATTCCAGATAAGATGTTTGTCAAAAATTAGAGACTTTTTGATTGTGTATATGAAAGATATTCAGTTAACATCTCTATCAGAAAATCGCTAATTTCCGGCAGATATTTCATCGGTATCGTTTGATGACTTATTCCAACAAAATTTCTTACTAACGAGCCAAAGTTTGACTGTACATCTATAAAAAATTAGCGATTTTCTCATAGGGCATGCAAGATGCTATTGGCTTGTCGGTAATGTTTCGACAACTTTCCATCCAAAGATTCCTTACCTACTAGCCAGCTGAGATGTCTGTAAAAAATTAGTGATTTTTCTATTGTGTATATGAAAGATGTTCAATTCACATCTCTATCAGAAAATCGCTAATTTCCGACAGGTGCTTCATCGAAATTTGGCTCAGCGGTGACGTTTTGATGACTTATTCCAACAAAATTTCTTACGGACGAGCCAAATTTTGACAGTACATCTGTTAAAAATTTGCGATTTTCTAATAGAGATGTGCAAAACATTTTAAAACACAAGTACAAATTAAATAGCGATGTCAAAACAGGTTGCCTAGTGATTTTTTTTCACAAATTTGATAATGAGTGTGTGTATATGGGCTAAAAGCCCAATCTGAAATATTTGGTTCATGGGCTAAATGGTAGCCCAATCCACTCATCTCTTCTACCTAAAGTGAATGAATTTGGTATAATCTCAAACAATTTATTAGTTTCAATACGTCAATTTTAAATATGGAATTTTTTATTTCAAACAATCAAATATTATTTGAAAAAAATATAGAGAAAATGCAGCCCTGAATTATAAACAAAATTGCTGAGACATACTCCAACTTAAAAGGGTCATATTACCCCCTGTATTAATTAAATCCGTATTTTTGGTAACCTTAGTGCCTACGGGCCGACCATGGATTAATATGTTATATTTTCTAAGTCTTGCTGTAAAACTTTCAAAGAAAGCTACATCACACAAATTGATCATTCAATTTGATGTAAAATTCCGAAGCTTGCAAAAGAAACAAAAGTAAATTACTGCTTTTTAGTTCATGAACCGGCAAATCCTTATACTTGATTAGACATCTATGATCTATTTATGTGGACCTATTATAATATTAAAAAATAATATTTTATTGGATCAATAATTGATCTAGTCAAGTATATTTAAGCAACCAAAAGAGTAGAGAATGTCATTCTCAAACATTAGATGCGACTAAGTCATATAATAGATTTTTTCTTTTTTTGGTATTATAAGATGAGATTGAGGGAAATATGTATGAGCCGCGATGGAATGCCTCGGTGATATACCAATTGGGTGTATGAGCAACCCAAATGAATCTGCGTAATTCTTTTTAATGTATATTGGAAAAAGGCTCAAATATGTCACTGAACTATCAGAAATGACTCATTTATTCCATCAGTTAAAAGTTGAGCTCGTTCATGCCATCGCCGTTACAAAATTAGCTCATCTACGCCATTTTGAAATTAATATTGATTTATTTTAATTAATATCGCGGACCTCTAATAAAAGGCCACGTGGCAAAACTGTTTTTGAAAATCCACCATTAAAAAGTAATGACACGGGTGAGCTGATTTTATAACGAAGATGACATGAATGAGCTGAACTTTTTAACTGACGGCATAAATGAGTCATTTCTGATAGTTTAATGGCATATTTGAGCCATTTTCCTTATTTTAATTAATGACGTGAACCTTTAATAAAAGACCACGTGACAAAGCTGTTTTTGAAAACCACCATTAAAAATTAATCGCATGGATGAGCCTATTTTGTAACAGCGATGGCCTGAATGAACCAAACTTTTAATTGATGGCATAAATGAGCCATTTCTGATAGTTTAAGGGCATATTTGAGCCTTTTCCGATGTATATTTAATTGATATTGAATCCCCTCGATTAGTTTCTTTGTGTTTATTTTCTTATTTTTCAAATCTCCCTAGTTAAAATCCCATCTCGGCCACTATCGGGAATAGGACATACCACACAATCTTAATTCCAGCTGAGTCTCAAATTTAGAAAAAAAATAAAAATGATGTCTATATTCATAAAGTAACATATACTATGAAAAAAATCACAATTTATGAGAGATGAAGGCTTATATTTGCATCTCCAGCGACATATTAGACTTGAATCCTGCAATTTCCAAAAATGAATGGATTAAGGTTAAGAGCTTTAAGGATGAAACGTAATTTTATGAAGGATAAAGATTAAGTTGAATACATGCAAGTTACACACTAATATCTTTTCATTCTCGTAGCAATTCTGTGTTCAAATTTTACAACCATCCTTGAAAACCATACTGGATAGTGAGTTGACAACATTATGTATATTATGGACAGTCCAATAACCAGACCACAACCGAAACCCATTAGAACCGCTTGCCAACTGATCAAATCTTCTTCTTCTTCTTCATCATCTAGCGGTACCCCATCATCGCCACCACAATCCTTTGATAGTGGCAATCCACGTAACCCATCATTCTCTTGGTATGAACTGTTATCAAATGTATCAAATTGTTTTCCTTTGGGAATGCATCCAACAAGATGATTATGAGCGAGATTTAAGACTGAAAGAAATGTGAGGGATACAAGTTGTGGTGGAATTTCACCGCCTATTTTGTTGGATGAGAGATCCAATGATTCAAGTACAGATAAATGTTGCAATGATGCGGGTATAACGCCTTCCAAGACATTATGAGATAGGTTCAGTGCACGGAGTCCAACAAGATCTCCAATAACTCTTGGAATATGACCTTCAAATCTATTCCATGAGAGATTGATAATTATGTATGTGGACAAAACTCGAGGAAGTTCAAGATCCAGACCCTTTGTTGTCACTATCAAAGAAAATGGGTCAACGGCAGTATTTGTATGTGCAACATACTCTCGGGTTCCATTGTTCTCACCAATGATTTTCATCGCTTGAAAATTCTCGAAAAGCCTCACAGGTAAATCACCACTAAATTCATTGAATGAGATATCTATTACTCGAATTTTAGCAAACATGTTGTGTGTCCTTAAATCACTTATAGGGCCGTGCAACCTATTTGATCTCAAGCTTAAAATCTTCAAATCAGGAAGGCCTCCCAACCAACTTGGAAATGTGTCATTCAACTCATTGTTGCCTAAATCAAGGAATTCCAAATTTCTGCAATTGATCAACGATGGCGGAACTTTCCCCTGTAGCTTATTCCCATGCAATTTAATGATGCTGAGTGGGTTTTCAGTATTAAAAGTTGTATTAATCGTCCCACTGAGGCGATTATTGCTTAAATCCAGACGCGAAACTCTGCTCATCTGACCTAAACATTGTGGGATTGTTCCCTCCAAATTATTACTTCCCAAATTTAGCAATCCCAGTGTTTTCAGATTGCAGACGGTTGAAGGAATCTGTCCGCTGAAATTATTTTGGGAAAGAATAAGAAATTGTAGGTACTGCAGGTCTAGGAGCGACTTTGGAATAGGACCTTGCAACTGATTTTGTTTTACAGAAACGAAATACACTTTATTACTGGACTTGAACTCGTGAACTTTGCCACTGAAAGAGTTATTGCTCAAGTCTAAATGCATTAGTGATGGGAGGGAGAATATCCAGGAAGGTATAGTCCCATTCAAGTAGTTCGATGACAAGATGAGTAATTGTAGGTCTTGGAGTCCACTTACGTTGGATGGAATTGGACCAGTTAGGGAATTGAAAGAAATATCTAAGGATTCAAGCTGCGTCCAGCTTCTGTTAAAGGATAAGCCTTCAAGTTGGCCATCGAAGTTGTTGTTATCAAGGTACAACTTGTCAATGTTGGTGAGATTCCACAGAGGTTTAGGAATGGGCCCTGAGAGATTGGCAGAACTCAAATCCAAGTAGGTCAATGAAGTTAGATGGCTAAATGATTCAGGTATCCTACCAGTAAAATTCACACCGCTGAGATATAACTTCACGAGTGATGCACTGCTATTCCATATGGACATGGGGAACCTAACAGTGAGCTGGGGATTGTCTGATAAAGAAAGGTATTCCAAGTTGGAAAGGTGGAAAACACTTTCGGGCAATACCCCACGTAACTGTATGTCTTGAAGCCGTAGAGTTGTTAAATAAGAAGAGAAATTTAGAGGAATGGTGGAAGAGATGTTCACAGAGTCAAGGTGAAGCACTCTTAATTGGGTCAAGTTCTTAAGTAAAAGTTCAAAATTGTAAGGCTTAAGTCTAAGCCTATACGATTTATCAGTCGATATACTAAGAACTTGTAATTTAGAAAGGTGAGAGATTTCTGCTGGGATTACACCTGTAAAACTTTAATATGACAAGTCAAGATGTGCCAAGCTAGATAACTCACCGAATTTAGCTGAAATGAGTGACCCGGAAAAATCATTATAAGACAATTCCAGCTGTTTGAGACTGGAGAGCTGAAACAGGCTACTGTTGGTATGAAATTTGCCTTGAAGTCCGCTGCAACGGAGGTCAAGCTCAATTACTTGTCCCGTCGTCTCGTCACAATGAATTCCATTCCATGAGCAACAATCTGTGCTCTTGTTCCATGAAAGAGTTGTATCCTCATAACAGGAACCTGATGAAGCATTAGGATTAATGGTAAACGTTTGCTTGAATTGTAGAAGGGCTAGAGCTTGATGTTTGGGGCACAAATGACGTAAGGATGAGGAGAAAGCAAGTTCCAAGAAGATCACCTAGTCACTGTGTAGAATTATTACTGAAATGAAATGGGCTAATACGGAGTGAAATGAATAGTGAGGAATCATATAGCTTACCCAGACTAGCTTACGGTTGAAGCTTAGTTGATCGCAATTTCGAAGAAGAAAAAGAAGTAGATTTTGAAAACAGTAAACCTTGATAGGATAAAGACTATTAAAATCTACAGTTGGTTTCATAATAGTAAAAATCGGATATCCTTTAGGACGTGCCCATGGCATAGGGTGTAGACGTTGAATTCTTGAAAAGTCTTATGCTTTGTGCATTTTTTTTAGATTTAGAATTTTTGTTTTAAATAAAAAATTCATAAAAATAAATTTTAATGGAAAAAATAATTAAATTGCTTGAGTGACTCTCTAAGTAAAATAGTTATAGTTGAGTGATTTTGAAGTAAAAGATAAAGTTAAGTGACATAAAAGTCCTTAGTTGAGTGTCACTTTGGATTATAATCAATTTTGCTTTTTAGAGGGGAGAGAAAGACTCTTGCGAAGACTTTCAAGTACCCTACAATTGGAAAAAAAAAAAAAGAAACAATCAATTTTCCACTACAGCCATGAAAAAAAATAAAACTCCAGACATGACCGATTGTTCATATATTTAATACCACTGATTCATTAAGTTCAACTAGACAAATATTTTGAACCTTAAATCAAGAAAAGAAATATCTACTATGGAGTAATCAATTCCAAGAAGGGCCACTTAGTCACTTTCAGTCAAATTTTAAGTTGTCAATTACTAAAAAATATATTTGGACTACTAAAATCTATGATTTATCTTAAAAACATTAAAAGCAGGATATTGTTTAGAACGTGTTCAAGGTACATGGTGTTAATTACTCAAATTCCATTCAACTTCAAATGATATATATCAACTTGATAATTTTTTCCTTTAACGATATCACGTTGCTTTGCCGCATACTGTTCACTTTACCTTAACTCTGTAGATATTTACTCGGTGATTATAATAGAAAGTTTGTTGTAATTGGATTTCAAATGACTTGATAGTATGAAGTGAAGTAATGGCAAAAAAAAACTTGGGTTTTATGCTACTTTTCATTGAAGATAAAACACGTCGTTATAGTCCTCAAAGTTTAGTGATGGAAGTGAGAAACTGTACGTTTTGTTAGGAAATTGATTGAATGATCTGAGGATATTTCCAGTTTCTGTTTATCAGTCGAATATGCCATTGGATAATTAAGTTGAATTTATTTCTACATACTGTATACAAATGAAAACAAACTTTGATCGAGTCAGAAAGGAAGAAAATTCATGACTTATAAAGCTCCTGTTATGCGCGGGGTCCTGGTATAGACTGGACTAGAAGGGTCTATTGTACGTAGGCTCATCTTATATTTTGCAACGGGCTGTTTTCCGAGGCTTGAATCCTGATTTCCTAGTCGCATGACAACAACTTATTAACCAGGTTCTCCAAGGCTCCCTTTCTTAAATTCTGGGAGAAAAGTGAAGAGTCTATAAGATCATTAGATAGACAGAGAAAAGTGAAGAGTCTATAATATACAACATTATGTATATTATGGACAATTCAATAACCAGACCACAACCGAAACCCATGAGAACCGCTTGCCAACTTATCAAATCTCCTTCTTCTTCTTCTTCATCATCTAACTCAACTGGGGTTGTCGCTTGCGGTACCCCATCATCGCCACCACAATCTTTTGAGAGTGGCAATCCACGTAACCCATAATTCCCTTGGTATGAACTGTAATCGAACGCATCAAATTGTTTTCCTTTGGGAATGCATCCGACCAGATGATCGTGAGAGAGATTTAAGACTGCAAGAAATGTGAGAGATGCAAGCTGCTGTGGAATTTCACCGCCTATTTTGTTGGATGAGAGATCCAACGATTCAAGTACAAATAATTGGTGGAATGACGCTGGTATATGACCTTCCAAGCCATTTCGGGCTCACCCTCGAAACCGTGGGCTATAGCACACCGATTTGGCCCAAAAATTCCCCGTTCGCGCCGTTTTGCCCGTTTGTCCACCCAAATGGCCACAAAAAATTAAACAGACCACACTGGGACGATCCCCAACCTCCCTGGCATGCCCCGGTCGATTTTTTGCCCACAGCACGTCCGGATCCCGGGCCCACCCCCAACACCGTGGGCTATGACACACCGATTTCCCCCAAAAATTCTCCGTTCTCGCCGTTCGACCGTTTGTCCACCCAAATGGCCACGAAAAATTAAACGAACCACACTGGGACGATCCCCAACCCCCTGGCACTCCTCGGTTGATTTTTGGCACACAACACTCCCGAACCCCAGGCCCACCCCCAAAACCGTGGGCTATAGCACACCGATTTGGCCCGAAAATGCCCCGTTCGCGCCGTTTCACCCATTTTTCTACCCAAATGGCCATGAAAAATTAAACGGACCACACTGGAATGATCCCCAACCTCCCTGGCATGCCCCGGTCGATTTTCGACCCACAGCACGCCCGGACCCCGAGCCCACTCTCGAAACCGGGGGCTATAGCACATCGATTTGGCCCGAAAATGCTCCGTTCGCGCTGTTTCGCTCGTTTGTCCACCCAAATGGCCACGAAAAATTAAACGGACACACTGGAATAATCACCAACCTTCCTAGCATGCCCCGATCAATTTTTAGCCTACAGAAAGCCCGGACCCCTGGCCCACCCCCAAAATCATGGGCTATAGCACACCGATTTGGCCCGAAAACACCCCGTTCGCGCTGTTTTGCCCGTTTGTCCACCCAAATAACCACGAAAAATCAAACGGACCACACTGGGACGATCCCAACCCCCTTGGCACGCCCCGGTCAATTTTCGGCCCACAGCATGCCCGGACCCCCGGCGCACCCCTGAAAACATGGGCTATAGCACACCAATTTGGCCTGAAAATACCCCGTTCGTGCCGTTTCGCTCCTTTGTCTACCCAAATGGCCACGAAAAATTAAACGGACCACACTGGGACGATCACCAACCTCCCTGGCACTCTCAGGTCGATTTTTGGCCCACAGCACACCCGAACCCCGGGCCCACCCACCAAAAAATGTGGGTTATAGCACATCGATTTTGCCCGAAAATGCTCCGTTCGCGTTGTTTCACCCGTTTGTCCACCCAAATGGCCATGAAAAATGAAACGGACCACACTGGGACTATCCCCAATCTCGCTAGCATGCCCCGATCGATTTTTGGCCCCCAGCACGCCCAGCCACCGGGCCCACCCCCGAAACCGTGGGCTATAGCACACCGATTTCGCCCGAAAGTGCTCTATTTGCACCGTTTCGCCCGTTTGTCCACCCAAATAGCGATGGAAAATTAAACGAACCACACTGGGACGATCCCCAACCTCCCTGGCACGCCCCGGTCGATTTTCGACCCACAGCACGTCCGGACCCTGGGCCCACCCCCGAAACTGTGGGCTATAAGACACAAATTTGGCCTGAAAATGCCCCGTTCGCGCCGTTTCGCCTGTTTGTCCACCCAAATGGACACGAAAAATTAAACGGACCACACTAGGACGATCCCCGAACTCCCTGACACGTCCCAGTTGATTTTTGGCCACAGCACACCCGGGCCCACCCCCAAAACCGTGGGCTATAAAAAACTAATTTGGCCCAAAAATGCCCCATTCACACCGTTTCGCACGTTTGTCCACCCAAATGGCCACGAAAAATTAAACGGACCACACTGGGACGATCTCCAACCTCTCTGGCACGACCCAGTCGATTTTTGGCCCATAGCACACCCGGACCCTGGGTCCACACCAAAAACCGTGGGCTATAGCACACCGATTTGGCCCGAAAATGCCCCGTTCGCGCCGTTTCGTCCGTTTGTCCACCCAAATGGCCATGAAAAATTAAACGGACCACACTGGGACGATCCCGACCTCCCTGGCATGCCCTGATCGATTTTCGGCCCGCAGCACGCCTGGACCTCGGGCCTTCCCCTAAAACCGTGGGCTATAGCACCCCGATTTGGCCCGAAAATGCCCTATTTTTGCCGTTTCGCCTGTTTGTCCACCTAAATGGCCATGAAAAATTTAATGGACCACACTGGGATGATCCCCAACCTCCCGGGCATGCCTCGATTGATTTTCAGCCCATAGCACGCCTGGACCCTGGGTCCACCCCTAAAATCGTGGGCTATAGCACACCGGTTTGGCCCAAAAATGCTCCGTTCACGCCGTTTCGCCCGTTTGTTCACCTAAATAGCCACGAAAAATTAAACGGACCACACTGGGATGATCCCCAACCTCCCTAGCACGCCCCGATTAATTTTTGGCCCACAGCACGCCCAAACCCTGGGCCCACCCCCAAAATCATGGGCTATAGCACATCGACTTGGCCCAAAAATGCCCCATTCGCGCTGTTTTGCCTGTTTGTCCACCCAAACGGCCACGAAAAATTAAACGGACCACACTAGGCCGATCCCCAACCTCCCTGGCATGCCCCGATCGATTTTCAGCACATAACAGGCCCGGACCCCGAGCCCGCCCCCGAAATCGTGGGCTATAGCACACTGATTTAGCCCGAAAATGCTCTGTTCGCACCGTTTCACCCATTTGACCACCTAAGTGGCCACGAAAAATAAAACGGACCACACTGGGATGATCCCCAACCTACCTGGCATGCCCCGATTGTTTTTTGGCCAACAGCACGCCCGAACCCCGGGTCCACCTCTGAAACCGTGGGCTATAGCACACCAATTTTGATAGAAAATTCCCCGTTCGCGTCTTTTTGCCCGTTTTCCCACCCAAATGGCCATGAAAATTTAAATGAACCACACAGGGATGATCCCCAACCTCACTGACACGCCCCGGTCGATTTTTGGCCAACAGCATGCCCGGACCCTGGACCCACCCCAAAAATCATGGGCTATAGTACACCAATTTGGCCCAAAAATGCCCCATTCACGCTGTTTTGCCCGTTTGTCCTCCCAAATGGCCATGAAAATTTAAACGGACCACCCTGGAACAATCCCCAACCTCCCTAGCACGCCCCGGTCGATTTTTTGGCCCGCAGCATTCCCGGACCCCGGGCCCACACCCAAAACCATGGGCTATAGCACCCTATTTGACCCAAAAATACCTCGTTCATGCTGTTTCACCCGTTTGTCAACCCCAATGGCCACATAAAATTAAACTGACCATACTGGGATGATCCCCAACCTCCCTGGCATGCTCCGATCGATTTTTGGCACACAGCACGCCCGGAACCTGGGTCCACCCCCGAAACCATAGGCTATAGCACACCGATTTGGTGCGAAAATGCTCCGTTCACACTATTTTTCCTGTTTGTCCACCCAAATAGCCACAAAAAATTAAACGGATCACACTGAACGATTCCCAACCTCCCTGGCATGCCCTTGTCAATTTTTGGCCCACAGCACACTCGAAACCCAGGCCCACCCTCAAAACCGTGGGTTATAGCACACCGACTTGGCTCGAGAATGCCGCGTTCGAGCTGTTTCGCCCGTTTGTCCACCAAAATGGCTACAAAAAATGGACCACATTGGGATGATCCCTAACCTCCCTGGCACGCCCCGGTCGATTTTCGGCCCACAGCACGCCCGGACCCCAGGCCCACCCCCAAAACCGTGGGCTATAACACACCGATTTATCCCGAAAATGCTCCGTTCGTGCCGTTTTGCACTTTTGTCAACCCAAATAGCCACGAAAAATAAAACGGACCACACTGGGATGATCCCCAACCTCCCTGGCATGCTCTGATTAATTTTTGGCCCACAACATGCCCGAATCCTGGGCCCACCCTAAAAATCATGGGCTATAGCACATCAATTTGGCCCGAAAATGCTCCGTTCACACTGTTTTGCCCGTTTGTGCACCCAAATGGCCACAAAAAATTAAACGTACCACACTAGGATTATCCCCAACCTCCCTGGCATGTCCGGTCAATTTTTGATCCACACTGGGATGATCTCCAACCTCCCTGGCACGCTTCGATCAATTTTTGGCCCGCGCACGCCCGTACCCCAGGCCCACCCCCGAAACTATGGGCTATAGCACATCGATTTGGCCCGAAAATGCCCCGTTCGGCAGTTTCATCCGTTTGTCCACTCAAATGGCTATGAAAAATTAAACGGACCACGCTAGAACGATTCTGACCTGGCATGCCCCGGTCGATTTTTGGTTGACAGCACGCCCGGACCCCATGCCCACCCCCGAAACCGTGGGCTATAGCACACCGATTTGGCCCGAAAATGCTCTGTTTGCGCCGTTTTTCCCGTTTATCCTCCCAAATGGCCACGAAAAATTAAACCGACCACATTGGGACGATCCCCAACCTCCCTGGCATACCTCGGTCGATTTTTGGCCCGCAGAACGCCCGGAACCCGAGCCCATCCCCGAAGTCGTGGGCTATAGGAGACCGATTTTGCCCGAAAATGCTCCGTTCGTGCCGTTTCGCCCTTTTGTCCAACCAATTGGCCATGAAAAATTGAACGGACCACACTAAGACGATCCCCAACCTCCCTGGAACTCTCCAGTTGATTTTTGTCCCACAACATTCCCGGACCCCAGGTGCACCCCCAAAATCGGGGGCTATAGCACTACGATTTGGCCCGAAAATTCCCCGCTCGCGCCGTTTTGCCCGTTTGTCCACCTAAATGGCCACAAAAAATTAAACGGACCACACTGAGACGATCCCAACCTCCCTGGCACGCCCCGGTCAACTTTCAGCCCACAACACGCCCGGACCCCAAGCCCAACCCAAAAACCATGGGTAATAACATACCGATTTGGTCTTAAAATTCCCCATTTGTGTCGTTTCGTCCGTTTGTCCCCTGAAATGACCACAAAAAATTAAACAGACCATACTGGGATGATTCCCAACCTCCCTGACATACCCTGGTTGATTTTTGACCCACAGCACGCCCGAACCCCGGGCCCACCCCAAAAACCGTGGACTATAGCACACCGATTTAGCCCAAAAATGCAACGTTCCTGCCGTTTCGCCCGTTTATCCTTTTAAATAGCCACAAAAAATTAAACTGACTACACTAGGATGATCCCTAACCTCCCTGGCACGCCCCGGTCGATATTCGGACAACAGAACGCCTGGACCCCGGGACTACCCCCGAAACCGTGGGCTATCGCACACTGATTTGGCCCAAAAATTCCCTGCTCGCACCGTTTCGCTCGATTGTCCACCCAAATGGCCACGAAAAATTAAACGGACCACACTAGGACCATCCCCAACCTCTCTGGCATGCCCCGATCAATTTTTGGCCTACAGCACACCAGGACCCCGGGACCACACCCAAAACCGTGGGCGAAGAACACCGATTTGGCCCAAAAATGCCCCATTCGCGCCGTTTTGCCATTTTGTCCACCCAAATGGCCACGAAAAATTAAACGAACCATACTGGGACGATCCACAATCTCCCAGACACACCCCGACCAATATTTGGCCCACAACACGCCTGTACCCCGGACCCACCCCCAAAACCGTGGGCTATAGCACACTAATTTAGTCGAAAAATGTCCCGTTCGCACCGTTTCACCCGTTTGTCCCCCCAAATGGCCTCGAAAAATTAAACGGACCACACTGGGACGATCCCCAACCTCCCTAGCACGCCCTGGTCAATTTTTGCCACGCAGCATGCCCGAACCCCGAACCCTTCCCCAAAACCGTGGGCTATAGCACATCGATTTGTCCCGAAAAATGCCCGTTCACGCCATTTCCCCCGTTTGTCCACCACAAAAAATAAACGGACCACACTGAGACAATCTCGAAACTCCCTGGCATGCCTCAATCAATTTTTGGCCCACAACACAGCTAGAACGCGGGCCCACCTCAAAATCGTGTGCTATAGCACTCCGATTTAGCTCGAAAATGCCCCTTTCGTGCCGTTTAGCCTGTTTGTCCACCCAAATAGCCACAAAAAATTAAACGGACTATACTGGGATGATCCCCAACCTCCCTGGTATGCCCCGGTCGATTTTTGGGCCACAACACCCCCGGACCCCGGGCCCACCCCCAAAACTGTGGGCTATAGCATAACGATTTGGCTCGAAAATGCCCCGTTTGTGCCGTTTCGCTCGTTTGTCCAACCAAATGGTCACAAAAAATTAAACAGACCACACTAGGACGATCCCCAACCTCCCTGGCAAGCCCTCGTCGATTTTTGGCCCACAACACGCCCGAACCCCGGGCCCACCTCCAAAACCGTGGGCTATAGCACACCGATTTGTCCTGAAAATGCTCCATTTGCGCCGTTTCGCCCGTTTGTCCACCCAAATGACTAAAAAAAATTAAACGGACCACACTGGGATGATCTCCAAATTCCCTGGCATGCCCTGGTTTATTTTCTGCCCACAGCACGCCTGGACACCGATCCCACCCCCAAAACCGTGGGATATATAGCACACCGATTTGGCCCGAAAATACCCCAGGCCCACCCCTAAAATCGTGGGCTATAGCACACCGATTTAGCCCGAAAACGCCCCGTTTCGCCCGTTTGACCACCTAAATGGCCATAAAAAATAAAACGAAACATATTGGGACGATCCCCAACCTACTTGGCATGCCCCGATTGATTTTTGGCCCACAACACGCCCGGACCCCGGGCCCACAACCGAAACCGCGGGCAATAGCACACCGATTTGGCCCGAAAATGCCCCGTTCGCACCGTTTTGACCATTTGTCCACCCAAAATTAAACGAACCACACTGGGATAATTTCCAACTTCCCTGACATTCCCCGGTCGATTTTTGGCCCACAGCACGGCCGGACCCCAGGCCCACCCCCAAAACCGTGGGCTATAGCACACCGATTTAGCCCGATAACGCCACGTTCGTGCCGTTTTGCCCGTTTGTCCACACAAATGGCCATGAAAAATTAAATGGACCACACTAGGACGATCCCCACAACCCTGACACTCCTAGGTCAATTTTTGGCCCACAACACACCCGAATCCTGAGCCCACCCTAAAAACCGTGGGCTATAACATATCGATTTGGCCCGAAAATGCCCCGTTCGCATCGTTTCGCCCGTTTGTCCACTCAAATGGCCACAAAAAATTAAACGGACCACACTGGAACAATCCCCAACCTCCCTGGCCCGCCTCGGTATATTTTTAGCCCACAGCACGCCCGGACTTCGGGCCCACCCCCAAAATTGTGGGCTATAGCACACCAATTTGACCCTAAAACGCCCCGCTCGCGCCGTTTCGCCCTTTTGTCCACCCAAATGGCCACAAAAAATTAAACGGGCCACACTGGGATGATCCCCAACCTCCCTGGCACGTCCCGGTGGATATTTGCCCCACAGCACGCCCGGACCCTGGGCTCACCCTCAAAATCGAGGGCTATAGCGTACCGATTTGGCCCAAAAATGTCGCGTTCGTGCCGTTTTGCCCTTTTATCCACCCAAATGGCTACAAAAAATTAAATGGACCACACAAGGATGATCCCCAACGTCCTTGGCACGCTCCGGTTGATTTTCGGCCCACAACACGCCCAGATCCCAGGCCCACCCTTGAAAACGTAGGCTATAGCACATCAATTTGGCCCAAAAATACCCCGTTCGTGTTGTTTCGCCCGTTTGTCCACCCAAATGACCACGAAAAATTAAACGGACCAAAATGGGACGATCCCCAACCTCTTTGGCACTCTTCGATCGATTTTCAGCCCAAAGCATGCCCGGACCCCTGGTGCACCCCCAAAACCGTGGGCTATAGCACACAGATTTGGCCCAAAAATGCCCCGCTCGTGCCTTTACGCCCGTTTGTCCACCCAAATGGCCACGAAAAATTAAACGGACCATACTGGGACGATCCTCAACCCTCCTGGCATGCCCCGATCAATTTTCGACCCACAGTACGCCCGGACCCCGGGCTCACCCCCGAAACCGTAGGCTATAGCATACCGATTTGGCCCGAAAATGCCCCGTTCGTGCCGTTTCGCCCGTTTGTCCACTGAAATAGCCACGAAAAATTAAACGGACCATACTGAGACGATCCCCAACCTCCCTGACACGCCCCGATCGATTTTTGGCCCACAGCACGCCCGGTCTCCGGGCCCACCCATGAAACCGTGGGTTATAGCACACCAATTTGGCACGAAAATGCCCCGTTCGTGCCGTTTCGCGTGTTTGTCTACCCAAATGGCCACGGAAAATTAAACGGACCACACTGGGATGATTTTCAACTTCCCTGCCATGACCCGGTCAATTTTTGACCCACAGCACGCCCGCACCTCAGGCCTACCCCCGAAAACGAGGGCTAAAGCGCATCGATTTGTCCTGAAAATGCCTCGTTCGCGCCATTTCGCCTGTTTGTCCACCTAAATTGCCACAAAAAATTAAACGGACCACACTGGGATAATCTCCAACCTCGCTGGCACGCCCCGATCAATTTTCGGACCAGAGAACGCCCGAACTCCGGGTACACCCACAAAATCATGGCCTATAGCACACCGATTTGGCCCAAAAATGCCTGTTTCACCCGTTTGTTGACCGAATTGGCGACAAAAAATTCAACGGACCACACTGGGATGATCCCCAACCTCCCTTGCATGCCCCGGTCGATTTTTGGCCCACAGCACGTCCGGACCCCGTGCCCACCCCCTAAACTGTAGGCTATAGCACACCAATTTAACCCAAAAATACCTCGTTCTTGCCATTTCGCCCGTTTGTCCAGCCAAATGGCCACGAAAAATTAAAAAAACCACACTGAAATGATCCCTAACCTCCCTGGCACATCCCAGTCGATTTTTCGCCCATAGCACGCCCAAACCCCGGGCCTACCCCTAAAATTGTGGTCTATAGCACACCGAATTGGCTCGAAAATGCCCAGTTAGCACCGTTTTGCCCGTTTGTCCTCCCAAATTGCCACGAAAAATTAAACGGACCGCACTGGGATGATCCCCAACCTCCCAGGCACACCCCGGTCGATTTTTCGCCCATAGCATGCACGGACCCCGGGCTCACCCCAGAAACCGTGGGCTATAGCAAAATGATTTGGTCGGAAAATGCTCCGTTCGCGCCGTTTTGCCCGTTTGTCCACCTAAATAGCCATAAAAAATTAAACAGTCCACATTGGGATGATTCCCAACCTCCCTGGCACGCCCCGATTGATTTTCGGTCCACAGCACGCCCAGACCCCGGAGCCACCCCTTAGAACATGGGCTATAACACACCGATTTGGCTAAAAAATGCTCCGTTCGTGCCGTTTTACTCATTCGTCCACCCAAATGGCCATGAAAAATTAAACAGACCTCACTGGGACGATTCCTAACCTCCCCGGCATGACCCAGTCGATTTTTGGCCGACAGTACGCCCGGACCACAGGTCCATGCCCAAAATAGTGGGCAATAGTACACTGATTTGGCCCGAAAATGCCCCGTTCACACCGTTTCGCCCGTTTGTCCACCCAAATGGCCACAAAAAATTAAACGGATCATACAGGGATATTTCCAAACATCCCTGGAACGCCCCGATCGATTTTCGGCCCACAGCACGCCCGGACCCCGAGCCCACCCCCAAAACCGTGGGCTATTGCACACCGATTTGGCCCAAAATTATTTCGTTCGCGCCGTTTCGCTAGTTTGTCCACACAAATGGCCACAAAAAACTAAACGGACCACGCTGGGACAATCCCTAAACTCCTTGGCATACCCTGATCGATTTTCGTCCCATAGCACTCCTGGACCCAGGCCCACACCCAAAACCGTGGGCTATAGCACACCGATTTGGCCTAAAAATACCTCGTTCGTGCCGTTTTGCCTGTTTGTCCACCCAAATGGCCACGAAAAATTAAACGGACCACACTGGGACGATCCCCAACCTCCCTGGCATGCTCCGATCAATTTTTGGTCCACAACACGCCCAGATCCCGAGGCCACCCCCAAAACCGTGGGCTATAACACACCGATTTGGCTCAAAAATGCCCTGTTCATGCCGTTTTACTCGTTTGTCCACCCAAATGGCCACGAAAAATTAAACAAACATCACTGGGATGATCCCCAACCTCCCTGGCATGCCTCGATCGATTTTTGGCCCACACCACGCATGGACCACAGGCCCACCCCTAAAACAGAGGGAAATAGCACACCGATTTAGCCCGAAAATGCCCCATTCGCGCCGTTTCACCAGTTTGTCCACCCAAATGGCCACGGAAAATTACACGGACTATACTGGGACATTTCCCAACCTCCCTGGCATGCCCCGATCGATTTTCAGCCCGCAGCACGCCCAAACCCCGAGCCCACCCTAAAAATCGTGGGCTATTGCACACCGATTTGGCCCGAAAATGCCCCATGCGTGCTGTTTCTCTCGTTTTTCCACACAAATGGCCACGAAAAATTAAACGGACCACACTGGGACAATCTCCAACCTCCTTGTCCTGCTCCGATCGATTTTTGGCCCACAGCACTCCTGGACCCTTGGCCCACCCCCGAGATCGTGGGCTATAACACACCGATTTAGCTAGAAAATGACTCGTTCGCGCCGTTTCGCCTATTTGTTTACCCAAATGACCACGAAAAATTAAATGGACCACACTGGGACGATCCCCAACCTCCCAGGCACGTCCCGGTCAATTTTTATCCCACAGCACGCCTTGACCCTGGGCCCACCGTTAAAATCGAGGGCTATAGTACACCGATTTTGGTCCAAAATGCCCCATTCTTGCCGTTTCGCCCATTTTCCACCCAAATGGCCACACAAAATGTAACGGACCACACTGGGACGATCCCCAACCTCTCTGGCACGCCCCGGTAGATTTTTGGCCCACAGCACGCCCGGATCTCGGGCTCACCCCTGAGAGCGTGGGCTATAGCACATCGATTTGCCTCGAAAATGCTCCGTTCGCGCCGTTTCGCCTGTTTGTTCACCCAAATAGCCACGAAAAATTAAACGGACCACACTGGGACGATCCCCAACCTCCGTGGCACGCTCCGATCAATTTTTGACCTACAACATGCTCGAACCCTGGGTCTACCCCCGAGATCATGGGCTATAGCACACCGATTTGGCCCCAAAACGCCCGTTCGCACCTTTTCGCCCGTTTGTCCACCCAAATGGCCACGAAAAATTAAACAGACCACACTGGGATGATCCCCAACCTCCCTGGCACGCCCCAGTTGATTTTTGGCCTACACTACGGTCGGACCCTGGGCCCACCCCGAACCCGTGGGCTATAGTACACCGATTTGGCCCGAAAATGTCCCTTTAGCGCCCTTTTGCCCATTTGTCCTTCCAAATAGCCACGAAAAATTAAACGGACCACATTGGGACGATCCCCAACCTCCCTGGCACTCCCCGATCAATTTTCGAACAACAACACGCTCTTCCCCCAGGCCCACCCCCGAAACCGTGGGCTATGGCACACCGATTTGACCCAAAACCGTTCGCGCTGATTCGCCCATTTTCCCACCCAAATGGCCACAAAAAATTAAATAAATCACATTGGGACGATCCCCAACCTCCCTGGCATGCCCCGATCGATTTTTGGACTACAACACTCCCGGACCCGGGCCCACCCCTGAAACCGTGGGCTATAGCACACCGATTTAGCCCAAAAATGCCCCGTTCGCGCCGTTTGTCCACCCAAATGGCCAAGAAAAATTAAGCGGACCATACTGGGACGATCTCTAAACTCTCTGGCACACCCCGATTAATTTTGGGCCCACAGTACGCTCGAACCCCGGGTCCATCCCCGAATCCGTGGGATATAGCATGCCGATTTGGCTCAAAAATGCCCCGTTTGCGCCGTTTCGTTCGTTTGTCCGCCCAAATGACCACAAAAAATTAAACGAACCACACTGGACAATCCTAAACCTCCCTGGTACGCTCCGGTCGATTTTCAACCCACAACACGCCAGGACCACCTGGCCATCCCCAAAACCGTGGGCTATAGCACGTCGATTTAACTCAAAAATGCCCCGTTCACGCCGTTTCACCTGTTTGTCCACCCAAATGGCCATTAAAAATTAAACGGACCATACTGAGATGATCCCCAACCTCCCTGATATACTCCGATCAATTTTCGGCCCATAGCATACTCGAACCCCAAGCCCACACCCGAAATTGTGGGTTATAGCACACCGATTTGGCCCGAAAAGACCCCTTTCGTATCGTTTCTCTCGTTTGTTCACCCAAATGGCCACGAAAATTTAAACGGACCACACTGGGACGATCCCCAACCTACCTGGCACGGCCTGGTCGAGTTTTAGCCTACAGCACGCCCAGACCCTGGGTCCACCCTCAAAACCGTGGGATATAACACACCGATTTAGCCCGAAAATGCCTCGTTCGCACCGTTTCGCCCGTTTGTCCACCCAAATGGCCACAAAAAATTAAATGGATCACACTGGGATGATCCTCAACCTCCCTGGCACGCCCCGATTTATTTTCGGCCCACAGCACGCCCGAACCCCGGGACCACCCCCGAAATCGTGGGTTATAGCACACCGATTCAGCCCGAAAATGCCCCGTTCGAGCTGTTTTGCCTGTTTGTCCACCCAAATGGCCATGAAAAATAAAACAGACCATACTGGGACAATCCCTAACCTCTCTGGCATGCCCCGATTGATTTTTGACCCACAGAACCCCTGGACCCCGGGCCCACCCTTAAAATCGTGGGCTATAGAACACCGATTAAGTTCGAAAATACCTCGTTCGCGCTGTCTCGCCCGTTTGTCCACCCAAATGGCCACGAAAAATAAAACAGACTATACTGGGATGATCCCCAACCTTCCTGTCACTTCCCAGTTGATTTTTGGCCCACAGCACGCCCGAACCTCGAGCCCACCCCCGAAACCGTGGGCTATAACACACTGATTTGGCCCAAAAATGCTCGTTTGTGCCGTTTCGTCCATTTGTCCACCCAAATGGCCCCGATAAATTAAACGAACCACACTGGGACGATCGCCAACCTCCCTGGCACACTCCGGTCAATTTTTGACCCACAGCACGTCGGGACCCCGGGTCCAACCCCAAAATCGTGGGCTATAGCATACCGATTTGGCCCGAAAATTCCCCGTTTGCGCTGTTACGCCCGTTTGTCCACCCAAATGGCCACTAAATATTAAGCGGACCACACTGGGACGATCCCCAACCTCCCTGGCAAGCCCCGGTCGATCTTTATCCCACAGCAGGACCGGACCCCTGGTCCACCCCAAAAAACGTGGGCTATAGCACACCTATTTGGCCCAAAAATGTCCCGTTCGAGCTGTTTTGCATATTTGTCCACCCAAATGGCCATAAAAAATTAAACGAACCACACTGGGATGATCCCCAACCTCCCTAGCATGCCCCGGTCGATTTTTGGCTCGCAGCACGCCCGAACCCCAGGCCCACCCCCAAAATTGTGGGTTATAGCACACCGATTTGGCCCGAAAATGCCCCGTTCACACTGTTTTGCCCGTTTGTCCATCCAAATGGCCAAAAAAAATTAAACGGACCACACTAAGATGATCCCCAATATCCCTGGCATGCCCCGGTTAATTTTTGGCCTACAGCTAGCCTGGACCCCAGGCCCACCCCCGAAACCATGGACTATAACACACCGTTTTGGCCCGAAAATGCCCAATTCGCGTCGTTTCGCCTGTTTGTCCACCCAAATAGCCACGAAAAATTAAACGAACCACACTGGAACGATCCCCAACCTCCTTGGCACGACCCAATCGATTTTCGGCCTACAGCATGCCCGGACCCGGGGCCACCCTCAAAACCGTGTGCTATACCATACCAATTTGGCCCGAAAATATCCCGTTCACGCCGTTTAGCCAGTTTGTCCACCCAAATAGCCACAAAAAATTAAATGGACCACACTGGGAAGATCCCCTACCTCCCTGGCACTCCGCGGTCGATTTTTGACCCACAGCATACCCGAACCCCTGTCCCACCTCGCAAACCGTGGGATATAGCACATCGATTTGGCTCGAAAATGCGTCGTTTGCGCCGTTTAGCTTGTTTGTCCACCTAAATGGCCACGAAAAATTTAAAGGACCATACTGGAACGATCCCCAACCTCCCTGACATGCCCCGGTTGATTTTTGGCCCACAGTACGCTTGGAACCTTGGCCTACCCTAAAACCATGGGCTATAGCACACTGATTTCACCCGAAAATGCCCCGTTTGTGTCGTTTCACTCGTTTGTCCACACAAATGGCCATAAAAATTAAATGGACCACACTGGGAAAATCTCCAACCTCCTTGGCCTGCCTCGATCGATTTTCGGCCCACAAAACTCCTGGACCCTAGGCCCACCCCCGAGACCGTGCACTATAACACATCGATTTGGCCTGAAAATGACTCGTTCGTGCCGTTTTGCCCCTTTGTCCCCCCAAATGGCCATGAAAAAATATACGGACCACACTGGGACGATCCCCAATCGCCCTGGCACGCCCCGGTAAATGCCCCGTTCTCACTGTTTTGCCCGTTTGTTCACCCAAATGACCACAAAAAATTAAACGAACCACACTGGGACGATCCCCAACCTTCCTGACACGCCCCGATCGATTTTCGGCCCACAGCACGTCCAGATCTCGAGCCCACTGCCGAAACCGTGGGCTATAGCACATCAATTTTGCTCGAAAAAGCTCCGTTCGCGCTGTTTTGCCCATTTGTCCACCCAAATGGCCACAAAAAATTTAACGGACCACACTAGGATGATCCCCAACCTCTCTGGCACGCCTCGATAGATTTTTGTCCCACAGTATGCCCGGATATCGGGCTCAACCCCCAGAGCTTGGGCTATAGCATATCGATTTAACCCAAAAATGCTTCGGTCGAGGTGTTTCGCCTGTTTGTCCAACCAAATGGCCACGAAAAAATAAACGTACCACACTGGGATGATCCCCAACCTCCCTGGCACGCCCCGGTCGATTTTTGACCCACAACATGCCCAAACCCTGGGCCCACCCCCAAGACCGTGGGCTATAGCATACCAATTTGGCCCCAAAATGCTCGTTCGCGTCGTTTCGCCCATTTGTCCACTCAAATGGCCACGGAAAATTAAACGGACCACACTGGGACGATCCCCAACCTCCCTGGCATGCCCCAGTCAATTTTTGGCCTACAACACGCCCGAACCCTGGGCCCATCCCCAAACCCGTGGGCTATATAGCTCACCGATTTGGCCCAAAAATACCCCGTTCGCGCCCTTTTGCCCATTTGTCCACCCAAACAGCCACGAAAAATAAAATGGACCACACTGGGACGATCCCTAACTTCCTTGGCACGCCTCGGTCAATTTTTGGCCTACAGCACGCCTGGACCCCAGGCCCACCCCCGAAACCGTGGGCTATAGCACTCCAATTTGGCCCGAAAATGCCCCGTTCGCGTCGTTTCGCCCGTTTGTCCACCCAAATGGCCAAGAAAATTAAATGGAACATACTGGGACGATTTCTAACCTCCCTGGTATGCCCCGATCTATTTTTGGCCCACAGCACACTCAGACCCCGAGCCCACCCCCAAAACCGTAGGCTATAGGACACCGTTTTAGCTCCAAAATGTCCCGTTTGCACCGTTTCGCCCGTTTGACCACCCAAATGGCCACGAAAAATCAAACTGACCACACTGGGATGATCCCCAACCTCTCTGGCACGCCCCAGTCGATTTTCATCCCACAATACGCCCGGACCCTAGGCCCACCCCCAAAACCGTGGGCTATAGCACATTGATTTGACCCAAAAATGTCTCGTTCGCGCCGTTTTGCCTGTTTGTCCACCTAAATAGCCACGAAAAATTAAATGGACCACACTAGGACGATCCCCAACCTCCTTGGCACGCCCCATTCGATTTTTGGCCCACAGCACGCCCGGACCCCGGGCCCACCCCCGAAATCGTGGGCTATAGCACACCGATTTCGCCCGAAAATGCCCCGCTCATGCCGTTTTGCCTGTTTGTCCACTCAAATGGCTACGAATAATTAAACGTACCACACTGAGACGATCCCCAACCTCCCTGGCACGCCCCAATCAATTTTCGGCCCACAGCATGCCCGAACCTCTGGCCCACCACCGAAACCTCGGGCTATTGCATACCGATTTGGCCCGAAAATACCCCGCTCACTCCGTTTTGCCCGTTTGTCCACCCAAATGGCCACGAAAAATTAAACGACCCACACTGGGACGATCCCCAACCTCCCTAACACGCCCCGATCAATTTTCGGCCCACAGCACGCTCGGACCCCGGGCCACCCCCGAAACCATGGGCTATAGCACACCAATTTGGCCCAAAAATGCCCCGTTCATGCCGTTTCGCCCATTTGTCCACCGAAATGGCCACGAAAAATTAAACGGACCACACTGGGATGATCCCCAACCTCCCTGGCACGCCCGGTCAATTTTCAGCCCACAACACGTCCGGACCCTGGGTCCACCCCCGAAACCGTGGGCTATAGTACATCGATTTGGCCCGAAAATGCCCAGTTCGCGCCGTTTCACCCGTTTGTCTACCCAAATGGCCATGAAAAATTAAACGGACCACACTGGGATGATCCCCAACTTCTCTGGCATGCCCTGTTCGATTTTCAGCCCACAGCACACCCGAACCTCAAGCCCACCCCCAAAACCGTGGGTTATAGCACACTGATTTGACCCGAAAATGCCCCGTTAGCGCCGTTTTGCCGTTTGTCCACCTAAATGGCCACGAAAAATTAAACGGACCACACTGGGATGATCCTCAACCTCCTTGGCACGCCTGTTCAACGTACGGAGTCCAACGAGATCTCCAATAATGCTTGGAATATGACCTTCAAATCTATTTCTTGAGAGATTGATAATTATGTTTGTGGTCAAAGCTCGAGGAAGTTCAAGATCCAGTCCCTTTGTTGTAACTATCAAAGTATTCCTGTAATAAGCAGAATAATCATCTGTTATATACTCTCGGGTTCCACTGTTCTCACAACAGATTTTCATGGCTTGAAAATTTTCGAAAAAGCTCACTAGTAAATCTTCACTAAATCCATTGGATGAGAGATCTATTACTCGAATTTGAGCAAACAAGTTGTCTGTCCTTGAATCACTTATAAGGCCATGCAATTTGTTTGATCTCAAGCTTAAAATCTACAATTCAGGAAGGCCTCCCAACCAACTTGGAAATGTGTCATTCAACTCATTGTTGCCTAAATCAAGGAGTTATCTGCAATTGATCAACGATGGCGGAACTTTCCCCTTCAGCTTATTCCCGTACAAGTTAATGATGCTGTAATGGTTTTCAGTATTAAAAGTTGTATTAATCGTCCCACTAAAACAATTATTGCTTAAATCCAATACGAAAACTGTGCTCATCTTACCCAAACAATGTGGGATTGTTCCGTTCAAATGATTACTTCCCAAATCTAGCAGGAGAAGTCTTTGCAGATTGCAGACGATTGAAGGAATCTGTCCGCTAAAATTATTCGGGGAAAGAACAAGAGCTTGTAGGTACTGGTGGTCTAGGAGTGACTTTGGAATAGGACCTTGCAGCTGATTTTGTCTTAAAAAAACTAAAATCAATGCTTTGGACTTGAACTCCTGAATTTTGCCACTGAAAGAGTTATTTTTCAAGTCTAATTGCATTAGTGATGGGAGGGAGAATATCCAGGAAGGTATAGTCCCATTCAAGTAGTTCGATGACAAGATGAGTGTACCTAGATTTTGGAGTCCACTTACGTTGGATGGAATTGGACCAGTTAGGGAATTGTCTGATAAAGAAAGGTATTCCAAATTGTGGAAAACTCTTTCAGGCAATACCCCACGTAACTGTGTGTCTTGAAGCCGTAGAGTTGTTAAATAAGAAGAGATATATGGCCAAAGTTGCTACGACATATTCCAACTTCACAAGGGTCCTATTACCCACTCAATTGTAGCTTTTTTTTCTCATCCTTTTGTGCTGACGTGACACCTTTATTACATAAAATGGAGCCCACGTCAAAGGTGACACGTCAACTAGAAAGGATGACAAAAATACGTTAAAATTTAGTTCGAGGGGTAATAGGACCCCCGAGAAGTTGAAATACGTCTTAACAAATTTAGTCATAGTTGAGGAAGGTACTAGATGCTTTACTCGAATATAATCTACTATCTTTCATAAGCTATAAGGATAAACATTAAATAAAATATATTAAAATTTTATTAAATGAAAATAAGTTCTTTTGTGAAGGTACATTAATTATAGGGACAAAAGGGTGGTTACTAGCTTTGGACCATACAATACACACATATATTCATTAGTCATATATATAGTCTGTAATTTCTACAATTCTATATTATCTCTTTTTTCCTAGTAGTAAATAAAAGTAAGAATAATCTTCAAATATGAAAACATCCCATGATATTGTATAAGAGTTTATTGCAGAATATATTTGTTGAGAAAGACATATGTTTCTATTTTGTGTGTGTCTCTTTGATGCCAACAAAAATATACAAGACAAAATGCCACTAATTTCAGTGCAATAAAAGATGCCATTACTATGCAATAAAATTATTGAGTTGCATATACAACATGTTTAATTCATATCACTACCAGAAAATCGCTAATTTATGATGAATTTTTCAATTGTTTCATCGAAAAATTGGGGGAAAATGCTCTATTTCCACCTTGAACTATACGCGAAAAGGCTGAGACACACCAGAACTTTAGAAGGGTCCTATTACCCACCTGGATTAATCCAAAACATATTTTTGACAACCTTAGTGCTTACGTGGTGTGCCTACGTGGACCCTTCAGTGTGTTATGCCACGTAGGCACTAAGGTTGTCAAAAATACATTTTTAATTAGTCCAGAGGGTAATAGGACCCTCCTAAAGTTCTGGTGTATCTCAGTGTTTTCGCGTATAGTTCAAGGTGGAAATAGAACATTTTCTCTAAATTTGGCTTGTCGGTAATGTTTCGACAACTTTCTATCCAAGATTCCTTACCGACGAACCAGATGAGATGTTTGTCAAAAATTAGCGATTTTTTAATTATGTAAAAGATGCCATTACTATGCCATAAATTTATTGAGTCGTATATACAAGATGTTTAATTCATTATCACTATCAGAAAATTGCTAATTTATGATGAAATTTTTAACTGTTTCATCGAAAATTTGGCTTGTCGGTAATGTTTCGACAACTTTCCATCCAAGATTCCTTACCTACAAGCCAGAATTCCAGATAAGATGTTTGTCAAAAATTAGCGACTTTTTGATTGTGTATATGAGAGATATTCAGTTTACATCTCTATCAGAAAATCGCTAATTTTCGGCAGATATTTCATCGAAATTTGGCTCATCGGTATCGTTTGATGACTTATTCCAACAAAATTTCTTTCTAACGAGCCAAAGTTTGACTGTACATCTATCAAAAATTAGCGATTTTCTCATAGGGCATGCAAGATGCTATTGGCGTGTCGGTAATGTTTCGACAACTTTCCATCCAAAGATTCCTTACCTACTAGACAGATGAGACGTCTGTAAAAAATTAGCGATTTTTTTATTGTGTATATGAAAGATGTTCAATTCACATCTCTATCAGAAAATCGCTAATTTCCGACAAGTGCTTCATCGAAATTTGGCTCAGCGGTGACGTTTTGATGACTTCTTCCAACAAAATTTCTTACGGACGAGCCAAATTTTGACAGTACATCTGTCAAAAATTAGCGATTTTCTAATAGAACTGTTATCAATCCTTTGATAGTGGCAATCCACGTAACCCATCATTCTCTTGGTATGAACTGTTATCAAATGTATCAAATTGTTTTCCTTTGGGAATGCATCCAACAAGATGATTATGAGCGAGATTTAAGACTGAAAGAAATGTGAGGGATACAAGTTGTGGTGGAATTTCACCGCCTATTTTGTTGGATGAGAGATCCAATGATTCAAGTACAGATAAATGTTGCAATGATGCGGGTATAACACCTTCCAAGACATTATGAGATAGGTTCAGTGCACGGAGTCCAACAAGATCTCCAATAACTCTTGGAATATGACCTTCAAATCTATTCCATGAGAGATTGATAATTATGTATGTGGACGAAACTCGAGGAAGTTCAAGATCCAGACCCTTTGCTGTCACTATCAAAGAAAATGGGTCAACGGCAGTATTTGTATGTGCAACATACTCTCGGGTTCCATTGTTCTCACCAATGATTTTCATCGCTTGAAAATTCTCGAAAAGGCTCACAGGTAAATCACCACTAAATTCATTGAATGAGATATCTATTACTCGAATTTTAGCAAACAAGTTGTGTGTCCTTAAATCACTTATAGGGCCGTGCAACCTATTTGATCTCAAGCTTAAAATCTTCAAATCAGGAAGGCCTCCCAACCAACTTGGAAATGTGTCATTCAACTCATTGTTGCCTAAATCAAGGAATTCCAAATTTCTGCAATTGATCAACGATGGCGGAACTTTCCCCTGTAGCTTATTCCCGTACAATTTAATGATGCTGAGTTGGTTTTCAGTATTAAAAGTTGTATTAATCGTTCCACTGAGGCGATTATTGCTTAAATCCAGACGCGAAACTCTGCTCATCTGACCTAAACATTGTGGGATTGTTCCCTCCAAATTATTACTTCCCAAATTTAGCAATCCCAGTGTTTTCAGATTGCAGACGGTTGAAGGAATCTGTCCGCTGAAATTATTTTGGGAAAGAATAAGAAATTTTAGGTACTGCAGGTCTAGGAGCGACTTTGGAATAGGACCTTGCAACTGATTTTGTTTTACAGAAACGAAATACACTTTATTATTGGACTTGAACTCGTGAACTTTGCCACTGAAAGAGTTATTGCTCAAGTCTAAATGCATTAGTGATGGGAGGGAGAATATCCAGGAAGGTATGGTCCCATTCAAGTAGTTCGATGACAAGATGAGTAATTGTAGGTCTTGGAGTCCACTTACGTTGGATGGAATTGGACCAGTTAGGGAATTGAAAGAAATATCTAAGGATTCAAGCTGCGTCCAGCTTCTGTTAAAGGATAAGCCTTGAAGTTGGCCATCGAAGTTGTTGTTATCAAGGTACAACTTGTCAATGTTGGTGAGATTCCACAGAGGTTTAGGAATGGGCCCTGAGAGATTGGCAGAACTCAAATCCAAGTAGGTCAATGAAGTTAGATGGCTAAATGATTCAGGTATCCTACCAGTAAAATTCACACCGCTGAGATATAACTTCACCAGTGATGCACTGCTATTCCATATGGACATGGGGAACCTAACAGTGAGCTGGGGATTGTCTGATAAAGAAAGGTATTCCAAGTTGGAAAGGTGGAAAACACTTTCGGGCAATACCCCACGTAACTGTATGTCTTGAAGCCGTAGAGTTGTTAAATAAGAAGAGAAATTTAGAGGAATGGTGGAAGAGATGTTCACAGAGTCAAGGTGAAGCACTCTTAATTG
Source organism: Capsicum pubescens (assembly GCA_030864215.1). Taxonomy (NCBI): domain Eukaryota; kingdom Viridiplantae; phylum Streptophyta; class Magnoliopsida; order Solanales; family Solanaceae; genus Capsicum; species Capsicum pubescens. The sequence continues at coordinate 43,157,648 of CM061538.1, forward strand.
GGTCAAGTTCTTAAGTAAAAGTTCAAAATTGTAAGGCTCAAGTCTAAGATGCGTCAAGCTAGATAACTCACCGAATTTAGCTGAAATGAGTGACCCGGAAAAATCATTATAAGACAATTCCAGCTGTTTGAGACTGGAGAGCTGAAACAGGCTACTGTTGGTATGAAATTTGCCTTGAAGTCCGCTGCAACGGAGGTCAAGCTCAATTACTTGTCCCGTCGTCTCGTCACAATGAATTCCATTCCATGAGCAACAATCTGTGCTCTTGTTCCATGAAAGAGTTGTATCCTCATAACAGGAACCTGATGAAGCATTAGGATTAATGGTAAACGTTTGCTTGAATTGTAGAAGGGCTAGAGCTTGATGTTTGGGGCACAAATGAGGTAAGGATGAGGAGAAAGCAAGTTGACCGAGAAAGGTATAGAGCATAAGAAACAGTACAAGTTTTACACAACCCATTGCTGCACTAAAATGATCAAAACTAATTAAGTTGGTAGAGATCGAAGAAATCAAGAAATATTTGCTTGATGTCTCTATTCAATATATGTAGTAGAAATTAAGCAAAGAAAAAATCTACTGCTACATGTTGCTGTGGAGTAATCAAATTCCAAGAAGATCACCTAGTCACTTTCGGTGAATAGTGTTATATCGATAAAATAACCGTATTCATCTCAACATGTACATACTATTTGATCTTTCATCACTACTATATATACCATATTAACTGCAAGACATTTCCCTCTAACTGTGTAGAATTATTACTGAAATGAAATGGGCTAATACGGAGTGAAATGAATAGTGAGGAATCATATAGCTTACCCAGACTAGCTTACGGTTGAAGCTTAGTTGATCGCAATTTCGAAGAAGAAAAAGAAGTAGATTTTGAAAACAGTAAACCTTGATAGGATAAAGACAATTAAAATCTACAGTTGGTTTCATAATAGTAAAAATCGGATATCCTTTAGGACTTGCCCATGGCATAGGATGTAGACGTTGAATTCTTGAAAAGTCTTATGCTTTGTGCATTTTTTTAGATTTAGAATTTTTGTTTTAAATAAAAAATTCATAAAAATAAATTTTAATGGAAAAAATAATTAAATTGTTTGAGTGACTCTCTAAGTAAAATAGTTATAGTTGAGTGACTTTGAAGTAAAAGATAAAGTTAAGTGACATAAAAGTCTTTAGTTGAGTGACGCTTTGGATTATAATCAATTTTGATTTTTAGAGGGGAGAGAAAGACTCTTGCGAAAACTTTCAAGTACCCTACAATTGGAAAAAAAAAAAAAAACAATCAATTTTCCACTACAGCCATGAAAAAAATAAAACTCCAGACATGACCGGTTGTTCATATATTTAATACCACTGATTCATTAAGTTCAACTAGACAAATATTTTGAACCTTAAATCAAGAAAAGAAATATCTACTATGGAGTAATCAATTCCAAGAAGGGCCACTTAGTCACTTTCAGTCAAATTTTAAGTTGTCAATTACGAAAAAATATATTTGGACAACTAAAATCTATGATTTATCTTAAAAACATTAAAAGCAGGATATTGTTTAGAACATGTTCAAGGTACATGGTGTTAATTACTCAAATTCCATTCAACTTCAAATGATATATATCAACTTGATAATTTTTTCCTTTAACGATATCACGTTGCTTTGCCGCATACTGTTCACTTTACCTTAACTCTGTAGATATTTACTCGGTGATTATAATAGAAAGTTTGTTGTAATTGGATTTCAAATGACTTGATAGTATGAAGTGAAGTAATGGCAAAAAAAAACTTGGGTTTTATGCTACTTTTCAATGAAGATAAAACACGTCGTTATAGTCCTCAAAGTTTAGTGATGGAAGTGAGAAACTGTACGTTTTGTTAGGAAATTGATTGAATGATCTGAGGATATTTCCAGCTTCTGTTTATCAGTCGAATATGCCATTGGATAATTAAGTTGAATTTATTTCTACATACCGTATACAAATGAAAACAAACTTTGATCGAGTCAGAAAGGAAGAAAATTCATGACTTATAAAGCTCCTGTTATGCGCGGGGTCCTGGTATGGACTGGACTACAAGGGTATATTGTACGTAGGCTCACCTTATATTTTGCAACGGGCTGTTTTCCGAGGCTTGAATCCTGATTTCCTAGTCGCATGACAACAACTTCTTAACCAGTTTCTCCAAGGCTCCCTTTCTTAAATTCTGGGAGAAAAGTGAAGAGTCTATAAGATCATTAGATGGAGTATAGACTTTGGCAAAAACCTCTCAAAGTCTAAAACTGAAACTGAGAAAGGTTTGATTGGTGAGAATGAAAGAGTAATAAATGGTATATAGACTTTAAGTAAAACAACATTTCAAGTCAAAATTCCAAAAAAAATAAAAAATTGATAACGCTATACAGTAATGAGACAGATACATATAATTAATTAATTATTTAATTAATTTTAATTTTTAGAGGAAAAGAAAAGTCCAGATGAGTATCAATTGGTGTAGAAATCTTGACAAAAGCATTTCAAGTCAAGAAGTAAAAAGGAAAACACCTCGAGCTTGATAGAACCAATTTTCCACGAGAATGTACTCTGTCGATGGAAAATAGTTCATATATTCTACCACTGATTCATTTATATTTGTGTTTCGTGTATGAGAAAAATGAGTTCAATTGAACTTGTTGTGAGTGAGAAATATGTTATATTTTCCAAGTCTTGCTGTAGAAATTTCAAAGAAAGCTACATCACACAAATTGATCATTCAAATTGATTTAAAATTCCGAAGCTTGCAAAACAAACAAAAGTAAATTACTGCTTTTTAGTTCATGAACCGGCAAATCCTTATATATACTTGATTAGACATCTATGATCTATTTATATGGACCTATTATAATATTAAAAAAGAATACTTTATTGGATCAATAATTGACCTAGTCAAGTATATTTAAGTAATCAAAGAGAAGGAGAATGTCATTCTCAAACATTAGATACCACTAAGTCATATATATAATAGAAAACATTAGATGTAAAGACTTGGACGAAGACATTTCAAGTCAAAAATTGAAAAAGAAAAACACCTCTAGTTTGATGGAATCAATTTTCTAAGAACATGTTTAGAACTTGGAGTGGGAACCCTACCAGACTGTCCGTTTCTTAAAGGAGAAAGAAAAGTCTATAAGAGTGACAATTGGTGTAGACCTTGAATTCTTGAAAAGTCTTATGCTTTGTGCAATTTTTTTAAATTTAGAATTTTTGTTTTAAATAAAAAATTCATACAAACAAATTTTAATGGAAAAAACAATTAAATTGCTTAAGTGACTCTCTAAGTAAAATAGTTATAGTTTAGTGACTTTGAAGTAAAAGATAGTGACTTTCTGATATAAAAATCCCCAGTTGAGTGACCATTTGGACTATTAACTCCGATTTTGATTTTTAGAGGGGAGAGAAAGACTCTGACGAAGACATTCAAGTCAAGAATTGGAAAAAAGAAACACATTGAGTTTGATGGAATCAATTTTCCACGAAATGTACCCTACGAATGGAAGACAATTCATGACTCCAGACATGACCTGTTGTTCATCTATTTAACACCACTGATTCATTAAATCCGACTAGACAAATATTGTGAACCACAAAACAAGCAAAGAAATATCTACTATGGTTGCTTTGGAGTAATCAATTCCAAGAAGGTCACCCAGTCACTTTCAGTCAAACTTTAAGTTGTCAAATGCATAACGGCTTCTCAGGTGAAATTTTACTAAGAAGCCAGATATTTTTTAGAACGTGTTCAAGGTACATGGAGTTAATTAGTCTAATTACATTCAACCTCGAATGATATATATCAACGTGATAATTTTTCTTTTAATGATATCACATTGCTTTGCCGCCTACTGTTCACTTATCTTAAACTTTGTAGATATTTACTCCGTGATTGTAATAGAAAGTTTGTTGTAATTGGATGTCAAATCACTTGATAGTATGCAGGGGCGGATGCACATGGTCTTCACTAGGTGCTTGAGCACCCATTGACCCCGGTAAATTTTTTATATTTTATATAGAAAATACAGTAAAATCGGTTATATAAACAAAAGTGGTGGTTTATTGCTTTGACTTTGGTATGGAACTTAAGCACCGTGAGCACCCATTACCTTCAAATTCTGAATCTACCATTGACTTGGTTTAGAAATCTTGACAAAAGCATTTCAAGTCAAGAAGTAAAAAGGAAAACACCTCGAGCTTGATAGAACCAATTTTCCACGAGAATATACTCTGTCGATGGAAAATAGTTCATATATTCTACCACTGATTCATTTAGTCCAGCTAGACTAATATTGTGGACTACAAGTTGCTTTGGAGTAATCAATTCTAAGAAGGGTACCCAGTCACTTTCAGTCAAATTTAACTTGTCGATTGCATAATGACTTATTTAGTGGAATTATATTCTACTTAAAAGATTTTTAGACTAATAAAATCTATCGTTTATTTTGAAAACATAAGGTACGTGACATTATTTAAACTAATTCCATTCAACTTAAAATTATACATATGATTATAATTCAACAATATAATTTTTTTAAGTTATACCATGTACTTGTTTTTGCCACTTACTGTTCACTTACCCAATTTTGTAAATATTTACTCTGTGATTATAATAAAAAGTTTCTTATGATTTGTTTTTAAATAACTTGATAGTATGAAGTTAATCTAACGGAAAAATATCTCGAGTCAATGTACGAGTCGTTGCACAAGAATCCAAAGGAATGCGGGAAAGTATCAAAAATTTCAAATTCTCAAGTAAAAGTCAGTGCGTAGAAAGTTCCTAACGATAGCTATAATAGAAAGATCCTATCACTTGTAAAGACGTTACAATCCCAAGTTTCTACAAGTATTCCAGACCAAATTGTTACGCACTATTAAGCTTATTTATCACATAGTACTAATAGATATAACTATCCTACATAATACAGAAAAATTCACTTTGAATATGATCTCTAACACAAGAAAACAGTTATTTGATCAGTATAAATTCTTATAGGAAAAAGAAAAGTGAAGGGAAGCCTTGGAAACGATCGAGCGATGAAAGCAGTTATTAATGCTTGCATATTAGGTTAGACTGTGTACATCACCCTTTTTGGGGTGGGGATTTTCTACGAACCCTGCTAACGTGTTTATAAGAGTGATAATTGGTATAGAGACTTTGACGAAGACGAAGACAACCTGAGTTTGATGGAATAGATTTTCCACGAAAATGTACCCTACTAATGGAAGACAGTTCATGACTCCAGACATATTGCCATGTTAACCACAAAACAAGCAAGGAAATATCTACTATGGTCACTTCGGGGTAATCAACTCCAAGAAGGTCACTTATTCACTTTCAGTCAAATTTTAAGTTGTCAATTACTAAAAAATATTTTTGAACCTGATAAAATCTACGATTTATCTTAAAAGCAGTAAAAGCCGAATATTGTTTAGAACGTGTTCAAGGTACATGATGTTAATTACTCTAATTCCATTCAACTTCAATGATATATATCGACGTGATAATTTTTCTTTTAACAATATCACATTGCTTTGCCGCCTACTGTTCACTTATCTTAACTTTGTAGATATTTACTCCATGATTGTAAAAGAAAGTTTGCCGTAATTGGATTTCAAATCACTTAATAGTATGAAGTGAAGTAATGGAAAAAAAAGTCTCAAGTCAATGCACGAGTCGTTGCCCAAAAATGAAAGAATGCTGGAAAAATCTGTTAGCGTGATAATTGGTGTGTAGACCTTGACCAAAACTTGTCATGTCCAAATTAAGATGAGTTTGATTAGTTAAGATAAGAGTATTGTAACACAGTCCCACATCGGCAAAACACAAGAGGGATGCTGGGTATATGAGTAAGCAAGCCTTACTTCCTAGTGACGCGTTTTGAAGCCATGTGGGCCTGGGCCCAGAGCGGACAATATCACAAATGGGTTGGGTCGTTACAGTGTATCACGGGCCTTGATGGTTCGGGATGCCCATCGCGGCCAGGGCCCTGGCACAGGTCTTAAAGCTGGAAAATTAAACAGATCATGCTTGAACCTGTTCAATGTTTGTTAATTACTTTTCCAGATACATATTTCCATTATTTTGGAACTGGAAGTGATAAAGCAGAAAGTTGTTTTGGAGATAAATCAGGTATGAGCCGCAATGGAATGCCTTGATGATATACCAGTTGGGTGTCTGAACAAAGTCCTGAATATATGACTCGCCTGAAGATGTTACAAGTGTGTTAGCTTTTGAATCTGTGTGGTTTGTTTATAACTTTATATATTAGGAATAGGAAGTCATTTTGCTAATGCATGAAGGTTACGATGGAAATCTAGTATGCATACTGCACCTTACATAGTGTGCTAGCTCGAGTCAATTTTGCACGAGAATTTACCTGCAGATGGAAGACAATGCAGGAGTCCAGACATGGCATCATGTTCTTCATATATTCAATACCACTGATTCATTAAGTCCAACTCTATTGAAACATCTTTTTCTATTTGCAAGGCCTAGCTCACAAGGAAGTAGCAAAGTTTTCTTGCAATTGTACGTTGGTGTGTTAGTCCACATACAAGTTGATTGTGAGACTGAGTTACTCGATCACGCCATAAATCTTCCACTCCGATCTTACTAGGAGGGCAATGGCGCGTGACCTGCGCTATTCTTTTTGAGACCCCTTTATCCTTTACTTCTCCGTAGTTTAAACGCGACTTAGAAGGAACTGCAACTCTACATTCAGTTCTTCTTTCCTTGTAAATGTATTAGTCTTTATGTTCAATAAAATGCCTTCTCTTAGCAAAAGGAAAGGGAAAAATAGAGGGGAACTAACTTCATAAATTTATATTACTCAAGTAATGGTTAGGCTGAAATTATTACTACTACAGATTATATAGCAAGGAGTGATAAATTATGGACAATGAGTTGACAACATTATGTATATTATGGACAGTTCAATAACCAGACCACAACTGAAACCCATGAGAACCGCTTGCCAACTTATCAAATCTCCTTCTTCTTCTTCTTCTTCATCATCTAACTCAACTGGGGTTGTCGCTTGCGGTACCCCATCATCGCCACCACAATCTTTTGAGAGTGGAAATCCACGTAACCCATAATTCCCTTGGTATGAACTGTTATCGAATGCATCAAATTGTTTTCCTTTGGGAATGCATCCGACCAGATGATCGTGAGAGAGATTTAAGACTGCAAGAAATGTGGGAGATGCAAGCTGCTGTGGAATTTCACCGCCTATTTTGTTGGATGAGAGATCCAACGATTCAAGTACAAATAATTGGTTGAATGACGCTGGTATATGACCTTCGAAGCCATTTCGGGCCCACCCTCAAAACCGTGGGCTATAGCACACCGATTTGGCCCAAAAATTCCCCGTTCGCGCCGTTTTGCCCGTTTGTCCACCCAAATGACCACAAAAAATTAAACAGACCACACTGGGACTATCCCCAACCTCCCTGGCATGCCCCGGTCGATTTTTTGCCCACAGTACATCTGGATCCCGGGCCCACCCCCAACACCGTGGGCTATGGCACACCGATTTCCCCCGAAAATTCCCCATTCTCGCCGTTCGACCGTTTGTCCACCCAAATGGCCACGAAAAATTAAACGGACCACACTGGGACGATACCCAACCCCCCTGGCACTCCTCGGTCGATTTTTGGCCCACAGCACGCCCGAACCCCAGGCCCACCCCTAAAACCGTGGGCTATAGCACACCGATTTTGGCACGAAAACGCCCCGTTCACGCCGTTTCACCCATTTTTCTACCCAAATGGCCATGAAAAATTAAACGGACCACACTGGAATGATCCCCAACCTCCCTGGCATGCCCCGATCGATTTTTGACCCACACCACGCCCGGACCCCGGGCCCACTCTCGAAACCGTGGGCTATAGCACACCGACTTGTCCCGAAAATGCCCCGTTAGCTCCGTTTCGCCCGTTTGTCCACCCAAATAGCAACGAAAAATTAAACGGACCACACTGGGATGATCCCCAACCTCCCTAGCTCGCTCCGATCGATTTTCATCCCACGGCACGCCCGGACCCCGGGCCCACCCCCGAAACCGGGGGCTATAGCACACCGATTTGGCCCGAAAATGCTCCGTTCGTGCAGTTTCGCCCGTTTGTCCACCCAAATGGCCACGAAAAATTAAACAGACACACTGGGATGATCCCCAACCTCCCTGGCATGCCCCGGTCGATTTTTAGCCCACAGAACGCCCGGACCCCAGGCCCACCCCCAAAATCATGGGCTATAGCACACCGATTTGGCCCGAAAACACCCCGTTCACACTGTTTCGCCCGTTTGTCCACCCAAATGACCACGAAAAATCAAACGGACCACACTAGGACGATCCCAACCTCCTTGGCACGCCCCGGTCAATTTTCGGCCCACAGCATGCCCGGACCCTGGGCGCACCCCTGAAAAGATGGGCTATAGCACACCGATTTGGCCTGAAAATACCCCGCTCGTGCCGTTTCGCTCGTTTGTCCACCCAAATGGCCACGAAAAATTAAATGGACCACACTGGGACGATCACCAACCTCCCTGGCACTCCCAGGTTGATTTTTGGCCCACAACACACCCAGACCCCGGGCCCATCCAAAAAATGTAGGGTATAGCACACTAATTTTGCCCGAAAATGCTCCGTTCACGTCGTTTCGCCCGTTTGTCCACCCAAATGGCCATGAAAAATGAAACAGACCACACTAGGACTATCCCCAATTTCGCTAGCATGCCCCGATCGATTTTTGGCCCCCAGCACGCCCAGCCACCGGGCTCACCCCCAAAACCGTGGGCTATTGCACACCGATTTCGCCCGAAAGTGCCCCATTTGCACTGTTTCGCCCGTTTGTTCACCCAAATGGCGACGAAAAATTAAACGGACCACACTGGGACGATCCCCTACCTCCCTGGCATGCCCCGGTCGATTTTCGACCCACAGCACGCCCGGACCCTGGGCCCACCCCCGAAACTGTGGGCTATAACACACTGATTTGGCCTAAAAATGCCCCGTTCGCGCCGTTTCGCCCGTTTGTCCACCCAAATGGACACGAAAAATTAAATGGACCATACTAGGACGATCCCCAAACTCCCTGACACGTCCTGGTTAATTTTTGCCCACAGCACGCCCGGACCCCGAGCCCACCCCAAAACCGTGGGCTATAAAAAAATGATTTGGCCCAAAAATACCCCATTCGCGCCGTTTCGCCCGTTTGTCCACCCAAATAGCCACGACAAATTAAACGGACCACACTAGGACGATCTCCAACCTCTCTAGCACGACCCGGTCGATTTTCGGCCCATAGCACACCCTTACCCTGGGTCCACCCCAAAAACCGTGGGCTATAGCACACCGATTTGGCCCAAAAACGCCCCGTTCGCGCCGTTTCGTCCGTTTGTCCATCCAAATGGCCATGAGAAATTAAACGGACCACACTGGAATGATCCCCGACCTCCCTGGCATGCCCCGGTCGATTTTCGGCCCGCAGCACGCCTGGATCTCGGGCCTTCCCCTAAAACCGTGGGCTATAGCACCCCGATTTGGCTCAAAAATGCCCTGTTTTCGCCGTTTTTCCCGTTTGTCCACCTAAATGGCCATGAAAAATTAAATGGACCACACTGGGACGATCCCCAACCTCCCAGGCATGCCTCGATTGATTTTCAGCCCACAACACGCCTAGACCCTGGGTCCACCCCTAAAATCGTGGGCTATAGCACACCGGTTTGGCCCAAAAATGCTCTGTTCGCGCCGTTTCACCCGTTTGTTCACCTAAATAGCCACGAAAAATTAAACGGACCACACTGGGACGATCCCCAACCTCCCTAGCATGCCCCGATTGATTTTTGGCCCACAGCACGCCCGAACCCTGGGCCCACCCCCAAAATCATGGGCTATAGCACACCGACTTGGCCCAAAAATGCCCCGTTCGCGCCGTTTTGCCCGTTTATCCACCCAAATGACCACGAAAAATTAAACGGACCACACTAGGCCGATCCCCAACCTCCCTGGCATGCCCTGATCGATTTTCAGCACATAACAGGCCTGGGCCCACCCCCAAAATCGTGGGCTATAGCACACTGATTTAGCCCAAAAATGGTCTGTTCGCACCGTTTCGCCCATTTGACCACCTAAATGTCCACGAAAAATAAAACGGACCACACTGGGATGATGCTCAGCCTACCTGGCATGCCCCAATTGTTTTTTGGCCCGCAGCACGCCCGAACCCCGGGTCCACCTCTGAAACCGTGGGCTATAGCACACCAATTTTGATAGAAAATTCCCCGTTCGCGTCTTTTTGCCCGTTTTTCCACCCAAATGGCCATGAAAATTTAAATGAACCACACAGGGAATCCCCAACCTCACTGACACGCCCCGGTCGATTTTTGGCCAACAGCATGCCCGAACCCTGGACCCACCCCAAAAATCATGGGCTATAGCACACCAATTTGGCCCAAAAATGCCCCATTCACGCTGTTTTGCCCGTTTGTCCTCCCAAATGGCCATGAAAATTTAAACGGACCACCCTGGAACAATCCCCAACCTCCCTAGCACGCCTCGGTCGATTTTCGGCCCGCAGTATTCCCGGACCCTGGGCCCACACCCAAAACCATGGGCTATAGCACCCTATTTGACCCAAAAATACCTCGTTCATGTCGTTTCACCCGTTTGTCAACCCCAATGGCCACGTAAAATTAAACTGACCATACTAGGACGATCCCCAACCTCCCTGGCATGCCCCGATCGATTTTTGGCACACAGCACGCCCGAACCCTGGGTCCACCCCCGAAACCCTAGGCTATAGCACACAAATTTGGTCCGAAAATGCCCCGTTCGCACTGTTTTGCCCGTTTGTCCACCCAAATAGCCACAAAAAATTAAACGGACCACACTGGGACGATCCCCAACCTCTCTGGCATGCCCTGGTCAATTTTTGGCCCACAGCACACTCGGAACCCGGGCCCACCCTCAAAACCATGGGTTATAGCACACCGACTTGGCCCGAAAATGTCGCGTTCGAGCTGTTTCGCCCGTTTGTCCACCTAAATGGCTACGAAAAATGGACAACATTGGGATGATCCCTAACTTCCCTGGCACGCCCCGGTCGATTTTTGGCCCACAGCACGCCCGGACCCCAGGCCCACCCCCAATATCGTGGGCTATAACACACCAATTTATCCCAAAAAATTCCCTGTTCGCGCCGTTTTGCACTTTTGTCAATCCAAATAGCCACGAAAAATAAAATGGACCACACTGGGACGATCCCCAACCTCCCTGGCACGCTCTGATCGATTTTAGGCCCACAGCACGCCCTAATCCTGGGCCCACCCTAAAAATCGTGGGCTATAGCACATCAATTTAGCCCGAAAATGCTCCGTTCACGCTGTTTTGCCCGTTTGTCCACCCAAATGGCCACAAAAAATTAAACGTACCACACTAGGATTATCCCCAACCCCCCTGGCATGTCCGGTAAAGTTTTGACCCACACTGGGATGATCTCCAACCTCCCTGGCACGCTTCGATCAATTTTTGGCCCGAAGCACACCCGTACCCCAGGCCCACCCCCGAAACTATGGGCTATAGCACATCGATTTGACCCGAAAATGCCCCGTTCAGCAGTTTCGTCTGTTTGTCCACTCAAATGGCTACAAAAAATTAAACGGACCACGCTATAATGATTCTGAACCTCCCTGGCACGCCCCGGTCAATTTTCGATCGACAGCACGCCCGGACCCCAGGCCCACCCCCGAAACCGTGGGCTATAGCACACCGATTTGGCCTGAAAATGCTCTGTTTGCGCAGTTTTGCCCGTTTGTCCTCCCAAATTGCCACGAAAAATTAAACGGACCACACTGGGACGATCCCCAACCTCCCTGGCATACCTCGGTCGATTTTTGGCCCACAGAACGCCCGGAACCCAGGCCCACCCCCGAAGTCGTGGGCTATAGGAGACCGATTTTGCTCGAAAATGCTCCGTTCGCGTCGTTTCGTCCTTTTGTCCACCCAATTGGCCATTAAAAATTAAACGGACCACACTAAGACGATCCCCAACCTCCCTGAAACTCTCCGGTTGATTTTTGGCCCACAGCATGCCCGAACCCCAGGTGCACCCCCAAAACCGGGGGCTATAGCACTACGATTTGGCTCGAAAATTCCCCGCTCGCGCCGTTTTGCCCGTTTGTCCACCTAAATGGCCACGAAAAATTAAATGGACCACACTGAGATGATCCCAACCTCCCTGGCACGCCCCGGTCGACTTTTAGCCCACAGCACGCCCGGACCCCAAGCCCAACCCCAAAACCGTGGGTAATAACATACCGATTTGGTCTTAAAATTCCCTATTTGTGTCGTTTCGTCCGTTTGTCCCCTGAAATTACCACGAAAAATTAAACGGACCATACTGGGACGATTTCCAACCTCCCTGGCATGCCCTGGTTGATTTTCGACCCACAACACGCCCGAACCCAGGGCTCACCTCCAAAATCGTGGACTATAACACATCGATTTAGCCCAAAAATGCAACGTTCCTGCCGTTTTGCCCGTTTATCCTTTTAAATAGCCACAAAAAATTAAACTGACTACACTAGGACGATCCCCAACCTCACTGGCATGCCCCGATCGATTTTCGAACAACAGAACGCCTGGACCCCGGGACTACCTCCGAAACCGTGGGCTATAGCACACTGATTTGGCCCAAAAATTCCTTGTTCGCGCCGTTTCGCTCGATTATCCACCCAAATGGCCACAAAAAATTAAACGGACCATACTGGGTCCATCTCCAACCTCCCTGGCATGCCCCGATCGATTTTTGGCCTACAGCACACCAGGACCCCGGGACCACACCCAAAACCGTGGGCAAAGAACAGCGATTTGGCCCAAAAATGCCCCATTCGCGTCGTTTCGCCGTTTTGTCTGCACAAATGGCCACGAAAAATTAAACGAACCATACTGGGACGATCCACAATCTCCCAGGCATGCCCCGACCAATATTTGGCCCACAGCACGCCCGTACCCCGGACCCACCCCCAAAACCGTGGGCTATAGCACACTAATTTAGTCCAAAAATGTCCCGTTCGCACCGTTTCACCCGTTTGTCCCCCCAAATGGCCACGAAAAATTAAACGGACCACACTGGGACGATCCCCAACCTCCCTAGCACGCCCTGGTCAATTTTTGCCCCGCAGCATGCCCGAACCCCGAACCCTTCCCCAAAACCGTGGGCTATAGCACATCGATTTGTCCCAAAAATGCCCCGTTTGCGCCGTTTCCCCCGTTTGTCCACCACAAAAAATAAACGGACCACACTGAGACGATCTTGAAACTCCCTGGCATGCGTCAATCAATTTTTGGCCCACAACACAGCTATACCGAGGGCCCACCTCAAAACCGTGTGCTATAGCACTCCGATTTAGCCCGAAAATGCCCCTTTCGCGCCGTTTAGCTTGTTTGTCCACCCAAATAGCCACAAAAAATTAAACAGACTACACTGGGATGATCCCCAACCTCTCTGGTATGCCCCGGTTGATTTTTGGGCCACAGCACCCCCGGACCCCGGGTCCACCCCTAAAACTGTGGGCTATAGCATAACGATTTGGCTAAAAAATGCCCCGTTTGTGCCATTTCGCTCGTTTGTCCACCCAAATGGTCACGAAAAATTAAACAGACCACACTAGGATGATCCCCAACCTCCCTGGCACGCCCTGGTCAATTTTCGGCCCACAACACGCCCGGACTCCGGGCCCACCCCCAAAACCGTGGGCTATAACACACCGATTTGGCCTGAAAATGCTCCGTTTGCGCTGTTTCGCCCATTTGTCCACCAAAATAGCTACAAAAAATTAAACGGATCACACTAGGATGATCTCCAAATTCCCTGGCATGCCCCGATTTATTTTCTGCCCACAGCACGCCTAGACACCGATCCCACCCCCAAAACCGTGGGATATATAGCACACCGATTTGGCCCAAAAATACCCCAGGCCCACCCCTGAAACCATGGGCTATAGCACACCGATTTAGCCCGAAAACGCCCCATTTCGCCCGTTTGACCACCCAAATGGCCATAAAAAATAAAATGGAACATATTGGGACGATCCCCAACCTACCTGGCATGCCCCGATTGATTTTTGGCCCACAACACGTCCGAACCTCGGGTCCACAACCGAAACCGCGGGCAATAGCACACCGATTTGTCCCGAAAATGCCTCGTTCGCACCGTTTCGACCATTTGTCCACCCAAAATTAAACGGACCACACTGGGATAATTTCCAACTTCCCTGACATGCCCCGATTGATATTCGGCCCACAGCACGGCCGAACCCCGGGCCCACCCCCAAAACCGTGGGCTATAGCACGCCGATTTAGCTCGATAACGCCACGTTCGTGCCATTTTGCCCGTTTGTCCACACAAATGACCACGAAAAATTAAACGGACCACACTAGGATGATCCCCACATCCCTGGCACTCCTAAGTTGATTTTTGGCCCACAACACACCCGAATCCTGGGCCCACCCCAAAAACCGTGGGCTATAGCATATCGATTTGGCCCGAAAATGCCCAGTTCACGTCGTTTCGCCCGTTTGTCCACCCAAATGGCCACAAAAAATTAAACGGACCACACTGGAACAATCCCCAACCTCCCTGGACCGCCTCGGTATATTTTTGGCCCACAGCACGCCCGAACTCTGGGCCCACCCCCAAAATTGTGGGCTATAGCACACCAATTTGACCCTAAAACGCCCCGCTCGCGCAGTTTCGCCCTTTTGTCCACCTAAATGGCCACGAAAAATTAAACGGACGACACTGTGACGATTCCCAACCTCCCTGGCATGTCCCGGTCGATATTTGCCCCACAGCATGCCCGGACCCTGGGCTCACCCCCAAAATCGAGGGCTATAGCGTACCGATTTGGCCCAAAAATACCGCATTCGTGCCGTTTTGCCCTTTTGTCCACCCAAATGGCTACGCAAAATTAAATGGACCACACAAGGATGATCCCCAACGTCCTTGGCACGCTCCGGTCGATTTTCGGCCCACAACACGCCCAGATCCCAGGCCCACCCTTGAAAACGTGGGCTATAGCACATCAATTTGGCCCAAAAATATCCCGTTCGCGTTGTTTCGCTCGTTTGTCTACCCAAATGGCCACGAAAAATTAAACAGACCAAAATGGGACGATCCCCAACCTCCCTGGCACTCCCAGGTCAATTTTGAGCCCAAAGCATGCCCGAACCTCTAGTGCACCCCCAAAACTGTGGGCTATAGCACACAGATTTGGCCCGAAAATGCCCCGCTCGCGCCTTTACGCCCGTTTGTCCACCCAAATGGCCACAAAAAATTAAACGGACCATACTGGGACGATCCTCAACCCTCCTTGCATGCCCCAATCAATTCTCGACCCACAGCACGCCCGAACCCCGGGCTCACCCCCAAAACCATGGGCTATAGCATACCGATTTGGCCCGAAAATGCCCCGTTCGTGACGTTTCGCCCGTTTGTCCACTGAAATAGCCACGAAAAATTAAACGGACCATACTGAGATGATCCCCAACCTCCCTGACACGCCCCGATCAATTTTTGGCCGACAGCACGCCCGGGCTCCGGGCCCACCCACGAAATCGTGGGTTATAGCACACCAATTTGGCACAAAAATGCCCCGTTCGTGCCGTTTCGCCCGTTTGTCTACCCAAATGGCCACGAAAAATTAAACGGACCACACTGGGATGATTTCCAACTTCCCTACCATGACCCGGTCAATTTTTGACCCACAGCATGCCCGCACCTCAGGACAACCCCCGAAAACGCGAGCTATAGCGCATCGATTTGTCCTGAAAATGCTCCGTTCGCGCTATTTCTCCTGTTTGTCCACCCAAATTGCCACAAAAATTAAACGGACCATACTGGGATAATCTCCAACCTCGCTGGCATGCCCCGATCAATTTTTGGACCAGAGAACGCCCGAACTCCGGGTACACCCCCGAAATCATGGGCTATAGCACACCGATTTGGCCCAAAAATGCCTGTTTCGCCCGTTTGTTGACCAAATTGGCCACAAAAAATTCAACGGACCACACTGGGATGATCCCCAACCTCCCTGGAATACCCCGGTCGATTTTCGGCCCACAACACGTCCGGACCCCGTGCCCACCCCCGAAACTGTGGGCTATAGCACACCAATTTAGCCCAAAAACACCTCGTTCTTGCCATTTCGCCCGTTTGTCCACCCAAATGGCCACGAAAAATTAAAAAAACCATACTGGAATGATCCCTAACCTCCCTGGCACATCCCGGTCGATTTTTCGCCCATAGCACACCCAAACCCCGGGCCTACCCCTAAAATTGTGGTATATAGCACACCGAATTGGCTAAAAAATGCCCAGTTAGCACCGTTTTGCCTGTTTGTCCTCCCAAATTGCCACGAAAAATTAAACGGACCGCACTGGGATGATCCCCAACCTCCCAGGCACACCCCGGTCGATTTTTCGCCCATAGCATGCACGGACCCCGGGCTCACCCCAGAAACCGTGGGCTATAGCAAACTTATTTGGTCGGAAAATGCCCCATTCGCGCCGTTTTGCCCGTTTGTCCACCTAAATAGCCATAAAAAATTAAACGGACCACACTGGGAGGATTCCCAACCTCCCTGGCACGCCCCGATCGATTTTCGGTCCGCAGTACGCCCAGACCCCGGAGCCACCCCTTAGAACATGGACTATAACACACCGATTTGGCTAAAAATGCTCCGTTCGTGCCGTTTTACTCGTTTGTCCACCCAAATGACAATGAAAAATTAAACAGACCTCACTGGGACGATCCCTAACCTCCCCAGAATGCCCCGGTCGATTTTCGGTCGATAGAACGCCCAAACCACAGGTCCACGCCCAAAATAGTGGGCAATAGCACACTGATTTGGTCCGAAAATGCCCCGTTCACACCGTTTCGCCCGTTTGTCCACCCAAATGGCCACAAAAAATTAAACGGATCATATAGGGACATTTCCCAACATCCATGGCACGCCCCGATCGATTTTCGGCCCACAGCACACCCGAACCCTGAGCCCACCCCCAAAACCGTGGGCTATTGCACACCGATTTGGCCCAAAAATATTCCATTCGCGCCGTTTCGCTAGTTTGTCCACACAAATGGCCACGAAAAACTA
Source organism: Capsicum pubescens (assembly GCA_030864215.1). Classification (NCBI taxonomy): domain Eukaryota; kingdom Viridiplantae; phylum Streptophyta; class Magnoliopsida; order Solanales; family Solanaceae; genus Capsicum; species Capsicum pubescens. The sequence continues at coordinate 43,174,841 of CM061538.1, forward strand.
AATGGACCATGCTGGGACAATCCCCAAACTCCTTGGCATACCACAAATGGCCACGAAAAACTAAATGGACCATGCTGGGACAATCCCCAAACTCCTTGGCATACCCTGATCGATTTTCGTCCCATAGCACTCCTGGACCCAGGCCCACCCCCAAAACCGTGGGCTATAGCACACCGATTTGGCCTGAAAATACCTCGTTCGCACCGTTTTGCCTGTTTGTCCACCCAAATGGCCACGAAAAATTAAACGGAACACACTGGGACGATCCCCAACCTCCCTGGCATGCTCCAATCGATTTTCGGTCCACAACACGCCCAGATCCCGGGGCTACCCCCAAAACTGTGGGCTATAACACACCGATTTGGCTCAAAAATGCCCTATTCATGCCGTTTTACTCGTTTGTCCACCCAAATGGCCACAAAAAATTAAACAGACATCACTGGGATGATCCCCAACCTCCCTGGCATGCCTCGATCGATTTTTGGCCCACAACACGCATGGACCACAGGCCCACCCCTAAAACAGTGGGCAATAGCACACCGATTTAGCCCGAAAATGCCCCGTTCGCACCGTTTCACCTGTTTGTCCACCCAAATGGCCACGGAAAATTACACGGACCACACTGGGACATTTCCCAACCTCCCTGGCATGCCCCGATCGATTTTCAGCTTGCAGCACGCCCAAACCCCGAGCCCACCCCAAAAGCCGTGGGCTATTGCACACCGATTTGGCCCAAAAATGCCCCATGCGCGTTGTTTCGCTCGTTTTTCCACACAAATGGCCACGAAAAATTAAAAGGACCACACTGGGAAAATCTCCAACCTCCTTGTCCTGCCCCGATCGATTTTCGGCCCACAGAACTCCTGGACCCTTAGCCCACCCCCGAGACCGTGGGCTATAACACACCCATTTGGCCCTAAAATGCCTCGTTCATGCCGTTTCCACCGTTTCTCCACCCAAATGGCCACGAAAAATTATACGGACCACACTGGGACGATCCCCAACCACCCTGACACGCGCCGGTTGGTTTTTGGCCCAAAGAACCCCGGGCTCACCCTCTAAACCATGGGATATAGCATACCGATTTAGCTAGAAAATGACTCGTTCGCGTCGTTACACCTATTTGTTTACCCAAATGACCACGAAAAATTAAATGGACCACACTGGGACGATCCCCAACCTCCCTGGCAAGTCTCGGTCAATTTTTGTCCCACAGCACGCCTGGACCCTGAGCCCACCGCCAAAATTGAGGGCTATAGCACATCGATTTTGCTCCAAAATGCCCCGTTCTCGCCGTTTCGCCCATTTTCCACCCAAATGGCCACAAAAAATATAACGGACCACACTGGGACGATCCCCAATCTCTCTGGCACGCCCCGGTAGATTTTTGGCCCACAGCACGCCCGAATCTCGGGCTCACCCCTAAGAGCGTGGGCTATAGCACATCGATTTACCTCGAAAATGCTCCGTTCGCGCCGTTTCGCTTATTTGTCCACCCAAATGGCCACGAAAAATTAAACGGACCACACTGGGACGATCCCCAACCTCTGTGGCACGCCCCGATCAATTTTTGACCTACAGCATGCCCGAACCCTGGGCCCACCCCTGAGATCGTGGGCTATAGCACACCGATTTGGCCCCAAAATGCCCGTTCGTGCCTTTTCGCTCGTTTGTCCACCCAAATGGCCACGAAAAATTAAACGGACCACACTGGGATGATTCCCAACCTCCCTGGCACGCCCCAGTGGATTTTCGGCCTACACTACGGTCGGACCCTGGGCCCACCCCGAACCCGTGGGCTATAGTACACCGATTTGTCCCGAAAATACCCCATTAGCTCCCTTTTGCCCATTTGTCCACCCAAATAGCCACGAAAAATTAAACGGACCACACTGGGACGATCCCCAACCTCCCTGGCACTCCCCGATCGATTTTCAAACAACAACACGCTTTTTCCCCGGGCCCACCCCCGAAACCGTGGGCTATGACACACCGATTTGACCTGAAACCGTTCGCGCTGATTCGCCCATTTTTTCACCCAAATGGCTACGAAAAATTAAACAGACCACACTGGGATGATCCCCAACCTCCCTGGCACGCTTCGATCGATTTTCGGACTACAACACTCCCTGGCACGCTCCGATCGATTTTCGGACTACAACACTCCCGGGCCCACCCTTGAAACCGTGGGCTATAGCACACCGATTTAGCCCAAAAATGCCCCGTTCTCGCCGTTTGTCCACCCAAATGGCCAAGAAAAATTAAGCAACCACACTGGGATGATCTCTAAACTCTCTGGCGCACCCCGATTAATTTTTGGTCCACAGTACGCTCAAACCCCGGGTCCATCCCCGAATCCGTGGGATATAGCATGCCGATTTGGCTCGAAAATGCCCCGTTTGCGCCGTTTTGTTCGTTTGTCTGCCCAAATGGCCACAAAAAATTAAACGGACCACACTGGACAATCCTAAACCTCCCTGACACGCCCCGGTCGATTTTCAACCCATAACACACTAGGACCACCGACCCATCCCCAAAACCGTGGGCTATAGCATGCCGATTTAACTCAAAAATGCCCCGTTCACGCCGTTTCACCTGTTTGTCCACCCAAATGGCCATTAAAAATTAAACGAACCATACTGAGATGATCCCCAACCTCCCTGGCATACCCCGATCAATTTTTGGCCCATAGCATGCTCGAACCCCGAGCCCACACCCAAAACCGTGGGCTATAGCACACCGATTTGGCCCGAAAAGACCCCGCTCGTATCGTTTCTCCCGTTTGTTCACCCAAATGGCCACGAAAAATTAAACGGACCACAGTGGGATGATCCCCAACCTACCTGGCACGGCTTGGTCGAGTTTTAGCCCACAGCACGCCCGGACCCTGGGTCCACCCTCAAAACCGTGGGATATAACACACCGATTTGGCCCGAAAATGCCTCGTTCGCACTGTTTCACCCGTTTGTCCACCCAAATGGCCACAAAAAATTAAATGGACCACACTGGGACGATCCTCAACCTCCCTGGCATGCCCCGATTGATTTTCGGCCCACAGCACGCCCGGACCCCGGGACCACCCCCTAAACCGTGGGTTATAGCACACCGATTCTGCCCGAAAATACCCCGTTCGAGCCGTTTTGCCTGTTTGTCCACACAAATGGCCATGAAAAATAAAACAGACTATACTGGGACGATCCCTAACCTCCTTGGCATGCCCCGATTGATTTTTGACCCACAGAACCCCTGGACCCCGGGCCCACACTTAAAATCGTGGGCTATAGCACACCGATTAAGCCCGAAAATACCTCATTTGCGCTGTCTCGCCCGTTTGTCCATCCAAATGGCCACGAAAAATAAAACAGACTATACTGGGATGATCCGCAACCTCCCTGTCACTTCCCAGTTGATTTTTTGCCCACAGTACGCCCGAACCTCGAGCCCACCCTCGAAACCGTGGGCTATAACACACTAATTGACCCGAAAATGCTCGTTTGTGCCATTTCGTCCGTTTGTCCACCCAAATGGCCCCGATAAATTAAACGAACCACACTGGGACGATCGCCAACCTCCCTAGCATACTCCGGTCAATTTTTGACCCACAGCACGTCGGGACCCCGAGTCCAACCCCAAAATCGTGGGCTATAGCATACCGATTTTGCCCAAAAATGCCCCATTTGCGCTGTTACGCCCGTTTGTCCACCCAAATGGCCACGAAAAATTAAGCGGACCACACTGGGACGATCCCCAACCTCCCTGGCAAGCGTCGGTCGATCTTTATCCTACAGCACGCCCGGACCCCTGGTCCACCCCAAAAAACGTAGGCTATAGCACACCTATTTGGCCCAAAAATGCCCCGTTCGAGCTGTTTTGCACATTTGTCCACCCAAATGGCCATGAAAAATTAAACGAACCACACTGGGATGATCCCAACCTCCCTAGCATGCCCCGGTCGATTTTTGGCTCGCAGCACGCCCGAACCCCAGGCCCACCCCGAAACTGTGGGCTATAACACATCGATTTGGCCCGAAAATGCCCCGTTCGCGCTGTTTTGCCCGTTTGTCCATCCAAATGGCCACAAAAAATTAAACGTACCACACTAAGATGATCCCCAATATCCCTGGCATGCCCCGGTTAATTTTTGGCCTACAGATCACCTGGACCCCAGGCCCACCCCCAAAACCATGGGCTATAGCACACCGTTTTGGCCCGAAAATGCCCAATTCGCGCCGTTTCGCCTGTTTGTCCACCCAAATAGCCACAAAAAATTAAACGAACCACACTGGAACGATCCCCAACCTCCCTGGCACGCTCCAATCGATTTTCGGCCCACAGCATGCCCGGACCTCGGGCCCACCCTCGAAACCGTGTGCTATAGCATACCAATTTGGCCCGAAAATGCCCCGTTCACGCCGTTTAGCCAGCTTGTCCACCCAAATGGCCACAAAAAATTAAATGGACCACACTGGGGAGATCCGCTACCTCCCTGGAACGCCGCGGTCGATTTTTGACCCACAACATACCCGGACCCCTGTCCCACCTCACAAACCGTGGGATATAGCACATCGATTTGGCTCGAAAATACGCCGTTTGCGCCGTTTAGCTTGTTTGTCCACCTAAATGGCCACGAAAAATTTAAAGGACCATACTGGGACGATCCCCAACCTCTCTGGCATGCCCTGGTCGATTTTCGGCCCACAGTACGCTTGGAACCTTGGCCTACCCCAAAACCATGGGCTATAGCACACCGATTTCGCCCGAAAACGCCCCATTCGCGTCGTTTCGCTCGTTTGTCCACACAAATGGCCAAAAAAATTAAATGGACCACACTGGGACAATCTCCAACCTCCTTGGCCTGCCTCGATCGATTTTCGGCCCACAACACTCCTGGACCCTAGGCCCACCCCCGAGACCGTGCGCTATAGCACACCAATTTGGCCTGAAAATGCCTCGTTCGCACCGTTTCGCCCCTTTGTCCCCCCAAATGGCCATGAAAAAATATACGAACCACACTGGGACGATCCCCAACCGCCCTGGCACGCCTCGGTAAATTCCCCGTTCTCACTGTTTTGCCAGTTTGTTCATCCAAATGACCACAAAAAATTAAACGGACCACACTAGGACGATCCCCAACCTTCCTGACACGCCCCGATCGATTTTTGGCCCACAGCACGCCCGGATCTCGAGCCCACTGCCGAAACCGTGGGCTATAGAACATCAATTTTGCTAGAAAAAGCTCCGTTCGCGCTGTTTTGCCCATTTGTCCACCCAAATGGCCACAAAAATTTTAACGGACCACACTAGGATGATCCCCAACCTCTCTGGCACGCCTCGGTAGATTTTTGGCCCACAGTATGCCCGAATATCGGGCTCACCCCCTAGAGCTTAGGCTATAGCATATCGATTTAACCCAAAAATGCTTCGGTCGAACCGTTTCGCCTGTTTGTCCAACCAAATGGCCACGAAAAAATAAACGTACCACACTGGGATGATCCCCAACCTCCCTGGCACGCCCCGATTGATTTTTGACCCACAGCATGCCTGAACCCTGGGGCCACCCCCGAGACCGTGGGCTATAGCACACCGATTTGGCCTCAAAATGCTCGTTCGCACCGTTTTGCCCGTTTGTCCACCCAAATAGCCATGGAAAATTAAACGGACCACACTGGGACGATCCCCAACCTCCCTGGCATGCCCCAATCAATTTTTGGCCTACGGCACGCCCGAACCCTGGGTCCATCCCCGAACCCGTGGGCTATAGCTCACCGATTTGGCTCGAAAATACCCCGTTCGCGCCCTTTTGCCCATTTGTCCACCCAAATAGCCACGAAAAATTAAACGGACCACACTGGGACGATCCCTAACTTCCTTGGCACGCGTCGGTCAACTTTTGGCCTACAGCACGCCTGGACCCCAGGCCCACCCCCGAAACCGTGGGCTATAGCACTCTAATTTGGCCCGAAAATGCCCCGTTCGCGCCGCTTCGCCCGTTTGTCCACCCAAATGGCCAAGAAAATTAAATGGACCATACTGGGACGATTTCTAACCTCCCTGGTACGCCCCAATCTATTTTTGTCCCACAGCACGCCCGGACCCCGAGCCCAACCCCAAAACCGTAGGCTATATAGGACACCGATTTGGCTCGAAAATGACCCGTTTGCGCCGTTTCGCCCGTTTGACCACCCAAATAGCCACGAAAAATTAAACTGACCACACTGGGACGATCCCCAACCTCTCTGGCACGCCCCAGTTGATTTTCAGCCCACAACACGCCCGGACCCTAGGCCCACCCCCAAAACCGTGGGCTATAGCACATTGATTTGGCCCGAAAATGTCTCGTTCGTGCCGTTTTGACTGTTTGTCCACCTATATGGCCACGAAAATTTAAATGGACCACACTAGGACGATCCCCAACCTCCTTGGCATGCCCCGGTCGATTTTTGGCCCACAGCACGCCTGGACCCCGGGCCCACCCCCAAAATCGTGGGCTATAGCACACCGATTTGGCCCGAAAATGCCCCGCTCGTGCCGTTTCACCTGTTTGTCTACCCAAATGGCTACGAATAATTAAACGTACCACACTGGGACGATCCCCAACCTCCCTGGCACGCTCCAGTCAATTTTCGGCCCACAACATGCCCGAACCTCTGGCCCACTACCAAAACCTCGGGCTATTGCATACCGATTTGGCCCGAAAATACCCCGCTCACTTCGTTTTTCCCGTTTGTCCACCTAAATGGCCACGAAAAATTAAACGGACCATATTGGGATGATCCCCAACCTCCCTGGCACACCTCGATCGATTTTCGGCCCACAGCACGCCCGGACCCTGGGCCACCCCCGAAACCATGGGCTATAGCACACCAATTTGGCCCAAAAATGCCCCGTTCATGCCGTTTCGCCCATTTGTCCACCGAAATGGCCACGAAAAATTAAACGGACCACACTGGGACGATCCCAACCTCCCTGGCACGCCCGGTCAATTTTCGGCCCACAACACGTCCGGACCCCAGGTCCACCCCCAAAATCGTGGGCTATAGCACACCGATTTGGCCCGAAAATGCCCCGTTCGTGCCGTTTCACCTGTTTGTCTACCCAAATGGCTACGAATAATTAAACGTACCACACTGGGATGATCCCCAACCTCCCTGGCACGCCCCAGTCAATTTTCGGCCCACAGTATGCCCGAACCTCTGGCCCACCACTGAAACCTCGGGCTATTGCATACCGATTTGGCCCGAAAATACCTCGCTCACTCCGTTTTGCCCGTTTGTCCACCCAAATGGCCACGAAAAATTAAACGGCCCACATTGGGACGATCCCCAACATCCCTGGCACGCCTCGATCGATTTTCGGCCCACAGCATGCCCGGACCCTGGGCCACCCCCGAAACCATGGGCTATAGCACACCAATTTGGCCCAAAAATGCCCTGTTCATGCCGTTTCGCCTATTTGTCCACCGAAATGGCCACGAAAAATTAAACGGACCACACTGGGACGATCCCAACCTCCCTGGCACGCCCGGTCGATTTTCGGCCCACAACACGTCCGGACCCCGGGTCCACCCCCGAAACCATGGGCTATAGCACACCGATTTGGCCCGAAAATGCCCAGTTCGCGCTGTTTCGCCTGTTTGTCTACCCAAATGGCCATGAAAAATTAAACGGACCACACTGGGACGATCCCCAACTTCTCTGGCATGCCCCGTTCGATTTTCAGCCCACAGCACGCCCGAACCTCAGGCCCACCCCCAAAACCGTGGGTTATAGCACACTGATTTGGCCCGAAAATGCCCCGTTCGCGTCGTTTATCCGTTTGTCCACCTAAATGGCCACCAAAAATTAAACGGATCACACTGGGATGATCCCCAACCTCCTTGGCACGCCTCTTCAACGTACGGAGTCCAACGAGATCTCCAATAATGCTTGGAATAGGACCTTCAAATCTATTTCTTGAGAGATTGATAATTATGTTTGTGGTCAAAGCTCGAGGAAGTTCAAGATCCAGTCCCTTTGTTGTAACTATCAAAGTATTCCTGTAATAAGCAGAATAATCATCTGTTATATACTCTCGGGTTCCACTGTTCTCACAACAGATTTTCATGGCTTGAAAATTTTCGAAAAAGCTCACTAGTAAATCTTCACTAAAGCCATTGGATGAGAGATCTATTACTCGAATTCGAGCAAACAAGTTGTCTGTCCTTGAATAACTTATAGGGCCATGCAATTTGTTTGATCTCAAGCTTAAAATCTGCAAATCAGGAAGGCCTCCCAACCAACTTGGAAATGTATCATTCAACTCATTGTTGCCTAAATCAAGGAGTTCCAAATATCTGCAATTGATCAACGATGGCGAAACTTCCCCCTTCAGCTTATTCCCGTACAAGTTAATGATGCTGTAATGGTTTTCAGTATTAAAAGTTGTATTAATCGTCCCACTAAAACAATTATTGCTTAAATCCAATACGAAAACTGTGCTCATCTTACCCAAACAATGTGGGATTGTTCCGTTCAAATGATTACTTCCCAAATCTAGCAGGAGCAGTCTTTGCAGATTGCAGACGGTTGAAGGAATCTGTCCGCTAAAATTATTTGGGGAAAGAACAAGAGCTTGTAGGTACTGGTGGTCTAGGAGTGACTTTGGAATAGGACCTTGCAGCTGATTTTGTCTTAAAAAAACTAAAATCAATGCTTTGGACTTGAACTCCTGAATTTTGCCACTGAAAGAGTTATTTTTCAAGTCTAATTGCATTAGTGATGGGAGGGAGAATATCCAGGAAGGTATAGTCCCATTCAAGTAGTTTGATGACAAGGCGAGTGTCCTTAGGTTTTGGAGTCCACTTACGTTGGATGGAATTGGACTAGTTAGGGAATTGGATGATAAAGAAAGGTATTCCAAATTGTGGAAAACTTTTTCAGGCAATACCCCACGTAACTGTGCGTCTTGAAGCGATAGAGTTGTTAAATAAGAAGAGAAATTTAGAGGAATGGTGGAAGAGATGTTCACAGAGTCAAGGTGAAGCACTCTTAATTGGGTCAAGTTCTTAAGTAAAAGTTCAAAATTGTAAGGCTTAAGTCTAAGCCTATACGATTTATCAGTCGATATACTAAGAACTTGTAATTTAGAAAGGTGAGAGATTTCTTCTGGGATTACACCTGTAAAACTTGAATATGACAAGTCAAGATGCGTCAAGCTAGATAACTCACCGAATTTAGCTGAAATGAGTGACCCGGAAAGAGTTGTATCCTCATAACAGGAACCTGATGAAGCATTAGGATTAATGGTAAACGTTTGCTTGAATTGTAGAAGGTCTAGAGCTTGATGTTTGGGGCACAAATGAGGTAAGGATGAGGAGAAAGCAAATTGACAGAAAAAGGTATAGAGCATAAGAAACAGTACAAGTTTTACACAACCCATTGCTGCACTAAAATGATCAAAACTAATTAAGTTGGTAGAGATCGAAGAAATCAAGAAATGTTTGCTTGATGTCTCTATTCAATATATATAGTAGAAATTAAGCAAAGAAAAAATCTACTACTACATGTTGCTGTGGAGTAATCAAATTCCAAGAAGATCACCTAGTCACTTTCAATCAAATTTAAGTTGGCAATTACATAATTGATTATTCGGTTGAAAATGTCACAATCCCAAGTCTCTGCAAGTAGTCCAGACCTATGTTGCTCGGACTCGTCAAAAATGTCAATGGGTGCGTGTCGGATTCGCCAAAAATAGTGTATTTTTGAAGAATCTGACACGGGTGCGGCATCAAAAGTGAAAAGTCCGCACACATAGGTCCAGACCAAATTATTACGCACTATTAAGCTTATTTATCATATAGTACTATCCTAAATAATGCAGAAAAATTCACTTTAATTATGATCTCTAACACAAGGAAATAATTATTTGATCAATATAAACTCTTATAGGAAAAAGAAACACGAAGGGAAGCCTTGGAAATGATCGAGCCATGGATGCAGTTATTAATTCTTGCATTATATTAGATTGCCTACATCACGTTTTTTGGGGTGGGGACTTTCTCCAGACCCTGCTAACACAAGAATTGAAAAAGAAAAACACCTCTAATTTGATGGAATCAATTTTCCAAGAACGTGTTTAGAACTTGGAAGGGAGACTTTCTTTGGACCCTACGAGATTGTCCGTTTCTCAAAAGGAGAAAGAAAAGTCTTATGTTTGGTGCAAATTTTTTAGATTTAGAATTTTTATTTTAAGTAAAAGATCCATAAAAACAATTTTTGACGGAAAAACAATTAAATTGCTTGTATGAGTCTCTAAGTAAAACAGTTATAGATGAGTGACTTTGAAGTAAAAGATAAAGTTAAGTGACTTTCTGAGATAAAAGTCAGTGACCATTGGACTATTAACTCCGATTTTGTTTTTTAGAGGGGAGAGAAAGACTCTGACGAAGACATTCAAGTCAAGAATTGGAAAAAAGAAACACCTCTGAGTTTGATGGAATCAATTTTCCACGAAATGCACCCTACTAACGGAAGACAACTCATGACTCTAGACATATTGACCTGTTGTTCATATATTTAACAGATTCATTAAGTCCTACTAGACAAATATTGTAAACAACAAAACAAGCAAAGAAATATCTACTATGGTTACTTCGGAGTGATCAATTCCGAGAGGGCCTCTTAGTCACTTTCAGTCAAATTTTAAGTTGTCGATTACTAAAAAATATTTTTGGACTACTAAAATCTACGATTTATCTTAAAAGCAGTAAAAGCCAGATATTGTTTAGAACGTGTTCAAGGTACATGGTGTTAATTAGTCTAATTACATTCAACTTCAAATGATATATATCAGGGTGGTGATTTTTCTTTTAATGATATCACATTGCTTTGTCGCCTATTGTTCACTTATCTTAACTTTGTAGATATTTACTCCGTGATTGTAATTGAAAGTTTGCTGCAATTTGTTTTCAAATAACCTGATAGTATGAAGTTAAAGTGATGGAAAAAAAAATCTCAAGTCAATGCACGAGTCGCTCCACTTGGGGTACAAACAACTCGAGTTTGATGGGACTAATTTTCCAAGAACGTGTTTAGAACTTGGAGTGGGGACCCTACCAAATTGTCCGTTTCTTAAAGGAGAAAGAAAAGTGTATAAGAGTGACAATGGGTGTAGACCTTGAATTCTTGAAAAGTCTTATGCTTTGTGCAAATTTTTTAGATATGAAAAATTGATGTTAAGTATTTATAAGTATTGAAAAATGATATGAAGAAAATAAGTAATTAATGCTAAATATAAAATATGAAAAAAAAATATATCTTCTCTTGATATATTAAAAATAATAAATAAAAATAAAAAATTATTTTTGAAATAATAGACCAGTAAAAATGGAGGAAGCAACTTGCAAGTAACTCATTCAGGCATCTTTCTAGAAAGTCTTGCATCAATTTCCTAAAAAATTGTTGCAGTTTCTTTTCTTCTATACATAGAAAGTTGAATCAATTTCAATAGTAACATAAATATAAATATTACACAATTTTTAAAAACTACAAGCTTCAAAAAATTTATAGCCACAAAAAATTATAACATGTCAAAATCACAAATTATAAAAACATTTATTTCATTATTAAATTTCATATTAAATAAAATTATGTCACGTAAATTAAAATAAAAAAAATATTTTTTTTTCTTTTCTTTTTTTGGGGGGTTTGGGCAAGAAAGTAAAGCAGAAAATAAGATATTTTCATAAATCTTTGAAAAAGACCCTTGTTGACTACCTCCATTGAAAACTTCTCACAAAAGAGTCCTTCCAATAAATTATTCCACATTTCTTTCCTCTTGTTCACACACACACAAAAGAAAAAAAAACAAGTCAGTTCGGTGTATTGAATCTCTCATTATACGTAGTATTTAAGAAAGAATCAAACTATAAAGATCTATTATATGCAGATTGCGAGAGGCTATTTCTACGACTTGGACTCGTGACGTCCTAATCACATGCAACAACTTTATCGATTACTTCAAAACTCTCATTCTCACCTTAAAAAAAAAAGTGAAAAAACCAATGAAAATAACGGTTGAGTGATAATTATTCTTTCTTAATTAAAAATTCCACATGTCTTTCCTCTTGTTCACACAAAAAAGAAAGGTAGAGCAGTTTGATGTATTAAAACTGTCATTTTTATACGAAATTTAAGAAAGGATCAGATTATAAGAATCTATTATAGACGTCTTATTTTGTATTTTCGCGAGAGTCTATTTTCACGACTTAAACTCGTGACCTCCTAGACACATGCAACAACTTTACCCGTTACCTCAAAACTCTCCTTCTCACCTTTAAAAAAAAAAAAATCCCAATGAAAATAATAATTTCGAATTCGAGTCTTGCTAGATATAGAGTCGGCTTTGTTAGGAAACATTTTCTTACCTCCCCCACCCCACCCCCTCCCTACACCTCCTCGATATGGACCTTTTCGATATGAATTCAAATTTAATCGAACCTCAATAAGTACCGGACATTACGTTTGAAAAAACAAAAGAGGTACCAAAGACTTCTTCTCTCAAAACGACCAATTAATAACACAAAGGTCCCTCCACTTGTTTAGTTGTCTCTGAGGTTTTTCAGAAAATTAATGTTCTGCAAGTATTCCAGACCAAATTGTTACGCACTATTAAGCTTATTTATCAAATAGTACTATTAGATATAACTATCCTACATAATGCAAAAAAATTCACTCTTTGAGACGGGGACCTTCTCCGGACCCTGCTAAGTCAAGATGCTTTGTGCTTTTTTTATTCAGGAGAAAGAAAAGTCTATGAGCGTGATAATTGGTGTATAGACCTTGACCAAACACGTCAAAAATCAACAAGATCAAATTTCAGTGAAAAAAACTAATTAAATTGCTTGAGTGGCTCTCTAAGTAGAATAGTTCTAGTTGAGTTACTTTGGGAGTAAAAGACAAAGTTACGTGATTTTTTGAGATAAAAGTTCTTAATAGCATGATGTAAAGTAATGGAAAAAAGAATCTCAAGTCAATGCACGAATCGTTGCCCAAAAATCAAAGAATGCCGGAAAAGATCAAAAGATCCAAATTATCAAGTCAAGTCAATGCATAGAAATTTTAACGACACAGTCCCAAGTCTCTGCAAGTAGTCCAGACCCATTTCGACGCAGTCCCAAGTCTCTACAAGTAGTCCAGACCCAATTGTCACGCAATATAATCAATTGGCATCAATTTTGATTTTTAGGGGGGAGAGAAAGACTCTGACAAAGACGTTTAAGTCAAGAATTGGAAAAAAAAAACACCTTGAGTTTGATTGAATCAATTTTCCACAAAAATGTAACCTGCTAATGGAAGACAATTTATGACTCCAGACATATTGATATGTTGTTCATATATTTAATATCACTGATTCATTAAGTCCAACTAGACAAATATTGTGAACCACAAAACAAGCAAAGAAAAATATACTACTTCATGTTGCTTGGGAATAATCAATTTCAAGGTCACCTAGTCACTTTCAATCAAATTTTAAGTTGTCAATTGCATAACGTCTTCTCTGGTGGAATTTTACTAAAAAATATTTTTTGACTACTAAAATCTACGATTTATATTGAAAGCAGTAAAAGAAGGATATTGTTTAGAACGTGTTCAAGGTACATGGTGTTAATTACTCAAATTCCATTCAACTTCAAATGATATATATCAACTTGATAATTTTTCTTTTAACGATATCACGTTGCTTTGCCGCGTACTGTTCACTTATTTTAACTTTGTAGATATTTACTTCGTGATTATAGTAGAAAGTTTGTTGTAATTGAATTTCAAATCACTTGATAGTATGAAGTGAAGTAATGGAAAAAAAAGTCTCAAGTCAATGCACCAAAACTTGGGGTAGAGACCTTGACTTGTATTAGCACATGCATTTTCTCTGCAAAATGAAGAGAGAATAGACTTGTGTTCAGTTGATGTGTTACTAATAAAAAAAAAAGGTCAGCCCGGTGTACTAAAGCTACCGCTATGCACGGTGTCCGGAGAAGGGCCCCACCACAAGGGTGTATTGTATGCAGTCTTACCTTGCATTTCTGCCAGAGGCTCTGGAAAATTAAACAGATCATGCTTGAACCTGTTCAATGTTTGTTAATTACTTTTACAGATACATATTTACGGGTGAAAGGTAGCAAGTATCCAATACACAAGTTAGCTTGAACATCACTGTTATTGAAAAAAATGCGATCAAAACGGACAAATTAGATAATATATGCTCTAAGTTTGTATGTGTTTGAACTTTCTATTCCAAGTTTAGAAGGTGTCATTCTCTAAGTCAATGCTCAAGTCTTTAGTCTTGCCAAGGAAAATGCCAGTTGGGTCTATGTTGTCTAAGAAAATAAATTGTTTTGTTTTTGCTTTTTTTTTTCTTAAAAAAAAAATAAAAAATTTTGCTTGTCCAAGTACGTGTACGTTTTCTTTTTAAATAAAATAAAACTGTCAAAACAAAAAAAGAATTTCCAGTATCAGAAACCAAATCCAGGTACATGGCACACAGGGAAAAAAAGAAAAGGCAAAACAATAACAAATAGAAAACAACTATACAAATCGTCTCATGCCTGAAATGTGCGGATTCATAATATATTTGTGTTTCGTGTCTGAGAAAAATGAGTTCAATTGAACTCGTTGTTAATGGGCTGCACATATATCCCTCAAAAAACAAAAAATAAAGAGCGGATCGGAGGAAATTAAGCCAAGAAAGATAACAAATTGTGAGTGAGAAATATGTTATATTTTCCAAGTCTTGCTGTAGAAATTTCAAAGAAAGCTACATCACACAAATTGATTTAAAATTCCGAAGCTTGCAAAAGAAACAAAAGTAAATTACTGCTTTTTAGTTCATGAACCGGCAAATCCTTATATATACTTGATTAGACATCTATGATCTATTTATATGGACCTATTATAATATTAAAAAAGAATACTTTATTGGATCAATAATTGACCTATATTTAAGTCATATATATAATAGAAAGTTCTCTGTGTTTATTTTCTTATTTTTCAAATCCAAATGATGTGAGAAACTGTACGTTTTGTTAGGAAATTGATTGAATGATCTGAGGATATTTCCAGCTTCTGTTTATCAGTCGAATATGCCATTGGATAATTAAGTTGAGTTTATTTCTACATACTGTATACAAATGAAACAAACTTTGATCGAGTCAGAAAGGAAGAAAATTCATGACTTATATTTTGCAAGGGTCAGGCTGGTGCAATAAAGCTCCCGCTATGCGCGGGGTCCTGGCCGGTATGGACTGGACCACAAGGGTCTATTGTGCGTAGGCTCACCTTATATTTTGAAAAGGGCTGTTGTTCGAGGCTTGAATCCTGATCTCCTAATCGCATGACAACAACTTATTAACCAGTTTCTCCAAGGCTCCCTTTCTTAAATTCTTGGAGAAAAGTGAAGAGTCTATAAGATCATTAGTTGGTGTATAGACTTTGGCAAAAACCTCTCAAAGTCTAAAATTCAGAAATGTTTGATTGATCAGAATGAAGAGTAACAATTGGTAAATAGACTTTGAGCAAAACAACATTTCAAGTCAATACACCTTGACTTCCAAGTCAATAATACAATAACTACAATGTATACATCGTATACTCATAGGTAAACATCACTGGTTTGATAATGTGCAGAAAGGTTACTTTTTCTTGGAAAAAGTTACTTTTTCTTGGAAAAAGGACACATTTTTGAGTGAAAAAGTTCGCGTTGAAGGCCATACGGTATCAGAAGCAAGTTTGTATCTGCAAAAGAAATGACTTCACTATCTAATGCAGTAATGCTATAACAGTAATGAGATAGATACATATCAGAGACAAACAAGAATTGAAAATGGAACTTAACATTGATGGCTCTTCCCTCTCTAACCATGGGATAGGAGGTACAACGGGTGTGATTATGAAGAGTAGGGATCGGAGAATGGGCTATCGAGAGAGTATGAGGGACATGCCTAACGCAACTAACGACATAATCGAGTTACTAGTTGTTATGCTGGGTTTAAAAATTGTTGCGGAGAACAACTTGACGCCACGAAAAATCTCCACGGACTCGAATCAAAGAGGTTATTACTATACTAAAAACTCGACATATATCCCTTACAGTGCTATTATATCCGCGTGCAGGTTGTTGCTGAAAAGGCTAGAAAACCAGGAAGTATAGCATAATTACGGAGAGCAAAACAAGGTTGCTGATATCCTATCATAGGAAAGAGGCAAAGAAGAAGATTTTGAAAATGTTGAGACATTACAACAACGACACCATACCTAGTGAAATTTAATTTCCACATGGCGAGGGTAGAGTGTACGTATACCTTACCTCGTGGAGGCACATAGGCTATTTATAAAAGATCCTCCGCTCAACTGCAACAAATCCACATAAAAAAAGCAGGAAAACACAAAACAGTGAAGAAAGCATAGTAATTAACAAGGAAAGTAATGCAGAGCCTACAAGCTACACAATTTCCATGCAAATCGTATTGATTAGCATACAAATTGTTCTTTCGGGCGGGAAGTAAGCTGGGCCCTACGGCGGACATCAATCAGAAATTCTTTCTTGTTTTTCGATAAAATAAAGTTCTCTGAACTTTTTATCTATATGAGGTGATCTTAATACAATATATATGGTATTGATTCTATGATCCATACGAAATGTGGTCAGCGAGAATTAGTTATTGAGGACAGACAGACCGGTAAATCCCAACCAGAAAGTTGAAAATCTGTTGGAATGCCAAAGACAAAAAAACCACAACATATGCTTAAGTTATGGAAAGTGCAAACCATATTACTGTCTGTACAAGAACAGCTTTAAATAAATGAAAACAATTTACGCTGAGTCTCAAATTTAGAAAGAAAAAAAATCATGTTTTTATTCATAGAGTAACAAACACTTTGGAAAAAATCACAATCTATGAAAGATGAAGGCTTATATTTGCATCACCGGCGACATATTAGACTTGAATCCTGCAATTTCAAAAAATGAAATATTAATGCTAAGAGTTTTAAGGATATAGAAAACTTAATATTATGAAGGATAGAGATTGCGTTGAATACCTGCAAGTTACACACTACTATCTTTTGTTGTGCCTTTTCATTCTCTAATAACTATGTGTTCAAATTTTACAACCATCCTCAAAAACCATACTGGATAGTGAGTTGACAACATTATGTATATTATGGACAGTCCAATAACCAGACCACAACCGAAACCCATCAGAACCGCTTGCCAACTGATCAAATCTCCTTCTTCTTCTTCATCATCATCTAGCTCAACTGGAGTTGTCGCTTGCGGTACCCCATCATCGCCACCACAATCTTTTGATAGTGGAAATCCACGTAACCCATCATTCCCTTGGTATGAACTGTTCTCAAACGTATCAAATTGTTTTCCTTTGGGAATGCATCCGACCAGATGATTGTGAGAGAGATTTAAGACTGCAAGAAATGTGAGAGATGCAAGTTGTTGTGGAATTTCACCTCCGATCTTGTTGGATGAGAGATCCAACGATTCAAGTACGGATAATTGGTGGAATGATGCTGGTATATGACCTTCCAAGCCATTATGAGATAGGTTCAGTGTACGGAGTCCAACGAGATCTCCAATAATGCTTGGAATATGACCTTCAAATCTGTTCCCTGAGAGATTGATAATTATGTTTGTGCTCAAAACTCGAGGAAGTTCAAGATCTAGTCCCTTTGTTGTAACTATAAAAGTTTTCGCATAATGACCATAATCACCTGCTATATACTCTCGGGTTCCACTATTCTCACCAATGATTTTCATGGCTTGAAAATTCTCAAAAAGGCTCACAGGTAAATTTCCACGAAATCCATTGGATGAGAGATCTATTACTCGAATTTGAGCAAACGAGTTGTTTGTCCTTAAATCATTAATAGGGCCATGCAACTTATTTGATCTCAAGCTTAAAATCTTCAAATCAGGAAGGCCTCCCAACCAACTTGGAAATGTGTCATTCAACTCATTGTTGCCTAAATCAAGGAGTTCCAAATATCTGCAATTGATCAACGATGGCGGAACTTTCCCCTTAAGCTTATTCCCGTACAAGTTAATGATGCTGGGTTGGTTTTCAGTATTAAAAGTTGTATTAATTGTTCCACTGAGACGATTGTTGTTTAAATCCAAAACCAGAAGTAGACTCATCTCACCTAAACATTGTAGGATTGTTCCGTTCAAATGATTGCTTCCCAAGTCTAGCATTCTCAGTGTTTTCAGATTGCAGACGGTTGAAGCAATCTGTCCACTGAATTTATTTTGGGAAAGAATAAGAAGTTGTAGGTCCTTCTGGTCTAGGAGTGACTTTGGAATAGGACCTTGCAACTGGTTTTGTTTTAGAGTAATGTAAAACAATGTTTTGGACTAGAACTCCTTAATTTTGCCACTGAAAGAGTTATTTTCCAAGTCTAATTGCGTAAGTGATGGGAGGGAGAATATCCAGGAAGGTATAGTCCCATTCAAGTAGTTTGATGACAATAAGAGGTATTTTAGGTTTTGGAGTCCACTTACGTTGGATGAAATTGGACCAGTTAGGGAATTGGATGATAAGTCAAGGTATTTTAAGTTGGAAAGGTGGAAAACTCTTTCGGGCAGTACCCCACGTAACTGTGTGCGTGGGAGCCGTAGAATTGTTAAATAAGAAGAGAAATTTAAAGGAATTGTGGAAGAGATGTTCACAGAGTCAAGTTTAAGATATCTTAATTGGGTCAAGTTCTTGAGGAGCAGTTGAAAGTTGTAAGGCTCAAGTCTAAGCCTATACGGATCAACAGTCGATATACTAAGAACTTGTAATTTAGAAAGGTGAGAGATTTCTGCTGGGATTACACCTGTAAAACTTGAATACAACAAGTTAAGATGCGTCAAGCTAGACAACTCACCAAATTTAGGTGAAATGATCGACCCAGAAAAATCATTATAAGACAAATAGAGCCGTTTGAGACTGGAGAGCTGAAACAGGCTACTGTTGGTATGAAAATTGCCTTGAAGTCCGCTGCAAAAGAGGTCAAGCTCAATTACTTGTCCCGTCGTCTCGTCACAATGAACTCCACTCCATGAGCAACAATCTGTGGTCTTGTTCCATGAAAGAGTTGTTGGATTGTAACAAACAGAAGCATTAGGATTGATGGTAAACATGTGCTTGAATTGTAGAAGGGATAGAGCTTGATGTTTGGGGCACAAATGAGGTAAGGATTACGAGAAAGCAAGTTGATAGAGAAAGGGATATAGCATACAAAATAGTACAAGTTTTACGCAAGCCATTGCTGCACTAAAATGATGAAAACTAATTAAGTTGGTAGAGAAGAAATCAAGAAATGTTTGTTTTGGGTGTCTCTATTCAATAATTTTGATGAGGTATATATAGTAGAAATTAACCAAAGAAAAAATCTACTGCTATTGCTTTGTAGTAAGCAATTCCACGAAGGTCACCAAGTCATTTTCGATGAATAGTGTTATATCGATAAAATAACCGTAATCATCTCAACATGTACATACTATTTGATCTTTCATCACTAGTATATACCATATTAACTGCAAGACATTATAATCAATTTTGATTTTTAGACTTTCAAGTACCCTACAATTGGAAAAAAGAAACAGCTTGAGTTTGATGGAATCAATTTTCCAGGAAATGTACCCTACAAATGGAAGATAATTCGTCACTCCAGACAGGACCTGTTGTTCATGTATAAGGTTGGGAAGTTGAGGGATTTTTAAATTTTTATTTTTTAAAAAAATATTACTAATATCTTTTCATTCTCGTAGCAATTCTGTGTTCAAATTTTACAACCATCCTCGAAAACCCTACTGGATAGTGAGTTGACAACATTATGTATATTATGGACAGTCCAATAACCAGACCACAACCGAAACCCATCAGAACCGCTTGCCAACTGATCAAATCTCCTTCTTCTTCTTCATCATCATCTAACTCAACTGGGGTTGTCGCTTGCGGTACCCCATCATCGCCACCACAATCCTTTGAGATTGGCAATCCACGTAACCCATCATTTCCTTGGAATGAACTGTTCTCAAACGTATCAAATTGTTTTCCTTTGGGAATGCATCCAACAAGATGATTATGAGAGAGATTTAAGACTGCAAGAAATGTGAGAGATGCAAGTTGTTGTGGAATTTCACCGCCTATTTTGTTGGATGAGAGATCCAATGATTCAAGTACAGATAAATGTTGCAATGATGCGGGTATAACACCTTCCAAGACATTATGAGATAGGTTCAGTGCACGGAGTCCAACAAGATCTCCAATAACTCTTGGAATATGACCTTCAAATCTATTCCATGAGAGATTGATAATTATGTATGTGGACAAAACTCGAGGAAGTTCAAGATCCAGACCCTTTGTTGTCACTATCAAAGTATTCGCGTAATTACCAGGATAATGATCAGCAACATACTCTCGTGTTCTACTTTTCTCACCAATGATTTTCATGGCTTGAAAATTCTCAAAAAGGCTCACAGGTAAATTTCCACGAAATCCATTGGATGAGAGATCTATTACTTGAATTTTAGCAAACAAGTTGTCTGTCCTTGAATCACTTATAGGGCCGTGCAACTTATTTGATCTCAAGCTTAAAATCTTCAAATCAGGAAGGCCTCCCAACCAACTTGGAAATGTGTCATTCAACTCATTGTTGCCTAAATCAAGGAGTTCCAAATTTCTGCAATTGATCAACGATGGCGAAACTTTCCCCTTAAGCTTATTCCCATAAAAGTTAATGATGCTGTAATGGTTTTCTGTATTAAAAGTTGTATTAATCGTCCCACTAAAACAATTATTGCTTAAATCCAATACGAAAACTGTGCTCATCTCACCCAAACAATGTGGGATTGTTCCGTTCAAATGATTACTTCCCAAATCTAGCAGGAGCAGTCTTTGCAGATTGCAGACGGTTGAAGGAATCTGTCCGCTGAAATTATTTTGGGAAAGAACAAGAGCTTGTAGGTACTGCTGGTCTAGGAGTGACTTTGGAATAGGACCTTGCAGCTGATTTTGTCTTAAAAAAACTAAAATCAATGCTTTGGACTTGAACTCCTGAATTTTGCCACTGAAAGAGTTATTTTTCAAGTCTAATTGCATTAGTGATGGGAGGGAGAATATCCAGGAAGGTATAGTCCCATTCAAGTAGTTTGATGACAAGGCGAGTGTACTTAGGTTTTGGAGTCCACTTACGTTGGATGGAATTGGACCAGTTAGGGAATTGGATGATAAAGAAAGGTATTCCAAATTGTGGAAAACTCTTTCAGGCAATACCCCACGTAACTGTGCGTCTTGAAGCGATAGAGTTGTTAAATAAGAAGAGAAATTTAGAGGAATGGTGGAAGAGATGTTCACAAAGTCAAGATCAAGCTTTCTTAATTGGGTCAAGTTCTTAAGTAACAGTTCAAAATTGTAAGGCTCAAGTCTAAGCCCATACGGATCAACAGTCGATATACTAAGAACTTGTAATTTAGAAAGGTGAGAGATTTCTTCTGGGATTACACCTGTAAAACTTGAATACAACAATTTAAGATGCGTCAAGCTAGATAACTCACCAAATTTAGCTGAAATGAGCGACCCGGAAAAATCATTATAAGACAAATCCAGCCGTTTGAGACTGGAGAGCTGAAACAGGCTACTGTTTAAATGAAACGTGCCTTGAAGTCCGCTGCAACGAAGATCAAGCTCAATTATTTGTCCCGTCATCTCGTCACAATAAACTTCATTCCATGAGCAACAATCTGTGGTATTGTTCCATGAAAGAGTTGTATCCTCATAACAGTAACCAGAAACATTAGGATTAATGGTAAACATTTGCTTGAATTGTAGAAGGGCTAGAGCTTGATGTTTGGGGCACAAATGAGGTAAGGATGAGGAGAAAGCAAGTTGACAGAGAAAGGTATAGAGCATAAGAAACAGTACAAGTTTTACACAACCCATTGCTGCACTAAAATGATCAAAAATAATTAAGTTGGTAGAGATCGAAGAAATCAAGAAATGTTTGCTTTGTGTCTCCATTCAATAATTTTGATGAGGCATATATAGTAGAAATTAAGCAAAGAAAAATCTAAATCTACTATTGCTTTGGTGTAAGCAATTCCACGAAGGTCACCAAGTCTTCCTTTGAAAAATTCTCACAAAAGAGTCCTTCCAATAAATTATTCCACATGTCTTTCTTTTTGTTCACACAAAAAAGAAAGGCAAGTTAGTTCGGTGTATTAAATCTCTCATTATACGTAGTATTTAAGAAAGAATCGAACTATCAAGATCTATTATATGCAGTTTACGAGAGGCTATTTCTACGACTTGAACTCGTTACGTCCTAGTCCCACGTAGCAACTTTACCCGTTACTTCAAAACTCTCATTCTCACCATAAAAAAAAAAAAAATGAAAAACCAATTAAAATAATGGTGGAGTGATAAGTATTCTTTCTTAATTAAAAATTCCACATGTGTTTCGTCTTGTTCACAAAAAAAAGAAAGGCAAGTCAGCTCGGTGTATTAAATCTCTCATTTTACGTAGTATTTGAGGAAGGATCGGACTATAAAAATCTATTATAGGAGGTTTGCGAGAGGCTATTTATACTTTTTGAACCCGTGACGTCCTATTCACATGCAGCAACTTTATCGATTACTTCAAAACTCTTATTAAAAAAAAGTGAAAAACCAATGAAAATAACGGTTGAGTGATAAGTATTCTTTCTTAATTAAAAATTCCACATGTCTTTCCTTTTGTTCACACAAAAAAGAAAGGTAGAGCAATTTGGTGTACTATATAAGTGTGATTTAGTAGGTTATTTTCGACATTCAGAAAATTCAGCCTTCTCCACATTGTTCCGTTCAACTTATTGCTTCCCAAATCTAGCACTATCAGTGTTTTTAGAGATTGCAGACAGTTGAAGAAATCTGTCCGCTGAAATTATTCGCGTTGAAGGACAAATGGGATCGGAAGCAAGTTTGCATTTGCAGAAGAAACAACTTCACTATCTAATGTGATAACGCGCTATACAGTAATAAGATAGATATATAGAAAGAAACTTAACATTGATGGCTCTTACCTCGCTAACCATGGGATAGGAGGTGAATAGGGCGTTTTCGGGTCAAATCGGTATGCTATATCCACAGTTTCGGGGGTGGGCCCGGGGTTCGGGCGTGCTGAGTGCCGAAAATCGACCGGGACGTGTCAGGGAGGTTCGGGATCGTCCCAGTATGGTCCGTTTAATTTTTCGTGGCCATTTGGGTGGACAAACCGGCAAACCGGCGAGAACAGGGCATTTCGGGCCAAATCGGTGTGTTATAGCCCACGGTTTCGGGGGTGGGCTCGGGGTCCGGGCGTTCTGTAGGCCAAAAATCGATCGGGGCGTGTCAGGGAGGTTGGGGATCGTCCCAGTGTAGTCCGTTTAATTTTTCGTGACCATTTGGGTGGACAAACGGTGCGAACGAGGAATTTTCGGGCCAAATCGATATGCTATAGCCCACGATTCTGGGGTGGGCCCGGGGTTCGGGCGTGCTGTGGGCCGAAAATTGACCGGGGCGTGCCAGGGAGGTTGGGGATCATCCCAGTGTGGCCCGTTCAATTTTTCGTGGCCATTTGGGTGGACAAACGGGCGAAACGACGCGAACGATGCGTTTTCTTCCCTCACTAACCATGGGATAGCAGGTACAACGGGTGTGATTATGAATAGTAGGGATTGGAGAATGGGCTATCGAGAGTATGAGGGACATGCCTAACGCAACTAACGACATAATCGAGTTACTAGTTGTTATGCTGGGTTTAAAAATTGTTGCGGAGAACAACTTGACGCCACTAGAAATCTCCACGGACTCGAATCAAAGAGGTTATTACTATACTAAAAACTCGACATATGTCCCTTACAGTGCTATTATATCCGCATGCAGGTTGTTGCTGAAAAGGCTAGAAAACCAGGAAGTATAGCGTAATTACGGAGAGCAAAACAAGGTTGCTGATATCCTATCATAGGAAAGAGGCAAAGAAGAAGCTTTTGAAAATGTTGAGACATTACAACAACGACACCATACCTAGTGAAATTTAATTTCCACATGGCGAGGATAGAGTGTACGTATACCTTACCAGTACCTCGTGGAGGTACATAGGCTATTTATAAAAGATCCTCCGCTCAACTGCAACAAATCCACATAAAAAAAGCAGGAAAACACATAACAGTGGAGAAAGCATAGTAATTAACAAGGAAAGTAATGCAGAGCCTACAAGATACACAATTTCCATGCAAATCGTATTGATTAGCATACAAATTGTTCTTTCGGGCGGGAAGTAAGCTGGGCCCTACGGCGGACATCAATTAGAAATTCTTTCTTGTTTTTCGATAAAATAAAGTTCTCTGAACTTTTTATCTATATGAGGTGATCTTAATACAATATATAAGGTATTGATTCTATGATCCATACGAAATGTGGTCAGCGAGAATTAGTTATTGAGGACAGACAGACCGGTAAATCCCAACCAGAAAGTTGAAAATCTGTTGGAATGCCAAAGACAAAAAAACCACAACATATGCTTAAGTTATGGAAAGTGCAAACCATATTACTGTCTGTACAAGAACAGCTTTAAATAAATGAAAACAATTTACGCTGAGTCTCAAATTTAGAAAGAAAAAAAATCATGTTTTTATTCATAGAGTAACAAACACTTTGGAAAAAATCACAATCTATGAAAGATGAAGGCTTATATTTGCATCACCGGCGACATATTAGACTTGAATCCTGCAATTTCAAAAAATGAAATATTAATGCTAAGAGTTTTAAGGATATAGAAAACTTAATATTATGAAGGATAGAGATTGCGTTGAATACCTGCAAGTTACACACTACTATCTTTTGTTGTGCCTTTTCATTCTCTAATAACTATGTGTTCAAATTTTACAACCATCCTCAAAAACCATACTGGATAGTGAGTTGACAACATTATGTATATTATGGACAGTCCAATAACCAGACCACAACCGAAACCCATCAGAACCGCTTGCCAACTGATCAAATCTCCTTCTTCTTCTTCATCATCATCTAGCTCAACTGGAGTTGTCGCTTGCGGTACCCCATCATCGCCACCACAATCTTTTGATAGTGGAAATCCACGTAACCCATCATTCCCTTGGTATGAACTGTTCTCAAACGTATCAAATTGTTTTCCTTTGGGAATGCATCCGACCAGATGATTGTGAGAGAGATTTAAGACTGCAAGAAATGTGAGAGATGCAAGTTGTTGTGGAATTTCACCTCCGATCTTGTTGGATGAGAGATCCAACGATTCAAGTACAGATAAATGTTGCAACGATGCAGGTATAATACCTTCCAATCCATTATGAGATAGGTTCAGCGTACGGAGTCCAACGAGATCTCCAATAATGCTTGGGAGATAACCTTCGAATCTATTCCTTGAGAGATTGATAATTATTTCTGTGGTCAAAACTCGAGGAAGTTCCAGATCCAGTCCCTTTGTTGTAACTATCAAAGTATTCGCGTAATTAATAGAATAATAATCTGCTATATACTCTCGGGTTCCACTGTTCTCACCAGTGATTTTCATGGCTTGAAAATTCCCAAAAAGACTCACTGGTAAATTTCCACTAAATCCATTGGATGAGAGATCTATTACTCGAATTTGAGCAAACAAGTTGTTTGACCTTGAATCACTTATAGGGCCGTGCAACTTATTTGATCTCAAGCTTAAAATCTTCAAATAAGGAAGGCCTCCCAACCAACTTGGAAATGTGTCATTCAACTCATTGTTGCCTAAATCAAGGAGTTCCAAATATCTGCAATTGATCAACGATGGCGGAACTTTCCCCTTAAGCTTATTCCCGTACAAGTTAATGATGCTGGGTTGGTTTTCAGTATTAAAAGTTGTATTAATTGTTCCACTGAGACGATTGTTGTTTAAATCCAAAACCTGAAGCTCACTCATCTCACCCAAACAATGTGGGATTGTTCCGTTAAAATGATTGCCTCCCAAGTCTAGCACTCTCAGTGTTTTCAGATTGCAGACGGTTGAAGCAATCTGTCCACTCAGATTATTTTGAGAAAGGATGAGATAATTTAGACCCTGCTGGTCTAGGACTGACTTTGGAATAGGACCTTGCAACTGATTTTGTTTTAAAATAACTGCATACAATGTTTTGGACTTGAACTTGTGAATTTTGCCACTGAAAGAGTTATTGCTCAACTCGAACCAAGATAGTGATGGGAGGGAGAATATCCATGAAGGTATAGTCCCATTCAAGTGGTTTGATGACAAGTAGAGGTATTGTAGGTTTTGGAGTCCACTTACGTTGGATGGAATTGGACCAGTTAGGGAATTGTATGGTAAATAAAGTTCTTCCAAGTTGGAAAGGTGGAAAACTCTTTCGGGCAATACCCCGCGTAACTGTGTGTCTGAAAGCGATAGAGATGTTAAATAAAAAGAGAAATTTAGAGGAATGGTGGAAGAGATGTTCACAAATAAAAGTTTAAGCTCTCTTAATTGGGTCAAGTTCTTAAGGAGCAGTTGAAAGTTGTAAGGCTCAAGTCTAAGCCTATACGGATCAACAGTCGATATACTAAGAACTTGTAATTTAGAAAGGTGAGATATTTCTGCTGGGATTACACCTGTAAAACTTGAATACAACAATTTAAGATGCATCAATCTAGATAACTCACCAAATTTAGCAGAAATGAGCAACCCGGAAAAATAATTATAAGACAAATCCAGCCGTTTGAGACTGGAGAGCTGAAACAGGCTACTGTTGGAATGAAATTTTCCTTGAAGTCCGCAGCAAGATAGGTCAAGCTCAACCACTTGTCCCGTCATCTCGTCACAATGAACTCTGTCCCATGAGCAACAATCTGTGGTCTTGTTCCATGAAAGAATTGTTGGACTGAAACAATAATCAGAAGCATTAGGATTAACAGTAAACATTTGCTTGAATTGTAGAAGAGCATGAGCTTGATTTTTGGGGCACAAATGAGGTAAGGATGAGGAGAAAGCAAGTTGACAGAGAAAGGTATATAGCATTAAAAATAGTACAAGTTTTACACAATCCATTGCTGCACTAAAATGGTCAAAACTAATTAAGCTGGTAGAGATGAAATCAAGAAATGATTGCTTTGTGTCTCTATTCAATAATTTTGATGAGGTGTACTGCTATTGCTATTGCTTTGGAGTAAGCAATTTGAAGGTCACCAAGTCATTTTCAGTCAAATTTATAATTAACATATGCAGATTCTAATGAAAAATATATTACTTTTTAGAGCATTAAGACTTATTAGGTGCTAGTGTTATAGTGAAAAAATAACCGTAACCATCTCAAGTCAATGTATGAGTCGTTGCACAAGAATCCAAATGAATG
This sequence comes from Capsicum pubescens, assembly GCA_030864215.1. Classification (NCBI taxonomy): domain Eukaryota; kingdom Viridiplantae; phylum Streptophyta; class Magnoliopsida; order Solanales; family Solanaceae; genus Capsicum; species Capsicum pubescens. The sequence goes on from CM061538.1 coordinate 43,202,237, forward strand.
CCGGAAACTGTCAAAAGTTCCAAATTTTCAAGTCAAGTCATTGCATAGAAAGGTTCAAACGAAAGCTACAATAGAAATACAATTTTGTTTTGATACTTTCTCGGTTGAAAACGTCACCATCCCAAGTCTCTGCAAGTAGTCCAGACCAAATTGTTACGCACTATTAAGCTTATTTATCGAATAGTACTACTAGATATAACTATCCTAAATAATGCAGAAAAATTCACTTTGAATATGATCTCTAACACAAGGAAATAGTTATTTGATGAATATAAATTCTTATAAGAAAAGAAAAGTGAAGGGAAGCTTTGGAAGCGATCGAGCCATGAAAGCAGTTATTAATGCTTGCATTATATTAGACTGTCTACATCACGCTTTTTGGGGTGGGGACTTTCTCCAGATCTGCAAACGCAAGATGCTTTGTGCACCAGGCTGCCCTTTTTTTTAAGAAGGAAGAAAAGTTTATAAGAGTGATAAGTGATTTAGAGACTTTGACGAAGACATTTCAAGTCAAGAATTGGAAAAAATCACCTCGAATTTGATGGAACCAATTTTCCACGGGAATGTACCCTGCTAATCGAAGACAATTCATGACTCCAGACATAATGACATGTTGTTCATATATTTAATATCACTGATTCATTAAGTACGACTAGACAAATATTGTGAACCACAAATCAAGCAAAGAAAAATCTACTATGGTTGCTTTGGAGTAATCAATTCCAAGCAAAGTAAAAGCCCGATAATGTTTAAAACGTGTTCAATGTACATGGTGTTCATTACTCTAATTCCGTTCAACTTCAAATGATAATATATCAATATGATAATTTTTCTTTTAACGATATCACGTTGCTTTGCCACCTACTGTTCACTTTCTTAACTTTGTAGATATTTACTCCGTGATTGTTATAGAAAGTTTGTTGTAATTGGTTTTCAAATAACTTGATAGTATGAAGGTAAAGTAATGGAAAAAAAAAAAAATCTCAAGCAAATGCACAGTCGTTACTCAAAAATCAAAGAATGCTGGAAAAGTCTATTAGCGTGATAATTGGTGCGTAGACCTTGACTACATGCAACAACACAAAGGTCTTTGTTTTGGTTCTTTTAACAACAACAACAACAACAAACCCAGTATATTCCCACATAGTGGGGTCTGGGGAGGGTAGAATGTACGCAGTCCATACCACTACATCCGAAGAAGTAGAGAGGCTGTTTCCGATAGACCCCCGGCTCAAGAAAAGGAACCATGACCTTAGTCAAACATCGCAAGCATACAACATGATAAAATAACAACGGTACAACAACCACAAAAAGTATATTAACCAACAAAAAGGCACCACCCTCCCCCCAACCCTAGCACTACCAACCAAGCGACACGAAACTCACCTAACTCCCGCCTATGGCTTGACCACACCCCTTAGCCCTCTACCCCTAATACTATTCCTCCAAACCTTCCTATCGAGGGTCATGTCCCCAGTGAACCGTAATTTCTCCATGTTAAGTTGATGTGTTATTAATAATTTTAACTTAATACGTCATGTTCTTAAAGCTGAAACTTTAAACAGAGGTATATATGGCACAAAACATAGAGAATTTGCTACTGTTGTTTTGCAGTAGTCAAGTTTAGGAAGCTCACCTAGTCACTTTCCAGTCAACTTAGTGAAGTTAGTTACATATGCACATTCTATCCCAATGTATCAAACTATATGTGAAGAGTATTTAATTTAACATTAGTCAAGTAAGAAATAGTTAAAAGAGTCTAGCAGCAAGAAAAACGGCGGCCCGATGCACTAAAGCTCCCGCTATGCGCACGATCCTGGGAAGGGTCTACTGTATGCAGCCTCACCTTACATTTTGCAAGGGTCTGTTTCCATGTCTTGAATCCTGACTTCCTAGTCGCATGACAGAAACTTATTAACCAGTTTCTCATGGCTCCATCTTAAAAGAGTATATGATCATTTGTTTGTGCATAGACTCTTAAAAGTCTAAAATTCAGAAAAGTTTGATAGGTCAGAGCAAAGAGTAAAAATTGGTATATAGAATTGGGAAAATTTCAGAAAGGGAAAAGGCTCAAATATGCCACTGAACTATCAGAAATGACTCATTTATGTCATCCATTAAAAGTTGGGCTCATTTATGTCATCGTCGTTACAAAACTGGCTCATTCATACCATTAATTTTTAACAGTCGGTTTTTAAAAACCGCCTTGCCACGTGGCAGCTTATTAGAGCGCCACGTTTTAATTTTTTTTTATCCATTAAAAAGAATTCACGCAACTTTTTGATCCATTGAAAATTAGTTTGATCTATGCTTTTAAAATTTGATTAATTTTTCATGAATATATTCTTAAAACATTCTCGTTCGATTCGTTTTTTTGTCATTTTTGACATATTAAGATTGTTTTCATATTTTACCTTTAATATTAATTATTTTTTTCTTCAAATTAATTTCAAATACAATAGTAAAAAAGAAAAATTATTTTCTTTTTTAACGATTAATTTCTTCAAATTAGTTTGTCAATATTGAGCGTTTTCCATCACCATCAAATATTTTAACGATTGTTTATTTAACAGAAAGTATGAAAAATGAATGTAAAAGAAACTCATATTCTCTAAGTATGTAATCCACATATTCACTGATTGACTTTTTCCTACAATAGTAAAACTGAAAATTTGCTAGAGCACAAAATTTGCACTTTTGGAGAAACACAAGATAGAACAATTTGCACTTTTTTTCCCTATATTTTTATAGAAAAACGAAATATCTATTGAGATATGTAATCATTTTGATACAATTTAGATTCAAAATAAATTGTACTAATTAAAATTGAATATGAGTGTTTGAAAGTTGAAATTGAATATTAGATCAGATCGATTTTGAGTCCTAAAAATTTAAAATATAACATGAATACATACTAGGAGATTTTCATTTAAGTAAAAGTTATAATAATTGTTGTTCTAAAAACAAATAAACAATATAGGGGAAACGTTATATGTACACTCGATAGAATGACAATAATGGGGATAAATTAAATCAAAATATAATAAAAGCAAAGTATGAAAGATTTTACGAATCTAGGAAACTCCGCAATAAGTAATATAAAAAATATTAAAAGATTTTCATTAAATTAGAAGTTATAGCATATCACTTTACCAACTATAAATAACAAAAGTACTAGAGAAACCTTAATAGAGTAAATACTAGATCAGATCTCAATAACAAAACAATAAATTTAAAGCATATTTGTTTACTATTGTATTTGAAATTAATTTGAAGAAAAAAATAATTAATATTAAAGGTAAAATATGAAAACAATCTTAATATGTCAAAAATGACAAAAAACGAATCGAACGAGAATGTTTTAAGAATATATTCATGAAAAATTAATCAAATTTTAAAAACATAGATCAAACTAATTTTCAATGGATCAAAAAGTTGCGTGAATTCTTTTTAATGGATCAAAAAAAAAAAAAAAAAAAAAATGATGTGGCGCTCTAATAGGCTGCCACGTGGAAAGGTGGTTTTTAAAAACCTTCTGTTAAAAATTAATGGCATGGATGAGCCGGTTTTGTAACGTCGATGGCATAAATGAGCCCAACTTTTAACGGATGGCATAAATGAGCTATTTCTGATAGTTCAGTGTAGGGGTGTCTAACGGGCCGGGCCGGGCCAACCCGGAACCGGCCCTCCCATTTTACCCGGGTTCCGGGCCGGTTCCGGGTCGGGTTTGGCGTTAACCGGGCCGGGCCAAACAGTAAAAAAATTAAAACCCACCCGGACCCGGCCCACTAAACCCAATCCGGTCAAACCCACCAAGACCCGGTCAAACCCGGTTAAAAACCGGTCAAACCCGTTTAAAAAATAAATAAAAAATCCAATATACACTATATACACTCCAATATACAACATATATTTTTAAAAAAATATATAAAGTATAAACAATTACACATATATACGTACCATTCAATATATAATTATATATGACTATACGTACTACTTTAAATAAAACATTTGCTATAATAGTATAATATATATATATATACACTACAATATATATATATACTAATTTATAAAACATATACACATGTATACATTAAATATATACTACTTTAGAAGATATATACACATATATATGCACCATTCAATATATATGTACTACTTTAAATAAAATATATACAACAATATAGTGATATACATATATATATATACAATAATATGTATATATATATAGTTACATACTAATTTATAAAACATATACACTTGTATACTTTAAAGATATACGTCTATAGAAGATATATACACATATATACGCACCATTCAAAAGATATGTACTACTTTAAAAAGAGTATATACTACAATATATATACTAATTTATAAAACATAAAGTAATGTATACGTTAAATATACACGTCTATAGAAGATCTATTCACATATATACACTCTATTCTATGTATATGTAATACTTTAAATGAGATATATGCAATATATATACATTACAATATATATTTGTATAGTTATATACTAATTTATAAAATATATACACATGTATACGTTAAATATACACGTCTATAGAAGATCCATTCACATATATACACTCTATTCTATGTATATGTAATACTTTAAATGAAATATACTATAATGTATATACATTACAATATATATTTGTATAGTTATATACTAATTTATAAAACATATACGCATGTATACATTAAATATACACTTCTATAGAAGATATATACACGTGTATACGCACCATTAAATGTATATATACTACTACTTATAAAATATACTACATTATATATACATTACAATATGTATAGATATACTTATATACTAATTTATAAAACATATACACATGTATACGTTAAATATACACTTCTATAGAAGATATATGCACATATATACGTACCATTCAATATATAATTATATATGACTATACGTACTACTTTAAATAAAACATTTGCTATAATAGTATAATATATATATATATATACACTACAATATATATATATACTAATTTATAAAACATATACACATGTATACGTTAAATATATACTACTTTAGAAGATATATACACATATATATGCACCATTCAATATATATGTACTACTTTAAATAAAATATATACTACAATATAGTGATATACATATATATATATACAATAATATGTATATATATATAGTAACATACTAATTTATAAAACATATACACTTATATACTTTAAAGATATACGTCTATAGAAGATATATACACATATATACGCACCATTCAATATATATGTACTACTTTAAAAAAAGTATATACTACAATATATATACTAATTTATAAAACATAAAGTAATGTATACGTTAAATATACACGTCTATAGAAGATCTATTCACATATATACACTCTATTCTATGTATATGTAATACTTTAAATGAGATATATGCAATATATATACATTACAATATATATTTGTATAGTTATATACTAATTTATAAAATATATACACATGTATACGTTAAATATACACTTCTATAGAAGATCCATTCACATATATACACTCTATTCTATGTATATGTAATACTTTAAATGAAATATACTATAATGTATATACATTACAATATATATTTGTATAGTTATATACTAATTTATAAAACATATACGCATGTATACATTAAATATACACTTCTATAGAAGATATATACACGTGTATACGTACCATTAAATGTATATATACTACTACTTATAAAATATACTACATTATATATACATTACAATATGTATAGATATACTTATATACTAATTTATAAAACATATACACATGTATACGTTGGCCCAAAATTTTTTATTTTTTTTTTATATTCCGGGCCGGGCCGGGCCGGGCCGGTTAACCGGCGGGCCTGGACCGGGCTTGGTCCGGGCCGGGTTAACCGGGCCCATTTTAAAAAAAAAAAACGGCCCGGGACCCGGAACCCTTAAGCCCTAGGGCTTACCGGGCCGGGTCAAACCGGGCCGGGTTAGCTAATAGGGCCGGGTCGGGCCGGGTCAGCCCGACCCGTTTGACACCCTTAGTTCAGTGGCATATTTGAGCCTTTTTCCTTTCAAAAATAGCAACTCTGTAGCCTTAATTATAACTTTTATAGCAACAGTTTCATAATTATGAAAAATAGCAAATTGTATTTTGTATTTAAGTAAAATATTGCTATATAAATACATATACAAATATATATGTATTACTCATAAATACATATGCACAACTGAAAAATACATATTATTCTATTACTATGAAGTGGGTAAAATATTGTTATTTTTGCTATAAGTTGTAATTTTGAAAAAGTGTTGCTATTTATTATAATTATAATCTTAAGGATGCTAGTTTCTGTAATTTTTCGTATAGAATTTGAGTCATAGCATTTCAAGTCAAAATTCCAAAAGACTTGATTGGTTAGGTTAATAGTGTTGGTTGGTGTATACAATCATCTTAAATGTGACTGATTTTAGGAAAAAAAAATAACCACAATGTATACATCCTATACTCTTTGTATATATACTTTAGTATAATATCCTTTTAACTAAAAAAACAAGGGTGATAAAAAAACAAGGGTGAAGATTAGTATCCTTTTCTAAAACTAAGAAGGATTGATGTTGTATTATTTTATAACAACAATAATATAATTAGTATAATCCCATAAGTGGAGTTTAGAAAGTGTATGATATACAATGACCTTATCCAGTGGCGGAGCCAGGATTTTCATACAGGGGTTCACAAGTAAACATATGAACAAAATCGAAGGGGGTTCACCATATATTATTATATATACATAAAAATCAATTTTAACCATGTACATATAGTATAATTTTCCGCTGAAGAGGGTTCAGATAACCTCCTAGCCCAGGGTAGCTCGGCCCCTGACCTTACCCTTACGTTTGTGAGGCAGAGAGATTGTTTCCGAACCACCATTATCTTCCATCAATGTTTGTCAAAGTGACATAATTTACAGAACCAACTCCGTTATCATCATAAAAATTTGCCCAGTAGCGGAGCCAGAATTTTCACAAAAGGGTTCACAAGTAAACATACGAACAAAACCGAAGGGGTTTCAACATATACTATATATACATAAAAATCAATTTTAACCATGTATATATAATATAATTTTTCGCCGAACTAGCCCAAGGGTAGCTCGGCCCCTGACCTTACCCTTATGTTTGTGAGGCAGAGAGGTTGTTTTCGTACTGCCATTATCTTCCATCAATGTTTGTCAAAGTGACATAATTTACAGAACCATCTCCATTATCATCATAAAAATGAGCAAATGCAGGTTGCAATGGTGTTGGAAGACTTGTAATAACTTCACTTGAAAGCATTGAAAGAACAGTTGAAATTGTTGGTCTATCTCTAGCAAATTCTTGAACACATAATAAACCTATGTGTATGCATTTTGTTAACACCATTTCAAAGTTTGGATCCCATATAACTTGATCAATGAAATTTGATAAATCATTCTCTTTCCATAGTTCCCATGCCTGAAAAAAAAGGAAACTCTTTTAGTATCGGAAACAACGTCTCTACTACTGTGTACACTTTACCCTCCTCAGACCCCATTATGCGAGAATACACTGGGTAAGGGTGGAGCCACCTTTAGCTCAGGGGATTCATTTGAACCTTCTTCGATGGAAAATTATACTATTTAGGGAAAATGCTTTTTTTCCACCTTGAACTATACGTGAAAAGGCTGAGACACACTCGAACTTTAGGAGGGTCCTATTAACCCCTGGACTAATTAAAATCGTATTTTTGATAACCTTAGTGCCTACCCTTCAATGTGTTGCCACGTATTTGCCACGTAGGCACTAAGGTTGTCGAAAATACGGTTTTAATTAGTCCGGAAGGGTAATAGGACCCTCCTAAAGTTCGGGTGTCTCAGCCTTTTCGCGTATAGTTCAAGGTGGAAATAGAGCATTTTCTCTACTATTTATATATGGTTAAAATTATCTTTTATGTATATATAGCTGATATTGAACCCCCTTTCGCTAGTTCGTATATTTACTTTTGAACCCCTTAGTAAAAATTTTGGCTCCGAAACTGACACTGGGTATGTTGTTGTAGTTTTAGAGTAAACAATTACACAACTTTAAGTTCAAACACATAGGCGGTTTCAGGATTTGACGTTTATGTGTTATGGATTCTAGGCCTTTGAAGTTACTGGATTCTAAATTTATAATTTGTACGTATCGAATGGAAAGCTACTGAATTCTGTTGAATTTATATTGTAAATGATACATGCGCACATGTGACCAGGAGGTCACGGGTTCAAGCTTTGGAAACAGCCTCTAGCAGAAATGCAAGGTAAGACTGTGTACAATACGCCCTTGTGGTGGGGCGCTTTCCCGAACCCTGCGCATAGTGGGAGCTTTAGTGCACCGGGCTGTCCTTTTATTACATGCGGGCGGGTTCTAACATGCAAGACAAAGAGTGGTAAAGGGTAACCAGGACGAGAGCCAATCAAGTCGATCAGAATGTCCTTATTTCACAAGGCTATAACATTCTCAAGTCTGAGTCTGATGAACGTCTTTATCAAAATATTTTTGCTTCTCACTCCGGTCAATTAGCAACAATATGTTTCTATAAACTTCTCGAAATCCGTTTCATCCTAGTCTTCTCCTTTGGGAATTAACGAGGGATCTACTGAGATCGATTCAAATTGGACATATTGGTGCTCTAGCACCCGTTAAGTCCAACGCAGAATACGTATAATTATATAAAAAATTGCATAAAAATTGGTATAAGACAGATAAATGCACCCTTGAAACCTAAAAGATATAGCTAGATGCTTTGATTTTCATGCGGAACCTTAAAGCTTTGGTGCCAATATGTGTCTGAACTTCCCGAGCACCCACGACTCCTAAATTTTGGGTCCGCCACTGGTTTTACGAGACTATATTCATCCAAAAATATATCAGGGTTACAAATACAACAGAGTTTTAAAGGAACTTACATATCCAAGAAGGCTTAATGAGATCTCTTCATTCCAAAAACTTGCAACATTTTGCCCACTCATGATCTCCAACACCAGCACTCCAAAGCTAAAAACATCAGATTTCTCAGAAAACGTCCCTTTGATCGCGTACTCTGGAGCCATATATCCGCTATGACAACGCAAATTCGACAATGAAATCTTAAAATCGACAACAACAACAACATACCCAGTGTATTCCCACATAGTGGGGTCTGGGGAGGGTAGAGTGTACGCAGACCATACTACTACCTCAGGTGAAGTAGAGAGGTTGTTTCCGATAGACACCCCCGGCTTAGGATCGATAACAGTATAACAAACACAAAAGATAAGTGCATATAAACTAGTACGGTACGCAAAACAAACTAACAATATAACAAACACAAAAGATAAGTGCATATAAACTAGTATACGGTATGCAAAATAAACTAACACCGCTAGCCACAAGATAATACTACAGCCACAACACCACGAACAAGAAACTCCAGACACAAGAACGCTCGCCTACTATTATCGATGCACATTGAATGTCTATATGTATATATATACTTACTAGGTTCCTGCAACTTTTCTTGTCTGTGCCTGATCTTGATTGCATTTGAAAATCCTAGCCATGCCGAAATCTGAAATCTTTGGATTGAAATCGTTGTCTAACAAGATATTACTTGGCTTTAAATCTCTGTGAATTATCTTTATTCTTGAATCTCTGTGTAGGTATAGTAGTCCTCGGCCTATCCCTTCGATAATGTGCAATCGTTTGCTCAAATCCAAGATCACTTTACGCGTTTGATCTAGACATTCATCGAAAGACAATGACAAAACGGGACAGTTACAATGAATATACAGTCGAACCTCTCTATAGTAATGTCATTTGTCTGGATGTTCTTTTGGATGTTGTAGCAAAATGCTGTTATAGATAACATATAATAGAGGCGTAATACATAAGCATTCTGTTTAACTTGGCCTCAGATGGCATAGACGCCCTCCAACTTTAGGTCTGCACGAGTAGGCACTTCAACTCGTACAAAGTTGAACAAGTAGACATACACGTCTAAGCGGCATCTACGTGGCAATTTACGCGAGATTTTCATGCAGATGCCACGTAGATGCCACATAGGACACGTGTGTATACTTGTTCAACTTTGTACAAGTTATACTGTCTACTTGTGCAAACCCAGAGTTGGAGGGCATATATGTCAGCTACGGCCAAGTTAAAGGGCATGCTTATGTACAATATAACATAACATCGAAATTGGTTTCAAAGAAAACTTGGTTATTATAGTGAAATGTTATTATAGCGAATGACTGTCTGACGATATACTAACCAAAGAGAAAAACATCCAAGCTTTTATTTGGCAGATACTCATAGATCAACATCTTCTCTTCTTTATCGATGCAACATCCCAATAATCTAACAAGGTTTCGATGTTGGAGTTTCGATATCAACAACACTTCATTCATGAACTCTTCCATTCCTTGACCTGAGGCGGTCGAAAGCCTCTTGACGGCTATCTCTTCTCCGTCTGCTAATACTCCCTACGAACAAAACAGGAAAACGATACTACTAGACAGTTGCATTTACAAGGACCGGAGTTGGAACGGATTAGTCCAAAGGGGCAGCCCGATGCACTAAATCTCCCTCTATACGCAGGGTCCGGAGATGCATTTCTGCAAGAGGCTGTGTCCAAGGCTTGAATCCGTGACCTCCTGGTCACATGGCAGCAACTTTACCAGTTACTCCAATGCTCGCCTTGAATGGAATAGTCCACTCGAAGAAAAAGAAAGTTTACCTTGTATACTGGTCCAAAACCACCTTGTCCGAGCTTATTGTTCTCATGAAACTGGTCTGTTGACATCGCGAGCACTTCAAACTTGAAAAACGGCAACTCCTCCAAATCAACATTAGTAATATTTTCATCCAAACAGATCTTCTTTCCATCCAACTGATGGTTCCTTTTAAATCGGAACCATAATTTACCTCGTTGCCTTGACATCCAAAGCCAGATAAGAAAGACGGCAATGCAAACAGTAGCAAACGATACAATCACTAGAACAGCGATTAGTCTGATCTGTCCGGGATGATCTGCAAACAAAAACAAAGCATGTAAAGCTACTGATACATTTGAATAGAGGCAAATCGAGAGCGATCCTACAAACATAGTGAACTAATACCGAGTTCAGAATGTGCAACGCGGATGTAAAGTGTCGTGCCAGAGCCTTGGAATTGTTGAATGTCAATCAAGAATCCGCTCCACGACATGCAGCCTATTCCTGCGTCGAAAGCATAAGCTAAGCAAGAACAATTGCTCAAGCATTGGCTTCTGCATTCATCTTCAAGCTTAGGTGGTAACCATTCAGCGAAATCGGGTACTTTAATGAATTCCATCTTCAAAAATCCATCACTTGTACTTGTTTCGTTCTTATCTCGATCACATTGCAAGCTTTTCCTCCTCACACAACCGCTACTCCGATTCCCCTTTCTCCATTCATCTCTATTCTTTGGGTCGAACCCTCTTAAACACGAACAAATTGGCTTATCCAATGAATTGCACCTCCCTAATGGACCACAAGTTCCATAAACATCACAATCGTTTTCAATCGCTGACCACGGGAACTTCCATTTCCTCTCAATCTCATCCCAGTATGACTGTACCAAGTTCCCACTCGGGTCCAAGACGAACCTAGTAGCTTCCTTTCGTTCAACAAGGCCCGTAAGATACACAGTTCCCTCTTCATCATCAACAACATTATATCCACCAGTATGCACGCTACGCATACGCTTTATTCCAATAAAAATCTGACCATTCCATTGACCACTACGCCAGTGAACATACTTCCCTTTCCAAATCAAAAGCTGAGGAAGAATCGCGGTAATACTAGTCGAAAAATCACCAAAACTTGGATCCAAAGAGCTTTTCCAAGATCTTAGACCTGTTTTCTCTCCTGTTTTGACAGAGTTAATAGGAATTTTCATCTTAGGCAAAAATGTATCACTAGGATGTTGATAACTTTGCCATATTACGTTCCCATTTTTCGTGTTATCAAGTAAAACAAGGTTCCCACTGCGTAACTGAGCAGTCGAATTCATAACAACACGCAAACTAGATGAAACGTTTGACGTCCAAAGAATTTCATTCATTCCATTCATCACAACAAGATTTCCAGCATCAGATATCTTGAAAAGACCAGATGAATCTTTCAATGGTTTATCTCTATTTGCCACCCAAACAACAGTTGTTTCTGAGAAGTTGTACCAAATACCAACGTAACGATTCGAGCTATTTCCATTTCCAGGACTGAAAAATCCTAACTTGAAGATGTTATCAGGACACCATAAAGTTGCTGGATCTCTTAGATAATGAGTACTATTAATGTTACATATTGATAAGCAAAGTCCTAAGTAAAAAGAATGAAGAACAAGAATGTTAACAAGAAAATGTTGTAGATTTTGGTTACTAGTGATCATCACTTTGGTTTTTTCTAATTCTGCAAAACAAAAACACATCAAGATTTTGTTGGTATTGGGTTAGAAGCACTTTGAAAGTTGCAAAATAATATGCATCTTCTTGGTACCTGTGAAGTTAGTCGAGGTGCTCGTGAGCTGAACTCTTGGTACCTGTGAAATTAGTTGAGGCGCTCGTGAGCTGAACTGGACGCTACGATTATCCAAACACTAGAAGCTCTTTGAAAGTTGCAAAATAATATGCATCTTCTTGGTACCTGTGAAATCAGTCGAGGTGATCATGAGCTGAACCGGACACTACGATTATCCAAACACTAGAAGCTCTTTGAAAGTTGCAAAATAATATGCATGTTCCTGGTACCTGTGAAATTAGTCGAGGTTCTCGTGAGCTGAACTGGACGCTACGATTATCCAAACACTAGCAGCTCTTTGGAAGTTGAGAAATAATATGCATGTTCTGTGAAATTAGTCGAGGTGCTCGTGAGCTGAGCTGGACGCTACGATTATCCAAACACTAGAAGCTCTTTGAAAGTTGCAAAATAATATGCATCTTCTTGGTACCTGTGAAATCAGTCGAGGTGATCATGAGCTGAACCGGACACTACGATTATCCAAACACTAGAAGCTATTTGAAAGTTGCAAAATAATATGCATGTTCCTGGTACCTGTGAAATTAGTCGAGGTTCTCGTGAGCTGAACTGGACGCTACGATTATCCAAACACTAGCAGCTCTTTGGAAGTTGAGAAATAATATGCATGTTCTGTGAAATTAGTCGAGGTGCTCGTGAGCTGAGCTGGACGCTACGATTATCCAAACACTAGAAGCTCTTTGAAAGTTGCAAAATAATATGCATCGTCTTCTTGATACCTGTGAAATTAGTCGAGGTGCTCATGAGCTGAACTGGACACTATGATTATCCAAATAAATATAATAAATAATATGGATCTACAACCACAAAAATAATGTATGGTGTTATAATGTCTAAGTTTAGATAGTGAGAAGGACAGTGTGTGTTTCAAGTGCTTTTCAATAATTAAGTGACATCACTTTCTAAATTTGTTTGACATATGACACTTTTCATCCAATTTTGGGAAATCAACATATTTTCATTTTTTTAATCAATTTCTTAGCAAATTTACTAGTCAAGTTTTTGCATAAATTTATGTCATCCATGACCCCAAAATATTATTTGTACCATATGGCTTCTTTTGCAGCCACTCTTTAAATTATATTATTTTTTTAAATTGTTATTCTTATAGTATTAACTTGTCATCATTACAAACACTCATAAACATCAAATTCTGATTCCGTCTCAAACTTATGAATTATGAAATACTACCAATCATGATGAGCAAAAAAAAATAATAATAATAATAAAGAATCTTTCATTTTAAACAAAAAGTATAGGGAGTAGAGTACAAAAATACATTGGTAGAAAACAATTTAAAAGCTTGGTACAAAAGTAGTTGACACAATAAATTCCTCAATTTAAAACAATTATTTTTTGTTGGACCACTTGGTGATGGAAATAGTAGCTGTTTTTTTCAATTTGGAGGGAGGGTGGGGAGTCGCGAATTCGAAATTTAAAATTTATGAATTACTGCGACTATTTAAAGTTTATAACATCATTATTATAAGATTCACAATATTTTTTTTATTATTAGTGAATTTCTAATATGTATATATGTAATATTTATACAAAAATTATAGAGTTCACGTAAACTCGTAACCGACTTCTAGATTCATCCTGTTTTGAGCTAATTGCCTACATTATGAATGGACATGATCCGCATCAGATATTTACATCAAATCGAGTAAACGATACGATCGTGTCAATTACTATAATACCAATCATCTTCGCTATCACATCTATCATTGTTACTAGCACCTATGGGTGTCAGACGGGCCCGAACCGGCCCGAACCGGCCCACATAATTAAACCGGCCCGGTAAGCCCAAGGACTTTAGGGGTCCGGGTCCCGGTCCGGTTGGGTTTTTTATTTGGGCCCGGTTAACCCGGCCCGGACCCAACCCAGTTTGGGCCCACCGGTTAACAGGCCCGCTTAAGTGTATTTTTTTTTTTTAATTCAGAATTTCACAAACTGAAATTAAAAACTTAGTTTTAATACATTATTAATTTACTATCAAGTATCATTAATTTATTATATTAAGTAGCATATGTTTTATACTTTTATTTAAAGTAGTGTATATATTGAATGGTATGTATATATATATATATATATGTGTGTGTGTGTGTGTGTGTGTGTATCTTCTAAATCTAAAGTAGTATATATTTAACGTATACATGTGTATATGTTTTATAAATTAGTATATAACTATATATATATATATATATATATATTGTAGTGTATGTTTTATTTAAAGTAGTGAATATATTGAATGGTATATATATGTGTGTGTATATATCTTCTATAGATGAGTATATTTAATGTATACGTTATGTATATGGTTTATAAATTAGTATATAACTATATATATATATATATAAATATTGTAGTATATATGTATGTGTATTGTAGTATATATTTTATTTAAGCTAGTACATATATATTGAATGGTGTGTATATATCTTCTATAGACGTATATATTTAACGTATCCAAGTGTATATGTTTTACAAATTAGTATATAACTATACAAATATATTATAGTATATTTCATTTAAAGTATTAGATATACATAGAATAGAGTGTATATATGTGAATAGATCTTCTATAGACGTGTATATTTAAGGTATACATGTGTATATATTTTATAAATTAGTATATAACTCTACAAATATATATTGTAATGTATATATATTGTAGTATATCTCATTTTAAGTATTACATATACATAGAATAGAGTGTATATATGTGAATAGATCTTCTATAAATGTGTATATTTAATGTATACATGTGTATATATTTTATAAATTAGTATATAACTATACAAATATATATTGTAATGTATATATATTGTAGTATATCTCATTTAAAGTACTACATATACATAGAATAGAGTGTATATATGTGAATAGATCTTCTATAGACGTGTATATTTAACGTATACATATGTATATGTTTTATAAATTAGTATATAACTAACAAATATATATTGTAATGTATATATATATTGTAGTATATCTCATTTAAAGTACTACATATACATAGAATAGAGTGTATATATGTGAACAGATCTTCTATAGACGTGTATATTTAACGTATACATATGTATATGTTTTATAAATTAGTATATAACTATACAAATGTATATTGTAATGTATATATATTGTAGTATATCTCATTTAAAGTATTACATATACATAGAATAGAGTGTATATATGTGAATAGATCTTCTATAGACGTGTATATTTAACGTATACATATGTATATGTTTTATAAATTAGTATATAACTATACAAATATATATTGTAGTATATCTCATTTAAAGTACTACATATACATAGAATAGAGTGTATGTATGTGAATAGATCTTCTATAGACGTGTATATTTAACGTATATATGTGTATATATTTTATAAATTAGTATAGAACTATACAAATATATATTGTAATGTATATATATTGTAGTATATCTCATTTAAAGTATTACATATACATAGAATAGAGTGTATATATGTGAATAGATCTTCTATAGACGTGTATATTTAACGTATACATATGTATATGTTTTATAAACTAGTATATAACTATACAAATATATATTGTAATGTATATATATTGTAGTATATCTCATTTAAAGTATTACATATACATAGAATAGAGTGTATATATGTGAATAGATCTTCTATAGACGTGTATATTTAACGTATACATATGTATATGTTTTATAAATTAGTATATAACTATACAAATATATATTGTAGTATATCTCATTTAAAGTACTACATATACATAGAATAGAGTGTATGTATGTGAATAGATCTTCTATAGACGTGTATATTTAACGTATATATGTGTATATATTTTATAAATTAGTATAGAACTATACAAATATATATTGTAATGTATATATATTGTAGTATATCTCATTTAAAGTATTACATGTACATAGAATAGAGTGTATGTATGTGAATAGATCTTCTATAGACGTGTATATTTAACGTATATATGTGTATATATTTTATAAATTAGTATAGAACTATACAAATATATATTGTAATGTATATATATTGTAGTATATCTCATTTAAAGTATTACATGTACATAGAATAGAGTGTATGTATGTGAATAGATCTTCTATAGACGTGTATATTTAACGTGTATATGTGTATATATTTTATAAATTAGTATAGAACTATACAAATATATATTGTAATGTATATATATTGTAGTATATCTCATTTAAAGTATTACATATACATAGAATAGAGTGTATATATGTGAATAGATCTTCTATAGACGTGTATATTTAACGTATACATATGTATATGTTTTATAAATTAGTATATAACTATACAAATATATATTGTAGTATATCTCATTTAAAGTACTACATATACATAGAATAGAGTGTATGTATGTGAATAGATCTTCTATAGACGTGTATATTTAACGTATATATGTGTATATATTTTATAAATTAGTATAGAACTATACAAATATATATTGTAATGTATATATATTGTAGTATATCTCATTTAAAGTATTACATATACATAGAATAGAGTGTATATATGTGAATAGATCTTCTATAGACGTGTATATTTAACGTATACATATGTATATGTTTTATAAACTAGTATATAACTATACAAATATATATTGTAATGTATATATATTGTAGTATATCTCATTTAAAGTATTACATATACATAGAATAGAGTGTATATATGTGAATAGATCTTCTATAGACGTGTATATTTAACGTATACATATGTATATGTTTTATAAATTAGTATATAACTATACAAATATATATTGTAGTATATCTCATTTAAAGTACTACATATACATAGAATAGAGTGTATGTATGTGAATAGATCTTCTATAGACGTGTATATTTAACGTATATATGTGTATATATTTTATAAATTAGTATAGAACTATACAAATATATATTGTAATGTATATATATTGTAGTATATCTCATTTAAAGTATTACATGTACATAGAATAGAGTGTATGTATGTGAATAGATCTTCTATAGACGTGTATATTTAACGTATATATGTGTATATATTTTATAAATTAGTATAGAACTATACAAATATATATTGTAATGTATATATATTGTAGTATATCTCATTTAAAGTATTACATGTACATAGAATAGAGTGTATGTATGTGAATAGATCTTCTATAGACGTGTATATTTAACGTGTATATGTGTATATATTTTATAAATTAGTATAGAACTATACAAATATATATTGTAATGTATATATATTGTAGTATATCTCATTTAAAGTATTACATATACATAGAATAGAGTGTATATATGTGAATAGATCTTCTATAGACGTGTATATTTAACGTATACATATGTATATGTTTTATAAATTAGTATATAACTATACAAATATATATTGTAATGTATATATATTGTAGTATATCTCATTTAAAGTATTACATATACATAGAATAGAGTGTATATGTGTGAATAGATCTTCTATAGACGTGTATATTTAACGTATACATATGTATATGTTTTATAAATTAGTATATAACTATACAAATATATATTGTAATGTATATATATTGTAGTATATTTCATTTAAAGTATTACATATACATAGAATAGAGTGTATATATGTGAATAGATCTTCCATAGACGTGTATATTTAACGTATACATATGTATCTGTTTTATAAATTAGTATATAACTATACAAATATATATTGTAATGTATATATATTGTAGTATATTTGATTTAAAGTATTACATATACATAGAATAGAGTGTATATATGTGAATAGATCTTCTATAGACGTGTATATTTAACGTATACATGTGTATATATTTTATAAATTAGTATATAACTATACAAATATATATTGTAATGTATATATATTGTAGTATATTTCATTTAAAGTATTACATATACATAGAATAGTGTGTATATATGTGAATAGATCTTCTATAGACGTGTATATTTAACGTATACATGTGTATATATATATAATTATATATATATATATTGTAATATATTTTATTTAAACTTTAAAGTTTAAAGTAGTACATATATATTTGGATGGTGCGTATATATGTGTAATTGTGTATATGTGTATATATTTTTTAAATTCTAATGTAGTATATACTATATATATAGTTTATATATATTATTTAACGTATTTATAATGTATATAGATGGGTATATATAATGTATATTGAAAAAAAGTTTTTTTTAAAATATTTTTGACCGGGTTTGACCGGTTTTTTAATCGGGTTTGACTGGGTTTAGGTGGGTTTGACCGGGTTGGGTTAAGTTGGCCGGGTTAGGGTGATTTTTTATTTTTTTACTGTTGGGCCCGGCCCGGCCCACTTAGACCCCAACCCGGCCCGGCCCTCAACCCAGTTAAATAACACGGACCAGTTCCGGGTTGGCCCGGCCCGACCCACTTGACAGCCATACTAGCACCAACCATCACCACTGTAAACCATTATTAGCGAATATTTAGTTACTTTTTTTTATTTGAATTGTATACTTATTATATTTTAAAATGCATAAATCATGCACATTCAAATATTGAAAAAACAAACAATCTTAATTATTCAACATTCAAATCTAAATACAACATCTTAATCGTTTAAATTCAAACGTCTTATTAACGTAAACAAATGCATGATTATTTTTTCCTAAAATAATTAAGAGCAGTGGCGGAACCACCTTTACTCCAGGGGGTTCGACGAAAAATTATACTATTTTTATATTATTTTTACACGATTAAAAATATTTTTTATGTATTTATAATAGATATTGAACACCTCGACTAGTTCGTATATTTACTTCTGAATCCGTCAATGAAAATCTGAGTACTTTTTTTCTTGAAAAAATATAGTTGATTATTTATTTATTTTAAAAAAAAAAACTCAAAACCAATTGTTTCCAATACACAAGAACTACACAAAATTAGTAAATGTAACTAACCTCAACAAAATGAGGTTACCTTTAATTTATATATATTACTATTATCCTTCTCTTCATAACTTTTGCCATGTGTTTGAGTTTCACTAGCCAATTTTTTTTTTTCTTTTTTTGATCTTTTTTTTTTTCCCATTCCTAATATCAAATGCAAAAATTTTGACTTGGGAAATCAAAACTTAGAATATCAATAAGAAAAAAAAAAAAAAAAAAACCCAAATTTTACAACAATGAGGCTATGGAGAAAAGCATCTGGCTTTATAAATGATCATAAAAATTTATGGCTAGCTAGCTTATCAAGAAGAACATCAATTCGAAATCCAGAAATGGAAGCTGCAATAATTAAAGCAACAAGCCACGATGAAAGCGCGATCGATTTAAAAAATGTAGATCGCGTATATAAGTGGTTACGATTATCTCCTAGCCATTTAAAATCTCTTATCTGGTCAATTTCGTTACGCATGGGAAAAACAAAAAGTTGGGTTGTTGCAATAAAAGGTTTAATGTTAATGCATGGGGTCTATAGCTCTAAAATTCCCGCTATACAGAGGATCGGAAGATTACCTTTTGATTTATCGAATTTCAAAGATGGACATTTGGGTAATAAAGTTTGGGGTATAAACGCTTTTATTCGCGCTTATTTTACCTATCTTGATCAAAAATCATCTCTTCTTTTTATGGATTTGCAAGAAAGGAGGAACCTACAAAATTTGAAACATGTCGATGATAACAACGATGATCATAATGATAATGATAACGATTATGATTATAACAACGTTGCTGTTGTTGAAGGAGGACGATATTCGATGATTCAAGATCTTGTTGTAATACAAAAATTACAATTTTTACTTGATATGTTACTTGAAATTAAGCCATTATGTGATAATGCTGTTGTTCCTCTTGTTCTTGAAGCTATGGATTGTGTTATGATTGAAGTTTTCGATGTATATAGCAGAATTTGCAATGGAATTGCTCGAATTCTATTGCGAATTTATTTGGCTGGAAAAGTCGAGGCCAGTATGGCACTTAGGATCGTGCAAAAAGCCACGATCCAAGGTGAAGAATTGTCAATATATTTCGAGTTATGTCAAAGTATAGGGGTGAGAAATGCCGAAGACTTTCCAAGTATTGAGCAGATCCCACATGACGATATCAAAGAACTCGAAGAAATCATCAATAGGGTTTCCGAAAAGGACTCGAAAATGACTTGTCATCAATCGGTGCACCACGAGTCTAAAGACATCGTTCTGGTACGTGACAAACTTGGTGATCAGAATCTTGAACAAGAGAAGAAGTTGAGGACGATAATTACTAATGATTGGGAAAGATTCGATGAAGATTTGACGGAACATAAATGGCAGACAGGCACGCTGAAGCTCCCGCTATGCGCGGGGCCCAATGGAGTCAATCCTTTTGAAACATGTACAAACAATGTACCTAGGAAAACTCAAGAGTTACCAGACCTAATTAGCTTTCTATAGCAAAAATGACATGATGTGACACATGCAAATGCATTGGTGACACAAATTATTATTTACATTATACATGCATATTTGTATCACTATAGATACTATTAATCAAAAGAATCAAAGTTTGTACCGTGCAGTGGCGGAAGCAGAATTTTCACTAAGAAGGTTCAAGTACATCTGCTATATACACATTACGAAAAAAATCAATCTTGTGTATATATAGTATAATTTTCTGAGCCTTCTGCCCTCTCTAGCTCCACCCCTCGTATTGTATAATAAAGACTTTTTCTTATGGTTTTATTTACTAGTGGCAACGAATTGTTCTTAGTGATTAGCAAAAGAAAGGAGTATTTCGATTCATTTCATTTATTCAGTATTAATGCTTAAAAATATAAATGAGAGATATTATCGTATTATTGATAATTGCAGGTTACCTACATAAAATATTTATCAGAAAGCGAATCACGACAGATAATTTAGTTAAATATGAATGTAATTCTCTATGGGATAATAATATTATGCCATTTTTTTTGTATTAAACACACTTATGTAAGTGATCTCTTGGTAGAGCATATCGCTCACCGATCAATAGGCTAGCACCCACGGAAAATAGCAAAAAGGAGTTTTTACGATTTTCTAAAAAGGAGGATTTTTTGAGATTTTCTATAGGTGTTAGCCTATGGATCGGGGAGTGGGTGCGGTCTCTAGAAAGAAATCTGGGCAAAATTTCTTAAGTGGGCCCGTGATGACATATTAAATGGGACGATTAGTTTTGAGGGGCGGGGCAGGGCGGAGTTTTTTCTTAAGGCATATGAGCAAAATACTAAAAACGAAGGAATTTGCGATTTTTCGTGGGTGTTAGCCATGGACCAATGGGTGGGTGCGGTCTCCAAATTAAATGCGATTTGGACGAAACTTCTTGAGCAGGTCCGTGACGACCTATTAAATGGGACGTGTTGGTTTGGAGGGGCAGAAGGAGTTTTTTCTTAAGGCATATGAGCGAAATACTAAAAACAGAGATTTTTTTGCGATTTTCTGTGAAGGTGTTAGCCTATAAATCGGTGGGTGCGTGCGGTCTCTGAAAATGGATTTGAACGAAACTTCTTAGGCGGGCCCATGACAACCTATTAAATTCGATGTGTTGGTTTGGAGAGTCAGACAAATTGTTTGCCACAGCCTGGCTAACTTTGTCTACTTCTAACTTACAAGTGCATAGGTATGACCAAATATTTAATATGGGGGATCCACATGACCCTATAGACTCAAAAGGTCACTCATGTGTGAATTCAAGAATGGAAATTTTTTTTTATGCTCTATAGACAATGGTAAAATTGTCTTTGTATGACCTATCATCTCACATTTAAGCTGTGGAATCAGTCTTTGATGTTTGATTAAGGGTCGACTATCTATTATCTCACGTTTAAGCTGTAGAATCAATCTTTGATATTTGATTAAGGGTAGACTGACTACCTATTATCTTAGGTTTAACCTGTGGAATAGTCTTTGATGTTTGACTAAGGGTCGACTACCCGACTACCTATTATCTCACGTTTAAGCTGTGGAATCAGTCTTTGATGTTTGATTAAGGTTTGACTACCTATTATCTCACGTTTAAGCTGTGGAATAGTCTTTGATGTTTGACTAAGGGTGGACTACCTATTATCTCATGTTTGAGCTGTGGAATCAGTCTTTGATGTTTGACTAAGGGTCAACTACCTATTATCTCACGTTTAAGTTGTTGAATCAGTCTTTGATGTTTGACTAAGGGCCGACTACCCAACGACCTATAATCTCACGTTTAAGGTGTGGAATCAGTCTTTGATGTTTAAGGGTTAGACTATGTATTATCTCACGTTTAAGTTGTGGAATCAGTCTTTGATGTTTGACTAAGGGTCGACTACCTATTATTTCACGTTTAAGCTGTGGAATCAGTCTTTGATGTTTGACTAAGGGTTAGACTACCTATTATCTCACGTTTAAGTTGTGGAATCAATCTTTGATGTTTGACTAAGGGTAGACTACCTATTATCTCACTTTTAAGCTGTGGAATCAATCTTTGATGTTTGATTAAGGGTCGACTACCTATATCTCACGTTTAAGCTGTGGAATCAATCTTTGATGTTTGACTAAGGGTAGACTACCTATTATCTCAGGTTTAATCTTTGGAATCAGTCTTTGATGTTTAATTAAGGGTCGACTACCTATTATCTCACGTTTAACCTGTGGAAGTAGTCTTTGATGTTTGACTAAGGGTGGACTGCCTATTATCTCACGTTTAAGCTGTGGAATCAGTGTTTGATGTTTGACTAAGGGTCGACTACCTGTTATCTCACGTTTAACCAGTGGAATAGTTTTTGATGTTTGACTAAGGGTGGACTACCTGTCATCTCACGTTTAAGCTGTGGAATCAGTGTTTGATGTTTGAGTAAAGGGTAGACTACCTGTTATCTCACGTTTAAGCTGTGGAATCAATCTTTGATGTTTGACTAAGGGTAGACTACCTGTTATCTCACGTTTAAGCTGTGGAATCAATCTTTGATGTTTGACTACGGGTCGACTACCTATTATCTCGCGTTTAAGCTGTGGAATAGTCTTTGATGTTTGACTAACGGTTAGACTACCTATTATCTCACGTTTAAGCTGTGGAATCAGACTTTGATGTTTGGCTAAGGGTTAGACAACCTATTATCTCACGTTTAAGCCGTGGAATCAATCTTTGATGTTTGACTAATGATAGACTACCTATTATCTCACGTTTAAGCTATGGAACCAGTCTTTGATGTTTGAGGAAGGGTTAGACTACGTATTATCTCACGTTTAAGCTGTGGAATCAGACTTTGATGTTTGACTAAGGGTCGACTACCTATTATCTCAGGTTTTAAGCTATGGAATCAGTCTTTGATGTTTGACTAAGGGTCGACTAAAGAGGATAGTGTGTACACAGACGTTATCCCTACCTCGTTAGGTAGATAGGCCGTTTCGGTCGACGTTCTAACATTAGATTGCAAGAATATTTGACACCTTAAGGAAAAAAGGCTTCAAATAGCCATGGATGGTAAGGTGTTATTTGATATCATTTTGCTACAATATATATTTATTTTTCCCCGCAAACAAACAAAAAAAGATTACAACAACAACAACATACTCAGTGAAATTCCACTCGTAGAGGTAGAAAGGTTGTTTCCAAAAGACAACAAACACGACGAGATTAATGTGACTAATACATGAAACAAACTCATCTTAGGATCTAGCTTCCAAAGAAAATATGGTGGAAATTATATTGCAAATGTATGTACAGGTACGCGATAAGACACAAAATCTCTCACAATTACATATCGGTCAGCTATCTCCCGGTACCTGTTGTTGTCGTGATCCATCAACACGCACAAGGAGGTCCTCGAAAAGCTCAACACATTGCTCCAGAATTTCCCAACACATTCACAGCATTACTGTTAATGTACATTCGCTTCAGCATTCACAAGTTCCGTAGGTGTATTCCTTCAGAATGCTATATGGATGAATAAACGATTATCACCCTGCAAAGACGATTGTACAGTAAGTGTAAGAGATATCAAATCAATAGTATTCGACATTGAAGCAACCACACACGCTTAAAGTAACAGGCAGACCAAAATAAAGTATAATAAGTGGACAATAAACGAATGATGAGTTGGTTTTCAAACCATCTACTTCAGTTAATGATACCCACGAGTAAAACGTTGAAACAATTATTCATGAATTCTGAAAAAAAACATCACGAGAGAGTAGCGAGAAAAAGTCTTTTCAAGAAAATGACACTGAGTTTCACAATATGGTTGTGAGTTGACAGGTAAACTCCGAAATCTAACTGAAATAAGACAACAAAGCAAGAAAGACGTACTATATCAAATTTATGAGTTCAGCCTTGAGGTAGAGATTCTGACTCAGAACCGGAAATAGAAGAGAATGACACGGTATCTTCTTTAGCCATACCGATAAAGTTGAGAGGGACGGTAGAGAGCCTTCGCATTTCCTTGAAATAACCATTCTGCCGGGCAGAGTTGGAACGGGGCGTACTTAACAGCTCTGGAGTTGCACAAGTCGTTGAGTTCCTGCGTGGCGAGGGTGTCACAGATCCATGTCCATTGTCACGGTAACCATTTGTCTTCCTAAAGCTGTTGCTTCTTCTCGGGCTAGGTTTGGAACCGTATACAGATTCCTTATCTGACAGCAGCATATCGTGGAGTTTCTTCTGATTCTGGACAACAAGATAATCGAACATAATATGAGTGTCGAACATTGCTCTTCTCAGTACGACAAGAGTTTGATGTTCTTTCCTCGTCATTCACGTGTATATTACAAGGACAGTTGCATTAGTACGAATTACATTCACGTGACTTCTACATCATGCATTCTCCTAACTATGTATGTGTCTTTCATATCTATATTTGACATTACCCGAGCTCGTTTCTTCGACTCTTCTTTCTGCCGTCTAACCACTTTGTAATCCTCCAATATCGACAACAATCTCACCTATAAGTCAAGACTGGTTCATTTTAAAAACGGCACAACCAAAAGAGGAGATCCAGAAAACTCTAGTAGTTGCAGGAGAACTCACCCCATCGTAAAGAAACAACTTCTGTTTCTCATCTTCCCAACCTAGCGTCTTGTTTATCAAAGTGTTAACCACGACTGAAAACATACGCGGTTGATTTCAGTTTTTAATGGACTATCCAAGATAAAATGATAAACGAGGAAGTCAGAGTAGATTACTTGGAATTTTAGTCACTTTATTTCGAGCTTGTTCAGCCCGCTTTAAGTTTATGTGAGCGCCTCGTCCACCACTATAACGTCTGTAATCCTGATAATAGAAAAAAGTGCTACTAAGAATTCGGACAAAGTAAATCCACAACTTCCATTTAATAGGCGATGTAAACCTATATAACACACCCAGCATAAGAAAAACTAGAGTAATTGGATTCTATGTTGCTCGGACTCTGTCGGATCCTCCAAAAATACACTATATTTGGAGTACCCGACACGCATCAGTAGATATATTTGAAGAGTCCGAGCAGCATAGATTGGATTAGTCATTAGTAAACGGAGATCCACGATAAGCTATATCATTGGCCTATAGGAAATCGTTCGATATATACCTGGTTATAATCTTCAAGCCAGTTTTCCTCCTCACAAGCAGAAAGCCACCAGTCTATTCGATCCATTATATCTTTTCGACTTAAAGCTTCATCCTTTGCTTTGTTTATTTGTGCTTCAATATTTGCCAGGAGCTCACAAGGATCGACAAGACCTTCAAATGAAGATTGGACTCATTTACGTACGCGGATGTCTTAGAGGAATACAGCCTTATGCATCCAAGATTTAACGTCTTACCAGAGTCGATCATTGCACTAGATTTATCAGCTGAAGTACTTGGATCAGGTTCGATATGGTTTTTGTAGCATATGTCTTCTAACTCACCTCTCCTTTTCATGACCAACTCTTTCATCCTGCTTGCTTTTAATTTCGTCAGCCTCTCTACTTCTGTCGATACCTATCAAAATCAATGTCGCAGACAAAATTAAGCTTTTCTACAGCCCGAGAAATTGTCCACAACAAGCAGTCACTACAGGTGCCGCAGCCGTTAGTGACAGACCAGTGGTTGCGATTGTGCGTAATCAGTTAAATGCACTTGTACATTTGCCTATATGCAACATTAACTAATGATTTACCTCGTTATTGGTGCTGAGTCGGTCAAGGCAAATGAAAACGATAGGTATTGGGATGAAGATAGAAAGGCGATAAGTTTGAAAAGATTGAAAATGCTCACAAACCTGTTGAATAACCTCCAACGAAAGTGCACCTGATTCTGTAACGTCTGCCTCAGAAAGACGAAGAATGGAAGTGATCCTCGATAACTTACTCTTTTCTTCTCTTGTTGTATCCATCAAGGTCCAAAGCTCGAACAACAATCCAGAAACATCTTTTAGCTGCATCGGTGATGAGATTAAAATAGGAAAAGAAGAAAAAAGCTAATAGAAGACGGAAATAAGCAATACCTTCTGATATCGAACTTTTCTTTCCGTCTTCAGTTTGGAAATGGTCTGTTCTAGACTTTCCAATCCGGTTGTACTGATGTTCGTTGATTGTCCGAGGCTTGTTTCGTGCAAGTTCGGATGCACATCACTCACAGTTCTGTCAAAATCCATCCCTAGTACACCACATAAAGAGTGCACCTCATTTACGCAGTCTAAAACCTTTTGGATCCGCTCGGACTGCAGGAATAAAAAGTATTTATCAGTTAATTTGCTAAAATAAGTATACTCAGCACGACGTATCGTTCCATGTTGAAATCCAAGTCAATCCATACATACCTTCTCCTTCTGAAGAGAACGAAGATGAGATTTGTATTCGGAGAGGTTTCTCAGTGACAAGTCGTGATCTACCAGATTTAACGAACTCAGAGAATTGGTGATATTAGAATACCCCGAGATCTCACTAGTTATCTTGTCGATTTGTGTCTTTACATCAGCAAATTGCTTAACTCTGTCATCCTTCTTAACTCTTAAATCGTCTATAAGTGGCGTAACGAATGCTAGTTGTTCCTTCAACGACGCTGACTTCTTCTTCTCTGGCTGTATCTGTTGAGTTGAGAAAGCATTAGCATACGCATGATGTTTGCTTGACTATTATTTTATCGAAATGGACTTATTCATATCTCATGGTGCAGCAACATTGAAGTAGAAAAACCAATCAAGCCTCCGAGACAACCTCATAAAGCTAAGATATGCCAAATATGAGACATAACGAAACAGCCTGTAAACTAACATCTGCGAAAGTTGCTCCCGAGGCTTCGATTTAGTCATAAA
This sequence comes from Capsicum pubescens, assembly GCA_030864215.1. Taxonomy (NCBI): domain Eukaryota; kingdom Viridiplantae; phylum Streptophyta; class Magnoliopsida; order Solanales; family Solanaceae; genus Capsicum; species Capsicum pubescens. Next base: position 43,230,121 of record CM061538.1, read on the forward strand.
AGCACAACACATGATGTGCGGTTTAGGTGCACCTCACGGGTTCGAACCTTACAGAAGACTAAAGTCCGGTATTTAAGTGGAGAAGGCTAGAGTCGCTGGCTCATTATCCACTGAGTTTCGAACGTAGGGGATTTCTAGGTCATTTGCAAAGGTTCATATATCACCAGAGAAATCTTCAACATATTCAAGACATTACGCAGATCCCATTATCTTAATGAGAAAGAAGTACTAGTAGATTAACAACAACAACACAACAACAACATACCCAATGTAATCCGACAAGTGGGGTCTGGGGAGGATGGGGTGTACGCAAATCTTACCCCTACCTAGTGAAGGTAGAGAGGCTGTTTCCGATAGACCCTCGACTCAAGTAAAGCGTTTCAAACCAGGAACGAAAGGGAATACAGTAGCGAAGGGTAAGATTTAAGGAAAAGAAAAATGTAACGGTATGAGTTTCTATGATTCTTCCAACACCGGGAGAACGGGAGAAGAGTTCATTACCAATGAGTTAATATTGAGTTCACCAAGAGCAGCCATTAACGTTGCAACCTCGGCTTCTTTGGCTGCAACAGATTGATGAAGACATGCTTTTGTATTCGCAGCTTCTTCAACTTTTCGTCGGTATAATTCCAAACAATCCCTCTCCAAGTCCGACAGCATACGGTCTTTATCAGCTTCAGTCTCTCCAATATCCTTCCATATTTGCTGAAACATCATACAAATACAGTCAAATCAACTATACCTCAATCTCGAACTAGTTAGGAAAATACTCGTATGACAGAAAATTCAGATAAGGTACACGAGAATTCAAAGCTAATGGAAGCGTTAATCATTCCCGTTAGAACTCTTCTGATACACCATCTTACCACATACAGACTACTACATGATTTCGACTTACCTAAAACAGTCAAAAGGGGAACTATTCCAGCTCAATTGAAATCTACCATGATAGCAAGAACCTATGTTGCTCGGACTCTCCAAAAATACTGCCGCACCAATGTCGGATTCTTAACAATACACTACTTTTGGAGAATCCGACATGCATCAGTCGACATTTTTGAAGAGTCTAAGCAACATAGGTAAGAACATTCATGCCAACGTCCAAGTCACTTACAGATAACTCAAAGCCAAAAACGACTACTTACGTTCGAGACCGGCTCTTCAGCCAACAACAACAATAATAACTACGCCTCAATCTCAAACAAATTGGGGTCCGCAAGTCCCGCTGCTCAACCGGAGCAGCAAAATCCACTCAACCTCAGAGAACTTCCTCCAAGAAAACGGCAGCCTGATGCACGAAGAACCTGCTATGCGCGAGGTCCAGGAAGCGCCGGACCACATAAGGTCTATTGTACGCAGCCTTACCTTAAATTTCTGCAAGAGGTTGTTTCCACGGCTAGAACACGTGGCCTCCTGACCTTACAAGAGGCTGTTTCCACGGCTAGAACACGTGGCCTCCTGACCTTACATTTCTGCAAGAGGCTGTTTCTACGGCTAGAACACGTGGCCTCCTGGTCACATGACACTAGGACAATAACTTTACCAGTTACGCCAAGGCTCCCCTTCCTCAAAACTCATGATTTTGTCCAAATTCATGAAAATTCAAGCAAGAAACTTTGGAACATCAAGAATTTACTAATAAGCTTCAAGTAAACAAACATTTCCTCAATAATCACACACCCAAATCCCCCCAATAAAACAACAACAAGAATGAAAATGGCAGCCCGGTGCACTACGAACCTTCTATGTACGAGGTCCAGAAAGCGCCGAACCACAGAGGTCTATTTTACACAGCCTTACCTTGCATTTCTGCAAGAGGCTGTTTCCTCGGCTAGAACATGTGGCCTCCTGACCTTACATAATTGCAAGAGGTTGTTTCCACGGCTAGAACACGTGGCCTCCTGACCTTACATTTCTGCAAGAAGCTGTTGAAAACGTGGCCTCCTGACCTTACATTTCTGCAAGAGGCTGTTTCCACGGCTAGAACACGTGGCCTCCTGGTCACATGACACTAGGACAATAACTTTACCAGTTACGCCAAGGCTCCCCTTCCTCAAAACACATGATTTTGTCCAAATTCATGAAAATTCAAGCAAGAAACTTATGAAACATCAAGAATTTACTAATAAGCTTCAAGTAAACAAACATTTACTCAATAATCAAACACCCAAATCCCCCAACAAAACAACAACAATGAAAAAACAATGAACAAAATAAAGACAAAAAGAATGAAACTTCCATACCTCTAGTTCTCTAAGTAAAGTATGACAAGTTGAACTCATGTGAACACTGCAACAAGTACTTGCAAGAGCCATCAAATATCTTCTTATAAATGATGAATAATTATTATCCCTCTCTATTTCTCATTCACAATTTTACAACACAAATTCAAGAAAAGCTAATATAAAGTTCATTCAAGAAAATAAAAGCCAAAAAGAAACTAATTTTTTATATAAACCAATTCATATAATTCTATATAGTAACAGAAAAAGTCATTATCAAACCAAAAGAACACAATTCCTTACAAGATAAAGAATCTACACTTAAAGGGCAAGTATAAAAAACCCAAAAATATATATATACATATATATTTTTTTTATACAAAAAAATTAAAAATAAAAATTAGGCCATACCCACCAAGCTACCAACTATAATAAAAAGACAAAAAAAATGAACTTGCTTTCCTTAATAACTTAGTTTCTTGATTCTTTTTGTGGTGTTTACTTTAACAGAAAAAACAAGAAAATGTTTAATGTGAAAAAGGGAAGTTAGTTAGGTACATAGGAAGAATTACAGACAATGGAAGAAGAATTGAGCACACCTTTGAAAATGGAAATTTATACTACTGTATACTCCCTCCGTTTCTTTTTAGTTGTCGTAATTACTTTTTTTATTAAGAATAAAACATATAACGTTGATCAATATTTTAAATATTATATTTTTTTTGTTATGAAGAAAGTTACAATTTATAATATTTTGTGTGATTTGATGACTATTATATACTTCCTCCATTTCTTTTTAGTTGTCGTAGTTTTCTTTTTAGGACTTAAACATATAACATTGATCAAGATTTTAAATTGTAGGTTTTCATCATATTGATATGGAAAAGATTATAATTTATAGTATTTTTCGTGTGATTTGGAGACTAATATATACTCCCTTCGTTTTTTTTAGGTATCGTAGGTTTCTTTTTAGGAGTTAAAACATATAATGTTGATCAATATTTTATATTATATTTTTTCATTATATTAATATGAGAAAAATTATAATTTATAGAATTTTCGTGTGATTTGGTGACTACTATATATACTACCTCCATTTTTTTTTAATTAGTTGTCGTAGTTTTCTTTTTAAGCGTTAAACATATAGTGTTGATCAATATTTTGAATTGTACTTTTTCATCATATTAATATGAAAAAAATTACAATTTATAGTATAATTTTTTTATATATATAAGAAAATTATTTTTTGTATAAATAGCATTTAATATAAAAATATATCATGATACTTATTTTAGTGAGAGATAATATATTTTAGTGGCAGGTATCAGTTAAGCTAAAGATCTATCGAAAATAATTCTTCTACCTCTATAAGGTAGAGGTGAGGTCTGCGTACATTCTATCCTATGTAGATTTCACCTATCGGATTACACTAGAATATTATTGTTGTTGTACTAGTTGGTTGAAATGCAACACTAAAATCGAAAGGCTTGCTTTTAGCTTTAAGTATCGTTGTTAATAAATCAGAATGCATGCAAACTGGTTCGAACATTAATATTATTATATTAGAGGCAAAATGGTAATTTCAATTATCAATGATTAGGATATATAATACCAAAGTAGATCATCACATCATTAAAGAATGATTGGTTTTGTTTCAAGTTTATTCTTATTAAATAAAATAAATAAAAATATTTTCTTCTCACAAGCCAATGATATACACCATGTGAAATGTTGATGGATATATATATATATATATATTCCATTTTCTGTCAGCTGTCTAAGAATTGTATGCTAAAAACCATGGTACTATATTTGTTAGAAATAGTACTTGGTAATTTAAAAAATAAATAAATTATAATATAGTGAAACTAAATTTTTTTATAGCATTATGTATGGATATATTATTCACGTTAATACTGATAAACTGAGAGATATTGTATACGTGTTAATATACTTATTAAGTGTTATATTTATTAAGCGTACGGATACAATATATTTCACTATTGTTACGTGTGCGGATATAATACATGTGTGAGTACAATATATTTCTTTATTATTATTAGGGGTGGACGCTCGGTATTCGATTCGGTATTTTCAAAGTTCGAATTCGATAATTTGGTAATCGGTATTTGAACTTAGATACCACATACCATACTTAAAAATATCGGTTCAGTAATCGGTAAATTAAACTTCGATTCGGTACGGTTTTTGGTAATACCATATTAAAGTTGGAGATGTACAAATGTACATTTAAACTTCAAAGAGTATATGTAATAGAAACTCTATTTAGTATACAATATCTATGTATTTATTGATTACTTTGTAAACTAAATTTCCCAAAAACATTGGAATGTAATTATCCCTTTCACCTTTTGGTCCTATGGTAATTAATTAATTGCAATTATGTCAGCAAAGATTTGATTCCTGCTTATAGTAATTAATTAATTAATTGCAATTATAGCCAACTTTTGCATGGGACATATCAAATATTCTTACTACTTCTAAGGTCTTTTTCTTATTTTTCAATCAATTTTTTTTTCTTTACTTTCAACCTTGTGAAGGGGAGTGGAGTAACTCATGTGACCAGGAGGTCGTCGGTTCAAGTCATGAAAATAGTTTTTTACATAAATGTCAAGTAACGTTGCGTACAATAGACCGTGTGGTCAGATTCTTCCTGAACCATGAGCATAACGGAAGCTTTAGTGCACCGAACTGTCCTTTACTTTCAACCATACCATGTGCATAGCGAAAGTTTTAGTGCACCGAATTGTTCTTTACTTTTAACCATACTATGCGCATAGCGGAAGCTTTATTAATGCACCGAGCTGCCCTTTACTTTCAACCATACCATACGCATCGCGAAAGCTTTAGTGCACCGAGTTGTCCTTTACTTTCAACCATACCATACTCATCGCGAAAGTTTTAGTGCACTGAGTTGTCCTTTAATTCCAACCATACCATATGCAGCACCGAGTTATCCTTTACTTTCAACCATACCATACGCATAGCGAAAGCTTTAGTGCATCGAGCTAGCTGTAATTTTACTTTCAACCATGTATAGTCTGCATAATAAAGTGAATATTTGGTGGTTAGATGCTATAATTGACTTGCTTTTCCTTTTCTATAAAGTGCCAAATTTTGCACAAATGCTCTTGTAAAGTGAGCATTTATGTGCTAGTTAAAGTGTTAAAGCTTGATTATTATGATGTGTTTTTGGATTATAAAATATTTGTTTGTTGTAGTTGAGATTGGAATGGAATAAAATATGTGGTTGTTAAGGTTGATATGGAAATGGGATTGTTATGGAATTAAGTTAAATATGAAATATCTCAAATGTTCACTCAACTTATTAAATCTTTTAAATCACTTAACTTATAAAATTATTCATAATTGAGTGACTTTTAGAGTAAAAATCAAATTTCAGTGATTTTCTGAAAGAAGAACTCTTAATTGAGTGACTTTTGGAGCAACAATTTTACGAGGTTTCACTTTCCAAACGATTCTCCATTCATATGAAAAAAATAATAAATAATAGGGGTAATTAAATGATGAATGATATTTAATAGCAATGATAAATTAATACTAAATAATTTATTTTCAAATCAACATTTTTTAATATACTCCTTCCATTCATCTTTACTTGTTCACTTTTCTATTAGCATAAGGATTAAGAAGCAGTAAATGGTAGAGATAATTTAATCATATTATCCTTTTCGAATATAATAAATTTAATGCTTTAGAAAACGTAATAGATAATGAATCGTATTTAATGTTAAGTATAAAATGAACAGAAATAGCTAAACTATCCATTAATTTTATAAAATGGACAAGTATTGTTAGACATTCCAAAATAAAAAAAGTGGACAAGTAAAGATGGACGGAAGGAGTAATAAACAATTAACAATTTTTTTTTCAATGGTCATTCTTCATTTACTTTCTCCGTTTCAAAATAGTTGGTCTTTTTTCTAAAAATATTTATTTCAATTTAGTTGTCCGTTTTATGAAATCAAGAGGATTTTATTATATTCTTCCAATACTACACTTATCATTAAATGATTAAACCAAGTGTATATACTCAAATTTATATTTTCAAACCATAATTGATATGGCTAATTTGATAAAATACATTTCTAATATAATCAATATTTTGTTAAAAAAAAGTGTCAAGTCAATAAAGGTCAACTATTTTAAAACGAGGGTGTATTTATTTAGTAATGCATTTTTAGGAAAGAAATGTCATAAGTTATAGAATTGAAAGTACACTTAAAAGGATAGAGAGTAAAATAATTAGCATTAACCAAATTCATATTGATAATTATCAATCACATATGTAAAATCATTGTTCACTTTTTTATAAATATAGAAACTTATGGTTAAAAAAAGTGCTTCATAAGTTTAGGTGAAAAGACAAAGAAATAAAGATAAAATTGAGGAAAACAACTTTTCATTATAATTAATTCTAGTTGCATCATGAAGTGTTTGTGTGTATATGGTTTTGTAATGATAAATGATAACTATTTATAGATTGAGGGGTGGCTGAAAGTACGATTAGTAAAGCGTTTGCTTTAGATCCTCAAAATTTTGAGGCTTTAAAAAATTTAATATGAATTTTTTGATTTTATTTTCACTCAAAATAATATCAAAGGTTATAAAATATAAAAGGTATTAAATTTAAATTTAAAAAAAAGAAAAGAAGAAGAACTATCTTTTTTTATTAAAAATATTTTAGAATTTTTTATCAAATCTTCATATTAATAAATAAAGTTTTCATAATAATATTCAAGATAATACATTACAAATAAATAACTAACATCTTATTAATTAAAATTAGTCCTTACTTTTATAAATAATAATATTACTATGTGAATTTAAATGCTTAATGTCTTCTAAGAATACTACACTAAAAAAAAAAGTATTACATAAGAATCAAAAAACAACTCTAAATCATTGATAATATTTTTATTATGTGCATATATTTAAAGCGTAATATTAAAATTTAGCTTTAGAGGCCACTAATTTTATTGAGACGGCTTTATATAGAATTCTACATTGAACTTCTAGCCAATCTAAATATGCCACGATAGCCTATAGTACTAACCTATATCATTTAACCACCCGTTCATCAGAGATTATGCCAGTTAATTTAAACCCACATATACCCGCAATCTGCCCCACACCGCATCATTTAAATAATAACTTACTTAAACCTATCCCGCATTCACATAGTCTAAAACCCACATCACCCCATATAACCTAAAATCCGTATCACCCCGCACCCGCACCGCCCCATTGCCATCCCTAACCCATGCAATAGTTGAGTTGGAAACAATATTGTGTAGGCATGTTGATGCAATAGTTGAGTTGGAAACAATATTGTGTAGGCATGTTGAAATAAGCATTGATATATAGAAAGGACTTTTATAATGTAGTTGTTACTTTTTTATTTTATGTGTTTTTGTTTTTATTTCATAGCACAGAGAAAGTTTAATAATACATGTATTATTTAAAATTTATTATATGTAATATAAAATTTATATAAAGTAGTTGAAATAAACGCCCAACGTGCTTCAAAGACTAGGGTATGTATAATAACCATACATACATACACATATAGTTATAATTAAGTAGAGAAAAGGCATCTTTTCCCCTCCCGAACTTGTCGCCACAACTCATTTTAGCACTTAAACTTAACTTCCGTTTATTTATCCCCCTTAACATCTTTAAAGTGAATTATTTTCACCCCTCAAAACTGAATACCACTCTCACGACGGAGAGTGCGCTATACACGCGCCACGTCATTGCCAAATCAGTGCCATGTCATTTGCCACGTAAGAATTTTTTTATTTTTTTTTAATAATCCCACACACTAACTTTTTATATATACTATTTGTAGACACCTAATTTTGTCCCTCCCGAAGTCTAATTTTATTCATTTTTAGTTCACCTTACCATGTGTCCAACCCCAAGTAATTATATCCCACCAAAATACAAAAATAAACAAAAAAAATACTTCTAACTAATTTATCTTATCCTAACAACCTATCCAATCAAAACTTCCACCTACCCTAACTACCCATGTGATTCCCCCCTCTTTTTTCTTGTCCACAAAGAAAGAATATATGGGGGACCCACCAAAATTTCCACATCATAACAAATTCATGCTCATTATAAAAGAAAAATTCTAAGAGGAAAAAGGGGAGTTCATTCTTTGATCATCATCTTCTCCACAATAACAAGAATCACCAAATAATCTTCCTCACAAGAACAAGAACAACAACGAAAAAAAAAAAAAAAGTAACCGGTGAACAGTGACCGGTGAACAGTGACGGCGTGAAAAGTGACGGTGAACGGGTCATTATTTGTCGAGTTGGATTGTTGGTGTTAAGGTTCGGCTCGAGATTTTCGGGTGCGGACTCTCTTTATTCGAATAACATTGAGTTTGAAAGCTTCAAATTTAAGGTCCAATTCTTTCTTCTCTTTTATTTAATTCTTATGTGATTGTGATTGCGTGTGATTCGATACCGTGGTTTGTTTGTTGATGTGAATTGTTGGTGACATTTGGGTGTGTGATGTGCTAAGCATGATTGGTGAATTTTTGTTATTCTCGATTGGTGGATTGTGTATTGAAATGGGTTAATCACGTGGTTAAAAATAAATTAAGGTGGGGATTAAAAATGGAGGAAAATGAATATTGATTAATTTTGATGTATTGATAATGTTAAACATGATAGAATTGTGATATGTTGAACTTAGTAGGCAAACGTAGGCCGGTTAGACAAATTTAGGAATAACGATTTATTGGAGTGTTTGAATATGTGCGTGAATGGTACTTTCTACTTTATTGCACGAAAAGTTTAAATTGTACTCATTTGACCGGGGAATGCCCCGAAGGATTTGTATTGATTTATCCGGGGAATGCCCTGAAGTAGCATGTACGCAAAGGAGGCTCATGATCAAGGCCCGGAACGTCGGGTGGAGTTTAGTTTAGGATTAGTTTAGAATAGAATAGGTTTTATATTTCAGCACCTCTTTTATTTTGGATTGTATAATTTGGACTGAACATTATTTTTGTTTGTTTTGAATTTTGTGTGATTTATTTGTTTGCTTATTTTGTGTGTTTATGTGGTTTGTACATTTGTAATGTCAAATTAGCCGATACGCTCCACCAAGCGACCGTGGTCGAACCACGGGATCGAGGGGTGCCTAACACCTTCCCCTCGATCAACAGAATTCCTTAGCCGGAATCTCTGTTCGTAAACCGGTTTAAAGAGTCAAATGATTTCGAAAAGGATTTTCCAATGGTGACTTGGCACACCAGATTATGCCAAGTGGCGACTCTGATTTTGAATGTAAAAACAATCTTTTTTCGGAACCAATCTTCATTTTGTCACTTTAATAAAAAACCCTTTCAAACCTTAAAATACATATCTTTTTTGGAGTCGAAAAAGGGGTGTGACACTATTTTTATATTATATATTTAAAAGAGTATATTTTTTATAAAAAAATATATTTTATATAAATAAAATAGACCCCACCCCCCTTCCTTCTTCTTCTTCACAACCCCCACCCCCTTCGTTCTTTCACAGCCCCCACGCCACGCCACCCCCATTTCTTCTACTTCTTCATTAGACAGCAGCCCCCGTCCCCTCCCCTTCCTCCTCCTTCTTCTTCTTCTTCTTCTTCTTCTTCTTCACATAAAAGCACCATTTTTTCTATTTCTTTCACTATTACCATAAGCTTTTTCAATGAATTTTTTTCTTCATCAAATGCAAAATTAACTTGAATTAGCTTGAGCAAATCCATCAATGAACTAAATACAAGTACATGATCACAAAAACACATCAATACACAAAATCTCAAATCCAAATTCTTTCACATTAACCAAAACCCAAAATTTCAAAACTCCTAAATTTTCAATTTCTTACTCAAAAATGTCTACAGAAATGGCATAAACAGTCTGAAATTCAAAAATGGCATAGATGATATTCGCATGACATGAAATTCTTGGCCAAGAATCAAACTTGTTCATCAATCTTGAACCCTTTTTTATTATCGAAAAATAAAATTTTGGATTAATTAGGACTTGATAGGAAGGGAATTACGAAGAAACGGGGTGGGGGTATGAAGAAGATGAAGAAATGGAGTGTTGGGGGTGGGAAAGGGGAGTGATGAAGAAGATGGAAGACATTTTTCTTCTTTTAATGTTATATATATATATATATATATATATATATATATATATATATATATGTATGTATAATAATAATAATAATAATAATAATAGCAATAAAGTGGTCTTTTAAAAAAAAAAAAATTCACTCGCTCTTTTTTTTTTTTTGCCACGTCAGCTACAGGGGGAATTTAATTCATTTGAAAGTTGTTAAGGGGGATAAATAAACGGAAGTTAAGTTTAAGTGCTAAAGTGAGTTGTGACGACAAGTTCAGGGGGGAAAGATGTCTTTTCTCAATTAAGTACTGTATCTGCATGATTTTCAGTTAGCATGATTCCACGTAGGCACACGTATGTGCCACGTGTGTGCCACATAGGCACTAAGGTTGTCAAAAATATGATTTTAATTAGTCCAGAGGGTTAATAGGATCCTCCTAAAGTTCGGGTGTGTTTCAGCAATTTCGTTTATAGTTTAAGGTGAAAACAGAGCATTTTCTCTTTTTCTTTTATAGTTGTTAGAGATAAGCATCCAGCACCCCCTTCAAACTACGGTCAAAATTGTTACGACACACTCCAACTTCACAAGGGTCCTATTAACCCCTGAACTGAGTTTTAGCGTATTTTTATCACCTTTTTATGCTGACGTGATACCTTTTTACATAAAATGGGGGTTACGTCAAAGGTGTCATGTCAGCTAAAAAGATTAACAAAAAGTGTCACGTCAGCTAAAAAAAGATGAAAAAAATACGTTAAAATTTAGTGTAGGGTGTAATAGAAACGCTCGTGAAGTTAGAATGTGCCGTAGGAAATTTGTTAATTTGAATATCAAAATAACATATAATTTTCTAATAAAGTGTGTTCGACTGACTATCCTTCTCTATATGTATCACCAGACTAGATAAGAAATCAACTTTTCTTCAAGTAGTTTTTGATTTGTTTGACATTTTATCTGCAAAAATTAATTAGTTCCCTTTACCTAATTTCCCTACCTATTTATAGTTTATACTTTATATCAATAGTGATTTGTTTGGTGGGATTAGGTTTGGGTAACCAGATAATTATACAACTGGAAAGTTAATTAAAACAAGTAATCATAGTTCTCACCTAAATTAATTAGCAAATATCAATCTTAATAATTGATGTTATGAATTTTAAGGATGATAAGCAAAATATTATCCAGCAATAACATGATGTAATTGCGTATATAATTCAACTTTGCAATAATGCATGTATTATTCGACGGGAAAAAAAGGCGAAAAATATTTGTACTTAGGCGAAATTCGCAGTTACGCACCTTGAACTTTGCGGGAGTCCTATGAACCCCCTAAACAATTTTTTACCGTATTTAACTGGCATATATTTGGCCCTTATCAAACAAGTGTCAAATATATGCCAGTTAAATACGGTAAAAAATAGTGTAGGGGTCATAGGACCCCCGCAAAGTTCAGGATGCGTAAATACAAATTTTGTCAAAGTATGAATATTTTTCGCACCTTTTTCCCATTATTCGACTGATAATTTCATAGATGATCACTCGATAGCAAATCCAGTAGCTACTTGTACTAAAAAAAAGTAAGTGACCGTAATTTCCTAATAAAATAGTGGCATAGGAAAAACGTATTTACTAGTTATATCATTCACAATTAAGACAACTCTATGAGTCGGTGAAATAACGGCTGGAGTGTCGTTGAACCTCGAATCTATCTACTAGAGACATTAATGGAATGTTTGGTTACTGATTAAATATAAAGTTATTCATGTATTAATCTTATACGTTGTTTGATTTTTATATAAGATAAATTTATTTTTTATTTTATTGCAATAAAGTGACTAAAATTGTTTGTTGTTGTAATTAAAAAACGACTTAAAAGTACTAAGAACATTCTTGTACTTTGACTAAAATATTTTAATTAGTGAAGTAGGTTTAGTGATTTTATTACATGTAATAATAAGCTAAAAAATTCCAAATTAAAATCAACAGTATTAAAGAGTTATAATTTTTCGATGAATGGATGTCAGTTGACACATTTAACATAACGTGACTCCACGATTGTATATTGTTGAAAGATGTCGAGAATATCAGTTATATAACCGGTATATATAGTATCAGAGCAAACATGATCCTAGAATTGAATCTCGCCTCACTCATAATAAAAATAAATTTTTATGTATCTTGGCATGATAAAAAAAACAACGAATCTATTATGCACATCAGAATTATTCTGTTTCTTTTTGTTTCACATCTGAACTATCATGTGTTTGAGTTTGCTGCTTAAACTATCACAAATTATTTATCAAAGGACACATAAATTATTCAAGTGTTCACATTTTCTACTTGAAAATTTTATATATGAAACTCATACCATTAATAATTGAGGTGTATTTTGATAAATAATTCATAATAATATAAGTTTGAAACTTAACCACCAGATAGTTCAAATATAAGCCTCCCGAAAAAACACACAATTTTCAATTACAAAATGAAAATATGAAAAAGTAATAATAATTAATAGACTACATATATAATTATTAAATACATCTGGGTTATTCTGTAATTAGTTATTCTTCAGTTCTCTATATATACAGCTGTAACCCCTTCAATATTAAGTGAGATCAATTATTATTAAATCTGTATCATGGTATCAAAGCTAGGGTTTCTTCTTCCGCCCAAACCCTAATCTCTCCTCTTTTCCGACGTGTGTGCGCCGCCGCCACCGTCTACACCACGCCGCACGGCCTCCCTCCTCCGCCGTAGGTCGGCGCCATGGACAAGGTTATTGATCCTCTGTCAAAATTACCGTCTGGAGTAAAATTACTGCTCAGGAATCTCCACAATCTCATCCCCGAAAAATTATCTGACAACAACTACCCGGCCTGGGCACTTAACGTCCGCACCGCCCTCGCAACCAACTTGCTGCTCGGATGGATTGAAGGTGCGGAGAAGCCGCAGCCCGAGACAGCCGAGAAGGACGGCGTCAAGCTCCCAAATCCCGACTACCTTCCGTGGATGATCGTAGACACTCAGATCCGAGCCTGTCTTCTCGCAGTTATTAGCCCCTCTGTGCACAAACACGCCCGGGGTTTTCTCACATCGGCTTCACTTTGGGACGCACTAGCCACAAGGTACAACTCTGTGTCCACGGCTCATATTTTTCAGTTGCGTGACAAATTGCATACTCTTCGGAAGGGAACGAAGACGATGACTCAATACCTTGATGATGTGGCCTCTATTCTGTCTGACCTAGATGCTGTGAACGAGATTATTCCTGAACGAGACGTGGTGAATGCCGTGATACGTGGTCTTCCGGCTGGCTATTCCTCTCTCAAACAGCATATTCGCCTCTCGCCTGTCGAAATCACTCTGAATCAACTGTCTGGATGGCTTAATGCAGAAGAATTGAATCTAGACATGGAACACAAATTACTGCTCGGAGAAGCCAGTTCCACCCCTGGCGTCACGACTCTTTACTCGGCTGGCAGCGGAGGCTCGGCCAGGGGTCGCGGTGACGATCGTCGTAACCAAGGGCGAGGCAGCGGCGGCGGTGACCGTCGAAACACCGGGCAGCAAGGCAGAGGCGGGCCTCCACCGAGGGACGGCTTCCAGTCAGGCCGCGGACAGGGACGAGGAAACCAGCGGATGCCCACACGAGATCTTCCGATGTGCCAAATTTGTGCTAAACGGGGCCATTCTGCGGCTAATTGCTGGTATCGTTATGATGACTCGCAGAATGTAAATAGCCAGTCCGGAGGATCAAGGGCGATGCATGCGTCCACAAACGCTCAATCTGGCGATTGGTATCTAGACACAGGTGCTAACACCCATGTGACGTCAGATTATTCACAACTTCAAGCTCCTCATCCGTATCATGGCTCAGAAACTATTACAGTAGGCAATGGTCAATCCCTTCCCATCACAAACACCGGCTCTGGGTATGTCTATACCCCAAATGGTAAATTTCATCTCTCAACCCTTCACCACGTCCCTTCCCTCACATCCAATCTTTTATCTGTTTATCGCTTTACTAAAGAAAATAACTGCACCCTCATTTTTAATGACACCAATTTCCAGATAGTGGACAATACCACGAACCGGGTGCGGTACACGGGCCGCTGTGAGCATGGACTATACACTCTTCCATCCAGGTCTCCGTCTGTTGTGAGTCAAGCCATTCTCTCGTCAACCTGGCATCGCCGGCTTGGGCACCCATCATCCGCCATCACCAAATCCATTTTATCTTCCTTAGGTTTTAATTTTTCAGAAAAATTACATTGCGAGTCCTGTTCAGTGTCTAAATCTTGTCGTTTACCTTTTTCACTGTCTGAACACAAGGCCACTGCGCCATTTCAATTAATTCATTCTGATGTTTGGGGTCCAACCTCAGTTCCTTCTGTTCAAGGTTTTCGTTATTATATCTGTTTTGTTGATGATTACAGTAAATTCACTTGGCTTTATCCTCTGAAATTTAAATCCGAAGCTTATACTATTTTTGTAAACTTTGACCGAATGGTTCAAAATCAATTTAATGCCAAAATCAAAAATTTTCGAAGTGACAATGGCAAAGAATTTGTCAACAATGCATTTGGTGTTTTTCTTCAAAATCTAGGGGCTCTTCATCACACTTCATGTCCATATACCCCTGAACAAAATGGCGTTGCTGAGCGCAAACACCGTCACCTAATAGAAACAGTTGTTGCGCTCCTCCATGATTCCACCTTACCTGTTTCCTTTTGGGTTGATGCCCTTGCTACTGCCAACTACCTCATAAATCGCATGCCCACTCACACTCTCTCCAACTCCACTCCATATGCCCGTCTCTACAATCATCCACCCGACTATATCCATCTCCGCCCGTTTGGGTGTCTAGTTTATCCCTGGTTGCGTCCGCACACTCAACATAAACTTCAACCTCGGTCCACCCCTTGTGTCTTTCTAGGCTATCATCCCACTATCAAAGGTTACAAATGTTTCGATCCTGTATCTCAGAAAACATATGTTTTCCGTCATGTTCGTTTTGTGGAGGAACAATTTCCTTACACAAGTCTTTCCTCTACTCCATACTCCCCCAATCCACTTGGCGTTGTGCCATTATTTCCGTCCTTTTCTCACGCTCATGCTCCGGCTCACTCGGCACCTAACCCGGTACCCCACTACACCACTACCCACCCGAAACCCCAAACCTCCCACCCGAACACCCAGCCGACTGCCACACAACCCACCACTTCCCTACATCATACTCCTAACACACATACAGCCACCCCATCCACCGCTGCACATCCCAGCTCCCACGGCAGCCCCACCCAACCCCCGCCCACACATCATACAACTCCACCACCCCTTCCTAATCACCCTCCACTCAACACTCATCCTATGACAACCCGAGCCAAGGCCGGTACCTTCAAACCAAAAGCCTACCACACTCAAATACCCTTTGATGCACATCCCACAACTGAGCCTACTACCTACAACCAAGCCTCCAAAAATAGTTTCTGGTGCCAAGCTATGGATGAGGAATTTCAGGCTCTGAATGAACAACGTACATGGGATTTGGTACCTCTGCCTAGTAACCGAAAGTCTATTGGGTGCAAATGGGTGTTTCGCATCAAACGAAATTCAGATGGATCTCTTTCTCGCTATAAAGCACGTCTGGTTGCAAAAGGGTATCATCAGGAGTATGGTGTGGATTATAAGGAGACCTTCAGCCCTGTTGTTAAGCAACAGACTATTCGTCTGGTCTTGTCTCTTGCTCTTCACTATGATTGGCCGCTTCATCAGCTAGACGTCAGCAATGCCTTTCTTCATGGTCATCTTGAGGAAGAAATCTATATGGTTCAGCCACCGGGATATGTTAATCCCAACCGTCCTCACTATGTTTGCAAGCTTCGCAAATCACTGTATGGCCTGAAACAGGCCCCTCGAGCCTGGTACACACGTCTCTCTACTTTTCTGCAGGGTCTTGGTTTTCGCACCTACCATCATGACAACAGCCTCTTCACCCTTCACTGTTCTCGAGGGACAGTCATCATTCTTATCTATGTGGATGATATTGTTATTACAGGCAGCTCGTCGTCACTCATCACTGAAATTACTGAAGCTATGCATCGTGACTTCAAACTTAAGGACCTCGGTCCTCTGGAGTTCTTTCTTGGCCTCGAACTCATCCGCAAATCGGGAACCATATTGATGCATCAGACAAAATATACCCTTGAACTTCTAAATCGGGCTGGAATGACAGACTGCAAACCCGCGGTCACTCCCATGGCAGTCCGCCAATCCCCAGGGCCGAATACTCCCTTTGCCGATCCTACACTATATCGGAGCCTCGTCGGTGGACTTCATTATCTTGCTGTTACTCGTCCGGACATCCAATATGCAGTCAATCGAGTCTCCCAATCAATGCATGCTCCCACAGAACAACACTTTCAGGCCTTGAAACGCATTCTGCGCTATCTTCAAGGTACTCTTCACTGTGGAATTTTATTTCAAAAGGGCTCGTTTGATATATCTGTTTTTTCTGATTCGGATTGGGCTAACGACAAAGATGATCGAAAGTCCACTACTGGATATATTGTTATGATGGGACCGAATCTGATTTCCTGGTGCACCAAGAAGCAAACGCGAGTGTCCCGTTCCTCCACAGAAGCAGAATATCGTGCCATGGCTGCGTGTGTTGCTGAAGCCATGTGGTTACGATACCTTACGGATGCACTTGGCATTCCCCCGACGAAACCACAGATTTATTGTGACAATCAGTCCACTATTTGTGTTACCAAAAATCCAGTCCTTCATGATCGTATGAAGCATGTTGGGTCTGACTGTCACTTTGTTCGCGATGAGGTACTTGCAGGAGCGATGGCCACGCACTATGTCCCATCTACTGACCAGCTTGCTGATATTCTCACCAAGCCTCTTCCGTTACAGCCTTTTCAGTCTCTCTGCTCCAAGCTGCCCCTCGTTACCGCTGATCAGCTTGCGGGGGGATAATAGACTACATATATAATTATTAAATACATCTGGGTTATTCTGTAATTAGTTATTCTTCAGTTCTCTATATATACAGCTGTAACCCCTTCAATATTAAGTGAGATCAATTATTATTAAATCTGTATCAATAATAATTAAAGGTAGACTGAGGTGGGCACCTCCACCTACTGTACCAAATAATCATTATCAATTTTTTTTTGGGTTTTTCATTCGGTGTTTGGTGTCCGCATTGAAGCCCCGACTAATCCAGATCGCGCGTTGCAGGGTCCATTAAGGTGGCAGCGCTCCCAACAGAGTTTTCTCCATACCCAGGATCGAACCCTCGACTTCTGATTAAAGGTGGAACAGCCTCATCCACTGTACCACAACCCATATTGGTAATTATATTGACTAACCAACACTTGTTCATTGGTAATGATAATCTTGCATTATCAACAAAAATATTTTTTTTCTATATTTGGGGTTCACTATTTATATTAGGAGTCAATTAATTTAAATTCGCATAAAAAATTATGAGATCTATTGACTAAACTAGTTCCATTTTTTCAAGTAAGAGATGGGAAGACAATCTATGAGATCTATTGACTAATATTGGATATACAAAAGCAGATTCAGAATTTAAATTTATATATAGTATAACGGTAGTAAATTTGATGAATTACTTTATCGAGGAAAGGGACAAAATAATTCTATTGTTATGCTTTTATGATGAAATAAGTTGGTGTCGAATATATAAATTTTAGGAAACATAACATAAATGTACTCCTTAGTTTATTATATTTACACAAATTTCCATCCTTTATCCTTATAAAGTAATTATAAAAGTCTCAACTAATTATGTATCTTCCTTAGATGTATCGGAAAGGTAATTATGTATCTTTACAAGAAAAAAAAATATTTTTGTTGGACATATTATGTATCTCGACAAATCCAAAATCGAAAAAATATGTCGGAAGCTAATTATGAAATTTTCAGTAATTATGTAAAATGTCAAAATTTTCTGTAATTAAACTCTAAACTGTCGAAATTTATGTTGTTTGCGCTAAATATATATATATATATATATATATATAGGAAGCCCATACCAACATGGGTTGTGGTGCAGCGGATGTGGCTGCTCCACCCTTAACCAGAGGTCGAGGGTTCGACCTGGGCATGAAGAAAACTCTGTTGGGAGCGCTACCCCCAGAATGGGGCCCTACCCGACGCGAATCCGGATTAGTCGGACTCCAATATGGGTACCAGACACCGGATGGGAAATAAAAAAAAATAGGAAGCCCATGGGCCGTGATAGGCACAAAGGTATCATTTGTATAGATGTCACCATAGTGGAGTTGGCCCATTTCAAATATGCATGAGATTACATTTTGCTACTTCCACAATATATTGACCTTTAAATAGATAAGAAGAGAATAGAAAAGTAAGAAAAGAAAGAATGAAGTTTAAAAGAAATATAAATTGATTTCTTGGAACATAGTAGGTAACATTTGGTAAAAACACTTACACCGTCTCCATCCCGTAGGAACTACGAGAACATCTCAAGAACGTCTTCAGTATCCAGGGGTCACGCGAACCAACTAATAAACACTTATATCGTCTCCATCCCGTAGGAACTACAAGAACATCTCAAGGGCACCTTCAATATCAACCGGCTATAAACACTTATATTATTTCCATCCCGTGGAAACTATGAGATCATCTCAAGGAAGTCTTCAGTATCCAGGGTTCACGCGAACCGACCATAAGCATTTATATCATCTCCATTATGTAGGAACTACGAGATCATCTCAAGGACACCGTCAGTATCCAGGGGTCATCACACGAATCGACTATAAACACTTATATCATCTCCATCCCGTAGGAACTACGAGATCATCTCAAGGGCGCCTTCAATATCCAGGGGTCATGCAAACCGGCTATAAACACTTATATCATCTCCATCCCCTAGGAACTACGAGATCATCTCAAGGACGCCTTCAGTATCCAGGAGTCACACGAACCGACTATTAACACTTATATCATCTCCATCCCGTGGAAACTACTGGATCATCTCAAGGGCGTCTTTAGTATCCAGGAGTCACACGAACCGACCATAGAACCTCGTTCGATAAGTGAAACGTATTAGTTTTCCGCTCAGGTTGAGCAGTCTGCTCACTAAAACCTTAGTCAAACATCGTTATTGTTTAATAAACGCTCTTAAACATCGTAAGCTAATACTATTAAAGGTCATTTCGTACTGAAATATCTCACCTTATCTCGCGTACCAAAATGAACCCTTATTATATATAACTAGTGTCCTTTAAATAAACAGTTACATTTAACAAATCCACAATTATAATTGTTGATTTGGACAAATATAGCCCATAATTTCAATGGGTTACACCTCGTCATCAACTTATCTTAATTGAATTCCACATTTAACTTTGATATAAATTTTGATTAGCAATACCAATTAAAATAAATTAAAACAGAAAAGGCCTTAAATTAAGCAGATTAAATAAGCATAAATATCGCCACATTATTGCAATAACATTACAATAACATATTTAGCATAATCTTATGAGTGGTGTTTGAACGAATAAAGTGTACGCAGATTTTACTTCTACCTCAAGGAGGTAAGGATCTGATTTTTTTTTTAAAATAAACCCTCGACTTAAATAAAACATTTCAAAACAGTTTAAAAAGGGGATACAACAATAAAAAATATATATTAGCAACAAAATAATCCGTCAATCGAGGTACATGAAAAAACATGAAGTAACAGAAATCAAATGACAAGAAGCAGGAAAACTCTCGGCTACGTATCTATTAATCTTCTATTATAATCCACGACATCCATATCTTCCTATCTAAGGTCATATCCTTGAATAGCTGAAGACATCGCGTCGTGTCCTATCTGATCAGCTCTCCTCGATATTTCTTTAACCTACCGCTAACTCTCCTTAAACCCACTATTGTCGATCAACCTCTCGCACCTGCTTACTGGGACATCTGCATGCGCATCTCCTCTTAATTACAAGTCTGAACTATCTCGATCTGACTTCCCGCATCTTGTACCCCACATTCTTATCATAATATAATATAATCCCTATATTATTATATATTGCATGAACAATTTCAAACATAATAATTCATGCATAATTAGTACATACATGAACCAAATGTACTACTTTATATGTAACAAATCCACAACTAAAATTGTCTCAATACTAGACAAACTAAGCCCATAATTTCAATGGGCCAGTCCATGTCATTAACATATATAATCCTCTTATAATTATTCCACATTATATTTCAATATTTTTGGTATTTTCAAATTAAAGCATAACCCACTTGAGGGAACATTAAGGATAATGTCTCTCTACATCATCAAACACTAAGCTAATCACAAGTCTAAATTATTTGGCTAAAAAAAAAAAAAAACATATGTAAACAAATACTAATTGTGCACTATATACTAATTCTAATATATCAAATAAAACATTTATAAAGAGATAATGTTTATATTGTAATCTTTGCATTACCAGTTCATGTTTTAATAGTTACTATATCACAATTACTTCATTACTTGCATTAGTTATATCTAAATTAAATGATCTCTTAACATTTTTGCATGATAAATTTCAAAAAGAAAATTATTAATTCCAATTTCAATTTGCAATGATTTAGTAAATTTTGTGGAGTAGGGTATGATTCTTTTTTTTAATCTAATCATACCGGCTGGTATCTGAAATTTACTGATCCAGCTAATTCAGAATCGCTCAGAGAGGCCAAAAAATGCTCCTACTAAGCGTTTTCTCCATACTAAAAGCTCGATTTGATACTTTCGGTTAAGGAGACTAGAGATTTGATTCATCGACTCCATCACACATCTATGAGTGTTGATTATCATATGATAGACGACTAAAAAGAAACACTGATATATGGAATCAAACTCTCACCAGCAAAATGAAGTTTACATGGTCAATCAACGGAGCTACTAAAATTCCCCGATAAACAACTATTACTTTGATTGCTACATGTTTTTTATTTAAACCAACAACCAAGTCCACACATAAAAATAAAACTAAAACTTAAAATTTAGTGGTGTAAGTTTTTCTTGAATAAAGAAATTGTAATGTGATATGTATGAATTTCTCCACTCTAATTGGTTACTTATTGTCCAATCAAAATTGTTTGAAAGATGGTACCAATCATTTGTAAATCATTCAATTAGTTTACCAAAAATGTTTAATAAAAACAAAAGAAGATGGGCCATTTTTAATTGAGAGTTGCATGTATAGTAAATTATATTTTTTTTTAGAAAGTAAATTTGCAAATCCATAGATAGAGAAAGCATTGATTTGGACATATATTGGTCACTGATAATAACATTGTTGAAATAAAATATTCCAACTTACAATATACTGTCAATTATCTTGTCATTTCACTTAAAATATTTTACTACTACTACTAATACTTTAACTAAGATCTGAAATTTGTTACTTTTTAAAATAAATATCTAGTATATGATCCAAAATTTACTTTAGGTCATAGGATTAAATCCCAATTGAGCATTTTTACATTTCTTGAATCCCTCTGGACAGATTCAGAATTTTAAATTTATAAGTTCTAATTTGAGAATAGGACAATGATTAGGTTCATGATAAATAATATATACATATTAAGTGAATTTCCTTGAAAAAAAATAAAAAGTTTGAGCCATAGTTATTGACTTTTACCGAATCGTAACTTACAATGTAAAGATCTCAGATTTATAATACAAAGAGTAGTCGATATGATTAAATACACATCTGAACTATTGCTTTTTTCGTGAGTTTCATACAACATCAACGACTTCTTTTTTCCATCTGAACTATTACTATCTATGTATCAAAACACGCCTCGAAGCTGATAAGGTCAGCTATCAATCAGTTGTCCTCTTTTCCTATCCAAACTGTCACCATACACTCTACTAGGTCTATTTTAATACATAGATGGCGACAGTTCAGGCAGAAAAAACAAAACAACTGATAGTTGAAACATAAAACTCGTGAAAAAGTGATAGTTTAGATGTGTTTTTGACCATTATACATTATCTCTAATACAAAAGCACCAAGATCACATAATATTATACATTGGGTCTTAATCAACAACAATATAATTACATATGGAAATCATGATCATCTTTTGGTGAATGTATCTCTAAGTGACTTGTGATTTGATCAAATCTTTCTGATAAAAAGAAACTTTGTAATCTCTTCAACTTTCTTGAAACTCTTACTTGTGTGTTGAAAATTGCCTTCACTGGTCTATGATCTGATAATTTTGATTCACCTCTATCATATACTTGTTGCTTTAACCCTTCACCATACCAAATTATCCTATCACACCTATAATATATAATATAGTTCCATCAAGGAGAGAAGCAGTGGCGGAGCCAGGATTTTCGTTTAAGGGAGTTCAGAAGTAAACATACGAACTAATCGAAAGGGGTTCAATATAATTTTAATTATGTCTAAAGCCAACTGTAGCTCCACCAATGGAGATAAGCATCCAGTAACTCTCCGAACTATGATCAAATTTTCTACGACACACTTCAACTTCGCAGGGGTCCTATTACCCTCCCCTAAACTCAATTTTAGCGTATTTTTGTCACCCTTTTGTGCTGATGTGGCACCCTTGAGGTACCACGTCAGGTAAAAAAGCTGACAAAAGGTGCCACATCAGCTAAAAGGAATGACAAAAATACGCTAAAATCTAGTTCAGGGGGTAATAGAACCCTCGTGAAGTTGGAGTGTGTCGTAAAAAATTTGATCATAGTTCAGGAGGGACCCTAGATGCTTTACTCTCCATCAAATAGAAGAAGATAATATTAGCATTTTTCCTATTATCCCCCTAAACTTAATTTTACTGTATTATTGTCCACCTTTTGTGCTTACGTAACACCTTTTATGACACACCTTAATTGCAAGTTTTTTTATGCCACGTAAGCACAAAAGATGGACAATAATACTGTGAAATTGAGTTTAGGGGAGTAATAGGACCCCCGTGAAGTTAAGGAATATCGTAGCAACTTTGGTTATATATATAGTTCAAGGGGGTAATAGTGTTTTATCTCTATGCATTAAGCAACGAAATTTGTAAAAGTAAAATTTAAGTTTTGTGTATTGACGGTATAAAAGAATTATTGTACTAAATTATGCGAACAATTAACTCTCCGGAGAATCTTTTAATTAGCTGAATTGGTTGGCTATCTGAACTTTTCACCTTGTTGATGAGGATTCGATTTCATTAAAATTGTTAAACTATACTATCATATTATATTGTTAGAAGTAATAATTAACAAACTTACCATGCAGGAGAACGTTTTTTTTCTCCTTTTTTAACTTGTGATCTACCATAATAATCACTTGAATTTGGAATATATTTGTATGTAGGTGCAAATTTGATTATTCCTTCTTGCCAACCTTCAAATACTTGTCCATCCATGAGCTCCATCCTTAACTATATTTTATCATGAAAATACATTTTAAAATATTAATTAGTTCAAGTGGCTAATTAGATTGGAATAAAGGATCACTCGGTGCACAAAGCATTTCACGTTTATGCTGGATATGATATAGCGAAAGGTCATACTCCAAGGAGATGTGACGTAGAGATAAGAATCCAGTACCTCCTCGAATTATGGCTAAAGCTGTTGCTACGACACATTCCAACTTCACACCCCCTGAAGTCAATTTTAGCGTATTTTCGTCACCCTTTTGTGCTGACATGACACTTTTATTACATAGAAATGAAGCCCACGTCAAAGGCGTCACACCAGCTAAAAAGATGCCACGTCAGCTAAAAAAGTTGACAAAAATACGCTAAAATTTAGTTCTGAGGGGTAATACGACCCCCGTGAAGTTGGAGTGTGTCGTAGCAAATTTGGTCATAGTTCAGGGGGTTACTAGATGCTTTACACTATAACGTAATCAGCCTACCCTAATGCAAACATGCATATGAGTGCCTGTCGAACCTCTAACCTATAAATTTCATAGACAACTTTATTGTTGCTCCGAGGTTCTCTGGCCCTTGTAGCTTCAAATTTTCTTAATCGCACGTTTATATATGCAAGGTTCGACCGGTAAGATTGCACCCAAGCAGATGTAATGTAGACAACCTATACCTTGATATCATCGATGACTGATTCTACAAGTCACATGGAGATAATAACTTTACCGTTGTTCTAAAACTCTCAACTTCAAATTTCCTAATTATGTAATTTATAATAGATAGAAACAATAATTATTTTAATTACTCAATTTTTATAATAATAAATTAATAATAAGGTACCTGATCATTTTCCAAGAGTGCATTCCATTCTCCTTTTTCCACTAATAATCTTGTAGTTGATTCTGGTAATGAAATTCTATAATTTAAATCTCCAAGCAATATCACACGACTGCAATAAATCAATTCAAAAATTAGGTTAAAAGTGATGTCATGAAATATATATATATATATATATATATATATATATATATATATATATATAAAGAGCAGTTCGGTGTACTAAAATTTTTGTTATACGAGAGATCTAGGAAGGGTCGGACTACTAGAGTCTATTGTACGTAGCTTTATTTTATATTTCTGCATGGGGTTGTTTTCACGGCTTGAACCCAGTGGTGAACCCCCTCGGCGAAAAATTATGCTATATATACACGGTTAAAATTATATTTTATGTATATATATTAGATGTTGAACCCCTTCGGTTAATTCGTATGTTCACTTATGAACCCCCTTAGTGAATATCCTGGCTCCGCCACTGCTTGAACCCATGACTTCCTGTTCACATGACGTCATGAAGATTTTATATATATATATATGTAAAGGGCAGTTCGGTGTACTAAAGTTTTCGTTATACAAGGGGTCCGGGAAGGGTCGGACTACTAGGATGTATTGTACGTAGCCTTACATTTCTGCATGGGGTTATTTCCACGGCTTGAACCCATGACTTCCTGTTCACATGGCGTTATGATGAAGATATATATATATATATATCTTCTTTTAAAAAAATTGTATTTGTGTTTCTTCATGTACAAATTATTGTGATGTCAAGTTAGATATTTATGTTTTTTAATGTAAAAATATTACTTAACTTTGTATACTATTAGTACAAAAAAAAAATTATACTTTTACAACTTGTTGTAGGTCAACCAAATTAAAGAAAGAGACCTTTTTCATATTAAAAATTGGCAAATTGCCCAAGTTGGAAATTGTTTTTTTCCTTTTGTATTCTATTCAAGATTGTTAGTTTAACAAGATTATAATATGTTTAAAAGGTGATTAAATTAATTAATCATGAAAATTTAATTGTGATTCGTTTGGCGGTTTCAATATAACTAACAAAACAATGTTAAACTCTTCAACAACCAATAATTTAATTAATTGGCTGTTAAGTTTAATTTTCTGGACTTACTCATGTCTTATTACCACAAAATATCTGTCATTTGACTATAAAATTAACATAATAAATTGATTAATCAAAGTAATTGATTAATATATGTTAATTAGGAGCGATTCCCCCTTTAATGGGGCCTTAAATGGCGCGAATCACTACTAGCTAGAAAATTACTAATTTTAACTGTCAGAATTTGGCTTGTCGATAAGGGGTTTTTGACGGAACATTTGTCAGAAACGTTGTTGACAAACCAATTTTCGACAGATTTCATCTATTTTTGATAGTGAATTCGGACTCTTTGAGGTGAGTTCCGAACACTGGGAATCACTACTATAAAATCGCTAAGACGTCCTGTCGAAATTTGGCTCATCGATAAGGGTTTTCTGATCGAACAGGCGTCAGAAACGTTACTAACAAGCCAATTTTCGACAAATTTCATTGAAAATAAGCTATTTTTGATAGTGAATTCGGACTTCTCGAGGTGAGTATCGAACGCCGGGAATCACTACCAGAAAATCGCTAAGGTGTCCTGTCGATATTTGGCTCATCGATAAAGGTTCTCTGACCGAACAGGTGTCAGAAACGCTACTAACGAGCCAATTTTCGATGGATTTTCCTGAAAATTAGCGAATTTTTGATAGTATGAATCTTGATTTGATAAGATGAGTATCGAACATCGGATGAGAAACTAAATTAAAATTTAGTGACATACTCATGATTCATTGAAGTTAGCTATTTTTGATAGTGAATCCAGACTTTTCGAGGTGAGTATTGAACATCGGGAATCACTATCAGAAAATCGCTTAGGCGTCCTGTCGGAATTTGGCTCATCGGTAAGGGTTTTCTGACCAAATAAGCGTCAGAAACGTTACTAACGAGCCAATTTTCGACAGCTTTTCTTGTAAATTAGCGATTTTTAATAATATGAATCCTGATTTGATAAGGTGAGTATCGAACACCAGAAAATCGCTAAGACGTCCTATCGGAATTTGGCTCATCGATAAGGGTTTTCTGACCAAACAAGCGTCAGAAACATTACTAACGAGCCAACTTTCGACAGCTTTTCTTGTAAATTAGCGATTTTTTTGATAGTATGAATCCTGATTTGATAAGATGAGTATCGAACGAGTATCGAACATCGAATAAGAAACTAATTAAATTAAAAATTTAGTGACATACTCATGATCAAGAATCTTTCTTGGCAATTGAAGTGATGAAGGTCCTTTTGGAAAAATTGTTCTTGAAAATATTTCACCAACATTTGAATTTCTATTTTTCTCATCTTTTTCTTTACCTCCAGAAGCTAAATGGCTACACACAAAGCATAAACTTGTTTGATGTAATTGAAATCTAACTGATATTGCACCCTGCAAAAAAATAATTTAGACATATAATTAATTAATCACCAAATTAAAAGATATTAAGATTAATATTTTCTCAAGAAAATCATTAGAATAAATTGCTTTTATTTAAAATGTAATTAATGAAATGTGTTTGAGTTAATCCTTTTTTCATAGTAATAGTAATCCTTCTGTCTCAATTTACGTGGCCGTTTTCGGTTGAACACAAGTCATAAACATTTATATGGATATATAAATCATCGTATTAAAGTTAAATTATTTCTAAATATGAACAAAAATCTAAAATGAAAATATGTCACGTGAAATGAGTCAGAAGGAATAGACGTTAAAAATTATTCGTTAAATGTAGAATATCTCAATTTCTCTTGTCAAAGTGAAATGAACATAACACTATTAGAAAATGTGAATTTCTGACTGACGTCTCGGCGAAAATTAACTCATCGAGAAGGAATTTTCGACGAAAAATCTATAGAAAATTGTGATAGAATTATTTATTTCTTAAAAAAAATTGTTTTTTTTTTTATGATAATAACAATATTATTAAATAAAAATTTGGAAATAAAAATATAATAGGAGTATTAATTAATTACCTTGTTCCCTAAGCAACCCATGATACCACAACCAACACAAGAAACACTTGGATTTTTAATAAATGAACGAAAATCATTTCTAACCCAAACTGAAATTAATATTCCCACCATTTGTTTACTAATAATACAACTATATTCTTGTGGAAATAATTTCCTATTATTTCCATAAATTTCATCATAATTTGTATTATTATTTTCCTTTCCTTTCTTGTTCAAAGCTTTTCTTATTAAAGTATTCCACTTTGTTGAAATTCTTCCACTTTCTGATCCAAGAACATTTGCTGCTCTTAGTGGCACTACTTCTTGAAACCTTCACATAAAAATAAAGAAAATAATTATTATTTAAAAAAAAAAAAAATTAAAAATTTATATATATTTTGAGGAATTATAAGAAAATACCCAAAAATATAAATATCGCAGGAGGTGTGACACGTGTCAAGCAAATCATCCACGTTGAAGTCGTCGGTTGGTACGATTCCTCCAACGTTCCATGTATTAACGAAAACCCTAAGAGGAAAAAAAAAAAAAAACTATTCAGTATTCGAAATTCACTGGCTCGAATAATAATGATTCCATCATAATATTTAATGGTACAATTATAATTAAAAACAATATAATAAAATAGATATGTTTCAAGATTTTCATTGGTTGAGCTCTAACCACTAATATCTAACTAGTGGTTAGGATTGTTGAGCTATCTACTAATTAATAGTAATTAATTAATTTAATTAATTACCTGTAGTTTTGAGTTTCTTGAAGATTATTTCTGTAAATAATGTCATCAGAACTTAATGATCTTTTATCAAAATGATGAGGAATATTATTTAATAAATCTTCTGAATTATGATCACTTGGAAAATCTGCCACAAAATTTGTGCTTCCCAATCTTTTTAGAACTTTACTTGCTACCAATCTTGGCCACATAACCTTGGAAAAAAAAATAGTGAAAAAAAAGAAAAAAAAATTAGAAATTAGTAATAGATATACAAAGAAGAGCAAACAATTCAATTATAAAATACAAAATTAAATAACCATTGAGAAAATCTAATTAATTACTTCCAACATTTAATTATATAGAGAAAACACATACACACACCACATACATGATACATTTACATGTGTGATTTCATGAGTGGAGTCTGGAGAGGGTGGATCACGTACGAGACTTTACGTATCCGTATGTTGTCAGTTAGAGTGGTTGTTTCTGATGAAGACTCGGTGGAGGTAGGGTTGAAGGTACAAGTTTGACAGAAATCTGTAATTTTGATCCTTACGTTATATTTGTCTTTTAAAAATAATATATATCTAATACGTACAAATTATCAAGTTAGAATTCAGTAACTCAAAAAAAACTTTGAATACTATCAAAAACATATATAAACTTCAAAATTTGAATTCGCTTCGATGCTCACAAAGAGAATGCATTAGTAATGTTAAATGTTACAGTTATATATATATATACTAAAAATACATAAATTCACACACACACATAAAAAGAGATAAAAAGAGAAAGAAAATACATACTTCTCCTTTCATTCTTGAGAGTGAATAAGATAAATGTATTGTAAGTAATGTTGTAGAGAGAGGAAGAAAGTGAACAACATATATATATATATATATAGACTATATAGTAAAATAATAAAACATCATGGTGTGGGGGGAACTAAATAATATATTACTAGAAGACTAGGACTAAGGAGTGTAGGCAATAGTATCATGATGTTATGATTATGATACCACTTTTTTTGTTTCTTATTCGGTATTTGATATCCGCATTTATGGAGTTTGGAGTTTAGAATTCTGATAAAACTATAAGTTGACATTACGACGATGATATGCTTTTTTTGTTTGTTTTTTACTGAGTGTTCAGTATCTGCATTGGGGTTGGAGTACCTATTAATCTTCTACCCTAATTAATTCTCGACCTTCATGTTTTTTTATATGTAGAAGCATGTCCTCGATAAGCAGCAGATGTGTCGCGTCTTTGTTTAATCACCTAAGTCAATAGATATACTTCTTCGATATATCTCTTCGTCTCCTCAAACACGTCATGATTAATGCTTCTCACTGGGATACTTGTACGTCGATCTCCTGCCTGAACCATCTCATGAGGTTCGTATTTCTCGTCTTGTCCATCACGGAGGTCACTCTCACCTCGTTTCGAATATCTTCATTTTCAATTTTATCTCTTCTAATATGTCCACAAATTTATCTCAAATTTATCTTCATCATCTTGTCCATCACGGAGATCACTCTCACCTCATTTTGAATATATTCATTTTCAATCTTATCTCTCCTAATATGTCTACATATTCATCGATCTCAAGATCGTCTTCCTCATCTTATTCATCACGGAGGCCACTCCCACCAGTTTGTTCTGAATATCTTCGTCTTTAATTTATCTCTGATAATATATCCACACATCCAATTCAACTTCATGATCTTCCTCATCTTGTTCATCACGAAGGTCACTCCCGCCTTATTCTGAATATCTTCGTCATTAACTTATCTCTGATAATATATCCACGCTTTCACCTCAATATTCTCATTTCCATTACTTTCATCTTCTGAACGTGTATTTTCTCGATCGGTCAAATATTCTACCCCATATAACTTTTTTTTGTCATTTTCTTGTTTATTTAATTTATAATAGGGTTCCACATCCTTAAACTGTTGTGTTTGGTGGTTGATTTGAAAGGTTTTCTTATATTCCTTTTTTGCAAAAATAATATAAAGCAAGTGGATGAGGCCTTTTTTATTTATATTTTTATTTTTAATGTACTCTCAGCAATTTTGCAAAAAAAAAAAAAAAAAAAAGAACATCAGAAACCGTTATGCCCCAATAATAGGAAACACAATTATGCTGACGTGTCAAGACATTATTTGTTGGAAAACACTATAAAGTTTAGTAATATTAGAAGCTTCTATTACTCATAATTTATGGTTTTTAGTTAGTTTGCTTAAAAAACAATAGTAAATATTTATATTTAAATCACATATATTTTTGTATCATATTTACAATCACATATTCAAAAATCAACTTATCATTCTTGATTAATTATATTTTGAGTCAAAATACTTCACATAAATTAAAAAGAAGGGACTAACTTTTTTTCTAATACTTATTTGGTATTCCTTTTGAATTGAGCTGAAATTAGTTTTGATGATTGACAAATAACTATTGAAGATTCAGATTCTGAGCAGGTCTCAAAAAAGGAACTGATAGTTTTGATGATTGACAAACAACTACGGAACGAACTAATTTTGATGACTGACAAATAACTGTTGAAGATTCAGATTCTGAGCAAGTCTCAAAAAAGGAACGGATAGTTTTGATGATTGACAAACAACTATGGAACGAGCTAATTTTGATGATTGAAAATATCTATTAGCATATTTTATTTATTTATTAGCTTATAAATGTCACTAAATACACTAGTAAATTGTTCGGGGGTCATAGAACTCCTGCAAAGTTCAGGCGTGTTATAGCAAATTTCATCAAAATTCAGACGTCTTTGACGAAATTTGTTGTAACACGCCTCAACTTTGTGGGGGTCCTATGCCCCCGCCCCCTCCTCCCCCCGATTATTTATTATCATATTTCTGTGGGCATATATTTGTCAAGCTGGACCACTTCAGATCCTTACGCGCCACAGTAACACGGTAATAAATAGTCGAGCGAAATCGTAGAACCCCCACAAAATTGAGACATGTTACAACAAATTTCGTCAAAGTTTAGATATATTTCAAAACTTTTTCTCTCTATTTTTCATAATTTAAAGATAAATTTGACCCTTTGCTCTAAAATAAATAAAAAGAGGTTGGATGGGGTGTAAGAATCAAGAATCTTTGGTGTTAATTTTGTATTATAGTGTATTATAATTTGAATAGTATGTCCAAACCTCAAGTACTATAAAAAAATAAAAAATTCACAGAATAATTAACTTTTTTTAATGTAAAACTTACGTGTAGATTACTACAGTTTAGAGTACATAGAAATATATGATTCTCTTAATTTTTTTTTAATTATTTGTATTTATTAATAACAAATTGTGACTTGTATGGTAATATAATATTTTTCATAAAACATGCACCCTCCATTATTATCTCTAGAATTTTGCAACTTGCTTTGTATTTGGTGACATGGAGGAATATCAACCACATGAACCAAATCTCAAATCTAAATTTTTTGTTGATTTGATATTTTTTTATTTTTTTTGGTGGTTGTTTACATATAATCCAATAAAAATGCTATTTAACTTTATCACAAATTGCCTTTTTTCAAGATATTTCTAGCTCCATGTTGTTCAAGGATAGTTAGGTTGAGTTTCTCAAAGTTTTGTAGTAATATTTACTACTACATCAATTATATTTTACGTGACATCGTTTGACTTGACATGACATGACATTTAAGAAAAAAAAAATGATATTTATGATCTAAAATAATTCTTAAGTATTTGTGTGGTTGTAAATTATTTTATTAAAAAGAGAGAAAAAAAATTAAAATTAAATTATTTTTAATTATAGTAAAGTGACGTTCTTTTTTAAATGACTAAATAGGTGAGAGTAGTAATTTAGTGAAATGTCTAATGGAGATCATAATGGATTTTTTAAAGTTTTATATGTACCTATAATATAACATCATTTGAGAGAATATTGTATCCTTAATTATATGATTTATTTGGGCTCTCTTGATATAAAGTTTCATTCTTTTATTCGGAGAGAAAAAAAATAAATAATAATAATAATAATGGTTATCGATAAATCTGAACTATTATGTTTTCGCGAGTTTTAGCTGTTTTCTTAACTATCATCGGTTGTTTTATTTTTCTACCGAAACTATCATCATTCGTGTATTATAAAACACTACATAAAATAGCTGGTGATAGTTAGTGAGCAACTAATAGTTGACCTAATCAACTACGAGGTGTGTTTTAATATGTAGACGACGATAGATCAGGTAAAAAAAAAGGAACAACTGATAGTTGAGATGTGAAGTTCACAAAAAATTGATAGTTGTGATGTATTTTTGACCACGACTTCGAAAAAATATATGTGTAGAATTTTCACCAAGCCTCATCTAGTCATTAGTAAAAAAAGGGCAGCTCGGTGCACTAAAGCTATCGCTATGCGCGGTGTCCGGGGAAGGGCCCCATCACGAGGGTGTATCGTACGCAACCTTACCTTGCATTTCTGTCAGAGGTTGTTTCCAAGGCTTGAACCCGTAAGCTCCTGGTCACATGGCAGCAACTTTACCGGTTACTCCAAGACTCCCCTTCATTAGTAGTAAGGAGAAATTTGGAACGCCCATCGACTAATTTCACAAGGTATCTGTTACCTCTTACTATCTCTGATATTAGGTAACTACTATATAACTTTATTCATCAAGGCTTTGACAGATTGAAAAGAAATCGAGTAAAGCATCTAGTACCCTCCCGAACTATGATCAAATTTGCTATGACACACTCCAACTTCACGAGGGTTCTATTACCCCCTAAACTAAATTTTAGCGTATTTTTGTCATCTTTTTTAGCTGACGTGGTACCTTTTGTCAACCTTTTTAGCTGACGTGGCACCTTTAACTAGGGCCCTATTTTATGTTATAAAGGTGTCACATCAACACAAAAGGGTGATAAAAATACGCTAAAATTGAATTCAGAGGGGTAAATAAAACCCCCTGTAAAGTTAGTTTGTCGTAGCAACTTTAACCATAGTTCGAAGGTACTGGATGCTTATCTCAAAAGAAATCGCTGTAAAATTTTAGGAGCACGCCTCAACTAATTCCAGAAGATATCTTTACCTCTTAGCTACCAACGTGATCTAAGTTGCTCGGACTCTCTAAAAATGTTGCCGCACCCGCGTCGGATCCTTCAAAAATACACTATTTTTGGAGGATCCGACACGCATTCATAGACTTATTTGAAGAGTCCGAGCAACTTAGAACGTGATTACTAGGTAACTACTGGATAACTCTATTCGTCAAGGCTAGGACAAATGAAAGAAACACAGTAATAGTTTTGCCAAGTTAGCTAGCTAACATGTCCATGCATGGCCACATGAATTAATCAAATGTGTATCTCTATTGAAATTTGTATATGAAGTTTATACCAAACAATATGTACAATTCAAGATTCAATCCTCAACATCTCCTAATGGAACACAAAAGACGGATTGATTAGTTTTCCAATGAGGTAAATGCAGAACCAGTTCCTTGTGTAACTTTGAAACATAACATTCCCATTCAAGAACTGCAGCTGAAAAGGCAACCGAATCAAACTCCGCGTCCTTGATAGGTTTTGAATGGCCAAAGAATTGCTCCGCGAGCTGAAGATCTTTCAGAAACACGGATTTCAGACGATCTATGTCTGTTGTTTGTGTCTGGGAAGTAGTCGGAGTTACTTCTGGAGTCATTCCTTCGACTTTTGTCTTTAAATCGGAGTACCTCCAGAGATAGAACTGCACCATCTGCAACACAAAGAAGTTGAATATGAAATCGACCTACTAATTAATCAAGAGGTAATGTTCAAAAACACATCTGATGTATCACTGTTTTGCGAGTTTCATACCTGTACTATCAGGTGTTTTGCGAGTTTCATACCTGTACTATCAGGTGTTTTGCGAGTTTCATACCTGTACTATCAGGTGTTTTGCGAGTTTCATACCTGTACTATCAGGTGTTTTGCGAGTTTCATACCTGTACTATCAGGTGTTTTGCGAGTTTCATACCTGAACTATCACCAACTATTTATCAAAACACACCTCAGAGCTGACTAGATCAAGTGCTTGATTACAATCGTCAAAGGCTATGTTGCTCGGACTCTTCAAATATGTTGACGGGTGCGTGCCAGATCCTCCAAAAAAGTGTATTTTTGAAGGATCCGACACGGGTGCGGCCACATTTTTCGAGAGTCCGCGCAACTTAGGTCAAAGGTGTGTGACAACTTAATTTGCCCATAAAATTCCATCCACATGGCACCTGACTTACTAATTTTGAGATGTGTTTTGATAAAGAGTTAGGAAACGCAAACATCTGATAGTTTAGGTAGGAAACTCGCAAAAAAATGATAACTCAGGTGTGGTTTCGACCATTATCCCATTAATCGAATACTTGTATATATGTTTCAAAAGATTGTTTTCTTCTGTTAACAAATGAGGCATTAGATATTCTGGTAGTGCCATTTGAGTTGTGAGTTAAAAACACACCTAAAGTATCCCGGTCATTTGAGTTTAATACCCCTGAACTATCGGGCGTGTGAGTTTCCTACTTGAACTATCACCAAATGTTTATCGAGACGCACCTCAACTATCAGTTGTTCACTTTTCCTACCTGAACGATGGTGATATTTCAAATAGGAAAAGAGAACAACTGATTGTCGAGGCGTGTTCCAATAAACGTTTAGTATAGTTCATGTAAGGAACTCACACGCCTGGCAGTTTAGGTATGAAACTCAAAAAAAGGGGGCATACTTTAAGCTATGTTGCTCGGACTCTTCGATAATGTCAGCGGGTGCGTGTCGGATTTGCCAAAACTAATGTATTTTTGGAGAATCCAACACGGGTACAGCATCGAAAGTGAAGAGTCCGCGCAACTTGAGACTTTCAAGTGTATTTTTGATCCTTCACTCTTAGCAATTTCATAAAGTTAACTCCAGATTAGGAATATTTTACATGATTTTTGATGATATAATATTGAAAAAGCCATGCTAATCTTTCCAAGCACAAGATTAAAGGAAGGCTACGTTGCTCGGACTCTTCAAAAATGTCATGGGGTGCGGGTCGGATCCTTCAAAAGTAGTACATTTTCGGAGGATCCGACACGGGTGCGGCAACATTTTTGGGGAGTCCGAGCAACCTAGAAGGGAGGTACCTGAAGTGCATGCATTATATTAAGAAATCGGGTCTCGAACAACTTGCTATCTCGCGCTAAAAGTAGTGGCCGTGAAAGTAACTCCATTAAGTTGTACGATGAATCTGATGCTGATCGATGGGAAGTCTCTTGAAATGGATATATATCGAATCCAAGAACATGCAATCTTCCGCAGCGTATATCAAATCCGGACACGAAATTTGACGCTTCGTCTGGTGGAAACCAGTACATGTTGATGGATCCGGGCACAGGTATATACGAATGCAACTTGCTATCCGCAACATCCAATAAAGCTGGTGAGAGAGATGAGATGAGTTTACGATCTTCATCATGAGACGCATCACGGCTGAACCATAAAGTAAGTGTAATTCGCTCCCCTTCAGTAATCTGTACGGATGAACCAGTGAATTAAACAAGAGAACACGGAAACTGAATCCGAATTACATCATAGGCTGACGAAAACCACATCAATGTTTTGCAGTTATCGACGAGAAAGCTAATATGAGGAAGCACATAAGAAGTAAGCACATATGACGAGAAAACTTGGCCTCAGCTGGCACGTAAGCACTTCAACTTTGAGAGTCCACGTATAGACACCTCAACTTGGTCTCAACTGGCAATAAAACACACCAACTCGTCCCACTGTGTCTCGTGGACACCCAGAGCTGACGTGGCACATAAATTTCGGAGGAGTCTAGATGATCATTTTGTAAGTTGAAGTGTTCAACTGACACAATAGAGACGAGTTGAGGTATCTAGACGTGCATACCTAAGTTGGAGCGATTACTTCTCCGCTGAGGCAAGTTTAAGTGTTTGTTTATGTGTGTAGTGCCAGTTAAGACACCATGTATCTGTACAAATTAGGAGTTGTGTCTTAAACGGACATAGTATAAGGAAGTGCAGAAGCCCCTCGAGTCTCCGTTCTTCTTCCCCGCCCTTGCTTATTACGAGTTAGTTAATATACGTCGGACTACTACAAGATTCGAGATTTAAGTTAGTTTTTGCCAACCTATGTAACAGACTAGTCTTCCAAATGAATGAAATTTCCATACCGACTTTAAGCTCTTCCTTCGAAAACAAGTAATAACTAAACGCCCTTTGGTAAGGTCTGCGTACACTCTACCCCATAACGGCAGGCAGGGAATTAACAATTAATACAAATAAATGCTAAATTAAAGGCGACAAGATCGACTTACGATCCACCCCAACAAACTAAGACAGGTGCTACGATTTACTTAAAGTGGGATACAGATTTACGCAGGCCATCCAGATTTGGACTGTTAAGCAACGGAGCGTAGAATATAACAAGCTGAAATCAAGTCGCGAACAAAATAAGAGGGATCGGAGTAAAGTGAACGACACACACCAAGAGGTTCTATGTTTTCGAAAAGAAGAGAGAGGATACCTCATCAACAGAATGTATATTCCGGTCATCAGCCGTGTACATGATAACATCCTAATGAGATAGAATTATCATCAGTAAGAAAGACCCGTCAAAACGGGAAAAAAGTTTAAAATGGAAATTGCATAAAAGATCAGAATCAACAACGACAACATGCCCAGTGTAATCCAACAAATTGGGGTCTCGGAAGGGTAGAGTGTACGCACACCTTACCCCTACCTCATAGGTAGAGAGGCTGTTTCGGATAGACCCTCAGCTCACGAAAAAACAGTCCAAAGCAGTCCAACGAAAGCGAAAGAAGTAACAAGAAGTACAAGAAACAACAGATAATAACAAAAACAGCTAATAGTAGCATAACAGAAACTACAAAGATTGATATGATATTTACATTTGACATATCAACCTTCACTATAGAGCAATACACTATAGGCAGCTAACAAATTATAACTTGCATGTGAAAATGACAGAACTAAGAGACTTGTTCAAGATTTACGTTACATTGGGAAGAAAACGAAAAGGATTTACGTTGCAAGCAACCATACAAAACGCCAGAGAACGTTATATATTCCAGATGTAACTTAAGTAATCAAATCACAGATGCACCATCAAGTCGACAAATCACTTACACCAGCCATGGGCACAACATCTGCAGGTTCTCCGTCCTTGAAGTGAAAGATACCGCCCTTGAAATCCGCGTCATAACTATTTAAATAACACACTGCCTTCAACAAAAGAATTAAGAATTGTCAACTGGAGTAAATCAACAAGGACCTCAAGATTTCTGTCGTAGCAATGATATAACAGTGTGATTCAACATTGCACCTCTCATTACTTTAAGGTTCTGCAAATATCAAATATCCAAACATCCACTAACAGACCAATATCTATAATGAATCCATTTATTAATCGTCTTTGTTACCGCAGTTTGACCCTATGTATGCACCACAAGGCAGCAATTATATTCGTCCAGCAAACTAGACCATAAGAAAATATAATCCATATAGCAATAGTTTTTCTTTTCCTCATTTTCAACAAAAAGAAAAACTATTCGACATAATATGCCACTTGATTTCATGCATAAGTGACGGGAAATTGTTGTTCTGATACTGCAAAAGTGTGTTTTAAATTGACTAGTCAAACACAATCTGCTACTCTCCAAAAGTACTTCTTCAAAAACTACTTTTCAAAATAAACAAATTCTGAAAGCTTGGCCAAACAGGATATTAGCCAATTTGATATCCGCAGTAGAACTTTCGTAGTTCCGCTACCTCACCTTCTCTATTTCTAGCTCATCTTTAGCATTGTATATAAGATGCTTTGATTTCAATTGCTCTATTTTTGCGAAGACGGGAAATGCGATTGCGAGCAAATTATTGTTCATGCAGGTGTGAGGATGGCAAGACAAAAAACGAGAATAATGAAAGAAACCCTCACGGAACCAAACGAAAGACAAGATAAAGGAGGAGAATTAAAAGAGCATACTTCATAACGAGAATAAAGAGAAGAGAACATACTTCATATGAGATTAATTATAAATACATATATACAGTACGCCAAAAGTGCGATAAAAATAAATTGGAACTCACCACACTCCAAGATTATCGTTTAACACCTTCATATTCTCTCATACATTTCTCTCCAAATCACTCCCAAAAGGGCAAACTGGAAGACAATCATCCTTTACCCCTACGACTATTTATTTTAGTAATCATGCACTGTAAATCAAAGGAGAAAACGAAAGCTCATAAATCTAAAACACGAACTTACGAAAAATTCGTTATCTATTCATAAGATTATTGTTGTTAGGATAGCAGTCTAGGCTGCATAACAAGTGAAGAAAGCTAATATATATTTGGTACACCCATTTTCAATACGTGCTTCTATAAGCATTATGTATCACAACCATTTAAAAGAACTAACGAGAAATGCTTCACGTTTGACCTTTTCCTAAGCTTCCAATCATCCAATTAACAAAGTACGAGCATATGGAAATTTTCAGGAAATACTTTTATCAGTTCATTCCCATTCCTAATCTTGAAGAAACATAACGAAATCATATATTCTAGGACATCTCAGAATTGTTCATCATAAAAAGATTAGCCACCGTCACAACATAATCGAATATTAGTTACTCCTAACTACAAAGCCAGCTAATATTGTGAACTCTTTCCTTTCATAATCCCCTTCCGCAAGCTCCCACTAAATGGGTCTGACACGTCCTGCAAGAACCATCTGCAATCAAGGATCCATACTTTGCAACTATAACTTATTTCGTCAAGCATCACCCGCAAAAGCAAGTCTTTATGACCATTTATCCAACTACGCATGGTTTAAAAGTGCGAGTCTTTGAAAGCCGAACCTACACAGAGGAATCGCCTAGTTCACTCAACAAGATGATATTTTTCGTCTCCATTTGTTCAATATTCCTACAAGTATCGCCAACTTCTAGACGATTGACGATAAGATCCAGAATTAGGAGGATTATATGGGTATACTTGAAAGAGCAGAATGGTCAGCACATCCCGGTCAAAGTAATTATGGTTTCTTTCTAGCTTCCAATCTCTTTCAAATTTTTCAATCACCGATTGCCATAATTCAAACTCTCTAAATTTTCCCCAGAAGGCATCCTCAAGTATCTGTTAGCCGTTAGGTAGTCCACCGGCAATTGCACCCAAGCTTCTGGATTCGAACTATGAACATCATGAACTAACCCAACTAGACCAAACTCTTAACTTTTCCATGTCAATATGCAGACCATATACTGCTTCAAATCGCATGGTTTTTGAGGAAGCAAAACTCTCTGGAATATCATAAAAAAAATGAGTGTATACGTCCGCAAGTAATAAGTACGACACTAACACATGGTGTCCCTATCTGCTATCCAATAAATCCATTTATGCAGCTACTGTTACAGGTCCATCACTAGTTTACTGTATGATTCCCATGATGAAATGATACAATAACGTGGAGAGATGGTCCCCTTGCCTAATCCCCGACTTAAAGTCAGCTAGTGCTTCATTAATCATGAAAACCAGATAAGCCTAAGTGAAGAATTTCACTATATAACTGTTTGTCAACGGCAGGGCCTTTTGTTCTTCATCTCTAGGAAGATACAACACGTCTTGATAATATACGTCATATTACTTGGGGACAAGTCAACTTTTTTTCTCCAAACCAAATGTGAATAGTGGCTGTCAGCTTTTCTTTGTCCTGCGTATTCACCAACTAGAGGAACCGGAAGGATGTCTTATCTACATTTATTAACTAACAGTTCAAAATCAATAGACATGTATGCATCACTAAACATCATGTATAGCTGGCATAAAAATGCTGTTGGTTTTATCAACAAAGACAATTTTGAGAAACATGAATAATAATGGCAAGCTGCAAGGAGAAGCAATGCATTGTTGATAACATAAAACTAACGAATTGTAGCAAATAACAACGACAGAAGATACAACAGCAAGTAAAGAACGCACCGCAAAATCCCGTTGTTTAAGGTAAGGTCTATTATCATCACTGTGCCAACCGATGCTTGCTCCTCTACACCAGCTGTAATTCACACAGAACATTAGACAAATAGCTCTATAGCAGAGAATGTTTGAAGGAGAAATAACGCGATTGATGATACATTGTGGAAATATTTCTTCTGCTGTAACAGGAAACGCCTTAAAGTTGTCCAAGAAACTCATGGTCTATACAAAACTGACCGAAAGTCTTTTTCCTAGTTGGACAGGTCGTCTCTCTATATTCTAATGGCTTCACTCGATTATCAATTCTAGAAAGGTAGAAATTGAAAAGACATATACATCGACATCAATTAGTCTTCATTTCAAAATAGCTACATTATCCTGTATATGAATCCTATATATTCCTTCCCCTCCTTCCAAGTCCATTCAGTAGTTAGAGGCAGAAAAAAGAGTAAAGCATCAAGTACACCCTTGAACTATGACCAAATTTGCTATGACACACTCCAACTTCACGGGGTTCCTATTACCCCCCCCCCCCCCCGAAACTAAATTTTAGCGTATTTTTGTCAACCTTTAGCTGACGTCACACCTTTGACGTTGACTCCATTTTATGTAATAAAGGTGTCACGTCAGCACAAAAGGATGACAAAAATACGCTAAAATTGAGTTTGGGGGGGAAGGGGGTAATAGGACCCCTGTGAAGTTGGAGTGTGTCGTAGCAACTTTGGTCATAGTTCGGGGTCGAGGGGTAATAGGACCCCTGTGAAGTTGGAGTGTGTCGTAGCAACTTTGGTCATAGTTTGGCGTTGGGGGGTAATAGGACCCCTATGAAGTTGGAGAGTGTCGTAGCAACTTTGGTCATAGTTCGGGGTCAGGGGTTAATAGGACCCCTGTGAAGTTGAAGTGTGTTGTAGCAACTTTGGTCATAGTTCGGGGTCGGGAGGAGGGGGGATGGATGGGGAGGAGGGTACTGGATGCTTATCTCCAGAAAAAAAAAAACAAAGTTTACAGCCTACACTAATCATCCTCCTATATCCATGCTTGAGACCAGAGGCTAAGCCAGGATTTTTAGGTTACGGGTTCTGAATCACAAATTTTTTTGCGCGTACTGAATTCTAGATAGATTATTTATACATGTTGATGAATTTTTTTAATACAATATAGACTTTGAATAGCCGGGGGTCTATCGGAAACAGCCTTTCTACTTCTCCGGAGGTAGTGGTATGGACTGCGTACATTTTGCCCTCCCCAGACCCCACTGTGGGAATACACTGGGTTTTTGTTGTTTGTTGTTGTTGTAATATAGGCTTTGAACCCGAGCTACTTGATTCTGCCAACCCCGTAAAGCCGTAACCACAATGTTGTCTCCGCCGCGGGTTGAGACGAAGTATGTTTTACCAAGCTCAGATAGGTAGAGTTAATCTTAAAAACGATATGATCGTAAATAAGTTCAGAAGGGAAAGAAGTGGAGTCTCAACCTGATTAGACCAGTGAATTCAACAAACAACTCATACTGACACCCGAAATATTCTTCTGCTTTCTCCCTTAGCCTCTCTATCACACAACCATAAAGCAAAAATCAACGATTTAGGTAAAAATAACAAAAACATCAACTTTATACGGAATTACACAGTAAAGAGAAACTACAACAACAACATACCCAGTGTAATCCCACGATGTACGCATATCTTACCCCTACCTTTGTGGAGGCAATAAATAGAAACTACAACAACATGCCTAGCGTATCCC
Source organism: Capsicum pubescens (assembly GCA_030864215.1). NCBI lineage: Eukaryota > Viridiplantae > Streptophyta > Magnoliopsida > Solanales > Solanaceae > Capsicum > Capsicum pubescens. The sequence goes on from CM061538.1 coordinate 43,272,359, forward strand.
ACAAGTCGGGTCTAGGTAGGCTAGGATGTACGCAGATCGTACCTATTTTTGTGGAACCAGTAAACAGAAACCTATGTTTCTCGGACTCTTCAAAAATGTCATCGGTTGCGTGTCGGATACTTCAAAAGTAGTGCATTTTTGGAAGATTTGACATGGGTGTGGCAACATTTTTGAAGAATCCGAGCCACCTAGACAGAAACAACAATACACCAATGTAATCCACAAGTGGGGTTTGGGGCGCGAAAAAAACTTGAGTTAATCGTTCGGAACTACAAAAAATCCAAGACTTTTAGGGACGCCAATCATACGAACTATTGTAGTATCTTGGATACTTATCTTAAGTACAAGTCTAGACTTCTAGATTCATGTTAGATAGCTAAACGATAAAGTTATCGTAGATGTATCTAGAATCATTCCTATACGAGTATAAAAAGAGTAGCATTAGTCATTTGCAAATAACCGAAATCAATCCAATTCAAGAAGTCTTCTTCAATAGCGAAGTTCTCCTACCTAAAATCTTCTTTCTCTTTTCATAGCTTCCTCTAACGATCTTGGGCTAGCAGAAATTTCTCCAATTAGACTTTTCTTCTGCTATTCCCTACATGGAGAGGGTAGACTGTATGAAGACGTTAGCCTACGTTCATGGGACCATTAAAGGATTGATTTCTCAGATATCACTTAAAATAATAGTTATTATATCAGAAAGTCGAGGTTTTTCTTGATTCTAATTTTCTTCAACAAAGACGGGGACTTTATAAGATAGTAACTTTTAGTTGAGTGACCGTATGAGAAATCAACATGTCAATAAATACAAACTAAAAAATCAGATTTCAAGAACAGAAAATTAGAGCCAAACACAAAAAATAAGTTATTTTGAGATGGAGGGAGTATTTTTTACTAACATACCGAACACAAAAAATAAGTTAGAAACTCACTTATTTTGCTTTAAAAACATTTTCCTTCATACCGAACACACCCTTAATTGAGTAACCATCTGAGAAATCAACTCGCCGGTAAACAGAAACTACAACAACATATCCGGTGAAATCTCACGAGTGAGGTTTGGGGAGAGTAGAGTGTATGCAAACCTTACCACTACCTCGTGGAGATAGTGAGGTTGTTCCCGAAAGACCCTCGGCTCAAGTGCGACAAATCCAAGTCCAAAGAAGAAGGAAACAGTAAAGAAAATGCAGCGACTAGCAAGGGAACAATGCAAAGTCTACAAGAAAGAAACAAGAACAACAACAAAATAAGTGTGATTGTCGAAACAAAATAAAGATGTTTATGTGTCTTCTGAATTGTCACCACAATGGTTTGCAACTAATAGCTTCCGCATGACGCCCTCTCGATTTCGAACCCAACAGAAAATATATCAACTAACAAGAGAACAGTGCAAAGTCTACAATAACAACATAACCGGTGTCTAGGAAAGGTAAAATGTATACAGTCCATACCACCACCTCCGAAGAAGTAGAGAGTTGTTACCGATATACCCCCAGCTCAGGACAAAAAGATAGTAAATAAAGTCGTAATAAAGCATGAAACAAGATGAAATAACAGAAATAAGCACCAACAATGTAGTACTATACACTATTACCTAGAGACTCCCACCTATGTGCAAAACCCTACGACTACTAGCAAGGCTACACCAAAGCACACCTATCTACCGGCTACAACTCACCCACACGCACTAGCTATCTACTAGAACAGTGCAAAGTCTACTAGAAAGAAACATGAACAGCAACAAAATAAGTACGATAGTCGAAATACAATAAACAATATCACAAGCAAGGACTACAATACTACGACCAGTAAACAAATATAAAAACTAGATTTCAAGATTAGAAAATTAGAGCCAAAAAAATAAAAAGATAAAAAAACCTCTGATAGGAATGAATGGCATGATGAAATGATGACAATTAGTAGCAATAAGATGAGATAATGGTGTAGAGAACACATTTGGCCTATATCCTACTGTACAACAACTCTTGTGTATAAACTCTAACTCCTGCAATTAACACACACAAAAATAATTTAAAAAAATAATTCACAAAATTATCAAAAGAATGAATATTTTTTTCATATTATTGAGTTTGTGAATTTGGGGAAAAATACCTTGCAAACATGTAGAGGAAGAAAATTATGTAGAATGAGTCTAGGGTGTTCACTATCTGTCATTATTGCAAATTGTACTTTCTTTGTTTATGCATAACATCAAGTTAGGGGCTTTATAGTTGTGAGGGGGGGGGGGGGGGGGGGTTAAAGTGCACAAATAACTATTTTTGTTGGACTTTTTAAATTTTTTTAAAATTTTAAAATCCCTTTATTGATAAGAGGGTGTTTGATCAAATTAGATTTTAATTATTTTTTTAGTTTTTTTAGGTATTTGATAAAATTAAAAAGAGTTTTAAAAAATCTAAAAGTCGATTAAAAAAAACAAAAATTGAGAAACTGGATACCCCAGTTTTTTACTTTTTAGATTAAATTTTTTTTATATTTAACCAAAATATTTATTTTTTTATCTCTTATATTTTCTTCTAATTTTAATAATACACTAAAATTTATAGCCGTTATTGATTTTTCTTTCTTCTTCTTTCTACCGCTTTTTTTCATCTTATTCCTCCGATTTTCTCTTCATCTTTCTCTTTTATTTTCAGACAATCCATCATTATATAAGAAAACACTCAAAAATTTTATCGTCAAATCGAGCTTGTGTTAAGTTCTTCTCTATCCGTTCGTATAGAATCTCTGCGTGTTATTTAAATTTTAAAAATTGATTCTTTTTAATAGTTTGCTTCATTCCTAAAAAATTTATGTTGTTTACAAGTTTGCAATATTACAATATAATACTATATTTATATAAAAAATATCTTAGAATTTTTATTTTTTAATATTTAAAAATAAAAAAGTTACTTATATTTATAAATTGACCTGGCATAGTCACTTTATGTTGAAAGTGTATTTAAATAGAAATTATTTTTGAAGTATTAGAATTAAAAATCATAAATAATTCACGTTATTATGTGTTAACAGCTTTAGGGATATTTAAGTCATTTTGACAACAAAAAAGTGATTGACAACACTTGTTTACCAAATACATCAACAATTTTTTTCAGTTTCAACACTTTTATTCAAACACTTATCTGCTTAATTTAAAAGTACTTATTTTAATCACTTAAGCTAAAAAATAATTTTTTTAATCCTATCCAAACGGGCTCTAAGTTGTAAAGTGTTTAATTTTGAATTTCTATTTTCGATTCATAAATTCTTTAGAAAATGATTCTAAATTCATATTATTCATTGGACATAAATTTTAATATAGTAATTTGTCAATAAAATAGAATTTCTTGTTAATTATATAAGTTTATTATCTTGAAATATTATTACGTTTGCCTTATGGCAAAAATTTAAACTTAATAGCAATACCCAAATTTGTACTGAAATTACACTAATCAAACTGAAATCGAAAACATTTAATAAAAATATTTTTATGTAATTAACTTAATTATATAGTAAAAAAAATAAATTATATGCAAATAAATAGTTTACATTTAATAAAAAATATTTAATTATACCACTTTATTAGAAATTGAGATATTCAATTAAAATAAAACAACAAAAAACACTACATATTTTTAAAAAACTATGTGAGCATTTAAATATTTATAATATAGCCATTATAATAAAATATTAGTATATTAAATGTAAATTGTCTAAAATTATTATTTTTGAGATATTCAATTAAAATAAAAAAACAAAAAACACTACATATTTTTTTAAAAACTATATGAGCATTTAAATATTTATAATATAGCCATTATAATAAGAATATTAGTATATTAAATGTAAATTGTCTAAAAATATTACTCTCCCCTATTTGATTGATAAACTAAATATCTTTGAAAAAAGAAAAAAAAAAAACACAGAGAACTATAGAAGCTGATTGGTAAGGATCCATATTTCTGTTTGGGCACACAATATTGACAAGTAAAAGAATCAACAATCGTAAATCTCCAAGAACCTCTTCACATACAATAGCAGGTTTGTTTATGTTTTTTTTTTTTTTTTAAATTGTAGTTTTACTTTTATTGTGAAATTAATCGAGGTGCGTGAAAGCTGGTCTAGACATCAATATCATTAAAAAGGAAAAAAATGTTCCACAATTAATTGGTAAAAAAGATTTGATTTTTATCTTATGGGGGTGATTAATTTAGCTAAAATTGAATTGAGATTTGTCTAAAAGATTGTGGGGTTAGAGTAATATTATTACTTGTTGTTGGTGGGAGGTTGCAGGTGTGCAAGTTAGCTCGGACACCATGATTATAAAATACAAAAAAAGAAAAAAGAAAAAAAACTTGATTTTTATCATATGGGGGTGATTAATTTAGATAAAATTGAATTTGGATTTGTCTAAAAGATTGTTGGATTAGTGTAATATTGGTACAAAAAAGAAAAAGATTTGATTTTTATCTTATGGGGGTGATTAATTTAGCTAAAATTGAATTGAGATTTGTCTAAAAGATTGTGGGGTTAGAGTAATATTGGTAGTTGTTGTCGGTGGGAGGTGGTAGGTGTGCAAGCTAGCTCAGACACCACGGTTTTAAAATACAAAAATAGAAAAAGATTTGATTTTTATCATATGGGGTGATTAATTTAGCTGAAATTGAATTTGGATTTGTCTAAAAGATTGTTGGATTAGTGTAATATTGGTACAAAAAAGATTTGATTTTTATCTTATGGGGGTGATTAATTTAGCTAAAATTGAATTGAGATTGGTCTAAAAGATTGTGGGGTTAGAGTAATATTGGTAGTTGTTGTCGGTGGGAGGTGGGAGGTGTGCAAGCTAGCCCAGACACCACGATTTTAAAATACAAAAATAGAAAAAGATTTGATTTTTATCATATTGGGTGATTAATTTAGCTGAAATTGAATTTGGATTTGTCTAAAAGATTGTTGGATTAGTGTAATATTGGTACAAAAAAGAAAAAGATTTGATTTTTATCTTATGGGGGTGATTAATTTAGCTAAAATTGAATTGAGATTTGTCTAAAAGATTGTGGGGTTAGAGTAATATTGGTAGTTGTTGTCGGTGGGAGGTGGTAGGTGTGCAAGCTAGCTCAGACACCACGGTTTTAAAATACAAAAATAGAAAAAGATTTGATTTTTATCATATGGGGTGATTAATTTAGCTGAAATTGAATATGGATTTGTCTAAAAGGTTGTTGGATTAGTGTAATATTGGTACAAAAAAGAAAAAGATTTGATTTTTATCTTATGGAGGTGATTAATTTAGCTAAAATTGAATTGAGATTTGTCTAAAAGATTGTGGGGTTAGAGTAATATTGGTACTTGTTGCTGGTGGGAGGTGGCAGGTAAGCAAATTAATCCGGACACCACGGTTGTAAAATACAAAATGAAAAAGATTGATTTTTATCATATGGGGGTGATTAATTTGGCTAAATTTGAATTGGAATTTGTCTAAAAGGTTGTGGAGTTAGAGTAATATAGGTACTTGTTGTTGGTGGGAGGTGGCAGGTGTGCAAACGAGCGCGGACACCACGATTATAAAATAGAAAAAGATTTGATTTTTATCATATGGGGGTGATCAATTTAGCTAAAATTGAATTTGGATTTGTCTAAAGGATTATTCTTAGGATGAGTTTATGTTTGGTTGGGATAAAATCGCAGGATAACTTATCCCGGGATTATAGTGTTAGTTGTATTCCACATTTAGAGTGAGATAACAATCCCGGGATAACTTGTTCTCCAACCAAACGATACCATAAAGTGATTGTGGCTAGCGCTATTATTTGAATTTAGGATTTTTTTAATCTTGTTAAGATGTTTGGTTTCACCTTGTATGGAACTTAATTTTACTTTCCCAGTTTTCAGAGTTCATGTTACATGTTTTTGTTCTAAGGCTGCATTACTGTAGCTTATATATTTGTGTATGTTCATTCTTGTTTCTGCTTCAAATGGGAATATGTGAATGATGTGAAGACGAATAGATGACTTTAGTTGTTTGGTTTTATTTTCATGCTTTCCATTTACTCATATGTAATGATTTTAGTTTAGCACTCGGTACCAAATGCTTGAGTTTGAGTTGGCATTTGAGTTGCGATTGCAATCTCATTCTTTTCCAATGTGCAGTTTGGCTTGCTTGAAATTTTCCAACTGCTTCTGATATATTTAGAATTGAGATTCTCTACCGGTGAAACCACATGTCTTTCCGTTTGTGCGTTGGTTTGTTTCTTCATGTCAGTATTGCACAATTCCTTTTGTTTGATTCCACCGAGTTACAACATTCCCCGTCGTTGATTACTAGAATATTATTTGCTTAAAGAATGTGAGCCTGTGGCAGAGCCAGAATTTTCATTAAGGGGGATCAAACAGCTGTTATATATACATAAAAATTAATTTTAACCTTAGATATGCACACAATGAACCTCCTTGCACCTATGTTACTTATTCCCTGATGTGAGCGTTAGATTGTTTCACTTTCCTGGAAGTGGAGTTCAATGGTGACATTTCAGACTACGAAATAATGATCAGGTGCACCACTAACGAGAAGCTATTCTCTCTATTTGAATTGTCTCTGATGATCGTAAACTATACCTATAGTCCCGTATCATTCTGTGATATCAGTACCAATGTGACTTTTGTATCAGATTATTAGCGATTTAGCGTCAATTTCTCCAGATTCCTTAGCAAATATGCTGTTGATTGGGCTTGATTATCTGGTACATGCTTAGAGATTTGATACGTTTACTGTAATAGTAAACAAATGGAGAGAAAGGGCAAGAAATTACTCTTCGAAAATGTTGATGGGTGCATGTCGGATCCTCCATAAGTAGTGTATTTTCGAAGGATTCGACATGGGTGCAGCAACATTTTTGGAGAGTCCGGGCAACTTAGGGGTTGAGAACCATGAGGTCTCAGGTTCAATTCCTAATAGAGACAAACACTAGGTGATTTCTACCTATCTGTTCTAACCTTGGTGGACAGAGTTACCTGGTACCTGTTGCTGGTGGGAGGTGGCAGTTATCCCGTGGAATTAGTTGAGTTGCGCGCAAGCTGGCCCGAACACCATGGTTATCTACATCAACGGTTAGTAGAACATTGCTAGTTGGCGTTGACAGTAGGTTTTGGTTCTAACTTTTAACTTTGAAAATTTATATGGAGGTCTTTGCTTTTTGTTTCTTGTATTGGCTTTAATTCTGACGAGAAAAGTAGTTTACTCCCGAAGGAGTGATCATAATCAACTAACATTGGACATCCATGTCGGACATGATGTTTAATGTTAACAAGGCATTTATTTGTGGGCTTTCTACACATTTGACTGCTTCGCCAAAAAGTATTTACAGCCCCTGGCCGATGTACATAAATTATACGCGGTTACTCACGTATATAAATATATTATATATCTGCCGCATACCTTTTTATGTGGTGGCTATACTGTATAAAAATCCCTTTTTTGTTTTATAGACGTAGATCCATTTGTCTAGGATGGGAAGAGGTGCGGGATAGGGGTGAGCGGATAGTACTGGAAGCTAATTTTGTAATATTGTTAGCAAACTAACTTTCTCCGTACTACCAAAGAAGGGAAAGTATTTCACTCACCAACCAAACGCCAGAAATTACGTAAGAAAACCACTTATTTTCCTTCATACCGAAGACACTCTTAATATTACTGTCATTGACTTCTATTATATGTTAATCAATGAAAAACTTTAGTCTCCTCTAGAACTCACATCAAAGTAACGTATCGCTGCAGATCCAATGAAACAAATCGTGAAGATTTTGACGTTATTGCTTGCAGTAACTGCTGTTTGGATAGGCTTGTTACAGACATCAACTATTCCGGAGAGCTATACATGGCTTGTGAGCTATTACATCTTTTTGTTATCGTTGGCAATGGCATTTGGTTAAAGTTTCTTACTTGTCGGTGATTCTTAGTTTATTGCTATCGTTGTTGCAGTTGCCTCTCTACCTCATTGTGTCCCTCGGTTGCTATGGTCTGTTAATGGTTGGCGTTGGTCTAATGAATTTTCCTACATGTCCTCAAGAGGCTCTTTTCTTACAGCAGGTACAGTTGGACATTTCATTTAAGAAATATTTCCACCTATGTTGCTCGGACTCTTCAAAAATGTGGACGTGTTGGTGCTGGATTCTCTGTAATTGGATGATATATCCGACACGGACGGCAACATGTTTGGAGAATCCGAGCAACGTAGCTGCCTACTATTCTGCTAGTTGATAGGGTGGCATGATTTTCACCTATGCTGCTTGTACTCTTCAAAAATGTCGATGGAAAAATGTCGATGGGTGCATGTCGGATCCTCCAAAACTAGTGTATTTTTGAATGATCCGACACGGGTACGACAACATTTTTGGAGAGTCGGAGCAACTTAGACTTTCACTAAAGGGGTTCAAACACTAAGAAGCCAAAAGGGGTTCAACATCTACTATTTATACATAAAATAATTTTAATGATGTGTCCAAAAAGGGCAACCCGGTGCACTAAAGCTACCGCTATGTGCGGTGTCCGGGGAAGGGCCCCACCACAAGGATGTATTGTACACAATCTTACCTTGTGTTTGAACGATGTGTTCAAAAAATAAAAAACATTATCGTGAACCAAGGGCATACCGGAAACAGCCTCTCTACCTTTGAGCTAGGGGTAAGGTCTGCGTACACTCTACGTCCCTAGACCCCACTTTGTGGAATTATGCTGGATATGTTGCTGTTCTTGTTATATAACCAGTGTAATTTTCCGTTCAAGGGGGTTTGAATGAAACCCCTCGGCGCTACCTGGCTCCACCCCCGGTGATTGTCAGCCAAGTTAGTGCCAGGAAAACAAAGGCTTCTGGGCATTTCGTTATGGACTTTGCTGGAAACATAACTAGAAGCACATCTCATCATTGTTCGTTCGCTGTTTCTTCTGTAGGATATCGTTGAAGCCAGGGAGTTCCTGAAGAAAAAAGGGGTAGACGTCGGCTCTGATTAAATCTTGTTTAAGTCGCGACCAACGGCAGTTTCAACGTATAGAAAAAACACATTCATTGAAGATGCAACATTAGTCCTAATCCCCAAGTTATCACTTGACTCAGACACATTTTGATTTTTTGATTTTTTTTTATAATATTGTTTTTTTATTTTATGTTTTGAGATAGAACATCATGATAGGTACCTTTACAAAGGCTTCAAGTAGTTATTGTGGTTTGTTCCAAGGTGTGTAAGGATGATAATTTGAACCATTTTCAATGCGTCAGGGGCATTTTCGACCCATTTCCATTGAAAATTAGATGAAGATCAACATTAGTATGTGTGCACCATATCCTAGTTTCGAAACTGAAACGTCTTGGACTAGTTTTCCCAGTTATTTCGTGCTTGAAATATAGCCATATCCGCACCCAAGGGTGTTACCTAGTGGTCGGGTTGAGAACCTGAGGGAAGGTTCAAATCCCAGTAGAGGGGAAAAAACACTAGGTGATTCATCCCACCTGTATTATTAGCTTTGGTGGACAGAGTTACCTGATATCTATTTGTTGCAAGTGGGAGGTGGAAAGTATCCCGTGGATTTAGTCGAGGCGCGGAAAAGCTGGCCGTGGAAGAGTTGTGCAATCTCAAATTCTTGGAATTACCTGATATCTATCTGTTGCTAGTGTGGGAGGTGGAAAGTATCCCGTGGATGTAGTCGAGGTGCGGAAAAACTGACCGTGGAAGAGTTACGCAATCTCAAGTTCTTGGAATTTTGCGACTTGGATTTCAAACGATGGAGGTCTTCTGATAAAGCGATCAATGTCAATCTATCAGTCATCGTATTATGCTGAGAAATCGGCTAAGGAGATGCAGAAATTGCAGGTGGAAATGGGAGCTGGTCATCGTACTCTTGATATGTCCTACTCCTGGCTGAGCTTTCCGATCAACCAATCCCCCTATTTCACGAACATCTATGTTAGGTAAGCCCAGGGATCACTGATTAGTCGTATATCATGCATGGTATGTGAAATGTTATGTATTGGTCACACTCGACCATATTTGTCTGAGATGTGTTTGTACATACGCGTATATCACTTTATTATATCACCGAACTATAATAAGTTCAATTGGTTTGGTGCAAATATCCGGAGCAGGCAAGTATGTGAAAAAAATATACTATAGTGTATGTTTTTGGCTCAATAGGTTGGAACTTGGAACTGATGGAAATTTTTGGTTTGGTTTTCCTAATTTGGTCCAAACACATAGTATAAAGTTTTTATTGACTAAAAAGAAAAAAACAGTTCGGTGCACAAAGCATTTCGTTTTTACAAGAGTCGGGGGAAGTTTTGCGAGATGTGATATAGGGAGTCTATTTTGACGGACGCATTAATGACCATGGCTTAAACCTGTGACCGCTAAATTTGAAGGTAGTCTAATTCAATATCCGATTTGAAAACTCAACTAATTCATGGGCAAACAACGTAAATCCCGATAGTTTGGAGCTTAATTACAGAAAAAATTGACATTTTGCATAATTACTGAAAATTTTGATTCTGAATCTGTTGAGATACACTTAGTGATCGATATATCCAACAAAGATACATTATTTTTCTTTGCAGAGATACATAATTAGCTCCCGATACATTTTTCTGATTTTGGATCTGTCGAGACACATAATACATCCAACAAAGATACATTTTTTCCTTTGTAAAGATACATAATTATCTTCCAATACATTAATTTTTTTTATTTAGGTCTGTCGAGATACATAATTAGCTCCTAACGCATCCGACAAAGATACATTTTTTCTATGCAAAGATACATAATTAGCTCTCGATACATTTTTTTGATTTTGAGTTTATCGAGATGCATAATACATTCAACAAAGATACCTTTTTTCCTTCGAAAAGACACATAATTAGCTCCCGATGCATTTTTTCTAATTTTTAGTCTGTCGAGATACGTAATTAGCTCCCGATACATCCAACAAAGATATATAATTAATTGATATTTTTTCATTTTTCTAAAAAGTTAGCAACACTTTCAAACTTCAAATCCTAATATTCTTCCATAAAGAATTATTAAAAAAATCTTGTATTTATATTTTCATCAGTCACAATCAAAAACACTTTGGATTCTTGTAGCTAACAATTTGGAAAATGGTCCTCACAACATGACACAATAGGCCTAAAAACTATATAATAAGACAACATGAATAGAAACAAACACACTTAAACAACACACAAATGTATACAATAAATAATCTTTGTACTATGCATGCATTTATTATAAGTGTCAATAGAAAAAAGTACACAAAATCCATCACCAAATTGAATTTATAAAATTCATAAAAGGCCCCAAAAATCTTGGTATGACATATATACATACCACAACAATATTTTTCCAATATTATGTCCTCTATTCACATGTGAAAATAACAAAACTTCCAAATGTGAAAAAACTTGTAGCATTGGTGTTTTTTTACATGAAGGATACATCAACATCATCACCATCCTTCAACTTTGATTTGCTCCGGCGGCGGTGTCGTTTACCGTGATGGTGGTGGGACCCACCGAACCTAACGGGGTCGAATGCTCGGAGCCGTTCGGCTTCCTTGGAATCGATGACACATTCGGGTGGAGGGACATTGTATCGAGTCATGTCGTAGCAGTATGAGTACTGCATTTGCTTCTTCCTGAAGTTGTCCATTTTTCGTCTTTGATCAAGGGGGATACCTGATGGAGTTTTTGACTCAGCAGCGTCGTCGTCGCATTTGGATGATAGCTCGATTGGATCAACCGCGCATCCGTGGAGGATGAAATCGGAGAACTTAGCAGTATACGGCGCGTATTTGTAATTGACTTTGTATTTGCCACCATTTGTAGCCCAGTTTGAACCATCCCATATTGTAGCTATTAAAGACATTGGCTTAGATGGAAAGTCCCCACCCATGGCTTTTGTCCTCTTGATCTCTCTTATAGGGACATTATCTACATAAAATCTGCAAAAAAACAAACAAAACACAATTAGATTCTTGTTCACCAAACACAAACAAAAGTAAATGATAGCCTATGTTGCTCGGACTCGTCAAAAATGTCGAGCGGTGCGTGTCGGATTCGCCAGAAGTAGTGTATTTTTGAAGAATCCGACACGGGTGCGGCATCGAAAATGAAGAGTCCAGGCAACTTAGATGATGGCTATGTTGATCGGACTCTCCGAAACTGTTGCCACATCCGTGTCTTGATCCGAGGTGCGCGGTTGTGGCAACATTTTTGAAGAGTCCGAGCAACATAGCATGGTAATATACAAATTCGGATTGTTTTGATCAGCAAGGTATTGCAGTTGGATATGCAACTAATCTAGCACATTGTAATGACCATCTAGGTCATTTCCTCGATTTACATGCATTTCCGGCGTTTCGAGCCTTTTCCCACAGAGGCTACAAGTCATTTATGACTTGCCGAAACTGTCGGTTTCAGTTATCAGACTGTTCGTTTGGGTTTTAGGCTCATTTTCCTGTTTTGGAGCTTTCATTGTTAAGGAATTGATCTCGAAACAAAACTCCAACTCCTAGTAGATGACCTTCCGACAACGCCATCAACTCCGGAACGTTGATTTTAGGCTAGGGAGATCCTTGGTTCAGGTACCAAGTCATCCGGACTCATTTTGAACTATTGGGTCGTGACACGGACACTGGTTAAATTTTTACAGTAGTAATCAATCTTAAGAAAGGATCTATCGGAAACCAATGTTGATCAGACTTTTCAAAAACGATGCCCCACCCATGTACGATCTTTCTGAAATACACTAATACACTACTTCTAGAGAATACACGCACCCGTTGACATTTTTGAACAGTCCGAGCAACATAATCGGAAACAACCACTCTACCCTCCCGAGATCGCACTTTGTGGGACTACAACGAGTATGTTTTCATTGGTTAAATTTTACAGTCTTTAGCAAAATAACAAAAAGAAACAAACAAAAGGATTCTCCAAAAATACACTAGCTTTGGCGAATCCGACACGCACCCGTTGACACTTTTAAGAGTCAACGAGCTACATAGCTTATTATATAGTTACTTGAGGACAGAAACATGTGCATCACAAAACAGACGTCGACAGCTATGTTGCTCGGACTCTCCAAAAATGTTCCTGCACCCGTGTCAAAACCTCCAAGAAGAAGTCTTACTACTTTTGGAGGATCACACATGCACCCATCGACAGTTTCAAAGAGTCCGAGCAACATATATAAGAAGATAGCAGACCTATATTGCTCAGACTCTTCAAAAATGTCAGCGAGTGCGTGTCGGATTCTCCAAAAGTGGTGTATTTTTGGAGAATCCGACACGAATGCGGCATCGAAAGTGAAGAGTCCGCGCAACTTAAGATAGCACGTCTAGATGGACCTTTTCTGATAAATGAAACCATTTTAACATCATATCAGACAGAGATCAGATCACAATATATATATCACTAAAGCAGTAAAAACAGCTCAGGAGACAGAAGATTGTTCAGTAATAATTGCTGGATGTGAAAGAACTCGTCGTATAAGAAGCAAAAAAGTCGTTACATGCCAAGTTGCTCGGACTCTCAAAAATGGTGTCTTCACCCTGTCGGAACCTCCAAAAACGCACTTCTTTTCGAGGATCCGACGCTCGAGAGTTGAAGCAACATAGTTTACAGACCATACAACAACGACAACAACTACATACTCAGTGTAATTCCATAAGTGCGGTCTAGGAAGGTTAGGATGTACGCAAACCTTACCCTACCTTTGCAGGGTAGAGAGGTTGTTTCCGACTATGTTGCTCGGACTCTTCGAAAATATCATCAAGTGCGTGATCCTTCAAAAGTAGTGCATTTTTGAAGGATCCGACAGGGGTGCAGCAACGTTTTTGGAGAGTCTGAGCAACTTAGGTTTCCGATATACCTCGGCTCAAAAGAAGTGAGGATCCGACAGTTAAGAGTTCGAGCAACATACGTTACAAACCATTCAACAACAAAAACATACACCCTGTATACATAGACCTTACCCTACCTTTGTAGGGTAGAGAAGTTGTGTCCGATATACCCTCGGCTCAAAAGAAGTGAGGATCCAACAGCTAAGAGTTTGAGCAACATACGTTACAAACCATTCAACAGCAAAAACATACACCCTGCGTACGCAGACCTTTCTGATAGATGCTCGGCTCAAAAGAAGTGTGATAACAGACTATACATCACCAGAATTAGGAAGAAAAATGTAATAGCGCGGAAAATATTAACGACTCGTTACTTACATGATCAAATTCTCAGTCCAAAGGATACTGTACTGATGAAAATCTTCAGAAGGATCAAACCAAAGTCCATATCGTTCTTCTCTGCCAACATTCGTGCTACCATTCCCGTAAATATTTGTCTGAATTCTCCAGTCTTTGCCTCTAATATTTCCCAAGAACTCGAAATCAATTTCGTCATGGTTCTTCTCAAACATGTCTCCATTAGACATCTGTTATCAAACAAATTTAGTAAAGATTCAACAAAAATTCAAGATTTTATAAAGGACAGCTTGGTGTACTAAAGTTCTCGCTATGCGCCAGGTCCAAGGAAGGACCGGACCGGACAATAAGGGTCTATTATACACCTTCTTACCCTGCATTTCTGCAAGAGGCTGTTTGAAACCGTGACTTCCTGATCACACGACAGCAACTTTACCAATTACACCAAGGCTCCCTCAAAAGATCAAGATTTTATAAGGGACAGCTCAGTGCACTAAAGTTCTCACTATGAGCAAGGTCCAAGGAAAGACCAGATCGGGCCATAAGGGTCAATCATACACAACCTTACCCTGCATTTCTGCAAGAGGCTGTTTGAACACGTGACTTCCTGATCACACGACAGCAACTTTACCAATTACGCCAAGGCTCTCTCAAAAGATCAAGATTTTATAAAGGACAGCTCGGTGCACTAAAGTGCTCGCTATGCGCTAGGTCCAACCGGACCGGACAATAAGGGTCTATTATACGCCTCCTTACCCTGCATTTCTGCAAGAGGCTGTTTGAAATTGTGACTTCCTCATCACACGACAACAACTTTACCAATTACGCCAAGGCTCCCTCAAAAGTTCAAGATTTTATAAGGGGCAGCTCCGTGCACTAAAGTTCTCGCTATGCGCCAGGTCCAAGGAAGGACCGGACCGGACAATAAGGGTCTATTATACCATCCTTACACTGCATTTCTGCAAGAGGTTGTTTGAACCCGTGACTTCCTCGTCACACGGCAGCAATGGCAGCAACTTTACCAGTTACGCCAAGGCTCCGATCAAGATTTTATACAATGAAAACTAAAAACAAAAATCAAAAAGTCAAAAAATAATCATGATTTAATATTTTTTAAAATTATATAAAAATGAAACATATTATTTTGTCAGTTAATAATAATAACTTACATAAAATGCAACAACAACACCAGCTGTGTAATCTGCAGGTAACTTAATAGAAGCACTGAAATATCCATGTAGATAAAGATCTTGTGACACAAATCCAGCCCCTGTAGTAATAATAATTCATACATTAAATCCACCCCAAGAAAATAATTAAATAAATAAAATTATCCACACTAAAACACATATCTAAAAAAGAAAAAAAAAACTCTTAACAAATACAACAAACAAAATACCATTGTAGTCAGAATTTTCATTAACGGGTTGAAAATACACAAAAAAATTAAACCTGATGACTCTCCTTTAACATCAACTATACATATATAAAAAGGAAAATGTTTTATTTCCACCTTGAACTATATGCGAAAAAGCTGAGACACACCCGAACTTTAGGAAGTTTATTACCCCTGACTAATTAAAATTATATTTTTGACAACCTTAGTGCCTACGTGGCACACACGTGTGCCTATGTGAACTCTTCAGTGTGTTGTGCCACGCAGACACTAAAGTTGTCAAAAATAAGTTTTTAATTAGTCCAGTATCTTAGCCTTTTCACATATAGTTTAAGACAGAAATAGAGCATTTTCTTTATATAAAAAAATATTGTTCACTGTATAATCACACAAAGTGGTTATTTCCAAGAATTTAAGTTTTGTGCACCATTGGTGTATTTTTTTACACTATCAGGTGACATCATGTCATTCTTTTTTATATTTTTTCATTGACCTGCTACAACAGCTAAAAATAACATGAGGGTGTAAAAAAAAATACAGCAACGGTGCATCAAACTTAAGCTCTATTTCCAATTAGTCCTGATTCAAGAAAAAATAGTATTACAAAACATTATAAAAAGATGTCCAAATCCAAATACAAATACAAAAAAAAAAAAAAAAAAAAAGAAGTACAAGAAACAACATATAATAATAAGATAATCATTCTAACAAGTATCAAAAAAAAAGTAATGAAAGTACAACAAACAACGAACAATAACAAAAACAACTGCAACAAAATAATACGATAAACACTTTTAACAAACATTTTTTTTAACAAAAGAAAAAAGAACAAACCTGTTCTTTTATCAAGAGAAATATGAGCTGATTTTCCATCATTAAGGATCATAAGATTATTATCACCAAATAAATGTGAGTACCCTTCATCAAATGCTGTAATTGGTAGATTTCTTGAAAATCCAGAAACAACAATGCATGACAAAATTATCAAAAATAACACATGATACTTCATCATTTTCTTCAAAAAAAATATAAAAAAAAAACTTGGGTATTTTCTTTTTTTTGCTCCTTTATTTAGTTATTTATGGACACTCAAAGTTTTTTTTTTTCTTCTTTTTTGATGTATTTTTTGTATGGAGTTGTTATATATAAGAAAATGAGAAGTGAAAAAAACTCTCAAGTCTCTATAGAGAAGAAAGAGGGGTGGGGTTGGGGGGTTGGGGGTGGGGGTAAATTGAGAAGAAAAAAAAGGAAAGAGATATATATTATTATGGGGTGGTGAGACTTTTAGGTATGAGCTGTTTCACAACATTTTTTACCCAAAAAAAAAAAAAAATAATACAACAACAACAATAACAACAAACTCAGTGTATTTCCACATATTAAGGTCTGGGAAGGGTAAAATGTACGCAGTTCATATCTCTACCTCTAAAGAAGTAGAAAGGTTGTTTCCGATAGACCCCGGCTCGAGACACGAAATACTAAACAAATTCATAGTAAAGCATAGAACAAAATGACATAACATAAATACGGCACCCACAAGTAATAGTAAACAGAGAAAAGTAAACAGATTCGTAATAAAGCATGAAACAAGGTATCATAACAAGAATAATACTCCCACCAAGTAATGCCCTACACTAGCGACCCAAACTGACCCTAGCCTTCTGCCCTAATTCGCGTCCTCCATATCTTCCTATCTAGGGTCATGTCCTCAGTGAGCTGTAACTGCTCCATGTCCCGCCTAATAAAAAAAACTTGGTATTTGAGTTTTTGGTTTAAAAAAAGAAAAGATTTTGTTAGACAGCTCGATGCATAAAGTATTTTGCGTTAGTAACAGTTTGAAAAAGATCGTATTCTATGGATGTACGATATAAATTGACGAAATTGGATAAAGAAAATAGAGTGTTCGATTGAAATAAAGGCCAAAAATTAACTTATTTTTTAGTGTTTTTACAACTCGAATTCGTGATTTATACGTTGCACCCCAGAAAGAGTAACATAAACAACTTAAATATATACTTAAACTATCAAATTTGGGTTTTAAAAATAAAAAAAAATTGTTCGACTGCTGTAATATGAGGTGTGTGCTCGAATTCGTGATGATTAATTAACGTGTATTTTATTTCATCAAAATGCTAAATAATAATAATTTGAATTGATTTGGGGTTTATATTTGGAAGGGGGGGGGGGGTTAAATAATTATATTTCATCAAAATGCTAAATAATAATAATTTGATTTGGGGTTTATTTCATTGGATTCCTATGAAATATGGATCTTTTATTTTCCTGGCTGTGAAAAATGGGTTAATTTTAAATTGTTGATTCTCTTTGTATTTTTTAAAAATTAAGTGGCTATAAGAAAAAAAGAAGATTTTATAATATTAAGTAGAGGCAAGAATTTTGGGAAAAGGGAAAATTAATTCATCTTTTTTTGGCTTTTACAACTAAGATAAACAACTTGTGCAAGCAATTAATTATTCTGAACTTCTTTTTTTCCTTTTTGGGTGGTGTATATATTCAAAACAAACTAGGTAAGTAACATTTAAAAAAAAAAAAAAAAAAAAATTTCATCATCTAAATTAGTTGGCAGTTTTTTTTTTGACAAGAAAAATATGAGAATATAGCATATACCTTCCAATTCTTCTAATGTTAATTTCGTTTGACTCTCGAAAAGCAAAAATGACAAATATTTTAGGACGAAAAGAGTATTGGTTTAATATCGGTGAATTCATTTCTTCTGGCAATCGACGGAGGTTTATTTTTGGAACATAAAAAAATTACAACAACATGAGAATATCGAATGAAAAGCGCTTCATAACAAATTAACGCGATATAATATATATATATATATATATATATATATTACTAAATTAATGTGAACCCGTAACCGATACTCTAACTTGCCTACCCCTCCCCAAAAAATGAAAAAAGTAATAACGGAAAAAAAAAAAAAAAAAAAAGGAAAAAGGTAAACTTGGATTATGCAAAATAGTAAATTATTACAACTAACCTAACTAAGAATATTTAAATATAGAAATAAATAATAATATTTAATTAGAATCACATGTTGTTTGGTGACTCATTAGATGTTTGTACCTCTAATTAAAGTTATGTTAGGAGAATGTCTTTTTAGCCTAATTTTAATAATGAGAAAATGGTGGCATTTTGACTAATTAAAGTTTTTTTCATAAGTACTTTTAAGAAGAAACCAAAAAATTCATAATAATTAAATTAGTCAAAATAACTCATTAAGTTCTTGATAGACTAATTTTTCTTGTGCCTAATCAACTTGTGCTTAGTTTATTTTTATTAATTAACTCTCTTAATCACATTCAAAGAGGTAATAAAGTAGTGCCTCCAATTAAGCATAGAAAATAATTTGGTTTACTTTACTCAGTGTAATCACATAAATAAAATATTTATTATTTCAAAGATCATGAAAGAAAAAATATTTATTTTATTTTATCCTTAGTGTTAATAGAAAAGATTAGTACAAATTATTTATTTTTTTTTAAAAAAACTTCTTGCTTGATTAATTTTTTTTTGTGGCCAATCAATTTGTACCTAATTAAAAAACTTCTTGCTTGATTAATTTTTCATGTGCCTAATTCATTTTTGATAGTTGTCACACTTAATCACAATTAAAGAAATAATGAATTAGTGGCTCAAATTAAACATTGAATAGTTTGGTTTAACAATAAATTAGCACCTAAGCCCATATAGATGGGGACATCCTTTATCCTAGTAGAATAATTATTGAAAAAAATCATGAATGAAGTAATTATTTTTAAAATTTAGTAACATAATAAATACGATAACATAATAACATATTCAGTATAATTTCATAAGTGGAATCGAGAGCGAGCAGGATGTATGCAGATTTTATTTTTATCTTTGTGGATTAAAGAAATTATTTTCAACAGACCCTCGATTCAAAAGTAATGTTGTGGAAGCATGATTGCAAGAAAAATATAGCAGGATGTGAAACACGTGAAGCAACAAATAGCAACACACGTAGAAGAATAAGAAATTGTGCAATTACGCGACAAACGATTGGCTATACCTATTTAATTTTCTACCATAATCTTCGATCTTCATACTTTTTTATTTATGATCATGTCTTCAGTAAGTTGAAATTTGCCAAGTGCAATCACCTCTCCTCGATTCTTTTTCGATCTACATCTACCTCTATTAACACTCGCTCGCTCCGACTAATCTTCTAGACATCCTAACTGGCGCATCATCACACATTTTTTTCACATTGTTCGAACCACATCAACCTCAGCGTCTGCTGCGGAGGCTATTTAACTCACCTTACCCTATGTAATTTTGTTCTTGATATATCATAGTATCTTTTTAATGCGCTCACATATCTATCTCTACTGAACGTGAACGTTCTTGACTAACTAAAACTCTGCCTCGTAGAAATAAATACGATTAGATTTCTGAAATATACGCATAAATTTAATTAAATAATTCTTAGTATTAAACATAGCTTTTTCGAATCACTATCTAACCTAATCTTCATATAATTTTGCTTTATACTTGTTCTCTTTCCAATTAATATTTCCTTCACATTAACTGATTTATCACTAAATAATTGCTTGAAATTTTAAAAAATTTAGTTAAAGTAACCAACTTTTTGAATTTTTCTTATAGTAAAATTTTATTGTTATTATTCCCAACATTATAATACTATAGCAATTATGATTGTTTCTTCACCCAAAACATTAATTATGGCATAAAGGGACCACTTGATTAACATTGTAACTTCAAGGAAAAGCTACAATTTTGCTAAGTGTGTAAAATAAAATTTATCCATTCTATTTTAGATCTTGAACTTGAGATATCTGATTATAATTGAGAGATTAGGTATAGTTATATATAAATATATATATATAAGCTTCAAAAAAGCATCCAGAAATCAAGAACATGGTAGAGTGCTTCGATTTTTGCGTGTCAATATGTGTGTTCGAACCTCACGAGCACCCACAATCCCTAAATTCTGGGACCACCATTGATAGTTTTACTTTGTATTTCAGGAAAAGTATTTTTATAGCTCGAACTTATGATTTTCTGATCACATGACAATAATACTTAAATTATAAGGATTCTTTCGAGTCTTGGGCATGGAAAAATCCTTGGTAGGAAGCGCTTCCCTCGAATGGGCCCTACGCGGCGCGAATTTAGATTAGTCGGACTCTAATGCAGATACAGAACTCCGAATGGAAAAAAAAAAGATTCTATTATATGCAACTTTACTTTGTACCAGTGGCGGAGCCACCTTATGATTATGGGGTTCATCCGAACCCCTTTCGACGAAAAATTATACTACTTTTATATAGTGAAAATTATTTTTTTATATATATATAATTGATGTTTGAACCTCCTTTCGGCTAGTTCGCGTGTTTACATTTTTCGATTTTGAACCCTCTTGGTAAAAATTCTGGGTCCGCTACTGCTTTTCACTTCTGTAAAAGGCTATTTTTATAGCTCGAACTTATGATTTTCTTATCATATGACAATAATATTACTAATTACGTCAAGACTCGTCTTCTTTTCTTCTTTTTTTTTTAAAAAAAAATATAGTAGTAAAATATTTAAATTTTGTCCACTTTGTCCCACTATGAAGTCTTTGACAAAATGCTAAAATTACCACAAACGCAAAGGTGACACTTTTAAAAATGCTCAAGCAAAGGATAAGAAGTGGGACCAACATATGATTAATATTTCAAAAAAATAATTTACAATAAGGTTGAATGAATCATTAGCTTTAAAATACTATATAATCTTGGATAATGCTTTTTGGACTAGAAAGTGGTTCCCCTTTCTTTTCCTCATTTTATAATTGTTTACTAAATGTGATTATTGGCTTTTTTAAATAAAACAATTCTATAATATATAATTCAAGAGGTAACCATACAATACCCCGAATTATGGACAAAGTTGTCACGACACATTCCAACTTTACAGGGGTCCTATTATTACCCTTTTGTGTTGACGTGATACCTTTATTATATAAAACGAGGCTCATGTCAAAGGTGTCACATCGGTTTAAAAGAATGACAAAATTATGCTAAAATTTAATTTAGGAGAGTAATAGAATTCTCTTAACGTTAAAGTGTATCGTATCAAATTTGATCATAATTCGGGATACTAGATATTTTACTCAAAAACAAAAAAGTAACAATACAACCAAATCAAGTTGATACTTACCCAAAATAAAAAAACTTTCGTCATTAATTACTTTAATAATTTAAGTAAAAAAATGGGCCGATGTATTAAAGCTTTCGTTACGATAAGGTTGAAGAAGGGTCGGACTACAAGGTCGATGCCCTTATAGTTATATCTAACGTTTCTACAAGAGACTATTTTCACAACTTGAACCTGTAACCCTGAAAGTGTAATAGAATTCCCATTTTACCCTTATAAAAGCTACGAAGTGTAAAAAATAGATCGATGTACTAAAACTTTCGTTATGTTAAGGTCGAAGAAGGGTCGGACTACAAAAATCTATTATACATAGTTACACTTTTACGTTTCTTCAAGAGACTATTTTCATGATTTGAACTTGCAACCCTGAAAGTGTAATAGAATTCCCATTTTACCCTTATAAAAGCTACGAAGTGTAAAAAAATAGATCGATGTACTAAAACTTTCGTTATAACAAGTTCGAAGAGGAATCAGACTACAAGGGTTAATTGTACGTAGCTACACCTTACGTTTCTACGAGGGACTATTTTCACAATTTATGGTTTATGATTATTGAGATTTTATTTATGAGAATAGTTATGTTTGCATCTAATAATTACATATAGATTCTACTTATGTTAAGTTCATGCACTTTAGTCACTTTAATTTGTAATCAATAATAATAATGTCATCACCAACAATACTCCACATGGATTGCTAAATATACTAATTCAAATCTATTGAATCATATGATATTTTTAAGTTACTTTAGAGTAAAAATTACTCATCATATGGGATCTTTTAAATTATTATTAACATTTAAATTTAATAAAGAAAAGTTAAAATTTTAGTTGGTGAAATGTTGTTGGCTTTTTGTTTTCTTCTTTTTGTAATTTTTCAAGAATTTGCAGCCTTAGGGTACAATAGGATCCATATATGTAATATTGAGATCCCAAATGCATTGTAAATGATGCTAATATTTATATTTTTTACTATGCTAATTTTACCTTTTTGATAGTGCACACGTGAGAATTTGTATGCCCAATGTCAGAAAATGTTTTATAGTACTACTATATAATAAGTATACATAAAAAGAATCCTTAATAAAAGTAGAAAAAACTTTTTGATGTATTTTGGATATCCCAATGTTTAGGGTATAATAATCCCAAATATATTGAAATTCTAGTTTTTTTTTTTCTAGAATAATCTTCGAGGGTAGCTCGATGCATAAAATATTTTGGGTTTGAATAGGGTTTGGAGTAAGGTCGCAGCGTAAGACGAAGGAGTGGGGATGTAGATAGCGGACGACCAAGTTTTAGTGGTTGTTTTCATGGTTAATAATCTTAGAGGGTAGGGTAGCTCGACGAACAAAATATTTTGTGTTCAAATAGGGTTCGGCGCAAGGTCGCAATATAAGACTGAGGAGTGGTGATGTAGATACTGACGGTCAATTTTTAGTGGCTGTTTTCATGGCTAATAATCTTAGAGGGTAGGGTAGCTCGACGCACAAAATATTTTGTGTTCAAATAGGGTTCAAAGTATGGTCGCAGCGTAAGACTAAGGAGTGGTGATGTAGATAATTGACGAACAAGTTTTAGTAGTTGCTTTCATCGCTAATAATCTAAGAGGGTAGGGTAGCTCGACGCACAAAAAATATTGTGTTTAAATAGGGTTCG
Organism: Capsicum pubescens; assembly: GCA_030864215.1. Classification (NCBI taxonomy): domain Eukaryota; kingdom Viridiplantae; phylum Streptophyta; class Magnoliopsida; order Solanales; family Solanaceae; genus Capsicum; species Capsicum pubescens. The sequence continues at coordinate 43,295,862 of CM061538.1, forward strand.
GCGCAAGGTCGCAATATAAGACTGAGAAGTGGTGATGTCGATAACTGACGATCAATTTTTAGTGGCTGTTTCATGGCTAATAATCTTAGAAGGTAGCTCGACGCACAAAATATTTTGTGTTCAAATAGGGTTCAAAGTAAGGTCGCAGCGTAAGACTAAGGAGTGGTGATGTAGATAACTGACGAACAAGTTTTAGTAATTGCTTTCATCGCTAATAATCTAAGAGGGTAGCTCGACGTACAAAATATTTTGCGTTCAAATAGGGTTCGGCGTAAGGTCTCAGCGTAAGACTGAAGAGTGGTGATGTAGATAACTGACGAACAAGTTTTAGTAGTTGCTTTCATCGCTAATAGTCTAAGAGGGTAGCTCGACGCACAAAATATTTTGCGTTCAAATAGGGTTCGGCGTAAGGTCTCAGTGTAAGACTGAAGAGTGGTAATGTAGATAACTGACAACCAAGTTTTAGTGGTTGTTTTCATGGCTCCAACCCGTCACCTATAGATCATACGAGAATAATTTTACTGTTGTTATTCCAAGACTCTCCTTTCTTATCTAGAATTATCTTATTTAATTACTATAACAATGATCAAATTATCTCACTACGACCTTGGTATATTATTCTCTATCTTAAGCCGAGGGTCTATCGGAAACAACTTCTCTACTTCCTCGGAGGTAGTGGTATGGACTGCGTATATTTTACCCTCCCCAGACCTCACTTTGTGGGAATATACTGGGTCTGTTGTTGTTGTATTCAAATTATTTAATCCTAAAACGGATACTAAACAGTAGTAGAAATTTTTTATACTTTAATTATAATAAATTAATATTTGATCTAAAATTTATTTTAAAAAATATATGGCAACTTTCGGTGTACATTTTCTACCGTTAAAAAGATTTTCTAGAGCAGACAACAAAATCTAAAAGAAATGATTATTCACACTAAAAAACAATTTAGTAGTTAGAAGTTTGTCACTTTAAAAAAAATTATAATTGACCATCCACATTTTTTAATAATTAATTTAAATAGCCGTTTATCATCTTTTTTTCTTTCTTTTTTGAGAATGAAAAATAATTAACAAACTCCAAAGTTAGGATAAATGAAAAGAATCATCTAATATTTTTTTATCTCAATTTGAATTTATAACCTCAAATTTTCGACACACTTTATTGACCACTAGGTCACACCTTTGGGTTCGATATAATTTGTTATTAGTATATAATTCATCTTATTAAAAAGAAATAAGCAAAAAAATTGTCCAACTATTTATTTAAAGATTCTCACATTTTTTTCGATATTCTTTCAAAGGTTTACATTTTGGTGATAAAGAGATTTTATAAATATCGAGATTTATTAAGAGAAGTAGGCTAAGAATCATGAGGTCTCGATTCAAATTTCAATGAAAACCAAAATATTACGTAATTTATTTCATTTGTTCCACCATTAATTGACAGAGTTATTCAATACTTGTGTTGATGAAAGATAACACAATACTATATAAAATTAATTAAAGTACGATAAGCTGATCCGAATAGCAAAAATTATAACCAAAAAATTATAAGCTAATTTAACCAACTTATACTATGACTTTAATATTAATTACTTTTGTTATGGTGGGGTTCATTACCCCTTAACATCTTCATGGTTTTCACAAAATAAAATTTTTTAGTCATTTTCTGGGACCCATCAACTTATATATTATATTCCAAACAAATTCAAGTGACAAGACAATCTTGAAACTCATAAAATAATTTATTTATTTATTTCTAAAAGGGAAATTGGTGAGTTGGCATAAGATAGCTAGGATTTTATTTTATAAAAATGAAATTGAAAGATGCCCATATATAGTTGTTGACAGTTAATTTATTGTTGGATTTACTAAGGTTCTAGATAAAAAGAAACTTCCACAAATATGCTAGAGAAAGTACTACACAAACTTACAATGCGATCGAGATTCGAGTTGAATGACCATGTGATCTTGATTGAGTTGTGGTCGGTTTAAAATTTTCAGGAGTGGCTCAATGATGAGACTAGTAAAGCGAAAGAAGCAATCATACCCCTGGAACAGAAATATATTGTACTTCAAAATAGTTACTAGAAGCACTGCAAGCGCACTTCCTATCTAGGCAAACCAAACCCGAAAAAGCACCTCCCCCTCAGGCCTCGGCTAGCTTTGCAAAAGCGGGTGACTATGTGGCTGATCCGCTGAGAAAAGACGGTAAGGCAAAGAGAAAGTACCACTTTTCTTAAGTGTTGATGAATCTAATTTATTGAATAGTCAAGGTTTCCAAGGAGCACGGATGAGGCAAAGCATCGATCCAACTACATACCAACCAAAAGCCATTACGGGCGGTCGTATCCCATCGTATTCATGTATCAATGCGTAAGTGGTCATATAATCGTTGTGTCGTTGCGCCTAAAGTCTTATGGCCGAAGGTCTTCGGTGCATCGTAATAGCCTCTTGAGCCCTCCAAAATTTTGAGGCCAAAAATTTTAATATAAATTATATGGTTTTAATTTCACTTAAAATAATATTAAAGATTGTAAAAAATAAAAGGTGCAAAATTTAAATAAAAAAGAAAAGAAATCTACTTTTATCAAAAATATTTTAGGACTTTGATTTAAACAACTTAAATTTTCATATTAATAAATAATCTTTTTACAACAGTAGTCAAGGGAATGCATTGAAAACAAATGACTAACATCTTATTAATTAAAAATAGTCTTTTTTTTTATAAATAATAATATTAATATATGAAAATAATTGCTTAATGTCTTCTAAGAATACTATCCAAAAAAAAAGTAGTAGGTAAGAACTAAAAATTGATTTTAATTATTAATAATACTTTTGTTATGTGTGTATTTAAGGCCACATATCAAAATTTAGCTGCTTTAAGCCACTAATTTTATTGAGAAGACACAAACTCACATTCTCGAGTTGAAAATTTAGCTTTAAGCCACTAATTTTATTGAGAAACACAAACTCACATTCTCGAGTTGAATGACTAGCTAGGTGATATTGATTGAGCTGTGGTTGTTTTAAATTACTTGCATATTTTCTAGATCAAGCTAGTTGCACGGATTTACCTCGTATGATTTCTTTCTTTCATGTGCTTGCGAGGTGGCGTAATAGGGTTAATGACGATCAATAAAAAAATTGAAATAACTTCGTAAATATATCTTCGGTATGGAAATAGAAAAAATTCAATTCGAGCAAGTTAAAAATTCCAAAATTTCTTTGAATTGATCAGACTTTTTCGATCCAAAGTGTTTCACAAGGGAATCATCGTCTTGTAGAATTTTTTCCTAGAAATCGCAGAAAAGATATGTAGCTGCCATTTTGAAAGAATTAAAAAGCACCGAAGTAATGTCTAAATCCAATGATTTAAAATAAAAGAAAAATAAAGGATCCCAGAACAAGAAAACGCCTTTTAATTATATTAATAACTAGATCATACTGAAGAATCCAATTTTAAACGAGACAAACAAACTCACCGTCTCAAGTTATGACAACTCCAAACAAAATACTTTCTTGTTATGGCAACTCCAAACAAAATACTTTCTTAGAAACATAGACATGGTCATTAAAAATGCACTACATTATGCAAATTGTAGAAGAAAAAAAATATTAAATAAAATGTTACTAAAGTTTTATTTTGTGGAGTTCTTTTTTCTCTATAATTAGTGGCAGAGTCAGATTTTTTATTAAGGGTTCATATTATAAATATATGAATTAGTCAAAGGGGTTCAACGATAACTATATATACATAAAAGATAATTTTAATCGTGTATAAATACTACTATTATTTTTCATCGAAGGGGATCGGATGAATCCCCGAGCTAAAGGTGGCTCCGCCCCTGTGTATAATCGATATGTTAAAGGTTTGAGTCACGCGAATTGTACGAGAAAATCACTTTTCTAATCGATCTTTGAAAAATAACCAGCATTTAAAAAGTAATTACTTTTGATACGAGGAATCTTACTATTTTTGCTCGAGTTTCTCCTTTTAATTGGCCTTATATATAATGCGAAATCAAATTAATCGGGATCACAATACATATATTAAATATTGAATGAAAAAAAACTATTTTCTTCACATTTTTGAAATAATGAAATTAATTTCTCTTCTTCTTCTTTCTTTGAAATCAATCATTGCTTCCCTATTTTACCCCAACACAAATAAAATGCATCACACCATAAATAGGTTTATTAATTAATTTATTATTTTTTGTTTTGATGTTTTTGTCATCATTACAGATATTTATTTAAATATTTGTATAATTTTATTTTTTTTAAAAAAGGAAATGAAATGATCACTATATATAATTATATATATAGTGGATGGCAGCTAAGGCATATTTTGTTTACCTTTCATGGCATCAACTTTTTTGATAGAAATAATTTATATCCTCAATTTCTTTTTTATGAAGAAAAAAAATAAAAAAATCTAAAATTCAACTTGTTGGCAGAAGAACAAAATGAAAAGGATGGGAGATTTTAGATGGACCACATAATTATTGATATTGAATGTAGAATAATTTTATATGATTATTAAAATTTAAATGATGAGAAAAAAAATATTCAAGTAAATATACATTCATATAAATATATTTTACTAATAAGTTTAGTTGATATATATTAACTACATATTAGGGGATTAAAGTTGAATAATTTGTGAATTATGAAAATAGAGAGAAATTTCTGTAATTAGTTCGTTTTTAAAAAATTTCATCAAAACTTTAGACCTCAATTTAATTTATTTTTTTCGTTCAAAATTAAATAGAAATTTACAAAAAATTATAACACAATAATTGCAACGTTGATTATATGTTAGTCGCATTCTATTCGGTGTCAAGAATGTATAATATATTCTTGTGGTTCGACTCTGACTTTTGCCTAAACTTCGCGCATGACAAGAACTATGGTGTACGAGTCGCCCCCTTTCTCTCTCGCTTTGTAGAACTGGCTATAAGTTGAATAATTTTAAGCTAAAATAACGTAAACATACACCTTAACTTATCATGTTTACACAAATCTCCGTCTTTATAAAATAGTTACAAAATCTCAGCTAATTATGTATCTTCGTTGACTGTATGGGGAAGCTAATTATGTATCTCGACAGACTCAAAATCGAAAAGAATATATCTCAAGCTAGTTATGTATGTTTTACAAGGAAAAATTGTATTTTTGTTGAATTTATTATGTATCTCGACAGATGTAAAATCGAAAAAGATGTATCAGGAGCTAATTGTTATCTTTACAAAGAAAAAAAAATGTATCTTCGTTGGATGTACCGGGAGCTCATTATGTATCTCAACAGACCAAAAATTGGAATTTCAGTAATTATGAAAAATATCGAAATTTTCTGTAATTAAATCCAAACTTTCGAGATTTATGTTGTTTGCCGTAGTTTTAAAAGATTAAATATAAGTTAAATATTAATGATGGATCTTTTGTTGACTTTATTGGGCTATTTATGCTAGGCCATTGGGAGTAGGATGATGGACCCTATTTAGCCCACCCTAATTTTTCTTGTAAGAAAATATTACAATTTGTGAACTTTTGCTCAATTATTTATGGTGAAAAAACTTTGATAGTTTTCTCTTTTTAAAATAAAAAATAAAAAATGTAATGATTATTATCGATAAAAAAAAAAAATTGTTCTAATTAACGATAAATTAATGATGAAATTATGATTCTGTTACCTAATACATAGTTGGAAGTTCGAGCTTTATGACACATTGTGCAAACTAAAAGTTTGACGTACACAATTTAAACTTTTGGACGCAATGAAATTTGAACCGAAAAAAATATACTTTCGAATGCTAAAATTAAAATCTTAAAATTTGAATCGAAAAAGATCTAAGTTAAAAGGACGTAATATCTTAAAAGTTTTAAAATGAAAAAGACCTTCAAGTCCAGTCCACTTAAAATTTCCATTTCCAGCCCAATAGGGTAGTGGGCCTAATATAATCTCTTTCTTTATCCAATATAAAAAGAGGGGCAAAGAAGAACCAAGAGAATAATGAAAAAATTAGTTATATATAAATAATAAATATTAAAGTTGTGAGACGTTGACTATGTCGAAGCATACGAAAAGGTAGATGTAATATTGAGCAGAAGTGACTAGGTAAAATATGACGCTCATGGTGAGGCATACGAAAAGGTAGATGTAATATTGAACAAGAGTGATTAGGCAGAATATGACGCTCATGGTGAGAGATACGAAAAGGTAGATGTAATACTGGGCAGAAGTGATTAGGCAGAATATGACGCTTATGCATGGTGAGAGATACGGAAAGATAAATGTAATATTGGGCAGAAGTGATTATTGGATAGAAGTGATTAGGCAAAATATGACGCTCACGGTGAAGCATATGGAAAGGTAGATGTAATATTGGGCAGAAGTGATTAGGCAGAATATGACGCTCATGGTGAGGCATATGCAGAGGCGAATCCAGGATTTGAAGAGCGCGGGTGTACCATTATCTTGACATAAGCGGTCAAGAATCTTCCAATGATGACTGATCTTGACATAAGTGGTCAAGATTCTCCCAATGATGAATGATCTTGACATAAGAGGTCAAGAATCTTCAAATGACAACTGAGGAATAGTGTCGTGTCTGACTGACTGGTCGGTATAGGCTTAAGCAATGACAAAAATACAAATATTTAGGCCAAATATGAGTTTTAAGGTAATAAATAAGCCTCAACTCTATAGAAATAAATGAGTCCAGTAGCCCAGTGGTAAAGGGTATAGTATCTAAACAAGATGTCACAGATTCGAATCCCTGCTACCACTTTTTTCATTAAAATTAAAAACAGAAAAAAAAAAAATGTTGTCTGTTGGACTCGATCCTGGGCTGCTAGTGTGGAAAAGATCAGCTAGCTAGAACCAACACGCTAAAAGTGCACTAATGTTCAATGGGGTGCACATAATTTATATAACAGTTTATTAAGGTATATACATGTACATATACAAAACTTTTTCCGAACTTAACGGGTGCACGTGCACCCCCACTCTAACACGTGGGTCCGCCCCTGGGCATATGGAAAGGTAGATGTAATATTAGGCAGAAGTGATTAGGCAGAATATGACGCTCATGGTGAGGCATATGGAAAGGTAGTTGTAATATTGGGCAGAAGTGATTAGGCTGAATATGATGCTCATGGTGAGAGATCCGGAAAGCTAGATGTAATATTGAGCAGAAGTGATTAGATAGAATGTGACGCTCATGGTGAGGCATACGAAAAAGCAGATGTAATATTAGACAGAAGTGATTCGGCAGAATATAACGCTCATGGTGAGGCATACGGAAAGGTAGATACAATTTTGGGCAGAAGTGATTAGTCAGAATATGACGCTCATGGTGAAGCATACGAGAAGACAGATGTAATATTGGGTAGAAGTGATCGATTAGACAGAATATGATGCTCCTTCAGATAGTTACCGAGAACGTGATCCTAGATAGGATGGACGATTTGGAGGTCCAGGATAAAGATAGAAAATTAGTAGGTAGTCGATCATTGTCTCCTCTACTGACTTACTTTTCGATCAGAGGCAGACCCACGTGTATCGTTGGGGGTGCACGTGCACCCGTTAACTTCGAAAAAAATTGTGTGTATATATGTGTATATACTTTGAGAAATTAGAATATAAATAATAGTGCACCCATAACTAACAGGGAGTGCACCTGGTGCTCTGGTCGAAGCCAGCGCTTCCACCCATGCAACCAGGGGTCGCATCCCGTGAATCCCACAACATTTTCATTTTTATTTTCAATTCTTCATTTTTATTTTCAATTCTTCATATTTCTTATTTTCAATTCTTCATATTTCTTATTACTACCAAATTTATAAGAAAAATTGATGAAACGGGGATTCGAACCCGTGACAAGTCCCTAAGGTGAACTCCCTTATTTTTATTTTCAATTCTTCAGATTGCTTATTACTACCAAATTTCCCTAAGGTGAACTCCCTCATTTTTATTTTCAATTCTTCAGCTTGCTTATTACTACCAAATTTATAAGAAAAATTGATGAAACGGGGATTCGAATCCATGACAAGTCCCTAAGGTGAACTTCCCTGCACCATTTACCTACCACAATTGATTGTTAAAAGTAAATTTCATATTATAAGAAAATAAAGTTATTATTTTAGAAGTCTTATTCGTTCTATATAATTATTTTTGCATTATTGTTCATGTCTTTGGAGACCAATTAAATATGATAATATCCCTTAATCGACACTGAAAGTTTTTCTAACGTCTTAATATAATATTGGTGCACCACAATATCATCAAAAGCCATAAGCGTAAAAAAGCTTCATGGTTTATTGTGTTTAAGCACAAAGTACAAATAAAATGTGAGATTTAACAAACAAAAAAAGCATAAAAGGAGAAAAAATATAAATATATGTCTAGTCCAAGACTAATAATATATGTATGAATGACAAATATATGAACAAATAAATAATTTTTTTTTTGATAAAGTGAAATATCAATTGTTTAGCGTTCGTCTCTTCAAAAAGCCTCATTGACAAGGAAAAGTATGTATTAGAAATTAGAACCTAAGCTGCACATTAAGCGAGGCGAGCGCTCAACACATTTTGAGTTTTGCTTCGAGGCTTATGCGCGCCTTTGACAACACTGGTGCACCCACAGACTTCAAATCCTGGGTTCGCCTCTGTTTTCGATTCTATTACTACCTATTATTTTCTTTACTTCAGTTAGCATATTATTCATATTATTTGTTGTCGATATTGTTCATTTTCTCTCTCTCTCTTTTTTTTTTTTTTTTTTTTTCAAAATGACTTCTTCACTAATCAATATTGCATTTCCTTTTTAAACGTGTCGTGATATATTTTATTTGGGTCGAGGATCTTTTGGAATGATCTGTCTATCTTCACAAGATAGGAGCAGTACACTTCACCCTATTCAGACTTTATTTGTGCAATTACATTGAGTATATTATTGTCGTTGATATATTAATAATCTAAAAAATAATAATAATAATTTCTCTACGTAGCAGATTCATGCACAGCTTATTATAATAGTAATAAATAATGTCAGAAACTCAATTACCAAAAAATACAAACATACTTGTACGAAACAATTTTTCTAATCCATGCTTAGGAAATCTCATTAATATAAAATAAAAAGTTGGTGGCTCAAGATAAAACAATATTCTTTTCAATGAGTCATTAGTTTAAATTAAATTAAAGGATTAAAAAGAACATTGGATAGTGATATAAATAAATATAATAACGTGCAAATGGGATTTGAAAATTGAAGAATATTCATGTGACCTTTCCAAATATAATAATTAAACTATATATTTTAACATATACTAGATAACAATTTGTATGGTTTTTTTGGCTTTTGCTATAAAGTATAATCATAATCAATAACATTTTTTTATTATATACAAGTATTGTTTATTTTATGCATTACACTCCAACCTAAATTTAGTTATGCCTAAGTTGGATCTCTAAATTTATTAAAAGTGAGTATTTTTGTTTTTTTTGTAAAATAGTTAATAACAAATTAAATTTGTTAGATTTGAGGGAACTATGATGAGTAATGTCTTACTAATTAAATTTATTTTAAATTGCTTTTCTTCTCTTAGTTATTTTCATCACATCTTTTTCATTCTTGTATTTCTCCAACTTATTTCGAAAATTATTTTTCTTGAGTCGATAGTCTTTTACAAATAATCTCTATACCACGTAAAGACGAAGTCAGTAAAATCAACGTATATTATATATTCTTTCAGATTCCACTTGTAAAATCTTTCAGACATTGACTACCACTACGTAATCAACGTAGTTCCACAAAACAGATTTGTTGAGGATAAAATTTACTTATATTTTAGGGGAAAAAGTCAGAAATATACTTAAATTTTGGCGAAATTTATTGTAACACACCTCAACTTTGCAGGGGTCCTATGACCCCCTCGATTATTTATTACCGTATTTCAGTGGCATATATTTGCCCAGCTGGACCACTTTAGACTCTTACGCGTGTAGTGCGCGTGTATTCATGCAGTGGTCCAGCTGGACAAATATATGTCACAGAAATACGGTAATAAATAGTCGAGAAGGGTCATAGAACCCTCACAAACTTGAGGCGTGTTACAACAAATTTCATCAAAATTTTTGTATATTTCAAACTTTTTTTCCTATATTTTATTTTTATATAAAAAAGCTATTTTCGATAGATTTTCCACTCAACATATTTGACAAACTCAAAAACCAAAATTGTTTTGTTATTTTTCTTAAATGGGATACATGAGCACGTGGAAATAGAGAAAACTCAAAAAGGAAGTGTTTTTATGTCTCTTTGAGTACTTTCATTATTAAAGTACTATAGTTTGGAATTTGGAATTGTATTATTATTGTCACCTATTATTCAACAACTTTTGAGGGGCAAACTGGTCATTTTAGTAATGACTTTAGATGGCAAAGTGGTCATTTGATCATGTTCTAGAATAAAGTTTTCATTTTTGTTTTGGTTTTTATTTTAGGGTTGGGAGGTGAAAACTACATATTAGAAGAAAAAAAAAAGGAAAATAAAATCGAGTGGTTGTCCGCAGGGGAATGGTTGAGTGGTTGGAAGGTGGCGGTGGTGATGGTGGGTCCCATGTGGGAGATCTGGGATTGAATTCAGATTGCGTTTGTTGCTCAGTCATCAGCTTGTCACGCGTATGGGAGGTGTGGTGAGGTCCTATGTGGGAGATCTGGAATTGAATTCAGACTATATCTGCTGCTCAGTCATGAGCTCGTCGCGCGTGCGCACGCGCGTGTTTGTGTGGTCCCATGTGGGAGACCTGAGATTGAATTCATACTACGTATGCCGCTCAGTCATGAGCTCGTTGCGTGTGTGGGAGGGGTGGGTGGGGTCTCATGTGGGAGACCTGGCGTAGCCGCTCAGTCATGAGCTCGTTGCGTGTGTGGGAGGGGTGGTGAAGTCCTATGTGGGAGATCTGGGATTGAATTCAGACTACGTCTGCCGCTCAGTCATGAGCTCGTCGCATGAGGCTTGTCTAGTGTGGTTTACATCTCCTATATGATTTACGAATTTTTGCACGGTGACAAAGTTACCACAACGTGCTCACTTGAAGGACAGATGTTGCCAATTTTCTTGTAGTTTCAAAACTAAAAAAATGAGGAAAAAAGGTTTTTTACCGTGAAAATTACTATTCGTAAAGAAATATTGTCTTGTATGCTCGTTAAGAGAAATTCAAAATATTTCCGTCAAAATCGAATGAAACGCGATCTAATATAGAATTGACTTTTTAGTACGATCAATCGCTTATCATTATGTCTTTCTACGATAAATAAATACAAGTAGTTTTTCAAGAATCCAACAGAGCTCAAGAATACTGTTAATCAACTTTTTATTAGAATCAAACATTACTATCATATCGAAAGCTATAACAAATGAGCTCTTCCATTGAATAGTCGATCAAAGTTTGAGGTTATGACTCGAAGTGTCGGTCTGAATCCAAGAAGAACGTCTACCATAACCAACTGACCTCAAATTACTTCAGATGTTAGATATAACAAACTATGTCAGAAGGTATCGACACCTCCACCATCAACCGATAGGTTGAAGTCGACTCACACTGTAAGGCGCTCGAATTTTTTAAAAAGAAATTGGTGTCAACCGATATTAACAAGGTTGTTAGTTTTCTAACAAAAATGTTTTTTGTGTGTCAGTTATTTTTTATTGATTTAAAAGAAAATATTAATAGCAGATTTATAGGTAAAATAATCTCACCCACCTAATAGACGAATCTTTTAAGTTTTAGGTTAAGCTTTCCTATTTATTTATTTATTTATTTACTATATTAACTATAACATTAATTATGAACTAAATAAATAAACTAAATTCTTCATGACACAAATATGTCTATTTATATCACGTGTACTTATATATACTAATCTTTTTGTATTGGCCTTGAAAAAATTATATACAAACAGATATTTCTACAATAATATTTTTACAATAATATTTTATTATAACAATCAAGTTTTTCGAAATGTTTTTTTATATTATAATATTATATATTTTGTATAATATATAACATTTCACTATAATAGTAAACAAAATATACAAATAGACAATGGTATTATAGAAAGTTTATGACTATACGATAGCATTATATATGGATAAAACTTAATTAATATATTAATTAAGCACCTTTTACATCAAAATGAAATGTCTAGAAGGACTTGGAAAAATTATACATATTCATATAATATTTTTTTTATTTTGTTCTTTCCAAAACAGATACTATTATTTTATACACTTTAGTTTGATTCCATATCTTTTAGATATAAAATTAATATAATTTAAATATGACTTACCTCTACAAGTTGCATTATGGAAATGGTGGAGCCAATATCAAGGCAATCATAATTTGAATTTATTTTTTTAAAATAAAATAAAATAACTTTGGTGGGGGACATTTTGATACTCCTTGAATGGAATGATCTCTATTAAATGAACTTTTTAAAAACAAAATAAAATAAAATTATTTCATGTATTTAATTTAATAAAGGCTAGTTGATAAAATAATTAAAGCCTTTAGTCTTTAGATATCTTTTCCATAGAGAATAGGAGAATGAAAGGTTTATTAATTATTCAAAGTTAGGGGAGGTATTTAATTGGGAAAAAGGTTTGAAATATACCTAAATTATGAGAAAATTTACTGTAACATGTCTCAACTTTGCGAGGGTCCTATGACCCCCTAGACTATTTACTACCATATTTTTGTGACATATATTTTCTCAGCTGGACCACTGCGTGAATACACACACTGAGCGCGTAAGGGTTTGAAGTGGTGAAGTGGGTCAATTGAAAAAATATATGCCACAGAAATACAAAAATACATAATCGAGGGCAGTGGCGGCGGAATTTCTATCAAGAGAGTTCAAATACAGGAAGCAAAAAAATAATAATTAAAAACATATATGCCACAGAAATACAAAAATACATAATCGAGGACAGTGACGGAGGCAGAATTTCTATCAAGGGAATTCAAATACAGAAAGCAAAAAAAAAAAAATTAAAAACTATCGTGAATAGGTCTCGAACCCTAGACCATGAGGCCCTCTGCATGAAAGTTCTACACCCCCTCTACCACTAAATCAATATTTTTGCTTATGTCAAGGGGGTTCAATTTAATATATATACACAGAGAGAAAAAAACTTCATATATATATACAGTGTAATTTTTCGACGAAGGGGGTCCGGATGAACCCTTGGAGTCCATGTAGCTCCGCCCCTGATCGAGGGGGTTAGAGGATCCCCACAAAGTTGAGGTGTATTACAACAAATTTCGCCAAAATTCAGATATATTTTTTATTTTTTTCCTATTTAATTTTTAAAGTAAAGTTTGGATTACTAAAATAATTTTCACCCTAAATTCTAAAATCCTATGACCCCCGTCGACTATTTATTACCGTATTTTTGTAGCATATATTTTCTCAGCTGGACCACTTCGTGAATACACACACTGAGCGCGTAAACATCTGAAGTGGTCCAATTGGACAAATACATACCACAGAAATACAAAAATACACAGTCGAGGGGGATCCCGCAAAATTGAAGCGTGTTGCGGCAAATTTCACCAAAATTCAGATATATTTCTGATTCTTTTCCCTTTCACCCTAAAATATTATGAACAAGTATTTCACAATCTCATTTTCTTTTCAAATGATAGGAATTGGTACCTAGCTATTTAATAGTAGCTCAATAGTTTCAAAATTATTGTGACATGACCACTTAATTAAAACTTTTATTTTATTATCATAATAAATATATTAGTATAAACTTTTAAACCTAGGAATGGAGATGAGTACATTTTGTTGAAAGGGATCTAAAAAAAAAAATTGTTCACACAACTTTATGGAGTTGTTTGTGGTCCATGTCCTTTTGTCATGTTACAATGTGGCTTGTTGCCATCAAATGTGTGATGTTATTATATTATATGGTCAATAAATGAATGTAACTTCACATCTATAATTTAGTTGTGTGTTGGGGGTGGGGGTAGGGGTAGCAAAGAAACTAAAAATTTTTATTGAAATTTATAATACTATTTAAATTTATTCTAATGTATATATTTAATTTATTCAAAGCAATTAGAGTGAAATTCATTTTTTAAGAAATAAGTACAGAGCCTTTGACACTTTCAAGTATGTAATTATCCAGAATAATAAGAAATCAATTTAGGATTTTTATCATGAATTAAAAGAAACAACAAGACTCCTATATGAACATTTTTCAATAAATAAATTTGTACTAAGTATCTGAATTTCAGGGTTGAATCTCGTGTTCCTGATCCTGAGCGAGGCCGAGGGTTTTGGGAGTTGAACCCTAAGGTTCGAGCCTCGATGGATGTCAGGGATGGGGTGGGCCTGAGTTGTTGTGCGGGTCGTGAATCAACTCATTTTTAGCTCATTTTAATTCATCCCGATTAATTTTAAGCTGATTTTAATCCAATCCATTTTATTAACTCAATTAAATTTCAACACATTTAAATTCAATGTAATCCACCTATTCAACAACCTATTCACACCAAGACTCCAAATTCAAAATTGGACATGAATTTCACTTAGAAAAAAATTATAAAAAATTACTAATATTTTGTGAATTGGAATTTACACTATAGAAATGAGAAAATGCACCGTTTTCATCCTAAACTATACACGAAATTGCTGAGACACATCGGAACTTTAGGAGGTCCTATTACCCCTGGACTTATTAAAACCTTAGTTTTTTAAACCTTAGTGCTTACGTGGCACATACGTGTGCCTATGTGGACCTTCAACGTGTTGATTCACCGATGTGTCATGTAGGTACTAAGGTTTAAAAAAATACGATTTTAATTAATCCAGAGGGTAATAGGACCTCCTAAAGTTCGAATATGGCTCAATAATTTCGTGTATAATTCAGGATGGAAATAGAACATTTTCTCTATAGAAATTGAAAAACTTGTAAAACCATTTTATCAAACATCAAATATATATTTCAAATTTGCCATTTAAACAATAAGTAAAGTTGATAATTAAATAAATAAATAAATATTATTATTTTTTTATTTTTAAAGTTTAATGATGGAAGAGGACAAAATAGGGGGATGGGGATGTTATGGGTTTCCATTCAACAAGCCTGTTGTGGAATTGAAAGGTTAAATGAAAAAAAGTGAACAGAATCTTATGCTCTTTTTAACTTTGATTGATGTAAGGATTCAGTTTTTTTCTCTCTTTATTTTGTGGGACCTTTTACTCTTGTTTTGTATCATAGTTTGGTTTTGTGGATAAAGTTATTCGAAATTATAATTTTTTTAAAAATAAATTAATATGATGTATTAAAATTTTCACTATGCATAAAGTTTGAGAAAGAATTTTATCACAATAGTATATTGTACGTAATTTTATTTTGTATTTTTGCTAGAGGTTGTTTTCAAGATTTAAACTCGTGATCTCCAGGTCATATGACAACAACTTTACCAGTTAATTCAAGACTCTCGTCAAAATTATAATTTTTAGAATCATAATTTTAAAATTAATTTAACCTTGATAAACTAAGACTATATTTGATGACATAGATAAGATATTTCAGAATTAAATTTGAGATTAAATCTGTGCTTTTATCGCGAGATAAAAAAGTTCTCCTTCGTAGGAAGATGAACGTGACTCGAACTTTCAATCTATCAGTTGATAATGGAGATGCTCAACTATTTGAGCAAGTCTTATTTTTCTACTAAGATAAATTTATACTTTTAATTAAATAAAGTATAAATCAAATCTCAGACTTAATCTTGAAATATTTCATTTTATCTCAATTCTCATGTATTAAACGATCCCTTAGTGTCCTTTTGACTAATGAATAATTTTCGCTTCAAATCACTTACAAAAATTCTTTATTAATTTTCAATTTGTATTCATATCGAAACACAACCTCAATTTTTAAATACAAGAACCTTTTAAATTTGTTTCTCACTTTTCTTTTTAATTTGTTCCAAAAAGACTTTTTTTGACAATTCTTCAATTTCAATTTTTCGCATGAGAAACTTAAAACCACAAAATTAAAGAATTTTTTTATACATTCTTTTTTATTTTCTTGAACTTCATACTAAATTTAAAACTGACCTAAGAAACTTTTTTTAGAAAAATAAATTTGATAGTATTTTTTATTTCTAAAACTCTGTATTTCCACCAATATGGATTGTAGTGCAGTGGTGATACTGTAACTTTTAACTAGATGTCTCATGTTTGAGTCAAAATTTTGTTGGGAGCGTCATTCTCACAATGTACCCTGCAATGCGTCATTCAGATTAATCAGGACTTCAATGCGAATATCTGACATCGAGTGAGAAACCAGAATGTATCATGCAGTGCGTCATTCAGATTAATTTGAACTTCCATGCGAATATCTGACACCGAGTGAGAAACCAAAATGTATCCTGCAGTGCGTCATTCAGATTAATCAGGATTTCAATGCGAATATCTGACACCGAGTGAGAAATCAGAATGTATCTTGCAGTGCGTCATTCAGATTAATCTGAACTTTCATGTGGATATCTGACACCGAGTGAGAAACCAGAATGTATCCTGCAGTGTGTTATTCAGATTAATCAGGACTTTCATGCGGATATCTGACATCGAGTGACCTCTTTCTGCCAATATGGGTTGTGGTGCAGTGATGAAACTGTAACCTTTAATTAGAGGTGTCATGTTTGAGCCAAAATTTCGTTGGGAGCATCATCCTCAAAATATATTCTATAATGCGTCATTCAAATTAATCAGAATTTTAATACAGATATCTCACATCGAGTGAAAAATAAAAAAGTTGTCTACCCACCTAGCAACCCTACAACCCCACCTCTTTCCTCTTGTCTTTATTGTTAAATGCCTTTTTTCATCTATGATTATGAAGAACAAAAATAGTGTATAGTACTAACTACCACTATGTGTTATATCTACTTTCTTTTCTGACTTTCTCTGACATCCCACCATTTCTTTCTTTTCTTTTTCTCTTTCTCTAGTAATCTTATCTCCAATCTTTTTTTTTTTTTAAATGTTATCTATTATATTCTTTCTCACCATATTTAGTAAAAACTAAGAACAAGTACTTGTCATTTCACTGAAAAAAATTCATCAATAAATAAAGGTAAGTTTTTTTTTTTTCCTATAGTACTTTTTTCTCAAGATTTCTGTTTAGTTTCCATATTTGATATTTCTTGATTTTAGTGTCTTACTTGTTTTGAGTTTTGTAGTAATTAGTATTTATTATATTTGTTTGTGAATTTTGGATTTTTTTTTTGTTTAATTTTCTTGATGTGTAGTTGTTTCTAGTTTGTATATGGTCCTTGTTATCTGATTTTAATCATTTGGGATCTTATGTTATATTATTAGTTCTTTAGGTTTTAGCTGAGGCTCTATCAGAAATAGTCTTTTTTAACTCCTGAGGTAGTGGTAAGGTCTGCGTACACACTGTTATACTCAGACCCCACTTGTGCGATTACACTGTCTATGTTGTTGTTCTTCAGAATTTAACCTGAGGGTCTATCGAAAACAACTTCTCTACTGTATAGGAAATAGTCTTTCTAAATCCTGAGGGAGTGGTAAGGTCTGCGTACACGCTGTCATCCTCAGACTCCACTTGTGCGATTACACTGTCTATGTTGTTGTTGTTCTTCAGAATTTAACTGAGAGTCTATCGGAAACAACCTCTCTACCTGCCTAAGGTAGGGGTAAGGTCAGCGTACATACTACCCGAGATCCTACTTATGAGATTACACTGTCTATGTTGTTGTTGTTCTTCAGAATTTAACTGGGGGTTTATCGGAAACAGCCTCTCTACTGCGTAAGGTAGGGGTAAGGTCAGAGTACATACTACCCGAGATCCTACTTATGAGATTACACTGTCTATGTTGTTGTTGTTCTTCAGAATTTAACTGAGGGTTTATCGGAAACAGCCTCTCTACTGCGTAAGGTAGGGGTAAGGTCAGCATACATACTACCCGGGATCCTACTTATGAGATTACACTTTTATGTTGTTGTTCTTCAGAATTTAACCGAGGGTCTATCGGAAACAACCTCTCTACCGCGTAAGGTAGGGGTAAGGTCAGCATACGTACTACCCGAGATCCTACTTATGAGATTACGCTGCCTATGTTGTTGTTGTTCTTCAGAATTTAACTGAGGGTCTATCGGAAACAACCTCTCTACCGCGTAAGGTAGGGGTAAGGTCCGCATACGTACTACCCAAGATCCTACTTATGAGATTACACTGTTATGTTGTTGTTGTTTAGTATGTTAATCAAGGTATGTTGGCAATTTTTCTTTTAAAAATATTCAGTAAAGTGGAAAAAATGAACTATACTGAACTATTGTTTTCATTTTCTTTAAAATTCTCCTTTTTGTAAAGAATTTTGAACTCTGATGTAGTTAAATTGAGCTTATTATATATTTTCACCAGAAGGAAAAATAAACTTGGTAGGGCTAGTGTTAGAGTTTGTGACCGGAATTTTGTTGATCCGACCCTGAAAAGTTCACGGTGCGACCCATGTTTGTGATTTTTCATTGGTTTTGTGGTGGTAGCGTAGGGATCGGGCCCGATCCCGAAGCCTGTCACTGATCCCATTAGACCTGTTTGTTTTTGGGGCTAGGACTTATTTGTATGCACGTATTATATAAGTGCATTTAGTGGGCTGTTTCGGGTTGTTCTAATATACATGAAATTGAGACTATCGTCTCCACATTGTACTCCTCTCCATTATAGTGAATTCCTCTGTCTCTACCCGTATTTTTTTCCGCAAGGATTTTCACGTAAATCTGTGTGTTCTTGTTTTTCCTTTTGCTTGTGGTTTGCGTATTCTGTCCGATTCATAACAGCTAGTAAAGTTTCTGAAATTTTCTAGTCAAGAATAGAAGGTTTTCAATTCTTTGTTGTATTGAGATTTGATTAGTTGATTTCTTTCACTTGTGTCGAGGGTCTTTCGGAAACAACCTCTCTACCTCCACGAGGTAGGGGTAAGGTCTTGTGTGTATTTGATTCTGGACACCGATAACGCAACTGCGAAGAAAATTTGCACACTCTTCGTCAAATTCCTGGCTCCGCTTCTGGGTAAGGTCAACGTACATTCTACCCTCCCCATACCACACTTGTGGGATTACATTGGGTATGTTGTTGTTGTTGTTATATTGAGGTTAGCGAATTGTTTTAAGGAAAATAAGTGTAGTAATTGATTCTTTCTTCCAATCATTGGGAATATGTTCTAGTCGTGTTAATACGCTGTATGCTTTCTAGGAGTCGTTTACCTATCTTATGCCGGTTGGAAATATAAAGAACTTCTAACTTTTTCATTTTTATTTTTACGTCGTATAGTGTTGGCCTTAAGATGAATTTAAATGATGAAACAGGATTAATGAGGGTTCATATAGCGGCTGTCTGGCCGATCCTGGCTTGTTACATTGGTTTAAGGAAAATTAAAGATGCAGTTTAGCCTTGTGGAACTTTACCGAAATAGTTTTAGCATGGTTAAATTGTTTTAGACGGTTCAAAATGCTTCGTTGTATGGTCTATCAGTCAATCATTCCGTGGTAAGAAGTGTATCGATTACTTCTACAAATAGAACTTCTGTCAAACGTAAGCGAAACTTGACTAAGTACATCTCTATCGACATTATCTCCTGTTAGTCGTTCTACTTTTATCTTTCCGAAAAGATGAAAGAATTTTTTGCTATGCATTGTTTGATTTCTCGTAAATGGTAGTCTAGGATATCGATAAACAATTTCTTGCTAGTTAAGAGGTGAAGATGAAAGAAAAAAACAAGTTTCTGTGATGGTCATGTTTTCTGAGGTTGTCATCGGATCACCTTTCTGTTATATGTTGCTCGAAATTTTCGAAATGTGCTACTTTTGGAGGATCCAGCACGCATCAAGCGGCATGTTTGAACAGTCTTGAGTTTGAGTAACATAGTTTCGAGGTACTAGTCTAAAGAGAAATGCATGTTTTGTTTGTCCGAGCTCGGAACTTGATTATGTTATACTGGTCTGTAGCATGTATTTCTGATGTATGTGATTTTGCTTTAGACCGATAGATCACTTTAGTACTAGAATTCATCGAGCAAATCATGTTGAAAATTTTTGAGATGAAGTCCGGGCATACTCGTTCTGACATTATCTTGAAAATTTTCTATGGCTCGTCGAATCCATTAGCCGCGTCTTCAAGCTAGTGTTTGCCATTGTTCAACTGTCTTTTTACTGGAAAGCGTTGGACGTATGCTGCAACGATTTCTGCTAGCCAACGGATGGCAGGGGAGGTTATTTTGTCATTCGGAAAATGATTTACTTCACTGTACCTGCAGGTTGATCAAGGACCAGAAGTCATCATCGAGTAACTATTTCTCGACCTGTTATTATTGTCGAAGTATCAAATCTGTACCCGATTTTTATCGAGTAACATGAAGCCGCCAAATTTCAATCTTGAATCGGAGGAAGATGAGTCCGAAGTCAGCAGCAGCCAAGTTGCCTCCAATATTTCTGCCCAAGAAATTTCTCCTGATCCGTATAGGGACAGCACTACCAATTCGTCTTGTCTGACGAACTCGATCAATCTTCATCAAGAGCTAAAACCGGTTACTCTCGACTTGACTCTTGGCTTCAACTGCAGTGATACCGAGCTGAAGGTCAATCCAGAAGCTGGCGATGAAGTTGTGCCGCATCCTCCGGCTGCACCAGTATCGAGGATATTCTCGTGCAACTTTTGTAGACGCAAGTTTTACAGTTCACAGGCGTTGGGAGGACATCAGAATGCACATAAGAGGGAGAGGACTCTAGCGAAGAGGGCAATGCGGATGGGAATGCTATCGGAGAGGTACGCTAGCTTAGCATCGCTCCCACTTCACGGTTCTCCATATCGATCTCTTGGCATCGAAGCTCATGCTTCCGTCCACCAACGAGCCTCACAACAACACGAAAGGCATATGCATGCTGCTATTAGAGGTGGGGCAAGATTCGAACAAGGCTACTTCGGTGTGCCAGTATACATGGACGATGATGATGTCGAGATGTTTTGGCCCGGGAGCTTCCGGCAAGTTGACGCGGTCGGCAGCAACGTCGTCGGGCTTAATTCAGGTCACCTAGTAGCAATGGCACCACCACCTAGTAGGACACAACCACCATCATTGCCTGATCTTAATTTGAAACTATGAACACTCTTGCCATTCACATTTCGATATCTATATTTCGCGGTCCTTTTCCCCAAAAAAAAAAAAAAAAAACGCGGTGTTGTGTTACATTCGCGCTGTATTGTACAGTGAGATTGAATCGAGATTTCGAGTTTTATCGCGTTAATTAGACTGTTTTTATTCCAGAAATGTGCTTGATTGATAATTTTGTTTATATAACTTGTACAAGATCATAAGGAAATTTTCACATTTTTGGGAATACTATTGAATACCATCTACATATTTTGTATATACTTACTTTCTTGTGGGTTTGTGATTGATATTCAATTAGTTTCTTGTGAGTTTTGTAACTATTTAACTACTTCGATCATTTTCGAGCACCTCATATCTTTTTCGGGGCATCTGATCAGTGGTGGAGTCGGGATTTTTATTGAGGGGGTTCAGAAGTGTATATCCGAACCAGTCGAAGAGGGTTCAACATCTATTATATATGCATAAAAAAATATTTTTAATCATGTAAAAATAGTATAAAAAACAGTATAACTTTTCGTCGAAGGGTGTTCGGATGAATCTCCCGGAGCAAAGGTGGTTCCGCCACTGCGTTTGGTGTTCGAATGTACCTCTGAGGATTGCAATTTTTGTAGTAGGAGCGGAGCTAGAGCGACGCAAGAATTCAGTGGCGGAGATAGGAATTTGACGAAGAGCGTGCAAATTTTCTTTTCGGTTGCGTTAAGTGTGTGCAAAATTAAATACACATTCATAACAGCTAACGGTTTAGCCTATGTACACAACATAATTTTCCGACGAAGGTCGTGCATCTGACCATCCTTTCATATAGGTGGATCCGCTCAATACGCAAGATGATTCGTTCGATCCCCTTAACAGGAAAATTACACTGTATATATAAGGTCAAATTTACTCGTACCGTATTTGTTTCTAGTTCTATACTCTCTCTTGTACTATTCAAGAACCAATAAATTACGAGAAAATAACAAAAATGGTTCCTTAAAGTAAGAGTTTAAGTTTGGTGCACTGTCGGTGTATTTTCTTTTTATACCATCAGGTGACTTTTACCTGTTGTAGTAGGTTATCCATTTTTACATTTAACTTGAGAAATGGATGACCTGCTACAGCAAGTAAAAGTTACCTGATGGTGTAAAAAAATAATACACCGACGGTGCATCAAATTTAAATTCTTAAAGTAATTCATTAAACCCCCTTTGGGATAATTTCTATGATTTTTTTTTTCATCAAAGTCGTATAATCATGTTTTCTAATAGAAAAAATCACAATATTTTTCACCCCGCTAATACAAAGTCACATAAAAATGTTTTCTAACAAAAAAATTATCTTGCTAACACAAAAGTCATCGAACTATGTCTTATAATAGAAAAAGTCACAAAATATTTTGTCGTACCAATACAAAAGTTACAATTATAGTAAAGTAGAACGATAAAAGGAAAATCGACTTGACCTGACACAATCTTTAAGGAGTATATTAATATCTACATCAATAAATGATCTTTTGCCATATAAGTTGGGTAAAATATTAATAACTCATTAAATATTTGGCAAATAAGAAAGTGTGTCATTTTTTCAGAATAGATTAAAATAATATGTGTAACATAAATTGAGTCACAAAAAAATACATAAAAAGATGCACATGCTTTGCATCTAATAGTATACATTGATATACTATCCCTTATGACTGCAATTTATGTAAATTTTTTTTAATGAAAAATGAAATATTAAGATCAACTCATGTTAGGATTATTTATGAACTTGACCCTATCAACATGTCTGTTATTTGTCAATAAAATTAAAGTTGATCATAATTTAATTATTTTACCTATAAATTATTTTTTCGTCCATCTTTATTTAATCAATATACTAAAAATACCAACTCTATTTATCCTGTTTAAAAAATCAAAAAGTAATATGCCATTTATTCTATTATTAAATATTACGTATTCATTTTTAATATTAAATAGCTTATATATAATTAACTAGATATCGATGGCCTTTAATCTTAATTTTAATTATTAAAATAATTTATATTTTTAATAATTATTGTGATTTATAATATTTTTTCTAATGTTTCAATTTAAATGATGCTGTTATAATTTCGTGAGTAATCAAATATTTTATATTTTTAAAATTTCTTAAGTTGTTAATTATGTGATTTACAATGTCTTTTACATTATTTTTCAATAATATATGAATATTCTCTATGACTAAATTTATATGGCACAGATAAAATTTCGATAATCAATTAATTTTTTATATATATATATACTTTTATATTAAATTCTTAATTATTGTAATTTATAATACTTTTTATTTTATTTTTAAATAGTATATGTTATTTTAAGTCTTGCTCTATCCCTTCTTTATTTATGTGCACTAATATAATTTCTATAGTCAATCAAATTTATTAGATTGACATATTATTTTATGTCTCTTTTACCTTTTTTATGAAATATTATCAATTTTTCAACACTTAGACGATCATAATAATTAATAAGGGGTAATATAGTAAAATCATGATGAAAACAATGAAACACACATGTATTAAGTAACTTGTAATAACTAATTAGAAGCGACATAGCAAACTTACTATAAAAAATATATGTATAATAATTAATAACGGTGGTACAGTAAAATTACGATTAAAACAGTCATAAATGTCTATTTTACTTTTTATCTAATTAAAATTATTAATTTTTTATCATGTAAATAACTTATAATGTTTAATTATGGATATAATAATTAATCAGAAATGATATAGTAAAATTACGATTGAAGCAGCCGAAGCAGACATGTCATAAATGTCTATTTTATTTTTTTTATTAAATATTATTAATTTTTTAATACATAAATGACTTAAAATAATTAATTAAGGATGATATAGTAAAATTATAGTTGAGAAGCAGACATGTCGACCTCTTGCTTGCTTTGATGATACTGTAAAATTACCGTTGAAGCAGCTGAAACAATCATAAATGTCTATTTTATCTTTTTTCTAATTAAATACTATTAATTTTACAATACATAAATGACTTATACTATTTAATTAGGGATACAATAATTAATTAGGGTGATATAGTAAAATTATGATTGAAACGCTGGAACAGACATGTTATAAATATGTATATTTTTTTTTTATTAAATATTATTAATTTTTTAATATATAAATAACTTATAATAATTAATTAGAAATAATATAGTAAAATTATAATTGAAGCAGCTGAATGTCGACCTCTTTCCTGATTCAGCTGCTTAACTCGCTCTTATATAAAGAGAAAATATAGATAATTACTATAATAAAGTTATAATTTTTTTAATATGTAGTATATATATATATATATTTTTGGTAAACAATATGTAGTATATTAAGTCAAAGGTAAACAAGAAAACATATTAATTGTACAGCAAAATCTAGGTGCCTTTTTCAGTACTTTTTGTACTAACTACTAAATAAAATCCAATTCAACTTCTACTCAGCCATAGTGGTGATAATTTTCTATTTTGTGTCTGGAATTGTTGTGTTTCTGAATAACATGGCCAAAAAAAGAGGTATTTTTTTTTTTAGTATTATTTTACTTTTACTTGAGTTTACTTTTACTTGTCACATTTAAACTGTGTTTATTTTTACTTGTTATATTTAAACTGTATTTATTTTTACTTGTCACGCCCATCAAGAAAATAATGATTTGAACTAGATGTTTTAGTATTAGTTTTTAAAAAATAATTTTGGAGTAATTAATTAATGCTAAGATAAAATATGAAAAAATTAATTATCTTTTTTTATATGTTAAAAGTAACAATGGACAAGTAAAAGTGAGCGGAGGGTATTCATTTTCTTGAAAAATTAGCATTAGAAAATGTAAAAGAATGAGTCTTCAGGGAGTCAAGAAGTAAGTCTGTGTGAAAATTCCAAATTTGGGTTTTCAAGAAAAGGACAATCTTGGGATGGATTTGTGGAATTGAGACCTGTTGATTAAGTGAATAGTCAAATGGGGAAAGGTAAAATGGTTGGTGGACGGAGTTACCTGTTACCTTGTACCTGTTGTTTGCTGGGAGGTGACAGGTATCCCGTTGAATTAGTCAAAGTTGGTTGGTGGATAGAGTTAAGTGACATCTATTGTTTGCTGGGAGGTGACAGGTATCCTGTGGAATTAGTCGAAGTTGGTTGGTGGATAGAGTTACTTGGTACCTGTTGCTAGTGGGAGGCGACAGGTGTTCCGTGGAATTAGTTGGAGTTGGTTGGTAAATAGAGTTACCTGGTATCTATTGTTTGCTGGGAGGTGGCAGGTATCCCGTCGAATTAGTCGAAGTTGGTTGGTGGATAGAGTTACTTGGTATCTATTGTTTGCCAGGGTGGCAGGTATTCCGTGGTTACCTGGTATCTATTGTTTGCCGGGAGGTGTCAGGTATCCCGTGGTTACCTGGTATCTATTGTTTGCCAGGAAGTGGCAACTATTCCGTGGAATTAGTTGAAGTTGGTTTAGAGTTACCTGGTATCTATTGTCTGCTGGGAGGTGGTAGGTATCCCGTAGAATTAGTCGAAGTTGGTTGGTGGATAGAGTTACTTGGTACCTATTGCTGGTGGGAGGGGACATGTATCCCATGGAATTAATCGAGGTGTGCAAAAGTTGCGCTGGACACCACGATTATCAAAAAAAGAAAAAGATAAAATGGTCGGTGGATAAAGTTACCTAGTACCTGTTGTTTGCTGGGAGGTGAAAGGTATCCCGTGGAATTAGTCGAAGTTGGTTGGTAGATAGAGTTGCCTGTTATCTATTGTTTGCTGGGAGGTGACAACTATCCTGTGGAATTAGTCGAAGTTGGTTGGTAGATAGAGTTACCTAATACCTGTTGTTTGCTGGGAGGTGACAGGTATCCCGTGGAATTAGTCGAAGTTGGTTGGTACCTGTTATCTATTGTTTGCTGGGAGGTGACAGGTATCCTGTGGAATTAGTCGAAGTTGGTTGGTGGATAGAGTTATCTGGCATCCAGGGGCGGACCTACGTAGTGGCGAGGGGATTCACCCGAACCCCCTCGGCAAAAATTACGTTGTATATATAAGGTAGAAAATCTATATTTATGTATATATATTAATTTTGAATCACCTGATACAAGATTGTTGGATAGCTCAGTGGTACAATCTCCACTTCTTGGGCCGCAGGCTACTTTTTTTCTAAAAAAGTAGACTGAAACCTACAGCTGGACGCCTACAGAACAAAAAAGAAGAAGTCTACACGCCTACAGAACAAAAAAGAAGAAGTCTACAGCTATTAAAAAAAAGAGTACATACCTCACCTTCTATATAAAAAAAAAAACTTTAAAATAAGTTAAAATATAAGTTTAAGTATAAGCCTAAAAAAAAAAAACTTTAAAATAAGTTAAAATATAAGTTTAAGTATTTTATATTTATAGACTATATACTATTACGTCCCTTGAAATTATATTTTGTTGGCTTATTCACACATTTACATTTTTATTTTTCGAACCCCTGAAGAAAATTCCTGGATTTGCCACTGCTGACATCTATTGTTTGCTGGTAGGTGACAGGTATCTTGTGGAATTAGTCGAAGTTGGTTGGTGGATAGAGTTACCTGGCATCTATTGTTTGCTAGTAGGTGGCAGGTATCCGGTGGAATTAGTCGAAGTTGCTTGGTGGATAGAGTTACTTGGTACTTGTTGCTGGTGGGAGGCGACAGATGTCCCGTGGAATTAGTCGAAGTTGGTTGGTGGATGGTGGCAGGTGGCAGGTATCCTGCGGAATTAGTCGAGGTGCGGGCAAGCTGCCCCGAACACCTCCCACCAGAGAAGGAACTAACATATCTGTTCATAGCAGGTTTAGGCCAATTGGTGACGGGGGTGTTGTTGCATTGTCAAACCATGTTGGTGGAACTAATAGTTTTGGCAGCCGAGTAGTCATTAATGAAACATGTAGTGATAGTATACGCAGAACTACAAGCTCGGTTAACAGTTCAGTTTTACCATCCGAGTTATCCACGAGACCTAGAATTGTTGTGTGGCTAATGCACGAGGAGAATGCATACGGAGATTGCAGGCTTGTTGAACAGAATTGAAGCAGCCAAACAGCTCCTGGTATTACATAATCTGTTCTTTGACTATTTCTCAAGTAAGTGCAATGGATAATTTCGTCGACACGAGTAAATGGCTGGTGAACTATTATAAGTCTTTGGGATACTTCAAGTTTCCTTTGTTAATACAATGTTTGGTTTCATTTATTTTTTTCCATATAAAAAATTAATCTACCTGTATGCCACGGTGTTCTGTCTTGCATCTGCGTCCGTCAATGTATATGGAATGTTACTGCATTTTGGCCTCAATCATGGACCTATTTATGTCCTCTGGTATAATAATTCCTTGTTGCTGTTATATGGCTGAATCCGTTCATGGTTTGCCTACGGTTTTTAGGAACCTACGAACAAGTTTATTAAATTGTTCATGGCGTTTGTACTTGAAAAATGATGTATATCGTAGTTGCGCTTTGCATATATGTACTATTTTCCTACTTATAGTCCTGTTGAATGTTTTTCATTTTCAAGAATTGACTTTCTTGCAGCTTCCGCTTCATATTTCATTGACACAAAGCATATAGACTTTTTTACTAATAATATAGATTATCCTTAATTAACAGGCAACGATGGCTTGTCGAACTTTCCTTCTTCTGATTTTCCTGCATCTACCTCCTGTATTGGAGGTGAATGTTCTACGAATCCATCAAAGAAAGATTTGGTTGGTAGTTTGGGAAGCTTCGTACGGATCAAAGAAGCAGAGGCACAGATGTTTCAGCGTCGTGCGGATGATACACGAGGAGAGGCAGATAGTTTGAGACGGCTTGCTTGGCTGAAGAGCAGACGACTGGAGGAAGAATATTCTGAAAAAACGTCCAAACTGAGGCTGCCGGAAATCGAGGAAAGGAGGAAGAAAAAGGCGGAAGAGCTCAAGGCTTTGGAGAATTCACTTTCCGATTGCAACGAGGTGAAAACAAGAATGCATATGGAATTTTCAGCCATGTTAAGCAGAATGGATGCAGCCAAAAAGCCACCGGTATAACATAAAGCTCTTCTTTGACAGTTACTTAATTTCCTTGTTGCAAGTTTTTCATACTGATGCAAGTAAATGCTTGGTGAACTATTATAAGTCTTTGGAATACCTTTAAGTTTCGTTTGTAGATACAATGTTCGGTTCCCGGTTTTCTTTTACTCATAACTAATACCTGTGTAAGGTATGCTTGAATCTATAAAAGGGCAGCCTGATGCACTAAAGCTACCGCTATGCGCAGTGCCCACCGCAAGGGTGTATCGCACGCAACCTTACCTTGCATTTCTGCCAGAGGCTGTTTCTAAGGCTTGAACCCGTGACCTCCTGGTCACATGGAAGAAACTTTACCATGTGGTTCAGTCCCTGCACATTGCGGGAGCTTTAGTGCATCGGGCTGCCCTTTTATAGAGTATACAATAGGAATGTAGAAATTAGTATTGATTAAGCGATCGTTAAGCCATGCGTTACTAATTCCTCCATTAATAATCCTTGCATTACTAATCCCCGTATAAGTCGCTTCTTAACTAAGCAATCCTTCAATTATTTCACTGTTTTCTTTTTAGATAAGTGACTTATTCTTGTGAAGTTTGTTTGGATGTTCACTTTTGGCTATGGAAACCATATGTTATATGTTAAGAGTCCCATATCGGAAAATTGATAGGTAGTTGGTCTCCTCATATGGACATGCACAATCCTCCCTTCACAAGCTTGCTTTTGGGGTAGAGTTAGGCCTAAGATCCATCTCTTTACATGGTATCAGTGCGAAGTCCATCCTAATTCTTTGTTCACTGATGTTGGGCCCGCATGTCTTGGCGTGCAGGGGAGTGTTACGAGTCCCACATCGGAAAGGAAATGGGTAGTTGGTCTCTTTATATGGACTTGGGCAATCCGCCGCTCACAAGCTAGCGTTTGGGGTTGAGTTAGGCGCAAAATCCGTTTCTTTACACTATTTTAAGACAACCATGGATAGCCCTTGACTCAGATGGCGTGTAATAAAGAATGGAATAGAAGTCTCAGGTTCCCATCCTAGAGAGAAAACGCTACATCTAGCCTTGGTGGACGAAGTTTCCTAATACCCGTTGAAGTGTAGCCTTGGTGGACGAAGTTTCCTAATACCCGTTACAGGTGGGAGGTGACAGGTATCCCGTATATACTTCCCATGCTAGCTTCGACCTCGACTCAGATGGCGTGTAATGAAGAATGGAATAGAAGTCTCAGGTTCCAATCCTAGAGAGAAAACGCTACATCTAGCCATGGTGGACGAAGTTTCCTAATACCCGTTGCAAGTGGGAGGTGACAGGTATCCCGTTGAATTAGTTGAGGTGTGCGCAAGCTCGGCCGGACACCATACAGCAACAACATAGCCAATATAATCCCACAAAGTGGAGTCTTGGAAGGGTAGAATATACACAAATCTTACTCCTACCTCAGAGGCAGAGAGACAAGAAATTATCTCATTAAAGGTAAAATGAGAAGTTCAAACTTAAATTATTACCAGATATAGAAAGTTATTATTCGTCTTGGTACAAACTAAAAAGGAAAATACGTCTCATAAATTGAAATAGAGCCACGGAGGGAGAACTTCTATCTTTTTCTTTTCAAATTTTAGTGTCAGAATCTCAAAAAATGTTAATAGGAACTTAAAGAAGCTTACATTGTGATTCTTGTTGGATATTATGATAGAAAAAAAAGTTCTTTCGTCTCAAAATCTGAATCATATGCATTACTTAAGGTGGTTCTTTTGACTTTTGATGCATAAAGTTCAAAAGAAATTGTGAATCAATTTATAAATTTAAATCCTCTTTCTTTCGCCTTTTCCTAGAAAGGTTCTTACTTCCTAAAAGGGCTTTCTTCGTTTTTCTGTTTTAGTAAAGACGAGTTTTGGCTCCTTTTTTGTATTTCCCCAAACCCCACCTCAACCCCCCCCCCCCCCCCCACCCACACACACACACACAATTAGACTACTAATTTTGATTTTCAAATGAAGAAGTCATATTGGATACACACACATATATATATATGTAGTGGTATGGATTGCATGTACATTACCCTTCCCAGACCCCACTTTGTGTAAGTGGGGTCTACACTGGGTATGTTGTTGTTGTTGTTGTTACTGTGTGTGTATATGTGTGTGTGTGTGTATATATATATACACGTATAGGAAATGAGTTATCTTGTTTGAGGGAGTAACAAGTGTCGATAACCTCTAGATGGGCTAACTAAACATTGAGACTTATCGAAATTGGGATAAAAGTCACTTAACCTCAAAATAGACCGAAAAATCAATCGATGTACTTCACTTTTATTCGATATTTTCATCATAGTTTTTGTTTGCTCTTGTATTCGTCAAATCTATTTTAGGAAACACTTTTCTTGAGTCGACGGTTTATTGAAAACAACCTTTCTACCCTACAAAGATAGGGGTAAGGTCTGTGTATACTCACCCTTCCAATACCCCATTTATGAGATAACATTGAGTATGATGTTGTATAGAAAATATCCAGGCAATCCAAACTACAAAAACAACGTCCACTATCGTTTTTTATCTCATTTATTAAAAAATAACCATTTTCATGGAGTTTTATATGTAAAGCTCCATGTTAATGGTATGTTTTCAATTAGGTAGATTGAAAAGTACTTATTTGTGAATTTTACACGAGAATAGTGATACAAACTGAAAGTCTAGAGAGGAGGATCAAAAGCGCAATGAAGTTAACTATAAGCTATGTTGCTCGGTTTCTTCAAAAATGACAACGGGTGCGCGTCGGATTCTCCCAAAGTAGTGTATTTTTGGAGAATCCGACACGGGTGCGGCATTGAAAGTGAAGAGTCCGTGCAACTTAGACTATAAGTCCTTCTTGGTTCCCTGTAATGCCCGAGAATATGAATTTCTGCACCAAGCCTGTCTTTGTAGCTACTATTGCCATAAAGAAGATGGTTATCCCAATTAGGGAATGCCGTGGACCAATCCTTGACCTTGTCGATGTTCGTGCCCCGAGGATTAAGAAGGTCAAAAAAGACAATAGGCACTTACAAAAATAGAAAAGCGTCATCATGGTGATAGCGATTAGTGAAACAATGGAACAACTATACGTACGTATATTGCAATACTAATTAAGAGGTAGCACATTCAATGATGCTTTCATTCGCCAACTTTGAATTCTGGATCTAACGTTATATGTTGTAATAGAACTTTATTTTGGGGGAGGGTTAGGAGGTAGGAATATAACAGTCTTTTCTCCTGTGCCGTTGATATTTGTGATTTGTCTCGTGTATATATATAGTATGTCTTGCGATTTGTCTCATATACATATATATATGTCTATGTATATCATTCCCTTACATTTCGGCTAATGGGAAGCTCCGTAAACATTGTTTGTCTCAAATATGCCCACCCATTAACGGTTTTCCACCATGAAAAATTTGTCAAGTCACATAGGCGTATAGTTGGACCTTTTCTTTAGTTGTTGGGCGTTATTGGACCTTTTCAATTCTTTATGGGGAGAAAGATTCAAAATGATTATCGATGGTACATATAAACCGATATGATAGTTTAGGGGTAAACTTGGATCTTTGTTGGCCTAAATAGCTCCATCCTAGCAAATGTGAGAGTCATGCTAGACCATCGTTAAAGGGACCCGACAAATATGTGACGAAATTGAAGATGTGACACTTCAGTGGACTGAATGAAGGGTAAATAAACGACATATGTAAGACAAGCCGAATATTTCAAGAGTTAGTTTAAACATTTTCCGTTTTATACCATTATGCTTCCTTCTACTTAGTATTTCATAGTAACAAAAAGAAAGTGAACCGGATATTCATTGCAAAAATGTCAAATTTTGTTTCCTATTAAGGGGTAATTTGAATACTACGCCCTCCGTCACGGCTCTTAAGAAAATATTAATTAAGTAGGGTTTTTGACTATTTTACCCTCACGTAAGTGTTCATGGTGTTTGTACTTTAAGAATGATTTATATCCTAGTTGCACTTTGCATATATGTTCACTTTTCCTACTTGTAAGCATGTTTTTCATCTTCGTGAATTGCTTTTCTTACCGCTTCCACTTCATGTTTCGTTGACACAGCATATCGATTCTTGTACTAACTTAGATTTTCTGCAATTAACAGGCTGCGATGGCTTGTCAGAGTTTTCTTCTTCTACTTTTCCTGCAACAGCCTTCAACAATCGAGCTAGTAGTCTTCGGAAACATGCAGTTACTGATCTTCCTTCATCTACCTCCTTTCTTAGCAAATCTTCCTTTAAGATCTTCACTCCGTTGGGAGATTTTTCGAACAAAATCAAGCTCTTTCATCAAGGTTTTCTCATCCCATTCCTTCGCACAAGACATGAATACGTCCTTAACGAAGCCAAACATTTGCAAGGCATGACCACATCCAAGACAGTTAAATTGCAGCTCGTTTGTCCCGGAAGAGCTTGGACCTGGCTTTATAAGATTTCGACAAATAGCACAAACAGCATGGCACCAATGCAAGCATGCATCACGGCCTACCCAACTGCAAGTATTATTGGCACAGTCAAAGTTCAAACACGCAGAACACATGCATTCGCTGCAGAATCCCTTCTTCGTTGAACAAATCTTGCAGTCGCAATCCTCAACAGGCAAAGCCTCCGGCAATCTATGTTTCGACACCTTTCAAGTAAGAAAACGTCCACCAATTCCGTTGTTGGAAGGCTGGTTTTTTCGGACAAGAAGCCTCCAAGACCTGTTTTTATTGCAACCAAAAACTCCAGTTGGATCTGATGACACTTCAAGAGACTCTCGTTGGTAAGATCAGATCGGCTATCAAGTGTGGTCTGAAGGCTAACGAACTCATCTTTATTTTCCGGCATCGTAATCAAGTTCATCAAGTGTTCTTTGGTTGATGCAACTGTTTCTTCACCGAGATGTTGCACAATCAGAGCCATAAGAGGAATAAGCTGTGACACTATTTCGCTAAGTATTTTCCCTTGCCTAGTAAGCTCGTGTGCTCTTCCTCCAACCCTCTTCTCCAAAATTTTAAAATATCCCGAGCCTCTTCCCCTCGAATCACACACTGACCATTAACCATTTTATCTTGAAGAATAAAATGCGCAGAGAGGTTAAAAATCTCACAGATTGGAACGAAGTAGTTCAGAAATTTGTCCTCGGTAAGTTATCTCTCTTTCTCTTTCTCTGTATGAGCAAAAATATTTTCGAAGTTGAGGGGGGAGTTTGATTTTTAAATATATGTGTACAGGTAGACATTAGAAAATAACAAATGGTTTATTATGTCTGAAGACGTAGTTCTTACAAAAATAACAAAAAGAAACAGAATCGGATATTTCTTACAAAAATGTCAAATTTTGTTTCCTATTAAGGAGTAATTTGTATACTACTCCCTCCGTCTCGATCCTTAAGAAAACATTAATTAAGTAGGGTTTTGACTATTTTACCCTCACGTATGTTTGAAGATATAATATCTTTTCATTAAATATGTAGTTAGATGTTTGTAGTCTTCAACAAACCTATAGTCTATAGGCTAGTTTATTAAACTGTTCATGGTGTTCGTATAAGAATGATTTATATTGTAGTTGCACCTTACATATATGTTCTATTTTCCTACCTATAAGCCTGTTGAGTGTGTTTCATTTTCAAGAATTGCGTTTCTTACAGCTTCTACTTCATGTTTCATTGACACAAAGCATACCGATTTTCTTACTAATTTGGATCTTCAGTGATGGCTTGTTGGACTTTTCTTCTAATTTCACTGCAACAGATTTCAATAATGATCTTCCTGCGTCTACCTCCCGTATTCCCAAATCTTCCTTCTATGACGTTAGCTTGTCAAGCGGATGAAAATATATGAGGCCTGCTGATCATTATCCAAATGATGTAAAGCTTCTTTTCCGCCTGCCAAAATGATTGTAGATGAATGGTCCCTGAAACTATCGAAGAAAGATGAGGTCGATAGGTCGGGAAGCATTGTACGGATCAAAGAAGCAGTCACGGTTGTTTCAGCGTTGTGAAGATGATGCACAAGTATAGGCAGCGAATTTGAGGTGGTTGGCTTGGTTGCGGAGCGTGAAAATGGATGAAGAGTATTCTGAAAAACTCTCCGAACTGTGCTTGCAGAAAACCGAAGAACGGAGGATAAAAATAGTTGGAATAGCTCATGAATTTGGAGGTGTCACATTGCGATTACTACAAGATGAAAGTGAGAACGGATATGGAGATTGCAGGCTTGTTAAGCAGAATGGAAGCAGCCAAACAGCTACTGGTAGAACCCAATCTCTACTTTGTCTATTTTGTTTGTTGCAAGTTTCTTTTACTTGATGTCATTGATGCGAGTAAATGGTTGATGAACTATTATAAGTCTTTCGGAAACAGCCTCTCTACCTCGATGGGGTAGGGGTAAGGTCGGCGTACTCTCTACGCTCCCCAGACTCCATTTGTGGGATTACATGGGGTAGTTGTTGTTCTTGTACTTTCATTTTGAAATGGTTGTGTTGGGATATTATATACTATTAACCACACGTTTATCAGATATCATTCGCTGTCTTTCCTTTGTTGTACTCTCGAATCTTAGAAATTACTGGAGTAACAAGAAAGATGCGCATGAAAATTAGCCGACCTATATGCTGCAGTGTTCTGTATTGTACCTGCTTCTGTCAATGTATATGGAACGTTACGGAAATTCTGGCGTCAATTTCATGAGTCGATGGACCTGTTTAAGTCCTCTGGCGTAGTAATTCCTGCTTACTGTTATACGGCTGAATGCACTTGTTGTTTGCGTACAGTTTCTCAAAACCTATAGTCTATGAACAAGTTTATTAAATTGTTCATGGTATTGTACTTTGCACTTTGTGATAAGGATGCAATCGTACCTACACTTATGTACCGGATCCCAGAACTCTGAAGTTAAGCGTGCTTGGGCGAGAATAGTACTAGGGCGGTGACCCCTGGGAAGTTCTCGTGTTGCATCTCCTTGTCTATCGGAAACAGCCTCTCTACCTGAATAAGGTAGGCATAAGGTCTGCGTACACTCTTTATGTGGCACTAGCAAAACAACTATGCTTCGGCCAGAGGAGGCACTAGGATTTGATCTTTATGCGGTCTAAATTTTAGGTTGGCGACATTAGATGTTTCTGAATTAATTTTTCTACATATTTAATGTATTTCTCAATATAAATACTAGGTTTGAACTAAAGCTACTAGGTTCGGTCAAGCTCGTAGTTCACCTTCTCAGCTTCCAGCTCCGCCCGTGGCTTCAGGCACAAGCAAGTTGGGGTCGGTTATATGAATTCCCTTCTTCATTTAAGCTCATTTCATATCATCGTTATACTAAATTTAGATTTTCTTTGATTTGCTGGAAGTGATGACTCGTCAGACTTTTCGTCTAATTTTCCTGCAAACGGACTTTAGTAATCACGTTTCTGGGCTTCAGTTGCTGCTGAGTTATATGTTTCTTTCCTGAAAAGTACTTTATTGGCGCATTTGGTTCGCACATTGACCTAATTCATGAACTCTCATTTAGACTAAAGCTCCGGCTTCTAATTTGAGACGTGCTGTTGACTTCTTTACCAATATTGTGATAGAAGACTTATTATCGTAGTGACTTTCTTACGTGTGGCATGGGTGGAGTTGAAATGGATCCCGAAAGGTAGAGAATGTGCCAGTCGGCTATAATGTTGATCGATTTGGCTTATTAATTGCTTTGCTTTCGAACCGGAATTTCTAGCAAAGCTTCTGTAAATGTGGCGTGGACGTGTTAATATATACCTTCTTGCTGGTAGAGGGCCCGTTGCTGCATGTCCTGGTATTATAGAGGCATTGTGCAATATAGCTCGCTCATCGCGTGGAAACAGCCTCCGGTAGAAGTGCAAGGTAAGACTGCGTACAATATACTCTTGTGGTGGGGCCCTTCCCCCAACCCTACGCATAGCGGGAGCTTTAGTGCACCGGTCTGCATTTTTAGCTCGCTCATCGCATGACTGACGATATATGGCAATTGGCTGTCTTTGGGGTTGCTCCAGGATCCAAGTACCTGTCGTAAGGTAATAATGTTCTCTACGACTATTCTGCTGGAGCTAATAGCTGAAATAATTATTCGCTGTTTGTTTTACGTTCAATAGAATGAGGTTCAATTGAATCGTGTTGGTCATGTTTACTTATACGGGTTTCTGTTTTACATCCTACGACGCCTGATTTCACTGTTATTACTATCTCTGATGCCTGTCTGGTCTTGAAGGCGTTTGGCTTTGTGCTGTCGAAAAGGCTAAATGAGTATCTTGTTTGGTTGATCTACTTCTTTCAGATAGTCTGTATGAACATGTTTTCCGATCCTGAATTAAGGTCCGGTCTGTGAAACCATCGAAGAAAGATGAGATCGATAGCTCGGGAAGCAATGTACCGATCAAAGAAACAGACGTGAGGTATGTTTCAGAGTCGTGCAGATGATGCACGAGGAGAAGCAGGGAGTTTGAGACGGTTAGCTACGCTGAAGAGCGAGAAACTGGAGGACGAGTATTCTGAAAAACTCTCCAAACTGTTGGTTGCGGGAAACTGACGAAAGGAGGAGAGAGAAGTCGGAAGCGCTCACAACTTTGGAGAACGCGCATCGCGATTACTACGAGATGAAAATGAGAATGCATATGGAGATTGCAGGTTTGTTAAACAGAATGGAAGCAACCAAACAGCTACTGATATAACCTTGTTGCAAGTTTTTTTTGATAGTAAATGGTTGTTGAACTATTAGAAAGGGTGCTTCGGAGTAACTCATAAAGTTGTTGCCATGTCACCAGGAGGTCACGGGTTCAAGACGTGAAAACGGTCTCCTGCAGAAATGGAAGGTAACGTTGCGACCATAGATCCTTGTCGTCCGACCCTTCCCGGAATCGCATAGCAGGAGTTTTAGTGCATACTGATAAAGTTGTTGTCATATGACCAGGAAGTCACAGGTTCAAGACGTGAAAACAGTCTCTTGCAAAAATGGAAGGTAGCGCTGCGTACTATAAATCCTTGTGTTCCGATCCTTCTCGGACTCGCATATCAGGAGTTTTAGTACATATTGGTAAAGTTGTTGCCATGTGACCAGAAAGGTCATGAATTCCAGACGTGGAAACAGTCTCTTGCAGAAATAGAAGGTAGTGTTGCATACGATAGATCCTTGTGGTCCGGCCCTTCTCGAACTCGCATAGCGGGAGTTTTAGTGCATATTGATAAAGTTGTTGTGATGTGACCACGAGGCCACGGGTTCAAGACGCGGAAACAGTCTCTTGCAGAAATGCAAGGTAACATTGCGGTACCAATAAATCCTTGTGGTCCGTCCCTTCTCAAACGCACAGCGGGAGTTTTAGTGCATCGAGCTTCTGTTTGGTTGGTGTTCTATTATAAGTTTTTGGAATTACCTTCAAGTTACAATGTTTGTTTTCATTTATTTTTTTTCATATAAAACTTAACATTATTCGATACAATGGGAAATTTCAATTTTCTTTTTCCACATAACTAATACTCCCTCCGTTTAAAAAAAAATGACTTACTTTGATTTGACACAAAGTTTAAGAAAATTAATAAAGAAGACTTTTGAATCTTGTGGCCTTAAATTAAAGCTGTGTCAAATGTATCAAAACTCTTTAATCTTGTGGTCCTAAATATGTCATGTGGAAAGTTGAAATTAAAGTATTGTAAAAAAAAAAAGGGGTCATTTTTTTTTAAACGGACTAAAAAGGAAAGTAGGTCATTTTTTTTTTTTTAAATGAGGGAGTACTTGTATAAGATACGCTGAAATCTATAATATTATTTTATTCGGAGTAATGTATGAAATAATGATTCCCGTATTATCAAACCATGCATTATTAAACAAGAAGGTAGAGAAACTGTTTTCGATACATTCTTGGCTCGAGTGAAGCCTATCAAAATCGGTAAAAAATAAATAAAGTACATTAATTGAGAAATCATACACAAAATAATGAAGAAAATAACACTAGCAACAACGAATATTACGAAATGAAAATCAACTAAAACAAACAAAAAAGATTAATTGTGTATTTACATAACCACTTTAATTAAATACAAAAATTAAAGCCACAATACAAAAAAAAAAGATACAAAACTAAATCATTCATACAAGGACCTTAATAATTCATTATAGCATACAAAACAACATTAAAAAAAAAAAAATATATTTACAAAAAATTTAAATATTTTACTAATAACCACAACCAAGTAGTAAAAAATAGCGTTCACTAACCACTTTTCGACCCCCTTTTTTTAAAAAATAGCCATCTCATGAATTTTTAAATTTCAGAGAGTTTTACACGAGAACGGTGAGACCAACTGAAATACCGAAGAGGAGGATCAGAAGTCCGATGAAATTGACGATAAGTCCTTCTTGGTTCCTTCGAAGACTTAAAAATATGAATTTCTGCACCACGCCCGTCTCCGCGGTTACTATCGCCATGAAGAAGATGGTGATCCCGATTAGGGCGTGCCACGGCGCCACCCTTGACCTTGTTGATGTTCGCGCTCGAGGGAATAAGAAGGTCAAGAAGGAAAATATCCACTACCAAAAACAACAACGATTTATTCATCACTAAACTTTAAATTCTGAATCCACCGCTATATGGAAAAAATACATAAAAGTAGCATACTTAAAGTACGAAAATACCCAATTATCTCCTGAACTATACTCAAAAAGGCTACGAGACACCTCAACTTAAAGGGGTTTCTATTATACTCTGAACTAATTAAAAGTATAATTTTAACACCCTTAGTGCCTACGTGGTACATACGTGGCACACACGTAGGCCTACGTGGACACTTCAGTCTATTGTGCCACGTAGACACTAAGGGTGTCAAAATTACACTTTTAAATAGTTCAGGGGATAATAGGACCCACTTTAAGTTGAGGTGTGTTATAGCCTTTTTGGGTATAGTTCAGGGGGTAATTGGGTATTATTATTAAATTACAAAAAATAACAACACTTTCAAATTATATTTTGTAACATATGTATTTGTAGCAACAGTTTGTAAAAATACAAAATACATATAGATCATAAGGACAGTAAAAATTATATGTATTTGTATTTTTATAGCAACAGTTTGCAAAAATACAACTTGCTATATTATGTAATTATGAAATTATTGCTATGAAACTCATAATTAAGGAGATAAGTATGTTATTTCTGAATTTTGCCCAATATATATTGCAAATGTCATAGTCATACTAAGCCCATCATCAAAATAACAAAGGATAAATATAGGGATAATATTCACAAAAATATCTGAACTTTGATCGGATTTTCAGTTCAAACATATTGAACTTTGCGGGGGTTCTATTACTTCTAGACTTTTTAAAGTGAATTTAATTTTCTCCCGAAACTCTATACCCAGTTTCGATGGCTGGCGGTGTAATACACGCGCCAAATATTGTTTTTACACGTGTATTGGTGCGTGCAATACACGCGTCAACCTCATATTTACATATGTCCAAGTGGGCAGATATATGTCATTAAAATACAAAAAAAAAAGTTTAGGGGGTAATAGGACCCCCGCACAGTTCAGTATGCTCAACTGAAAATCCGATCAAAGTTCAGATATTTTTGTGAGTATTATCCCGATAAATATAAGACAAATCGAATATTTCAAGAGTAAATTTGAATATTTTTCATTTTTTATACCGTTATATTTTCGTCTATGTCGGCTTTTTAAGCATAGGCTAGATAAGCGATACACTTCACACCGACCTAATCTCGATGACAAAAAAAAAAGCAAGTACATTCTTAACGAACTCTATTCCTGACGTGAATAGCCGTTTTCTTGGAACTAATTCATAGGCATGTCTCATCACTTAGACTTCACACACTGTATAAACAAATAGTTGAATCGAATACTTCCTACGAAAATGTCAAATCTCATATTTTAAAAACAAAATACTCTCTCCCCTCTAATTTACGTGACATTTTTTGAATTTTGAGATTCAATCTTTGGTCGTAATTCTTTTATCTCGTCTAGATATTTTGAAATGTCATTTATTATGACTTATACTCCCTTCGTTCATTTTTACTTGTCGATAATTTTCAATTAGATTTCTAATTTTACTTGTCACTTTTAACAGATCAAGAAAAGACAATTCTTTTTTCTATTTTAACCGTAACTTTAATTGTTTTGCTTCAAATTAATTTTAAGACACAATATAAATATTATTTAATAGAGATATTATGATGAAATAGTCATGTTATTAATTGTTTTTTCTAAATAGGTGTGTCAAATTAAAATATGACAAGTAAAAGCGAACGAAGAGAGTAGTACTTTTTATGTTTTTATAATCTTTAGAAAAACTCAAAAACTCCATATCCAAAATTTTCAGTTAAAACTAAAAGGTTTTGACTCGATATTCTAACTGTGCTACTAGGTTTGACTCTCGATATTCTAACTGTATTGTTCGAACTGTGTTACTAGGTTTGACTGTCGATATTAAAACTGTGCTACTATGTTTGATTCTCGATATTCGAATTGTATTACTAGGTTTGACTCTCGATATTCGAACTGTGCTACTAGATTTGACTCTCGACATTCGAACTGTGCTACTAGATTTGACTCTCGATATTCAAACTGTGCTACTAGATTTGACTCTCAATAGTTCTAGGTTTGACTCTCGATATTCAAACTGTGCTACTAGATTTGACTCTCGATATTCAAACCGTGCTACTAGATTTGACTCTCGGCATTCGAACTGTGCTACTAGGTTTGACACTCGACATTCTAAATGTGTTGTTCGAACTGTGCTACTAGGTTTGACTCTCGATATTCGAACTGTGCTACTAGGTTTGATTCTCAATATTTCAACTGTATTACTAGGTTTGACTCTCAATATTCGAACTGTGTTACTAGGTTTGACTCTCGATATTCGAAGTGTATTACTAGGTTTGACTCTTGATACGATTTGACTCTCGATATTCAAGATATGGTACTAGGTTTGACTCTCAATATTTGAACTGTGCTACTAGGTTTGACTCTCGATATTTGAATTGTGCTACTAGGTTTGACGCTCGATATTCGAGCTGTGTTACTAGGTTTAACGCTCGATATTCGAATTGTGCTACTAGGTTTGACTCTCAATGTTTAAACTGTACTACTAGATTTGACTCGATATTCTCTCAATATTCGAACTCGAACTATGCTACTAGGTTTGACTCTCGATATTCGAACTGTGCTACTAGATTTGACTCTCGACATTCAAACTGTGCTACTAGGTTTAACTCTCGACATTCTAACTGTTTTGTTCAAACTGTGCTACTAGGTTTGACTCTCGATATTCGAACTGTGCTACTAGGTTTGATTCTCGATATTCCAACTGTATTACTAGATTTGACTCTCGATATTCAAACTGTGTTCCTAGGTTTGATTCTCGATATTCGAAGTGTATTACTAGGTTTGACTCTCAATAAGATTTGACTCTCGATATTCAAGATATGGTACTAGGTTTGACTCTCGATATTTGAACTGTGCTACTAGGTTTGACTCTCGATATTCGAATTGTGCTACTAGGTTTGACGCTCGATATTCGAACTGTGTTACTAGGTTTGACGCTCGACATTCGAACTGTGCTACTAGGTTTGACTCTCGATGTTCAAACTGTACTACTAGATTTAACTCTCGATATTCTCTCAATATTCGAACTCGAACTGTGTTACTAGATTTGACTCTCGACATTCAAACTGTGCTACTAAGTTTGACTCTCGACATTCGAACTGTGCTACTAGGTTTGACTCTCGATGTTCAAACTGTACTACTAGATTGAACTCTCGATATTCTCTCAATATTTGAACTCGAACTGTGTTACTAGATTTGACTCTCGATATTCGAACTGTGCTCTACATAAACTGAGACGGAGGAAGTAATTTGTACTAATTATTTACCTGCAAACCAAAGAGAATGATGGTGGAAAGTCCAATCCAAGAGTGAAATGTATACACATGAGGAATTCCAGATTCATCATGGTATTTGAAAACTGCAACTACTCCAATAATTCCCGCCACAAGAGCTATTAAA
The DNA here is from genome assembly GCA_030864215.1 of Capsicum pubescens. Taxonomy (NCBI): domain Eukaryota; kingdom Viridiplantae; phylum Streptophyta; class Magnoliopsida; order Solanales; family Solanaceae; genus Capsicum; species Capsicum pubescens. The sequence continues at coordinate 43,338,179 of CM061538.1, forward strand.
TGAAGAAACATGTGAAATAATTTATGGTTCTTCCTTGATGTTGGAGTTGTTGTGTATGCCATTATTGCTGTAAAAAAAATAAAAATTAAATTAATTCATAATACAGTAATAGAAACAATTAAAAAGGACAAACAACGTAAATCCCGACAGTTTGAAGCTTAGTTACAGAAAAGAGTAAAGCATTTAGGATCCCTCTGAACTATGACTAAATTTGATATGACACATACACTCCAACTTTATTCGGTTTTATTACCCCTAAACTAAATTTTAGCATATTTTTTTCAACCTTTTTAGCTGATGTCACACCTTTTGTCAACTTTTTTAGTTGACGTGGCATGTTTGATGTGGACCCCATTTTATGTAATAAAGGTATCGTCACGTCAACACAAAAGGTTGACAAAAATACGCTAATATTGAGTTCGTGTGTTTGTGGTGTTGGTGTTGGTGGTGGTGGGGGAGGGGGGGGGGCGGTTGTACTGGATGCTTATCTCTACGGAAATTCTGAAATTTTACATAATTACTGAAAATCTCGATTTTGATTCTGTCGAGATATATAATTAGCTTTCGATATATTCAACGAAGATACATATTTTCCTTTGTAACGAGACATAATTAGGTTTCGATATTTTTTTTCCTAATTTTGAGTCTGTCGAGATATATAATTAGCTCTCGATACATCCAATCAAAGATACATAATGAGTTGAAATTTTTGTAATTACTTTGTAAGGGTGAAAATTTTGTGTAAATATAATAAGTTAAAGATGTATGTTTACGTTATTTTTCCGTTGAAAAAGGGGGCCCGGTCCTTGTCAATATCACTTAGTAAGAGAACGTTGATTGAAATAAAAAATAGAAATAAATAACAACAACAACAAGAAGATATTCAATGTAATGTGTCACGTGGGGAGCATAGCTAGAAAGGTTATCTTCGATAGATTTAATTTTTGCTTGCATTTTCAAAACCAAGTTTAAAAAATATAAAAGTGAAAAAGCAATTGAAAATACTAAAAAAAATAGAAAATATCTAAAGTAAAAAGATAATACTAGAATAAAAACAGAAGAAAAATAAAATAAAAATAATCTTTGATTATGTCACAAAACAATATCTTACCTTCTCCAGACATTAAAACAAATCCAATAACCATAAGCAAAGGGTGAATCTGCAAGCAAAAAATTAGCCAAATAATTAATTAGTACAAAAGAAATTATAGAAAAAGAAAATCAAGATATCCTGCAAACTTCTTTTAGTTTTGAAAAAAGATAGATAAGTTAGGGAAAAAAATTTCACAAATAGCCACTTTTAAATTCTAAAATTAAAAATATTTACTATTTTAAAGTTTAAATTTCACAAGTGAAACTCCAGAAAATTGTTGCCCTAATTTTTAATTCTGAAATTTGAAATTCTAAAACATTTAATATTTTTCAAAGGCAAGGCCGGAAAGTATTTTTCTTTTTTAAAAAAGGAAAAATCTCAAAAGGAAAAAGTATAAGTAAAAGGAAAAAGTACAAGTAAGAGGGGCTAAAAATCGATTAGCTGACGCTATTTTCTACAATAAGTTATATAGAAAGATAATCATTATCCTAGAATTTCGAATTTTAGGATAGAAGATATTTTTTAAATACGAAACTAAAAAGTGATTAGTGAACACTAGGATAGAAGATATTTCTTTGAAGACAGAATCAAAAAGTGATCATTGAACACTAGAATAAAAGATCTTTTTGGATAAAAAATTAAAAACTTATCACTAAACACTAGGATAGAAGATATTTTCGAGGACAGAATCAGAAAGTAGCCGGTAACACTAGGATAGAAGATATTGTTCGAAGACATAACAAAAAACTGACCACTAAACACTAGAATAGAAGATATTTTCGAGGATAGAACCAAAATATGATCAGTGAATACTAGGATATAGAAGTTATTTTTCAAAGACATAACTAAAAACTGGCGACTAAACACAAGGATAGAAGACATTTTTGAAGACAGAATCAAAAAGCGACTAGTGAACACTAGAATAGAAGATACTTTTCAAAGACAGAACTAAAAACTAACCACTAAACATTAGGATAGAAGATACTTTTCGAAGACAAAACTAAAAATAGACCACTAAACACTAGGATAGAAGATAACTTTTCGAAGACGGAACTAAAAAGTGACTAGTGAACACTAGGATAAAAGATATTTCTTGAAGACAGAATCAAAAGTGACTAGCGAACACTAAGATAGAAGATATTTTTTAGAGACAGAACAAAAAACTGACCACTAAACACTACGATAGAAAATATTTCTAAAAGAAAGAACCAAAAAGCGACCAATAAACACTAGGATAAAAAATATTTCTCGAAGACTGAACCAAAAACTGGCCATCAAACACTAAAATAGAAGATATTTATCAAAAATAGAACTAAAAAATGACCAATAACGCTATTTTTACTATGACTTACATTGAAAATCTTTGGCTTGTTGGATGAAAAGAAAGCAAGTCCTTCTCTAAAGTGTAAAAGTCAAACTAACACTAAGATAGAAGATATTTTCGATAAAAGATAATTCTAGAAGACAAAACAAAAAACTAACCACTAAACACTACGATAGAAGATATTTCTGAAAGAAAGAATCAAAAAGCGATCAATAAACACTAGGATAAAAGATATTTCTCGAAGACTGAACCAAAAACTGGTCATCAAACACTAAAATAAAAGATATTTATCAAAAACATAACTAAAAAGTGATCAATAAACACTATTTTTACTATAACTTACATTGAAAATCTTTGGCTTATTGGATGAAGAGAAAGAAAATCCTTCTCTAAAGTGCAAAAGCCAAACAAATACTAAGATAGAAGATATTTCTCGAAGACTGAACTAAAAAATAACCAGCGAACACTAAAACAGAAGATATTTATGAAAAACATAACTAAAAAGTGATCAGTAAACGCTATTTTTACTATGACTTACATTGAAAATCTTTGGCTTATTGGATGAAGAGAAAGCAAGTCCTTCTCTAAAGTGCAAAAGCCAAACTAACACAAGTATTGTTATAGCTATGAACAACAAGTGTGCAAATAGTGTCACTACCATTGGAGGTATCACTTGGTAGCTACTTGAACCTCTAGTTCTAGTAGTACTTTTATTCACCATTTTTTTTCTTTTACAAAAATAAAAATTAAAAGTCTTCAAATGGATATTTGAAGGGCTACTATACTTTAATTTCAATACAAGAAGATGATGATGGAGAAAGAAAAAATAGTGATGATAATATAGTAGTGGTCCAAATGGATTATATAGTTTTGAAAAATGACAAAAGGGTAAAATAGGCAAAGCAAAAAAAAAGTTTGAAAATGGTTGATTGCTAACTACTTCCTCCGTTTTAATTTATTTGTCTGATTTTAATATTTTTAATATTATAATATTAAATTAAAAATAACAAAATATATTAAAATATTATTTAATCTGACGGTCTTAAACATGTTTGCGATCAGTTGAAAAATGAGAGTTGCCAGAAGAAAAAAAAGAATTTTTTTTTAAAGTAATTTTTTTTTTAATACAAATAATTGGAACACAGAAAATACTAAGTTTACTAAGAAAATATATATTTAGATATATAGGGAAATTTTTATTTTATGTTATTTGATTTATTCCCTTTTAGTTCTATGTTTCTTGTTATTTTGGTAAGATAATAAAAAGAGGTGTAACTACCTACTACTTGTATTCCATTTTCACAAATAAAGTAAAAGTTTAGACAACTGAGTTATTAAATTCTCCCTGGCTAATTAATACATATTTTTGTAAAAAATTATTTATTTAATTATGATAATAAATTAATGCCTTTTTATCAAGAAACGTTGCCCTTATTGATTGGCAAAGCTTTTGGTTGATAAATAAATTAAAGAGGCATTTAATATGCTTACGTTACGTAGGGAACATATAGTTAATAACAATTCAATAACATTTTCTAGATTTGTCATCACTATGATTTATGTTGAATATATTTCTAAGTTGTTAAAAATTAAAAGATGCTTTTTGTGAGGTTGATAAAAAAGACGATTCGATATACAAAGTATTCTGTATTTACGTAAAGTTTGGAAAAAAAGTCGCACCTCAAGGAGTTTACTATGGACAATCTGTTCTAATGCAAAAATTAGTGACTGTTGTTACAATTCGAATTTGTGATTTATATTGTATCGTTGCTCAAAGAATCTCCTTCGAGTAAAGAAGAAATAAGTTTGTCAATACTTTTTAAAATAATTTTTTAAAATACAACAATATTAGAGATTCGGATCTAGATATAATACTTTTACCGTTTTTAAAAGAATGACATATTTTATTTTGACATGAAATTTAAGAAAATAAAGAAGTTTTGAAAATTTTGTGATATTAAATTAAAATATGTCAAATGTATCAAAATATTTTTTAATCTTGTGGTCTTAAACATTTCACGTGAAAAATCGAAATTAAAAAATTGTTGAAAAAAGAAAGAATCATTCTTTTTAAACTGGATTAAAAATAAAAGTAGATTATTCTTTTTGAAATGGAGGAATAATAATTTTATTTTTTGGAATCCCAAGATAACCCGCAACGGGCTACAACTTTTATCACAGTCTCAATCCTTCGGGTGAGCATTTTATGCGCACTGAGTAAACCTCCGCTATGTAATAATTTGCAAATCACACCAGAGATGTAAACCGCACACAGCAAGCCCTGTGCGACAGACTCAACTTAGAAGATATCAACGAAAGATCGATTACGAATCATCCACGTAGATAATCACCCTTCAAACCAACTGACTCCTAATTATTGAAAGGACTCAAAGGGTCAAATTGTCAACTATGGGACCAAATTATGGACCCCTTTGTTTGAATTTTTGATTGTTATATGTAACCCTCTTTTTATGCCTATTAATAAGGTGCATATTAAATAAGTATGTACTAAATAAAACTAGACGATTCTAGGTTGACACGTGGAGCCGAATCGAGATAAAGTAAATTTGAATAAGATTAGATTAGTTTCACTAAAATTCGTTTGAGTATAATTGGGGCATCTTGGCGATGATGTAGTCGTCGTCTAAGTTGCGCAGACTCTTCACTTCTGATGCTGTATTCGTGTCGGATTTTTCGAAAACACTATTTTGGGAGAGCCCGATATGCACCCATCGACATATTTGAAGAGTTCGAGCAACATAGGTCGTAGTAGCCCTCTTACGGGAAGTTTGTTAAGACCAGTCGATGATTTACGTGATAGTATTTGAGTCGAGTATTTTTCTTTATTTTACATTCAAGACCTACTTTAGAATTTTGATTAATTCAAATTTGGGTTGCATATGATCTATTAAGAGGTGAAACACTCCAATCCCTATCAAGATTTTTTCTATTTTCAAATTCTGAACTCGAGACCACTTATTAATGATGGAATTGGCTTAAGAATAATTAATTTGTATTTTGAAATGAAGATGAAATATGACATTTATTACTTGAACCTTGATATATACCTCTATTATTGCTTACATATTTTGGGAATAAAGTGTTCAATATATATTGATGTCATGATGATGTTTTGCTGTCATAAACACTTTATTAAAGAGAGGTTCAAATAGTAAGATTATTGTTAATTATTATTATTATTATTATTTTTATAAAAAAGTAGAATGATTACAAAGTTTAAAATAGTTGCAACGTGGGATTATTTAACCCAAGATTTGTGGATTTGGTTAAATAGTTAATTAACTTTTAGTAAATATATGATACTTGCTATGTTTATTTCAAGGCCACTTGGACTTACATAGATAGTCACGTAAAAGCATGACAAGTGACAATTTACATAATTTTTTATATAATATATAAAATCATCATATGCTTTTGGCTTTATTTACCAAAAAGATATGTTTCAACTTTCAAGCTAATATTTAATACCAATTTTAAAATATTTTACTTGAAGGTTTATCAAAAATTGATTTGAATTTGGATGATTTAAAAGAAGAGACTACTTTCAATAATGCTATGATAATTAAGTTTGATTTTTTTTCTTTTTCTAATGAGATATTTTACCCACATATTTTTGAGTAAAATATGATGATCAAATCTTGAATATTCTAGAATTTAATTTGTTTGTCCAATTTGATGATTTAAATGTTATAGGACATTAGGGATTATTCTAGCTATCTAGAAGTCAACTTTAGAAATGTTTATTATTCATTGATAGATTTAAAGCATGTATCGTAGAAGCTGGCATCAGACTATTGGTCTTTTATCTGCATCTTCCTTCGTAGAGTAGATATGCCACTTTGAAGTTGAAATCACTAATATAACGAGTGTTAGGTTTGAAATCGAGCGCTTGCAAACCCTAAATTCAGATGTGAAGCTTGAACGAAGTTTAATTTGAAATCTCATGTTGGAGTTTAGACCAATTTGGAAATTTGGAACCTAATTTTACGGTAGAAATAGTGTTTACTGGTTACTTTTTGTTACGTATTTGAAAAATAATAACTTTAGGAAATTTCAAATCGAAAATGATTATTTATGAATTTTACGCAACTTCACCCTGATGCAAGTTGAACTTCATCAATATCATGAAATGAAGAATTGAAGTTTGATCTTTAGGAAGAAAAGAGATTCAATAAAGGAAAACCTTTGCAAAAATAGACCACTTTGGAAATTTGAAACCTAATTTTACGATAGAAATAGTGTTTACTGGTTACTTTTTGTTACGTATTTGAAAAATAATCACTTTATGAAATTTCAAATCGAAAATGGTTATTTGTGAATTTTACGCAACTTCACCCTGATGCAAGTTGAACTTCATCAATATCATGAAATGAAGAATTGAAGTTTGATCTTTAGGAAGAAAAGAGATTCAATAAAGGGAAACCTTTGCAAAAATAGACCACTTTGGAAATTTGGAATCTAATTTTACGATAGAAATAGTGTTTATTGGTTACTTTTTGTTACGTATTTGAAAAATAATCACTTTATGAAATTTCAAATCGAAAATGGTTATTTGTGAATTTTACGCAACTTCACCCTGATGCAAGTTGAACTTCATCAATATCATGAAATGAAGAATTGAAGTTTGATCTTTAGGAAGAAAAGAGATTCAATAAAGGGAAACCTTTGCAAAAATAGACCACTTTGGAAATTTGGAATCTAATTTTACGATAGAAATAGTGTTTATTGGTTACTTTTTGTTACGTATTTGAAAAATAATCACTTTATGAAATTTCAAATCGAAAATGGTTATTTGTGAATTTTACGCAACTTCACCCTGATGCAAGTTGAACTTCATCAATATCATGAAATGAAGAATTGAAGTTTGATCTTTAGGAAGAAAAGAGATTCAATAAAGGGAAACCTTTGCAAAAATAGACCACTTTGGAAATTTGGAATCTAATTTTACGATAGAAATAGTGTTTATTGGTTACTTTTTGTTACGTATTTGAAAAATAATCACTTTATGAAATTTCAAATCGAAAATGGTTATTTGTGAATTTTACGCAACTTCACCCTGATGCAAGTTGAACTTCATCAATATCATGAAATGAAGAATTGAAGTTTGATCTTTAGGAAGAAAAGAGATTCAATAAAGGGAAACCTTTGCAAAAATAGACCATTTTGGAAATTTGGAATCTAATTTTACGATAGAAATAGTGTTTACTGGTTACTTTTTGTTACGTATTTGAAAAATAATCACTTTATGAAATTTCAAATCGAAAATGGTTATTTGTGAATTTTACGCAACTTCACCCTGATGCAAGTTGAACTTCATCAATATCATGAAATGAAGAATTGAAGTTTGATCTTTAGGAAGAAAAGAGATTCAATAAAGGGAAACCTTTGCAAAAATAGACCACTTCGGAAATTTGGAACCTAATTTTACGATAGAAATAGTGTTTACTGGTTACTTTTTGTTACGTATTTGAAAAATAATCACTTTATGAAATTTCAAATCGAAAATGGTTATTTGTGAATTTTATGCAACTTCACCCTGATGCAAGTTGAACTTCATCAATATCATGAAATGAAGAATTGAAGTTTGATCTTTAGGAAGAAAAGAGATTCAATAAAGGGAAACCTTTGCAAAAATAGACCACTTTGGAAATTTGGAATCTAATTTTACGATAGAAATAGTGTTTATTGGTTACTTTTTGTTACGTATTTGAAAAATAATCACTTTATGAAATTTCAAATCGAAAATGGTTATTTGTGAATTTTACGCAACTTCACCCTGATGCAAGTTGAACTTCATCAATATCATGAAATGAAGAATTGAAGTTTGATCTTTAGGAAGAAAAGAGATTCAATAAAGGGAAACCTTTGCAAAAATAGACCATTTTGGAAATTTGGAATCTAATTTTACGATAGAAATAGTGTTTACTGGTTACTTTTTGTTACGTATTTGAAAAATAATCACTTTATGAAATTTCAAATCGAAAATGGTTATTTGTGAATTTTACGCAACTTCACCCTGATGCAAGTTGAACTTCATCAATATCATGAAATGAAGAATTGAAGTTTGATCTTTAGGAAGAAAAGAGATTCAATAAAGGGAAACCTTTGCAAAAATAGACCACTTCGGAAATTTGGAACCTAATTTTACGATAGAAATAGTGTTTACTGGTTACTTTTTGTTACGTATTTGAAAAATAATCACTTTATGAAATTTCAAATCGAAAATGGTTATTTGTGAATTTTATGCAACTTCACCCTGATGCAAGTTGAACTTCATCAATATCATGAAATGAAGAATTGAAGTTTGATCTTTAGGAAGAAAAGAGATTCAATAAAGGGAAACCTTTGCAAAAATAGACCACTTTGGAAATTTGGAATCTAATTTTACGATAGAAATAGTGTTTATTGGTTACTTTTTGTTACGTATTTGAAAAATAATCACTTTATGAAATTTCAAATCGAAAATGGTTATTTGTGAATTTTACGCAACTTCACCCTGATGCAAGTTGAACTTCATCAATATCATGAAATGAAGAATTGAAGTTTGATCTTTAGGAAGAAAAGAGATTCAATAAAGGGAAACCTTTGCAAAAATAGACCATTTTGGAAATTTGGAATCTAATTTTACGATAGAAATAGTGTTTACTGGTTACTTTTTGTTACGTATTTGAAAAATAATCACTTTATGAAATTTCAAATCGAAAATGGTTATTTGTGAATTTTACGCAACTTCACCCTGATGCAAGTTGACCTTCATCAATATCATGAAATGAAGAATTGAAGTTTGATCTTTAGGAAGAAAAGAGATTCAATAAAGGGAAACCTTTGCAAAAATAGACCATTTTGGAACCTAATTTTACGATAGAAATAGTGTTTACTGGTTACTTTTTGTTACGTATTTGAAAAATAATCACTTTATGAAATTTCAAATCGAAAATGGTTATTTGTGAATTTTATGCAACTTCACCTTGATGCAAGTTGAACTTCATCAATATCATGAAATGAAGAATTGAAGTTTGATCTTTAGGAAGAAAAGAGATTCAATAAAGGGAAACCTTTGCAAAAATAGACCACTTTGGAAATTTGGAATCTAATTTTACGATAGAAATAGTGTTTATTGGTTACTTTTTGTTACGTATTTGAAAAATAATCACTTTATGAAATTTCAAATCGAAAATGGTTATTTGTGAATTTTACGCAACTTCACCCTGATGCAAGTTGAACTTCATCAATATCATGAAATGAAGAATTGAAGTTTGATCTTTAGGAAGAAAAGAGATTCAATAAAGGGAAACCTTTACCAAAATAGACCACTTTGGAAATTTGGAACCTAATTTTACGATAGAAATAGTGTTTACTGGTTACTTTTTGTTACGTATTTGAAAAATAATCACTTTATGAAATTTCAAATCGAAAATGGTTATTTGTGAATTTTATGCAACTTCACCCTGATGCAAGTTGAACTTCATCAATATCATGAAATGAAGAATTGAAGTTTGATCTTTAGGAAGAAAAGAGATTCAATAAAGGGAAACCTTTGCAAAAATAGACCACTTTGGAAATTTGAAACCTAATTTTACGATAGAAATAGTGTTTACTAGTTACTTTTTGTTACGTATTTGAAAAATAATCACTTTATGAAATTTCAAATCGAAAATGGTTATTTGTGAATTTTACGCAACTTCACCCTGATGCAAGTTGAACTTCATCAATATCATGAAATGAAGAATTGAAGTTTGATCTTTAGGAAGAAAAGAGATTCAATAAAGGGAAACCTTTGCAAAAATAGACCATTTTGGAACCTAATTTTACGATAGAAATAGTGTTTACTGGTTACTTTTTGTTACGTATTTGAAAAATAATCACTTTATGAAATTTCAAATCGAAATGGTTATTTGTGAATTTTACACAATTTCATCCTGATGCAAGTTGAACTTCATCAATATCATAAAATGAAGAATTGAAGCTAAAAAATATGCTTAAGCAGAAGTACAAGAAAGAAAGGTGAAAAGAAAAAAGAGGTTATAAATGCAAAAGTGGCTATTCTTGACATTCACTATCCAAATTCTTCCAAATTACTTACAACCCTTCAACCAAAATAATATTACTGTCGGAAGTGCACCTTGGTTGCGCTGGTCGGAACCGGCAATTCCGCCTGGGGTCGATTCCCGGGTAGCACAATATTTTAACCAACATGGGTTGTGGTGCAGCGGATGGGACTGCTCCACCCTTAATCAGAGGTCGAGGGTTCGACCTTGGGTACAGAGAAAACTCTGTTGGGAGCGCTACCCCCTGAATGGGGCCCTACCCGGTGCGAATCCGAATTAGTCGGACTCCAATGCGAATACCGAACACCGAATGGGAAACCAAAAAAATAAAAATTACTGTCAAAATTGTCATGACACATGTTCAAGAATTTAACGAAAGGAATTCAGTTCAACCTTCTTCTCTCCGTCCTTGCACACAAGCGATGGGGTTGCACGTGTATGCAGATGCAAATTCAGGGGTTTTAAACTGTAACATTTTCGCGTAGTAGATTCAGAACACAATATTTATACATACTAATTGAATTTCTTAATATAAACTATAAAATTTGAACCAAAGTTACTGGGTTCTGCCGACTCCATAACGCCCCCCTCCCCCCCCCCCCCCCCAAAAAAAAAAAAAAAAAGAAGTACAGTTATTAATATTTTACTCCTTTGTGTGTAACTTCTGTATCTTTTAAGCTATTAATATGAAACTTTATTCGCACGACCGATAAGTAGAATTACATCAATAATATAAAGAGAAACATTTCATTAAAACAAACTTCAATTACATTTTACACAATTCAAAATCAAAACAAAAAACAAAAAATAAAATTATACAAGAATTGTTTATTGTATTAAAAAATTATTTTTTTGGGGGGAAATAATAAAGTACAACTAATTATGCATAACGTGCAAGTGCAACTGACATATCAACAGTAATACCAAAAAGTAAAATAAAAATTGCAAGAAAATTAATTAAAAGTAATTCTCCAGAAAAAAATGGTAGTTGCATTAATGTTGATTTTTGCATTAATCCAGTTAATGCTGCAACAATTGTCATGTAAAATATTGCTCTACCAAATGAGATATGCCATGGTAAATTAATTAATCTTGTTTCTCTTCTTGTGTATGGTAACATGAACATACCTAGTCCAATCACCCACTGAAAAAAAATAAAATAAAATAAATTAGAATCCAATAAGAATATATATATATATATATATATATATATATATATATATGACTTATTATATATTTCTCTTAATTTCTCTTTAATTTCTACCAATTAACAAACATATTATTTCAATTATACAAACTCTTAATTTCTCCTAACAACATTTAGTTCAAACATGAAGATTCTTGTAAATTAAAACACATTATGTAGGATTTTTGATTGCAACTAAGATTCGATTTTTTTTTTCCATGTTAGTTACTACTATTTCTATTTTATGAGTATTTTCTTATCGGTTAAACCGAAAATCAAACCGTTAAGGACTAAAAACCGATAAAAAATATCTTATTGGTTTGGTTATTGGTTTAGCATATTTAAAAATCGAAAACCGATAAACCAAGCCGATAATATATAAAACCGAACCGACCGATGCACACCCTACCGAATTCCTGGACCGAGCACATAAAGTGCATCGAATTCCTGGATCGAGCGCATAAAGTGCATCGAATTCCTGGATCGAGCGCATAAAGTACACCAATTTTTTGGATCGAGCGCATAAAGTGCATCGGATTCCTGGATCGAGCGCATAAAGTGCACCGGATTCTGGGATCGTGCATCGAATTCCTGGATCGAGCGCATAAAGTACACCATTTTTTTGGATCGAGCGCATAAAGTGCATCGGATTCCTGGATCGAGCGCATAAAGTGCACCGGATTCTGGGATCGAGCGCATAAAGTGCACCGGATTCTGGGATCGAGTGCATAGCGAGAGTTTCAGTGCACCGAATTAGCTGTCTTTATTTAGTGTATTCATACAGGTGGAATCTGAGGAGGTTAGAGTGAACGTAGATTTTACTCCTTGTGAAAACAGAGGGGTTGTTTTCCAACGACCCTCGACTGAAGTAAAGCATTTCAAAGCAATTTGTATGATTTGTATGTTGTATTTTTCACAACAAAAATAATACTTACTAGTAATCTTTTATTTTTCACAATTTTTTGTTTGTATGTTGTGTAACATGTGTACAGTCAGACCTCTTTATAAAAACAATTCACTATAATAGCTACATTTTTTTTGTGAAATTGATCTTTCATATTATGTTGTATCATATGTTCTTTATAATAATATTAATTCGCTATAACAGCTAAAAGATATGAGAACAAGCGATGTTGTTATAGAAAAATCATATGTTCTTTATAATAATATTAATTCGCTATAACAGCTAAAAGATATGAGAACAAGCAATATTGTTATAGAAAAGTTTTGACTGCGTTAGTAATATATATATACATTATATACTAATTATATATTTTTTTAACCTCCTCGTTGAGGTGTAAGCTAAAAGATATGAGAACAAACGATGTTGTTACAGAAAAGTTTTGACTACGTTAGTAATAGATATATCTTATATGCCAATTATATATTCTTTTAACCTCCTTGTTGAGGTGTAGTGTGTTTTAATACATAGATGGTGATAGTCCTGTCAGAAAAAAGAAAGAGGTGATAGTTGGGGTCTGAAATTCGCGAAAAAAATGATAGTTCAGGTGTGTTTTTTACCGTTATCTCTATATCTTAAGATGTAAATAAAGATAGAGTAAAGCATCAAGTACCCCTGAACAGAGGCGGAGCCAGGATTTCAACTGAGGGGGTTCAATATTCAAAGAAAACTTAGTCGAAGTGGGTTCAACACCTACTATAACCACATAAAAAATAATTTTAATCATGTATAAATAGTATATTTTTTCGTCGAAGGGGGTTTGGCCGAACCCCCTAAAGGAGGCTAGCTCCGCCTCTGCCCCTGAACTATGATCAAATTTGTTATGACACACTCCAACTTCACGGGGGTCCTATTACCCCTCGAACTAAATTTTAGCGTATTTTTGTCATCCTTTTTAGCTGACGTGACACCTTTTGTCAGCCTTTTTAGCTGACATGACATCTTTGTCAGCAAAAAAAAAAAGGTGACAAAAATACGTTAAAATTGAGTTCAGGGAGTAATAGGACTCCTGTGAAGTCGGAGTGTGTCGTAACAACTTTGACCATAGTTCAGGAGGGTACTTGATGCTTATCTCATAAAGATAATATTTCTTAGAGTAAAACATCTAGTACCTCTCGAACTATGACCAAATTTGCTACGACACACTCTAACTTCACGGGATCCTATTACCTCTGAACTATATTTTATCATATTTTTGTCATCCTTATTAGCTGACGTCATACCTTTTGTCAGTCTTTTCAGCTGACATGACACCTTTGATGTGGGCTCCATTTTACGTAATAAAGGTTCCACGTCAGCACAAAAGGGTGACAAAAATACGTTAAAACTAATTTCAAGGGATAATATGACCCCTGTGAAGACAGAGTGTATCATAACAACTTTGACCATAGTTCAGGGAGAATACTGAATACTTATCTCATAAAGATAACATTTCTCGAGAAGCGTGTAAAAGAGAAACACGACAGATAATTTGAGACGAAAAGAGTACATACCTGCAAAATGTAAAGGCAAAAGGCGCCAATACCTATCCAAGAGTGAAAGCTATACATATTTCTCAAATCCCTTCTATAATGGTACTTAAATGCAGCATGTATTCCAATAATCCCCAAAATAATTGCACCTAAATGAAGTAAAAAATGTGCTGATTTTTTTACTCTTCTTTCACCTCTCACTGTCTTGTATGCCATCAGTGCTGTTGATTAAAAAAAAAAAAAACATAAATCCCGACAGTTTGGAGCTTAGTTACAGAAAATCTCGATATTTTGCATAGTTATTGAAAATCTTGATTTTGGGTATGTTGAGATACATAATTAGCTCTCAATTTTTATTTTTTTTTGAATCTGTCGAGATACATAATTAGCTCCCCGATACATCCAACGAAGATACATAATTAGTTGAAATTTTTGATTACTTTATAAGGGTCGAGATATATGTAAATATGATAAGTTAAGATGTGTTATTTTTCTATTTTTTTATGTGACAACATTTTCTTTCTAATAAGTTGACAACTTTTAAAATTTGTTAATAATTTGACTCAAACCCTAATATTATATATCCTTAGGAGAAGCTTTTATAGACACGTTAACGTTATGTAATATTTCAGATCATAAGATTTAAAAATCTTATAATCATAATTAAAAATGTTATTGCATGTTTATGACTATAATTTTCAACAGTCTTTCTTTTTTTCAACGGATGGAATAGTTGCAACGTAACTGTTCATACATTATTTCCGACTTACCAATATTTTTGAAAAAAATAAATAAATTAACGAGAGCACACTATCGACATATTTAAATCTTTTACACTGTATATACAACCTATATATAATAGTGTATCGCTAATTTCATAATATATAAATTACAATAATTATAACTTGTTATAACCGATTAAAAATATCGATATAGTGCGTACCTTCACCAGACAAGAAAATCACTCCCAAAAACATCAAGAGTGGGTGAACCTACAAAAAGTAACAATTTTAATAATAAAGTACGTACAAGACATTTAATTAATTAATTACATTTAATTAAATTTTAAAAATTAAAATTCAAGGTATATATATATAGTATATACATACATTAAAAATTTTAATAGGATCATATGAATCGAGATCAACGCCTTCGCGATAATGTAACAACCAAACAAGCATAAGTATCATAGATATAACGCCAAATATGTGAGCAAAAATTGTTATTCTTGAAGCTGATCGATAATATTGATACGTTACAACGGTATCCATTGCTTCAAAATTCAAATTATTGGAAATATTATTAATTTAAAAAAAAATAAAAAATGGAATGTGAATGAAGAAGAGAGGAGGAAAAAATTGAGTTAGATTTTTGTTGTGTTTTTTTTTTTTTTGCTTTTTTAGTGTGATATTTTTGTGTATGATTTGATCATTATATATATAGAAAGCTAGCATAAATAATTGGTTTTAAAAAATAAATAAAGAGGAGGGTATATATACTTTGTTTAAAGGGTTTTAATCTGCTTCTTTTGAAAGTTTGGTATATATAGAGAGATAAGCATCCAGTACACCCGTGAATTATTGATCAAAATTATTACGACACGCTTCAATTTCACAGGGGCCCTATTACCTCCAGTGGCGGAGCTACACTTGGAATAGGGGGTTCGTCCGAACCCTCCTTCGATGAAAAATTATATTATATATACATGGTTAAAATTATTTTTTATGTATATATAGTAGATGTCGAACCCCCTTTGATTAGTTTGTATGTTCACTTGTGAACCCCCTTGGTGAAAATCCTGGCTCCGCCACTGATTACCTCCCCCCAACCCCCAAGTCAATTTTAGTGTATTTTTGTCACTCTTTTGTGCTGACGTGACACTTTTATTATATAAAAATGAGGTCCACGTCAAAGGTGCAATATCAGCTAACAAGATTGACAAAAATATGCTAAAATTTTGTTCGGGGTTAATAGGACCCCCGTGAAGTTAAATGTGTCGTGGCAAATTCGATCATAGTTCAGGGGCACTAGATGCTTTTCTCTCTCTATATATATATTTAACTTTGTCCATTGGCAAGGCATAAGAGAAAGAACAAAGCTCTTGTAGGCCTATTGATTGTTTGATATTCTATGGAGGAGGGAATTTTTTTTTTTGCAAGTGTATCTTTTTCATGATTTTATAATTTTCTTTTATAGTATATATGTGTATATATATATATATATATATCTTCAAAATGTTTATATAATGACTAGTAACGTAGGTACACAAATTTTTTTAGTATTCTATTTTACGCGTCACAGCAATCAGAAATTGAAAATCTATATCAAATCTATATAAAAAATCTTTTTATATATTTTTATATCCAATATTTTTGTTTTGCTTACTATATATAATAAGAAAAATTGAAGGATCGAGGCAAGGTAAATTAGACGAATTATTGCTTGAATATTTATAATTAATTTTTATTTTTTTTAGAAAGCTCAAATGCAGAGGGTATCCCAAAAGTTTAAAGTAGCAAAGAATTAATAAAAAGGAAAATTCAAAAGAAGAGAATATGTAAGACAAAAGTATGTCATTTAACATATGATATGAGAAAAGTCTTGCTTGGGCAAATTTTCTTTAGATTCTCCCTTGTAAAAAATGATTAAAAAAATAATTATTCCGTTGTATTAAGCTTCCGTTATGAAAAGGGTTCGAAGAATTGTCGAACTATAAGAATTTATTGTATATAAGATTTCTATAAGAAACTATTTTTACGACTTCAAAATTTCCATTTTGCGGAAGGATTTCGGGAAGAATTGGAACACAAGGGTTTATTCTATGGAGAATTTCTGCAAAGAGGCTATTTCGATGCAGGGACGGAGCTACCTTTGCTCCAAGGGGTTCATCCGAACTCTCTTCGACGAAAAATTATACTGTTTTTATATGGTTAAAATATTTTTTTATGCATATATAGTAGATGTTGATCCCCTTCGATTAGTTCGTATATTTACTTCTGAACCCCCTCAATGAATTAAAATTTCGGCTCCGTCACTGTTTCGACGGTTCTAAAGCTTCCACTATGCAGTATGTAGGGGGAAGTGTTGGACCATAAGGGTCGATTGTACATAGTCTTACCCTACGTTTCTGCAAGTGGCTATTTCAACGACTCTAAAACTTTCACCATGCGGGGTAAAATGTTGGACCACAAGGGTCGATTGTACATAGTCTTACCCTACGTTTCTACAAGTGGCTATTTCAACGACTCTAAAACTTTCACCATGCGGGGGAAAGTGTTGAACCACAAGGGTCGATTGTACATAGTCTTACCCTACGTTTCTGCAAGTGGCTATTTCAACGACTCTAAACTTATATATAAACTTATCCTACGTTTCTGTAGAGGCTATTTTCATTATTCGAATTCATGACTTCTCCGCCATATGACGATAACTTAATCAGTTACGAGCTTAAAATTGTAGAGCCAACGCCCAACGCGTTGGATTCGTGTATAATCAGCGTAAACATAACGATAAAGACTATATAACAAAGCCAAAAAAGAAAAAAATAATAAAGAAAATTATTATAGTTTAATCCTTTTACTTTTTATGTTTGACAAATAACCTCTCAAATTTTTGTATATTCTATAACCCCTTCCAACTTGTGGATCAAAATGGAACTAACTAATAGCCAACTTGAATAATAATTCCACTTGCAATAGCTTAATGATTGTGTTATATAAAGATAGATAACATTAGATATATATTACATAAATATATATTTAGATATCTCAACTCGTCTTTATTGTGTCAGCTGAACATTTCAAGTTACGAAATGATCATCTCGACACACCTTAATTTATGTTTGATGTCAGTGCCATGTGTTTACGAGATACTGTAGGGACGAATTAAAGTGTTTAGCTGACAATTGAAACCAGACCGAGGTTTAAAGATGAAGTGCTTACGTATCAGATAAGATCAAATTTAAATATCTATTTACATAGAGAAAATGCAATGTTTCCATCCTAAACCATAAACTAAATTACCGAGACACACTCCAACTTAAAAGGGATCCTATTACCCCCGGACTAATTAAAATCGTATTTTTGGCAATCTTAAGACCTACGTGGCACACTGCGTGAATCAACATACTGAAAGTTCACTTTAAGTTGGGGTGTGTCTCAGCAATTTCGTTTATAGTTCAAGGTGAAAACAATGTATTTACTCATTTATATATTATGGTTATTCTTTATTTTTAAGAGTTCATGGGACATTTAATGATATTAGTCTTTTAACTCCCAAAGTTAACCAAGTTGGAAGATCATACCATAAATAATAATACTTTTAAAAATAAGAATGGACTAATATGTAATAAATAAAACTTATAGGGGGTAAAGTGTAGTTAAACCAAACAAAATAAAAATTGCTCAAACAATAAACGTTAGTATTACAAATCTTAGTGGAGGGTCAATCACACCGATCAAGTCCTTTGATTTTCTCATTCTCTAGTCAAAATCAAACCCATTAATTTTTTAAAAGTTTTTTGTCGTTTTCGTTACACGTTTTGAAGCCTCGATTAATTCAGATTTATATCATGTAAGACTGATTAAATAAGAAGAATGTTGTATCTGAAGTTTCGAATTTGAATTCAAACTCGAGACATCTGATTAAGGGTGGAAGCGAAAGCGAATAGAGGAAAGTCCAAGATTTAAAGTTTATGAGTTTCTGATAATAACTGAGTTGATAATCAGATACTTATAAATATTAAGTGCTTTTTAATTAATATGTTTTTCCCAATTAATTATATGACACTCCTTCATTTATAGTTCGTTCCAAAAAAAAATATTTTTTTGTTTTTATATTAAGTAATAATTTAACTTTAATTTTTTTTTGTTCGAACGTTAATAGGTGATTCATGCCACACAAAAATCTATATATAGCATCTTTTAAACCACAATTTTAAAAGGTGTTTCTTTCACTATTATAATTTATGCTCAGTCAAATATTATTACATAAATTGAGATGAAAGAAGTGATATATATATATATATATATATATATATATATATATATATATATATATATATATATTACATCGTCTTGATGAAAGATGTTGAATTCAAGTGAACTCATAATCTATTTTTGGTCACACCATATTTTGTGTTCCCTTTACCAAGTCAAATATTTCATATTATATGGTCAATATTCAAGGTCCCCCCCTTCTCTTACTCACAATATACACGTTATTGAACGTTTATTATATTGGACTAAGTAATTAATAATTTTAAATAAACTTCTAAACTTTGAATTGGACCATGAGACATCACACACACACACACATATATATATACACACATAAATCAACTTAGATTCCTATCCCTAGCAAAGCAAAAAAAAACCAAAAAAAAAAAACAAAACATAATTTTCTTTTCAAGATTATATTATAAAGTTTGATTATACCAAAAGATGATTTCATCATGGAGAACAAAGAGAAGAGAAAAAAAGGCTACAAAGAGAGGATTATTTATGAAGAAAACAAACATGGAGTTAGTGATTCCAAGTCAATATACATGTCCAATTTCATTAGATTTAATGAAAGATCCAGTAACTTTATCGACTACTGGTATAACATATGATCGAGAAAACATCGAAAGATGGATTAATGAAGGTGGGAATTCAACATGTCCTATCACAAATCAAGAATTGAAGTGTGTTGATAGCAACATTGATCATCATGATGTTTTATTAATTCCTAATCATAACATTAGGAAAATGATTCAACAATGGTGTGTAGAAAATAAAGAATATGGTATCGATAGGATTCCAACTCCAAAAATCCCCGTTACATCATCTGATGTAACTGAATTACTCGCGAAGATAGCAAATTCAATCAAACTGGAGATGCAAGATGAGTCGAATATGTGCAAAGAGTTAGTCATCAGAGTGAAGAATTTGGCTAGTGAAAGTGATCGAAACAAATGTTGTTTTGTCAAAAGTGGTACAGGATACGCGTTATCATCAGCATTTCTTGAACTTTCTGAGGGGAAAACCGCGAAAAATGGCTCAACATTGGAGGTGATCCTGTCAACTCTGGTGTTGTTTTTGCCTTTGGATGTCAACTCCAAGTCTATTCTTGGGTCGATTTCATCGATACATTGGATAGTATGGTTCATGAGGAATGGAAGTTTGTCAAGTAGGAGGAATGCAGTTTTTGTTCTAAGAGAAATCTTGAAGTTAGAACAACATGAAGGGCCGCTGTCCGGGGAAGAGCCCCACCACAAGGGTTCTGCAAGAGGCTGTTTCCAGGGCTTTGAATTACAACATGACAAAGTTGAAATGTT
The DNA here is from genome assembly GCA_030864215.1 of Capsicum pubescens. Taxonomy (NCBI): domain Eukaryota; kingdom Viridiplantae; phylum Streptophyta; class Magnoliopsida; order Solanales; family Solanaceae; genus Capsicum; species Capsicum pubescens. The sequence continues at coordinate 43,358,600 of CM061538.1, forward strand.
GTTGACAATTGATGGTGCATTAGAAGGCCTTGTGAGGTTAGTGAAAGAGCCAATATGTCCTAAAACTACAAAAGCATCATTGTTAACAATTTATCATATGGTTAATTCATCATCATCACAATCATCAATATCAAGATTTGTTGATGTGGGGTTAGTTGAATTGTTGTTAGAAATTCTTGTGGATTGTGACAAAAGCATATGTGAAAAGGCATTAGGTGTATTGGATGGGATTTTAACCTATGAAGAAGGTGTGCAAAGGGGTTATAGTTATGCATTAACTATACCTATTTTGGTTAAAAAATTGTTGAGAATTTCACATTTGGCTAGTGAATTTTCAGTTTCAATATTATGGAAAATTTGCAAGAATGATTGTCATCTTGTTGAAGCACTTCAAGTTGGTGCATTTCAAAAGCTTTTGTTATTGCTACAAGTTGGTTGTAGTGAAACAACAAAGGAGAAAGCTAGTAAGTTATTGAAGATGTTGAATGTTCATAGAGATAGAGTAGAATGTGTTGATTCTTTGGACTTCAAAGGTATCAAAAGGACATTTTGAACCTTGGGATTTCACCGGCGTTCGATGCAGAATTTACAAACAGCGAGTTCAGTATCTGGTAAATACACGAAGAAAAAAAGAATGAGTTGTTGAAGTTGTTGAATGTTCATAGAGATAGAGTAGAATGTGTTGATACTTTGAACTTCAAAGGTCTCAAAAGGAAATTTTGAACCTTGGGATTTCACCGGCGTTCGATGTAGAATTAATGCCCAGAGAGTTCAGCATCTGTTATATACATGAAAAAAAAAAAGATTGACTTATATACAATGTGTGATTTTTAGGGGGTTCAGATGAACCTCATAGCATCCGCGCTTAGTATGACTATTAGATACATGATTCATTTTTCATTATGTAATACTAAATCCAAAAAATAAGGAAAAATATAAAGTTCAGAGTACACTTTTTATTATCATACTATATATATACTTATGTTGATAAATTAAGATGCAATATATATATATATATATATGGTCATGTATTTGATGTGAGGATTTGAACTTTTGAAACTATAATGATAATAAAGGAAAAAATCTTATATTAGGAGTAGGTTGAAAATGTTTTCTTTCAATATATTTTTGAGAAGTTTTGGTTATTTCAAAACATGAGTAATCGTGATCTTGGCGATATATTTTACACTATTGCGATTAGATCTTATGAGAATTAGGGTAAAAAAGATTTAATTAGAACTATCAAAAAAGTTTTGTCGAATCTCAGAAATTATAACACGAGAAGCTGCACAAAATTTTAAATATTAGATGAAAAGTCTCGACATCTCAAAAATTACATAAACTCTAGAAATTGCACCTCCATGTGAAACCTCATGGTAAATAAATTTTATTTCACATTTATTGCTAAACCTAACAAGCATAAGTAGTTAAATATTTAAAGGAGATTAAAAGTGCTTATTTTGACAAATTAAAAGGATCAAAACAGATCTAAAATAAATTAAGAGGATGATTTTGAACCAACTCTCAAATGTAAGGGATTATCTTTGTAATTTTCTTCAAATTTTGTCTTCTTTACTTTCAAGCTTAAAAATTCTAAATATAAAATGTGTAACATTATCTCATTATATTAATATTTTAAGGCAAAATATATACATAAAGAGCATAACACGAATAAAAAATGAAATTAATACAATAGATTCGAACTTTCTTATATGAAAGAATTGAAATAGTATTAGCTATTTACTCAATAATAGAAAGATTTGACAAAAATATATAAGATTATCCCTAAATATTCAAATTTAGGCTTATTTATCAGATTGACACTTAAACTAATAAAGCCACTATTTTAGACCCTAAAATATTGAGGCTCAAAAGAAAATTTCAACGATAAATTTTAGGATGATTATTAAAATACTCAAATATAAGGGGCTATTACAAAGGCGGTCTTAACTTAAAATTAAATTACAAAACATACTGGGATCGCGTGAATCTGAGGATCACGTGTATCTAGGGTCACGTATATATGTGGATCTAGATACATGGGGTCGTGTTTATCTGTGTATCTAGGACTGTCTATTTGAGATTGTGTATCTAGGATTAAAATCTGCGTATCTACCTATGAAAATTCACGAATCTGGCCAAAACTTCATGGATCTAGTCGAAATTCTATGAAACTCGATGAAAAATTCATGAATCTGAATAAAATTTCATGGATCTTGATGAAAAATTCATAAATCTAGCCGAAATTCCATGGATCTGGCTGGAATTCCATGGATCTTGATTGAAATTCATGGATCTAGTCATGGATCTAGGCGGAATCCACCACCAAACAAACATCCAGATCCGACCGATTCCAGCACCAACTCTACCCCGATCACCCCCTTCCTCCGCTGCCGCAGCCAACCACCTCCTTTTTACAACCACCCCTACATTAGTAGCATTACCACCTATTTCCATCGTCGCCGGAACAACTCAACATTTTTCTCAGATACATAGTTCAAATTTTGGGCGTATCTGTGTATCACAAATACACCCAAATTTAAAATTATGTATCTGGACAAATATCTCGATATATCTTGTAACTAAAAGGTCAAACCTCCTATATTTTTTTTTTATGTTCGTCCTAAATTTTATGATTTATTTCCACTTAAAACAATATTGAAGATGATAAAAGAAGTTTCGAAGTTTATGTAGAAAAGAAAAAGAAATAAATAAATACCATCTATCTTTTACCAAGAATATTTTAGAACTTTGACTTAAATAACTAAAATTGTCACAGTAATAAATAAAATTTTTATAACAACATCCAGGATAATGTATTGCAAACACATTACTCACATCTTATTTAAGTAGAAATAATCTTTTGTTTTATATTATAATGTGATGTTTCATATTATTATGTAAGGTTAAGAAAGGCTTTATGTCATTTACATTAAAAGCAACAAATGTATAAAAAAATAAAGATAATTCTAAATCATTATTTTCTTGTCTGTGTATATATTTCAGACCTCTTATTAATATTTTGTTTTAAACCATTAATTTTATTGAGACACTCGTTTCGATGTATCATAACCCTCGTGTGAACGATTGAATCCAAAACAACTGACTCTACAATAGTCGAAACTTTTGGATTCGAAGCGACCGAAGCTGGATCAACAGTAACAATCAATTCGGAAAGGTTGAACTTACAGCGGTCGATCTAACACGATCAAGATGAGGAACAACGATATCGAGATTAAAGGTATCAATTATCATTAATCACTATCAGAGATAAATCATAAATCCTAATTATAAATCGTAAATCCTAATTTTGAAGGAATAGTTGTTTGGCTGATTGACAATTCAATTTAAATATTCATTCATTTACTTGTCCAAAAAACATATATCTAATATTTAAAAAATGCCTTTTTAGAATCGCGCTTATGATAATTTATGTACATCTCATACTCTCATTGTGTATATGCTGTTGTTTTGAAAAATTAATAAACTGAAAACGAATTTATCATCATATTATTTTTAGTTGGTCAAATCTGGACAGGGTTAGAAGTGATAAAAAGAATAGGTGACATAATTTCTTAAAGTCACGTGATATTTTTAGAATAAATAAAAATCAACTTTAAGATTTTTTATTTCAATTCAAGAAATACAAGTTTATCACTAAAAAAGATAAGGCTCTTAATACATAAATATATTCTTTAACTTGACATTTAATACATAAACGTGTTCTTTAATTTGACCTTAACTGACATTTATATCCTCCAACTTCAAATGTGCACAAGTAGACACACGCGTTCCATATGGCAAAAATTGCGTCGTATATAAGCATGGCATATATTTGTTAGATGACGAAGATTTATATGTACTACCTTTTTAACGAATAATATATTTGTTCTAAACGACGAAATTAAAGGGTATATTGGCCCTTTTCCCTCGTAAAAACTAAATAAAATTTTAGATGACAAAGATATATATGCACTATTTTTTTAACGAATAATATATCTAAAATCATTTGTGACATATTTTTAATTTGAAATTTATTTTACTTTTCAATAGTACATAATACATGTCATTATGAGTTTGATATTAGGGACTTCACATAAAAGAATAAAATAATGAGGTGATTCTCAAAAACAAAATAAAAAAGAAGGAAATATTATAAAGATGACTTTCAAAGTCTTAAGTCAATTTTCTCTACCTACAACAACAGCTTAAAATGAATTGAATTAACAAATTTCTAGTCTATGTAATTAATGTTTGATCAAAGAATTAATAAATTTCAACAAGAATTCTCTGTTTCCCAAAAGGGACCAAATCAATGAAATTAAAAAAATAATATTTGACTGATTGAAAATTCAATTCCAAGTATTCTATATCTTTTACTTGTCCAAGAAATAAATATCTAAAATTTTGAAAAGTTTTTTTTTTCTCGAATCGGGGTCTATTGAAAACAAAAACTCTACCTCACAGAAGGTAACGGGTAATATTTACGTATATATCTGTTAGGATATACGATTAACCATGTAATTTGTGTTATAGTATTATATTTTCATCTCATGCAAAGACTATTTATTATATTAATAAAATCTTTATTTGAATAGATCATTGTATTAACATGTGTGTCCTTTACTTATATAGTAGACAAGTTTGTGTATGGAGTATTTTAGCTCGTGCACAGAAGATTAATACTGTCGGTTCTTATAAGTAATAAATTAACGTTCACAATCAAAGATAAGGTAGGACAAGCATCTTGATGATTGTAACACAAGATTAAATATAATTTGATCTTAATTATGGGAGTGGTAATATTCCAACTTCTTGTGCTAGTACATTCCGTATGTATTGAACGGACCAATTAGAGATATTCATTTATGTTCTGAATATTAATAAACGATTTCTCTAGTCAATTACATGTACTTATACTCTTAATCTTGATATAATTATTATGATCTATGTGGTTTATTTTGTCGTTTTAATCTATTAAAAGGTGAGACTCTTTTGTGAGTCAACATATTCCTGATAGGTTGGATTATGACGAATCACTTAGCGAAATATTAATTAGTTGATCGAACCATGTCTCGAACTTGAGATAGAAGACACACCTTTATGGTTGCTTATAAGTTTTCAGGTGAAAACCCTACAGGTGGATTTTGTATCCGTCATGTGAAATAAGTTAAGCATTATAAATAAAGGATTAAATTAATTAATGAGTTAAATTTTCCAGAGAATTTAATTTAATTGATTGGTGTCGGTAAATCTAACATGGGGAGTTAAATAAGATGTAATGGTAGATTTCGAAATTAAATCGAGGAGTGTAATTACAGATTTTTAGTGGAATAATTTGTAATTTATTATGATACATCACCGAATTAATATCATAATTGGAAGTCCCACTTAATAAATCTGCGGTCCCTGCTATACCTGATTAACTAATCAATTTTGAAAAAAAAAAGGAACTTACTAGAAGAAGTAATATTATTTACTGGTCTTCTGAAAGGAAAATAATATCTTCTGACTTTAATTGGTTGAAAACGTTTTGGACAACTAAAAGAGGCCTAAAAACGTTTGCCTCTTGATTTTCCCTTATTTATGAGAAAACAAGAATAAATAGGGTTTAGGGCTCAGAAGATAAAGTGAATTCCATCTTTTCTTTTAAGTCCAAAAAAAAAAAAAAACACTGCAGAACTGAAGGTCAAGGCATTGAACGATATTTGTGAAAGTTTCAAGAGATAAGTTTTCTAATTATCGTTTTGATTACGTTATCTAGATTATATGTAAGTTATTGATCATGTAGAATTATTACTTCCGCTGTGCATGTTCTAACAACATCAGCCTCCCTAAACCCCACTTGTGGAATCTCACTGAGTGAGATTTGTCTTTATTAGAAAAAATTAATAAAGTGAAAACGAAAATGAGAAAGACTTACGTGTGAGAATATGTATCTGCGGAGTTTATACATGCAAAATTTGGATGGCTAACAACAACAACATACTCAGTATATTCTCACAAAGCGAAATTTGTGGAGGGAAAGTGTACAAAGTCCGTAACACCAATGGCGTATGCAGAATTTAAGGATCGTGAGTGCTTTAAAAATAAAAAAACTGAAAATAACACTGGTTCCGATGGAAAACCTTAAGATCAACCTAAATGTCAGTGCCTCCAATCAATTTTTTGTTTTAGTGGGTGGTTTTATATCTATTTTGATATATTTTCTATGTAATTATACCTATTCAGCGTCGAGTTTAATTTGTACCGAAACACTCCAAAAATCAACGTAGGTCCGCTCCTGCTTACCGCTACCTCAAAAGTGAGGTAAAGAGGTTGTTTACATAGATCCCAACTCAAGACAAAATATATTCCCTCCGTTTCAGAATAAATGAATTGTTGGGGTATTTATTGGTATTTCAAAATAAGTGAATCGTTGAATGTTTTTCCAAATTTACCCTTATGATTTAACAACTGATTAACTTTTGAAAATGTATTACCAATGTCAGTTTTTTTTTTTTTCTGGGTAAAAATGGAAAGTTATGTTAAATTTATGTCTTTAATGTTTTTTTCTTAATCTGTGTGTCAAAATTCAACAATTCATTTATTATGAAACAAAGAGAGTAATATGTAAAAGGACATATATAGTAAAATTTGGATGACTAACAATTCAATTTATTTATTCATTTTTTTTAGTTATCTTTCTTATAAAAAATTAAACTACATAGCATTGTATAAATAAAGATAGTACAATGAGAATTAACATAATAATATAATATAATAGATTGAGTTGTCCTATGGTACTATAGAAGAAAAAAAAGAAAGTTAAAACTTAAAAGTACATGGAGAATGTCAATTTATTCTTGTGAAATATCTTGTAAACGTCGTTTATATCAATGATACAAATATATATCATATACTTCATATTTAAATTAAAAAAAAAAAAAAACTAAAGTATATGCCACAACTCATTACGTTATTCCTTATAGCAACATCAGTTGAACATCTCTCGTCAAAAAACTATATTGAATATATAGAAAATTACACTGTGTATATTGATAAAGAGTTACTCTTTATACATATATATTGAATCTTGAATACCCGTAGCGAAATTTCTAATAAGTTGACATTCCTTCTTCGAAAAATTACATTGCATAGCGAAGTCAATTTTGTCTATGTACTATATACTACGTGTTGAATTCTTTGACTTCTTTAAAATTTGAGTAAAGCATTTAGTTATGCTCTGAATTATGATTAAATTTGTTACATCACACTCTAACTTCACGAGGATCCTATTATATCCCCTGAACTAAATTTTAGTGTACTTTTGTCAACCTTTTTAGCTGACGTGACACCTTTTGTCAACTTTTTTAACTGACGTGGGTACCTTTAATGTGGACCCTATTTTATGCAATAAAGGTGTCACGTCAGCACAAAAGGGTGACAAAAATACACTAAAATTAAGTTGAGGGGGGTAATAGGACCCCTGTGAAGTTGGAGTGTGTCGAAGCAACTTTGGTCATAGTTCGAAAGGGTACTGGATGCTTATCTCGTAAAATTTTGAATCCCGACCAAGGTAAAAATTCTGACTCCGCCACGAGGTTTCCTCATTGTAATTTCACAACCTCATACATAAGTACTCATTCCTATAGTTTCTCTTCATCCCTTTTTGCCTTACTATAATCACAATATGCATAGAAGAATCAAGAAAGTGTTCACTTCCCTCAAGGAACACACATATGTTAGCTATGCAAAATTTGCAACCATTGGAGGTTTTTGTGATCTTGATCACATTGTAGTGAAAGCCACTTCACCTTGTGACACACCGTTGCCCGATCGATACGTACACGAAATCCTCCAAATCTTTGCCATTTGTCCGTCTTCCTTTGGCTGGTTCGCGCTATCTTTTAGTCGACGCTTTGGCAACACGCAGTGCTGGAGAGTCGCGTTGAAATGCCTCGCCCTCCTTCATCGGCTACTTAAGGCATTGCCCTACACTAGCCCTTTTCGCGATGAGCTCTTGTTGGCACGGTCAAATGGTTTGGTGTCTCTCTATCCTCGCGATTTCAAGAATCGCTTGTCCTCCGCCTCTCAGGATTACGCCAACTTCATTTGGTCGTATGCACGCTTGCTCGATGAGTCCCTCGACTGTTGTGCCACTCAGGCGAAAGAGAATGGTTTCATCGACAAGATGGATGAAGTAAGGCTAATGCTAGAAGTTCTGCCACAGTTACAAAGCCTACTAGACAGTGTCATGGCGTGCAGGCCGACAGGTCAAGCAACGCGTAATGCCATAGTTCAATCTGTCATGAAATATGTGATTCGCGATAGCTTCACGTGTTACATTACATTCAGAGAACACATTGTTGAAGTACTAGATCATCTCATACAGTTGCCATACATAAATTGTGTTGCAGCATTTGAGATTTACAAGAAAGCAGCAAATCAAGCAAATGAACTTTGTGAGTTTTATGAATGGTGCAAGTGTTTAGGACTTTGTGGCATGTATGAGTATCCTTTCATTGACAAAATCCCACAAATACAAATCACAGCTCTTGAGAACTTACTCAATGGGATATGGCAATCAACAGATGATCCATCCTCTTCAACGTCGACCGATAATAGCAACGATTATAAGCAGAAACATTCTATGTTGTTTGGACCCTCTAAAAATGTTGTCACGCCCGTGTTGGAACCCCTAGATATGCATAGGTTTTGGAGTGTCCAAAGCACCTTCGACAGTAATTCTGAAGAGTTCGAGCAACATAGGAAACAAGAGACACAATCAACCGATGATAGAAACTTGTTTGGACCCTCTAAAGATGTTGTCGCGGCCGTGTTGGATCCCCTAGAAACGCATAGGTTTTGGAAAGTACCAAACGCGTCAGACAGTATTTCTGAAGAGTTCGAGCAACATAGGAAACAAGAGACACAATCAACCGATGATAGCAACGATTATAAGCAGAAACATGCTATGTTGTTTGGACCCACTAAAAATGTTGTCGCGCTCATGTCAGATCCTTCAGGAATGCGTAGTTTTTGGAAAGTTCAAAGCGCGTGCGACAGTATTTCTGAAGAGTTCGAGAAACATAGGAAACAAGTGACACAATCAACCGATGAGAGCAACGATTATAAGCAGAAACATTCCATGTTGTTTGGACCCTCTAAAAATGTTGTCGCGCTCATGTCAGATCCTTCAGAAATGCGTAGTTTTTGGGGAGTCCCAAGAACGTCCGACAGTATTTCTGAAGAGTTCGAGCTACATAGGAAACAAGAAACACAATCAACCGATGATAGCAACGATTATAAGCAGAAACATGCTATGTTGTTTGGACCCTCTAAAAATGTTGTCGCGCTCATGTCAGATCCTTCAGAAATGCATGGTTTTTGGAAAGTCCAAAGCATCGAGTTCGAGCAACATAGGAAACAAGAGCCACAATCAACCGATGATAGCAACGATTATAAGCGGAAACATGGTATGTTGTTTGGACCCTCTAAAAATGTTGTCGCGCCCGTGTCGGATCCTTCAGAAATGCATGGTTTTTGGGGAGTCCCAAGCATGTCCGACAGTAATTTTGAAGAGTTCGAGCAACATAGTGAAATGCAACCTTTGATACAACTTGAAGATGACAATCAAGATTGGGAGACACTTTTGGATGCTTGTGTTTCTCTACAAACCACAACTTCAATAAACAAGTTTTACATACAAAACAAAGCATACCAATATGCTGAGGAATAGAAAGACCAGCAGAAAAATGGTTGGGAAATACAAGTGTATCAGCCAAATAAGAGGTAAGCATCTGATACCCACGAATTATGGTCAAAGTTGCTACGACACACTCCAACTTCACAGGGGTCCTATTACCCCTGAACTCAATTTTAACGTATTTTTGTCACCCTTTTGTGCTGGCATGACACCTTTATTACATAAAACTGGGGCCCACGTCAAAGGTGCCACGTTAGCTAAAAAGGTTGACAAAAATACGCTAAAATTAAGTTCAGGGGGTAATAGGACCTCCGTGAAGTTGGAGTGTGTCATAGCAGATTTGGTCATAGTTCAGGGTACTAGATGCTTTTACTCGCCAAATAATGCTAACTCAGTCTATCCAGGGAGTTGATTTCTCATATGGTCACTCAATTAACAGTTATTATCTCAGAAAGTCGCGTTCTTTGTTGAAGAAAAAGTTGGAATCAAGAAGAAACGTGGCTTTCCGAGATGATAACTATTAGATGAGTGACTATACGAGAAATCAATTCTCTATCATGGGGCATATGAGACATATTCTTGTTGAAAAGTAGTACTCAATATTTTAGCTATGGGTAGTAAATTCCATTACAAACATTTTCAAATAAGTAAATGATCAAAAAGTTTTCATCTATGGCTTGTTGAGTTTCACGTAAGTGTGCCTACGTGGACCTTTAGTGTGTTAATTCATTGATGTGCCACGTATATGCCACGTAGGCACTAAGATTGTCAAAAATACGGTTTTAATTAGTCCAGGGGTAATAAAACTCTCCTAAAGTTCGTGTGTGTCTCAGCAATTTCGTGTATAGTTCAGGTGGAAACAATGCATTTTTCAAAAAAAAAAAAAAAGAGTATTAAAATCACTTCAAACTAATTAAGAAGTACTCATGGTCAATGAAGAGGATGAAAAATCATGAGATTTCAGATTTAAACTTTAGTAAAGACAAAAATCCAAAAATTATACTAATCGTTTCTCATATATTGAATGTTTGATGAATAGAGTTATCTGTAACATGGGCGTATAAAAATAGCAAGTAGCTCTTAGAATTAATCGGGATATATACAAATTCATTGAGACTTCACAAATATTCAAAATAGAAAAGAAACCCCCTAACTCTTACTAAAATTGTTGAAAATTATAATTATTGGACTAATTTTTTCTACATAGAACAAAATAATTCCAATTTTATTGCGATAATAGAGGCATCAAGTTTAAGTCAGATTTGTACTATACTTATATAATTATTTGGAAAAATGTTCTATTTCCACCTTAAACTATAAGCGAAAAGGCTGAGATACGCCCGAACTTTAGGAGGGTCCTATTATCTCTGGACTAATTAAAATCGTATTTTTGACAACCTTAGTGCCTACGTGACACACACGTGTGCTTACGTGGACCCTTCAGTGTGTTGTGCCACGTAGGCACTAAGGTTGTAAAAAATACCATTTTAATTCGTCCAGGTGTAATAGGACCCTCATAAAGTTCGGACGTGTCTCCGTCATTTCGCATATCATTTAAGGTGAAAATAAAACATTTTCTCTAATTATTTATTTACCTTCAAACAAACACAAAACACATTCAATTCCAAATTTAATTCATATTCCACTTTATCGCGCGTACCAAACATCTTTCTTTCTTTTCAAAGTTCATATTCCCCATTTTTCCCCTTTCATAAATTTACAAAGTTCATATTCCCCTTTGATAAAATTACAAAAGTTGATATTCCCTTTTCATAAATTACGTAACTCATTTTCTATAAATTATGAAAATTAGTATAAAACCAAAGCTTATTTGAATCTCCCAGTATGTATACCTTCAGCTCCATGGAGAGAAACTAACGCCGTGAATTTCTCCGTTACTCTGCCGGTTCAGCTACATGGAGAGCAGCTAACGCCGTTAATTTCTCCGTCACTCTGCCGGTTTTGCTCCATGGAGAGAACTAACGCCGTTAATTTCTCCGTTACTCTGCCGGTTCTGCTCCATGGAGAGCAACTAACGCCGTTAATTTCTCCGTTACTCTGCCGGTTCAGCTCCATGGAGATAAACTAAAGCCGTTAACTTCTCCGTTACTCTGCCGATTTTTCTCCATGGAGAGCAACTAACGCCATTAATTTCTCCGTTACTCTGCCGGTTTTGCTTCTTCCTACGGTATATATATCTCTACATTTGAATTATTATTGAGTTTCTTAATAATTTATCATGAATATATATGTAATTGACGGATGTATTATATAGTCGTTAATTTCCTTATATGAATGTTGAAATTGTTTAATTTTATTGCGTTAGAGGTAGGCAGAAGAGGTATTAGAGAGAGGTGATTAGACGGGATATGACACAATCTTAGTTTTGTAAGTACATGACGTTAGATAGGAGGTTATAGAGGATATGTATTAGGGTAGAAGATTTTGAGTAAAAGGTCAAAAACACACATAAAAGTATCTTGACTTTTCGAGTTTTATACCTGAACTACTAGGGGTGTGTGTGTGTTTTAGTTATTTATTTATCGTGAATATATATGTAGTTGACGGATGTATATAGTCGTTAATTTTCTTATGAATGTTGAAATTGTTTTATTTTATTGCTTTAGAGGTAGGCAGAAGAAGTATTAGAGGGAGGTGATTGGACAGGATATGATGTAATTTTAGTTTTGTAAGGACATGACGTTAGATAGGAGGTTATAGAGGACACGTAGTAGAGTAGAAGTTGAGTGAAGGGTTGAAAACATACTAAAAAGTATCTTGGCTTTTCGATTTTCATACCTAAACTATTAGGTGTGTTAGTTTCTTACCTGAACTATAACATAAACTTTAGAAATTGAGATGTGTTTTAATAAATATTTGAGATAGGAAACTCACACACGTAATAGTTGAGGTATGAAAGTCAAAAATCGGGATACTTTAGGTGTGTTTTTGACCATTAACTCTAGAAGGTTAGTAGTTTTTTGTGTGTTGTCTCGGTTTACTTTACGTACTAGTTAGTCATAGTATTACTGTTGTAGTTTTTTGTCCTTTGAATTATGTTACTATTTGTTGTTTCTTGTACTTTGATTATCCACTTCTTTCATTTCCTTTTCATACTGCTTGGAGTTGCTTTTCCTTGAACCGAGGGTCTATTAGAAACAACCTCTGTAACTCCCAAGGCACGGGTAAGGTATGCGTACATTCTATCCTCCTCAGATCCCACTCGTGGTATTACATTGGGTACGTTGTTGTTGTAGTGTTCAAAGAAGTGGGAGGAGGACTATGAGGTCTTATGTTCAAATCTCATCGAAGCTTAAAAAATTGTTAGGTGATTTACTATCATTTGTCTAACTGTTGGTTTGGTTGGTAGAATTGTTCGATACTTCTGCTGGTAGGAATTAGCCTTGCTGGGCAGAGTTACTCGATATCTGTGCTGGTCGGAGGTTGCAGGTACATGATAAAATGGTCTAGAACGTCACCTGGATAAAAGAAGTGTGCTATTTTAGAAGGTACAAAGTTTATGACATTAGTTTGACTTATATATTAGTGATGGTATGAAAAAATGTTGAAGTAATAGTTGAAAAATTAGTTTGAATTGAAAAAAGAAACATCCTTGAAAGTGATAAAAGTCGTCATTATCAACCATCATAATATAATTATTTTTGTTTTTAATATTCATGTGATTTCATCAATTTATCAAACCATGACGGTCAGATGTAAAGAGATCCTGGTAAAAATCAGTTATATTCTAAATGTTGCATAACTAATAAGTGTAATGTTTGGTACCGCGTATATGGATCATTTGCTTTCATTGTCTTTTGTTCTTAGCTAAAAACAATTTTGATACCGAGCAATTGTAGATCTTTTGAAACAAATTATAAGTCGTCAATCGTCATGCTGCTACACCTATCAGCTGGTGCGTTTGGAGTTTTACATAGAGCATAAACAAACCATCTCGCGCTGCTTTCTCTCGTTCTATCCATCATGTCCTATTTGCACCCTCTCTCCGATGTCATCATTTCTACTATTGTCAAATCTGTATTTCCACACATCCATCTAAGTATCCACGTTTTGAATGTGTCAATGGTTAAAGGCCTATAATTTACTTCTGAATAATATTGTGGTTTCACAACCATCTTGTGGAACTTATCTTTCTTTATTGGGTATCTTCGTGCAACACTATCATAAGTACTCCTCCATTTCAGCGCTCCTAGTTTAGTTTTATATGTGCTAAATCCTCATCTATCGTGCCATTGTCTTGCAATAGCTAGTGCATTACATTCAAATGCTTTTGTAATTATTGAAAAAGAAATAAAGATATCACAAGCTATTTTGGGAAGGTTCATGAGATATAAGACTACGATTATGCTTGGCTATCAAATAGCTTCTTTATACAAAGTGCATTCCTCCAAGCCTAGATGTTTGTTTACGATTTTTAGTTTTTGGTTCTGGACCTCCGGTAGATATGGTTCTATGTAAGGTCTTGCCTTTTCCCCGACCCCGTGCATAGCGGGAGCTTTAGTGCACTGGCTGCCCTTCAGTATGTGCTTTAATATAAGCCTTCTTCCACTTTAAAAAGGTTGTACAAGTCTGCATATCTAGGTGTATGTTCGCTTTGTTGCATCATCATCATTAAATTTTGTACTAGGAGATACATGTTGCTTGATAGAGAGCTCTCTTATATCATCTTCTGCAATAGCTAAGCTGGGCGGTTTGCTTTTGATGGGGCGCGAATGGCCCATTGGAATCGCTTTCTGTTCCGCCTTTCACGTGCATATGAGTATACAGACAAGGAAATACTCTTGGATCCTTATGTACTTTACCCGTAATGAGCTGCTTTAAAGACAAAAGATTCTCACAAGAAACGTCAGAAGCTATAAATGGCAGTAAAATAGTAAGAGTTAAGTACTTCTACCGCTACCTGGTGCATAAAAGAGTAATTTAAATTAACTTTTAGTCCTGCTTAATATTAGTTTCTGGAAGTGTTGGCAGTCTGAATGTCGGGTAATGATTGTTACTTTCTTGCACTGCCCCACTCCCACCCACCGCTTCCAAAAAGACAACCTCAATGTTCTTTAGCAGCATAAAGGTCTCGTCGATGGATATTCCCTTCAACTGCTTTCTTTACCCTTACCAAAAGAGGTGGTGTAAGAGCCGTCAATATTAGACCTCGCAGGCAGAAGACCTCCTCCATACGACTGAGCAAATTTTGAATAGTCTTTTTGCTGCATACATCACCTATGTTGCTCGGACTCTTCAAAAATGTCAATGGGTGCGTGTCGGATTCGCCAAAACTAGTGTATTTTTTGAAGAATTCGACACGGGTACGGCATCGAAGGTGAAGAGTCCGCGCAACTTGGTACATCACACTGTTTCCTAACTTATTTCTGGAAAGGTTTTTCATGCGATTAGCCTAATTTAATCGTGCTAATTGATGAGAAAATTAGCCTGTCGCTTATCTCTCCACATTAATTGCTTGTAAAAGTTACAACATAACATGTTTTTCCCTATACCTTTGTGGTAGATGTCCTCTCAAAAGTCTTACTGCCGTACTATTTTTCACATCTCTCAAATTTTCTGAATTCTTTCTACTAACTTATTACTTATGTTCTGTTGGCTAATCGTACAGATTGTCCATGTCAACATAACTACAAAGCGAAATTTATTTGATTTCCTTTCAAAACCATGAATTCTAGAGTAGTTATCTCAACGCTGCTAAATCAGCATTCAACTTGCACTGTTGCCCTTTCCATCAGTAGCATCATTTTTGTATTGAAGCATGCTAAAGGTTTTAGTTTCTGAATTTCCATGTTCCCGTGATCTTCCAGTGAGATTCTATTGGATTCCACATCTTTTGAGTACACAAAAGTAAGTGTTAAACTACACTGCGCCCTCGCTAGACTGTGTTAATCAGAAGGACATAATCTAATATTAAAACTAATCTGGCCTATAATATAGTTTCATGTGTTGTTTAAAATATGTACCTTATGTTGGTTAGTTCGCTGTTGATTTGAAATGGTGTTTGAAAGAACTCGTATGAAACAAGTGTGTATTAGAGGATGAAAAGATTGCTATAAACTGTGTCTTTGTAGCAAATGCTTATACAAGAACTTAGTAAAGTTGGAATTGGATAAAGAAACTGACAGACATCGTTAAATATCGCAATAGAACTGGACATACATATGTTTATACTTTATTTATCAGTACTTATTGCTATAAAACATATTGTTCAAACAACAGATAGTCTGTAATTGCGGCAGTACAATCAGGATTCATACTTAAAACTTCTCATAACCTTGAGCATGGATCATCGAGACCAGGAAGAAACACTTGGAATTGCTTTAGCTGCATGAAGGTGGCTGAGGATTCTTGGGCTTCATTTGATTTGCGGCAGAACTGGGGCCAAGCGTGAGTTCAAGTTCAGGTATTTTGTTAATTCTTTTCGCTGCTAGTCTTTGTTTTAGCTCAGTATACAAAGCTTCGTTCTCCTGTCTGAGCCGTTGAGCAGTCTTCCTTAGCCTGTCATTCTCCTGCATAATCTGAATATTCCGCCAGTACAAGTCTAAATTCTGTTTCTCCATAACTTGCTTGAGTTGACCTGAAATCGGAGAAACCGTCAAGAATTATGAATAGTTATGCAAGATATAGTTTTGAAAACATAGCTTAATAGATTATGCAAAAAAAGAGCAGATGATGACATAGGAAACTTCTCTTATCTACATATGCATGACATAAGTTTATATACAATAAGACGGAATTGTAAATGTAAAACAACGAGAGTTTGAATTTGAATCTAGCTCTGGTTTGTCTCGTGAAATGTAATTCGTAGAAGGCTAGAGTCCGCAAACAATTTTAGAGGGTACTCTCGGTATACTTAGAAAGTAACCAGCTTCAAAGAGGGGAAGAAGGAGAACTAGTTTTGCAAGAATACTTGAATTCTTTGTGTATGGAAAATTACTTACGAATAGAGAATAGGCTGCGAACCTTTAGATTCGAAAGCTATTAGAGGCGACTAGTTTTGATTAGAGTCTGTTTGTTCGATGTGCTTATTTATACTAGTATTTTGTACCTTTATGGATGGACAAAGAAATATTAGAAGCAGCACACGAGAATGGCACTCGTAGTTCAAGAAATGCTCCGGAAACCAATTTGCAAAGCTCCCTTTATTCCTCCTTTATTCCCACATAAAAAACACGTCACATTTTAAGTAAAGAAGACGCTTCATCGATGATTCGTTAGAAGGAAAGAAAATTGTTGCTCGAAAGTGGTTTTTGCTTGTTTCGTTATGTAAAATTAGTTAGAAAGTAGCATAAAAGATGATATTCCTTAAGACTCAAATGCCTGAACAAAGGGAGAAATAGCATGGGAGACAACAAGAAGTAGGGGGGGGGGGGATGAATTGTGACATTTTGATGTTCATGAGAGGAACCTGAAAGCCAGAATCAACTCATGCTTTTTAAAGTGATCACAATAATTATACAACAACAACGACCGCAACATACTCAGTGTAGTCCGATAAATGGAGTCTGGGGAGGGTAACGTGTAGAAATTTATTACTGTTAATCTGGCTACGCTGTGTTGTTTTTAGGAATTACATTACAAGAGAATCCCTTCTTTGTTGGAACATCACTGATTAATTTATTATCTGTTAAAGAAAATTATGAAGTGGTTAACATATATGGTGTATGGTAAACTCTATTGAAAGTGAATAAACATAAAAGAAAGTTCATGTGTATTAAAGCTTCCGCTATGCACGGGGTTCGGGGAACAGTTCGGATCACAAGGTCTATTGTACGCAACAGTACTTTGCTTTTTTGGTAGAGGCTGCTTTCACGTCTTGAACCCGTGACCTTCTGGTCATATGACAACAACTTTACCAGTTACTCCAAGGCTCACCCTTCATAAAAAATTAAAGTATATATTTATCGATCCAACCACTATTATTTTTCTTTGTTTTTGTTGGAGTGAAGGCACAAAAACTCACCTAAAGTATCTTGATTTTTGGAGTTTCATACCTAAACTTCTACCTGAACTATCAACTGTTTATTATAACAAACCTCAACTATCAATTGCTTTTCCTGCCTGAAATATCATTATCGTTGAAATATCACCATCGTTCAGGTAGGAAAAGTGAACAATTGACAGTTAAGATGTGTTTTGATAAATAGTTGGTGATAGTTCAAATAAGAAACCCGTACCCTTCATAGTTCGGATATGAAACTCAAAAAACTGGAATACTTAAACTGTGTTTTTTACCATTAACTCTTTTTGTTATCTGAGAATTTTAATTATAGATTTATCTCACTGTGATTACAGAAATGTTTTAAACTTCAAGTTTTTGTTTTGGCTTAATCATCTGGTATTTGAAATTTGTTAGTCTGATAAATTTTGTTTTCATGTTGTTTAAGCTAATTAAAGGGGGTAAAAACTCTTTATTAAGAAGTTCTTCATTCCTAGAGTTCAAACTCGAAACCTCTAGTTCTCATTACTGGTGACAATTGGCTCCTTCACTACAATACAAATTCAAATGTGTAATATTCACATTAGAAAAGGGAATTTCATCATTGTAATTACTAACTATGTTTTGACTCGTATAAGTTGTTGTTCTTGTTGTTTTACTCGTTATAGTATACGGAATTCAAGGGCAACAAAGACCCTTAGATTGGACTTCATCGATGGCTAGAAGAGATTTTGTTTCTATTGTTGTTTTACTCGTTATAGAGAACGGAATTCAAGGGAAACAAAGACCCTTCAATAGAACTTCATCGCTATGTTGCTCGGACTCGGCTGTTTTGCCGCCGAACCCGTCTCGACACGAGACTAGGCGGGGACGGGTGCTTCCGCCGTCTCCGATTCGGTCAACCGATTTCGGAGACGTTGACCGAAATAAAGAAGAAATTTAACTGGAAACATTGAATAATTAACCGGCAACTTACCTGAAAAAGTCCCGACCAACGATCACCGGAATAGAGGCGGCGTTGTCGATGTGTCGTCGCCGGAAATCATCGACGGCGTCGCCGGCAATCATCATCGATGTCGCCGGCAATCATCGGCGCAGACGTCGTACCACCTCAGGGTACCGGAAATCATCGTCGTACTCTATCATCGGCGCAGTCGTGTTTACACAGTGACGGGTTATTTTTTTCCAAGTCAAAGTGTGTTTTGAAACTTTTGTCTTTTCTTTTTACTATTTTTAATTAATAATTAGTTCCTTTACTATTAATAATTAATAATAATTTGTTGCCAGCACTGTCTGTCGGTGAGTGTATTTTACTTTGACAGTATTAAATTTAACTTCTTAATTATATTTATTTTTTATTTTTAGTAAATAAACGTGAGTTATAATTTTGGAAAAAGTTTTTAATACAAATACTATTCCTAATTGAAAAGTAAAATCAGAACACAAAAATAACTAAAAATAGCAAATTAACTAAAAAAATTTAGAATATCTTTATAACTCTATATTTATAATATTTAATTTTTTTTAGCCGAATCCCCACACTCGGATTTGCACCTCCGAATCTTAAAATTTATATTTTGACAAATCCGACTCTCGGATACGCACCCGTCTCGGATACCCGCACTCGAGTCCGAGCAACTTAGTCTATGGCTAGAAAAGAGAATTTCTTTCTTTGTATTGTTGTTTTACTCGTTATAGAGTACGGAAGTTCTTTCTATTGTTGTTTTACTCGTTATAGAGAGCGGAATTCAAGGGAAACAAAGACCCTTAGAATAGGACCTTTTATTACCGTTTTGCGATTTCATATCAAAACTATCAGGTGCTCACAAAATCTTGTTGAACTATCATGACCTCGTATTAAAATTTCCTCCGGGGGAATATGACATGCTATGTAAACATCACACTGCAAAAACTCGTCCGACGTGTTTAAAGTGACGACACGCATAGAAAAGCGCGCTTCAGTGAATGTGTTAAAACTCTCCCTATACTGTCATTATTTAGCGAGTTTCATACCTAAACTATTGGGAGTTCATAAAAACTCCCCCCCGCCCCCGTCCCAGCAACAACAACATACCTAGTGTATTCCCACAACATGGGGGGTCTGGGGAGGGTAAAGTGTACGCAGTCCATACCAATACCTCAGACGAAGTAGAGAGGTTGTTTTTGATAGACCTCCCGACTCACGACAGTCCATACCACTACCTTAGACGTAGTAGAAAAGCTGTTTCTGATAAACCCCGACTCACGAAAAATAACAAAAATAGAAAGGATAGAAACAACAAACAAAATGAGATAACACACCAGTAGTACATTTTTTTTTAAGCTTCGACTATATTAATTCATTTTTTTTTAATAATTTGTTTAAGCACTTAATACAATTTTGTTTTGTTTTTTATTATTATTGCTATATATGACATATCAAACAAAAAGAATATTTTTACTTAAATGAAATGAGATGGGATATACTTCAAGTTTGATTCAAATCAGATGTGCTAATATTTCAAAATCATAACGATCATCTTAAAAAGGAAATTTAATTCATTAATGTGATAACTATATACAAGGCAGACCAATATTTCAATAGTTTAAACTTGTAATAAATTTAATATGTAATTATATACAGCTAGAAATTACTTAAAATGCAAGATACAGAATATCAAATCTTAAATGGAAAAAAAATAGTAACGCATCATTACATGCATCTAGAGATTATGAACTAAACTTATTTTTGTTAATAAATCAATTTATATTCATATAAAATGAATTATTTTAAATTAAAAATAGAATAAATGTGTGAGAATAAGATATGACATTTAATTAAAGCAAAGATATGATAGTTTGAAATATATTGATGTAATTAGTATTTCTTGCAAGTTGGTTGTTTTGAATTTGTAAATTTGTAACGCCATGCAATCATTAATTTTCTATATTTGGAGGATTTTGTAATTACTAATTTTGTCTATTTAAGAGAGTTATTTTTCTTCATTCTAATCATCAAGTTAATTTTTCAAGAACATAAAACATTAGTATAGAGAGGCAAATGGACATTTTCGCGATGAAAAAACCATGTTCTTCTGAAGCTTCTAGCATATCGGCAGCCTCAGAAGAATCTCATGAAGTCGTTACAAATACGAAAAAGATGAAAGAAAAAGTTGTAGAAGGCCCACAATTGAATAAGCCATCATGTGTTGATTTACTTGTTGATCTCAAAGTCCATAATGGTTTCAACAACAACAACAACAACAATATGATCAGTTGTTCGAATCTTGAACCCAATCTTTTCAATTCAACTTCGACTAATACTCATACTAGTGAGTCTTCCAACGAAGCTACTCCCAAGCAAAATCGTACCTCGGATGGTAGGACTTTCTCTTGTAACTTCTGCAAGAGAAAGTTCTCCACTTTTCAAGCCCTAGGAGGACATCAAAACGTGCATAAACAAGAGAGGGCTTTGGCTAAAAGGCGAAATGGACTTGTTGATGTTGTTTCGCCTTTTGGCCCGCCCTATTATCATCCCTACTATAATCCCTATTCGAATTTCAACTCACACATTCCATTTCATGGTTCTTTCGCTTCGAGACCATCACTTGGTGGTACTGTTCAAGGCGGAAATTCTTCCTCCGCGATTCTTAAACGTAATAATTCCTATCAGATTTGGCCATTTCTTTCGAGCTACAACTTTCGATTCAACCCTTATAAATGGTCGATATCATCATCATCATCGAGTTCATCACTTTTTAGGTCAGTTAATCCACAAGAAAATTATAACATAGGTAAAATTGGCATTGGAGGTGCTTCTTTGGCAAATTCTATTAATTTTGAAAACAAAAAAAGTGGAAATAATTTAACTTTAATGAACTCACCAATCAATGTTCATGATGATAATAATCTTGGTGGAAATAATCATATGAAGAAGGAGGAAGAAGAAGGGCTTGATTTAAATTTAAAGCTTTAATTTAGTTTATTGTTTTGTATTATTTTGTTATTTCATGAGTTTATAATTTTAGTTGAGCATTATGTTTATTAAAATGTGTAGTATTACTATTCTAATTCCTACTTTCTTGTAATTTGGTTTGAATATATTGAATCATTCTCTTTACTTTCTTGTAATTAGACTTTCACAAACCTATATAGTCATATCCATTTGTTTTGACACAAAAATCTTTAAATTCAAAATTATTTATATATGATGAAATTATTTCATCTGGACTTCCTTCGACGGAAAAATATACTATTTATACGTGATCAAAAATTATATTTTATGTATATATATTATAGGTGTTGAACTCCCTTCGGCTAACTTTTCTTCAAATATTAAACCTTATTAATTAAAATCCTGACTCCATTTCTGCCTTCGCTAGTGAAAGTAGATGCTCAATATCCTATATGTGATAAAAACTATTTCATCTGAACCCCCTTTGACGGAAAAATATACTATTTATACATGATAAAAATATATATATATAGGTGTTGAACCCCCTCCGGTTGATTTTTCTTCAAATATTGAACCCTGTTAATTGAAATCCTGACTCCATTTATATATATATATATATAGGTGTTGAACCCCCTTCGCTTGATTTTTCTTCAAATATTGAACCCTGTTAATTGAAATCCTGACTCCATTTCTGCCTTCGCTAGTGAAAGTAGATGTACAATATCCTATATATGATCAAAACTATTTCATCAGAACCCCCTTTGACGGAAAAATATACTATTTATACGTGATCAAAAATTAAATTTTATGTATATATATTATAGGTGTTGAACCCCCTTCGGCTGATTTTTCTTCAAATATCGAATCTTGTTAATTGAAATCTTGACTCTGCTTCTGCTTTCGTTAATGAAAGTGGATGCACAATATCCAAACGAACCAAATTCTTCAAATACAGAATTTGCTAATACAATTATTACATTAAAATAGTAAAAGTAAAGAAAACAACTATTTTACGTGAAAAATCTCCTTCGTCAAAAAAGACGTTATTACGATCTTTGGGCCAATAGGGGCTGGTTCTTTCAACAATATTTGTCAATCATCAAAATCAATTTCAACATATAGCTTAGAAATTAAGGAAGCAATATATAAGGTGTAAGGATACGTTTAATAATATATAAATGTATAAGCGGGTTATTAGTGTTCGCGGAATCTCTCTAGCTATGACATTCTATGTGAACGTCAGACTTTTATACCTAAACTATTGGGTGTTCATAAAATCTGCCCCAAAACCACCATGAATTAACCGTCATGCCAGGTGGATTTATTTTTAAGATATTTCATTTAAAAATACTTTGTCTTTAATTTGCCTTTTTTATATGATGACTAATTGACTATATATAACATATCAACAAAATATTTTTACAAGATTTCTCATAATGATCACCTTAAAAAGAAAATGTAATTAATTAATTAATATTGCAGACACCTAATTTCGTCCCTTCCTGATAACATTTTTTACCCATTTTTACTTTATCCTATCGTGTACCCTCATCCATATTATTATACCTCTAAAAAATGACAAAAAAAAATAACAAGCTTCCTAACAAATTTTATCTTATCCTAACCCTCTTTACACCTCATCCTAACAACCTACCCCACCCCATACCCCTACCCACTACCCACCCACGTGACCCCTCACACTATCACCTTTCATATATACATATCACATTCTCACGCACAGGGGGAATCATCTTTATCACCAGCAATACACTCTCCATTTTTTGGATTTCACTGAAAACTGGCAATCACTAACTGATCACAATACACACTCGCACCATCTTCTCCATATAACTGATCACAATACACACTCGCACCCCCGAATCTTAAAATTTATATTTTGACGAATCAGACTCTCGGATACGCACCCGTCTCGGATACCCGCACCCGAGTCTATGGCTAGAAAAGAGAATTTCTTTCTTTGTATTGTTGTTTTACTCGTTATAGAGTACGGAAGTTCTTTCTATTGTTGTTTTACTCGATATAGAGAACAGAATTTCTTTCTTTCTATAGTTGTTTTACTCGTTATAGAGAACGGAATTCAAGAGAAACAAAGACCCTTAGATTGGACTTCATCAATGGCTAGAAGAGATTTTCTTTCTATTGTTGTTTTACTCGTTATAGAGAACGAAATTCAAGGGCAACAAAGGCCCTTAGATGGGACTTCATAGATGGCTAGAAGAGATTTTCTTTCTTTCTATTGTTGTTTTACTCATTAGAGATAATGGAATTCAAGGGGAAAATGCCCTTAGATAGGACTTCATTTCTGACTAGAAGAGATTTTCTTTCTATTGTTGTTTTACTCGTTATAGAGAACGGAATTCAAGGGACACAAAGGCCCTTAGATTGTACTTCGTCGATGACTAGAAGAGATTTTCTTTCTTTTTATTGTTGTTTTACTCGTTATAGAGAACGGAATTCAAGGGCAACAAAAGCCCTTAGATAGGACTTCATCGATGGCTAGAAGAGACCTTCTTTCTATTGTTGTTTTACGAACGGAATTCAAGGGAAACAAAGGTCCTTTGATAGGGCTTCATCTATGTCTAGAAGACATTTTCGTTCTGTCATTTTTTTACTCGTTATAGAGAATGGAATTGGAGGGCAATAGGACTTCATCTATGGCTAGAAAAGAGAATTTCTTTCTTTCTATTGTTGTTTTACTCGTTATAGAGTACGGAATTTCTTTCTATTGTTGTTTAACTCGTTATAGAGAACGGAATTCAAGGGAAACAAAGACCCTTAGATAGGACCTTATCTATGTTAGAAGAGATTTTCATTCTTTTTATTACCGTTTTGCGATTTCATATCAAAACTATCAAGGGCTCACAGAATCTTGTTGAACTATCATGACCTCGTATTAAAATTTCCTCCGGGGGAATATGACATGCTATGTAAACATCACCCTGCAAAAACTCGTCCGACGTGTTTAAATTGACGACACGCATAGAAAAGCACGCTTCAGTGAATGTGTTAAAACTCTCCCTATATTGTCATTATTTACCGAGTTTCATACCTAAACTATTGGGAGTTCATAGAAACTCCCTCCCGCCCCCATTCCAGCAACAACAACATACCTAGTGTATTCCCACAACATGGGGGGTCTGGGGAGGGTAAAGTGTACGCAGTCCATACCAATACCTCAGACGAAGTAGAGAGGTTGTTTTTGCTAGACTCCCGACTCACGACAGTCCATGCCACTACCTTAGACGAAGTAGAAAAGCTGTTACTGATAAACCCCGACTCACGACAAATAACAAAAATAGAAAGGATAGAAACAACAAACAAAATGAGATAACACACCAGTAGTACATTTTTTTATTAAGCTTCGAGACCATCACTTGGTGGTACTGTTCAAGGCGGAAATTCTTCCTCCGCGATTCTTAAACCTAATAATTCCTATCAGATTTGGCCATTTCTTTCGAGCTACAACTTTCGATTCAACCCTTATAAATGGTCGATATCATCACTTTTTAGGTCAGTTAATCCACAAGAAAATTATAGCATAGGTAAAATTGGCATTGGAGGTGCTTCTTTGGCAAATTTTATTAATTTTGAAAACAAAAAAAGTGGAAATAATTTAACTTTAATGAACTCACCAATCAATGTTCATGATGATAATAATCTTGGTGGAAATAATCATATGAAGAAGGGGGAAGAAGAAGGGCTTGATTTAAATTTAAAGCTTTAATTTAGTTTATTGTTTTGTATTATTTTGTTATTTCATGAGTTTATAATTTTAGTTGAGCATTATGTTTCTTAAAATGTGTAGTATTACTATTCTAATTCCTACTTTCTTGTAATTTGGTTTGAATATATTGAATCATTCTCTTTACTTTCTTGTAATTAGACTTTCACAAACCTATATAGTCATATCCATTTGTTTTGACACAAAAATCTTTAAATTCAAAATTATTTATATATGATGAAATTATTTCATCTGGACTTCCTTCAACGGAAAAATATACTATTTATACGTGATCAAAAATTATATTTTATGTATATATATTTTATGAAAGTGGATGCACAATATCCAAAAGAACCAAATTCTTCAAATACAGAATTTGCAAATACAATTATTACATTAAAATAGTAAAAGTAAAGAAAACAACTATTTTACGTGAAAAATCTCCTTCGTCAAAAAAGACGTTATTACGATCTTTGGGCCAATAGGGGCTGGTTCTTTCAACAATATTTGTCAATCATCAAAATCAATTTCAACATATAGCTTAGAAATTAAGGAAGCAATATATAAGGTGTAAGGATACGTTTAACAATATATAAATGTATAAGCGGGTTATTAGTGTTCGCGGAATCTCTCTAGCTATGACATTCTATGTGAACGTCAGACTTTTATACCTAAACTATTGGGTGTTCATAAAATCTGCCCCAAAACCACCATGAATTAACCGTCATGCCAGGTGGATTTATTTTTAAGATATTTCATTTAAAAATACTTTATGTCTTTAATTTGCCTTTTTTATATGATGACTAATTGACTATATATAACATATCAACAAAATATTTTTACAAGATTTCTCATAATGATCACCTTAAAAAGAAAATGTAATTAATTAATTAATATTGTAGACACCTAATTTCGTCCCTTCCCGATAACATTTTTTACCCATTTTTACTTTATCCTATCGTGTACCCTCATCCATATTATTATACCTCTACAAAATGACAAAAAAAAATAACAAACTTCCTAACAAATTTTATCTTATCCTAACCCTCTTTACACCTCATCCTAACAACCTACCCCACCCCATACCCCCTACCCACTACCCACCCACGTGACCCCTCACACTGTCACCTTTCATATATACATATCACATTCTCACGCACAGGGGGAATCATCTTCATCACCAGCAATACACTCTCCATTTTTTGGATTTCACTGAAAACTGGCCATCACTAACTGATCACAATACACACTCGCACCATCTTCTCCATATAAATTTAACACACACACACAGTAGAGGGGGGGGGGGGGGGTGGACAGACTCCATTGTTCTTTTTTCTTTTTTTTCGAGCACAATTCTTCACGGAGAAGAACGAATACACGCACATCACCCTTACAATCTCACACTCTATTTCACAACAAAATAGAATCTTTACTGATCACACTACACGCACAATCGATCGAGAGAGATGTGAGAGAGGTAAATAGTAAGAGATTGAGAGCGAAAACAAAGGGGATTGAGAAAAATAGGAGAAAGGGGTGACGGGGAGGTGAATTGTAAGCTGTTGAGGTCGCCGTAACTCCGGCGACACGAATACAGTGATTCCGAGCCACCGTCGTCAAATCCATCGTTAACGACAATCAGCGAGCAGTTCGGGTGACCAACACTTCAAAAACAGCTCAAGCCGCCTAGAAATCCACCGAAATCACTGAACCAGCCGCACCGCCACCCCGATTTTCTCCAAAATTCGGCAATCCACTTCCTTTCCCGTTACTGTCGGTGCTCACCGGAGCTCTGGTGACTCGCGAAACATCGGAAGAAAACAGGGGAGGAGGTCGTCTTGGGTAATTTGGGATTCGAGATCGAGCTTTGTCCGTGGTTCATTGGTTCCGAGGCTCCCGTCGTGTTGAAATCAGTTCAATTGGTCAAATAAATGCCCCAATTTAAGGTCCATCTCTTTATCTCATTCTTATCCTTAATTAATTTTTATGGTTGCGTGTGTTGATTGCCATCGTCTCGACTTTTCTCTTATTTTATTCGTGATGTGAATGATGAATGTCGAATGATATTGATTGGGAATCATTGAAATATTATCGTTGATTTGCTATGTTGGAATATTAGTTGAGAATCAATTTTGGGTGGAATGGATAAATCGCTAAAAGGATGAATAATGATCAATTTTGACTTATTGTTGTTTGGTTTAATTTGGTTTAAGTATGAATATTGTTGAACACGGTAGTAGCATGATTAGGTCGTTAAGTCGATAGGCAAATTCTAGGTTTTGGGGTAGGCAACTCATAAGATTCTAATCATCGAATGTGTAAATATTTGTGTTGAGTGATTTTTCCTATTTTTATCGCATTAAAAATGTACTCATTTGGCCGGGGAATGCCCGAGGTATTTGTATTGATTTATCCGGGCAATGCCTCGACGTCTCATGTACCCGAAGGATGTTCGTGATGAAGGCCCGAAGCATCGGGTAAAGCATTGGAGCATAGTTTAAAATTAGTGTAGGTTTACTTTTCAGTACGTTTTTTTATTTTCGGTGGTAATAATTGGACTGAACATTATATTTTGGATTTGTTTTGTTTCGTGTGTTTGATTGATTGTTTTATGTGTTTTGTGTGGTTTATACATTTGTAATGTCAAAAATAGCCGATACACTCCACCAAACGACCGTGGTCAAACCACGGGATCGAGGGGTGCCTAACACCTTCCCCTCAGTCAACAGAATTCCTTAGTCGGAATCTCTGTTCGCGGATCAGTTTATAGAGTCAAAATCATTTTGAAAAAGGATATCCAAAGGTGACTTGGCACACCCGATTTATGCCAAGTGGAGACTCTGAATAAAAAATGTAAATAATCCTTTTTCGAAACAAATTATTATTTTTTGTCACTTAAATAATAAAAATCCTTTCGAACCTTAAACCATATCTTTTTGGAGTTAAAAAAGGAGTGTGACAGTTCTGGCAACTCTGCTGGGGACTATTTCATAATCCGAGATTTTTTGGAGTCGTATCGGCTTTGTTTGGCATTACGAGTGTATAAGCATTATTTGTGATTTTTGTTTGTGTTTTCACTTTTGTGCATTTTCGTGCTCTTTGTTTACAGTATTTATCCTATGTGTTACCGCTTTTATATTTGACATCATGTGCATAACTCGAGTCATTCTTTCCGCAACAAGTCTTGGAGCGCACGTCGTGCGCACGAACTCTAGTTGAGTCACCTTTATTTTAGGAGGGAGCCATTGGATGTATGGAGTAAGTGGAAAGCTAAGCAGCCACTATCGACCATATATCCTCCGAACGGCCTTGTTAGTGAACCTCAGCGTAGGTCAGCCTTTAGGTCATGCTTATGTGCATCATATTGAGACCTAGCGGGTCCCACTTGGTCCTTTGTAAGAGACTTACCTCTAAAGCATTCCTACGTGCTAAATGTGGCATCTTTGAGGATAACGTGGTCATTTGACAGACTGATGTGGGGTAAAGCATGTGTTAATCATCTGGTATTTGAAATTTGCTAGTTTGATAAATTTTGTTTTCATGTTGTTTAAGCTAATTAAAGGGGGTAAAAACTCTTTATTAAGAAGTTCTTCATTCCTAGAGTTCAAACTCGAAACCGCTAGTTCTCATTACTGGTGACAATTGACTCCTTCACTACAATACAAATACAAATACAAATGTGTAATATTCACATTAGAAAGGGGAATTTCATCATTGTAATTACTAACTATGTTTTGACTCGTATAAGTTGTTGTTCTTGTTGTTTTACTCGTTATAGAAACGGAATTCAAGGGCAACATAGAGCTTTAGATTGGACTTCATCGATGGCTAGAAGAGATTTTGTTTCTATTGTTGTTTTACTCGTTATAGAGAACAGAATTCAAGGGATAAAAAGGCCCTTCGATAGGACTTCATCTATGCCTAGAAGAGATTTTCATTCTTTCTATTGTTGTTTTACTCATTATAGAGAACGGAGTTCAAGGGAAACAAAGACCCATAGATAGGACTATCATCTATGGCTAGAGGCGATTTTCTTTCTATAGTTGTTTTACTCGTTATAGAGAACGGAATTCAAGGAAAACAAAGACCCTTCGATAGGACTTCATCGCTATGTTGCTCGGACTCGGTTGTTTTGCCGCCGAACCCGTCTCGACACGAGACTGAGGCGGGGACGGGTGCTTCATCCGTCTCCGATTCGGTCAACCAATTTCAGAGACGTTGACCGAAATAAAGAAGAAATTTAACTGGAAACATTGAATACTTAACCGGCAACTTACCTGAAAAAGTCCCGACCAACCATCACCGGAATAGAGGCGGCGTTGTTGATGTGCCGTCGCCGGCAATCATCGGTGCAGACGTCGTACCACCTCAGGGTACCGGAAATCATCGTCTTACTCTATCATCGGCGCAGTCGTGTTTACACAGTGACGGGTTATTTTTTTCCAAGTCAAAGTGTGTTTTGAAACTTTTGTCTTTTCTTTTTACTATTTTTAATTTATAATTAGTTCCATTACTATTAATAATTAATTAATAATAATCTGTTGCCAGCACTGTCTGTCGGTGAGTGTATTTTACTTTGACAGTATTAACTTTAACTTCTTAATTATATTTATTTTTTATTTTTAGTAAATAAACGTGAGTTATAATTTTGGGAAAAGTTTTTAATACAAATACTATTCCTAATTGAAAAGTAAAATCAGAAGACAAAAATAACTAAAAATAGCAAATTAACTAAAAAAAATTAGAATATCTTTATAACTCAATATTTATAATATTTATTTATTTTTAGCCGAATCCCCGCACCCGTATCCACACTCGTATTCGCACCCCCGAATCTTAAAATTTATATTTTGACGAATCAGACTCTCGGATACGCACCCGTCTCGGATACCCGCACCCGAGTCCGAACAACTGAGTCTATGGCTAGAAAAGAGAATTTCTTTCTTTGTATTGTTGTTTTACTCGTTATAGAGTACGGAAGTTCTTTCTATTGTTGTTTTACTCGATATAGAGAACAGAATTTCTTTCTTTCTATAGTTGTTTTACTTGTTATAGAGAACGGAATTCAAGAGAAACAAAGACCCTTAGATTGGACTTCATCAATGGCTAGAAGAGATTTTCTTTCTATTGTTGTTTTACTCGTTATAGAGAACGAAATTCAAGGGCAACAAAGGCCCTTAGATGGGACTTCATAGATGGCTAGAAGAGATTTTCTTTCTTTCTATTGTTGTTTTACTCATTAGAGTTAACGGAATTCAAGGGGAAAATGCCCTTAGATAGGACTTCATTTCTGACTAGAAGAGATTTTCTTTCTATTGTTGTTTTACTCGTTATAGAGAACGGAATTCAAGGGACACAAAGGCCCTTAGATTGTACTTCGTCGATGACTAGAAGAGATTTTCTTTCTTTTTATTGTTGTTTTACTCGTTATAGAGAACGGAATTCAAGGGCAACAAAAGCCCTTAGATAGGACTTCATCAATGGCTAGAAGAGATCTTCTTTCTATTGTTGTTTTACGAACAGAATTCAAGGGAGACAAAGGTCCTTTGATAGGGCTTCATCTATGTCTAGAAGACATTTTCGTGTTGTCATTTTTTTACTCGTTATAGAGAACGGAATTGGAGGGCAATAGGACTTTATCTATGGCTAGAAAAGAGAATTTCTTTCTTTCTATTGTTGTTTTACTCGTTATAGAGTACGGAATTTCTTTCTATTGTTGTTTTACTCGTTATAGAGAACGGAATTCAAGGGAAACAAAGACCCTTAGATAGGACCTTATCTATGTTAGAAGAGATTTTCTTTCTTTTTATTACCGTTTTGCGATTTCATATCAAAACTATCAGGTGCTCACAGAATCTTGTTGAACTATCATGGCCTCGTATTAAAATTTCCTCCGGGAGAATATGACATGCTATGTAAACATCAGACTGCAAAAACTCGCCCGACGTGTTTAAAGTGATGACACGCATAGAAAAGCGCGCTTCAGTGAATGTGTTAAAACTCTCCCTATATTGTCATTATTTAGCGAGTTTCATACATAAACTATTGGGAGTTCATAGAAACTCCCCCCGCCCCCATCCCAGCAACAACAACATACCTAGTGTATTCCCACAAAATTGGGGGGTCTGGGGAGGGTAAAGTGTACGCAGTCCATATCAATACATCAGACGAAGTAGAGAGGTTGTTTTTGATAGACCCCCCGACTCACGACAGTCCATGCCACTACCTTAGACAAAGTAGAAAAGTTGTTTCTGATAAGACCCTTCGATAGGACTTCATCGCTATGTTGCTCGGACTCGGTTGTTTTTGCCGCCGAACCTGTAACACCCCGTATTCAAGTACATGTATTGGCGTATTCAAATACGTGTATTGGTCTTATTTATATGGAATTATTTTTTTTATTTTATTTATACCGGAATTTGCCCGTCGATGGCTCCATACGAAGGTTATTGAATAAGTTTTCCAGCGATATAAAGATTTCCAAAAACGGATAAGTTTCGGATATAATCGAGCACGTTCGAAACCATAAAACGGTGGCCGGGATATGGTGAATAGTAAATGTGCAGGAAAATTTCCTGCACACAAACTACTAAGGCCTGCCAGTTTTTTGGGTCAACTTTGAACGATCATAACTCCCTTAATATAATGAACTGGGAGAGCTACTACCTATCAAAAGAAATATCTTTGAGTCTTCTTTCCAATTCAATTGGTTTCATCCAAATCCAACGTCTGAGTAAGGAGTTATACTCGTTTTACTTTAGCCTCTCAAAACAGATTTTTAGGGTCAACTTCAAACGATCATAACTCCTTGTAAAGGACGAACTGGGTGGCCTACTTTATATGAAATGAAATTCCTTTGAATTATATTTCCAACGATACCAATTTCACCCAAATCCGACATCGGACCAAAGAGTTATGGTCGATCTACTTTAGCTTGTCAAAACAGTCCACCATGGACAGATTCGGATTTACTTAAAATTTTAAGGGCAATATGGTCATTTTCCATCACCTCATGAACGAAAATTGGTCATTATATACATATAATTAGCCTCATATCTATTGTTTATCATCCATTATTGAAGAATAAGAAACCCTAGCCAAATTTCAACTCCAATTATCTTGTGATTCAACCGTAGAAAATCCAAATTGATTCCGTAGTTGTGTTCACCGTCTCGAGGGCCTCGAGAAGCACCCCTTATTTGTGCCAACAGGACTTCGAAATCAAAAGGGTCATTTTATGGTAAGGATGTAAATTATGTTGGTGTTATTTATATGGATATGTATATATATGCATGTAAGCATAAGAAATGTGTTATTTGATTGTTGTTGAAAGATGATTGGGAATGATGTTGGATTATTCTTGTGCATGGTTGGATTATGTTGAATTGTGAAGGGATTTGGTGCGATGATGTGGTATTGAAATGATGATTATATATATATATACACATAAACCTATTGTTCCAGTTGGTTTTTGGAATGCTATGCAAATATTGGTTGTATGGAATTATGGAAGAGAATTGTGGTGTTGGGTTGCTAACACTAGATGCCAAACATTTCATTGTAGATAAGTGATTTGTAAAGGCGGGAAGTTGTGTTGAATTGGTATCCGAATCTACGACGAGGTATGTAAAGCATACTCTAACAATGTTCTTTGGCATGAAAACACCAATGTTCCATCAAGTAAGATTCCGAGGTTGTCCAAAAACATGTATTGTTCTACGTTACCAACGAAGTTGTTTCCATCCTATAAAGTGTCAAAATGTTTCATTGATATACCAAAAGGCTCCTATTTCATTGTTGTGATATTGATGATTCTGAAACACATTGTTGATGTACCAATGAGTCTTTATTACATCGTTATTGTATAGAAGGTCTATTACTTGGTTCCTATTGATGTATCATTGTTTCAAAGTATCAAAAATGTGGTGGCGACCGAAATAACAATCTCAAAGATTAATTGAACTAAGTGATGGAAGTTCTCTCTTATCGGGTGGTATCCCAGGGGCATAAGCCTAGCATGGGTCGATCCCTATTTACGTGTTTATGGGTGGTATCTCAGGGGCATAAGCCTAGCATGGGTCGACCCCAGTTGATATGTACTGGAGGCAGCCTAATGGTCACAGTACAGTACAGTAATGATTACAAAGATGTTAAGAACGAAGGTAAAGTGATTGAATAAATTCAATGTACAGGTTGTCACAAGTTCTAGTAAGTGTGGTCCACTCCTTTTACGATTTATTCACTTGTTTCGGATTTCTATTGAGCTCCTATATCATATGTGATTATCTACAGCTTTACATACTCAGTACATATTTCGTACTGACGTCCCCCACGGGGACCTGCATTTCATGCTGCAGGCACAGGTACCTCAGCTCATACACTGCACAACTAGGAGCCAGGTCATACAACTATTGTTGGTAAGCTCCAGTTTGCTTCGGAGCTTTCCGAGTTGGTTCCTTATGTTTTGTTATTGTACAGGAGTCATGTGTGGGCGGGGGTTTGTCCCGACCCTAGTTATGTCATGTATATCCTAGAGGCTTTGTAGTCATAAGGAAGGGTAAAGTCATGGAAGTTTAGATAGTGATGTTATATTTGTTTATGTGGTGGCCCCGACGGCCAAGTATTATATATATATATATTTGTGCGTGTTGTGCTGATACAGGTAATTAGATCCTTCTATATGCAATGAAGTGCTGTCCAAATTTTTGGTGACATGTAAGGGAAAGTACAGGTATTTGAACGGGTTCTCCCGGGCCTTCTCAGCTTCGGGTGCCAGTCCGGCCCGATGGGATTTTGGGGCGTGACAGAACCCGTCTCGACACGAGACTGAGGCGGGGACGGGTGCTTCCGCCGTCTCCGATTCGGTCAACCAATTTCAGAGACGTTGACCGAAATAAAGAAGAAATTTAACTGGAAACATTGAATACTTAACCGGCAACTTACCTGAAAAAGTCCCGACCAACCATCACCGGAATAGAGGCGGCGTTGTTGATGTGCCGTCGCCGGCAATCATCGGTGCAGACGTCGTACCACCTCAGGGTACCGGAAATCATCGTCTTACTCTATCATCGGCGCAGTCGTGTTTACACAGTGACGGGTTATATTTTTCCAAGTCAAAGTGTGTTTTGAAACTTTTGTCTTTTCTTTTTACTATTTTTAATTTATAATTAGTTCCATTACTATTAATAATTAATTAATAATAATCTGTTGCCAGCACTGTCTGTCGGTGAGTGTATTTTACTTTGACAGTATTAACTTTAACTTCTTAATTATATTTATTTTTTATTTTTAGTAAATAAACGTGAGTTATAATTTTGGGAAAAGTTTTTAATACAAATACTATTCCTAATTGAAAAGTAAAATCAGAAGACCAAAATAACTAAAAATAGCAAATTAACTAAAAAAATTTAGAATATCTTTATAACTCAATATTTATAATATTTATTTATTTTTAGCCGAATCCCCGCACGCGTATCAACACTCGGATTCGCACCCCCGAATCTTAAAATTTATATTTTGACGAATCCGACTCTCGGATACGCACCCGTCTCGGATACCCGCACCCGAGTCCGAACAACTGAGTCTATGGCTAGAAAAGAGAATTTCTTTCTTTCTA
Source organism: Capsicum pubescens (assembly GCA_030864215.1). Lineage (NCBI taxonomy): Eukaryota > Viridiplantae > Streptophyta > Magnoliopsida > Solanales > Solanaceae > Capsicum > Capsicum pubescens. The sequence goes on from CM061538.1 coordinate 43,393,540, forward strand.
TTGTTGTTTTACTCGTTATAGAATACGGAAGTTCTTTCTATTGTTGTTTTACTCGATATAGAGAACAAAATTTCTTTCTTTCTATAGTTGTTTTACTCGTTATAGAGAACGGAATTCAAGAGAAACAAAGACCCTTAGATTGGACTTCATCAATGGCTAGAAGAGATTTTCTTTCTATTGTTGTTTTACTCGTTATAGAGAACGAAATTCAAGGGCAACAAAGGCCCTTAGATGGGACTTCATAGATGGCTAGAAGAGATTTTCTTTCTTTCTATTGTTGTTTTACTCATTAGAGTTAACGGAATTCAAGGGGAAAATGCCCTTAGATAGGACTTCATTTCTGACTAGAAGAGATTTTCTTTCTATTGTTGTTTTACTCGTTATAGAGAACGGAATTCAAGGGACACAAAGGCCCGTAGATTGTACTTCGTCGATGACTAGAAGAGATTTTCTTTCTTTTTATTGTTGTTTTACTCGTTATAGAGAACGGAATTCAAGGGCAACAAAAGCCCTTAGATAGGACTTCATCGATGGCTAGAAGAGACCTTCTTTCTATTGTTGTTTTACGAACGGAATTCAAGGGAAACAAAGGTCCTTTGATAGGGCTTCATCTATGTCTAGAAGACATTTTCGTTCTGTCATTTTTTTCTCGTTATAGAGAATGGAATTGGAGGGCAATAGGACTTCATCTATGGCTAGAAAAGAGAATATTTTTCTTTCTATTGTTGTTTTACTCGTTATAGAGTACGGAATTTCTTTCTATTATTGTTTAACTCGTTATAGAGAACGGAATTCAAGGGAAACAAAGACCCTTAGATAGGACCTTATCTATGTTAGAAGAGATTTTCATTCTTTTTATTACCGTTTTGCGATTTCATATCAAAACTATCAAGGGCTCACAGAATCTTGTTGAACTATCATGACCTCGTATTAAAATTTCCTCCGGGGGAATATGACATGCTATGTAAACATCACACTGCAAAAACTCGTCCGACGTGTTTAAAGTGACGACACGCATAGAAAAGCACGCTTCAGTGAATGTGTTAAAACTCTCCCTATATTGTCATTATTTACCGAGTTTCATACCTAAACTATTGGGAGTTCATAGAAACTCCCTCCCGCCCCCATTCCAGCAACAACAACATACCTAGGGTATTCCCACAACATGGGGGGTCTGGGGAGGGTAAAGTGTACGCAGTCCATACCAATACCTCAGACGAAGTAGAGAGGTTGTTTTTGCTAGAATCCCGACTCACGACAGTCCATGCCACTACCTTAGACGAAGTAGAAAAGCTGTTACTGATAAACCCCGACTCACGACAAATAACAAAAATAGAAAGGATAGAAACAACAAACAAAATGAGATAACACACCAGTAGTACATTTTTTTTTAAGCTTCGACTATATTAATTCATTTTTTTTTAATAATTTGTTTAAGCACTTAATACAATTTTGTTTTGTTTTTTATTATTATTGCTATATATGACATATCAAACAAAAAGAATATTTTTACTTAAATGAAATGAGATGGGATATACTTCAAGTTTGATTCAAATCAGATGTGCTAATATTTCAAAATCATAACGATCATCTTAAAAAGGAAATTTAATTCATTAATGTGATAACTATATACAAGGCAGACCAATATTTCAATAGTTTAAACTTGTAATAAATTTAATATGTAATTATATACAGCTAGAAATTACTTAAAATGCAAGATACAGAATATCAAATCTTAAATGGAAAAAAAATAGTAACGCATCATTACATGCATCTAGAGATTATGAACTAAACTTATTTTTGTTAATAAATCAATTTATATTCATATAAAATGAATTATTTTAAATTAAAAATAGAATAAATGTGTGAGAATAAGATATGACATTTAATTAAAGCAAAGATATGATAGTTTGAAATATATTGATGTAATTAGTATTTCTTGCAAGTTGGTTGTTTTGAATTTGTAAATTTGTAACGCCATGCAATCATTAATTTTCTATATTTGGAGGATTTTGTAATTACTAATTTTGTCTATTTAAGAGAGTTATTTTTCTTCATTCTAATCATCAAGTTAATTTTTCAAGAACATAAAACATTAGTATAGAGAGGCAAATGGACATTTTCGCGATGAAAAAACCATGTTCTTCTGAAGCTTCTAGCATATCAGCAGCCTCAGAAGAATCTCATGAAGTCGTTACAAATACGAAAAAGATGAAAGAAAAAGTTGTAGAAGGCCCACAATTGAATAAGCCATCATGTGTTGATTTACTTGTTGATCTCAAAGTCCATAATGGTTTCAACAACAACAACAACAACAATATGATCAGTTGTTCGAATCTTGAACCCAATCTTTTCAATTCAACTTCGACTAATACTCATACTAGTGAGTCTTCCAACGAAGCTACTCCCAAGCAAAATCGTACCTCGGATGGTAGGACTTTCTCTTGTAACTTCTGCAAGAGAAAGTTCTCCACTTTTCAAGCCCTAGGAGGACATCAAAACGTGCATAAACAAGAGAGGGCTTTGGCTAAAAGGCGAAATGGACTTGTTGATGTTGTTTCGCCTTTTGGCCCGCCCTATTATCATCCCTACTATAATCCCTATTCGAATTTCAACTCACACATTCCATTTCATGGTTCTTTCGCTTCGAGACCATCACTTGGTGGTACTGTTCAAGGCGGAAATTCTTCCTCCGCGATTCTTAAACGTAATAATTCCTATCAGATTTGGCCATTTCTTTCGAGCTACAACTTTCGATTCAACCCTTATAAATGGTCGATATCATCATCATCATCGAGTTCATCACTTTTTAGGTCAGTTAATCCACAAGAAAATTATAACATAGGTAAAATTGGCATTGGAGGTGCTTCTTTGGCAAATTCTATTAATTTTGAAAACAAAAAAAGTGGAAATAATTTAACTTTAATGAACTCACCAATCAATGTTCATGATGATAATAATCTTGGTGGAAATAATCATATGAAGAAGGAGGAAGAAGAAGGGCTTGATTTAAATTTAAAGCTTTAATTTAGTTTATTGTTTTGTATTATTTTGTTATTTCATGAGTTTATAATTTTAGTTGAGCATTATGTTTATTAAAATGTGTAGTATTACTATTCTAATTCCTACTTTCTTGTAATTTGGTTTGAATATATTGAATCATTCTCTTTACTTTCTTGTAATTAGACTTTCACAAACCTATATAGTCATATCCATTTGTTTTGACACAAAAATCTTTAAATTCAAAATTATTTATATATGATGAAATTATTTCATCTGGACTTCCTTCGACGGAAAAATATACTATTTATACGTGATCAAAAATTATATTTTATGTATATATATTATAGGTGTTGAACTCCCTTCGGCTAACTTTTCTTCAAATATTAAACCTTATTAATTAAAATCCTGACTCCATTTCTGCCTTCGCTAGTGAAAGTAGATGCTCAATATCCTATATGTGATAAAAACTATTTCATCTGAACCCCCTTTGACGGAAAAATATACTATTTATACATGATAAAAATATATATATATAGGTGTTGAACCCCCTCCGGTTGATTTTTCTTCAAATATTGAACCCTGTTAATTGAAATCCTGACTCCATTTATATATATATATATATAGGTGTTGAACCCCCTTCGCTTGATTTTTCTTCAAATATTGAACCCTGTTAATTGAAATCCTGACTCCATTTCTGCCTTCGCTAGTGAAAGTAGATGTACAATATCCTATATATGATCAAAACTATTTCATCAGAACCCCCTTTGACGGAAAAATATACTATTTATACGTGATCAAAAATTAAATTTTATGTATATATATTATAGGTGTTGAACCCCCTTCGGCTGATTTTTCTGCAAATATCGAATCTTGTTAATTGAAATCTTGACTCTGCTTCTGCTTTCGTTAATGAAAGTGGATGCACAATATCCAAACGAACCAAATTCTTCAAATACAGAATTTGCTAATACAATTATTACATTAAAATAGTAAAAGTAAAGAAAACAACTATTTTACGTGAAAAATCTCCTTCGTCAAAAAAGACGTTATTACGATCTTTGGGCCAATAGGGGCTGGTTCTTTCAACAATATTTGTCAATCATCAAAATCAATTTCAACATATAGCTTAGAAATTAAGGAAGCAATATATAAGGTGTAAGGATACGTTTAATAATATATAAATGTATAAGCGGGTTATTAGTGTTCGCGGAATCTCTCTAGCTATGACATTCTATGTGAACGTCAGACTTTTATACCTAAACTATTGGGTGTTCATAAAATCTGCCCCAAAACCACCATGAATTAACCGTCATGCCAGGTGGATTTATTTTTAAGATATTTCATTTAAAAATACTTTGTCTTTAATTTGCCTTTTTTATATGATGACTAATTGACTATATATAACATATCAACAAAATATTTTTACAAGATTTCTCATAATGATCACCTTAAAAAGAAAATGTAATTAATTAATTAATATTGCAGACACCTAATTTCGTCCCTTCCTGATAACATTTTTTACCCATTTTTACTTTATCCTATCGTGTACCCTCATCCATATTATTATACCTCTAAAAAATGACAAAAAAAAATAACAAACTTCCTAACAAATTTTATCTTATCCTAACCCTCTTTACACCTCATCCTAACAACCTACCCCACCCCATACCCCTACCCACTACCCACCCACGTGACCCCTCACACTATCACCTTTCATATATACATATCACATTCTCACGCACAGGGGGAATCATCTTTATCACCAGCAATACACTCTCCATTTTTTGGATTTCACTGAAAACTGGCAATCACTAACTGATCACAATACACACTCGCACCATCTTCTCCATATAAATTTAACACACACACACAATAGAGGAGGGGGGGGGGGGGGTGGACAGACTCCATTGTTCCTTTTTCTTCTTTTTCGAGCACAATTCTTCACGGAGAAAAACGAATACACGCACATCACCCTTACAATCTCACACTCCATTTCACAACAATATAGAATCTTTACTGATCACACTACACGCACAATCGAGAGAGAGAGATGTGAGAGAGGTAAATAGTAAGAGATTGAGAGCGAAAACAAAGGGGATTGAGAAAAATAGGAGAAAGGGGTAACGGGGAGGTGAATTGTAAGCTGTTGAGGTCGTCGAAGCTCCGGCGACACGAATACAGTGATTTCAGCCACCGTCGTCAAATCCGTCGTTAACGACAGATCAGCGACCAGTTCCGGTGACCATTACTTCAAAAACAGCTCAAGCCGCCTAGAAATCCACCGAAATCACTGAACCAGCCGCACCGCCAGTCCGATTTTCTCCAAAATTCGCTAATCCACTTCCTTTCCCGTTACTGTCGGTGCTCACCGGAGCTCCGGTGAGTCGCGAAACATCGGAAGAAAACAGGGGAGGAGGTCGTCTTGGGTATTTTGGGATTCGAGTTCGAGCTTTCTCCGTGGTTCATTGGTTCCGAGGCTCCCGTCGTGTTGAAATCAGTTCAATTGGTCAAATAAATGCCCCAATTTAAGGTCCATCTCTTTATCTCATTCTTAACCTTAATTATTTTTTATGGTTGCGTGTGTTGATTGCCATCGTCTCGACTTTTCTCTTATTTTATTCGTGATGTGAATGATGAATGTCGAATGATATTGATTGGGAATCATTGAAATATTATCGTTGATTTGCTATGTTGGAATATTAGTTGAGAATCAATTTTGGGTGGAATGGATAAATCGCAAAAAGGATGAATAATGATCAATTTTGACTTATTGTTGTTTGGTTTAATTTGGTTTAAGTATGAATATTGTTGAACACGGTAGATTAGGTCGTTAAGTCGATAGGCAAATTCTAGGTTTTGGGGTAGGCAACTCATAAGATTCTAATCATCGAATGTGTAAATATTTGTGTTGAGTGATTTTTCCTATTTTTATCGCATTAAAAATGTACTCATTTGGCCGGGGAATGCCCGAGGTATTTGTATTGATTTATCCGGGCAATGCCTCGACGTCTCATGTACCCGAAGGATGTTCGTGATGAAGGCCCGAAGCATCGGGTAAAGCATTGGAGCATAGTTTAAAATTAGTGTAGGTTTACTTTTCAGTACGTTTTTTTATTTTCGGTGGTAATAATTGGACTGAACATTATATTTGGATTTGTTTTGTTTCGTGTGTTTGATTGATTGTTTTATGTGTTTTGTGTGGTTTATACATTTGTAATGTCAAAAATAGCCGATACACTCCACCAAACGACCGTGGTCAAACCACGGGATCGAGGGGTGCCTAACACCTTCCCCTCGGTCAACAGAATTCCTTAGTCGAAATCTCTGTTCGCGGATCAGTTTATAGAGTCAAAATCATTTTGAAAAAGGATATCCAAAGGTGACTTGGCACACCCGATTTATGCCAAGTGGAGACTCTGAATAAAAAATGTAAATAATCCTTTTTCGAAACAAATTATTATTTTTTGTCACTTAAATAATAAAAATCCTTTCGAACCTTAAACCATATCTTTTTGGAGTTAAAAAAGGAGTGTGACAGTTCTGGCAACTCTGCTGGGGACTATTTCATAATCCGAGATTTTTTGGAGTCGTATCGACTTTGTTTGGCATTACGAGTGTATAAGCATTATTTGTGATTTTTGTTTGTGTTTTCACTTTTGTGCATTTTCGTGCTCTTTGTTTACAGTATTTATCCTATGTGTTACCGCTTTTATATTTGACATCATGTGCATAACTCGAGTCATTCTTTCCGCAACAAGTCTCGGAGCGCACGTCGTGCGCACGAACTCTAGTTGAGTCACCTTTATTTTAGGAGGGAGCCGTTGGATGTATGGAGTAAGTGGAAAGCTAAGCAGCCACTATCGACCATATATCCTCCGAACAGCCTTGTTAGTGAACCTCAGCGTAGGTCAGCCTTTAGGTCATGCTTATGTGCATCATATTGAGACCTAGCGGGGCCCACTTGGTCCTTTGTAAGAGACTTACCTCTAAAGCATTCCTACGTGCTAAATGTGGCATCTTTGAGGATAACATGGTCATTTGACAGACTGATGTGGGGTAAAGCATGTGTTAATCATCTGGTATTTGAAATTTGCTAGTTTGATAAATTTTGTTTTCATGTTGTTTAAGCTAATTAAAGGGGGTAAAAACTCTTTATTAAGAAGTTCTTCATTCCTAGAGTTCAAACTCGAAACCTCTAGTTCTCATTACTGGTGACAATTGACTCCTTCACTACAATACAAATACAAATACAAATGTGTAATATTCACATTAGAAAGGGGAATTTCATCATTGTAATTACTAACTATGTTTTGACTCGTATAAGTTGTTGTTCTTGTTGTTTTACTCGTTATAGTAAACGGAATTCAAGGGCAACATAGAGCTTTAGATTGGACTTCATCGATGGCTAGAAGAGATTTTGTTTCTATTGTTGTTTTACTCGTTATAGAGAACAGAATTCAAGGGATAAAAAGGCCCTTCGATAGGACTTCATCTATGCCTAGAAGAGATTTTCTTTCTTTCTATTGTTGTTTTACTCATTATAGAGAACGGAGTTCAAGGGAAACAAAGACCCATAGATAGGACTTTCATCTATGGCTAGAGGCGATTTTCTTTCTATAGTTGTTTTACTCGTTATAGAGAACGGAATTCAAGGAAAACAAAGACCCTTCGATAGGACTTCATCGCTATGTTGCTCGGACTCGGTTGTTTTGCCGCCGAACCCGTCTCGACACGAGATTGAGGCGGGGACGGGTGCTTCATCCGTCTCCGATTCGGTCAACCAATTTCAGAGACGTTGACCGAAATAAAGAAGAAATTTAACTGGAAACATTGAATACTTAACCGGCAACTTACCTGAAAAAGTCCCGACCAACATCACCGGAATAGAGGCGGCGTTGTCGATGTGCCGTCGCCGGAAATCATCATCGACGTCGTCGTCAATCATCGGTGCAAACGTCGTACCTCCTCAGGGTACCGGAAATCATCGTCTTACTCTATCATCGGCGCAGTCGTGTTTACACAGTGACGGGTTATTTTTTTCCAAGTCAAAGTGTGTTTTGAAACTTTTGTCTTTTCTTTTTACTATTTTTAATTTATAATTAGTTCCTTTACTATTAATAATTAATTAATAATAATCTGTTGCCAGCACTGTCTGTCGGTGAGTGTATTTTACTTTGACAGTATTAACTTTAACTTCTTAATTATATTTATTTTTTATTTTTGGTAAATAAACGTGAGTTATAATTTTGGGAAAAGTTTTTAATACAAATACTATTCCTAATTGAAAAGTAAAATCAGAAGACAAAAATAACTAAAAATAGCAAATTAACTAAAAAAAATTAGAATATCTTTATAACTCAATATTTATAATATATTTTTTTTTTTAGCCGAATCCCCGCACCCGTATTCACACTCGTATTCGCACCCCCGAATCTTAAAATTTATATTTTGACGAATCCGACTCTCGGATACGCACCCGTCTCGGATACCCGCACCCGAGTCCGAACAACTGAGTCTATGGTTTGAAAAGAGAATTTCTTTCTTTGTATTGTTGTTTTACTCGTTATAGAGTACGGAAGTTCTTTCTATTGTTGTTTTACTCGATATAGAGAACAGAATTTCTTTCTTTCTATAGTTGTTTTACTCGTTATAGAGAACGGAATTCAAGAGAAACAAAGACCCTTAGATTGGACTTCATCAATGGCTAGAAGAGATTTTCTTTCTATTGTTGTTTTACTTGTTATAGAGAACGAAATTCAAGGGCAACAAAGGCCCTTAGATGGGACTTCATAGATGGCTAGAAGAGATTTTCTTTCTTTCTATTGTTGTTTTACTCATTAGAGATAATGGAATTCAAGGGGAAAATGCCCTTAGATAGGACTTCATTTCTGACTAGAAGAGATTTTCTTTCTATTGTTGTTTTACTCGTTATAGAGAACGGAATTCAAGGGACACAAAGGCCCTTAGATTGTACTTCGTCGATGACTAGAAGAGATTTTCTTTCTTTTTATTGTTGTTTTACTCGTTATAGAGAACGGAATTCAAGGGCAACAAAAGCCCTTAGATAGGACTTCATCGATGGCTAGAAGAGATCTTCTTTCTATTGTTGTTTTACGAACGGAATTCAAGGGAGACAAAGGTCCTTTGATAGGGCTTCATCTATGTCTAGAAGACATTTTCGTGTTGTCATTTTTTTACTCGTTATAGAGAACGGAATTGGAGGGCAATAGGACTTTATCTATGGCTAGAAAAGAGAATTTCTTTCTTTCTATTGTTGTTTTACTCGTTATAGAGTACGGAATTTCTTTCTATTGTTGTTTTACTCGTTATAGAGAACGGAATTCAAGGGAAACAAAGACCCTTAGATAGGACCTTATCTATGTTAGAAGAGATTTTCTTTCTTTTTATTACCGTTTTGCGATTTCATATCAAAACTATCAGGTGCTCACAGAATCTTGTTGAACTATCATGGCCTCGTATTAAAATTTCCTCCGGGAGAATATGACATGCTATGTAAACATCAGACTGCAAAAACTCGCCCGACGTATTTAAAGTGACGACACGCATAGAAAAGCGCGCTTCAGTGAATGTGTTAAAACTCTCCCTATATTGTCATTATTTAGCGAGTTTCATACCTAAACTATTGGGAGTTCATAGAAACTCCCCCCCGCCCCCATCCCAGCAACAACAACATACCTAGTGTATTCCCACAAAATGGGGGGGTCTGGGGAGGGTAAAGTGTACGCAGTCCATATCAATACATCAGACGAAGTAGAGAGGTTGTTTTTGATAGACCCCCCGACTCACGACTGTCCATGCCCCTACCTTAGACAAAGTAGAAAAGTTGTTTCTGATAAGACCCTTCGATAGGACTTCATCGCTATGCTGCTCGGACTCGGTTGTTTTTGCCGCCGAACCTGTAACACCCCGTATTCAAGTACATGTATTGGCGTATTCAAGTACGTGTATTGGTCTTATTTATATGGAATTAATTTTTTTATTTTATTTATACCGGAATTTGCCCGTCGATGGATCCATACGAAGGTTATTGAATAAGTTTTCCAGCGATATAAAGATTTCCAAAAACGGATAAGTTTCGGATATAATCGAGCACGTTCGAAACCATAAAACGGTGGCCGAGATATGGTGAATAGTAAATGTGCAGGAAAATTTCCTGCACACAAACTACTGAGGCCTGCCAGTTTTTTGGGTCAACTTTGAACGATCATAACTCCCTTAATATAATGAACTGGGAGAGCTACTACCTATCAAAAGAAATATCTTTGAGTCTTCTTTCCAATTCAATTGGTTTCATCCAAATCCAACGTATGAGTAAGGAGTTATACTCGTTTTACTTTAGCCTCTCAAAACAGATTTTTAGGGTCAACTTCAAACGATCATAACTCCTTGTAAAGGACGAACTGGGTGGCCTACTATATATGAAATGAAATTCCTTTGAATTATCTTTCCAACGATACCAATTTCACCCAAATCCGATATCGGACCAAAGAGTTATGGTCGATCTACTTTAGCTTGTCAAAACAGTCCACCATGGACAGATTCGGATTTACTTAAAATTTTAAGGGCAATATGGTCATTTTCCATCACCTCATGAACGAAAATTGGTCATTATATACATATAATTAGCCTCATATCTATTGTTTATCATCCATTATTGAAGAATAAGAAACCCTAGCCAAATTTCAACTCCAATTATCTTGTGATTCAACCGTAGAAAATCCAAATTGATTCCGTAGTTGTGTTCACCATCCCGAGGGCCTCGAGAAGCACCCCTTATTTGTGCCAACAGGACTTCGAAATCAAAAGGGTCATTTTATGGTAAGGATGTAAATTATGTTGGTGTTATTTATATGGATATGTATATATATGCATGTAAACATAAGAAATGTGTTATTTGATTGTTGTTGAAAGATGATTGGGAATGATGTTGGATTATTCTTGTGCATGGTTGGATTATGTTGAATTGTGAAGGGATTTGGTGCGATGATGTGGTATTGAAATGATGATTATATATATATATACACATAAACCTATTGTTCCAATTGGTTTTTGGAATGCTATGCAAATATTGGTTGTATGGAATTATGGAAGAGAATTGTGGTGTTGGGTTGCTAACACTAGATGCCAAACATTTCATTGTAGATAAGTGATTTGTAAAGGCGGGAAGTTGTGTTGAATTGGTATCCGAATCTACGACGAGGTATGTAAAGCATACTCTAACAATGTTCTTTGGCATGAAAACACCAATGTTCCATCAAGTAAGATTCCGAGGTTGTCCAAAAACATGTATTGTTCTACGTTACCAACGAAGTTGTTTCCATCCTATAAAGTGTCAAAATGTTTCATTGATATACCAAAAGGCTCCTATTTCATTGTTGTGATATTGATGATTCTGAAACACATTGTTGATGTACCAATGAGTCTTTATAACATCGTTATTGTATAGAAGGTCTATTACTTGGTTCCTATTGATGTATCATTGTTTCAAAGTATCAAAAATGTGGTGGCGACCGAAATAACAATCTCAAAGATTAATTGAACTAAGTGATGGAAGTTCTCTCTTATCGGGTGGTATCCCAGGGGCATAAGCCTAGCATGGGTCGATCCCTATTTACGTGTTTATGGGTGGTATCCCAAGGGCATAAGCCTAGCATGGGTCGACCCCAGTTGATATGTACTGGAGGCAGCCTAATGGTTACAGTACAGTACATTAATGATTACAAAGATGTTAAGAACGAAGGTATAGTGATTGAATAAATTCAATATACAGGTTGTCACAAGTTCTAGTAAGTGTGGTCCACTCCTTTTACGATTTATTCACTTGTTTCGGATTTCTATTGAGCTCCTATATCATATGTGATTATCTACAGCTTTACATACTCAGTACATATTTCGTACTGACGTCCCCCACGGGGACCTGCATTTCATGCTGCAGGCACAGGTACCTCAGCTCATACACTGCACAAGTAGGAGCCAGGTCATACAGCTATTGTTGGTGAGCTCCAGTTTGCTTCGGAGCTTTCCGAGTTGGTTCCTTATGTTTTGTTATTGTACAGGAGTCATGTGTGGGCGGGGGTTTGTCCCGACCCTTGTTATGTCATGTATATCCTAGAGGCTTTGTAGACATAAGGAAGGGTAATGTCATGGAAGTTTAGATAGTGATGTTATATCTGTTTATGTGGTGTCCCCGACGGCCAAGTATTATATATATATATATTTGTGCGTGTTGTGCTGATACAGGTAATTAGATCCTTCTATATGCAACGAAGTGCTGTCCAAATTTTTGGTGACATGTAAGGGAAAGTACAGGTATTTGAACGGGTTCTCCCGGGCCTTCTCGGCTTCGGGTGCCAGTCTGGCCCGATGGGATTTTGGGGCGTGACAGAACCCGTCTCGACACAAGACTGAGGCGGGGACGGGTGCTTCCGCCGTCTCCGATTCGGTCAACCAATTTCAGAGACGTTGACCCAAATAAAGAAGAAATTTAACTGGAAACATTGAATACTTAACCGGCAACTTACCTGAAAAAGTCCTGACCAACCATCACCGGAATAGAGGCGGCGTTGTTGATGTGCCGTCGCCGGAAATCATCATCGACGTCGCCGGCAATCATCGGTGCAGACGTCGTACCACCTCAGGGTACCGGAAATCATCGTCTTACTCTATCATCGGCGCAGTCGTGTTTACACAATGACGGGTTATTTTTTTCCAAGTCAAAGTGTGTTTTGAAACTTTTGTCTTTTCTTTTTACTATTTTTAATTTATAATTAGTTCCATTACTATTAATAATTAATTAATAATAATCTGTTGCCAGCACTGTCTGTCGGTGAGTGTATTTTACTTTGACAGTATTAACTTTAACTTCTTAATTATATTTATTTTTTATTTTTAGTAAATAAACGTGAGTTATAATTTTGGGAAAAGTTTTTAATACAAATACTATTCCTAATTGAAAAGTAAAATCAGAAGACAAAAATAACTAAAAATAGCAAATTAACTAAAAAAAATTAGAATATCTTTATAACTCAATATTTATAATATTTATTTATTTTTAGCCGAATCCCCGCACGCGTATCCACACTCGGATTCGCACCCCCGAATCTTAAAATTTATATTTTGACGAATCCGACTCTCGGATACGCACCCGTCTCGGATACCCGCACCCGAGTCCGAACAACTGAGTCTATGGCTAGAAAAGAGAATTTCTTTCTTTCTATTGTTGTTTTACTCGTTATAGAGTACGGAAGTTCTTTCTATTGTTGTTTTACTCGATATAGAGAACAAAATTTCTTTCTTTCTATAGTTGTTTTACTCGTTATAGAGAACGGAATTCAAGAGAAACAAAGACCCTTAGATTGGACTTCATCAATGGCTAGAAGAGATTTTCTTTCTATTGTTGTTTTACTCGTTATAGAGAACGAAATTCAAGGGCAACAAAGGCCCTTAGATGGGACTTCATAGATGGCTAGAAGAGATTTTCTTTCTTTCTATTGTTGGTTTACTCATTAGAGATAACGGAATTCAAGGGGAAAATGCCCTTAGATAGGACTTCATTTCTGACTAGAAGAGATTTTCTTTCTATTGTTGTTTTACTCGTTATAAAGAACGGAATTCAAGGGACACAAAGGCCCGTAGATTGTACTTCGTCGATGACTAGAAGAGATTTTCTTTCTTTTTATTGTTGTTTTACTCGTTATAGAGAACGGAATTCAAGGGCAACAAAAGCCCTTAGATAGGACTTCATCGATGGCAAGAAGAGACCTTCTTTCTATTGTTGTTTTACGAACGGAATTCAAGGGAAACAAAGGTCCTTTGATAGGGCTTCATCTATGTCTAGAAGACATTTTCGTGCTGTCATTTTTTTACTCGTTATAGAGAACGGAATTGGAGGGCAATAGGACTTTATCTATGGCTAGAAAAGAGAATTTCTTTCTTTCTATTGTTGTTTTACTCGCTATAGAGTACGGAATTTCTTTCTATTGTTGTTTTACTCGTTATAGAGAACGGAATTCAAGGGAAACAAAGACCCTTAGATAGGACCTTATCTATGTTAGAAGAGATTTTCTTTCTTTTTATTACCGTTTTGCGATTTCATATCAAAACTATCAGGTGCTCACAGAATCTTGTTGAACTATCATGGCCTCGTATTAAAATTTCCTCCGGGGGAATATGACATGCTATGTAAACATCGGACTGCAAAAACTCGTCCGACGTGTTTAAAGTGACGACACGCATAGAAAAGCGCGCTTCAGTGAATGTGTTAAAACTCTCCCTATATTGTCATTATTTAGCGAGTTTCATACCTAAACAACTATTGGAGTTCATAGAAACTCCCTCCCGCCCCCATTCCAGCAACAACAACATACCTAGTGTATTCCCACAACATGGGGGGTCTGGGGAGGGTAAAGTGTACGCAGTCCATACCAATACCTCAGACGAAGTAGAGTGGTTGTTTTTGCTAGACTCCCGACTCACGACAGTCCATGCCACTACCTTAGACGAAGTAGAAAAGTTGTTACTGATAAACCCCGACTCACGACAAATAACAAAAATAGAAAGGATAGAAACAACAAACAAAATGAGATAACACACCAGTAGTACATTTTTTTATTAAGCTTCGAGACCATCACTTGGTGGTACTGTTCAAGGCGGAAATTCTTCCTCCGCGATTCTTAAACCTAATAATTCCTATCAGATTTGGCCATTTCTTTCGAGCTACAACTTTCGATTCAACCCTTATAAATGGTCGATATCATCATCATCATCGAGTTCATCACTTTTTAGGTCAGTTAATCCACAAGAAAATTATAGCATAGGTAAAATTGGCCATCAATGAACTCACCCATCAATGTTCATGATGATAATAATCTTGGTGGAAATAATCATATGAAGAAGGAGGAAGAAGAAGGGCTTGATTTAAATTTAAAGCTTTAATTTAGTTTATTGTTTTGTATTATTTTGTTATTTCATGAGTTTATAATTTTAGTTGAGCATTATGTTTATTAAAATGTGTAGTATTATTATTCTAATTCCTACTTTCTTGTAATTTGGTTTGAATATATTGAATCATTCTCTTTACTTTCTTGTAATTAGACTTTCACAAGCCTATATAGTCATATCCATTTGTTTTGACACAAAAATCTTTAAATTCAAAATTATTTATATATGATGAAATTATTTCATCTGGACTTCCTTCGACGTAAAAATATACTATTTATACGTGATCAAAAATTAAATTTTATGTATATATATTATAGGTGTTGAACCCCTTCGGCTGATTTTTCTTCAAATATCGAATCTTGTTAATTGAAATCTTGACTCTGCTTCTGCTTTCGTTAATGAAAGTGGATGCACAATATCCAAACGAACCAAATTCTTCAAATACAGAATTTGCTAATACAATTATTACATTAAAATAGTAAAAGTAAAGAAAACAACTATTTTACGTGAAAAATCTCCTTCGTCAAAAAAGACGTTATTACGATCTTTGGGCCAATAGGGGCTGGTTCTTTCAACAATATTTGTCAATCATCAAAATCAATTTCAACATATAGCTTAGAAATTAAGGAAGCAATATATAAGGTGTAAGGATACGTTTAATAATATATAAATGTATAAGCGGGTTATTAGTGTTCGCGGAATCTCTCTAGCTATGACATTCTATGTGAACGTCAGACTTTTATACCTAAACTATTGGGTGTTCATAAAATCTGCCCCAAAACCACCATGAATTAACCGTCATGCCAGGTGGATTTATTTTTATGATATTTCATTTAAAAATACTTTGTCTTTAATTTGCCTTTTTTATATGATGACTAATTGACTATATATAACATATCAACAAAATATTTTTACAAGATTTCTCATAATGATCACCTTAAAAAGAAAATGTAATTAATTAATTAATATTGTAGACACCTAATTTCGTCCCTTCCCGATAACATTTTTTATCCATTTTTACTTTATCCTATCGTGTGCCCTCATCCATATTATTATACCTCTACAAAATGACAAAAAAAAATTAACAAACTTCCTAACAAATTTTATCTTATCCTAACCCTCTTTACACCTCATCCTAACAACCTACCCCACCCCATACCCCCTACCCACTACCCACCCACGTGACCCCTCACACTATCACCTTTCATATATACATATCACATTCTCACGCATAGGGGGAATCATCTTCATCACCAGCAATACACTCTCCATTTTTTGGATTTCACTGAAAACTGGCCATCACTAACTGATCACAATACACACTCGCACCATCTTCTCCATATAAATTTAACACACACACACAGTAGAGGGGGGTGGACAGACTCCATTGTTCTTTTTTCTTCTTTTTCGAGCACAATTCTTCACGGAGAAGAACGAATACACGCACATCACCCTTACAATCTCACACTCCATTTCACAACAATATAGAATCTTTACTGATCACACTACACGCACAATCGATCGAGAGAGATGTGAGAGAGGTAAATAGTAAGAGATTGAGAGCGAAAACAAAGGGGATTGAGAAAAATAGGAGAAAGGGGTAACGGGGAGGTGAATTGTAAGCTGTTGAGGTCGCCGGAGCTCCGGCGACACGAATACAGTGATTTCAGCCACCGTCGTCAAATCCATCGTTAACGACAGATCAGCGACCAGTTCCGGTGACCATTACTTCAAAAACAGCTCAAGCCGCCTAGAAATCCACCGAAATCACTGAACCAGCCGCACCACCAGTCCGATTTTCTCCAAAATTCGCTAATCCACTTCCTTTCCCGTTACTGTCGGTGCTCACCGGAGCTCCGGTGAGTCGCGAAACATCGGAAGAAAACAGGGGAGGAGGTCGTCTTGGGTAATTTGGGATTCGAGTTCGAGCTTTGTCCGTGGTTCATTGGTTCCGAGGCTCCCGTCGTGTTGAAATCAGTTCAATTGGTCAAATAAATGCCCCAATTTAAGGCCCATCTCTTTATCTCATTCTTATCCTTAATTAATTTTTATGGTTGCGTGTGTTGATTGCCATCGTCTCGACTTTTCTCTTATTTTATTCGTGATGTGAATGATGAATGTCGAATGATATTGATTGGGAATCATTGAAATATTATCGTTTATTTGCTATGTTGGAATATTAGTTGAGAATCAATTTTGGGTGGAATGGATAAATCGCTAAAAGGATGAATAATGATCAATTTTGACTTATTGTTGTTTGGTTTAATTTGGTTTAAGTATGAATATTGTTGAACACGGTAGTAGCATGATTAGGTCGTTAAGTCGATAGGCAAATTCTAGGTTTTGGGGTAGGCAACTCATAAGATTCTAATCATCGAATGTGTAAATATTTGTGTTGAGTGATTTTTCCTATTTTTATTGCATTAAAAATGTACTCATTTGGCCGGGGAATGCCCGAGGTATTTGTATTGATTTATCCGGGCAATACCTCGACGTCTCATGTACCCGAAGGATGTTCGTGATGAAGGCCCGAAGCATCGGGTAAAGCATTGGAGCATAGTTTAAAATTAGTGTAGGTTTACTTTTCAGTACGTTTTTTTATTTTCGGTGGTAATAATTGGACTGAACATTATATTTTGGATTTGTTTTGTTTCGTGTGTTTGATTGATTGTTTTATGTGTTTTGTGTGGTTTATACATTTGTAATGTCAAAAATATCCGATACACTCCACCAAACGACCGTGGTCAAACCACGGGATCGAGGGGTGCCTAACACCTTCCCCTCGGTCAACAGAATTCCTTAGTCGGAATCTCTGTTCGCGGATCAGTTTATAGAGTCAAAATCATTTTGAAAAAGGATATCCAAAGGTGACTTGGCACACCCGATTTATGCCAAGTGGAGACTCTGAATAAAAAATGTAAATAATCCTTTTTCGAAACAAATTATTATTTTTTGTCACTTAAATAATAAAAATCCTTTCGAACCTTAAACCATATCTTTTTGGAGTTAAAAAAGGAGTGTGACAGTTCTGGCAACTCTGCTGGGGACTATTTCATAATCCGAGATTTTTTGGAGTCGTATCGGCTTTGTTTGGCATTACGAGTGTATAAGCATTATTTGTGATTTTTGTTTGTGTTTTCACTTTTGTGCATTTTCGTGCTCTTTGTTTACAGTATTTATCCTATGTGTTACCGCTTTTATATTTGACATCATGTGCATAACTCGAGTCATTCTTTCCGCAACAAGTCTCGGAGCGCACGTCGTGCGCACGAACTCTAGTTGAGTCACCTTTATTTTAGGAGGGAGCCGTTGGATGTATGGAGTAAGTGGAAAGCTAAGCAGCCACTATCGACCATATATCCTCCGAACGGCCTTGTTAGTGAACCTCAGCGTAGGTCAGCCTTTAGGTCATGCTTATGTGCATCATATTGAGACCTAGCGGGGCCCACTTGGTCCTTTGTAAGAGACTTACCTCTAAAGCATTCCTACGTGATAATGTGGCATCTTTGAGGATAACGTGGTCATTTGACAGACTGATGTGGGGTAAAGCATGTGTTAATCATCTGGTATTTGAAATTTGCTAGTTTGATAAATTTTGTTTTCATGTTGTTTAAGCTAATTAAAGGGGGTAAAAACTCTTTATTAAGAAGTTCTTCATTCCTAGAGTTCAAACTCGAAACCTCTAGTTCTCATTACTGGTGACAATTGACTCCTTCACTACAATACAAATACAAATACAAATGTGTAATATTCACATTAGAAAGGGGAATTTCATCATTGTAATTACTAACTATGTTTTGACTCGTATAAGTTGTTGTTCTTGTTGTTTTACTCGTTATAGAAACGGAATTCAAGGGCAACATAGAGCTTTAGATTGGACTTCATCGATGGCTAGAAGAGATTTTGTTTCTATTGTTGTTTTACTCGTTATAGAGAACAGAATTCGAGGGATAAAAAGGCCCTTCGATAGGACTTCATCTATGCCTAGAAGAGATTTTCATTCTTTCTATTGTTGTTTTACTCATTATAGAGAACGGAGTTCAAGGGAAACAAAGACCCATAGATAGGACTTTCATCTATGGCTAGAGGCGATTTTCTTTCTATAGTTGTTTTACTCGTTATAGAGAACGGAATTCAAGGAAAACAAAGACCCTTCGATAGGACTTCATCGCTATGTTGCTCGGACTCGGTTGTTTTGCCGCCGAACCCGTCTCGACACGAGACTGAGGCGGGGACGGGTGCTTCATCCGTCTCCGATTCGGTCAACCAATTTCAGAGACGTTGACCGAAATAAAGAAGAAATTTAACTGGAAACATTGAATACTTAACCGGCAACTTACCTGAAAAAGTCCCGACCAACCATCACCGGAATAGAGGCGGCGTTGTCGATGTGCCGTCGCCGAAAATCATCATCGACGTCGTCGTCAATCATCGGTGCAAACGTCGTA
The DNA here is from genome assembly GCA_030864215.1 of Capsicum pubescens. Classification (NCBI taxonomy): domain Eukaryota; kingdom Viridiplantae; phylum Streptophyta; class Magnoliopsida; order Solanales; family Solanaceae; genus Capsicum; species Capsicum pubescens. The sequence continues at coordinate 43,412,952 of CM061538.1, forward strand.
CCACCTCAGGGTACCGAAAATCATCGTCTTACTCTATCATCGGCGCAGTCGTGTTTACACAGTGACGGGTTATTTTTTTCCAAGTCAAAGTGTGTTTTGAAACTTTTGTCTTTTCTTTTTACTATTTTTAATTTATAATTAGTTCCTTTACTATTAATAATTAATTAATAATAATCTGTTGCCAGCACTGTCTGTCGATGAGTGTATTTTACTTTGACAGTATTAACTTTAACTTCTTAATTATATTTATTTTTTATTTTTAGTAAATAAACGTGAGTTATAATTTTGGGAAAAGTTTTTAATACAAATACTATTCCTAATTGAAAAGTAAAATCAGAAGAAAAAAAATAACTAAAAATAGCAAATTAACTAAAAAAAATTAGAATATCTTTATAACTCAATATTTATAATATTTATTTATTTTTAGCCGAATCCCCGCACCCGTATCCACACTCGTATTCGCACCCCCGAATCTTAAAATTTATATTTTGACGAATCAGACTCTCGGATACGCACCCGTCTCGGATACCCGCACCCGAGTCCGAACAACTGAGTCTATGGCTAGAAAAGAGAATTTCTTTCTTTGTATTGTTGTTTTACTCGTTATAGAGTACGGATGTTCTTTCTATTGTTGTTTTACTCGATATAGAGAACAGAATTTCTTTCTTTCTATAGTTGTTTTACTCGTTATAGAGAACGGAATTCAAGAGAAACAAAGACCCTTAGATTGGACTTCATCAATGGCTAGAAGAGATTTTCTTTCTATTGTTGTTTTACTCGTTATAGAGAACGAAATTCAAGGGCAACAAAGGCCCTTAGATGGGTCTTCATAGATGGCTAGAAGAGATTTTCTTTCTTTCTATTGTTGTTTTACTCGTTTTTCTCATTAGAGATAATGGAATTCAAGGGGAAAATGCCCTTAGATAGGACTTCATTTCTGACTAGAAGAGATTTTCTTTCTATTGTTGTTTTACTCATTATAGAGAACGGAATTCAAGGGACACAAAGGCCCTTAGATTGTACTTCGTCGATGACTAGAAGAGATTTTCTTTCTTTTTATTGTTGTTTTACTCGTTATAGAGAACGGAATTCAAGGGCAACAAAAGCCCTTAGATAGGACTTCATCGATGGCTAGAAGAGATCTTCTTTCTATTGTTGTTTTACGAACAGAATTCAAGGGAGACAAAGGTCCTTTGATAGGGCTTCATCTATGTCTAGAAGACATTTTCGTGTTGTCATTTTTTTACTCGTTATAGAGAACGGAATTGGAGGGCAATAGGACTTTATCTATGGCTAGAAAAGAGAATTTCTTTCTTTCTATTGTTGTTTTACTCGTTATAGAGTACGAAATTTCTTTCTATTGTTGTTTTACTCGTTATAGAGAACGGAATTCAAGGGAAACAAAGACCCTTAGATAGGACCTTATCTATGTTAGAAGAGATTTTCTTTCTTTTTATTACCGTTTTGCGATTTCATATCAAAACTATCAGGTGCTCATAGAATCTTGTTGAACTATCATGGCCTCGTATTAAAATTTCCTCCGGGAGAATATGACATGCTATGTAAACATCAGACTGCAAAAACTCGCCCGACGTGTTTAAAGTGATGACACGCATAGAAAAGCACGCTTCAGTGAATGTGTTAAAACTCTCCCTATATTGTCATTATTTAGCGAGTTTCATACATAAACTATTGGGAGTTCATAGAAACTCCCCCCCCCCCCCGCCCCCATCCCAGCAACAACAACATACCTAGTGTATTCCCACAAAATGGGGGGGTCTGGGGAGGGTAAAGTGTACGCAGTCCATATCAATACATCAGACGAAGTAGAGAGGTTGTTTTTGATAGACCCCCCCCGACTCACGACAGTCCATGCCACTACCTTAGACAAAGTAGAAAAGTTGTTTCTGATAAGACCCTTCGATAGGACTTCATCGCTATGTTGCTCGGACTCGGTTGTTTTTGCCGCCGAACCTGTAACACCCCGTATTCAAGTACATGTATTGGCGTATTCAAGTACGTGTATTGGTCTTATTTATATGGAATTAATTTTTTTATTTTATTTATACCGGAATTTGCCCGTCGATGGTTCCATACGAAGGTTATTGAATAAGTTTTCCAACGATATAAAGATTTCCAAAAACGGATAAGTTTCGGATATAATCGAGCACGTTCGAAACCATAAAACGGTGGCCGGGATATGGTGAATAGTAAATGTGCAGGAAAATTTCCTGCACACAAACTACTGAGGCCTGCCCGTTTTTTGGGTCAACTTTGAACGATCATAACTCCCTTAATATAATGAACTGGGAGAGCTACTAACTATCAAAAGAAATATCTTTGAGTCTTCTTTCCAATTCAATTGGTTTCATCCAAATCCAACGTCTGAGTAAGGAGTTATACTCGTTTTACTTTAGCCTCTCAAAACAGATTTTTAGGGTCAACTTCAAACGATCATAACTCCTTGTAAAGGACGAACTGGGTGGCCTACTTTATATGAAATGAAATTCCTTTGAATTATCTTTCCAACGATACCAATTTCACCCAAATCCGACATCGGACCAAAGAGTTATGGTCGATCTACTTTAGCTTGTCAAAACAGTCCACCATGGACAGATTCGGATTTACTTAAAATTTTAAGGGCAATATGGTCATTTTCCATCACCTCATGAACGAAAATTGGTCATTATATACATATAATTAGTCTCATATCTATTGTTTATCATCCATTATTGAAGAATAAGAAACCCTAGCCAAATTTCAACTCCAATTATCTTGTGATTCAACCGTAGAAAATCCAAATTGATTCCGTAGTTGTGTTCACCGTCTCGAGGGCCTCGAGAAGCACCCCTTATTTGTGCCAACAGGACTTCGAAATCAAAAGGGTCATTTTATGGTAAGGATGTAAATTATGTTGGTGTTATTTATATGGATATGTATATATATGCATGTAAGCATAAGAAATGTGTTATTTGATTGTTGTTGAAAGATGATTGGGAATGATGTTGGATTATTCTTGTGCATGGTTGGATTATGTTGAATTGTGAAGGGATTTGGTGCGATGATGTGGTATTGAAATGATGATTATATATATATATACACATAAACCTATTGTTCCAATTGGTTTTTGGAATGCTATGCAAATATTGGTTGTATGGAATTATGGAAGAGAATTGTGGTGTTGGGTTGCTAACACTAGATGCCAAACATTTCATTGTAGATAAGTGATTTGTAAAGGCGGGAAGTTGTGTTGAATTGGTATCCGAATCTACGACGAGGTATGTAAAGCATACTCTAACAATGTTCTTTGGCATGAAAACACCAATGTTCCATCAAGTAAGATTCCGAGGTTGTCCAAAAACATGTATTGTTCTACGTTACCAACGAAGTTGTTTCCATCCTATAAAGTGTCAAAATGTTTCATTGATATACCAAAAGGCTCCTATTTCATTGTTGTGATATTGATGATTCTGAAACACATTGTTGATGTACCAATGAGTCTTTATTACATCGTTATTGTATAGAAGGTCTATTACTTGGTTCCTATTGATGTATCATTGTTTCAAAGTATCAAAAATGTGGTGGCGACCGAAATAACAATATCAAAGATTAATTGAACTAAGTGATGGAAGTTCTCTCTTATCGGGTGGTATCCCAGGGGCATAAGCCTAGCATGGGTCGATCCCTATTTACGTGTTTATGGGTGGTATCCCAGGGGCATAAGCCTAGCATGGGTCGACCCCAGTTGATATGTACTGGAGGCAGCCTAATGGTCACAGTACAGTACAGTAATGATTACAAAGATGTTAAGAACAAAGGTAAAGTGATTGAATAAATTCAATGTACAGGTTGTCACAAGTTCTAGTAAGTGTGGTCCACTCCTTTTACGATTTATTCACTTGTTTCGGATTTCTATTGAGCTCCTATATCATATGTGATTTTCTACAGCTTTACATACTCAGTACATATTTCGTACTGACGTCCCCCACGGGGACCTGCATTTCATGCTGCAGGCACAGGTACCTCAGCTCATACACTGCACAACTAGGAGCCAGGTCATACAACTATTGTTGGTGAGCTCCAGTTTGCTTCGGAGCTTTCCGAGTTGGTTCCTTATGTTTTGTTATTGTACAGGAGTCATGTGTGGGCGGGGGTTTGTCCCGACCCTAGTTATGTCATGTATATCCTAGAGGCTTTGTAGACATAAGGAAGGGTAAAGTCATGGAAGTTTAGATAGTGATGTTATATTTGTTTATGTGGTGGCCCCGACGGCCAAGTATTATATATATATATATATTTGTGCGTGTTGTGCTAATACAGGTAATTAGATCCTTCTATATGCAATGAAGTGCTGTCCAAATTTTTGGTGACATGTAAGGGAAAGTACAGGTATTTGAACGGGTTCTCTCGGGCCTTCTCGGCTTCGGGTGCCAGTCCGGCCCGATGGGATTTTGGGGCGTGACAGAACCCGTCTCGACACGAGACTGAGGCGGGGACGGGTGCTTCCGCCGTCTCCGATTCGGTCAACCAATTTCAGAGACGTTGACCGAAATAAAGAAGAAATTTAACTGGAAACATTGAATACTTAACCGACAACTTACCTGAAAAAGTCCTGACCAACCATCACCGGAATAGAGGCGGCGTTGTTGATGTGCCGTCGCCGGCAATCATCGGTGCAGACGTCGTACCACCTCAGGGTACCGGAAATCATCGTCTTACTCTATCATCGGCGCAGTCGTGTTTACACAGTGACGGGTTATATTTTTCCAAGTCAAAGTGTGTTTTGAAACTTTTGTCTTTTCTTTTTACTATTTTTAATTTATAATTAGTTCCATTACTATTAATAATTAATTAATAATAATCTGTTGCCAGCACTGTCTGTCGGTGAGTGTATTTTACTTTGACAGTATTAACTTTAACTTCTTAATTATATTTATTTTTTATTTTTAGTAAATAAACGTGAGTTATAATTTTGGGAAAAGTTTTTAATACAAATACTATTCCTAATTGAAAAGTAAAATCAGAAGACAAAAATAACTAAAAATAGCAAATTAACTAAAAAAATTTAGAATATCTTTATAACTCAATATTTATAATATTTATTTATTTTTAGCCGAATCCCCGCACGCGTATCAACACTCGGATTCGCACCCCCGAATCTTAAAATTTATATTTTGACGAATCCGACTCTCGGATACGCACCCGTCTCGGATACCCGCACCCGAGTCCAAACAACTGAGTCTATGGCTAGAAAAGAGAATTTCTTTCTTTCTATTGTTGTTTTACTCGTTATAGAATACGGAAGTTCTTTCTATTGTTGTTTTACTCGATATAGAGAACAAAATTTCTTTCTTTCTATAGTTGTTTTACTCGTTATAGAGAACGGAATTCAAGAGAAACAAAGACCCTTAGATTGGACTTCATCAATGGCTAGAAGAGATTTTCTTTCTATTGTTGTTTTACTCGTTATAGAGAACGAAATTCAAGGGCAACAAAGGCCCTTAGATGGGACTTCATAGATGGCTAGAAGAGATTTTCTTTCTTTCTATTGTTGTTTTACTCATTAGAGTTAACGGAATTCAAGGGGAAAATGCCCTTAGATAGGACTTCATTTCTGACTAGAAGAGATTTTCTTTCTATTGTTGTTTTACTCGTTATAGAGAACGGAATTCAAGGGACACAAAGGCCCGTAGATTGTACTTCGTCGATGACTAGAAGAGATTTTCTTTCTTTTTATTGTTGTTTTACTCGTTATAGAGAACGGAATTCAAGGGCAACAAAAGCCCTTAGATAGGACTTCATCGATGGCTAGAAGAGACCTTCTTTCTATTGTTGTTTTACGAACGGAATTCAAGGGAAACAAAGGTCCTTTGATAGGGCTTCATCTATGTCTAGAAGACATTTTCGTTCTGTCATTTTTTTACTCGTTATAGAGAATGGAATTGGAGGGCAATAGGACTTCATCTATGGCTAGAAAAGAGAATATTTTTCTTTCTATTGTTGTTTTACTCGTTATAGAGTACGGAATTTCTTTCTATTATTGTTTAACTCGTTATAGAGAACGGAATTCAAGGGAAACAAAGACCCTTAGATAGGACCTTATCTATGTTAGAAGAGATTTTCATTCTTTTTATTACCTTTTTGCGATTTCATATCAAAACTATCAAGGGCTCACAGAATCTTGTTGAACTATCATGACCTCGTATTAAAATTTCCTCCGGGGGAATATGACATGCTATGTAAACATCACACTGCAAAAACTCGTCCGACGTGTTTAAAGTGACGACACGCATAGAAAAGCACGCTTCAGTGAATGTGTTAAAACTCTCCCTATATTGTCATTATTTACCGAGTTTCATACCTAAACTATTGGGAGTTCATAGAAACTCCCTCCCGCCCCCATTCCAGCAACAACAACATACCAAGTGTATTCCCACAACATGGGGGGTCTGGGGAGGGTAAAGTGTACGCAGTCCATACCAATACCTCAGACGAAGTAGAGAGGTTGTTTTTGCTAGACTCCCGACTCACGACAGTCCATGCCACTACCTTAGACGAAGTAGAAAAGCTGTTACTGATAAACCCCGACTCACGACAAATAACAAAAATAGAAAGGATAGAAACAACAATCAAAATGAGATAACACACCAGTAGTACATTTTTTTATTAAGCTTCGACTATATTAATTCATTTTTTTTTAATAATTTGTTTAAGCACTTAATACAATTTTGTTTTGTTTTTTATTATTATTGCTATATATGACATATCAAACAAAAAGAATATTTTTACTTAAATGAAATGAGATGGGATATACTTCAAGTTTGATTCAAATCAGATGTGCTAATATTTCAAAATCATAACGATCATCTTAAAAAGGAAATTTAATTCATTAATGTGATAACTATATACAAGGCAGACCAATATTTCAATAGTTTAAACTTTAAACTTGTAATAAATTTAATATGTAATTATATACAGCTAGAAATTACTTAAAATGCAAGATACAGAATATCAAATCTTAAATGGAAAAAAAATAGTAACGCATCATTACATGCATCTAGAGATTATGAACTAAACTTATTTTTGTTAATAAATCTATTTATATTCATATAAAATGAATTATTTTAAATTAAAAATAGAATAAATGTGTGAGAATAAGATATGACATTTAATTAAAGCAAAGATATGATAGTTTGAAATATATTGATGTAATTAGTATTTCTTGCAAGTTGGTTGTTTTGAATTTGTAAATTTGTAACGCCTTGCAATCATTAATTTTCTATATTTGGAGGATTTTGTAATTACTAATTTTGTCTATTTAAGAGAGTTATTTTTCTTCATTCTAATCATCAAGTTAATTTTTCAAGAACATAAAACATTAGTATAGAGAGGCAAATGGACATTTTCGCGATGAAAAAACCATGTTCTTCTGAAGCTTCTAGCATATCGGCAGCCTCAGAAGAATCTCATGAAGTCGTTACAAATACGGAAAAGATGAAAGAAAAAGTTGTAGAAGGCCCACACTTGAATAAGCCATCATGTGTTGATTTACTTGTTGATCTCAATGTCCATAATGGTTTCAACAACAACAACAACAACAAGACGAACAGTATGATCAGTTGTTCGAATCTTGAACCCAATCTTTTCAATTCAACTTCGACTAATACTCATGCTAGTGAGTCTTCCAACGAAGCTACTCCCAAGCAAAAGCGTACCTCGGATGGTAGGACTTTGTCTTGTAACTTCTGCAAGAGAAAGTTCTCCACTTCGCAAGCCCTAGGAGGACATCAAAACGCGCATAAACAAGAGAGGGCTTTGGCTACAAGGCGAAATGGACTTGTTCATGTTGTTTCGCCTTTTGGCCCGCCCAATTATCATCCCTACTATAATCCCTATTCGAATTTCAACTCACACATTCCATTTCATGGTTCTTTCGCTTCGAGACCATCACTTGGTGGTACTGTTCAAGGCGGAAATTCTTCCTCCGCGATTCTTAAACCTAATAATTCCTATCAGATTTGGCCATTTCTTTCGAGCTACAACTTTCGATTCAACCCTTATAAATGGTCGATATCATCATCATCATCAAGTTCATCACTTTTTAGGTCAGTTAATCCACAAGAAAATTATAACATAGGTAAAATTGGCATTGGAGGTGCTTCTTTGGCAAATTCTATTAGTTTTGAAAACAAAAAAAGTGGAAATAATTTAACTTTAATGAACTCACCAATCAATGTTCATGATGATAATAATCTTGGTGGAAATAATCATATGAAGAAGGAGGAAGAAGAAGGGCTTGATTTAAATTTAAAGCTTTAATTTAGTTTATTGTTTTGTATTATTTTGTTATTTCATGAGTTTATAATTTTAGTTGAGCATTATGTTTATTAAAATGTGTAGTATTATTATTCTAATTCCTACTTTCTTGTAATTTGGTTTGAATATATTGAATCATTCTCTTTACTTTCTTGTAATTAGTTAGACTTTCACAAACCTATATAGTCATATCCATTTGTTTTGACACAAAAATCTTTAAATTCAAAATTATTTATATATGATGAAATTATTTCATCTGGACTTCCTTCAACGGAAAAATATACTATTTATACGTGATCAAAAATTATATTTTATGTATATATATTTTATGAAAGTGGATGCACAATATCCAAAAGAACCAAATTCTTCAAATACAGAATTTGCAAATACAATTATTACATTAAAATAGTAAAAGTAAAGAAAACAACTATTTTACGTGAAAAATCTCCTTCGTCAAAAAAGACGTTATTACGATCTTTGGGCCAATAGGGGCTGGTTCTTTCAACAATATTTGTCAATCATCAAAATCAATTTCAACATATAGCTTAGAAATTAAGGAAGCAATATATAAGGTGTAAGGATACGTTTAATAATATATAAATGTATAAGTGGGTTATTAGTGTTCGCGGAATCTCTCTAGCTATGACATTCTATGTGAACGTCAGACTTTTATACCTAAACTATTGGGTGTTCATAAAATCTGCCCCAAAACCACCATGAATTAACCGTCATGCCAGGTGGATTTATTTTTAAGATATTTCATTTAAAAATACTTTATGTCTTTAATTTGCCTTTTTTATATGATGACTAATTGACTATATATAACATATCAACAAAATATTTTTACAAGATTTCTCATAATGATCACCTTAAAAAGAAAATGTAATTAATTAATTAATATTGTAGACACCTAATTTCGTCCCTTCCCGATAACATTTTTTACCCATTTTTACTTTATCCTATCGTGTACCCTCATCCATATTATTATACCTCTACAAAATGACAAAAAAAAAATAACAAACTTCCTAACAAATTTTATCTTATCCTAACCCTCTTTACACCTCATCCTAACAACCTACCCCACCCCATACCCCCTACCCACTACCCACCCACGTGACCCCTCACACTGTCACCTTTCATATATACATATCACATTCTCACGCACAGGGGGAATCATCTTCATCACCAGCAATACACTCTCCATTTTTTGGATTTCACTGAAAACTGGCCATCACTAACTGATCACAATACATACTCGCACCATCTTCTCCATATAAATTTAACACACACACACAGTAGAGGGGGGGGGGGGGGTGGACAGACTCCATTGTTCTTTTTTCTTTTTTTTCGAGCACAATTCTTCACGGAGAAGAACGAATACACGCACATCACCCTTACAATCTCACACTCTATTTCACAACAATATAGAATCTTTACTGATCACACTACACGCACAATCGATCGAGAGAGATGTGAGAGAGGTAAATAGTAAGAGATTGAGAGCGAAAACAAAGGGGATTGAGAAAAATAGGAGAAAGGGGTGACGGGGAGGTGAATTGTAAGCTGTTGAGGTCGTCGTAACTCCGGCGACACGAATACAGTGATTCCGAGCCACCGTCGTCAAATCCATCGTTAACGACAATCAGCGAGCAGTTCGGGTGACCAACACTTCAAAAACAGCTCAAGCCGCCTAGAAATCCACCGAAATCACTGAACCAGCCGCACCGCCACCCCGATTTTCTCCAAAATTCGGCAATCCACTTCCTTTCCCGTTACTGTCGGTGCTCACCGGAGCTCCGGTGAGTCGCGAAACATCGGAAGAAAATAGGGGAGGGGGTCGTCTCGGGTATTTTGGGATTCGAGTTCGAGCTTTGTCCGTGGTTCATTGGTTCCGAGGCTCCCGTCGTGTTGAAATCAGTTCAATTGGTCAAATAAAAGCCCCAATTTAAGGTCCATCTCTTTATCTCATTCTTATTCTTAATTAATTTTTATGGTTGCGTGTGTTGACTGCCACCGTCTCGACTTTTCTCTTATTTTATGCGTGATGTGAATGATGAATGTCGAATGATGTTGATTGGGAATCATTAAAATATTATCGTTTATTTGTTATGTTGGAATATTAGTTGAGAATCAATTTGGGGTGGAATGGATAAATCGCTAAAAGGATGAATAATGATCAATTTTGACTTATTGTTGTTTGGTTTAATTTGGTTTAAGTATGAATATTGTTGAACACGGTAGTAGCACGATTAGGTCGTTAAGTCGATAGGCAAATTCTAGGTTTTGGGGTAGGCAACTCATAAGATTCTAATCATCGAATGTGTAAATATTTGTGTTGAGTGATTTTTCCTATTTTTATCGCATTAAAAATGTACTCATTTGGCCGGGGAATGCCCCGAGGTATTTGTATTGATTTATCCGGGCAATGCCTCGACGTCTCATGTACCCGAAGGATGTTCGTGATGAAGGCCCGAAGCATCGGGTAAAGCATTGGAGCATAGTTTAAAATTAGTGTAGGTTTACTTTTCAGTACCTTTTTTTATTTTCGGTGATAATAATTGGACTGAACATTATATTTTGGATTTGTTTTGTTTCGTGTGTTTGATTGATTGTTTTATGTGTTTTGTGTTGTTTATACATTTGTAATGTCAAAAATAGCCGATACACTCCACCAAGAGACCGTGGTCAAACCATGGGATCGAGGGGTGCCTAACACCTTCCCCTCGGTCAACAGAATTCCTTAGTCGGAATCTCTGTTCGCGGATCAGTTTATAGAGTCAAAATCATTTTGAAAAAGGATATCCAAAGGTGACTTGGCACACCCGATTTATGCCAAGTGGCGACTCTGAATAAAAAATGTAAATAATCCTTTTTCGAAACAAATTATTATTTTTTGTCACTTAAATAATAAAAATCCTTTCGAACCTTAAACCATATCTTTTTGGAGTTAAAAAGGGAGTGTGACAGTTCTGGCGACTCTGCTGGGGACTATTTCATAATCCGAGATTTTTTGGAGTCGTATCGGCTTTGTTTGGCATTACGAGTGTATAAGCATTGTTTGTGATTTTTGTTTGTGTTTTCACTTTTGTGCATTTTCGTGTTCTTTGTTTACAGTATTTATCCTATGTGTTACCGCTTTTATATTTGACATCATGTGCATAACTCGAGTCATTCTTTCCGCAACAAGTCTCGGAGCGCACGTCGTGCGCACGAACTCTAATTGAGTCACCTTTATTTTAGGAGGGAGCCGTTGGATGTATGGAGTAAGTGGAAAGCTAAGCAGCCACTATCGACCATATATCCTCCGAACGGCCTTGTTAGTGAACCTCAGCGTAGGTCAGCCTTTAGGTCATGCTTATGTGCATCATATTGAGACCTAGCGGGGCCCACTTGGTCCTTTGTAAGAGACTTACCTCTAAAAGAGACCTTCTTTCTATTGTTGTTTTACGAACGGAATTCAAGGGAAACAAAGGTCCTTTGATAGGGCTTCATCTATGTCTAGAAGATATTTTCGTGCTGTCATTTTTTTACTCGTTACAGAGAACGGAATTGGAGGGCAATAGGACTTTATCTATGGCTAGAAAAGAGAATATTTTTCTTTCTATTGTTGTTTTACTCGTTATAGAGTACGGAATTTCTTTCTATTGTTGTTTAACTCGTTATAGAGAACGGAATTCAAGGGAAACAAAGACCCTTAGATAGGACCTTATCTATGTTAGAAGAGATTTTCATTCTTTTTATTACCGTTTTGCGATTTCATATCAAAACTATCAAGGGCTCACAGAATCTTGTTGAACTATCATGACCTCGTATTAAAATTTCCTCCGGGGGAATATGACATGCTATGTAAACATCACACTGCAAAAACTCGTCCGACGTGTTTAAAGTGACGACACGCATAGAAAAGCACGCTTCAGTGAATGTGTTAAAACTCTCCCTATATTGTCATTATTTACCGAGTTTCATACCTAAACTATTGGGAGTTCATAGAAACTCCCTCCCGCCCCCATTCCAGCAACAACAACATACCAAGTGTATTCCCACAACATGGGGATCTGGGGAGGGTAAAGTGTACGCAGTCCATACCAATACCTCAGACGAAGTAGAGAGGTTATTTTTGCTAGACGCCCGACTCACGACAGTCCATGCCACTACCTTAGACGAAGTAGAAAAGTTGTTACTGATAAACCCCGACTCACGACAAATAACAAAAATAGAAAGGATAGAAACAACAATCAAAATGAGATAACACACCAGTAGTACATTTTTTTATTAAGCTTCGACTATATTAATTCATTTTTTTTTAATAATTTGTTTAAGCACTTAATACAATTTTGTTTTGTTTTTTATTATTATTGCTATATATGACATATCAAACAAAAAGAATATTTTTACTTAAATGAAATGAGATGGGATATACTTCAAGTTTGATTCAAATCAGATGTGCTAATATTTCAAAATCATAACGATCATCTTAAAAAGGAAATTTAATTCATTAATGTGATAACTATATACAAGGCAGACCAATATTTCAATAGTTTAAACTTGTAATAAATTTAATATGTAATTATATACAGCTAGAAATTACTTAAAATGCAAGATACAGAATATCAAATCTTAAATGGAAAAAAAATAGTAACGCATCATTACATGCATCTAGAGATTATGAACTAAACTTATTTTTGTTAATAAATCAATTTATATTCATATAAAATGAATTATTTTAAATTAAAAATAGAATAAATGTGTGAGAATAAGATATGACATTTAATTAAAGCAAAGATATGATAGTTTGAAATATATTGATGTAATTAGTATTTCTTGCAAGTTGGTTGTTTTGAATTTGTAAATTTGTAACGCCATGCAATCATTAATTTTCTATATTTGGAGGATTTTGTAATTACTAATTTTGTCTATTTAAGAGAGTTATTTTTCTTCATTCTAATCATCAAGTTAATTTTTCAAGAACATAAAACATTAGTATAGAGAGGCAAATGGACATTTCCGCGATGAAAAAACCATGTTCTTCTGAAGCTTCTAGCATATCGGCAGCCTCAGAAGAATCTCATAAAGTCGTTACAAATACGGAAAAGATGAAAGAAAAAATTGTAGAAGGCCCACACTTGAATAAGCCACCATGTGTTGATTTACTTGTTGATCTCAATGTCCATAATGGTTTCAACAACAACAACAACAACAAGACGAACAGTATGATCAGTTGTTCGAATCTTGAACCCAATCTTTTCAATTCAACTTCGACTAATACTCATGCTAGTGAGTCTTCCAACGAAGCTACTCCCAAGCAAAAGCGTACCTCGGATGGTAAGACTTTGTTTTGTAACTTCTGCAAGAGAAGGTTCTCCACTTCGCAAGCCCTAGGAGGACATCAAAACGCGCATAAACAAGAGAGGGCTTTGGCTACAAGGCGAAATGGACTTGTTCATGTTGTTTCGCCTTTTGGCCTGCCCAATTATCATCCCTACTATAATCCCTATTCGAATTTCAACTCACACATTCCATTTCATGGTTCTTTCGCTTCGAGACCATCACTTGGTGGTACTGTTCAAGGCGGAAATTCTTCCTCCGCGATTCTTAAACCTAATAATTCCTATCAGATTTGGCCATTTCTTTCGAGCTACAACTTTCGATTCAACCCTGATAAATGGTCGATATCATCATCATCATCAAGTTCATCACTTTTTAGGTCAGTTAATCCACAAGAAAATTATAAAATGGGTAAAATTGGCATTGGAGGTGCTTCTTTGGCAAATTCTATTAGTTTTGAAAACAAAAAAAGTGGAAATAATTTAACTTTAATGAACTCACCAATCAATGTTCATGATGATAATAATCTTGGTGGAAATAATCATATGAAGAAGGGGGAAGAAGAAGGGCTTGATTTAAATTTAAAGCTTTAATTTAGTTTATTGTTTTGTATTATTTTGTTATTTCATGAGTTTATAATTTTAGTTGAGCATTATGTTTATTAAAATGTGTAGTATTATTATTCTAATTCCGACTTTCTTGTAATTTGGTTTGAATATACTGAATCATTCTCTTTACTTTCTTGTAATTAGACTTTCACAAACCTATATAGTCATATCCATTTGTTTTGACACAAAAATCTTTAAATTCAAAATTATTTATATATGATGAAATTATTTCATCTGGACTTCCTTCAACGGAAAAATATATTATTTATACGTGATCAAAAATTATATTTTATGTATATATATTTTATGAAAGTGGATGCACAATATCCAAAAGAACCAAATTCTTCAAATACAGAATTTGCAAATACAATTATTACATTAAAATAGTAAAAGTAAAGAAAACAACTATTTTACGTGAAAAATCTCCTTCGTCAAAAAAGACGTTATTACGATCTTTGGGCCAATAGGGGCTGGTTCTTTCAACAATATTTGTCAATCATCAAAATCAATTTCAACATATAGCTTAGAAATTAAGGAAGCAATATATAAGGTGTAAGGATACGTTTAATAATATATAAATGTATAAGCGGGTTATTAGTGTTCGCGGAATCTCTCTAGCTATGACATTCTATGTGAACGTCAGACTTTTATACCTAAACTATTGGGTGTTCATAAAATCTGCCCCAAAACCACCATGAATTAACCGTCATGCCAGGTGGATTTATTTTTAAGATATTTCATTTAAAAATACTTTATGTCTTTAATTTACCTTTTTTATATGATGACTAATTGACTATATATAACATATCAACAAAATATTTTTACAAGATTCCTCATAATGATCACCTTAAAAAGAAAATGTAATTAATTAATTAATATTGTAGACACCTAATTTCGTCCCTTCCCGATAACATTTTTTACCCATTTTTACTTTATCCTATCGTGTACCCTCATCCATATTATTATACCTCTACAAAATGACAAAAAAAAATAACAAACTTCCTAACAAATTTTATCTTATCCTAACCCTCTTTACACCTCATCCTAACAACCTACCCCACCCCATACCCCCTACCCACTACCCACCCACGTGACCCCTCACACTATCACCTTTCATATATACATATCACATTCTCACGCATAGGGGGAATCATCTTCATCACCAGCAATACACTCTCCATTTTTTGGATTTCACTGAAAACTGGCCATCACTAACTGATCACAATACACACTCGCACCATCTTCTCCATATAAATTTAACACACACACACAGTAGAGGGGGGGAGGACAGACTCCATTGTTCCTTTTTTTCTTTTTCGAGCACAATTCTTCACGGAGAAGAACGAATACACGCACATCACCCTTACAATCTCACACTCCATTTCACAACAATATAGAATCTTTACTGATCACACTACACGCACAATCGATCGAGAGAGATGTGAGAGAGGTAAATAGTAAGAGATTGAGAGCGAAAACAAAGTGGATTGAGAAAAATAGGAGAAAGGGGTGACGGGGAGGTGAATTGTAAGTTGTTGAGGTCGCCGGAGCTCCGGCGACACGAATACAGTGATTTCGAGCCACCGTCGTCAAATCCATCGTTAACGACAGATCAGCGACCAGTTCCGGTGACCAACACTTCAAAAAATGCTCAAGCCGCCTAGAAATCCACCGCAATCACTGAACCAGCCGCACCGCCAGTTCGATTTTCTCCAAAATTCGCCAATCCACTTCCTTTCCTGTTACTGTCGGTGCTCACCGGAGCTCCGGTGAGTCGTGAAACATTGGAAGAAAATAGGGGAGGGGGTCGTCTTGGGTATTTTGGGATTCGAGTTTGAGCTTTGTCCGTGGTTCATTGGTTCCGAGGCTCCCGTCGTGTTGAAATCAGTTCAATTGGTCAAATAAAAGCCCCAATTTAAGGTCCATCTCTTTGTCTCATTCTTATTCTTAATTAATTTTTATGGTTGCGTGTGTTGATTGCCATCGTCTCGACTTTTCTCTTATTTTATGCGTGATGTGAATGATGAATGTCGAATGATATTGATTGGGAATCATTGAAATATTATCGTTGATTTGTTATGTTGGAATATTAGTTGAGAATCAATTTTGGGTGGAATGGATAATTCGCTAAAAGGATGAATAATGATCAATTTTGTCTTATTGTTGTTTGGTTTAATTTGGTTTAAGTATGAATATTGTTGAACACGGTAGTAGCATGATTAGGTCGTTAAGTCGATAGGCAAATTCTAGGTTTTGGGGTAGGCAACTCATAAGATTCTAATCATTGAATGTGTAAATATTTGTGTTGAGTGATTTTTCCTATTTTTATCGCATTAAAAATGTACTCATTTGGCCGGGGAATGCCCCGAGGTATTTGTATTGATTTATCCGGGCAATGCCTCGACGTCTCATGTACCCGAAGGATGTTCGTGATGAAGGCCCGAAGCATCGGGTAAAGCATTGGAGCATAGTTTAAAATTAGTGTAGGTTTACTTTTCAGTACCTTTTTTTATTTTCGGTGGTAATAATTGGACTGAACATTATATTTTGGATTTGTTTTGTTTCGTGTGTTTGATTGATTGTTTTATGTGTTTTGTGTTGTTTATACATTTGTAATGTCAAAAATAGCCGATACACTCAACCAAGCGACCGTGGTCAAACCACGGGATCGAGGGGTGCCTAACACCTTCCCCTCGGTCAACAGAATTCCTTAGTCGGAATCTCTGTTCGCGGATCAGTTTATAGAGTCAAAATCATTTTGAAAAAGGATATCCAAAGGTGACTTGGCACACCCGATTTATGCCAAGTGGCGACTCTGAATAAAAAATGTAAATAATCCTTTTTCGAAACAAATTATTATTTTTTGTCACTTAAATAATAAAAATCCTTCCGAACCTTAAACCATATCTTTTTGGAGTTAAAAAAGGAGTGTGACAGTTCTGGCGACTCTGCTGGGGACTATTTCATAATCTGAGATTTTTTGGAGTCGTATCGGCTTTGTTTGGCATTACGAGTGTATAAGCATTGTTTGTGATTTTTGTTTGTGTTTTCAATTTTGTGCATTTTCGTGCTCTTTGTTTACTGTATTTATCCTATGTGTTACCGCTTTTATATTTGACATCATGTGCATAACTCGAGTCATTCTTTCCGCAACAAGTCTCGGAGCGCACGTCGTGCGCACGAACTCTAGTTGAGTCACCTTTATTTTAGGAGGGAGCCGTTGGATGTATGGAGTAAGTGGAAAGCTAAGCAGCCACTATCGACCATATATCCTCCGAACGGCCTTGTTAGTGAACCTCAGCGTAGGTCAGCCTTTAGGTCATGCTTATGTGCATCATATTGAGACCTAGCGGGTCCCACTTGGTCCTTTGTAAGAGACTTACCTCTAAAGCATTCCTACGTGCTAAATGGGGCATCTTTGAGGATAACGTGGTCATTTGACAGACTGATGTGGGGTAAAGCATGTGTTAATCATCTGGTATTTGAAATTTGTTAGTTTGATAAATTTTGTTTTCATGTTGTTTAAGCTAATTAAAGGGGGTAAAAACTCCTTATTAAGAAGTTCTTCATTCCTAGAGTTCAAACTCGAAACCTCTAGTTCTCATTCCTGGTGACAATTGACTCCTTCACTACAATAAAAATACAAATACAAATGTGTAATATTCACATTAGAAAAGGGAATTTCATCATTGTAATTACTAACTATGTTTTGACTCGTATAAGTTGTTGTTCTTGTTGTTTTAATCGTTATAGTAAACGGAATTCAAGGGCAACAAAGACCCTTAGATTGGACTTCATCGATGGCTAGAAGAGATTTTCTTTCTATTGTTGTTTTACTCGTTATAGAGAACAGAATTCAAGGGATAAAAAGGCTCTTCGATAGGACTTCATCTATGCCTAGAAGAGATTTTCTTTCTTTCTATTGTTGTTTTACTCATTATAGAGAACGGAGTTCAAGGGAAACAAAGACCCATAGATAGGACTTTCATCTATGGCTAGAGGCGATTTTCTTTCTATAGTTGATTTACTCGTTATAGAGAACGGAATTCAAGGAAAACAAAGACCCTTAGATAGGACTTCATCGATGGCTAGAAGAGATCTTCTTTCTATTGTTGTTTTACGAACGGAATTCAAGGGAAACAAAGGTCCTTTGATAGGGCTTCATCTATGTCTAGAAGACATTTTCGTGCTGTCATTTTTTTACTTGTTATAGAGAACGGAATTGGAGGGCAATAGGACTTTATCTATGGCTAGAAAAGAGAATTTCTTTCTTTCTATTGTTATTTTACTCGTTATAGAGTACGGAATTTCTTTCTATTGTTGTTTTACTCGTTATAGAGAACGGAATTCAAGGGAAACAAAGACCCTTAGATAGGACCTTATCTATGTTAGAAGAGATTTTCTTTCTTTTTATTACCGTTTTGCGATTTCATATCAAAACTATCAGGTGCTCACAGAATCTTGTTGAACTATCATGGCCTCGTATTAAAATTTCCTCCGGGGGAATATGACATGCTATGTAAACATCAGACTGCAAAAACTCGTCTGACGTGTTTAAAGTGACGACACGCATAGAAAAGCGCGCTTCAGTGAATGTGTTAAAACTCTCCCTATATTCTCATTATTTAGCGAGTTTCATACCTAAACTATTGGGAGTTCATAGAAACTCCCTCCCGCCCCCATTCCAGCAACAACAACATACCAAGTGTATTCCCACAACATGGGGATCTGGGGAGGGTAAAGTGTACGCAGTCCATACCAATACCTCAGACGAAGTAGAGAGGTTGTTTTTGCTAGACGCCCGACTCACGACAGTCCATGCCACTACCTTAGACGAAGTAGAAAAGTTGTTACTGATAAACCCCGACTCACGACAAATAACAAAAATAGAAAGGATAGAAACAACAAACAAAATGAGATAACACAGCAGTAGTACATTTTTTTATTAAGCTTCGACTATATTAATTCATTTTTTTTTAATAATTTGTTTAAGCACTTAATACAATTTTGTTTTGTTTTTTATTATTATTGCTATATATGACATATCAAACAAAAAGAATATTTTTACTTAAATGAAATGAGATGGGATATACTTCAAGTTTGATTCAAATCAGATGTGCTAATATTTCAAAATCATAACGATCATCTTAAAAAGGAAATTTAATTCATTAATGTGATAACTATATACAAGGCAGACCAATATTTCAATAGTTTAAAATTGTAATAAATTTAATATGTAATTATATACAGCTAGAAATTACTTAAAATGCAAGATACAGAATATCAAATCTTAAATGAAAAAAAAATAGTAACGCATCATTACATGCATCTAGAGATTATGAACTAAACTTATTTTTGTTAATAAATCTATTTATATTCATATAAAATGAATTATTTTAAATTAAAAATACAATAAATGTGTGAGAATAAGATATGACATTTAATTAAAGCAAAGATATGATAGTTTGAAATATATTGATGTAATTAGTATTTCTTGCAAGTTGGTTGTTTTGAATTTGTAAATTTGTAACGCCATGCAATCATTAATTTTCTATATTTGGAGGATTTTGTAATTACTAATTTTGTCTATTTAAGAGAGTTATTTTTCTTCATTCTAATCATCAAGTTAATTTTTCAAGAACATAAAACATTAGTATAGAGAGGCAAATGGACATTTCCGCGATGAAAAAACCATGTTCTTCTGAAGCTTCTAGCATATCGGCAGCCTCAGAAGAATCTCATGAAGTCGTTACAAATACGGAAAAGATGAAAGAAAAAATTGTAGAAGGCCCACACTTGAATAAGCCACCATGTGTTGATTTACTTGTTGATCTCAATGTCCATAATGGTTTCAACAACAACAACAACAACAAGACGAACAGTATGATCAGTTGTTCGAATCTTGAACCCAATCTTTTCAATTCAACTTCGACTAATACTCATGCTAGTGAGTCTTCCAACGAAGCTACTCCCAAGCAAAAGCGTATCTCGGATGGTAAGACTTTGTTTTGTAACTTCTGCAAGAGAAGGTTCTCCACTTCGCAAGCCCTAGGAGGACATCAAAACGCGCATAAACAAGAGAGGGCTTTGGCTACAAGGCGAAATGGACTTGTTCATGTTGTTTCGCCTTTTGGCCCGCCCAATTATCATCCCTACTATAATCCCTATTCGAATTTCAACTCACACATTCCATTTCATGGTTCTTTCGCTTCGAGACCATCACTTGGTGGTACTGTTCAAGGCGGAAATTCTTCCTCCGCGATTCTTAAACCTAATAATTCCTATCAGATTTGGCCATTTCTTTCGAGCTACAACTTTCGATTCAACCCTGATAAATGGTCGATATCATCATCATCATCAAGTTCATCACTTTTTAGGTCAGTTAATCCACAAGAAAATTATAACATAGGTAAAATTGGCATTGGAGGTGCTTCTTTGGCAAATTCTATTAGTTTTGAAAACAAAAAAAGTGGAAATAATTTAACTGTAATGAACTCACCAATCAATGTTCATGATGATAATAATCTTGGTGGAAATAATCATATGAAGAAGGAGGAAGAAGAAGGGCTTGATTTAAATTTAAAGCTTTAATTTAGTTTATTGTTTTGTATTATTTTGTTATTTCATGAGTTTATAATTTTAGTTGAGCATTATGTTTATTAAAATGTGTAGTATTATTATTCTAATTCCTACTTTCTTGTAATTTGGTTTGAATATATTGAATCATTCTCTTTACTTTCTTGTAATTAGACTTTCACAAGCCTATATAGTCATATCCATTTGTTTTGACACAAAAATCTTTAAATTCAAAATTATTTATATATGATGAAATTATTTCATATAGTCGTATAAATAGTATATTTTTACGTGATCAAAAATTAAATTTTATGTATATATATTATAGGTGTTGAACCCCCTTCGGCTGATTTTTCTTCAAATATCGAATCTTGTTAATTGAAATCTTGACTCTGCTTCTGCTTTCGTTAATGAAAGTGGATGCACAATATCCAAACGAACCAAATTCTTCAAATACAGAATTTGCTAATACAATTATTACATTAAAATAGTAAAAGTAAAGAAAACAACTATTTTACGTGAAAAATCTCCTTCGTCAAAAAAGACGTTATTACGATCTTTGGGCCAATAGGGGCTGGTTCTTTCAACAATATTTGTCAATCATCAAAATCAATTTCAACATATAGCTTAGAAATTAAGGAAGCAATATATAAGGTGTAAGGATACGTTTAATAATATATAAATGTATAAGCGGGTTATTAGTGTTCGCGGAATCTCTCTAGCTATGACATTCTATGTGAACGTCAGACTTTTATACCTAAACTATTGGGTGTTCATAAAATCTGCCCCAAAACCACCATGAATTAACCGTCATGCCAGGTGGATTTATTTTTAAGATATTTCATTTAAAAATACTTTGTCTTTAATTTGCCTTTTTTATATGATGACTAATTGACTATATATAACATATCAACAAAATATTTTTACAAGATTTCTCATAATGATCACCTTAAAAAGAAAATGTAATTAATTAATTAATATTGTAGACACCTAATTTCGTCCCTTCCCGATAACATTTTTTATCCATTTTTACTTTATCCTATCGTGTGCCCTCATCCATATTATTATACCTCTACAAAATGACAAAAAAAAAATAACAAACTTCCTAACAAATTTTATCTTATCCTAACCCTCTTTACACCTCATCCTAACAACCTACCCCACCCCATACCCCCTACCCACTACCCACCCACGTGACCCCTCACACTATCACCTTTCATATATACATATCACATTCTCACGCATAGGGGGAATCATCTTCATCACCAGCAATACACTCTCCATTTTTTGGATTTCACTGAAAACTGGCCATCACTAACTGATCACAATACACACTCGCACCATCTTCTCCATATAAATTTAACACACACACACAGTAGAGGGGGGTGGACAGACTCCATTGTTCTTTTTTCTTCTTTTTCGAGCACAATTCTTCACGGAGAAGAACGAATACACGCACATCACCCTTACAATCTCACACTCCATTTCACAACAATATAGAATCTTTACTGATCACACTACACGCACAATCGATCGAGAGAGATGTGAGAGAGGTAAATAGTAAGAGATTGAGAGTGAAAACAAAGGGGATTGAGTAAAATAGGAGAAAGGGGTGACGGGGAGGTGAATTGTAAGCTGTTGAGGTCGCCGGAGCTCCGGGGACACGAATACAGTGATTCCGAGCCACCGTCGTCAAATCCATCGTTAACGACAATCAACGACCAGTTCCGGTGACCATTACTTGAAAAACAGCTCAAGCCGCCTAGAAATCCACCGAAATCACTGAACCAGCCACACCGCCAGTCCGATTTTCTCATAAATCCGGCAATCCACTTCCTTTTCCGTTACTGCCGGTGCTCACCGTAGCTCCGGTGAGTCGCGAAACATCGGAATAAAACAGGGGAGGGGGTTGTCTTGGGTATTTTGGGATTCAAGTTCGAGCTTCGTCCGTGGTTCATTGGTTCCGAGGCTCCCGTCGTGTTGAAATCAGTTCAATTGGTCAAATAAAAGCCCCAATTTAAGGTCCATCTCTTTATCTCATTCTTATCCTTAATTAATTTTTATGGTTGCGTGTGTTGACTGCCACCGTCTCGACTTTTCTCTTATTTTATGCGTGATGTGAATGATGAATGTCAATGATATTGATTGGGAATCGTTGAAATATTATCGTTGATTTGTTATGTTGGAATATTAGTTGAGAATCAATTTGGGGTGGAATGGATAAATCGCTAAAAGGATGAATAATGATCAATTTTGATTTATTGTTGTTTGGTTTAATTTGGTTTAAGTATGAATATTGTTGAACACGGTAGTAGCATGATTAGGTCGTTAAGTCGATAGGCAAATTCTAGATTTTGGGGTAGGCAACTCATAAGATTCTAATCATCGAATGTGTAAATATTTGTGTTGAGAGATTTTTCCTATTTTTATCGCATTAAAAATGTACTCATTTGGCCGGGGAATGCCCCGAGGTATTTGTATTGATTTATCCGGGCAATGCCTCGACCTCATTGTAGACACCTAATTTCGTCCCTCCGCAATATCATTTTTACCCATTTTTTACCTTATCCTACCGTGTACCCTCAATCATGTAATTATCCCTCCACAAATGACAAAAATCAAAACCAACTCTAAACAAATCTTATCCCAAAATCCCCACATAATCCCAATTGATAACAAATTAACAACCTTCCCAATTAAAAGTGGACACCTAACCCTTATCCCTCCAATTAAAAAACAACACCTACCTACCCTACTCTAACAAACCCTATCCCTACCCCTACCCCTACCTCACTACCCTACCCCACTACCCCATCCTAATATATACACACACATACACACAATTAAAAAGGGAAAATGGACACAGCAAAGGGAGAAAAAATGAAAGGAAAAAAATCAGATTGTTTTGGCTTCCTCTCTCTCTCTTAAAAAAGACTCTCTCTCTCTCTAAACTCTACTCCCTCTCTCTAACGTCGTCACCGGCGATCGGAGCTCCGGCCACCACGACACTACCACCCCCACAACCGCGTCGTCACTTCCTCTCTCTCTCTCTCTCCGTCGACTCACCCCCCCTCTCTCTCTTCGACGACGGCAACAGCGCCGTCGTCATTCCGATCTGCCTCCTTTTTTTTCTCTCCGACGACGGCAACAGCGCCGTCGTCACTCCCTCTCTCCCCCTCTCTTTCTCTCCGAACAGCAGCCCTGGCAGCGACCAGCAGCTTCACTCCGACCTCTTCACCGCCGAATAACAGCGACCAGCGGCGGCACTAGCTCCGTCACCGCCTAGATCTGCCGCCGCCGTCCTTTCCATCGCCGTGAGCTCACCGCCTCGATCTGTTGGGTTTTTTGATTTCTTGCTGTCTTTGGTTGATTTTGGTTTCGTCTATTCCATGGTTCCACGTTGATAGTGAGTTTCAAGTTGACTTTATCGAATATCGTCGTTGTGAGTTTGGGTTTTCGTAGAATAAAATTTCATTCACGGGTTTTGGAGCTGTCCGGTTATTATTTTAATACCGAGTTTGATTTGTCCGTCGTGAGGTTCTACGATCGAGTTTTGGTCTTCGGATTTCCTTATTATCGACAAAACGTTCTATCGAGGTCCATTTCTTAACTCGTCTCTTATATATATATATATGTGGTTGTTTGTTTTGATTGGTTGCGATGGCGAGTATTGATTATAGTTTTGTTGAATTTTTGTTTATGTTGATGTTATGATTGTGATGTTTGGTTGTTTGGTTTTTGGTAGATTAAGGCATAAACTTGATCATGTTCAATGGATGGACGGAAAGAAAGTCGGGGGGGTGGAATTGGAAAAATTAACAAAAGGATAGATTCGGTTTAATTTGATTTATTGTTGGTATGAATCGTGGTAGGATTATGTCTTTAGTCTAGAACGGATAAGCAAATGGTAGGTTCGGGTAGGCAAATTTAGGCATGGCAAATTGATGACATGTTTGAAATATGTGTCGGAATGGTTTTGTTTTATCGCATTTAATTCAATGCTGTAATTTGACCGGGGAATGCCCCGAAGTACCTGTATTGATTTCACCGGGGAATGCCCCGACGTATCATGTTGGCGGAAAATAATTGTGATGAAGGCCCGCGGCGTCGGGTAAGGCATTGGAGCTTAGTCTAGATTTAGTTTAGACTAGGATTTATATTTTTGTATTTTTTTTCTATTTTTCGGACTGTATAATTGGACTGGACTTTACATTTTTGGATTGTTTTGTTTTGTTTGATTATTTTTGTGTGCCTCTTGTGTGGTTTATACATTTCGTAATGCCAAAATAGTCGATACACTCCACCAAGCGACCGTGGTCGAACCACGGGATCGAGGGATGCCTAACACCTTCCCCTCGGTCAACAGAATTCCTTAGCTGGAATCTCTATTCGCAAACCAGTTTTAAGAGTCAAAATATTTTGAAAAGGGATTTCCAAAGGTGACTTGGCACACCCGATCTATGCCAAGTGGCGACTCTGAATAAAAAATGCAAATAATCCTTTTTCGAAATAAAATTTTATTTTTTGTCACTTGAATAATAAAACCCTTTCGAACTATAAAAATATTCCATGTTTTTGGAGTACGCGTAAAAAAGGGGTGTGACAGCTCTGGCGACTCTGCTGGGGACCTTTCAGAATTCGAGCTTATTTTTGAGTCGTATCGACTTTGTTTGGCATTACGAGTGTATAAACATTGTTTGTGATTATTGTTTTGTTATTGTTTTCACTTTTGTGTGTTTTCGTGCTCTTTGTTTATAGTATTTATCCTATGTGTTACCGCTTTATATCTGTCATCATGAGTCCATCCCCCCGGCCTTCTTTCTGCAACAAGTCTGTAGTACACGTGTTGTACACAACCTCTAGTTGAGTCACCCTTATTTTAGGGGGGGAGCCGTCGGTGTTATGGAGTAGGTGGAAAGCAAAGCAGCCACTATCGACCATACGCTCCCCCGAACAGCCTTGTTAGTAAACCACAACGTAGGTCAGCCTTTAGGTCATGCTTATGTGCATCATGTGGAGACCTAGCGGGACCCACATGGCCCTTTGTAGAAGACTTACCTTTAAAGCATCCTTACATGCTAATTGTTGCATTATTAAGGGTAACGTGGTCATTTGACGGACTGATTTTCAAAAAAAAAATAATAATAATAATAATAAATAAAAAAAAAAAAAATATATATATATATATATATATATATAGAATAGTGAGCCGATAAGAACGAAAAAAAAAAAAAAAAAAAAAAGAGGAATGTCGTAGTTTGTTTTAGAATTCGTTATGGCTTTTGTTCTTCACGATCCAAAAACTCAAAAAGATTTTTTTTTTTGCATTTTTTTTTGCATTCTTTTTTGTCTTCTCAAAGCCGTAAATTTTTTCTACGTATTTGTCAAAAGCAAAAATACCAAAAAGATTTTTTCCATAATTGATGGTGTCAGTCTTAGTTAAAGTATCTAATTGAGCATCCAAGAAGTTTTATTCGTTTGTTTTTTATTATATCTTTTAAGTTAGGGTTAATTTATTAGTTAATCGTTAATTGTCCAATCTGAATGAACTACGCATACCTGATTCCCTTCCCTCGGGTTGGGATACGTAGGCAACCCTCGGTGGGTCCGGTAAATTTTTGTATCAGACTTTGGTCTTCGTATAATCTAAGTCTCTCGTCCCATAATCTAGAGTTGTTTGCCAAGTAGACTGATTTCGCTCAGTACTTCTGTTCGGCAAATTGGAGTCATGAATGTGGTCTGTCCCATCGACATATGTTGACGTCAAAAATCCCAAGGGGTTGGGAATCTTCTACTCCTGTCGAATTTTTGAGGTAACGTCTTGTGTGTTATTACAGGATGGATTTGTCCACCAAGTCTAGAGTCCTGATGGTTGTCAAAGTGCCCAAAAAGTTAATCAAATAGTGGGAAATGTTTAACTATGTTGATCAGCAGAAACTGACTAAAATATTAGGTGATCTTACAGAACTCCTGCATGTTACCCCTCGTCCAGATTTAATAGAGGCCTTGTTGACCTTTTGGGATCCGAGTAGTTTGGTGTTCAGGTTTGGGGAATGTGAAATGACTCCTACTTTGGCAGAAATATCCGGTTTGTTGCATTTGCCCTATATCGAGAAGGATATGATCCGAGCACGAAATCATACTGGCGTGAGATTTTTGCAGTCCTGTGGTCTAAAAAGTAAGGGTATCCGTTTGGGTTGTTTAAGTGACTCATGGGTTTCCCTAGATTTTTTGTTCGATAGATTCGGGCACTCAGAAGGTTTTGATTGTTTTTGGGAAGAATTTCATGTGACTAAGGAGAAGTGGGAGAAAAAGCGTCTTGAAGTCTTCACCCTCGCTTTGCTAGGAACGTTAGTGTTTCCACTAGAAGAAAGACATGTTAATACCCGCTTGCAATCTGTGGTGATGGCCCTATTTCATAAGGATCAAAACGATAAGGGCATTAATCAAAAGGGCAGGTTCACTCTCGTACCCATGATCTTAACAGAAATATATAAGGCTTTAACCGAAGTGAAAATGGGAAGGAGATTTTTCGAGGGCAGTAACCTGATATTGCAGTTATGGATGATGGAGCATTTGCATGCACCTTCTTTAGTTAGATCAGATGTGTTAGATCGTTGTATTCCCAATCGAGTGAAAGCCATGGATTCCAGGTTGCGTTTGGACAAATTCTCGCTGCCCGTGGGAGTCAAGGCTTGGATTGAATTTCTTGAATTAAGAACCAAGGACAACATTTTGTGGACTTATCTGTGGCTTCGACCAAAGGTAGTATTGTTGGGGTATCAGACAGAGTTTCCTTTAGTTATGTTAGGGCTCAATTGCACTAAACCATACAATCCATCCAGGGTAATGCGCCAGTTAGGTAGGCTACAAGACGTGCCACCAGCAGTGGATCTTCTGAAGGATGTTGAGTACTTCAAAGACCAAGCCTTAGGTGAGAGCAGGTATGAGCAGTTTTGGAAGCATGCAACAAAGCTAGGTGTGGACACATTCAAAGAAAGTTTGGATAATCCGGGCCACACTCAGGGATATGAGGTCTGGCTCCAATCTGTCCCTTGGGGTATCAGTCAACCTTTACCAACACAGCTTAGAGGGAGAATACAGGAAGAATGCATAACAGCTGATCATCAGGATGAAAGTGTAGGGTCCAAAGTGGAAACGCTGAGAGTTCAGTTAGCAGATTTGTTCAAGACGGTAGAAAGGTGTCAGAATGATCTTTCCAGATGCACTCCTCATGAAGCAGGAATACGGGCCCGAAGCTTCTTCCCCGGTATCAGGGTATCTTTACAGGATATGCTACAAGGCTTGAATGGGAGAAAGAGAACTTCAGAGGCAGGTCCATATCAGCTAGGGTCATCGCGCAGAGCACCAGTCTGAAAGAGCACTTCTTATCTTTATTCAGTTGGAGTCTTTTATGTGTCTGTCATTGTAGGGTGGTGTCTGTTTTAAGTCGAGGTCAAGTTGTTTTTGGTATTAGAGTCTTTATTAGTAATTTCACCTGTGTCGTCTTAGGGGTCTATAATGTTGTTTCGTATTCCTTTTTTTTTTAGTTTTTCAGTGGTCCCAAAATTTTATACGTTTTGTTGATAAATTGTTATTTTTCTTTTCTTCTTAAAGTTTCAAAAAAAAAAAAAAAAAAAAAAATCAATTAGCCATTTTGGCAAGGCCCGAACTACGCAAGATCTGATTCATGTACAACATGATACGTAGGCGGCCTACTTTTGGGTTCGATCTAATCATTTTGTTTCGTTGTTTTTCATTATTTTTCCTCTTTTAAGGAAAACAAAAGCCATAAAGAATGATAAAATAAAGGTATATAACGTGAGGAAAAGAGCGGATATCGATAAAAAAAATAGTAATAGGTGTAGATAAAAAAAAAAAAAAAAAAATGTGTGTAAATAAAATTCGGGATGATGTTGAAATGACCTCGCTACCCTCAAAAGCTGGTAGAAATGAACATGAACTTAGGGCAATTGTACCAATGTGATTCCCATGCTTTTGGTATACCCTAATCCTAACGGATGTCGTCTTTGATGAGCATGTTCTTTCAGATAAAAGTGGTAAGTTTGCAGCACTCTGGCTAGTCACCCATACTTCACTAGATCCAAAGCAAAGCTCGCAATGGCTAGCAGGG
Organism: Capsicum pubescens; assembly: GCA_030864215.1. Classification (NCBI taxonomy): domain Eukaryota; kingdom Viridiplantae; phylum Streptophyta; class Magnoliopsida; order Solanales; family Solanaceae; genus Capsicum; species Capsicum pubescens. The sequence goes on from CM061538.1 coordinate 43,441,911, forward strand.
AGATTGAAAATTCGCTCATTGACCCGGATCAAGATCACAGGGAAGAAAGTTCAGAACACAATGATGAGGTAGTAAGGCTCAGGCAACAATTGATAGATTTGCACCGGGCATGGGCCAGCGGAATGCCTCCTCCTCCGCTCCCTGAAGGTCTTGGGAATATCTCTAATTGCCCACCGCTCTCTCAAGCACAATTCTCCGCTCCTACTGAGTCACCTGAGCACGCGCCAGGATTCACTCCGCGACATTATTATCCTGGCAATTCTGGTGTGCCCTTGGCAGCTCCCCAATCAAGATCAGCTGCTCAGCCAGCGCCACCGATCACACCGGTATTCGTGGCCCCGCCACCACAAGAAACTCCCATATATGTTGTGCGTCCCACAATGAGGCTTCCTCGGTCTTCCAGTGAGCCAGCACTGAAGGTTTCAGATGGTCAGTATTATGCTACGGAGCCTACTCTGCAATTGAATGAACCGTATGGGTACACTCAGCCGCCTACATTTCCATTTGATACGGAGAAACCTGTCGCAACGGAGGAACAGGATGTCATAGCCCAGAAACTGAAGAGTTTGGAACAAGCTATGAGGAATTTGCAAGGAATCGGAGATTATAGAAGTGTTTCCTATAAAGACCTGTGCATGTTCCCTGACATCAACCTGCCTCCCGGTTTTAAGATGCCTAAGTTCGAGAAGTACGCAGGGCACGGTGATCCTGTTGCACACTTGAGACGTTATTGCAACCAGTTGAGGGCTGCAGGAGGAAAGGAAGAACTACTCATGGCCTTCTTTGGCGAGAGTCTTTCAGATCTGGCTTCAGAATGGTTCATCGATCGGGATATCGATAAATGGAACAGTTGGGATGATTTGGTTTCTGAATTTGTTCAACATTTTCAGTACAACATCGACTTGATTCCGGACGAAAAATCTTTGGTCAACATGAAGAAAAAGAGCACTGAAGGTTTTAGGGAATACGCTATAAGGTGGCGTGAACAGGCCGCTAGGGTAAAGCCTCCAATGAAGGAAAGTAAGTTGGTAGAAGTTTTCATTCAGGCGCAGGATGAGACCTATTTTCAACATTTACTTCCGGCAATGGGAAAATCTTTTATAGAAGTCCTCAAAATGGGGGAGATGATAGAGGACGGGATTAAGACCGGTCGAATAGTGAGTTTTGCTGCATTAAAAGCTACCACACAAGCGATTCAAGGTGGATCTGGCGCATTTGGAGGAAAAAAGAAGAAAGAGGATGTTGCGACTGTCGTAGCCGGAACCCATACTTATCCTAAAAGGCCACCTCGCCCCTATCCCCAATCCCAAGCCCAAGTCTACGCCCAAGCTCCATATATTCCTCCCCACCATTACTACCCTCCACAAAATCCTTTATATTCCATTCCACCACCCCCTTACCCAGTATATAGTGCGCAACCATATGCTCAAACCCCTTCTTACCCGCAGTGGCGCGCGCAAACTTCACAAAATCGCCCATTCGCTCCACCAAATTACCAAAACCCCCCCAGACCCAGTTTTCAGCCTAGGCCCGAGTATAAGCAGGAGAAAACGGTCAAAAATCAATTCACACCTCTTGGGGAGTCATATGCTAGTTTGTTTGATAGGTTGAGGAAGTTGAAGGTTTTAAGCCCAATTCAAGGAAGGCTTTCAAATCCACCACCAAGGAATCTCGATTATTCTTTAAGGTGTGCGTACTGTTCTGATATGCCAGGCCATGATATTGAGAAATGCTGGCATTTAAAGAGAGTCGTCCAAGACTTGATTGACACAAATCAGATGTTGGTCCAAGCCCCGGAGGGTCCAAACATTAACCAGAATCCGTTGCCAACCCATGCTGAAGCCAATATGTTAGAATTGATATATGATGGGAAAGAGTCTTCGAGGGGTTATAAGCCTATTGTCAAGATACACACCACTGAGGAGAAATCGGTGAATGTAGCGGAGTCTTTGAAAGCAATGTCATTGAGCCAGGAAGGAATGAGGGAGGATAAATCCCGAGAAAGCACAAAGAAGCCCCTGATCACAGTACAAGGCGCCAGAAGGTATGGTGATTTGAGTCAGGATAAACCTAAGTTGACAGTGGTGGGAGCTTTGAGTCAGCCTATCTTGACGGTGAAAGGAGCACTGGCAGCGCCTATTGTCCTCAAACCGGTGACCCAACCTCCGATAGTTGATATGAAAAGGATTCCCTGGAATTATGGGTGGACTGTGATGACCTATCACGGGAAAGAAGTTGTGGAAGATGTAGATGAGGTAGGAGGTTTGACCAGGTCAGGAAGATGCTTCGTGCCTGAAAGCTTAAGAAAGTCTAAGTCAACGGTGAGTGAACCGTCGTCTATCAAAAAACCTATCACTGAGGAGGAAGCCGAAGATTTTTTGAAAAAGATGAAATTTCCAGAGTATTCAGTATTAGACCAGCTGAAGAAAACCCCTGCTCAAATTTCCCTTTTATCTTTGTTGTTGCACTCCGAGGAGCATCGTGATGTTTTGCTGAAGGTATTGAATGAAGCATATGTTCCAAAGGAGATTACAATCAACCAGGTTGAGAAAATGGTGGAAAAAATCTTTGAGGTCAATCGGATCAGCTTTTCTGATGATGAATTGCCTGTTGAAGGTACAGGGCATAATCGGGGTCTTTACATTACAGTGAAGTGTGAGGATTTCTACGTCACTCATGTTATGATTGATGGAGGTTCAGGTGCAAATATTTGCCCTATTTCTACTTTGCAAAAGCTGAATGTTGGTGCTGATAGGATCAAGCCCAACAATGTATGTGTTAGGGCTTTCGATAGTGCAAAGTCAAATTCCATTGGCGAAATAGAACTAATGTTGACCATAGGGCCTGTTGAGTTTGCCATAGAGTTTCAGGTATTGAACGTAGAATCCTCTTACAATCTGTTGTTGGGAAGGCCCTGGATCCACAAGGCCAAGGCGGTTGCATCCACGCTGCACCAAATGATTAAGTTTGAGCATGACAGGCAAGAAGTAGTTATTCATGGTGAAGGAGATTTATCAGCCTACGAAGATTCTCCTTTGTCCTTTATTGAAGCAAATAACGTAGAGGAGACATTCGTCTATCAAATTTTTGATACAGTGCCAGTGAGTCGTATCCCTGAGTGGCAAGCTATACCGGGACCGCAATTGTCTTCTGCTTCTATCATGATGGTGAGTGAACTTTGGAAATACGGATTTGAACCAGGAAAAGGTTTGGGAGCATCTCTGCATTGTATAGTTCATCCCATATGTCCGAGTGAGAACGTGGGCACGTTTGGTCTAGGATTTGAGCCTACAGCTGAAGATTTGAAGAAAATCAGGGGAAGGAAGAAGGAAATATGGTCCCTCCCTCGCCCAATGCCACTACTCAGTGAGTCATTTGTTAAGAGCGATGTCGCGAAGCATGTGGAATCTGAAGTTGAATTGGTGGGTGACCTCCAGAACTTTTTTATTGAAGTTGATATGGTTGAAGCAGGAGAAGGTACCAGTATGGCAGATGTGCAATTCATAGGTCCAGCTGTCCGGCTCAATAATTGGGAAGTCACTCCTCTCCCCGTCAGGAGGGAGTTTTGGTAGTTTATTTTGTTTTCCTTTCTGTTTATCCGAGTTATTTCAGGGTTGTAATTCGGATTTTAGTTTGTTTATATTATATTGGTGTCTGTGTTTAAACCCTTCTATCTTTTATTTAATGAAATGCAATGTCCCTTTTGTTTTGTGTCTAATATAGTTCGTTTTTCTTTTTACACAGTTCTCTTTATGCTGATTCTAATGACATGACATGCATGCGGAATTTTCAGCCTGGTCTTAAAATCCAAAATAATCCAGATGTAATGGAGCAGGATGAGGAATATGATGAAAAAGAAGCATTAGAAGAAATAAGCAAAGGGTTGGAACAATTTGAAGACAAACCGAATCCTAATTTGAATGAGACTAAGCCAATAAATCTAGGGGATCAAGAAGATGTTAGGGAAACTAAAATCAGTGTACATGTTTTGCCCCAGCTAAAGGATGAAATGATTCAAACGTTAATGGATTATAAGGATGTTTTTGCATGGTCTTATGATGATATGCCTGGTTTAAGCACTGAATTAGTGTCTCACAAATTGCCAACGGATCCCGCATTCCCTCCTGTCAAACAGAAGTTGAGGAAGTTTAAAACAGATGTAAGTATTAAAATCAAAGAGGAAATCATGAAACAACTTGAAGCCAAAGTAATTCGAGTGGCTCGTTATCCCATGTGGTTATCCAATGTTGTTCCCGTACCAAAGAAAGATGGCAAAATTCGAGTGTGTGTTGATTACCGCGATTTGAACAGGGCAAGTCCAAAAGATGATTTTCCACTGCCCAACATCCATATTTTGCTAGACAATTGTGCTAAACACGAGGTTGCCTCTTTTGTGGATTGCTATGCCGGATATCACCAGATCATTATGGATGATGAAGACGCAGAGAAGACATCTTTTATCACACCATGGGGAACTTATTGTTATCGGGTGATGCCGTTCAGTTTGAAGAATGCTGGAGCAACATACATGAGAGCCATGACCACTATGTTTCATGACATGATGCATAAGGAGATTGAGGTTTACGTGGACGATGTGATTATTAAGTCAAAAAGTCAGGCCGACCATGTAAAAGACTTGAGAAAGTTCTTTGAAAGACTTCGCAGGTATAACCTCAAACTCAACCCGGCAAAATGTGTATTTGGAGTTCCATCTGGAAAGCTTTTGGGGTTTGTAGTCAGCCGTCGGGGAATTGAATTAGATCCCTCGAAAATCAAAGCCATTCAGGATTTGCCCCCGCCCAAGAATAAAACGAAGGTAATGAGTTTGCTTGGTAGACTGAACTACATTAGCAGGTTTATTGCTCAACTCACAACCACTTGTGAGCCCATATTCAAGTTGCTGAAAAAGAATGCTGTGGTAAAATGGACTGAAGAATGTCAGGAAGCGTTCGATCGAATCAAAAGATATTTGTCAAATCCGCCCGTGTTGGTACCTCCGGAGCCTGGTAGGCCTTTGATCTTATACTTGTCAGTCATGGACAATTCTTTCGGGTGTGTCTTGGGGCAACATGATGTCACAGGCAAAAAAGAGCAGGCTATTTACTATCTTAGCAAGAAGTTCACCACTTATGAGGCCAGGTATACTCTTCTTGAAAGGACGTGTTGTTCCCTAACTTGGATAGCACAGAAGTTGAAGCACTATCTCTCATCCTATACTACTTATCTCATCTCCCGCATGGATCCTTTGAAGTATATCTTTCAGAAGCCTATGCCGACAGGTCGATTGGCAAAGTGGCAAATTTTGCTTACCGAGTTCGACATCGTATATGTGACTCGAACCGCCATGAAAGCCCAAGCCTTGGCAGATCATCTTGCTGAGAATCCCATCGATGAAGAGTACGAGCCATTAAAGACATATTTTCCTGACGAAGAAGTGTCGTGTGTCGATGAAGTCGTTATAGATGTTGACCCAGGTTGGAGGTTATTCTTCGATGGAGCTGTCAATATGAAAGGAATCGGAATAGGTGCGGTTCTTGTCTCTGAATCGGGACAACATTTCCCGGTAACAGCACAACTTCGATTCTACTGTACTAACAATATGGCAGAGTATGAAGCCTGCATCCTTGGTTTGAGGTTAGCTGTTGATATGGGAGTCCAAGAATTATTGGTGTTGGGAGATTCGGATTTACTCGTCCATCAAATTCAAGGCGATTGGGATACGCGAGATTTGAAGCTCATCCCGTATCGACAATGCTTGCAGGAGCTATGCCAACGATTTGTGTTAGTAAAATTTAGGCACATTCCAAGGATTCGTAATGAAATTGCTGATGCTTTGGCCACTTTGTCCTCAATGCTCCAACATCCTGACAAAGCCTACATCGATCCAGTGCATGTACAGAGTCGTGATCAGCATGCTTACTGCAATGTGGTTGAAGAAGAGCTCGATGGAGAACCTTGGTTCTTGGATATCAAGCGGTACATTCAATCAGGAGAATACCCAACATATGCCACCAACGATCAAAAGAGGACTCTTAGGCGTTTGGCTAGTGGATTTTTCTCGAGCGGGGGAATCTTGTATAAGAGGACCCCAGATCTGGGACTTCTAAGGTGTGTAGATGCAAAAGAAGCCTCGGCAATCATGGTTGAAATACACTCTGGAGTATGCGGGTCGCATATGAACGGTCACGTCTTGTCAAAGAAGATTCTTCGAGCAGGTTATTACTGGCTTACTATGGAGAGGGATTCTATTCAGTTTGTTCGAAAGTGTCATCAATGTCAGGTGCACGGCGATCTGATACGTTCTCCTCCTGTTGAGTTGCATGCAATGGCCGCTCCATGGCCGTTCGTAGCTTGGGGAATGGATGTGATTGGACCGATTGAGCCGAAGGCATCAAATGGACATAGGTTCATTTTGGTAGCCATTGACTATTTCACAAAGTGGGTGGAAGCAGTAACTTTCAAGTCGGTGACAAAGAAGGTTGTGGTAGATTTTGTTCATGCCAATATCATTTGTAGATTTGGAATTCCTAAGATGATTATTACAGACAATGCTGCCAATCTCAATAGTCATTTGATGCAAGAAGTGTGTCAACAGTTTAAGATCGCACATCGAAATTCTACTCCATATCGCCCAAAGGCCAATGGTGCTGTAGAAGCCGCCAATAAAAATATAAAAAAGATACTGCGAAAAATGGTACAAGGTTCTAGACAGTGGCATGAAAAGTTGCCGTTTGCATTGCTAGGTTATCGCACCACTGTTCGCACTTCAACAGGGGCAACTCCATATTTATTAGTGTATGGGACAGAAGCAGTCATCCCTGCAGAAGTTGAAATTCCTTCTCTTCGGGTCATTGTAGAAGCAGAGATCGATGACGACGAATGGGTAAAAGCCCGACTGGAACATTTGAGTTTGATCGAGGAAAAAAGGCTAACGTCCGTGTGTCATGGCCAGTTGTATCAAAGGAGGATGGCTCGTGCGTATAACAAAAAGGTCCGTCCCAGGAATTTTGAAGTTGGTCAGTTGGTATTAAGACGTATCCTTCCTCACCAGGTTGAAGCGAAGGGCAAGTTCTCCCCTAACTGGCAAGGTCCCTTCGTTGTGAAGAAAGTGTTACCCAATGGAGCCTTATATTTGACAGATATTGAAGGCAAAATGGCAGAAATGGCTATCAATGCTGATGCGGTCAAAAGATACTATGTATGATATTTGGTCCTTTGTTTGATTTTATTGCATGTTTAGTACTTGCATTTTTGAAGATTGATATGACGAAGGCATTTTATTCTTCTATCCAAACATTGTGTCACCCTTTGTTTACCCGTTTGAGCCTCGTTTATTTTTCTTTCATATCCCTCTTTTGGAATCAAAATAGAGTCAAAGATAAATGTCAAGAAAATAAGAATAAAAGAAAGAGTTCGAAAATAAAAGAAAAAAATCAAATCAAAACAAAGAACAAGCTGATGAAACTACGTGCGACCTGATTCTCCTCTCTCGGGAGTGAGATACGTAGGCTGCCCTATTTCGGGCTCGGTCCAACCAAATAAATATTTAAGATTCACCCAGTCAACAAAACTGGGGCATGAGTTAATGCATTGTTTGAGTCGATTCCAAAAGTTGTAAGTCCCACCCCCACTTCAAGTATCGTTTGAGCCTCTTACCATCTTTTCTAACCTTGACCAAAAGCCAAGTTACAACCAAAGAAAGTCCTTCAGATCAATTTTTGATAGTGTTAAGGCTAAGCATGCAATGGATATGCCGATACATTGCGAAGTACCGCTTATCTCCCTCAGCATAAGAAATCATGAAAGAAATACAAAAATGAGAGAGTCTTATTGGTGAAAACCTTTGCAGGCACCATAAGGCGATGGTGAGTTGTGAGAAAATGAAAATGAGAGAGTCTTATTGGTGAAAACCTTTGCAGGCACCATAAGGCGATGGTGAGTTGAGAGAAATACAAAAATGAGAGAGTCTTATTGGTGAAAACCCTCACGGGCACCGTAAGGCGAGGGAGAGTTCAAGAGAAAAGTGAAAAGTGAAAAGAAAGAGATTTGTTGGCGAATGTCTTTTTAGATGTCGTCAGTCGAATGTGATGTATGAGTCCAATAGATTTGAAGAAGCGGCTCAACGGCAAAGGCACAAACTCGACAACAAATGGGGAGTTTTGGATAGGAAGATCAGGCAGCTCAATCCTAAATGCATGTCATACTCATTGGAGTTGGTTGTCGTATTCAGATAAGTTTTCTTTTTGAATATGGGACATTTCCCTCTTTCTTTCATTTACATATTCATGCTTTTTGTTTTTTTTTATGTCATTTATCAAAATAAAAGTCACCATCATTTCTTTACATTTTAAGTCAAGTCTGTGTCAAAACAAGCAAGAAAGGATTTCAAAATTTACTACCAGTCTTTCCAATTATATGAGGAAAAGCCAAGGAACAACACAGAAAAGAAATATGATCGTAATTCAACACAAAGCAAAGGAAGTCTATCAACCGACAGGCTATTGGATTCGTAGAAGCATTTCAGATTTGGGAAAAGAGTGCACCTCAGGGGCATGGTAAAAATGGAAACCCATTGTTTGAGTCAGAACTCATTTCCCTCAATCTGGATCCAGGTCAATGATGCGGCAAGACACGACAAGTGTTAGCAATTTGGAACAAAGATGAAAGGAATGAGTGCTGGGCAGATACCTGAAAAGCCAAGATCTGCAAGCCACCACTAAGTTTTTAACTGACAAATTTTTCTTCGATTGAAACAGGGGCAAATTTGTTTCACTTGATTCAGCTACCATTGGAAATGCACATCCATAGGAATTTACTTTCTGTTCAGAACCCTCCTGAAAAATGGGGATTTTACTTTATGTTCAGGACCCTCCTGAAAAATGGGATTTTACTTTCTGTTCAGGACCCTCCTGGAAAAATGGGATTTTACTTTCTGTTCAGGACCCTCCTGAAAAATGGGATTTTACTTTCTGTTCAGGACCCTCCTGAAAAATGGGATTTTACTTTCTGCTCAGGACCCTCCTGAAAAATGGGATTTTACTTTCGGTTCAGGACCCTCCTGAAAAATGGGATTTTACTTTATGTTCAGGACCCTCCTGAAAAATGGGATTTTACTTTCTGTTCAGGACCCTCCTGAAAAATGGGATTTTACTTTCTGTTCAGGACCCTCCTGAAAAATGGGATTTTACTTTCTGTTCAGGACCCTCCTGAAAAATGGGACTTTACTTTCTGTTCAGGACCCTCCTGAAAAATGGGATTTTACTTTCTGTTCAGGACCCTCCTGAAAAATGGGACTTTACTTTCTGTTCAGGACCCTCCTGAAAAATGGGATTTTACTTTCTGTTCAGGACCCTCCTGAAAAATGGGATTTTACTTTCTGTTCAGGACCCTCCTGAAAAATGGGATTTTACTTTCTGTTCAGGACCCTCCTGAAAAATGGGACTTTACTTTCTGTTCAGGACCCTCCTGAAAAATGGGATTTTACTTTCTGCTCAGGACCCTCCTGAAAAATGGGATTTTACTTTCTGCTCAGGACCCTCCTGAAAAATGGGATTTTACTTTCTGCTCAGGACCCTCCTGAAAAATGGGACTTTACTTTCTGTTCAGGACCCTCCTGAAAAATGGGACAATGCTTTCAAAAAATGAAATATTAATTATTTATAATTCTTGTTTGGGATAATTTTCTTTCTAGTTTTAATTTTGAGTTTCAGGAGCCCGCCTGAAGAACAGGGTGATGAAATAGCAAGGCAGGAGCCCGCCTGAAGAACAGGGTGATGAAATAGCAAGTTCGGAGCCCACCGGGAGAACAGAGTGAAGAAAATGAAAAGTCAAGCAACAAAGGGAATGAAATTGCAAGTCAGGAGCCCGCCTGGAGAACAGGGTGATGAAATAGCAAGGCAGGAGCCCGCCTGAAGAACAGGGTGATGAAATAGCAAGTTCGGAGCCCACCGGGAGAACAGAGTGAAGAAAATGAAAAGTCAAGCAACAAAGGGAATGAAATTGCAAGTCAGGAGCCCGCCTGGAGAACAGGGTGATGAAAGTCGAGTCAAGAACCAATAGAAGCTGTATAGATAGGATTTTTGTAATTTCACTTATGTTTTTACTTGTAATTTTCATTTTGATGTAATAACAGAGCCGCGGACCGGAACCTCGACGGAGCCTCACTCGACTCTCCAACTCGGTATAGTCCAGCTCCGTCCAATCCTTGGAGATACTTATCACTTGATCCGTTCATAACTTGGGTGGGTAGGCTTTCCTAATTCAAGACCCGGTAGTCCTTCGTTCTCCTGTTTCTTTCTTTGAATAATGGTCGGGACAAAATTCTATCTCGTTGTCTACTTTTTTGCCTGAAAACACTTCATGTTTACATTCAAAGGGGGCATGATGTAGACACCTAATTTCGTCCCTCCGCAATATCATTTTTACCCATTTTTTACCTTATCCTACCGTGTACCCTCAATCATGTAATTATCCCTCCACAAATGACAAAAATCAAAACCAACTCTAAACAAATCTTATCCCAAAATCCCCACATAATCCCAATTGATAACAAATTAACAACCTTCCCAATTAAAAGTGGACACCTAACCCTTATCCCTCCAATTAAAAAACAACACCTACCTACCCTACTCTAACAAACCCTATCCCTACCCCTACCCCTACCTCACTACCCTACCCCACTACCCCATCCTAATATATACACACACATACACACAATTAAAAAGGGAAAATGGACACAGCAAAGGGAGAAAAAATGAAAGGAAAAAAATCAGATTGTTTTGGCTTCCTCTCTCTCTCTTAAAAAAGACTCTCTCTCTCTCTAAACTCTACTCTCTCTCTCTAACGTCGTCACCGGCGATCGGAGCTCCGGCCACCACGACACTACCACCCCCACAACCGCGTCGTCACTTCCTCTCTCTCTCTCTCTCTCCGTCGACTCACCCCCCCTCTCTCTCTTCGACGACGGCAACAGCGCCGTCGTCATTCCGATCTGCCTCCTTTTTTTCTCTCCGACGACGGCAACAGCGCCGTCGTCACTCCCTCTCTCCCCCTCTCTTTCTCTCCGAACAGCAGCCCTGGCAGCGACCAGCAGCTTCACTCCGACCTCTTCGCCGCCGAATAACAGCGACCAGCGGCGGCACTAGCTCCGTCACCGCCTAGATCTGTCGCCGCCGTCCTTTCCATCGTCGTGAGCTCACCGCCTCGATCTGTTGGGTTTTTTGATTTCTTGCTGTCTTTGGTTGATTTTGGTTTCGTCTATTCCATGGTTCCACGTCGATAGTGAGTTTCAAGTTGACTTTATCGAATATCGTCGTTGTGAGTTTGGGTTTTCGTAGAATAAAATTTCATTCACGGGTTTTGGAGCTGTCCGGTTATTATTTTAATACCGAGTTTGATTTGTCCGTCGTGAGGTTCTACGATCGAGTTTTGGTCTTCGGATTTCCTTATTATCGACAAAACGTTCTATCGAGGTCCATTTCTTAACTCGTCTCTTATATATATATATATGTGGTTGTTTGTTTTGATTGGTTGCGATGGCGAGTATTGATTATAGTTTTGTTGAATTTTTGTTTATGTTGATGTTATGATTGTGATGTTTGGTTGTTTGGTTTTTGGTAGATTAAGGCATAAACTTGATCATGTTCAATGGATGGACGGAAAGAAAGTCGGGGGGGTGGAATTGGAAAAATTAACAAAAGGATAGATTCGGTTTAATTTGATTTATTGTTGGTATGAATTGTGGTAGGATTATGTCTTTAGTCTAGAACGGATAAGCAAATGGTAGGTTCGGGTAGGCAAATTTAGGCAAGGCAAATTGATGACATGTTTGAAATATGTGTCGGAATGGTTTTGTTTTATCGCATTTAATTCAATGCTGTAATTTGACCGGGGAATGCCCCGAAGTACCTGTATTGATTTCACCGGGGAATGCCCCGACGTATCATGTTGGCGGAAAATAATTGTGATGAAGGCCCGCGGCGTCGGGTAAGGCATTGGAGCTTAGTCTAGATTTAGTTTAGACTAGGATTTATATTTTTGTATTTTTTTTCTATTTTTCGGACTGTATAATTGGACTGGACTTTACATTTTTGGATTGTTTTGTTTTGTTTGATTATTTTTGTGTGCCTCTTGTGTGGTTTATACATTTCGTAATGCCAAAATAGTCGATACACTCCACCAAGCGACCGTGGTCGAACCACGGGATCGAGGGGTGCCTAACACCTTTCCCTCGGTCAACAGAATTCCTTAGCTGGAATCTCTATTCGCAAACCAGTTTTAAGAGTCAAAATATTTTGAAAAGGGATTTCCAAAGGTGACTTGGCACACCCGATCTATGCCAAGTGGCGACTCTGAATAAAAAATGCAAATAATCCTTTTTCGAAATAAAATTTTATTTTTTGTCACTTGAATAATAAAACCCTTTCGAACTATAAAAATATTCCATGTTTTTGGAGTACGCGTAAAAAAGGGGTGTGACACTCATTACCCGAAGGATGTTCGTTATGAAGGCCCGAAGCATCGGGTAAAGCATTTTGGGGTAGGCAACTTCATCGATGACTAGAAGAGATTTTCTTCTTTTTATTGTTGTTTTACTCGTTATAGAGAACGGAATTCAAGGGCAACAAAAGCCCTTAGATAGGACTTCATCGATGGCTAGAAGAGACCTTCTTTCTATTGTTGTTTTACGAACGGAATTCAAGGGAAACAAAGGTCCTTTGATAGGGCTTCATCTATGTCTAGAAGATATTTTCGTGCTGTCATTTTTTTACTCGTTACAGAGAACGGAATTGGAGGGCAATAGGACTTTATCTATGGCTAGAAAAGAGAATATTTTTCTTTCTATTGTTGTTTTACTCGTTATAGAGTACGGAATTTCTTTCTATTGTTGTTTAACTCGTTATAGAGAACGGAATTCAAGGGAAACAAAGACCCTTAGATAGGACCTTATCTATGTTAGAAGAGATTTTCATTCTTTTTATTACCGTTTTGCGATTTCATATCAAAACTATCAAGGGCTCACAGAATCTTGTTGAACTATCATGACCTCGTATTAAAATTTCCTCCGGGGGAATATGACATGCTATGTAAACATCACACTGCAAAAACTCGTCCGACGTGTTTAAAGTAACGACACGCATAGAAAAGCACGCTTCAGTGAATGTGTTAAAACTCTCCCTATATTGTCATTATTTAGCGAGTTTCATACCTAAACTATTGGGAGTTCATAGAAACTCCCTCCCGCCCCCATTCCAGCAACAACAACATACCAAGTGTATTCCCACAACATGGGGATCTGGGGAGGGTAAAGTGTACGCAGTCCATACCAATACCTCAGACGAAGTAGAGAGGTTGTTTTTGCTAGACGCCCGACTCACGACAGTCCATGCCACTACCTTAGACGAAGTAGAAAAGTTGTTACTGATAAACCCCGACTCACGACAAATAACAAAAATAGAAAGGATAGAAACAACAATCAAAATGAGATAACACACCAGTAGTACATTTTTTTATTAAGCTTCGACTATATTAATTCATTTTTTTTTAATAATTTGTTTAAGCACTTAATACAATTTTGTTTTGTTTTTTATTATTATTGCTATATATGACATATCAAACAAAAAGAATATTTTTACTTAAATGAAATGAGATGGGATATACTTCAAGTTTGATTCAAATCAGATGTGCTAATATTTCAAAATCATAACGATCATCTTAAAAAGGAAATTTAATTCATTAATGTGATAACTATATACAAGGCAGACCAATATTTCAATAGTTTAAACTTGTAATAAATTTAATATGTAATTATATACAGCTAGAAATTACTTAAAATGCAAGATACAGAATATCAAATCTTAAATGGAAAAAAAATAGTAACGCATCATTACATGCATCTAGAGATTATGAACTAAACTTATTTTTGTTAATAAATCAATTTATATTCATATAAAATGAATTATTTTAAATTAAAAATAGAATAAATGTGTGAGAATAAGATATGACATTTAATTAAAGCAAAGATATGATAGTTTGAAATATATTGATGTAATTAGTATTTCTTGCAAGTTGGTTGTTTTGAATTTGTAAATTTGTAACGCCATGCAATCATTAATTTTCTATATTTGGAGGATTTTGTAATTACTAATTTTGTCTATTTAAGAGAGTTATTTTTCTTCATTCTAATCATCAAGTTAATTTTTCAAGAACATAAAACATTAGTATAGAGAGGCAAATGGACATTTCCGCGATGAAAAAACCATGTTCTTCTGAAGCTTCTAGCATATCGGCAGCCTCAGAAGAATCTCATAAAGTCGTTACAAATACGGAAAAGATGAAAGAAAAAATTGTAGAAGGCCCACACTTGAATAAGCCACCATGTGTTGATTTACTTGTTGATCTCAATGTCCATAATGGTTTCAACAACAACAACAACAACAAGACGAACAGTATGATCAGTTGTTCGAATCTTGAACCCAATCTTTTCAATTCAACTTCGACTAATACTCATGCTAGTGAGTCTTCCAACGAAGCTACTCCCAAGCAAAAGCGTACCTCGGATGGTAAGACTTTGTTTTGTAACTTCTGCAAGAGAAGGTTCTCCACTTCGCAAGCCCTAGGAGGACATCAAAACGCGCATAAACAAGAGAGGGCTTTGGCTACAAGGCGAAATGGACTTGTTCATGTTGTTTCGCCTTTTGGCCTGCCCAATTATCATCCCTACTATAATCCCTATTCGAATTTCAACTCACACATTCCATTTCATGGTTCTTTCGCTTCGAGACCATCACTTGGTGGTACTGTTCAAGGCGGAAATTCTTCCTCCGCGATTCTTAAACCTAATAATTCCTATCAGATTTGGCCATTTCTTTCGAGCTACAACTTTCGATTCAACCCTTATAAATGGTCGATATCATCATCATCATCAAGTTCATCACTTTTTAGGTCAGTTAATCCACAAGAAAATTATAAAATGGGTAAAATTGGCATTGGAGGTGCTTCTTTGGCAAATTCTATTAGTTTTGAAAACAAAAAAAGTGGAAATAATTTAACTTTAATGAACTCACCAATCAATGTTCATGATGATAATAATCTTGGTGGAAATAATCATATGAAGAAGGGGGAAGAAGAAGGGCTTGATTTAAATTTAAAGCTTTAATTTAGTTTATTGTTTTGTATTATTTTGTTATTTCATGAGTTTATAATTTTAGTTGAGCATTATGTTTATTAAAATGTGTAGTATTATTATTCTAATTCCGACTTTCTTGTAATTTGGTTTGAATATACTGAATCATTCTCTTTACTTTCTTGTAATTAGACTTTCACAAACCTATATAGTCATATCCATTTGTTTTGACACAAAAATCTTTAAATTCAAAATTATTTATATATGATGAAATTATTTCATCTGGACTTCCTTCAACGGAAAAATATATTATTTATACGTGATCAAAAATTATATTTTATGTATATATATTTTATGAAAGTGGATGCACAATATCCAAAAGAACCAAATTCTTCAAATACAGAATTTGCAAATACAATTATTACATTAAAATAGTAAAAGTAAAGAAAACAACTATTTTACGTGAAAAATCTCCTTCGTCAAAAAAGACGTTATTACGATCTTTGGGCCAATAGGGGCTGGTTCTTTCAACAATATTTGTCAATCATCAAAATCAATTTCAACATATAGCTTAGAAATTAAGGAAGCAATATATAAGGTGTAAGGATACATTTAATAATATATAAATGTATAAGCGGGTTATTAGTGTTCGCGGAATCTCTCTAGCTATGACATTCTATGTGAACGTCAGACTTTTATACCTAAACTATTGGGTGTTCATAAAATCTGCCCCAAAACCACCATGAATTAACCGTCATGCCAGGTGGATTTATTTTTAAGATATTTCATTTAAAAATACTTTATGTCTTTAATTTGCCTTTTTTATATGATGACTATTTGACTATATATAACATATCAACAAAATATTTTTACAAGATTTCTCATAATGATCACCTTAAAAAGAAAATGTAATTAATTAATTAATATTGTAGACACCTAATTTCGTCCCTTCCCGATAACATTTTTTACCCATTTTTACTTTATCCTATCGTGTACCCTCATCCATATTATTATACCTCTACAAAATGACAAAAAAAAAATAACAAACTTCCTAACAAATTTTATCCTATCCTAACCCCCTTTACACCTCATCCTAACAACCTACCCCACCCCATACCCCTTACCCCCACTACCCACCCACGTGACCCCTCACACTATCACCTTTCATATATACATATCACATTCTCACGCACAGGGGGAATCATCTTCATCACCAGCAATACACTCTCCATTTTTTGGATTTCACTGAAAACTGGCCATCACTAACTGATCACAATACACACTCACACCATCTTCTCCATATAAATTTAACACACACACAGTAAAGGGGGTGGACAGACTCCATTGTTCTTTTTTCTTCTTTTTCGAGCACAATTCTTCACGGAGAAGAACGAATACACGCACATCACCCTTACAATCTCACACTCCATTTCACAACAATATAGAATCTTTACTGATCACACTACACGCACAATCGAGAGAGAGAGATGTGAGAGAGGTAAATAGTAAGAGATTGAGAGGAAAACAAAGGGGATTGAGAAAAATAGGAGAAAGGGGTGACGGGGAGGTGAATTGTAAGCTGTTGAGGTCGCCGTAACTCCGGCGACACGAATTCAGTGATTCCGAGCCACCGTCGTCAAATCCATCGTTAACGACAATCAGCGAGCAGTTCGGGTGACCAACACTTCAAAAACAGCTCAAGCCGCCTAGAAATCCACCGAAATCACTGAACCAGCCGCACCGCCAGTCCGATTTTCTCCAAAATTCGGCAATCCACTTCCTTTCCCGTTACTGTCGGTGCTCACCGGAGCTCCGGTGAGTCGCGAAACATCGGAAGAAAACATGGGAGGGGGTCGTCTTTGGTATTTTGGGATTCGAGTTCGAGCTTTGTCTGTGGTTCATTGGTTCCGAGGCTCCCGTCGTGTTGAAATCAGTTCAATTGGTCAAATAAAAGCCCCAATTTAAGGTCCATCTCTTTATCTCATTCTTATTCTTAATTAATTTTTATGGTTGCGTGTGTTGATTGCCATTGTCTCGACTTTTCTCTTATTTTATGCGTGATGTGAATGATGAATGTCGAATGATGTTGATTGGGAATCATTGAAATATTATCGTTTATTTGTTATGTTGGAATATTAGTTGAGAATCAATTTGGGGTGGAATTGATAAATCGCTAAAAGGATGAATAATGATCAATTTTGACTTATTGTTGTTTCGTTTAATTTGGTTTAAGTATGAATATTGTTGAACACGGTAGTAGCATGATTAGGTCGTTAAGTCGATAGGCAAATTCTAGGTTTTGGGGTAGGCAACTCATAAGATTCTAATCATCGAATGTGTAAATATTTGTGTTGAGTGATTTTTCCTATTTTTATCGCATTAAAAATGTACTCATTTGGCCGGGGAATGCCCCGAGGTATTTGTATTGATTTATCCGGGTAAAGCATAGGAGCATAGTTTAGAATTAGTGTAGGTTTACTTTTCAGTACCTTTTTTTATTTTCGATTGTAATAATTGGACTGAACATTATATTTTGGATTTGTTTTGATTCGTGTGTTTGATTGATTGTTTTATGTATTTTGTGTGTTTTATACATTTGTAATGTCAAAAATAGCTGATACACTCCACCAAGCGACCGTGGTCAAACCTCGGGATCGAGGGGTGCCTAACACCTTCCCCTAGGTCAACATAATTCCTTAGTCGGAATCTCTGTTCACGGATCAGTTTATAGAGTCAAAATCATTTTGAAAAAGGATATCCAAGGGTGACTTGGCACACCCGATTTATGCCAAGTGGCGACTCTGAATAAAAAATGTAAATAATCCTTTTTCGAAACAAATTTTCATTTTTTGTCACTTAAATAATAAAAACCCTTTCGAATCTTAAACCATATCTTTTTGGAGTTAAAAAAGAGGTGTGACAGCTCTGGAGACTCTGTTGGCGATTATTTTAGAATCCGAGCTTTTTTGGAGTCGTATCGGCTTTTTTTGGCATTACGAGTGTATAAGCATTGTTTGTGATTTTTGTTTGTGTTTTCACTTTTGTGCGTTTTCGTGCTCTTTGTTTACAGTATTTATCCTATGTATTACCGCTTTTATATCTGACATCATGTGCATAACCCGAATCATTCTTTCCGCAACAAGTCTCAAAGCGCACATCTTGCGCACGAACTCTAGTTGAGTCACCTTTATTTTAGGAGGGGAGCCGTTGGATGTATGTAGTAGGTGGAAAGCTAAGCAGTCACTATCGACCATATACTCCTCCGAACGGCCTTGTTAGTGAACCTCAGCGTAGGTCAGCCTTTAGGTCTATTTTATGTGCATCATATTGAGACCTAGCGGGGCCCACTTGGTCCTTTGTAGGAGACTTACCTCTAAAGCATTCCTACGTGCTAAATGTGGCATCTTTGAGGATAACGTGGTCATTTGACAGACTGATGTGGGGTAAAGCATGTGTTAGAAGTAAAGTGTGTGAAAAAAATAAAAAGAAAAAGAAAAAAAGTCCAAAAAAGAGTTTTGTAGTTTTTAGAGTTCTTTTTGGCTTTTGTTTTTCACAATTCAAAATTTTCAAAAAAGATTTTTTTTTTACAGGAGTTTTTATAAAAGAAAAATGGAAAAAGTTGGTAGAAGTTTTGTATATTTCTTATGACAAAAATGCCAAAAAGATTTTTCTTTCGTAGTTGGTGTCAGTTTTATGTGAAGTCTCAAATTGAAAACCCCAAAAAGATTTTATTCGGCTGTCTTTGGTCGTGTCTCTTAAGTTAGGGTCAATCTTTCAGTGAATCCTTAATTGTCCAAACTGGACGAACTACGCACCCCTGATTCTCCTCTCTCGGGAGTGAGATACGTAGGCAACCTATTATAGGTTCGAGAATCTTATTTAAAAAATTCAAAAAAAAAATTCTTCACTTTTCATCTAGAGTAGGTGTTTCATACTTGTCTTGAAAATAAAAATACAAAAAAAAAATCCTTAATAGTCGTAGATTTTATTTTTGATTGATCTTACTTAAAAAAATCCAAAAAGTTTTTTTTTCTTCACTCTTCATTTATAGTAGGTGTCACATACATCTTAAAAGAAAACCACAAAAAGATTTTTTTTTAATAGGTTCGAGTTTTATTTTCGCATGAAATTCAAAACTGAAAACCCAAAAAGATTTCTTTGGTAATCATAAAATTTCACTTTATAGAGGGGTGTTTAAACCTGAAAAATACAAAAAGATTTTTGTCAATTCTTTTGAAAAATTGTTATTTTCTTTTCTTCTTAAAGTTTCAAGAAAAAAAAATAGTTTAATTTGGTCATTTTGGCAAGACTTCACGAACTACGCACACCTGATTCTCCTCTCCTGGGGGTGAGATACGTAGGCGCCCTTCTTGGGTTCGGTGATATTTTTTTAAAAAAAAAAAGAGGTTTTAAGAAATGTTGTGAACTCTAACATATTTGTTGTCTCTTGTTCAGTTAGTTTAAAGTGGTTGGTTTGTGGCTTCCTGGCTGGTTCTCCATTTTTAGTTGTGTCCAACAAGGATATAGAGAGTAGCACCATAGATGAAACAAAGAGTCAGGAAATTGAGAGTTTAAAGGAAGAGAATTTGAGACTGAGACAACAAATGATGGAAATGTACCGAGCTTGGGCCAGTGGGCTGCCTCCACCTCCGTTCCCCACTTTTGACCCTGCAAATACCTTGAGTCTTCCACAAAAATCGCAAAGTCAGTTTCCTACTGTTGTTGATGCACCACAGCATGCCTCAGAATCCATTCCACGTCAAATGTACCTCAATACTTCCACCACTCTTTCTTTAGCTCCTCATTATAAGTCTACCACATTTACAGCACCACATACCGTTTGTGCTTTTGTTGCTCGACCTTCTACTAAGACTTCCGCTTTGGTTATCAATCCAACGATTGTACTTTCCCAGTCCACTAGTGAATCCACGTTCAATACTCTTGATGATCATTGTTATACTCTTGAGCCTACCGTTAAATTAAGTGTACCGCCAAAATTTCTTACTAAGAAGACTAGCATGCTAGAAGAGTTAGAGAAAGTGGTTGGGAAAGTTAAGAGTGTAGAAAATGATATGAAAAATTTCCCTGGACTTATGGGTTATAAAGATGTTTCATATAAAAACTGGGGCATGTCTTCAAGTTTTAACCTTCCTCCCACTTTGAGACATCAAAATTTGGGGAGCCGAATGGACAGAAGGATTATGTGAAACATTTGGGACGACATTGCAATCTACCAAGGATAACTGAAGGAAAGAAGAAGGAAAATGCACCTATTGTCATGCCAGGGCCAAAGCCGAGTTTGAGGGGTCCAACCCACCAATACTGTCAGTCTCAATCCCGAGCTTACATATTAGATCCACATAACCGCTTGCAACAAGGTTTCTTTCCCCAAAATCCAAGAAATCCCATTCCACTTCCTCAATATCCTTTGAACAATGCACAATTGTATGCTCATCCATCTTCTTATCCACAATGGCATGCACATGTACCTCAACATCGTCCTCGACCCCCACAAATTTACCAAGAAACCTCTAAATCCAAGTTTCATCCGAGGCCAGAGTTCGCAAAGAGGAGGAAGGAAAATGATAATTTCACTCCTATTAGGGAATCCTATGCCAGTTTATTCCAGAGATTGGTACAACAGGACATGATCACTCCTCTCCTTGGATATACTCCTGACCCACATTCAAGAAGTTTTTATCCTAATGTACGATGTGCATATCATTCTGATGTTCAGGGTCACAGTATTGAAGATAGTCGTGCTTTTAAAAGAGAAATTGAAAAGATGATTCAAGATAAATCAATTATGGTGCAGAACATTAATAGTGAGGAAAGCTCTAGTCATGTTGATATGCAAACCAGTGGCTAAGTTGTCAGGCTGGGCAATTGAGAAGTCACCCCTCTCCCTACTAGGAAGAGATCTGGTAGTTTGTTTTGTTTTTCTTTTCTGTTTTTCGAATTATTTCAGGGTTGTAGTTCGGGATCTATCTTGTTTTGTTCCTTTGTCATCTATGTTCAAACCCTTCTATCTTTTATTTCAACTAAATAAATTGTCCATTTCCCTTTGTGTTTTAAATATGTGTTGTTTGTTTGTTTTCTTTATAAAGTACATTTTATGTTGATTCTAGTGATATGACATGCCTGCGAAATTTTTAGTCAGATCTTAAAATCCAACTTAATCATGAAGCATTGAATCAGAGAGTTAAAGTTAGGAAAAGAGAGCATATGAGAAAATAGATAGAGTGTTGGGGCATTTGGTGATCAAAATGAAGCCTTCTTTGAAAATTGAGACTTTTATTTTGAGAATCACAAGGATAACTTGGTCATCAATTGAAAGACATGTCTTAATTAGGTCAAATAGTGTCTGCGTGATCCTATCAAGAGGAACAGAAAGAAAATCAACTCCACGAAAGCGTGAGTCATTCAATGTGATGGATATAACACAAGTGGAGTTGTATGTTTGACAAGCCCAGAAGAAGTAGTGGCACACATGCTCAATTAAAGTTAGTATTTTGAAAGTGTCACAAATAATCTTCATCTCTCACTTTCATATTGCATGATATGTACTTGCATTTTCAAGGATTGATATGACAAAGGCATTTCATTCTGCTATCCAAACATCGGGTCATCCTTTGTTTACCCCATTTGAGCTTTAGTCCTATTTTCTTTCATACCCCTCTTTTGGAATCATATAGAGTCAACAAAGCTCAAAAGAAAAGGTGTCGAGCAAAACAGTAGAGTCAGAAAAGTTTCAAAAGAAAAAGAAGAGAAAAATATGTCCAAGAGGAGAAAAAGAAGAGCGTCGAGAAAAATAAAGTCAGAAAAGTCCCAAAGAGAAAAGAGTCAACAAAAAAAAACTTAGAATCAAGTGAAAAAAATAAGCTGCCAGAACTACGCATGACCTGATTCTCCTCTCTTGGGGGTGAGATACGTAGGCTGCCCTACTCCGGGCTCGGTCCAACCAAATAAATAATTTAGAGTCACCCAGTCAAAAGAAACTGGGGCGTGAGTTAATCCTCATTGTTTGAGTCGATCCCAAAAGTTGTAAGTCCTACCTCACTTCAAGTGTCGTTTGGGCCCCATGCCATCCTTTCTTTCTAACCTTATCCAAAAGTCAAGTTACAACCAAAGAAAGACCTTCAGATCAATCTTTGAGGATGTTAAGGCAGAGCATACAAGGTATATGATGATGCATTTGGGAACTATTTGTCTTCCTCAGCATAGGGAATCAAGAGAGAAATAAAAATGAGAGAGTCTTATTGGTGAAAACCTTTACGGGCACCATAAGGCGATGGTAAGTTGAGAGAAATAAAAATGAGAGAGTCTTATAGGTGAAAACCCTCACGGGCACCATAAGGCGATAGTGAGCCGAGAAAAAATGAAAGAAGCTTGTTGGCGAAAACCCTTCAAGGCACCACTAGCCGAATGGGGTCTTAAATGCATTGACCTAAGAAAACAACTCAGTTTCAAGGTCATTAACTCAACAACAATGGGTAGAAAGTTTGGATGAAAAGATCAAGCTGCTTAATCCAAAATGCATGGCATAATCATTAGTGTTGACTGTCATTTTTAGATAAATTTTTTGTTTCTTTGTTTTAAAAGAGGACATTCATTGTCTTTTCTTTCTTCTCTTTATTTTAATTTTATCTTTCTTGAGTCAGTTATCAAAACAAAAATTGTCATTCTTTTTTTTCGTTTCTTGTCTTTGAGTCAAGTCCGTGTCAAAAAAAGTGAGAAAAGATTTCAAAACTGGCTACCAGCTTCTTTAATTGCACAAAGCAAGACAAAAACTAGCACATGAAAGATACATGATTGTGAGCCGAAATAAGGCATGCAAAAATTGTGCCAACAGACAAGTTTGGGAACTCATGGAAATACCAAGGTTCAAAGGGTTTATCTAATGAGCATGACGAAGCAGAGATACCGTGTTTGTTTCAGAGTCCTTAATAAACTGAGTTGGGTCAACGATGCAGCAAGTCAATGACATGTGCTAATGGTTGGAAGCAAGGTTAAATGTGATGATGGCAAGAGCGTTTGCCACGAAAGCTAAAGCCACAAACCAGCCACCATGTTTTTAAACTCACAACTTTTCTTTGGATGAAACAGGAAACATATTACCTTCAAAGTAAGGACTTCAGAGCATGAAAGGGTTGAAATGCCTCACTTTTACAAATGCAGGAAGCAACGCTGCTGCACAGGTTTGATAGTCAAATCATGGTAAAATTTATCATCCTATATCCCTCAGAGACACACTTGTCCAGGGATTTCAAGTTTTCATTTGCTAGGTGATACACTTCTTAAATTGAACCTTCACTCCTAGAAGACGTACCTTTTAGTCGTGTCATTCCCTTTGATTCCTATAAGACGTACCTTTTAGTCGAGTCATTCCCCCTGACCCCTAGAAGATGTACCTTTTAGTTGAGTCATTCCCCTTGACCCCTAGAAGACGTACCTTTTAGTCGAGTCATCTCCCTTTGATTCCTATAAGGCGTACCTTTTAGTCGAGTCATCCCCTTTGATTCCTATAAGACGTACCTTTTAGTCGAGTCATTCCCCTTGACCCCAAGAAGGCATACCTTTTAGTCGAGTCATCCCCCTTGATTCTTATAAGACGTACCTTTTAGTCGAGTCATTCCTAATGATTCCTAAAAGACGTACCTTTTAGTCGAGTCATTTTCCTTGACCCCTATAAGACGTACCTTTTAGTCGAGTCATTTTCTTTGATTCCTATAAGACATACCTTTTAGTCGAGTCATCTCCTTTGATTCCTATAAGACGTATCTTTTAGTCGAGTCATTCCTTTTGATTCCTATAAGACATACCTTTTAGTCGAGTCATTCCAATTAACTCATAGAAAATGCATTTCTTTGTTTGGGATAATTTTCTTTTCATTTTATATTTGATTTCAGGAGCATGCCCGAAGCACAGGGCGAATAAATGGAAAACCAAACAACAAGGTGAAGAAATTGAAAGTTAAACAGATTGAAAAATATCAAGTCAGGAGCCCGCATGAAGAACAGGGTGATGAAATTGAAAGTCAGGAGCCCGCCTGAAGAACAGGGTGATGAAATGGTAAGTCAGGAGCCCGCCTGAAGAATAGGGTGATGAAATGGAAAGTCAAGTAACAAGGTTAAGAGATTGAAAGTCAAGCAATAAGGTGAACAAGTTGAAAGCCAAGAAATAAGGTGAACAAATTGAAAGTTAACAAATTGAAAAATAGCAAGTCAGGAGCCCACCTGGAGAATAGGGTGAAGAAATTGAAAGGCAAGCAACAAGTTGAAGAAATGGCAAGTCAGGAGTCCGCCTGGAGAATAGGGTGATGAAGTAGCGAATCAAGAGTCCAACAGATGCTGCATAGATAGGATTTTTGTAATTTCATTTATATTTTTAACTTGTAATTTTCATTTTTGATGTAATGACAGAGCCGCGGACCGGAACCTCGATGGAACCTCACTCGACTCTCCAACTTGGTATAATTCCTCTCCTTCCAACCATTTGAGATACCTGTGATTGGACTCTCTCATAACTTGGGTAAGTAAGATGTCAAAAACCCGGTTGCTCTTCTTCCTTCTGTTCCTTTCTTTGAATAATGGTCGGGACAAAATTCTGCCTTGTTGTCTACTTCTTTGTCTGAAAACACTTTGTGTTTGCATTCAAAGGGGGAATGTTGTAGACACCTAATTTCGTCCCTCCTCGATAACATTTTTTATCCATTTTTACTTTATCTTACCGTGTACCCTCATCCATATTATTATACCTCTACAAAATGACAAAAAAAAATAACAAACTTCCTAACAAATTTTATCCTATCCTAACCCCCTTTACACCTCATCCTAACAACCTACCCCACCCCATACCCCCTACCCCACTACCCACCCACGTGACCCCTCACACTATCACCTTTCATATATACATATCACATTCTCACGCACAGGGGGAATCATCTTCATCACCAGAAATACACTCTTCATTTTTTGGATTTCACTGAAAACTGGCCATCACTAACTGATCACAATACACACTCGCACCATCTTCTCCATATAAATTTAACACACACATACAGTAGAGAGGAGGTGGACAGACTCCATTGTTCTTTTTTCTTCTTTTTCGAGCACAATTCTTCACGGAGAAGAACGAATACACGCACATCACCCTCACAATCTCACACTTCATTTCACAACAATATAGAATCTTTATTGATCACACTACACGCACAATCGATCGAGAGAGATGTGAGAGAGGTAAATAGTGAGAGATTGAGAGCAAAAACAAAGGGGATTGAGAAAAATAGGAGAAAGGGGTGACGGGGAGGTGAATTATAAGCTGTTGAGGTCGTTGGAGCTCCGGCGACACGAATACAGTGATTCTGAGCCACCGTCGTCAAATCCATCGTTAACGACAGATCAGCGACCAGTTCCGGTGACCAACACTTCAAAAACAGCTCAAGCCGCCTAGAAATCCACCGAAATCACTGAACCAGCCGCACCGCCAGTCCGGTTTTCTCCAAAATCCTGCAATCCACTTCCTTTCCCGTTACTTCCGGTGCTCACCGGAGCTCCGGTAATTCGCGAAACATCGGAAGAAAACACGGGAGGGGGTCGTCTTGGGTATTTTGGGATTCGAGTTCGAGCTTCGTCTGTGGTTCATTGGTTCTGAGGCTCCCATCGTGTTGAAATAAGTTCAATTGGTCAAATAAAAGCCCCAATTTAAGGTCCATCTCTTTATCTCATTCTTATCCTTAATTAATTTTTATGGTTGCGTGTGTTGATTGCCATCGTCTCGACTTTTCTCTTATTTTATGCGTGATGTGAATGATGAATGTCGAATGATATTGATTGGGAATCATTGAAATATTATCGTTGATTTGTTATGTTGGAACATTAGTTGAGAATTAATTTGTGGTGGAATGGATAAATCGCTAAAAGGATGAATAATGATCAATTTTGATTTATTGTTGTTTGGTTTAATTTGGTTTAAGTATGAATATTGTTGAACACGGTAGTAGCATGATTAGGTCGTTAAGTCGATAGAAAAATTTTAGGTTTTGGGGTAGGCAACTCATAAGATTCTAATCATCGAATGTGTAAATATTTGTGTTGAGTGATTTTTCCTATTTTTATCGCATTAAAAATGTACTCATTTGGCCGGGGAATGCCCCGAGGTATTTGTATTGATTTATCCGGGGAATACCTCGACGTCTCATGTACCCGAAGGATGTTCGTGATGAAGGACCGAAGCATCGGGTAAAGCATTGGAGCATAGTTTAGAATTAGTGTAGGTTTACTTTTCAGTACCTTTTTTTATTTTCGGTTGTAATAATTGGACTGAACATTATATTTTGAATTTGTTTTGATTCGTGTGTTTGATTGATTGTTTTATGTGTTTTGTGTGGTTTATACATTTGTAATGTCAAAAATAGTCGATACACTCCCCCAAGCGACCGTGGTCGAACCACGGGATCGAGGGGTGCCTAACACCTTCCCCTCGGTCAACAGAATTCCTTAGTCGGAATCTCTGTTCGCGGATCAGTTTATAGAGTCAAAATCGTTTTGAAAAAGGATATCCAAGGGTGACTTGGCACACCCGATTTATGCCAAGTGGCGACTCTGAATAAAAAATGTAAATAATCTTTTTTCGAAACAAATTATTATTTTTTGTCACTTAAATAATAAAAATCCTTTCGAACCTTAAACCATATCTTTTTGGAGTTAAAAAAGGGGTGTGACAAATGTGATAAGAACAAATTTCACTAGTTTAAACTTGTAATAAATTTAATGTGTAAATGTATACAGCTATAATTTACTAAAATGGAAGTTATCAAGTACCAAATCTGAATTTTTTTGGTACAAAAAAGTCAGATTTGGTACTTTATAACTTTTCTATTAGAATAAAAACAATAATGTATCACTCCATGTATCTAGGGATATGCACTAAACTTATTTTTGTTAATAAATTTATTTATATCTATATAAAAGGAATCATTTTTAAACTCAAAATAGAACTCAAATAATGTTTGATAATAAGACAGTTAATCTCTATCTTACCATTTTGCATAATAATTAATTGTGGCATTTAATTAAAGCAAAGATATGATAAGTTTGAAATATATATGGCATTTAATTAAACAAAAGATATGATAAGTTTGAAATATATTGATGTAATTAGTATTTTTAGCAAGTTGATTTGATCCTGTAGTAAAACACCCCATAAACTATGAGTTGGTTGTTTGAATTTGTAAATTTGTAATGCCATGCAATAATTAATTTCCTATATTTGGAAGATTTGATATTTATAACATTATTGTCTACTTAAAGAATTTGTTCTCTTCATTTTTTTTCATCAAGTTAATTTTTCAACAACATATAGTAAAAACTTTAGTATAGAGAGGTAAATGGATGTTTTCGCGATGAAAAAATCATGTTCTTCTGAGGCTTCTAGCATATCGGCAACCTCAGAAGATTCTCATGAAATCATCACAAACGCGAAGAAGATGAAAGAAAAGGTTGTGGAAGTCGAAGAGTGTCAGTTGAAGCCACATGTGCTGTCATCTTCTGATGTTCTCCTTGATATCCAAGTCCATAATGATTACAACAAGAAGAAGAATGTTAGTTGTTCGAATCATGAACTCAATCTTTTCAATTCAACTCAGGCTCGCGCTAGTCATGAGTCTTCCAATGAGGCAACACCCAAGCAAAAGCGCTCTTCGGATGCTAGGACTTTCTCTTGTAACTTCTGCAAGAGAGCGTTCTCCACTTCTCAAGCCCTAGGGGGGCATCAAAACGCGCATAAACAAGAGAGGGCTTTGGCTAAAAGGCGAAACAAACTTGATGGTATGGTTTCGCTTTTTGGTCCTACCAATTATCACCCCTACTATAATCCCTACTCGAGTTTCAACTCCCACATACCCTTTCATGGTTCATTTGCTACTCGATCTTTACTTGGTATTCAAGGAGATTCCTCCGCGATTCATAAGCCTACTTCTTATGAAACATGGCCGTTTTCTTCAAGCTACAATTTTCGATCTGACCCTCAGAAGTGGTCATCGTCATCAAGCTCATCACTTTTCAAGACAGAAAATATCATAGGAAATAATATACGCGGTGCTTCTTTGGAGAATTCCCTTTTTACGAGCAAAAATAACACCAAGGGTTTTAATTTTATGGATTCATCGGTCAATGCTAACGATAATCTTGGTGGAAAAAATTATCTGAAGATTGGATTGGGAGAGGAGAAAGCAAAAAAGAACAATGAAGAAGAAGAAGAAGAAGAATCAAAGCTTGATTTGAATCTAAAGCTTTAATTTAATTTGTTTTACTTTGAATTATTTTGCTATTTCATGAAGGTTTAATTTTTATTTGTGCATTGCTTTTATTAAAACATCTAGTACTATTTCAATTCCTGCTTTTTTTGTAATTAATTTTACTTAAATCCATTAAATTATTCTCTTTAATGTTTGATCCTCTAAACCACTTGGCTTCTTCATATATTTATTTTTTTATATTTTGAATCCCTTGACAAAAATTTCGATTCTGCTACTATGCTTCCCCTTAATATAAATTCTTCACCAAAAGATTGTATGTTCATATAAAGAAATTTATGTCCAATGATAGCTTTGATATCAAAAAGGACTAATATGTTGCATGATGAGTAGCGGTCTCGAGGCCGCTACTCATCGCGTGGAGGGCTAAGGAGGCCCTAACAGGCGCCCACCACGTGAAAGGAGATATCGCAAGCCCTAGAGCCACTGGCGGACTCGAGATTTAGGGGCCGTGGGTGCTGGTGAGGTTCCAACACAGATATTGACGCCCAAGGCTTTAAGGTTTCGCCCGAAAACCAAAACACCCAGCTATCTTCTTGGTTTTCTGGGTGTTTTTTTTAAGCTTATATCAATTCTTTCTACCTTTTTTATATTATTAAACCTAGTCTGTATCGAATTTAACAGATGTCGGAACACCAAAAAAACGCATATATGTCTGCCCCTGCCTAGAGCCCGCGTCATGCGAGCTAGTCCACATGTGAACTTTCATTGGCATGCGTCACGAGAATCCCTAGAGGGATCAGAATGAAATAAATAAGGATATCTCGTGAGATTAGCTATCTCATCTTCTATATGACATAGCTAACCCCATCATTTTAGTACAAAATGGTTCGCGGGATTAATTAATACCCATAATAATACACCAAGGTTTGTGTTAATTGAAGTAAAATTTACTTGATTGTGTTGGTTTAAAATGTGCAATGTTGCTAATGAAAGAGGAAGGTGTCACTTTAAAACAACTTGTTTAGGTTCTTAAGAATGATTAATTTTTTTTTGTAAAGTGTGAATTCTTCTATGATTCAATATTTTTTATTCTTTGGAAGTAATTGATTTAATATTAATTGTTATTTATGACTTTCTATTAGTAGTTGTGATTGTTTCCATTCCTCAATTTGTATTAAAAGAAATGAAGAGGGAATCTAGATGCGGAATCGAACATTCACCTATCAGAGTTCTGTTAAGAGTCTCATATCAAAAAAGGAATGGGTACTTGATCTCCTTATGTGGACTTCGACAATCTTCTCCTCATGAGCTAATTTTAATTTTGGGGTGTCAGTTACGACCAAGATTCATTCTTTACATGATATCAGAGTCAGATTCGTCCAAATTCGTTGTTCATTGATGTTGGGTCCCCATATTATATTGTTCATGCTTCAGCTAACAAAGTCTGGGCGTGTGAAGGAGTGTTAAGAGTCCTACATCGAAAGAAGGATTGATACTTGGTCTCTTTATATGGACTTAGACAATCCTCCCCTTATGAGCTGACTTTTGGGGTGTGAGTTAGGTAATAACAACACTAGGACGAGAATAACAGAATAAGAAAGGCTAGCCAGAGAAGGAGATGAGATATTAGAACATAGACGAAAAAATGAGAGATAACAGCAGCCGAAGCTTCAACATAATTTGCATAGCCCCTTGTTTCTAAGGCACAATCCTTTTTAACCATTTGTTAATTGATTTGAATTTCAAATAAAATTCTCCAATATTTTAGCTAAAAATTACACAAATACACAACTTATGTTTCCAATATTACAAAAAATCTCAACTCCCTAAACATATTACAAAAATCCAACATATACACGGAATATTATGTATATGTCGGTTATGTTATGTATATTAATAGGGAGAGAGAGTAAAGTAATTAAAAAAATGGGAGAGAGTGTAATTACTTCCAAAATAGTTGGTATTTATGTTATTTATACCTTAACCAATTTTGGCCCATAGGCCATTATTTATCCACGATTCACAATAGTACTCCCGCCCTCAATAAGAACCTTATCCTCAAGGTTCGACTCAAGAAATTAAGATCGAGTTATGAATATCAAGCCACGGAGTTAAACCAGTCCAACAAGCGCTACCCTGTATCCATGAATTGCCCGTTTTCTTATGTTGCAATAACTCTTTACAACGTAACTCAAGAAAACTGATACTAGTATTACTAATACATCATATTTTACATAATTCTTATACACTTTGCTAAATGATCCCTAACTGTCGCACTATAAAGCTCTATGTACATGTGTTTGTTAGATCAAAATCTACCTACCACCGGTCATGACCTTAGATAGGATTATTTCACACACACATAAAGTTACTATCTCCGATCCTCTCCGATTTACGTGCAAATATTTGACTAGATCGAATTTAATAATAAAAAAAAGACTTAAAATTTGTGGTATAGAATGAGATTGAGCTATTTATTTGTCTACAAATTACATTTCATTAATTGTCGTTTTATTTAAAAGAAAAAAATGTCACATAAATTAGAAAACTAGAATAGTAAAAAATAAAGTATAAATAATATAAATATCAATTATTTTGGAAGTAATTACACTCTCTCCTATTTTTTTAATTACTTTACTCTCTCTCTATTAATATACATAACATAGCTGATATATACATAGCATTCTGTGTATATATTGAGATTTTTGCAATATATTTAGAAAATTGAGATTTTTTGTAATATTAAAAATATAAATTGTGTATTTGTATAATTTTTAGAAAAATAATTATGGGACCATGAAATGATAAGGTTTTTCATGTGGGATTCTGCAGGGGATTATTAAACTAACTTATTATTATCCAAAGTGAATTAAATAGTATTTTTCATTTATGGGCCATCACTCCTTTGAGTGGATATTGACTAAGATGTTTTTGTATGTCTTCGGTGGCGGAGTTACCTTTCATTCAGGAATTTATTATAACTTTATTTGATAAAAAATTATATTATCTTTATAAGGTTAAAAATAATTTTTTTATATATATAGTAAATATTGAATCCACTTCGACTAGTTTGTATATTTATTTTTGAACCTCCTTCAAAGAAAATTTGACTCCATTACTGATCTGTTGCTATATGGTTTATCTCTTATCTAAAAATTGAAAGTTTGCTTTGGGATTCCACAAATAGTGGTTTCACTTTTATAGTTTTAAGTCTGACAAAAGTTTAAAAAGTTATACACAAACTCCTCTATTAGTGTATTCAAAACTAAAAACTTTGAAATGTTTTTATATTCGAGAAATACGAAACATCTATGTCGTACAAGTAAAGAGATCTATTCATTAATAAGAAAAAGGAAAAATGTGAACGGGGATTGAATTGATCAGAAAATAAAATCCTGGATCGCGAACAGTGATATCTCCAATGATTTTGGTTTTAGAGTCCTATACATAAATTACATAGGATATAGTGCCTTTATTTTTGTGTGATGATGTATGTTCTATGATTTTTCTTGGTAACGCATCTAGTACCTCCTAAATTATAACTAAATTTGCTATGACATACTTTAATTTTATGAGGGTCCTATTATTTTTTTGAATTAAATTTTAGTATATTTTTGTCATTCTTTTTAGCTGACGTGACACCTTTTGTCAACCTTTTTAGTTAACGTGATACCTTTGACGTGAGTTTCATTTTATGTAATAAAGGTGTCACGTCAGCACAAAAGGGTGACAAAAATATGTTAAAATTGAGTTCAGTGGGGTAATAGGATTCCTGTGAAGTTGAAGTATGTCGTAGTAACTTTGATCATAGTTCAGGAAGGTACTGAATGCTTATCTCGATTTTTCTTTTCCAGAGTATGGGTGACTAAGAAGCTATTTACAATGAGCTATAAAGGGTTGTTTCGTATGCGAATAAGGTGAGATATTTCAAAATTGAGTTGGAATTATATTAATATTGTATTTGATTGACGATATAAATTTCATTCCCGAATAAATTTATATCAGATATTCCTCCTTATCCCACCTACATGAAAGTATTTTGTCTCACCTTTCATATGGGAGAAATTTATCTAGAAATTATAACCTCAAGACTATAAGGGATAGTTTGGTTGAAAAAGAGTTATCTCGAGATGATTAATACTTAAATCAGTTATCCCACCATGTATATGAAGTAATTTATCTCATCTGGTGTAAATGATGAAATAAATAATCCCGATATTAATTGATACTTCACACCACATATGAAATAAAATATTTTTTTAATTTATACCAAAAATATATCTTTTATACCTCACACCAAACGACTCCGAGATAATAAAGTCTCTATACCAAACAACCCCTAGATGACCAATTTAATGAGTAAAAAGGAAAGAGAGAGAGAAATATGTGTTTGAGAGAGAGAGAACTTTGACCAAAAAGAGGGAACAAGTTGAAAAAATCATGGGTTACAATATATTTTGACATGATTTCAAAATAAATAAATAAATAAATAAATAAATAAATAAATAAATATATTACTCTTATATATATAGTAGCATCAATCTAATATGGAAAAAGAAAAAAAAAAGTTTCTTTCAATTTATTTTAATGCTATTGGGAGATGAGAATCTCTACAACTTGCAAATTTTAAAGTGTCTTTCAATTTATTTTAATGTTGAAAGCATTAAGTTAGTGATTAGTTTAATCAATATGGTAAAAGAAAAAAAAAGATATTTTAAATTGTTCTATCATGAAAAAGAGTTGACTATCTACAAATGTTATGGTGAGATAGAATAATTTATCAGCATTTGTTACTCTCTCGATAGCTTTAATAACTTACCGTAAGTCTTTGATGTAATAAACCGCAATTATACAATTTCGCCCCCTTCTTCCATGATGAGTCACAAATAACACTAAAGCGCTTTAATAAGACTGTTCTGTTGAGAGTGTGGCCAAACACTTCTTCACCTTTCGGTTTTCTTTATTTTTAATTAATCAGAAATGTCAAGTTCAAATATTAAAAATAAATAAAAGTTCAAGTAAGGAGCATTTCTTTTGTTATTTAACGTTATATAATACAGATCTGTATTAATCTGATATTCTCTAGATAGCTTCAATAACTCACCGTAAGTCTTTGATGTAATAAACCACAATTGTATAGTTTCGTCCCCTTCTTTCATGCTGAGTCACAGATAACACCAAAGCGTTTTAATAAGACTGTTCTGTTGATAATATGGCTAAATACTTCTTCAACTTTCAGCCGTCTTTATTTTTAATTAATCGGAGATTTCAAGTTTAAATATTACGAATAAATAAAAATTCAAGTGACAGAGAAAAAAGAGTTGACTGCTATAGATAAAAAAATGTTTGATTGGTTTTACAAAGTCAAATCCATTTTAGTAAAAAGCAAATAAGAGAATATAAATTTGCTCTATCATGAAAGAGTTGACTATTAGTGACAAGTGTTATTATTTTTATATGTTATATAAAAATGGCAAAATTCATACCCAGCTCTCTTAAGTACGCATCATTTTTCACTTAGGCACCTCAAGTAGACATTGTTTCATTTTGACACCTCAAGCGGCCTTCAAGTGTGCCACTTTGGCACCTTTTACTGAATCAGCAAAAATATATCATGTGCGTGTACTACACGCGTTGATGACGTGGAAAGTGACCAATAATATAATGACATTTGTCATTTTTCTCCAAATTAATTGTTAAATAACTATTTTTAATTAAAAAAAAAAATTACCAATCAAATATTAACACTTGAAATTTTTTAACTCAAATAATTATAAATTTTTTTTATAAATTTAATCTCCACCCCTCCATCTCCATCTCCATCTCCATCTGTCTTCTCCAGCCCCCCGCCCCCCCCCCGCCCCGTCCGCCCGCTTTTCTACCCCTCAATTCTCTTCTCCAATGTCAATATATTGTTGATATTTTTGCATTTTCTTAGTGAAACTTTTGTTGTTGATCATCATCTTGTTAAGAAAAAATAAAATAAGAAATTTTTCCTTTGAAATTTTTCAGCTTTTGTTTGATATATTTTTTTTTTCTTGGTTTTACTTAGTGTTATTGCAATGGGTGTAATGTAATGAGAAAATTAAACTTGGTATATAAGAATGTTGGTGTTAAGTTGCTATGCTTTGGTTTAGACTCAATTAATGAAAATTGAGTAAAGGTAAGTTTGATAGTGATATTGAATTCAATTGTGGTACAAAAATTGTGGAGGTGAATAGTAAAATTAATGGTGGTTGTGCGCAAAATTTGGTTACACTATTTTTATTTTTTTACAGCTATCATGGAGATGTGATTTAAGATGTGATTTTTAATTTTCAAAATTAGTATGTGAATTAATCCACATACCACTAAACTTCGTCACATATATTTGAATCTTTAGATAAAAATGACTGAATTCATCCACATATTATTAAACGTCTGACACATATATTTGAATCTTTAGATAAAAATGACTGAACCTATCCACATACTATTAAGCATCTGTCACATATATCTGAATCTTTAGATAAAAATAACTAAATTCATCCACATACTACTAAACGTCTGTCACATATATCTGAATCTTTAAATAAAAATAATTAAATTCATCCACACACTACTAAAAGTCGATCACATATATCTGAAGTTTTTTAAAAAAATAAAAAACTATTAAACCTTATTCATATGTATTTCAACTTTAATCATATAAAAATTCAATATCAAAATTATATCAAAACAAATTAACTTTATAAACTTTCTTACACACTATAAATATGAAATTATACTAAACCCATCCACATACTATTAAACATCAATCACATATATCTGAAGTTCAAAGAAAACCAATCAAGTCTTATTCATATGAATTTTAACTTAATCATATAAAACTTCAATACCAAAATTATATATCAAAAGAAATTAACTTTATAAACTTTCTTACACACTATAAATATGAAAAATTATAGTAGTAATGTCAAAATCTAAGCATATCTATACACTTTGGCATATTAGGCAATTGTGATTATAGAGGGATGAAATATCCAACCTCATAATACTATGTGGGACCCACTGATAAATACATCACGTGGGACCCACTCATTTTCGGATAAGGTCAATGTGAGAGGGACAGCTGTATATATCTTTGGAAATAGGAATTACCATGTTCTTTTTCTGCTTTGGTTTTGGCAATTTGCCAAACACTATCAGTACGTTTCGTTTTTCGAAAGTCAATCTCATCGATTAATTACTCAATTTATATATATAACTTTCTAATCTATTCAGCAAGTTGTGTGAGATTTTTGTTCGCATACTCCGTATGAATCTTCCCTTAGAACTAATTATCGTCATTCGTGTGGCTTATCACCACAATCTGAGGATCAATTTCGAGATTTATTGTGTGTCGTCTACATCGTCTGAGTACTTTTATGACAACTTAAGTCCGCGACTAGCTTATTCTCGTGTGCCCGTAAGGGTAAGCAAATCGAACTTCGCACCTCATCATTCAGCCATCGAAATATACTCATACCGTCGAATTTGTGCTTCGATACTACTCCCTCCGTTTAAAAAAGAATGATTCACTTTCCTTTTTAGTCCGTTTAAAAAAAAATGACCCCTTTCCCTTTTTGGCAATACTTTAATTTCAACTTTCCACATGACATGTTTAGGACCACAAGATTAAAGGGCATTTTGGTACATTTGATACAAGTTTAATTTAAGGCCACAAGATTCAAAAGTCTTCTTTATTTTCTTAAATTTTGTGTCAAGTCAAAGTAGATCGTTCTTTTTTAAACGGAGGGGATACTAATTAGACACATTAATCCAAAAATATTCTTAACACGATATAATATTATCCGTTTTAGCTAAGTCAACACAATTTTCTTCAGCCTTATCCTATTAAAAGATCATACATTTTTTTTTTGGTTTCCCATTCTGTGTTCGGTGTCCGCATTGAAGCCCCGATTAATCTGAATCGCGCGTTGCAGGATCCATTAAGGTGACAACGCTCCAAACAGAGTTTTCTTCATACTCAAGGTCAAACCCTCGACCTCTAGTTAAGGGTGAAGCTACCTCATCCACTGCACCACAACCCATGTTGATTAAAGATCATACATCTTAAATATATCTTCGTTACCAATATAAAATTTGTGTTCGCACACTCACCAATATCAAACAAAACTTTAACTATAATATGATTAATCAAATTTAAGTAATAATAAATTATTTTTAAAGGAAAAAACAAAGAGAAAGACAAAATTAACGTTGGAAATGGCACAACATTTTTCGTCAGATTATTTGTCGGAATTAATAACAGTCTTATTTGTCGGAATTAATTATTTATCGTATTTTTATTTTTCTTCAAAAAATATTAATTAAAAGAAAATTTTAATTATTATATTTTTATTTGTATTTTTAGAATAATATTTTCAATAAATGTTATTTGTGCATCTATGATCTTCAAGATTAATTATTACTCCTTCTGATTTAAATAAGTAAATTTTTACGTTAATTTTTAATGATCAAAATAAATAAATTGTTCATTCTTTAAAAGATATGTTAAAAAATTTCTTTCAATTTTATTCTTCATTTATACTTTCTAGATTATGAGTTTCAGGAGAGTTAATTAACTTTATTTTAATATAGCTGAAATTTCAAAAATAGTTTGATATTAATTTAAAGGGAAAATTTGAAAAGTAAAGTACAATTTATGTCTTAACTTTTTTTGCTTAATAGGTGTGTATTGAAACAAAAATCATTTATTTTAAACTAAATGGAAAACTAAAAATAAAATGAGAAAAATAATAATTAATTTTGTCTTTAATTTCTAAAATGAAAATAATTTGAAGTAAATTACCTTTTTGGTTCCTTTTTCACGTCAAATATGAGTTTTTAAAAAAAATATATCATTAAAAAAAAAAGCTGATTTCAAATTTAATAACAAACCAAATAAAAGAAAATTATCAAAAGAATGTGATGCAGTAGATGAAAAACTCCCATTTTAATTAGAGATCTTGATTTTGAGTTTTAAGCTACTGTGTATAGAAAATTTCTTAATCAGTATCCGAGTGTCCCAATGAACTCTTTCTAACATGAATTCGAACTAATCGGCTCCGAACACCAAATGATAAAAGTTGCAATTTCATGATGGGCCTATTTGTAATTTGAATAAACCACGAGAGCCATTTTATAGGACTATAAAGTGTGGGTCCCACATTACTCTGAACACACTGACCACAACAAACGAGGTTCCCTTATGGATAAACACCAAAGAGTTATAATCCTATGTAACTCACCTCTAGGGTACTCCTGTGCAACCCTTTCCTAATTTATCTATGATAATATTAATACGTGTTCGAAATTCACTGACCTGATTAATAATCTAAAAAAAAAAATTGGTGTACTAAATCTTTCGCTATGCGCGAGATTCAGATAATTCTGTCAGGGGCTATTTTCAAGACTTGAACCCGTGATTAATAGTATGTATGATTAAATTTTCAAAACTCGATCTCCATTACTATTAAT
This sequence comes from Capsicum pubescens, assembly GCA_030864215.1. Taxonomy (NCBI): domain Eukaryota; kingdom Viridiplantae; phylum Streptophyta; class Magnoliopsida; order Solanales; family Solanaceae; genus Capsicum; species Capsicum pubescens. Next base: position 43,479,797 of record CM061538.1, read on the forward strand.
GTCATATTTAATGTAATTTTACAAAATAAAATCTAGATTGAATTGAGTTTACGCAAACTTCATCCTTACCTTGTAAAAAACTTCGATCAAAGACAGACAACAACTAGCTATTCAGTGTAATTTTACAAGTAGAGTTTGAGGAGGATAGTATGTATTAGCGGTGAAAATAGAAAGATTTTTTCTAATTGACCATGAACTCGAATAATTCAAATTCACGGCATGCAAAGCTCTTTAAATGAGAAAGCATTTCTTGATGCAAATATAAAAAGAACAGTCCGGTGCACAAAAGCTTCCTCTATGCGTGAGGTCCCGAGAAAAAGGTCGGACAACAAGCGTTTAATATGCATCCTTAGTTTGTATTTCTACACAAGACTGTTTCAACAGCTTAAATTCATAATTTTATGATCACACGACAATAATTCTACCCGTCACTCGAAAATTAAAACCCTTACTTATTTGTATATTAAATTTAAATTTGAGATATTTAATTAAAAGTCACATTTATAACTAATAATCTTGACTAATCATCTTTATCCTTGTACTTTCTAAGCTTAAGTTGTTGAAACTAATGCCTCAAAGCTTATTAAAAGCAAATACCAATAAGTTAGGTCAAGTAGATATAATAAACTTATGATCCATTAAAATTAAAGTTTTATGTCTACATATTTTTGGAATAGTACCCAAAAAAATGTAAACATTTCCATCTGAAAATAGTTTTAAAACTAACACAATCCATTAATTTATTTATCTTCATAGAATATGTCATCTATATATATTTTTTCAAAAGGACCCTTTATTAAATGATGTCATACCCCATCGTCTCTATTTATGTAATATTATTTGATTAAACATAAAATTTTAAAACAATAAATCGATATTAAGTGTAGTACAACAACAACGAGAAAAGCATATAAAAAGTCAATAAAAAAGAAAATTCGTAATTTGTGAGTTTACGATGTTTATTCGAATATGAAATTTAATCTTGAAAATATAGTGCTTCACTTCTTTTTATTATTTTAGATACATTTTACAATCAAGCAAGTATTAATTAGTTCAATGATATGAGTAATTTGAATTTGGTGCAAGTATTTTAATTCCACCAAAATTGTCCATTTCATTGTTTCAAACATTGTGATGAAGAAAGGGACATATTAACAAGGCCAAGTACATTTATGCTGCCAAACACTTATGACACATTTATAATAGTGGTGCACTCATTTTCGATTAATTCAGATTCACATCACATAAGATTTATTTAAATTAAAATATTTCAACATAAATTCGATACTTCTAATTAAAAATAACTAGTTATTAGTGAAATTTCTTGTCAGCTCTCTTTAAAATACTTGTTTGGCTGAGGATTTTCAATTATATTGATCAACGATGACGAATAATCAGCCTGCAGTGAAAAGGACGATATAGTAATGCTATGAATGACTCAATACCGAATATCGGTAATAATTTTAATAAACAAACCTTGTCGCGTACTTTTAGACATGCTCAGCTCCACATATTTTTGATCTTACAGATATTCTGGCCGGTAGACTTTATACTGGACCTGACTTGCTGACAATTAAGATATTTTATGTATAGTCGTGCTTCGCAATAAATAAGGAGGGTATAATAGTCCCTTGAATGACCTAATATCAAATACTTGTTGCAATATCGTCAAACAAACCTTCTACTGTATTTCTAGACTAGATATGTCGAACTTCATATATTTTTGTACAATAAAAAAAGATCAATTCTGCGAAAGATAGAAACCATATTCATCGCACCACAACTCTGATTAGTCTTGGTGGTGCACTCACACTCTCATGAGGTCATGTTTGGCAAAATTATTGGCAATGTCACAACAATATTCTACATTATCTACATATCAATTAATCCAATTAAAAAAACATTAAATTACAAGTATAACATAAAAACCCACCATATAATAATATTAGTACTATATAGTCCCCCATCTATAATAGTGTGTAGTGTATATGATAAGCTTTTTAGGCAGCTCCCACCCATATTAAAGATAACATAAAGAAAGTAGAAACACCATTGTTGGAGTAGTAAGCTTAGCTCCCTTTTTCTCTTCACTCTTCCTTAATTTTTTTTGTAGTGGTAAATTCCTTAGTTTACTATTTTGCATTTTGTCTAACCAATCTTTTATTATAGTGGTTGTAATTGTTTGTATGTGATGTTATGTGCTTGTTGTCTAATTATTCCAAGAAAATATTTTCAATATCTTAGCTGTATTTTGTATGATTTTGAATATATTCTTATTCTTTAGCATAAAGTTTTTTTATTTGTTTGAAATGATGTGTAGTGTTAAGTACCTCATGTATTGTCCACCTCTAGCATGTGATTCACTTGTCAAGTTGAAATCTTGATGATATTTTGTTGTAGTTTTTTGGGATTTTTGTTCCTCACATAGTAGTGGTGCACTTGTCAAGTTGAAATCTTGATGTTATGAGTTTTTTGGGGGGGTTTTCTTGGTTCACACAATCTAAATGTTCCCCATGTAGTTGTGATACACTTGTCAAAATGAAATCTTGATGTTATATTCTTGTACCCTTTTGAGTTCTTTGGGGATTTTCTTGGTTCACACAATCTAAAAAAATTGTCTAATTTCACCCATAGTTGTGATTCACTTGTCAAAATGAAATCTTGATGTTAATTTTCTTGGTTCACACAATCTTAAAAGTTTGTTCACTTGTCAAAATGAAATCTTGGATGTTATTTTGTTGTACCCTTTTGAGATTTTTGGTGTAAATTTGTTCCTACCATATTTGTGATTCCCTTGTCAAAATGAAATCTTGATATTATTTTGTTGTACACTTTTGAGGTTTTTGGTGTAAATTTGTTCCTACCATATTTGTAATTCACTTGTCAAAATGAAATCTTGAGCTTATTTTCTTGCACCCTTTTGAGTTTCTTTTGGTACTTTTCTTGGTTTACAAAATCTAAAAAAGTTTGTCCCACCCCATCGTTGTGATTTTCTTGTCAAGTTAAAATCTTGTGGTTATTTGCTTGTATCCTTTTGAGTTTCTTGGGATAATTTTTTTCCATCCATAGTTGTGATTCACTTGTAAAGTTAAAATCTTGAGGTTATTTGCTTGTACCCTTTTGAGTTATTTGGTGTAGATTTGTTCTATCCATAGCTGTGATTCACTTGTAAAGTTAAAATCTTGAGGTTATTTGCTTGTACCCTTTTGAGTTTTTTTCGTTTTTTTTTCTTGGTTTACACAATCTATAAGAGTTTGTTCCACTCCATACTAGTGATTCACTTCTAAAGTTGAAATCTTGATGTTATTTTGTTGTACCCTTTAGAACTTTTTGGGGTAAATTTGTTCCATCCATAGTTGTGATTCACTTGTCAAAATGAACTCTCAAGCTTATTTTCTTGTACTCTTTTTGAGTGTTTTTGAGGTTTTCTTGGTTCACACAACCTAAAAAGTTTGTTCCTCATATAATTGTGTAGAAATGAAATCTTGATATTATTTTCTTGTACCCTTTTGCTTTTGGGGGGGTTTCTTGGCCATAGTCTAAAAAGTTTGTTCTTGGGTTTTACAGGAAAGAGGAAAGAACAAAAACCAGAAGTTGCACCCCATAGATAGTTGATTTGGCGGGAGTTTTCTGAAGTGGGGTTGTGTACTTGTGTTTGTTTCTTTCTATGTTAGGAGCTTACTATATAGAGAGAGTGTTTTGGTTTGGTGGACTTGGTGTTGTTAGTTAGTGGAAAGGGAATTTGTTTTGGAAAAAATGGTGTCAAGATCCTATTCCAATCTCTTGGAGCTGGCGTCAGGTGAGGCTCCTTCGCCGTCTTTTGGGCGAATGGGCCGGAGGATTCCACGTATTATGACTGTTGCTGGGATAATGTCTGATCTGGATGATGATGGATCGGAGACTGTTTGCTCCGATCCGTCATCATCTTCAGCTCAAAAAGATAGAATAATTGTTGTAGCTAATCAGCTGCCAATTAGAGTACAAAGGAAAACTGATGGCAGTAAAGGATGGTTATTCAGCTGGGATGAGAATTCACTTCTTCTCCAGCTGAAAGATGGTTTAGGAGATGATGAAATCGAGGTTATATATGTTGGTTGTCTTAAGGAAGAAATCCACCCGAATGAGCAAGACGAGGTTTCACAAATACTTCTCGAGACATTTAAGTGTGTCCCTACTTTTGTTCCACCTGATCTGTTTACTAAGTACTACCATGGATTTTGTAAACAGCAACTTTGGCCTTTGTTCCACTATATGTTGCCCCTTTCGCCTGATCTAGGTGGTCGATTCAATCGATTACTATGGCAGGCTTATGTTTCTGTGAACAAAATTTTTGCAGATAGGATCATGGAAGTGATCAACCCGGAAGATGACTTTGTTTGGGTTCATGACTATCATCTCATGGTACTACCTACCTTCTTGAGGAAGAGATTCAATCGAGTAAAGCTTGGATTTTTCCTGCATAGCCCGTTTCCATCGTCCGAGATATATAAAACTTTGCCTATTCGTGAAGAACTCTTACGAGCTCTTTTGAATTCGGATTTGATTGGGTTCCACACTTTTGACTACGCGAGGCACTTCCTCTCGTGTTGCAGTCGGATGTTAGGTATTTCTTATGAGTCGAAAAGGGGTTACATAGGCCTCGAGTACTACGGTAGGACTGTAAGTATTAAAATTCTGCCAGTGGGTATTCATATGGGACAGCTTCAGCAAGTCTTGAGCCTCCCCGAGACCGAGGCGAAAGTTGCCGAGCTCGTCCAGCAGTTTAATCATCAGGGAAGGACTTTATTGCTTGGAGTTGATGACATGGACATATTTAAAGGAATTAGTTTGAAATTATTGGCAATGGAACAACTTCTACTGCTGCACCCGGAGAAGCAGGGGAAGGTTGTTTTGGTGCAGATAGCCAATCCTGCTAGAGGCAAAGGGAAAGATGTCCAAGAAGTACAGGACGAAACAAATTCGACGGTGAAACGAATTAATGAAGTATTCGGAAGGCCTGGGTATCAACCTGTTATATTGATTGATAAGCCACTGAAATTTTATGAAAGGATTGCTTATTATGTAGTCGCGGAGTGTTGCCTGGTCACTGCTGTCAGGGATGGCATGAACCTTATACCGTACGAGTATATAATTAGTCGCCAAGGAAATGAGAGGCTGGATAAGGTTCTGAAACTGGACTCTTCTACACCAAAGAAGAGCATGTTAGTTGTGTCTGAGTTTATTGGGTGTTCTCCCTCTTTGAGCGGAGCAATCCGAGTGAATCCTTGGAACATTGACGTAGTTGCCGATGCAATGGACTCTGCGTTAGTAATGCCTGAGCCAGAGAAGCAACTTAGGCACGAGAAACATTACAGATACGTTAGCACCCATGATGTTGGATACTGGGCTCGCAGTTTCTTGCAAGATTTGGAGAGAACATGCAAGGATCACATGAAACGAAGATGCTGGGGTATTGGATTCGGCTTAAGTTTCAGGGTTGTTGCACTTGATCCGAATTTTAGGAAGCTTTCAATGGAGCATATAGTTTCAGCATATAAAAGGACTACAACCAGAGCAATCCTTCTCGACTATGACGGAACTTTGATGCCTCAAAATACAATTGATAAGAAGCCGAGTTCTAAAACAATCGGAATCATCAAAACTTTGTGCAGAGACAAGAACAATATGGTGTTCATCGTCAGTGCTAGAAGCCGAAATACGCTAGCTGACTGGTTTCCAACTTGTGAGAAACTCGGTATCGCAGCCGAGCATGGCTATTTCTTGAGGTATTGCTTGATGTTCTTACTTGTTTCCTCGTTATATATTTTCACAATTTACGCTTAAGTTCAAATTTCAAATGGTTCTTTGAATTTACAGGATGAATCAAGAAGAAGAATGGGAAACGTGTATACCAGAAGTAGAATGTTGTTGGAAAGAAATTGCCGAGCCTGTTATGCAACTTTACACTGAGACTACTGATGGATCAGTTATCGAAGACAAGGAAACATCAATGGTCTGGTCTTACGAGGATGCGGATCCTGATTTCGGATCATGTCAGGCTAAAGAACTTCTTGATCACCTAGAAAGTGTTCTAGCTAATGAACCGGTCACCGTCAAGAGTGGACAGAATATAGTGGAAGTAAAGCCCCAGGTATGTCTTTTTCTCTCTCGATGAGGAGTTTGGCTTGTACTGGTTTTAGCTTCAGCTGTAGGAATGTAGGGCGTTTCGACATTCAAAACAAACTTAACTGTTGTTTCGATGATTGGTGGATTTTGGATATATCTTGGTTTGTTCGTTAGAGGCCTGACAATGCATTTACGAGGCGAAAGACTAGGTTTCAATCTAAATTGATTCTCCGTGAAAAATGTTAGGAAGTTTTCCTGTTTATAACTCGAATTGGTTGCATATGATTAGTAATACATAAAAGTTGATAATAGAGCAATTCTTTACAATAAAAATGTCAGCATCTCGACTTGCGGGTGTGTGCCTGGTCTAAAACTAAATCTACATCTTTGAGTTGTGATTTTGTCAACAGAAGCGAGGCCCTGTGATCGACTTGCTTATATTAGGTTCATTGAAACAGACAGAGACTCTCTTTAGGGAAAAAAGTAATGAGTTTGAAACATAGTTTGAAATGTGTTATGTTTCATCTTCTCGGGGGAAACCTTTTCGAAAAATGAAAATAGAGGAGTTGAGGGGAAAATCCGTGGGACCTCATAGGTGAAACATTTGTTATCTTCCTTTGTAATTTCTTTCTCTCTCGTTTCCTTTTTGGTATGATTTATGCACCGAAGATAGGAGCCAAATGCATCGGTCATATACAATTTTGTTTAGCAACTCTATATTGTGGCACAGTTCTAACCTAAGTTGCGCGGACTCTTCACTTTCGATGTCGCACCCGTGTCGGATTCTCCAAAAATACGCTAGCTTTGGCGAATCCGACACACAACCGTTGATATTTTTGAAGAGTCCGAGCAACATAGGTTCTAACCCTCACAATTGTAACCTTCTAATGTTCAATGTCTGGTATTGTGAATGTATGTCCTCAAAAGTGTGTTTCTTCTCCTGCAGGGTGTATCGAAAGGGCTCGTTGCCAAGCGCCTCCTTAACGCAATGCAAGAGAAAGGAATGTCACCAGATTTTGTTCTCTGCATAGGAGACGACCGATCAGATGAAGACATGTTTGAGGTGATCATGAGCTCGGTGGCTGGCCCGTCCATGGCTCCATCAGCCGAAGTCTTCGCTTGTACTGTCGGCCGGAAGCCTAGCAAGGCAAAATACTATCTCGACGACACGACCGAGATCTGCAGACTCATGCAAGGTTTGGCCACTGTTGCTGAACAAATGTTACCACAGATATAATTGAAGTTGTAAGTAAATTACATGGAACTATAGAGAAATGCTGCATTAGCAGTACTTGAATGTCTCTCAGTTTTCTTGTTTCTTGGTCAGTTGTAAACGAAGTTGCGCGGACTCTTCACTTTTGATGTCGCACTCGTGTTGGATTCTCCAAAAGTACGTTAGTTTTGGCGAATCCGATACGCATCCGTTGACGTTTTTGAAGAGTTCGAGTAACATAGGTTGTAAATTAATGGACTATAGAGAAGCTGCATTTTGTTTAATTCACGGTTGGTCACCGATGCATCGGTTAAACTGCCTCCACGAGGTAGGAGTAAAGTCTGCACACACTTTGCGAGGGTGGATGTGTTGTTGTTGTTGTATATAGAATCTGCATTGCAGTACTTGCTTTGATTTTCCTCTTAAGGGTATGTTTGGTACGAACGAAAATATTTTTCTTTTTTTCAACGTTTGATTCGTTTGGAAAATATTTTCTTTAGGAGAACAAGTTTCATAACGGGCAATTTGCCACGTAGATCGTCGCATTAGTACAGGCACCCTTAATGTTGCATCCCCTCTTTTAAAGGAGAGAGTCTTGGAGTAATCGGTAAAATTGTTGTCATGAAAACAGCCTTAGGCGGAAATGCGAGGTATGGCTACGTAAAATACACCTTTGTGGTGGAGCTTTTTTCTGGATCCTGCGCACAACGGGAGCTTTAGTGCGTCGAATTATCTCTTTTCTTTTTATTGCCTCCGTAGCAAAGATACGAACGGGAGCCTTGGAGTAACCGGTAAAGTTGCTGCCATGTGACCAAGAGGTTACGGGTTCAAGTCTTGAAAACAGACTCTGGCTGAAATGCAAGGTAAGACTGCGTACACAATACAATGGTGCTGCTCTTTCTTGGACACTGTGCATAGCGGTAGCTTTTGTGCACCAGACTGTCCTTACCAAAGATACCCTTAACGATGCTAGGCAAAAAAGCTTTGACTTAAAGCGAATAATATTACACCATATTAAGAGCGTTTTGGTATTATATTTCAATTTCTTAGTGTGAAACTACTTATTATCTTTCCATTTTTTCCATATTTGAGCAAGGTATTCCTAGTTGAACGATTTTCTATCAATACGCTATCATTACTCATACTGAATTATTTGTAATAATGATAAAATCATCCAAAGAACTTTTTTTTTTTTTTTTCAAATTAAATGCTTTCCAAAATATAACTTCAATTTCTAAATATTTTTAAAAAATTTATTTAAAAATCATAATTTTTAAATACAAAATTCTTGCTAAATGTCACTTTCACAAAACGAATTTAACACGTTTAAATGTCTCTTTCCATAATGTGTAAAAGACTCTTATCTTATCTATAATTTGTCCTTTCCAATGGAAAGTGTAAAAGACCAAATGCTCTATGTTCCCACTTGCTATAATATTTTACTTTTTGTTTCAATTTGTTTGTCGTAATTTGACTCCGAAAAATATTTAAAAAATAAATAAATTATAATAACAATATATTAAGTATATAATTTTATTAGGTATTATGATTAATAATTCCATTTTGTTTAGTGCGATCGAAAGGTCACCCAGACCTCATTTCTTCGAAGGTAGCGGTATGGACTGCTTACATTTTACCCTCCCCAGACCTCACTTTGTGGGAATACACTGAGTTTTTTGTTGTTGTTGGAAGGTCACCCAAGTTCTCTTGGCGGGGTCTGTTTGAACAGGCCCGACGATCAAAAGGGACTCCCCTTTCGGGTTTCTTTAGTCGCTATTGCGTCCATGTCCAGAGAGATCGCCCTTGCGGGATGTGATTTTGTTCGAAAAGTTTTGATGATGAAACGGAGATCAGGTTTTCTGTTCACCGCTTTGTATTTGAAACAGTGTGCAGTCTCCCTGCATCATTATTATGCGGGGAATTACCAAAAAGGTGATTCCCTCTCCGTTCCAATATCCCTGACCAGGTGTGCTATCCCTCGGATCATACCTGCTGTGTTACGGGAACGTATATGAGTTTTGGAGAGAGTAGAATGTAAATAGACCTTATTTTTATTTTAGACGTAAAAAGATTATTTTCGATAGTCGATATACTCTCGACTCTAAAAAATTGAATAAAGTTCTTTTTTTTTTTAAGTGAGTGATTTTAAATGTTCTCGTTTGGCTATAGGTTTTGGGGGTACGTAATTGAAATCGAGATGAATTTTGAACCTCCTAAATTACTTAAGCAATTTCTAATTATGTTTCCAAAGGATTCAAAAGTTATATGTACATGAAATATAAAAATATTATTACATATATAAAGAACATAAATTTCACCAGTTTGGAGCTTCATTACAGAAAAATTCGATATTTTACATAATTACTGAAAATCTTAATTTTGGGTCTGTCAAGATACATAATTAACACCTGATACATTCAAGAAAGATAATTTTTTTCTTTTGTAAAGATACATAATTAGCTTCAGATATTTTTTTTTTTCCTTTGTAAAGATATATAAGTAGCTTCAGATACATTTTTATCGGTTTTGAATCTGTCAAGATACATAATTAGTTTCTTGATACATCCAACAAAGATACATAATTAGTTGAGATTTTTATAATTACTTTATAAGAATTTATAAGAATAGAGATTTGTGTAAATATAGTAAATTAAGATGCATGTTTATATTTATGTTATTTTTTCCTTTAATATAAAACATGAAATTATGACTAATTAGAGTGGCTAATTATTTAAGTTGTATAGTGATTAGCTGGAAAGTAGTAGGTAGAACATGAGGTATTAGCAACTAATTAATTACATAAGATTATCAGATTGGTAATTAATACATATAAATAATAAGGTAAGTTACCTCAAGAATTACATAAGAAAAATTAATGACCAAATGTGCATTATTTTAATAGTGAGAATTTGAGATACTAATTTACTTATCACTATGAGTTATAGTGGGATGATTTGAATTTTTACACTTATTAATCAGAGGTTTCGTGTTCGAACTCTTATGAGTGATTTTTTTTTTTTGGAAAGTGTTGGTTCGAAAAAATGTGCTCTGCAATGCACGAATCCATATTTTATCGAACAACGGGGAAATTCAAGTCCTCATGAATGAAGTTTTTTTTTGTTGAAGTGTTGCTTCCAAAACGGGCTCTGCAATGCGCGGATCTGAATTTATTATACAATGGGGGAAGATCAAACAACAGAAAAAGGGAAGCTCGGTGCACTAAAGCTCCCGCTATAAGGGCCCCACCCACGAGGGTGTATTGTATGCAGCCTTACCTTGCATTTCTGCACGAGGCTGGCTGTTTCCAAGGTTTGAACCTGTGACCTCCCGATCACATGACAACAACTTTACCAGTTACTCCAGTGTTTGGTTTTCATATTCTTGGAGCTCGGTTAATCTGAATTTGTATGAAGAACGTACTCCCTAATCCCTATGAAGAATTTTTTTTCATATTTTAAACAAGATTTTTTTTTCATATTTTAAAATTAAAATCAAGACTCTAAATTAAGAAAGAAACAGTCTCATCCGTTACGTCAGATCTTTTTATAGTAAAAGACACTATATTACTCCAAAGAATAAGCAAAGAAGAATTGGTCATTATGATATAATTTCAATTTTTTTTTATTTATTTTTTTGTCTTAGTGAAGAACTTGCTAGGTCAAAGTCATTCCCCTTGACTTAAATAAAAATAGTACATAGCAATACTATTTTTTCTTTTGTTACTTCTATATATATTTTACTTTTTTTTTTCTCTTGTTATTTAATTGAAAATTATGAAAGTAAGGAAAGACACACATATATTTTTTTATGGCTAGTGAAATCAATGAAAATAATATTATATATTGCCTTGCATGATTTAACTTGAATAAAAAATTAAAAAAATAAAAACAAGATGGTATTTAAATTAAGTTTTCCTTCAAAAGTCTAATAAGTTTTGCAGGATATAAGTTGTAAAGAAGTTTTCCTTGACTATATTTCTTTTAATTTTTTTTATATTAAATAATCTTTGACTATATTTTTTTAAGAAAAAAAATTGACTATTAATGGCACAAAATGTAAAAGTTCAAGCTCCTACACTTTTTTTTCCAGCTACAATATACTAGGTTTTCATTTTACTTGCAGAATTAATATTCGCTCGTTAAATATACGAAAAATATGCTATTTTGTATCGAAATAAATATTTTATGTGTATTATATAATGATATATAAAATATTTATATTTTTTGGGGTATTATTATTAATGAATGGTTATACAGTGTAATTTTGCTTAATTAAGTTTCACTCCCCATTTCTTTATTATTTATTATAAAGATGCAAGATTATTAGGTCATAGAATGTGAGCTAACTATCAAACTAAAATACATGCTTTTTCCATTATTGTCATGAATATATATATTTTATTATTTAATATTGAGATTAATTAATTAAAAAATCAAGAAAGATCCCCACCTTGCACATGTGAGAAGCTACTATTGATTTAAAATACACCATAAATATAATAGCTAATAACTACAAACAAATTGTTGTTATAATGAGGTTTGACTGGATATATTATTGATGTATCTTCGTTGGATGTATCATGCATCACGATAGATCTAAAATAAAAAAAAAATTATACCGGGTTCTAATGTATCTTTATAAAGGAAAAAATTTATCTTTATTGGATGTATCAGGAGTTAATTATGTATATCGACAGACCCAAAATCAGAATTTTCAGTAATTATGTAAAATGTTAAAATTTTCTGTAATTAAGCTCCAAATTATCGAAATTTATGATAATTAAAAGATTTCTTATACAATCAAAATGTATATAAGATAACACATTTTTCTTAAGATTAATTTGAGTCTTTTGTTAGTAAGTTACCTTATACCAACATACCATTGCCAAGAACTTATTAAAAAATTCATTAAATGTCAAAGTCAAAATTCTTAAGAGTGATATACCACAATGTCCAAATTAAATGTGAACACTACCAATTATATTCAATTATTAGTAAGATACTTTTGAGTTTTGATCAATTCAAAAAGATAAACTTTCATAATCTAGGTTTAAGTTTTTCTAGTCTCTTTTGGTAGAAATCAATATGTACTATAGTATATAAAGAAAAGTAAAGAGAAAATGATCTGAAATATATTTAAATTTTGAGGAAAATTGCTGTAACATGCATGAACTTTGTGATTAGCGTATTTTATTGATATTTATCTACACTAAACTCTTTTATTTATTAGTGTGTTTTATTTATTTATTAACTTATAAACAACGCTAAAATACACTAATAAACAATTCAGGAGGGGTCATAGGACTTCCGTAACATTCAGACGTGTTACAATAATTTTCATCAAAGTTTGGATATATTTTAAATCATTTTTTCAAAATTAAATGATTCCACTTATTATAAGTAGTTATCATAGAAGGCAAAATTTCAGAAATAACTAATGTTTAGGCAATAATGAGGTACCATAATTAAAGTTTACTTAATTATAAAGCATAGCTAAATATGTAAATTAGAGATTGTGATATAAAAAAAAGGTAAACTTTCATATTTTAGGTTTAGTTTTTCCAGTCTTTATTGGTACTTTTCTTTTGGTAGAAATTAATACACTAAATAAAGAAAAGTAAATGGTTCCACTTATTATAAGTAGTTATTTATTGAGTATTTTATTTTTAAATGACCAGAGAATTATTTTTATTGTATAGAATTAAAATAAATCTTTATAGTTTCGCTCTTTTTCAAATTTTGCATATTGCAAAAGCTTTGTGCATTGAGTTATTTTTTTTAATCATGTTGTATAGAAATTAAATCCGACTAATTAATTGAGATTAAACTTTTATGCTTGTGTTTGTTTTTATCTGAAATATCATCATTGTTCGGATAGAACAGATAAACAACTGATAGTTGAGGTGTGTTTTAATAATAGTTGGTGATAATTCAGACGGAAAACTAATCACACTTAATAGTTTGAATATAAACTCAACAAATCAATTTTTTTTTTTTTTTTTTTATCTTCACTTAAATTAAACTTTAAATCTTGAATTCTCCCTTGCCTCATCGTAATTCATTAACTGAAAAATAAATACTCCCTTCATTTAAAAAAAAAGAAGACCTAATTTAAATTGATGCAAAATTTAAGAAAATAAAGAATATTTTTGAATCTTGTAATTTTAAATTAAAATTATATCAAATATATTAAAATATTCTTTAATTTTATAGTTTTAAATATTAAAATATTATTAAAAATTCATATTTTTTTTTAGAATGGAGGGAGTATATAGCAGCTAACAAACAAGAAAGAGAATGAACTTTCCCATAGACCTTCCTATCAAGTCATATATTCTCATTTTAATTTCTTCTCTTCAAACTTATATTATATCTTTATATATATATATATATAAATCAATAAATTAAAACTATAGTCTTAATTAACATTCACATACATTATCACCTCTTCTTCTTCTTCTTGTTTCTTCTTCAAATAGCAACATAATTAACCCCTCCAAAAAAAACAAAAAAGTCCAAAAAAATGAGTAATTATTATGGGAAAAACAATATAGTGGAGAGGGCAATCAATAGTTTAGGCAAAGGTTTTGATTTAACATGTGATTTTAGATTAAAGTATTGTAAAGGTGATGAAAAATTAGTGTTATTAAATGAAGAATTGAGAAAAGAATTGATGGTGCCTGGTTTTGGAAAATTTGAAAATGTATCAATTGATATTAAATGTGATAAAGGTGATAGAGTTAGATTTCAATCTGATATTCTTGATTTTAATCAGGTATGTTTTTATATTAATCTCTTATTATTATTATTATTATTATTATTATTATTATTATTATTATATATTCGTTCTTCTTCTTTTTTTCTCTCAACAAGTTCTTTAATGGAGTATTTGGTTGGAATGAAAAATATTTTTTTTTCTTGAAAAATGTGTTTTTTGGATTTTTTTCTGGTGTTTGATAAGTAAGCAGAAAATTTATTCAAGTATAGTCGCGGAGTCAGAATTTTCATTGAGAAAGTTCAGAAGTAAATATACGAACTAGCTGAGGAAGGTTCCATATATATATATATATATATATATATATATTAATCACCTAAAAATAATATAATTTCTTATTGTATGTTCTTTCTTTCTTCTTTTTTTCTCTCAACAATTCTTTAATGGAATTTTTGGTTGGAATGCAAATGTTTTTGTTTTCTTGAAAAATATGTGTTTTTTGGAATTTTTCCTGATGTTTGATAAATGATAAGTAAGCAGAAAATTTATCCAAGTATGTTATTATATCTTCTTTTCTCAATAAGTTCTTTTAAGGGTGTGTTTATAACAACACTCTTAGTCGTGGAGTCAGAATTTTCATTGAAAAAATTTAAAAGTAAATATATAGAGTCAGAATTTTCATTGAAAACGTTTAGAAGTAAATATACGAATTAGCTGAGGATATATATTTATATATATCAGGTAAAAATAATATAATTTATTATTCTATCTTTCTTTCTTCTTCTTCTTTTTCTCTCAACAAGTTCTTTAATGGAGTATTTGGTTGGAATGAAAATGTTTTTTTTTTTCTTGAAAAATATGTGGGTTTTGGACTTAGTTTCTGGTGTTTGATAAGTCAGGAGAAAATTTATTTGGGTAAGAGTTTGATCACGAGATTTTTTTTATTTTTTTTTGAAAAGTTATTTTATTTTAGTAAAAAAGTAAAAATAATAGTGTTTGTTTATAAAAAATATTTTACGAAAATGATTTTTAGAAAAGTAAAATTTATTTTTAGTGTACCCTGGCAAGGTATATTAGGACCTTTTCGATGGAAATTGTACGTCGAATTTTATGTTCAGCCTACATGGTTATATGTCAGTTAATAGTAAAGAAATTGATTTCGGATCAAAATTCCTAGTAAATGATCTTGGATGAAAATTCTGCTAGCGCCATCAATTTCGGAACATTGATTTTAGGCATATTTCTTATAAAATTTTAAAAACAATTCTAATATATATTCATGATTAAAACAAAACACCAACTCTAATTCTAATTCTGAAAAATGA
Source organism: Capsicum pubescens (assembly GCA_030864215.1). Taxonomy (NCBI): domain Eukaryota; kingdom Viridiplantae; phylum Streptophyta; class Magnoliopsida; order Solanales; family Solanaceae; genus Capsicum; species Capsicum pubescens. The sequence continues at coordinate 43,495,154 of CM061538.1, forward strand.
TTATTTTATGTTCAAACGAAACGTAAGAGTATTTGTGTATGTATAGCTTATTATAGTCCGTTGAACATTCTTTATCAAAAAATTATGTTATGCGTATAAACAAATATCTTATATGTATATATAGATTAAAAATACTTTCTATACGTATATTAAATCTTAACAATTTCTATGAAATGCCATTTTATTTCTTATCAGATGAATCAAACATGAAAGAATTGAAAAAATATTTTCCTTCGTACTGAACATACATCCTAATTATTTATTATTATTATTATTATTTAAATTTTTTATTTTTTATTTTTTTTTGTGTGTGACAGATGTCTGAATATATTAATAGGAGAAGCTCAGTGGCAGGAAAAATACCATCAGGATTATTTAATTCAATGTTTGGATTTGAAAGTGGTTCATGGTCAATTGATGCATCAAATACAAAATATTTGGGACTTGATGGATATTTCATCATATTATTTGATGTTCATATTGATAGATATTCACTTATTTTAAATGATCAAGTTATTAATGATGTTCCTTCTACTTGGGATCCTGCTGCACTTGCAAGGTAATTAAAAATATTCCTCTTTTTTATTTTTCTAATTTAATTTTCGATATTTGTTTTGAGATTCGATTAATCAGAATTGCGCTGCGTGAGATTCATTTAGGAGGAAAATGCTCTATTTTTAAATTTTCTTTGGGGGAAAAAAGGTTCGAAATATATCTAAACTTTGACGAAAGTTATTGTAACACGCCTCAGTTTTGCGGGGGGTCTTATGACGCCCTTAGACTATTTATTACCGTATTTCTATATTTGCTTAGCTGGACTACTGAGCGTGTATTCACGCAGTGGTCCAGCTAAGTAAATATATGCCATAGAAATATGGTAATAAATGGTCTAGGGGCGTCATAAGACCCCCGCAAAGTTGAGGCATGTTGCAACAACTTCCGTCAAAATTCAGGTATATTTCGAACATTTTTCTCTTTTCTTCTCGTTCTAATAATGATTTGAGTTCGAGACCTTTGGTTAATGTTGAAGGGACTATTTATTCCACCACTTCTTTTTTAGTAACTCGAATCTGAATTAGCGAGGCCTCATAATAGATACTGAATATTAAATAAAGAAAAAAAGATAAGGGGAAAATGCTCTATTTTAGATTATTTTTTTAATATAAGGATTTAAACTCGAGATATTTGGTTAGTACCACTTTCTTTAATGGTAACTGATGCCATTTTCCTAATTTTTTTTTCACTCTGTGTTACAATGTTAGATATCTATTTTGGGGTTCGATTAATCTGAATTCGAGTCATGTAAAAAAAAATTTCTTTTAATTTCAGAACTCGAAGTCGAAATCTTTGATTATAAATGAAGAAATTATGCACATCCATCCCCAAGTTCATATATTTGATACAACACCATCATTAAAATAAATGGTTTAATAGTTTAGAAAATGTAAAATTTTGTGAAGATTCATAAATGAGAAAATCAAAGTATGCAATTTCAATCAATTGAAAGTTAAATATAATTAATCAGATATCACATCAACTAAAATAAAAAAAAGTAAAATCTTATAGGAATATTTATTATAGGTTACTGACTTTTGAATAGTTAATGGCGTCCAAATATGGGCAATAATATTGACCTTAATTAAACAATTGGTTACTAATTCAATAATAGAGAACACTAGAAGTCAAAAATCAATTATTCTCTTTTTTTTTTTAAATAAAATTATATAGGTTCATAATTTTTTTTTTTTTTTTTGACCAAGTCTACTTATATATATTTATGTTATGAGTAATTACTTATCACAAATGTAAAAATTTGAAGAAAGAAAACTTGGCAATGGGAAGAATAAGTCTAACTAGAATTCATTTTAGTCAAATTGAATTCATTTAAAAATCATTTAGTTTTTTAAGAAGATAAGGTATACTATAGTGTAGAAAGATGACAATGCACCTTTATTTTTGTTCTGTGGGGGCTCGACTAATTTGAATTTATGTTGAAAAGTTTTACTTTATGGTTAAAGCGCTTTTTATGAAAAATGATTCTGTATAATTATCGCACAATCAAAATGAAGGATGGATATCTCGTATTCAAAAATTAGTCGAGCGTCTCAGTTCAACAAGATCCAATTAATTTAATTTTCTCTAATGAATTATTAGTGTCTACGAATTAGTTCGATCCAAAACTTGAAAAATACAGGAGTATAAACAGAAAAAGAATTTATAAGTAGTTGTTAATTGAGCATTTCAGTGTACTAAATTAATTTTCACTATGCGCGGAGTACAGAAACGGGTCGAATCACGAGATTCTATTGGTCGTAAACTTATCTTTATTTTTGCAAGCGAACCCTCTTCGGCGAAAAATTATATACTATATATATACATGATTAAAATTATTTTGTATTTATATATAGTACATGTTGAACCCCCTTCGATTAATTTGTACGTTCAGAAAATTCTAACTCCGCCACTACTTACATAACTTAACTACCCGTAATTTTCTGATTATACGACACAATTTTATCAATTACGTCAAGAATTTATTTCTATGGAGGCCATATCAATCAATATTTGATGTATGACTAATTGATTATATATATATATAATTTTTTTTTTAATGCAATGAAATTAATTGTTTATTAATTGTGATAGGTTTATTGAGAAATATGGTACACACATAATTGTGGGGCTAAGCATAGGTGGACAAGATGTGGTCCTAGTAAGGCAAGACAAATTATCAAACATGGAACCATCACAACTCAAGAACCAATTGGATGAACTTGGTGATCAATTATTCCATGGCATGTGTAACTTTTCTCCACACCAATGCAAGTCAAGAGAACAAAGACATAAGGTTTGGTATTCACTCGGTGTTCGATATTTGTATTAGAGTTTTGACTAAACTGCAGTGATGGAGTCAGAATTTTTATTGAGGAGGTTCAGAAGTAAACATATGAACTAGACGGAGGGGGTTTAACATCTACTTTAGCTACATAAAAAATATTTCTAACCATATAAAAATAGTATAATTTTTCGTCGAAAGGGATTCGGATGAACCTCCTGGCCCTGCTAAACTGGACTCTCGACACGTAAGACCTATTGAAGGAGAAGAGCTTTCTTATCAGGATTGTTATCCTACCTAGGACTCAAATTTGAGATCGACCTCTAATTAAGGATAGACACATGGACAGAACTAGCTAGCGCTTCAGTTACGGGTTCGGTCAAACCAGTAGCTTTTGTCCTAACCTTGTATCTGTATTAATATATAGAGATAGGCATTCAGTACCCCCTCGAATTAAGGTTAAAGTTGCTACAACACACCTCAACTTCACAGGGGTCTTACTACCCCTGAACTCAATTTCAGCATATTTTTATCACCTTTTTGAGCTAACTAAACACCTTTATTACATAAAATAGGCCCATGACAAAGATGACACGTCAGCTAAAAATGTTGACAAAAGGTGTCACGTCAGCTATAAAAGATAACAATAATACACTAAAATTTAGTTTTTTTTTTTTTTTTGGGGGGGGGGGGGGAGGGGGGTAATAGGATCCCCGTAATTTGATCATAGTTCAGGGGTACTAGATACTTTACTCTAAAATATATATTAATTTAAAATACTAGAATCTCGAATCCGTAAACTTCAAATCTTGATGATTTTTTGTTTTCTTAATTGCAGTCTCTGGAGGCATTCAATATTTTTGATCCACAGCAAAAAGTCTTCAGCAGCTTCCCATCAACTACAACAAAAAATGTAAGTTGATTAATTGTATATATTTTAATTTTCAAAATTCTTGTCTTCCATTGTTATATATTTGAAAAAATGCACTTACATATTAATACTTTCATATAGTATTTCATAATGAAACTAAATTAGTAATTTAATAATACCAAAAATATTATTTGACCTCAAAACCCCCCAAAAAAGACTTGAATGAAACATTTTTTATTTTTCATTTTGTTATTGGTAGGTTAATTTTCTTGCATTGATTTGTATCATACATAGTCATAGGTCCAATTCTCCAGCTAATAGTGTAAACTTTTGACATTAGAAAACTTCTAATAACATATATATTTCAATCACACATTAGGCATTCTTTGAATTTACCCCCCAAAAATAGCAAAATATAAAAAGTCTTAAAGATTTTCACGTCAATATTTAACAACTATATCTCTAAGAATAAATAATTCAAGGTGAGATAATTTTATATACATTCTAGCTAGAAAAATCAAGAAATCAAATTTTAGCTTTTGGTTGACAATCAATAAACAAAATAAATAAAGTTTTTTTGTGCGCGAAGTATCATGCGTTCACATAGTACTCTGAAAGGACCGTATTCCCAAAAAACGTGTGATATAGGCCATCTACGTAGCCGGATGGAGCAAACATTAGTGATTGATTCTACGATTCGAATCTGTACCTATGAGTCACACGAAAATAATTTTACCGTAACTCTAAGATTCTCTTTTGACACTTAAAAACACAATTTTAAGGAAATTGAAGCATGAATAAAATGGTGGAAGAAATATTATTTTCATTTACTAAAAAATTACTTACAATCAAATAAAGAAGAGATAAGCATTCATACTCTCGAACTATAGTCAAAGTTGCTACGACACATTCTAACTTTATAGGGGTCTTATTATTCTCCTAAACTCAATTTTAACGTAATTTTCTCATCCTTTTGTGCTGACGTGACATCTTTAAGACATAAAATAGCGCTCGCGTCAAAGGTGCTACGTTAGCTAAGAAGATTGATAAAAGGTGTCACGTCAGCTAAAAAGGTTGACGAAATTACGCTAAAATTTAATTCATGATTGTAATAGGACACCTTGAATACATAAAATGAGACCCACGTCAAAGGTGCCACATCAGCTAAAAAGGTTGACAAAAGGTTCCACGTCAGCTAAGAAGGTTGACAAAAGATGCCACGTCAGATAAAAAGGTTGACGAAAATACGCTAAAATTTAGTTCAGGGTTGTAATTGGATCCCCGTGAAGTCTGAATGTGTCGTAGCAAATTTGGTCATAATCCAGGAGTACTAGATGATTTACTCAATAAAGAAATTGTAATTTTTATTTATTTTTTATTTTTTATTTTTTTGCAGGGTGTAACTGTGATATGTTCAAAAAGAGGTGGAGATTTAACAGCAAATACACATAGTGAATGGCTTCTAACAGTGCCATCAATGCCAGATGCTATTGCTTTTAGCTTCATTCCTATTACTTCACTTCTCAAAGGTGTTCCTGGCAAAGGCTTTTTATCACATGCTATCAACCTTTATCTTAGATGTAAGTGCAAAAAAAAATAAAAATACTTTTCTCTTTTTATGTTATATCAAATTCGTAGCAACGGTATAGCTATCTCTGTGTGACCGACACAATCTATATTCTATACTATGGTTATCTATGTCTGATCGACATGATATATAGTATAGTTATCTATGTGTGATCGACACGATCTATAGTATATTATCTATGTGTGATCTACACGATCTATGGCATAGTTATGTTTGTGTGATTACATGATCTATTGTGATCTACACGATCTATAGTATAGTTATGTCTATGTGATCTACACGATCTATAGTATAGTTATGTTTGTGTGATCTACACGATCTATAGTATAGTTATCTATATCTACACGATCTATAGTATAGTTATCTATGTGTGATCTACACAATATACAGTATAGTTATCTATGTGTGATCGACACGATCTATAGTATAGTTATGTCTGTGTGATCTACTTGATCTATAGTATAGTTATCTCTGTGTGATCTATACGATATACAGTATAGTTATCTCTGTGTGATCTACACGATCTAGAGGTCACATAAATGAGTCATAGAATTAGTTATTGGTGCTTGCGTTAGGGTGAACTACCAATATCACAACCCTTTAGGTATTGCCCAAATCGGGCGTTGTGCAAGTGCGGGACGCTTGTGCATCAGACTGTCCTTTTTATGTAGTCTCAAATTCATAGCAACGGTATAGTTATCTCTGTGTGATCTACAGGATCTATAGTATAGTTATGTTTGTGTGATCTACACGATTTATAGGTCACATATATGAGTCGTAGAATTAGTTATTGGTGCTTGCGTCAGGGTGAACTGTCAATATCACAACCCCTTGGGTATTGCCTGAATCAGACGTTGTGCAAGAGCGGGACGCTTGTGCATCAGACCGTCTTTTTTATGTAGTCTCAAATTCATAGCAACGGTATAGTTATCTCTGTGTGATCTACACGATCTATAGTATAGTTATGTCTGTGTGATCTACATGATCTACAGGTCACAGATATGAGTCGTAGAATTAGTTATTGGTGCTTGCGTCAGGGTGAATGGTCAATATCACAACCCCTTAGGCATTGCCCGAATCGGATGTTGTGCAAGTGTGGGACACTTGTGCGTTAAACTGTCTTTTTTATGTAGTCTCAAATTCATAGCAACGATATAGTTATCTTTGTGTGATCTACACGATCTATAGCTCACAAATTTGAGTCGTAGAATTAGTTATTGGTGCTTGTGTCAGGGTGAACTGCCAATATCACAACTCCTTACGTATTGCCTGAATCGGAGGTTGTGCAAGTGCAGTACGCTTGTGCATCAGACTGTCTTTTTTAAAATGTAGTCTCAAAATTATACTACCGATATAGTTATAACTTATAAATATATAACCTATAGATTACGTATGAATTTGAGTTGTGGAATAGTTACTGATTCTTACGTCATGAAACGCTGCCCCTGCCTACATCACATCTCCTAGGATAAGGCCTTTTTTCGAAACCCTATATTGAATGTGCGATGCTTAGTCCATTAATAGTCGTAAGGCTCGTAGTATTACTCTGATAGTTTCTTGCAATTCGACTATCGTATTACTTTTTTATAGTGTGTCTTTTTAAGTATGTTTTGTCATATTTTCTTTAGTATTGTCTTTTGGCTTCTTCTCTCTTGTTATTTTATTTTTTTGATCTACTTTTACTTAAATCGAGAGTCTGTTTTCCTGAGATATGAGTAAGGTCGGTGTATTTGATAATAAATTCAAACATTAAATGGTGGAAAAATGTGTTAGTTGAAATGTATATTTCATACAGATTGTATATTTTTATTTTTTGAATAATTTAATGTATATTTTTTATATTAAATTAAAATATTGTATTTTTTGTGCAGACAAGCCACCTATAACAGATTTGCAGTACTTTCTGGATTTCCAAGCCCATAAAATTTGGGCCCCTATTCACAATGATCTTCCATTAGGCCCAACAACAAATAGGTCCATTAGACCTCCATTTCTTCATTTCAATTTGATGGGCCCAAAGTTATATGTAAACCCAACTCAGGTAAAAATCTCTAATTAATACTCCCTTCGTTCGATTTTATGTGACGGTATCTGACTGAATACCGAATTTAAAGAATTAAAAAAAGACTTGTTATGACGTATAATCCAGATGTACGTAAAGCTATATCGCTCGTATTTGTCAAAAGCAATTTAGTTTTGGAGGATCTAACGTACACATTGAATATCTGGATCGAAAATCAAAATTAATTATGTTATATCTTTACTATATTATCAGGTAATTGTTGGAAAGACACCAGTAACTGGCATAAGACTTTATCTTGAAGGAGTGAAATGTGACAGGTATTTTTTTATCCTAACCAAATATATTACTTCTTTCGTTTCATTTTATGTGACGTAATTATTATTTGTAGCGTTAAAAAAAGAAAAAAATAATAATATAAATATACACCTTAATTTAGTATATTTACAAAAATCTCCACCCTTACAATGTAATTACAAAAATTTCAACTAATTATGTATCTTCGTTGGATGTATCGGGAGCTAATTATATGTCTCGACAGATCAAAAATCGAAAAAAATATATCAGGAGCTAATTGTGTATATTAGGACAAAATATATCTTCGGTGGATGTATTATGTATTTTCGACAACTCAGAATCGAATAAAATGTATCAGGAGCTAATTATGTATTTTTACAACGAAAAAAAGAAAATGTATCTTCGTTGGATGTTATCGGGAGCTAATTATGTATCTCGCCAGACCCAAAATCGAATTTTTCAGTAATTATGTAAAATATTGAGTTTTTTTTGTAATTAGACTCCAAACTGTCGAGATTTATGTTGTTTGGGATGGGTGATTGTTTCAGGCTGGCCATACATCTACAACACTTGGTAAACACACCAGTACTACTCCAAGACAAAATAGATGACCCGCTGACGTGGCGCGGGTCGGAAGACACACTCGATGATCGATATTTCGAAGCCATCCAATGGAAAAAATTCTCCCACGTATGCACGGCCCCGGTAAAATACGACCCGAATTGGGCACCTTATGAGAGTGGCTTTAGTTTTATCGTAACAGGGGCTCAGCTTCACGTTAAAAAACACGATACGAAGAGCGTACTACATCTCAGGTTGTTATATTCTAAAGTTTCGAACTCATGCATCGTACAGTCCCAGTGGATGCAATGTGCCTCCGAGAATAGTATGAAATCATCATCGAGTTTTCTATCGACTATTAGTGGTGCATCCTCGATACCCGGTTTCTTATCCGAGAAACCGGTCGTTGTGGATTCGGGCGTGTACCCAACGGGCCCACCGGTCCCGGTCCAAACACAAAAGCTACTAAAATTTGTGGACACAACACAGTTGTGTAGAGGCCCATTGGATAATCCGGGTCATTGGTCGGTCACCGGGGCGAAGTTGGACCTGGAAAGAGGGAAAATCTGTTTGCGCGTTAAATTCTCCTTGTTGAATATATGTTCTTAATCTTTATCGTCTACTCGTTATGGGGTTCCACTTAATTCAAATTCGTATAGTGCTTTTTATCGAAGATGACTTCATTCACAAAGCTGGAAGTCGAGATCTATAATTGAAGATAGAAAGGTTGTAATTAATTATATTTAGAAATTTACTTGTATTATGTATATAAGTATATATATATTATGGGTAAAATATAGAGCTTGAGTTTTATGGTAGAGTTATTTATTTATTTGTTTATTATTGGCATATAAAATGAAAAGGGAATTGGGGCATAGTGAAGTGAAGTTTTTTCTCTATTTCAAATAAATATTATGAAATTTTGATGTATTTTAATGTTACTTGTTTTTTGTTGAGTTAAACCTTTTCTTTTTCTTTTTCTTAATTTTTCACTCTGGTGTTCATTATCTTCATTGTTATCGTACTAAATCTGAATTCTCCCGGAACGTCCGAAATTGGTGGGAAAGCACTCTTCGAGGCGTCTGATTAATGATGAAGGAGTACTTATCATTTCACTGACTGTTGTTGATAGAAGTAAACCTTAAAATATTTTGACATATTTAAAAATTGTTGAAGAATCAAACCAAAAGTGAAACTAAAAAAGATTGCAAAATGAAAAGAACTAATAATATATTTTTAGTTTTCTCTTCATTATTATTGTTTTTCTAGTGTATTTGATGAAAACATATATAGTGACATGAAATAGTTAAAAGCATATATCAAAATTATTAACACATAAAAGGTCTAAGTTTTAAGAGAATTACATTCAATTATCTTCACAATTCTTTAATGTTTAGGCACCTAAAGTTATCAAGATAAACAATGGGGCCCTAAGTTTTCTCATCAATGCCTTAATGAAAAACAAGCAATCAAAAACAATTCAACAAAACTAGTTGTCTAAAGCTAAATTTATTAGAAGCAATTGATAGTCAATAAAGAGATGAGCATCTAGTACCCCTGAACTATAATCAAATTTGCTACGACACACTCCAAATTCGCAGGGGTCCTATTACAAACCCCCCTCCCCCTCCCCCCCCCCCCCCCCCGAACTAAATTTTAACGTATTTTATTTTGTCAACCTTTTTAGCTGACGTGGCACATGGAATTTCTTCACACGCCTCAGGTGTTTAACTTCACGCAAGGTGCCACATCAGCACCAAAGGGTGTAAAAAATGAGCGAAAATTGAGTTCAGGTGGTAATAAGACCCCTGTGAAGTTGAAGAACCTTTTTAGCTGACGTGGCACATGGAAGTTCTTCACGCACCTCAGATGTTTAACTTCATGCAAGATGCCACATCAGCACCTAAGGCTAAGGGTGTCAAAAATGAGCTAAAATTGAGTTCAAATGGGTAATAGGACCCCCGTAAAATTGAAGTGTATCATAGCAACTTTGATCATAATTCAGGGGATACTGGATGCTTATCTCGTCGATAAATATAAAATAGGTCATGAATGTCTCAAAGCCAACATATATAAATATGAACCACTTTATTACTTACAAAATTAATTTTTTACATTTCAAAACCATGAACAATTGCCTTGTAGTCTTGTAATATTCAGTTTCCAACCATGCATCAATCTCTTCAATTTTTCCCAAAGTCCTCTCAAATATTTCATATGTAATTTTACTTCCAAAATGTTTGGTAAATATTCCTTCAAAACCAGCTCTTATATGAATTATAAAACTTCTTGCATCAATATTACATTGGAGACATGTCATTTCCATTCTCTCTATGCTAAAACATCCATTTTTCTCCACCACTTTAGTCATGTCTTCATCAGAGGGAAAATATAATGGCAAATTGAATGAGTCAACTAGAGATTCCTCTAAAATTCCCTGAAAGTACAATTTCAATATAAAAAAAAAGAAAAGAAAAAGTGTCAGAAATATACTTAAACTTTGGCAAAAATTGTTGTAACAAACCTCAACTTTGCGGGGGTTCTATAACTCCCTCAACTATTTATTATCGTATTGTATGATATATATTTATCCAGCTGGACCACTTCAGATCTTTACACACTCAGTGTGCATGTATTCACGCAGTGGTCCAGCATTCAACACCCTTTTGTGCTATGATATAAAAAGAGATAAGCATTCAACATCCTCTCGAACTATGATCAAAGTTGCTACGACACACTCTAATTTCACAGGGGTCCTATTACCTCCAAACACAATTTTAGCATATTTCTGTCACCCTTTTGTGCTGATGTGACACCTTTATTACATAAAATGGGGCCCACATCAAGGGTGTCACGTCAGCTAAAAAGGTTGACAAAAAGTGTCACGTCAGCTAAAAAGGTTAACAAAAATTTAGTTCAGGGGGTTAATGGGACCCTTCTGAAGTTGGAGTGTGTCGTAACAAATTTGGTCATAGTTCAAAGGGGTAGTAGATGCTTTTCTCACATAAAAAAATGTGTAAGTATTTTTCAAATAAACTAAAAAGGAAACGTGTCACATAAAAGGAGATATATAAAAGCAGTGACGGAGCTAATTGTGATGAAGGGGATTTAATCGAGGCTCCTTATCGAAAAATTACACAATATAATAAACTGTTGAATCCGCAAAAATTTAAGAAAGTATGAGAGACTTTTGAATATCGCGAGCTTAAACTAAAGAGGTTCGTAATATACCAAAATTTCATCTTGTGGTTTTAACCACGCCTTGTAAAATGTTATAATCCGAGATTTACTAGATTCAGAAAAGGCATATACATGAACAAACACTCAAACTTGACCTTCTCCAACTTTGAGTATGCACATTTAGACACCTTTAACTCGTCTCCACTGTGTGAGTTGAACACTCCAACTTACAAAATGATCATCTAGACACCTCGAATACTTATGTGCTATGTCTGTGTCATATGTCCACAAAACACAATCGAGACGACATTGAGTGTTTAGCTGTCAGTTGAAACCAAATTGAGGTATCTAGATGTGCACTCTCACAGTTTGAGTGCTTAATTACTTGCCAGCTGAGGCTAAACTGAGTATTTATTTATGTATTATATCTAAAAATGATACACTTTTTTAGGACAGACGAAAATGAGAAAATAAATGGTACATAAATTGAAACAGAGAGAGAGTGCGTATAAGGTTATGAATGGCTCACCTCATTGACCATATTAAACATGTTATGTGAGATGTTATAACTACAGAGTTACTAAATTTAGAGAAAGTAGCGTAACATTCTATTTTTTCAAAAAAAACAAACGAAAAAAAGTATGACACATATAAATTGAAACAGATAAAGTATAAGGTCATGAGTGGCTCACCTTATATGTTATTGTCTCGAACATATCATGTGAGATGTTATAACTACAGAGTTATGTAATTTTTTGGCATAATAGATAAACATGTCCTTTAACTTGGCATTAAATTACATCTATAACCTCCAACTTTGGGTGTGCACAAGTAAGACATTTAAACTTGTATAAAGTTGAACAAATAGACACACACGTCCTATGTGGCATAATGCACGTAGGACGCCATATAGGACAAGAATTGATCACGTGGGATGCCACATAGGACATACGTGTCTACTTGCTCAACTTTATACAAGTTTAAGTGTATGTCTACTTGTGCAGACCCAATGTTTGAGGTCATTAATATGATCTGCAGCCAAGTTAAAGGGCATATTTATGTATTGCGCCTAATTCTTTTCCTCGAAAAACAGTCTAAAAAAGTAGGTATAAAACATAGACAAGACCTTTAACTTGACATCACATTATAAGTATAACCTTTAACTTTACCGGTGCACAAGTAAGACCTTTAACTATACAAAAGCTGAACAACAAAACACTCTAATCCTATCTGGCAAAATGCATGTATACACACAAAACCACGCGCGTCAGAGTAAGAATAATTGAAGTGTTTTTTTGTTCAGCTTTTGTATAGTTAAAGGGCCTACTTGTGCACTGGCAAAGTTAAAGGTCATAGTTATAATGTGTCTTTTTTATTAGGTGGCAGCATCTGAGTGGATTACTAATCCACGTAGGAGCGATTGAGTTTCACGCATGTAAGTTGCAGAATTAGAGTGTTTTTTTATTCTGTTTTTATATAATTTAAGGGCCTTTTTGTGCACTGACAAAGTTAAAGGACATAGTTATAATTTGGTGTCAAGTTAAAGGCAGTGCCGGATCTACATAGGGTCCAGGGGTTCATCCGAACCCCATTCGTCGGAAAATTATACTATTTTTACATGGTATGGTAATTTTTTTTTGTATGTATAAATAGTAGAGGTTGAACCCCCTTCGACTAGTTCGTATATGTACTATTGAACCCCCTCACTGAAAATTCTGGATCCGCCCCTGGTTAAAGGTCCTGTTTATATATTATACCAAAAAAGTATGACACACATAAATTGAAACAGAGAGAGCATAATTAAGGTTATGAGTTGGCTCACCTCATTGACCATATCAATAAGACTTGACTCAACAAATGTGAGTATCCTATATCCAATTTTGGAATGTTGTTCACTTGGAATAGATGGCAAAACAAGAACAATTAAACCTCCATGAACCATCTCATTTGCCCTTGCACTCAAGAACACTTCCATGTCTTTCTCAAATTGATCAACATATGCATTCCACACATCAATAGAAGCACCATCATAGTGAATTCTTCCTTTATTCTTCTTATCTATCAACCCCTTTGGCACCCTAGACAACCATTGTAACGCGTAACAAGAATACGCGACATGAATAGAGCGCGAGGGGAACAATCGTCCATAGAAGGAACCGGGTATTGCAGCTGCGAAATATGTCTTCTGATGATCGGAAAAGAGCGATTCGAACAGGACGTTGAAATCATTGGTGACATGATCGTTGAAAAAAACATGAAATTCGATCTCAGAACCTGTAGAGTGGTACTTATGTTTTATGGCTTGTACAACATTTTGCATTGCAAAAAATGTGTTTGGTCCAACTGAACATCCCATGTCTACAATAACAAATGTTTTGGTTTGTATATCAAGATTTTCAATAATTGCCTCTCTCACCATCAACTTTGCATTATCTGCAACATTTCTCTACAAAAAAAAGAAAAGAAAAAATGCTCTGTTTTCACCCTGAACTATATACGAAATTGCTGAGACACATTCGAACTTTAGGAGGGTCCTAGTACGTTTGCCAAAAATTCAGTTTTAATTATTCCAGGGGTTAACAGGTCCTCCTAAAGTTTGGGTGTGTCTCAACAATTTTGTGTATAGTTTAGGGTGGAAAAAGTGCATTTAAAAAAAAAAAAAATTATGTGAAAAGTTAATCATTGAAATAACTTCTGCAAAGCTAAGGTCATAATCATACCGCGACAGCAAAGTCAGAAATTTCACTAAGGATGTTCAGTTCAGTACGTTCAATATTTACTAATATATTTATGTGCAAGGAAGCAATACTTGATCACTTTTATATATAGTATAATTTTTCGATAAACGGTGTTTAATTCACTCAAGTATATAGGTGAGTAATATACTCCATATTTTCTTCTACTAATTCTTGCATTACAAGAATTTAGAACATATTATTCTACCTAAGTTCACAACAAATTTATCTAAGTTTGGACACCAAATATAGCTCAAAATAGTTACTTCATGTACCTCGATAGTGGCGGAGCCAGGATTTTCACTGAGGAGGTTCAGAAGTAAACATACGACCTAGTCGAAGGGGGTTCAATATCTACTATATATGCATGAATTTTTTTTTTAACCATGTAAAAATAGTATAATTTTCCGTCGAAAGAGGTTCGGACGAACCCCCTGGAGCAAAGGTGGCTCCGCCACTGTGCCTCAATTTATGTGACATACTTTTCAGTTTATCTGCCAAAGGTTATTTCCACGACTTAAATCTGTGACCTCGTGATCATACGATATAAAGTAAATATATATATTTACCTGCAATAAGGAGTTTTTGGTGTAGCTATATACACCATTACCACCATTCATGGGGAAAGACTCTGCCATTAATGAATTTAATTATCTCTTAATTTTTTTCTTACAGCTTTAATTGGCCAAAAACCTACAAATATATAGATTAACAATTTAGCTAGCAAACCTTGAATTATTTCCAATTAAAGACAATAATTTTGATGATGACATATATAAGATCTCTTTCTTGATATGTTCAATTAAAATTTTGCTTAATTATATTGACATGTTATTTTCTAAAATCTATGTGATTATATGATGATTAAAACAATCTACCCATAATTCATATTTAATTTAAATGTCACAATAACATAATACAACTTGTCATTTAATTTCCTCCAATTTATATCTAATTAATATATATATATATATTTTAAATATCACAATGACAAAAATACAACAATAATGATAGTAACATAATGATATATTTATATATGAACGAACAATAATGATAATAATGGCCCCTCAACTCCTTTCAAAACCAGAAGATAATAGAAAAAAAATTATTATTTATATTTTAAAACAACGAAAACAACAAACAATTGGCTTACATTAAATCAATTGTCATCTTAAATTTTATCCATTGTAACATTAAAGTTATAAAACTACTTTGTTTTATACATTAAAGTAATTTTATGATATATTTGTTTTACAAGTGTTTGTTACATTTGGTGTGTTGAAAAGTAGATGATTCAAAATTTAATTATATTAAGAATCTATTAATAAATTTTTAAAAAGAAAAAAAAAATTAAGACAGGTTTAAAGGCGTTACGCGCTCAAATTTTCAGCGAAAGACAATATTTTTTTTTCATGTCGGCATGAGGGGTCCACGAGACATACATGTGTAAGGGCGTCTATTTATTTATTGACGAAATTAACATCTATCAATCGTTGTGGATAACTTATTAAGGGGTTTATTTAATTTATGTATTTCTCTAATATCTAATGATTTATAATTTATCTATAAAGTTCACACATTTAATATATTTTAAGGAAAATAAACTGCATGTTCCACGATTATAAATAGTAAATTCATATTATAATATTGATTAAGATTTATTGGTAGATTTTGTATAATCAATGGTCTCAATGTTACAAGTTTGCAATCAAAGTTATGTGGATTTTTTCAAATGGTTACTTAAAAATCTGTAAATTTGTGGTCTATAATCACTTGCATATAATGCTTGGACATTAAAAATAATTTAAAAAATGAGAGTGATATTTGAAAAAAAAATAATCACTCTTGACGATCTATTCAATGGATCGTATTTGTTTGAAGGGGCGGGTAGAGCATTTTTTTATGGCATATGAGCGGAAGTACTAAAAATCGTGGATTTTTTGTGATTTTTCGTGTGTGTTAGCTCATGGATTGATGAAAATGTGGGCGTCCGAGTTGGTTTATGACGAAACTTCTTGGGTGAGATCTTGATGACCTGTTAAATGGATCGCGTTGGTTTAGAGGAGCGGGCAGGGCTTTTTTTGTCGCATATGAGTGAAAGTATTAAAAATCATGTATTTTTAAAGATTTTTTTTGTTTGTTAGTTCATGAATTGATGGGGTTGTGGGCGTCCAAGTTGGTTTTGGGCGAAACTTCTTGGGTGGGCTCTTGACGACCTATTAAATAGATCGTGTCGGTTTGGAGGGGCGAACAGGGTCTTTTTTGTGGCATATGAGCGGAAGTACTAAAAATCATAGATTTTTTGCGATTTTTCATGTGTTCTAGTCCATGGATTAATGGGGAAAGTGGGTGTCCGAGTCGATTTTGGGCGAAACTTCTTGGGTGGGCTCTGGACGACCTATTAAATAGATCATGTTGGTTTGGAGAGGCAGACAGGGCCTTTTTTGTGGCATAATAGCGAAAGTTCTAAAAATCATGCATTTTTTGTGATTTTTCGTGTGTGTTAGTCCATGGATTGATGGGAATGTTGGCATTCGAGTTGGTTTCGGGTGAAACTTCTTGGGTGGACTCTTGACGACCTATTAAATGCATCATATGCGTTTGGAGGGGCGGACAAGGCCTTTTTTGTGGCATATGAACGGAAGTACTCAAATTCGTAGATTGTTTGCGATTTTCCGTATGTGTTAACCCATGAATTGATGGAAGATGTGTGAGTGTCCGAGTCAATTTCAGATAAAACTTCTTTGATAGACTCTTGACGACCTATTAAATAGATCGTGTGAATTACCAATCATAATTATCTGTCAACTCAAGATAAGTGGGATTGAAAAAAGGAATATTTTAATGAAAAACAAATAATCATAAATATTTAATAAAATTAGTTGGCTAAGGTTGAAGCCAAATTTATTTAAAGCAATTGATACAACAACATATTCAGTGTGTTACCACGAAATAAAGTGTATGCAGTCCATAGCACTGCCTCAAATAAAGTAAAGAGAGAAAGACGGTTTCCAATAGACTCCCCCGACTCAGAACCAATAACAGTATAAAAGCATAAAAACAACAAAGGTAACGTGAAGTCCCAACGTTCCTCATAACACCGGACATCTCGTACGATAGATTCCAACAAAGAACGGCTACTTCGTAACTGCTTCTTCTGCAACGAAATATGTTACTACTTAAAGCAACAAAGAACGACTAAAGCTCATCGCAAGATCGGAAACATGTTACTACTTAAAGCAACAAAGAGCGACTAAAGCTCATCGCAAGATCGGAAAGAACACGAGGGATAGCACACCAAAAGCAATTGATGGACCACTTTATTACAAAGTTATTATTTTTTACATTTCAAAACCATGAACAACTGCCTTGTAGTCTTGGAATATTCAGTTTCCAACCATGCAGGAAGCTCATCAGTATTTGCCAAACTCCTCTCAAACATTTCATCTGTAATTTTACTTCCAAAATGTTTGTTGAATACGTTTTCTAAATTAAGAATACTATAATTCCAATATTAAGAAAGTTTTAGTTCTTTTTGAAATATATATACAGACACTCGAACTTGGCCTTAGCTAGCATGTAAATACTCGTCCAACTTGAGTATGCACATCTAGACACCTTAACTTGTCTCCACTGTCAGGTGAACACTCCAACTTATATACAAAGTGATCATATGTGGCACGTCAACGTCCTGTGTCCAAGAAACACAGTTGGGACGAGTAGGAGTGTTTAGTTGTCAGTTGATCAGACCAGGTCGAGGTGTCTGACATGCACTATCAAAATTCAATGACTTGTTTGCCCAGCTCATGAGGTCAAGTTTGAGTGTTTATTTATATATTGGGCATAATACATAAACATGCCATTTAACTTGACATCAAATCACATCTATGATCTCCAACTTTGGGTGTGCACTAGTAGGCACTTAAACTTGTATAAAGTTGAACAAGTAAACACACGTGTCCTTTGTGGTATCCTACGTGGCCAATTCTTGTCCTACATGGTGTCCTATGTGTGTCTACTTGTTCAACTTTATACAAGTTTAAGTGCGTGCCTACTTGTGCAGACCAAAAGTTGGAGGTCTTAGATATGATTT
Source organism: Capsicum pubescens (assembly GCA_030864215.1). Lineage (NCBI taxonomy): Eukaryota > Viridiplantae > Streptophyta > Magnoliopsida > Solanales > Solanaceae > Capsicum > Capsicum pubescens. The sequence continues at coordinate 43,513,335 of CM061538.1, forward strand.
GATGTCAAGTTAAAGGGCATGTTTATGTATTCTGTCTAAAAAATAACCTTTTATAAGGACAAGACGGAAAAAGGAAAACAAGATGATACATAAATTGAAACGGAGAGAGTATAAGGTTACAATTGACTCATCTCATAAACCATATCAATAAGACTAGACTCAAGAAATGTGAGCATCCTTTGTGTCATCTTATTACGTTAAACATGTCATATCAGATGTTATAAGTTATAATTATCGAGTTACTAAATTTGTTGAAAGTAACATAACGTCTTTTTTTCCTCCGAAAAACAGACTAAAAAAAGTATGACACACATAAATTGAACCAAAGAGAGTATAATGGCTCACCTCATTGACCAGATCAATAAGACTATACTCAAGAAATGTGAACAACTTATATCCAATTTTGTAGTATTGTTCACTTGGAAGAGCTGGCAAAATAACAACAATTAGGCCTCCATGAACCATCTCATTTGCCCTTGCACTCAAGAATACTCCCATGTCCTTTTCAAATTGATCAAAATATGCATTCCATACATCAATAGAAGCACCATCATAGTGAATTCTTCTTTTATTCTTCATATCTATCAACCCCTTTGGCACCCTAGACAACCATGGTAACGCGTAACAAGAATACGCGACATGAATAGAGCGCGAGGGGAACAATCGTCCATAGAAAGAACCGGGTATTGCAGCTGCGAAATATGTCTTCTGATGATCGGAAAATAGCGAATCGAATAGGATATTGAAGTTGTTCTTGACATGATCATTGAAGAAAACAAGAAATTCAAATTCAGGACTTGTAGAATGGTACTTATGTTTTATGGCTTGTACAACATTTTGCATTGCAAAAAATGTGTTTGGTCCAACTGAACATCCCATGTCTACAATAACAAATGTTTTGGTTTGTAGATCAAGACTTTTAATAATTGCCTCTCTAAGCATCACTTTTACACTATCTGCAACACTTCTCTACAACAACAACAAAAAAAAAAATAGTATGTGAAAAGTTAACCATTGAAATAACTTCCTCCTAGCTAATGTCATAATCATATAGCGGTGGTGAAGTCAGAAATTTCGGTGCACTAAAGCTTTTGGTATGTGTGAGGTCCAGAGAAGGATCAGACCGCAAGAGTCTGCTACGCAGTCTTACCTTGCATTTTTGCTTGAGGCTGTTTCTAACTTCCTCCTAGCTAATGTCATAATCATATAGTGACGGTGAAGTCAGAAATTTCAGTGCACTAAAGCTTCTGGTATGTGCGAGGTCTGGAGAAGAATCAGACCATAAGAGTCTGTTATGCAGCCTTACCTTGCATTTCTGCTTGAGGCTGTTTCTACGACTTAAACCCGTGATCACACGATATAAACTGTCTGTAGAGGGACTAGACCACAAGAATCTGTTATGCAGCCTTACCTTGCATTCCTGCTTGAGGCTGTTTCTACGACTTAAACTCGTGACCTCGTGATCACACGATATAAACTGTCCGAGAAGGACCAGGCCACAAGAGTCTGTTACACAACCTTACCTTGCATTTCTTCTTTGAGGCTGTTTGTACGACTTGAACCCGTGACCTCGTGATCACACGATAGAAACTGTCCATAGAAGGACCAAACTACAAGAGTCTGTTATGCAGTCTTACCTTGCATTTCTGCTTGAGCCTGTTTCTAAAACTTGAACTCGTGACCTCGTATCACACTATATATAAACTTAGTGTTAAATACGTTATATATATATATATATATATATATATATATATATATATATATATATATATATATTTACCTGCAATGAGGAGTTTTTGTTGTAGCTATATACACCATTACTACCACTCATGGGGAAAGACTCTGCCATTAAGGAATTTAAGATCTCTTAATTTTTGAAAATATATGTGATTATATGATGATTAATACAATCTGCCCATAATCCATATTTATATGTCACAACAACATAGTACAACTTGTCATTTAATTTCTTCCAATTTATATTTAATTAATATATATATTTTTAATTGTCAGAAATTGTCTTAGCTAGCAAATTTGTCTTTTAATGTTACATGTGATTTATACTAATGGAGAAATAAATTATTAGAAAGCTTATTTGTCTTATTGGAACTATATATCAGAATCTTTACATGTGATTGGTGGTAATGGTGTCTACAGCTGTACTTCGAATTAAATATTTGTTGAAATTTTAGTGATCTGTAACATATATATTTAATTTATGTGTTAAATTTGCTAGATTCGTTTTAATTTTGCGAATCCATGCTTAATCTGTTAAGACATAATTAAATAAAGGAAACTTTTTGGCAGCCCCTGACGATCTATCGAATGGATCTAGTTGCTTGAGAGGGGCGGATGGAGTTTTTTTCTAGATTAAACGAGTGAAACGACAGAAATTGCTGATTTTTTTTTAATTTTTGGTGGGCATTAGCCTATGGATTAATGAGTGTGCGAGCTCCGAAATAATTTTTGGACGAAACATCTTGGGCAGTCCCTTGACAACCTATAGAATGGATCTCGTTACTTGGGAGGGGCTGGTGGAGGTTTTTTTTAGGTCAAACGAGCAAAATGACAAAAATTACTGATGTTTTGGTATGTCATGGGTGTTGGCCTATGGATTGATGGGATGTGGGCTTCAGAATATTTTTGGACGAAACTTCTTGGGCGGTCCCCTAACGACCTATTGAATGGATCTAGTTACTTGGGAGGGGCGGGTGAAGGTTCTTTTTTAGGTCAAAAGAGCAAAACGATAAAAAATACTGATGTTTTGCGTCTGTCAATGGGTGTTAGCTAGCCCATGGATTGATGGGATGTGGGCTTCAAAATAATTTTTGGACGAAACTTCTTGGGCGGTCTCCTGATGACTTATTGAATGAATCTAGTTACTTGGGAGGGGCAGGTGGAGGTTTTTTTTTAGGTCAAATGAGCAAAACGACAGGAATTACTGATGTTTTGCGACTATCAATAGGTGTTAGTCTATGGATTGATGGGGTGCGGGCTTCGGAATAGTTTTTGGGCAAAATTTTTTTAACGGACCCCTAACGACCTATTGAATGGATCTAGTTGCTTGGGAGGGGCGGGTGGAGTTCTTTTTATTAGGTCAAACGAGCGAAACGACAAAAAATGCTGATTTTTTACGACTTTTGATGGGTGTTAGCTTATGAATTTATGAGGGCGTGGGCTCCAGAATATTTTTTGGACGAAACTTCTTAGGTGGTCCCCTAGCGACCTATTGAATTGATCTAGTTGCTTGAGAGGGGCAGATGTATTTTTTTAAAGGTCAAACGAGCGAAACGACTAAATTGTTGATTTTTTGTAACTTTCAAAGGGTGTTAGCCTATGAATTGATGTGGAATGATGCGGATTTCGAAATAACTTTTGCGCGAAACTTCTTGAACGGACCCCTGACGACCTATTACAAGTATTAATGCTTGTTTCCACTAATTTGATGATTTTTTTTTTTAGTATTGTGGCATAATAATTTCTTAACAACCAATTATAAACAAAACAATTATTAGAACTTAAGTGAAGGAAGAATTATTGGATTGAGTATCTTAAACATGATCAATTATCAACTTGAAATTTATAATTTTCTCTCTAAATTCTTATATACAAACACATCTTTTAAATATTATTTATGTTTTTTATAAATCTGTTCTTAATAATATGAGAGACACGTGCGAGACATATCTACTAGGACTAGTTATATTAAAAGCACGAAAGTATAAACATCTAAGTATTGGACTTTTAAAAAGTATAAACAACATAAATCCCAACACTTTCTTATCTAATTAGCTTCTCTCCCTACTTTTATAATAATTACATAAATTTTCATATATGATGCATTAGTCTACGTCACGATACATTAGTTTATGATACATTACTAATGTATTAAATGCGGTTAAAAACGGAAAGAAACGGTAATTAAGCCTATAGTTGAGCAATTAACGCGCTTAATTAAAAAAATTATCATTTAATCATTTAAAATACATAAAATACGTAACAACATCATATTTTTGAATTTTGAAAAATCAATTCAAGTTGGTTTCATCATATTCTTTCAGAAAATAATTACTTCTCCCAAAAAATTCATAATTTCAGATTTAAATAAACAAATCAAGCTCATTCAATCAAAATCTCCCAAAAATTTTCTTCTCTGATCGTTCCTACTCTGTTCATCATGAACATATCGATTCTCTTGAGACATTTCAGAGTTTGGCAAAGTAAAATCGTTTATAAAAGTTACAGAAGTGATGAAATTATTGTTAGCGAAAGTATTTCATATATGAGGTTGATTTTCGCCATAGCATCAGAGTTAGATATTGATGAATCAAAGGAAAAAAAAAATTAATGTCTGGTACATAGTTGAAAAAAATACCCATATCATTAAATACGTTTCATCATCTAATGCATTTCTCAAAGCATTAAATTTATTATATCCAAAGAATAATATGATAATTTTATTATATTAACCTGTGAATATAATAAATTTAATATTTTTTTAAAAATATATTAGATAATGAATCGTATTTAATACTAAATATAAAATGTATAAAATTAGCTAAATTATTCATTAATTTTATATATTAAATAAATATTATTGGATATCTAAAATGAAAAAATGGACAAATAAAAATAGACGGATGAAGTAATAAAAAAAAAAAAGAAATCATAAAAGAAAGCAACAAAAACCTAAGCATATATATAAGTAGTGAACAAATTTTACAAAAATACAGCCGCCAAAGTTGTAACCACGTTCACCTATTGACACCATTAACTGAATTTCAAGATTTGGCTTCAAAAAGCAATTTTAATTAGGTAAGATAATTTTTTTTTTAATTTTTTTTCCTTGTGTTTATGTAATTATTATTATTTTTTTGATTTTGAGCTGCAATGGGATTTTGGGGTTCTTTTTATTAGTCTTGTAAATGATCTTGAATGAATATAGAACAATTGTGAATGAAGTTTTTATGATCTTTTGGGAATAACACTGTGTTGATGTTGGTTTTGTTTTGTTTTGTTTTTGATTATTGTGTTGTGTGGGGCCAGCTTGCATGCAGTTCGACTAATTCATAAAATTCACGAGATACGGGTCACCTCCCACCCCACAAAGCAAACAGTCCATGTAACTGTGTCCACCAAGGCGAGAACAAATGGGACCTATACTTGTTTTGTTTCAAATCGTTCATTTCTTTATCATTGTTGATTGGCATGATTGTATATTCTTGAGCCGGGGGTCTATCGGAAGCTACCTCTCTACTTCTTTGGAGGTAGCGGTATGGACTGCGTACATTTTACCCTCCCTAGACCCCACTTTGTGGGAATACACTGGGTTTATTGTTGTTGTTGTTGTATTGGCATGATTGTATAGAAGGTGGGGTTCTTTCAATAATGTTATAGAACAATCACGAATGGATTTTTTTATGATCTTTTGGAAACAATAATGTTAATGTTGGTTTGGTTATGGGAGAAATGTTAATCTGAGGTTCTGATATATCTTTTGTTCTTGATAATTGTGGTGTGTGGGCTAGTTTGCATGTAACTCGACTAATTCATGAAATTCATGAGATACGTGTCACTTCCCACCACCCAATATTAACAGTCCATGTAACTGTGTCCACTAAGACTAGAACAGATGGGACATATACCTTGTTTTGTTTCACATCTTTCATTTCTATATCATTGTTGATTGGCATGATTTTCCTTTATTATCTAGCAGCATGTTATCCCATTTTGTTGTTTACGTTTATGTTTTTTTGTTTGTTCTACTGTTATCTTCTGGGCTGGGGGTCTATCGGAAACTGCCTCTCTACATCTGAGGTAGTGGTATGGACTGGATACACTTTACCCTCGCTAGACCCCACTTTGTGAAAATACACTAGGTATGTTGTTGTTGTTGGCATGATTGTTATTCGTTTAATGGAATGTGGGGTTCTTTCAATAATGTTATAGAACAATCGTGAATGAAGTTTTTATGATCTTTTGGAAACAATAATGTTAATGTTGTTTTGGCTTTGGGAGGATTGTTACTCTGGGCTCCTAATATATGTTGTTTTATTTCACACCTTTGATATCTGTATCATTTTCAAAGATTTTGAGATTCTCGTATTCATTGTATTATTGATCTTCATTAAAGTTTTAAACTTTGATAGTATTATATTTCTCTACGACACAAAGTTCTTATTTTTCCTACTCATTACTGATATGTAGTATGGATTCATTGTCAATACTCTATCAAAGCTTACTGCACGACGATTTCCATATGAAGGGTGTATTTGAAATATGTAATAAATAACCTATAGGTTAAACTCGTCTAATGTATAATCTAATTATCATCTTAGTCAGCGTTTAGTGTACTGCCAAATATGGTTGTTTAAAGTTAATGGGATGTCAGTGTATTGTTTCTATAAATGGGAGTTCTGATGTATCGTTTTGTTATGCTTGTATTTGAAGTAGGCTCATTTCGTTACTGAATTGCACAGGATTGCTTGACTGCTCGGAATATCTTTTCAGCAGGGGGAGCTAATTAGCTAAGTTAATTGGCTCTCTCTGCTTTTTGTCGAACTCGAGTCACTTCATTCGTCGAAAGAACGTTATTGTCATTTACATCCTCTTTTCCAAAGGTTCTTTAGCCGATTTATTATGGCAACCTTGTCACATTTTTGTGGGGTTAAATCTCCCTACCCAACTTTATTCAAAAGAAGCGTGCATTTCCCACAGCTTGATTTTGTGGCTATTGTCCCCTTTGCTTCTACACCAAGTAAATCTGTGAAGGCTTCTTGTTGTGAAAGAGTGCATAGAGTGATATGTAAAGCACAAGCAGCCGATGTAGTTAATCCCAAAGAGCCCAAGAATGAATCTTTTGGGGAGGTTCCCGGTGAATTAACCTGCGTTATGAAGTTTGGTGGTTCATCAGTAGCATCAGCCGAAAGAATGAGAGAAGTAGCTGATCTTATTCTTAGCTTTCCGGAAGAGAGACCTGTTATTGTTCTCTCCGCAATGGGAAAGACAACAAACAACCTTTTGTTGGTACGGCTTCAAAACCACAAAACCATTATAACTATCTTTAAGAATTTACAACGCTCTTTATTTATATGCATATATGCATTTCAGGCTGGTGAAAAGGCTGAGAGCTGTGGTGTTTCCAATGTTTCCGATCTGAAAGAATTGGCTTATGTAAAAGAGCTCCATCTTAGGTGAAGAGGAGAACCTTCATTATGAATGTTATTTTACTTCCAGAATCATTTTTCATTACGTTGATCTATTCTAATTCCTCATTTTATGTGCGTGACTCAGGACAATAGACGAACTTGGAATAGAGAGTTCTACCATTTCAAGTAAGTGATTAGTTGAAGCTCCATTGTAATGAGTATTTTATTGTTTGCGTCCATGAGTTCTTCTATTTGTTGCTAGTAGGATGCCAGATCATCGAGAAGTAATTCTCAAATTTGTCTTTTTAACCGTATCATATCTTATTGGGAAAATTTGTAGAGCATCTACTCGAACTGGAACAACTTTTGAATGGAATTGCTTTGATGAAAGAGTTGACTCCACGAGCAAGGGATTACTTGGTCTCCTTTGGAGAGTGCATGTCCACAAGAATATTTGCCGCATATTTGAATAAACGTGGTGTCAAAGCCCGCCAAGTATGTTTTTTTTTTTCTCCAGCTATTATTTAGATGAGTACATGACTTTTTTGTCCTGATTGGTACTACAACAACAACAACAACTATGCCTCAGTCCCAAACAAGTTGGGGGTCGGCTATTTGAATCCTTATTTCTTCATTTAAGCTCATATCATATCATCGTCTTAATAAACATTACTCCCTCCGTCCCATTTTATGTGTCGCCTTTTGACCGGGCACGGAGTTTAAGAAATGAGTGATGACTTTGTAAAGTTTACAAAATTGCCCCTCTTATAGTTTACTTTTTAGTTGTCTTTTCTTGGGACGGACTAAAAAGGAAATGACGACACATAAAATGGGGTGGAAGGAGTAAATAAAACTGAAAAGTATGTTAAAAGTACATATAAAGAATACTATTAATAATACTATGATGCCTTGTATTGTTAGATGCAAAGGACTTTCTAAGACTTATTCCGTTGTTGCATATGAAACAGAAAGCTAAGCATCATCGGAATAAGAATAGGTCTAGGAAATGAATTACATTGGATATTATCAAACTACTTGTGGCATGTTATAGAAAGAGTTTCTTGAACACATAATTGGCTACAAAATATAAGTTGCCTACTTACTGGCCATCTACATGATGTTCTATATGCCGACTGGTTAGACCATTCCTTTCCTTATCTAGTCAAGTGTATGCCTCCATCCCCAGGTTTAGTTCTAATCCTGTACCGTACAAGAAGAATGTAATATTTTCTTGGATAATGTTCACATAGGACCCGGAAATTTGGAGTTCCTTTCAGCTGTCAGTTTCGCCATTTTTAGAGTTTCCAACTTCTAATATGCAATAAGCTGAGTATAACTATTTTCTTGGAGTTTATCTCAAAAAAATATAGTATATATTTTCTTGAAGTTCATTAAAATACTGTGCTCTCTGCCTCTTGATACACGGAATATTTTGCCAAATTAATTCATTTATTTTGTTCTCTTAATCTTGTTACGACATACTTTTAACTTCATGCATCTTACTTGGTCTGTCTCTCTCTCTCTCTCTCACACACACTTTCAAACTTTCACACACACAGAGACGCATATATATGCAATCACATTCTTGTAAAGGCAGGATCAGAATGATAAGATTTTCAGAACGTTGACCACTTATCACACGTGCATGCACACATATGTACGTGTGTGTAAAAAATGGTCAAGGTTCCAAAATCATTGTAATGCCGGTCCTGCCTTTACAAGAATGCTAGCTGCTTTTTTCCTTGTACTTATTTAGATCTTGTTGACATGTTGGTAACTTATGTATTAAAAGACTGATTATTTTCTTTTGGGTTTCCTCGCAGTATGATGCATTTGAGATGGGTATTATAACTACTGATGATTTTACTAATGCGGATATATTGGAAGCAACTTATCCTGCTGTTGCAAAGAGATTAACTGGTGATTGGATGAGTGATCCTGCAATCCCTATCGTCACTGGGTTTCTTGGGAAGGTGCTTCTATTTTGAACTTCATGCATTTTTTGGGTTGATTTTCCCTCGAGATTGCTGTTCCTGAATAACAACGTTCTGTGTATCTATCTGATTGAAGGGTTGGAGGACTTGTGCTATTACTACACTAGGTAGGGGTGGTAGTGACTTAACTGCAACAACAATTGGAAAAGCATTAGGATTACGTGAAATTCAGGTTACTACTTGGTCACTGAATATACTATTTTTATTAATTGCTGTCAGTGTGATAGAATAAGGGGAACCTTGGTGTAACTGGTAAAGTTGTTGCAGAAATGCACGTTAAGGCTATGTTCAACAGACCCTTGTGGTCCGGCGCTTCTCCGGACCCTGCCCATAGGGGCTGCTGTCAGTGTGATAACATACATCTTTAATTTGCACTCGTCCTTGAATAAGCACAAGAGGTGCAATCGAGCAAGTTTGATATTACTGTCTAGATCTGAATCTCTTTTGTCATATTATTGACAGGTCTGGAAGGATGTTGATGGTGTTCTGACATGTGACCCCAACATATATCCACGGGCAGAGACCGTGCCATATCTAACTTTTGACGAGGCAGCTGAACTTGCATACTTCGGCGCACAGGTATTGTTAGCTGTTTCAGAAATTCTTTGATTTGGATATGCCAATTGTAGCCTGTCTTAGTGATTTAGTTTCCTAATTACCTTTGGACGAGTTAGTCAAGAAGTTTTTCGGAGATCCTCTTTCTTGGAGGTGATGATTCTTCTTGTTGAGTAAAATCTGTCTTGTGTTAGGACCTCGGAGCACCGTTGTATCACTGTTCCCTTCACTCGTCAGCTTGATCGTCTTTGTTGACCTGTTTATTTGACCATTTGATGTGGCATTTGGTGGAGTCGTCTGAAATTGATTACAGTATTTAACTTGCAAATGTTTCTATAAACAATTCTTAAAGGTTCAAGCAATCTGTAGTTTGATAGAAAAGATATCAAACCGAGGTTGAAAAACCATGGAATATTTGATCATGGCAAGAATTAAGTGGACGGCCTCCAGCCAGCTAAAAACGATCTTCAAAGTAATACAATTTCCTACCAAAATTATTAGTCTCTCCATTTCAATTTGTTTGTCTTACTTTCCTTTGTAGTCCGTTTAAAAAAGAATGCAATCTTTCCTTTTTTTGACGACTCGTTAATTTCAACTTTCCACATGTCATGTTTAAGAGCACACAAAAGGACATTTTGCTACATTTCACGTGTCTTTAGTTTAAGACCACAAGATTCAAAAGTCTTATTTACTTTCTTAAAATTTGTGCCAAGTCAAAAGCAGACAAATAAATTGACACGGAGGGAGTACTGTTGATAGAAAGTCGATCCATTTTGGACACCGAAAAAGGAGATTTGATGACATGAAATTGGTAGTTTTAAATGCATTTAGGATATCTATGCTGCTCCCTTGATACTTCTACTCTTTGAAATGTTTCTACAGGTCCTTCATCCACAGTCCATGCGGCCTGCTAGAGAGGGTGATATTCCTGTTAGGGTTAAAAACTCGTATAATCCTAAAGCTCCCGGTACCGTCATTGTTAAAACAAGAGATATGAGTAAGGTTAGAGCTTCTTCTTCTTCCTTTTTTTTTTTTTTGCTAAATAATTTATCTGCGGAAATAATGAAAAACTAACGTGATTTTCCTCCCTCCATGCTTTCAGGCGGTACTTACAAGTATTGTTCTGAAACGAAATGTAACCATGTTGGATATCGCTAGTACCCGTATGCTTGGTCAATTTGGCTTCCTTGCAAAGGTAAGTAGTGGCCGAATAACCTTTGAGTACTTTGCTCTGAAGCCAAGAATCTGATGCAGTTCTTGTTCAGGTTTTCTCCATCTTTGAAGATTTAGGGATATCTGTTGATGTCGTTGCGACAAGTGAAGTTAGTATTTCCTTGACGTTGGACCCATCAAAACTTTGGAGCAGAGAACTAATTCAACAGGCAAGCGTACGATTATCTTGTAAATTTCAAGTGTTCACTACCAGTTCCTGAAACGACTCAATTCTCGTATGCTCATATGTTACATACTCCTAATTTCATTTGTTCATTTTAACATTCTTAATTACTGAATTGTGCAGGAGCTTGATCACGTTGTAGAAGAACTAGAGAAAATTGCAGTTGTGAATCTACTTCAAAACCGAGCAATCATCTCTCTGATTGGGAACGTTCAGAGGTCGTCGTTGATTCTGGAAAAGGTGCTTTGAGCGCTTATTACTAACCTTTACAATCTCCGTAGACATCCATTTAGTGATCTGCAGAATTTCCATTTGTTTATTCTTCCAGAACTTGTTTCTATGGTATAATATTACCTATGTTGCTCGAACTTTTCAAAAATATCAAAGGGTGTGTCTCGGATCCATCAAAAGTAGTGCATTTTCAGACGATCCGACACACGATGCTGTAACATTTTTGAAGAGTCCGAGCAACATAAAAATTACGTATTGCATGGGGTGCTTTAGCTCAATGTACTGCATGATCTAATATGCTGTCTCAAGCTTGCTCAATCTCGTTATACTATAGTTTATTCTGACTCCGAGTTGTGTCTCTTTGCGTGATTTAAACAACAGGCTTTCCACGTTATGCGTACCAATGGGGTCAATGTTCAAATGATCTCTCAAGGTGCATCCAAGGTAATCTACCGTTTATTCTATTCATAGCTATACGTAAAGCATGCCTACTGGAGAAAGTTTGTTAGTTCTTTGCCAATAACACTTGGCTTTTCTATCCGATGCATAGGTCAATATCTCGTTGATAGTAAATGACGATGAAGCGGAACAATGTGTAAGGGCTCTCCATGAATCCTTCTTTGAGAGTGATCTTTCTGAACTAGTCTGGGAAAATCGATCAGGAAATGGCTACGTTACTACTCCCTTGTCCACGTTGCCCAGTTGATCTCCTCCGGTTTCTCCCTCGGGTGATTGTTCTTTCCAATAAATTTTGTCGACGACATCAACGGAATTTTAGAAGTAATATTTTTGGGGGTGTGGGTGCAGTTTGTCCTTTCAACTTCATCTTTTGTAGCAAGTAGTCACATTTTATAATCCAAGTTACCTTCATTAGTATATATTTTAATGGAACGAAATTACTTTACGTTGCAAGGAGAATGTACACAAGAACATACCTAGTGTAATCTCACAAGTGGGGTATGGGAAAGGTAGGATGTACGACATTATGTATGCGGGGTAGAGAGATGGTTTTCGATAGACCCTTGGTGGTAGGGGTGGACATTCGATTTGATTTTTTAATATCGGTTCAATTATTTGATTTTTGGATTGACTAAAATGACAACTGTAATCAAATCGAAGTAAATTCGGTTTGGTTCGTTTTTTATAAATTCGGTTTGGTTATTTCGGATTTTTATTTCGGTTTTGGAGATTAAAGTATTGAGCTTTTCTTTGTCATGACTGACATTTAAAATTGGTGATTCTTTTAGAAAAAATAGTTTTTTTCAAACTTATTTTTCATTTTCAGATATAAATAACTAAACATGGATGAAATGAAATAATCGAAAAACATTATGTATACTGAATATATATATATATATATATTATAGAACTTTGATTTTTCAGTTAAACGATTTTTTTTTTGAAAAAATTGAAAATCGAATTGTTTAATCGAATTTTTAAAATTTGAAATTGAAATCAATCCAAAAAATTGAAATCAAAATTAAATTTCGATTTGTTTTTTCCGGTTTGAACCAAAATATGCTCAGCCCTACTTGGTGGGGAGGGGTTGGTATAATTGGTAAAGTTGTTATGTGGTTAGGAGGTAACGGGTTCTAGTTGTGGAAATAGCTTTTTGCAAAAAATGCAGGATAAGACTACATACAATAAACCTCATAATTTGGGCATTTTCCGACTCCATACATAGCGAAAGTTTCAGTGTATCAGGCTAAAATAGTGATGTGCAAAGTGTTATCTTGCGATGATAATACAAGGAAAGTTATTTAGGGTCGTACTATAGCCCACGGTTCTGGGGGTGGGCCCAGGGTCCGGGCGTGCCGTGGGTCAAAAATCGATCGGGGCGTGCTAGGGAGGCTGGGGAGCGGTCGAGTGTGGGCCATTTAGGTGGGTGGGGCCACTTGGGTTGTAAAACGGGCAAAACAGCGCGAACAAGGCATTTTTGGGCCAAATCGGTGTGCTATAGCCTACGGTTGCAGGAGTAGGCTCGGGGTCCGGGCGTGCCGTGGACCAAAAGTCGATCGAGGAGTGCCAGGAAGGCTGGGGAGCGACCTAATGAGGGTCGTTTGGATGGGCAGGGCCATTTGGGTGGTCAAACGAGCGAAACGACGCGAATGGGGCATTTTCGGGTCAGATCGGTGTGCTATAGCACACAATTTTGGGGGTGTGCTCGAGGTATGGGCGTTTCGTGGGTCAAAAATCGACCTGGGCGTGCTAGGGAGACTGGGGAGCGGCCAAGTGTGGGCCGTTTGGGTGGACAGGGCCATTTGGTGGTCAAACGGGCGAAACGGGATATTTTCGAACCAAATCGGTGTGCTATAGCCCACGGCTCCACGGGTGGGCCCGAGGTCCGGGCGTGCCATGGGTCAAAAATCGATCGGGGAGTGCCAGGAAGGCTGGGGAGCGACCTAGTATGGGCGGGGCCATTTGGGTGGTCAAACAGGCAAAATAGTGCGAACGGAACAATTTTTGAGCCAAATCGGTGTGCTATAGCACACGATTTTGGGAGTGGACCCGGGCGTGCCGTGGGCCGAAAATCGACCGGGGCGTGCCGGGGAGGCTGGGAAGCAACCTAGTGTGGGTCGTTTGGGTGGGCGGGGCCGTTTGGGTGGTCAAACGAGCAAAACAACACGAACGGGGAATTTTTGGGCCAAATTGGTGTGCTATATAGCCCACGGTTTTTGGGGTAGGCCCGGGGGCCGACGTGTTTTTGGCCAAAAATCGACCGGGTTGCCCCAGACAGGCTGGGGAGCAGCCTAGTGTGGGACTTTTTTGCGGACGGGGCGGTTTGGGCGGTCAAACGGGCGAAACGACGTGAGTGGGCTATTTTCGAGAAAAATCGGTGTGCTATAGCCCACGATTTTTGGGGTGGACTCGGGGGCCGGGCGTATTTTTGGCCGAAAATTGAACGAGCTACCCAGGCAGGGTGAGGAGCGGCCTAGTGTGGACCTTTATCGCGAACGGGGCGGTTTGGGTGGTCAAACGGGAGAAACAGTGCAAACTGGCCATTTTTAGGCCAAATCGGTGTGCTATAGCCAACGACTTTCTAGGTGGGCCTGGGGCCCGGGCGTGATTTTGGCTGAAAATCGATTGGGCTGCCCCAGGCAGGCTGGGAGCGACCTAATATAGGCCATTCTCGCGAACGGGGCGGTTTGGATGGTCAAACGGGCAAAACGACGTGAACGGGCCATTTTTCGAATAAATTGGTGTGCTATAACCCACGATTTTTGGGGTGGGCCCGGGGCCCGTGCGTGTTTTTGGTCGAAAATCGATCGAGCTGCCTCAGAAATGTTGGGGAGCGGCCTAATGTGGGCCTTTTTAGCGAACGGGGCGGTTTAGGTGGTCAAACGGGCTAAACGACGCGAACGTACCATTTTCGGGCCAAATCAGTGTGCTATAGCCCACGATTTTTGGGATGGTCCAGGGGTCCGGGCGTGAGTTTGGTTGAAAATCGATCGGGCTGCCCTAGGAAGGCTGGGGAGCGACCTAGGATGGGCCTTTTTCGCAAACGGGGCAGTTTGGGTGGTCAAACGGGTGAAACGGTGCAAACAGGCTATTTTCAAACTAAATCGGTGGGCTATAACCCATGATTTTTGGGGTGGGCCCGGGGGCCGGGCATGTTTTTTGCTGAAAATTGATTGGGCTTCCCCAAGCAGGTTGAAGAGCGATCTAGTGTGGGCTTTTTTTGCGAATGGGGTGGTTTAGGTGGTCAAACAGGCAAAACGGTGCGAACGGGCTATTTTTGGGCCAAATCGGTGTGCTATAGCCCATGGTCTTCCTGGTGGGCCCGGGGTCTGGACTTATTTTGGGCTGAAAATTGATCGGGCTGCCCTAGGCAGGCTAGGGAACGGCCTAATATGGGCCTTTTTTGCGAACGGGGTAGTTTGTGTGGTCAAACGGGTGAAATGGTGTGAACGGGCCATTTTCGGTTCAAATTGGTGTTGTATAGCACACGTTTTTTTGGGTGGGCTTAAGGGTCGAGCGTGTTTTTGTCCAAAAATCAATCGAGTTTCCCCATGCAGGCTGGGGAGCGGCCTAGTATGGGCCATTTTTGCGAACGGGGAGGTTTGGGTGGTCAAACGGGCGAAACGACACGAACGAGTCATTTTCGGGCCAAATCGGTGTGCTATAGCCCATGATTTTTGGGATGGGCTCGGGGGCCAGGCGTGTTTTTGGTTGAAAATTAATCGTGTTACCCCAGGTAGGCTAGGGAGAGGCCTAATGTGGGCCTTTTTCACGAATGGGACAATTTGGGTGGTCAAATGGGCGAAAAGACGCAATCGGGCCATTTTTTAGCCAAATCGGTGTGCTATAGCCCATGATTTTTGGGGTGGGCCCCGGGGCCGGGCGTGTTTTATGCTGAAAATCAACCGGGCTACCCCAAGTAGTCTGGGGAGCAGCCTAGTGTAGGCCTTTTTCGCGAATTGGGCGGTTTGAGAGGTCAAAAGGGCAAAACGACGCGAACTGACCATTTTCGGACCAAATCGGTGTGCTATATCCCACGGTTTTTAGGGTGGGCTTGGGGTTCGGGCTTGTTTTTTACCAAAAATAGACCGACTGCCCTGGCAGGCTGGGGAATGGCCTTGTGTGAGCCTTTTTTGCGAATGGGGCAGTTTGGGTGTTCAAACTACAAAATAATGCGAACGGGTCATTTTTGGCCTAAATCGGTGTGCTATAGCCCACGATTGTTTTGGGTGGGCTGAGGTCCGGGTGTGTTTTTGACTGACAATCGACCGGGCTTCCCCAGCCAGGCTGGGGAGTGGCCAATTATGGGCCGTTTTCGCGAACGGGGCGGTCTAGATGGTCAAAAAAGCGAAACGGTGCAAACGGACCATTTTCGGGCCAAATCGGTATGCAATACCACACGGTTTTTGGGATAGACCTAGGGTTCAGGTGTGTTTTTGGCTGAAAATCGACCTGGCTGCCCCAGACAGGCTGGGGAGTTACCTAGTGTGGGCCTTTTTTGCGAACGGGGCGGTTTAAGTGGTCAAATGGGCAAAACGAAGTGAGCGGACCATTTTTTGGCCAAATTGGTGCGCTATAGCCCACGGTTTTTACGGTGGGCCGGGGGCCTTGGCGTGTTTTTGGCAAAAAATCGACTGAGCTGCCCCAAGCAGGCTGGGGAGCGGCCTAGTGTGAGCTTTATTTGCGAATAGGGCGGTCTGGGTGGTCAAACGGGCGAAACGGCACGACCGGGCCATTTTCGGGCTAAATAGGTTTGCTATAGCCCACGATTTTGGGGGTGGGCCCGGGGCCGGGCGTGTTTTTGGCTGAAAATTGATTGGGCTGCCCCAGGCAGGTTGAAGAGCGGCCTAGTGTAGGTCTTTTTCGCGAACAAGGAGATTTGGGTGGTCGAACGAGCGAAATAGCGCGAACTGGCCTTTTTGGGGAAAATCAGTGTACTATAGCCCACGGTTTTAGGGGTGGGCCCAGGGGCCAGGCGTGTTTTTGACCAAAAATTGATCGGACTGGCTCAGGTAGGTTGGGGAGCGGCCTAGTGTAGGTTTTTTTGCGAACGGGGCCATTTTCGAGCAAATCAGTGTGCTTTTGCCCACAGTTTTTTGGATGAGCCAGGTGGCCGACGTATTTTTGGTCAAAAATCGCCTGAGTTGCACTAGGCAGGCTCGGGAGCGGCCTTGTGTGGGACTTTTTTGCGAACAGGATAATTTGGTTGGTCAAACGGGCAAAACGAGACAAACGAGCCATTTTCGGGCCAAATTGATGTGCTATAGCCTGCGATTGTTGGTGTGGGCCCAGGGGTCGGGCTTTTTTTTTCTAAAAATTGACTGGGCTTCCCCAGGTAGGATGATGAGCCGCCTAATATGGGCCTTTAATACGAATGGGGAAGTTTGGGTGGTCAAATGAGCAAAACGGCGTGAACGGTCTATTTTTTGGCCAAATTGGTATTTTATAGTCTACGGTTTTCGGGGTTGGCCTGGGGGCCGGGCGTGTTTTTGGCCAAAAATTGATTGGGTTGCCCCAGGTAGGCTAGGAAGTGGCCTAGTGTGGGCCTTTTTCGCGAACAGGGCAATTTGTGTGGTCAAACAGGTGAAAGGGCGGGAACGCGCCATTTTTGGGTCAAATCGGTGTGCTATAGCCCACTATTTTTGGCTAAAAATTGATCGGGCTGCCTCAGGCAGGCTTGGGAGCGGCCTAGTATGGGCCTTTTTTGCGAATGGGGTGGTTTGGGTTGTCAAACGGGCAAAACGGCGTGAACAAGCCATTTTCGGGCCAAATCGTTGTACTATAGCCCGCGCTTTTGGGCCTGAGGGTCGAGTGTTTTTTTGTCTAAAATTGACTGGGCTGCCTCAAGCAAGAAAGTGAGCGGCCTAGTATTGGGATTTTTCACGATCGGGGAGGTTTGGGTGGTCAAAGGGGAAAAACGGCGCGAACGGGTCATTTTCGGGTCAAATCGGTGTGCTATAGCCGTTGGTTTTTGGGGTGGGCCTGGGGTCAATGTGTGTTTGGCAGAAAATTTACTAGGTTGCCCTAAGAAGGCTGGGGAGCGGCCTAGTTTGGGGTTTTTTGCGAACAGGGCAGTTTGGTGGATGAAACGGGTGAAACGGCGTGAACGGGCCATTTTCAGGTCAAATCGGCGTGCAATAACCCACAGTTTTTGGGGTAGGCCTGAGGGCCGATCATTTTTTTGGCAGAAAATCGATCGGGCTATTCCAGGCAAGTTGGGGAGCAGCTTAGTGTAGGCCTTTGTTGTGAATGGGTAGGTTTCGGTGGTCAAACGGGCAAAACAGAATGAACGGGCCATTTTCGGGCCTTATCGATGTTCTATAGCCCATGGTTTTCGGGGTGAGCCCGAGGGTCGGGCGTGTTTTTGGTTGAAAATCAGTCGGGCTTCCCCAGACAGGTTGGAGAGCATCCTAGTATGGGCTTTTTTTTGAATGGGGTGGTTTGGGTGGTCAAACGAGCAAAACGGAGCGAATGGACCATTTTTCGGCCAAATCGGTGTGCTATCACCCACGATTCTCGGGGTGGGCTCGGTGTCGGTCGTGTTTTTTGACCAAAATTGACCAGGCTGCCCTAGGCAGGCTAGGAAATAACTTTGTGTGGGCCTTTTTCACAAATGAGGCGATTTGAGTTGTAAAACGGACGAAACGGTGCAAACGGGCCATTTTTAGGCTAAATCGGTGTGCTATAGCCCATGATTATTGGGGTGAGCCTAGGGGTCTGGCGTGTTTTTGGCCAAAAATCAATGGACCTGCACCAGGCAGGCTGAGGACCGGCCTATTATGTGCCATTTTGGCAAACAAGGCAGTTTGTGTGGTCAATCAGGGGGAAACGGTGTGAACGGACCACTTTCTGGTCAAATCAGTGTGTTATAGCCCACAGTTTTTGGGGTTGGCCCGTGGACCGGGTATGTTATTGCAGAAAATCGACAAGCCTGGCCCAGGCAGTCTGGGGAGCAGCCTAATGTGGGCTTTTATCGCGAACTAAGCGGTTTGGGTGGTCAAACGGGTGAAACGACGCTAGTAGGCCATTTTCGGGCCAAATCAGTGGGTTATAGCCTATGGTTTTTGGGGTGGGCCCAGGGCCCGGGTGTTTTTTTTTTTTCAAAAATCAACCGAGCGGCCCAGACTGACTGGGGAGCAATCTAGTTTTGGCCTTTTTCATGAATGGAGTGATTTGGGTGGTCAAATGGGTGAAACGACATGAACGGGCTATTTTTGAGCCAAATCAGTATGCTATAGCCCACAGTTTTCGGGGTGAGACTAGGGGTCGGGCGTAATTTTGGCTGAAAATCAACCAGGCTATCCCAGGCAGGCTGGGTGTAACCTAGTGTGGGCCTTTTTCGCGAATAGGGCGGTTTGGGTGGTCAAACGAGAGAAACGACGCGAATTGGCCATTTTTGGGTTAAATCGGTGTGCTATAGCCTACGATTTTTGGGGTGGGCTAGGGGACCAGGCGTGTTTTTGGACAAAAATTAATAGGGCTCCATTTGGCAGGCTAGGGAGCGGCCTAGTGTTGGCTATTTTTGTGAACGGGGCAGTTTGGGTGGTCAAACGGGCGAAATGGCACGAATGAGCTATTTTCGGACCAAATCGATGTGCTATAGCCCACGATTTTTGGGATGGGCCAAGGGGTCGGGTGTGTTTTTGGCTGAAAATTGACCGGGCTCCCCAAGGCAGGTTGGGGAGCGATATAATCTAGGGCTTTTTTGTGAACGGGGCGATTTGGGTTGTCAAACGGGCGAAACAATGCGAACAGGCTATTTTTTGGCCAAATTAGTGTGTTATAGCCTACTATTTTTGCAGTGGGCTCGGGGGATGGGCGTTTTTTAAGCTAAAACTTGATCGAGCTGACCTAACCACGTCGGGTAGCGACCTAGTGTGGGCCATTTTAACGAATAGGGCGGTTTGGGTGGTCAAACGGGAGAAACGAAAGGAGCGGGCCATTTTCGTGCCAAATTGGTGTGCTATAGCCCACGATATTTGAGATGGGCCCAGGGGCCGAACATGTTTTTGGCCAAAAATTGATCGGGTTGACCCAGACAGGCTGGGAAGCGAACTAGTGTGGGCCATTTTCGCGAGCGGAGCGGTTTGGGTGGTCAAATAGGCAAAATGGCACGAACGGGCCATTTTTGAGCCAAATTGATTGCTATAGCCCACGATTTTTGGAGTGGGATCGGAGGTCGGATGTGTTTTTGGCCAAATATTGATCGAGCTCCCCCAGGCAGGCTGGGGAGCGGCCTAATAAGCCTTTTTTTAGAACAGGGCAGTTTAAGTGATCAAACGGGAGAAACGGTGCGAATGGGCCATTTTTGAGCAAATCGATGTGCTATAGCCGATTGTTTTTTGGGTGGGCCCTGGGGCCAGGCGTGTATTTGGTCAAAAATTGACCGAGTTGCTCCAGGCGGGCAGATGAGCGGCCTAGAGCGGACCATTTTCGCGAATGGGGTGTTTGAGTGGTCAAACAGGCGAAACAAAACGAACGGGCTCTTTTTAGGCCAAATCATTGTGCGATAGCCCATGAATTTTGGGGTGGGCTCAGGGGATGTGCATGTTTTTGACCAAAACTGGATCGGGATCCCCAAGGCAGGTTAGCGAGCGACCTAGTGTGGGCCTTTTTGTGAACGGTGCTGTTTGGGTGTTCAAACGGGCGAAACAATGTAAAAAGGCCATTTTCGCGCCAAATTGGTGTGCTATAACCCACTATTTTTGGGGTGGTCCCGGGGGCCAGGCGTGTTTTTGGCCTAAAATTGATGGGGCTGACCCATGCAGACCGAAGAACGGCCTAGTGTGGTCTTTTTTCGCGAATGAGGCGGTTTGGGTGGTCAAAAAGACAAAACGGCGCGAACAGGCCATTTTTAGGTCAAATCGGTGTGCTATAGCCCACGGTTTTTGGGGTGGGCCTGGGTGTCGGACATGTTTTTTACCAAAAATTGATCGGGCTCCCCCAGGAAGGCTGATGAGCGACCTAGTATGGGCCATTTTTGTGAACGGGGTGGTTTGGGTGGTCAAACGAGAAAAATAGCGTGAACGGGCCATTTTCGGGCCAAATTGGTGTGTATAGCCCACAGTTTTTGGGATGTGCCTGAGGGCCAAACGTGTTTTTGGTTGAAAATTGATCGGTTTGACCCAAGAAGGCTGGTGAGGGGACTAGTACAGGCCATTTTTGCAAATAGGGTGGTTTGAATGGTAAAACAGGTGAAACAGCATGAACGGACCATTTTCGGGATAAATTTATGTGTTATAGTCCACGATTTTTGGTGTGGGACCGAGGGATGGGTGTGTTTTTGGCCAAAAATTGATCGGGCTCCCCAAGGCATGTTGGGGGTTAGCCTAGTGTGGGTCTTTTTTGTGAACGGGGCGATTTGGGTGGTAAAATAGGCGAAACAACGCGAACGGGCCATTTGCAGTGGGCTTAAGGGCTGAGCGTGTTTTGGGTCAAAATCGATCGGACTGACCCAGGCAGGCGGGGAGCGGCCTAGTATGTGTTTTTTTTTGTGAATGGGGCAGTTTGGGTGGTTAAATAGGAGAAACGGTGCAAACGGGCCATTTTCAGACCAAAATGGTGTGTTGTAGCCCACCGTTTTTGGGGTTGGCTCGGGTGTTTTTTTGGTTGAAAATTGATCGGGATACCCCAGGCAGGTTGGGAGCTGCGTAGTGTGGTCCTTTTTCGCGAACAGGGCAGTTTGGGTGGTCTAACGGGTGAAACGGTCCGAACGGACCATTTTCGAGCCAAATCTGTGTTCTATAGCCTACAGTTTTTGTGGTGGGCGTGTTTTTGGATGAAAATCGATCAGGCTTCCTCAAGTAGACTGGAGAGAGGCCTAGTGTGGGCCTTTCTTGCGAATAGGCTAGTTTGGGTGGTCAAACAGGCAAAATGGTGCTAACGGGCCATTTTCGGGCCAAATCGGTGTGCTATAGCCCACAGTTTTTGGGGTGGGCCTAGGGGACGGGTTTTTTTCCCCCAAAAATTGACCAAGCTACCCCAGGTAGGCTGGGGAACGACTTAGTATGGGCCTTTTTCGCGAACGTGGCAGTTTGGATGTTCAAATGGGCAAATCGATGCGAATGGGATATTTTTTGGCCAAATCGGTGTGCTATAGCCCACGATTTTTGGGGTGGGCCAGGGGGCCGACGTGTTTTTGGCCGAAAATCAATCGGGCTCCCTAAGGCTGGTTGGGAAGTGTCCTAGTGTAGGACTTTTTGTGTACAGGGCGATTTGGGTGGTCAAAAGGGCGAAACAACGAGAACGGGATATTTTCAGGACAAATAGATGTGCTATAGCCCATGGTTTTTGGGGTAGGCCAGGGGGCGGGGCATATTTTTGGCCGAATATCAGTCGGCTAACCCAGGCAGGCCGGGGAGCATCCTAGTGAGAGCCATTTTTACGAATGAGGTGGTTTGAGATACAAGTCAAATGACCACCCTAGTTTTTGAAGACGTGATTGGAGACCATCACTTGAAGGCTCAGGACTTGGTCACCCCGAGAGCAGAAGAATATGCAAGGAAGACCCATTTTGAGCCTACCGTTGAGCATATCATTCATCAAGGTCGTGAGTGGAAGATTTCTTGGAGCATTGAAGACTTGAGGATTCACGGTTTTGGACACTTAATAGCTCTCGGTTTTTGGGCCATCTTCATTGAGGGCATTTTGGTCACTTCACTTTGCCCAAAATGCACTCCATGGCCACCCCTCCCATTAAGGGTAGTGTAGTCATTTGTCTTCTTTTGTAATGTAATATAAATAGAGCAAGATAGAGTTTTAGGACTTAGTTGTTTATTGATGGAAGACAAACTCTCTCTAGTGTGAGGAGTGTAACACCCCTTAGTTGTAAGGCTTGGAAAAGCCACCAATCCGTAGCTAGGGCTGCCCAAGTGTGGATATTACTTGTGTTGCATCGTTGGCTTGATACGTTGGTGATTAGGGAGGTAAAGTACCTCTTTTGTCAATGTAAGAGTTTGGTGTTAACATTAATTAATCTTAGGGTCCTTACATGTGGTTAGGGTTCTTAGATTCTTGAATATTATATGTCAAACTATCTATCCATATCTTTTGTTAACATTGTATTGTTGTTGGTCTTTGAAGTCTAGTGAAGCCGTGTGGGGCTTTTTCGATTCACTAGCATTGTTGTTCTTGTGTTCATCTCTTTTCTTGCTCAAAACTAAAATCTAAAGTCTAGTGAAGCCATGAGTGGCCTATTTCGATTCACTAGCACCTTGTTGCTCTTGTGTTGGCTTTAATCTCTTGATACACACTTAGTCTTGTATCAGTTTGGGTGGTCAAACAGGTGAAACGGTGCGAACGGTCCATTTTCAGGCAAAATCGGTGTGCTATATCCTGCGGTTTTTGGGATGGGCCTGGGGGCCGGCGTGTTTGGCCGAAAATTGATCGGGCTGACCCAGACAGGTTGGGGAGCGACCTAATGTGGGCCATTTTTGCGAACGGGGTGGTTTGGGTGGTCGAACAAGTGAAACGGCATGAACGGTCCATTTTCGAAAAAATTGGTGTGCTATAGCTCATGTTTTTGGGGTGGGCCCAAGGGTCGGGCGAGATTTTGGCAAAAAATTGATCGGGCTCTCCAAGGCAGGTTGGGGAGTGGCCTAGTGTGGGCTTTTTTGCGAACGAGGAGTTTTGGGTGGTCAAATGGGCAAAATAATGCGAACAAACCATTTTCGGGCCTAATCGGTGTGTTATAGCCCACGATTTTTGGGTTGGGCCTAGGGGTCGAGCGTGTGTTTGGATGAAAATCGATCGAGCTGACCCAGGCAGGACGGGAAGTGGCCTAGTATGTGCCTTTTTCGCGAATAGGGCTGTTTGGGTGGTCAAACGGTTGAAACGGCGCGAACGGGCTATTTTTAGGCCAAATCGGTGTGCTATAGCCCACGGTTGTTGGGGGTATCCCGGTGGCCGGGCGTGGTTTTTCTGAAAAATTGATCGGGGTGCCCCATGCAGGTTGGAGAGCGGCCTAGTGTGGGCCTTTTTTGCGAACGGGGCAGTTTGGGTGGTCAAACATACGAAAAGGCACGAACGAGCAATTTTTGGGCCAAATCGGTGTGCTATAGCCCACTGTTTTTAGGATGGGCCTGAAGGACGGGCGTGTTTTTGGCTGAAAATTAATCTAGCTGCCTCCGGAAGGTTGGGGAGCAGCCTAGTATGGGTATTTTTTGCGAATGGGGAGGTTGGGGTTGTCAAACAGGGTAAACGGCTCGAACTGGCCATTTTTGGGCCAAATCGGTGTGCTATAGCCTACGATTTTCAGGGTGGCTTGGATGCCGGGCATGATTTTTGCCAAAAATTGACCAGACTTCCCCAGGAAGGCTGGGGAGCGGCCTAGTGTGGTTATTTTTTGTGAACAAGGCAGTTTGGGTTGTCAAATAGGCAAAACGGTGCGAACGGGTATTTTCGAGCTAAATCAGTGTGTTATAACCCATGTTTTTGGGGTGGGCATGGGGGCCAAGTGTGTTTTTGTCCAAAAATCAAAAGGGTTGCCCCATGCAGGCTAGAGAGCGGCCTAGTGTGGTCCTTTTTTGCGAACGGGGCAGTTTGGGTGGTCAAATTAGCGACATAACGTGAAAGGGCCATTTTCGAGATAAATTGGTATGCTATAGCCCATGATTTTTAGGGTGGGCCTAGGGTCCGGGCTTGTTTTTAACCAAAAATAGATTTGGCTACGCCAGGCAGATTAGGGAACGGTCTAGTGTGGTCCTTTTTTGCGAACGGGGTGGTTTGGGTGGTCAAACGGGGGAAACGAATAGAACGGGCTATTTTTGGGCCAAATCAGTGTGTTATAGCCAGTAGGCTCGTGGACCGGATGTGTTTTTGACCAAAAATCAATCGGGCTACCCCAGGCAGACTGAGGACAGCCTAGTGTGGGCTTTTTTCGTGAACGGGGTGATTTGGGTGGTCAAATAGGTGAAACGAAACTAATGGGCCATTTTGGGCTAAATCAGTGTGCTATAGCTCATGGTTCTCAGGGTAGGCCCCGGGGCCGAGCGTGTTATTGATCAAAATTTGACCGAGCAACCCCAGGCAGTTTGAGGACAGCCTAGTGTGGGCTTTTTTCGCGAACAGGGCGATTTGGGTGGTAAAACAGGTGAAACAAAGCTAATGGGCCATTTTTGGGCTAAATCAGTGTGCTATAGCTCATGGTTCTCAGGGTGGGCCCCGAGGCCGAGCGTGTTATTGATCAAAATTTGATCGAGCTACCCCAGGCATATTGGGGAGCGGCCTAGTAGTGACCTTTTTCACGAACGGGGTGGTTTGGGTGGTCAAACGGGTGAAACGGCGGGAACGGGCTATTCTTAGGCTAAATCGGTGTGCTATAGCCAACGATTTTTGGGGTGGGCCTAGGGGTCGAGCACATTTTTGGCTGAAAAGCGATCGGGCTTCTCCAGGCAGGCTAGAGAGCCGCCTAATATGTACCTTTTTCGCAAACGGGGGTGATTTGGGTGGTCAAATAGGCGAAACAACATAAACGGGCCATTTTTGGGCCAAATCGGTGTGCTATAGCCCACAATTTTTGGGGTAGGCCCAGGGACAAGGTATTTTTTTAGCCGAAAATTGATCGGGCTGACCCAGGCAGGCCAGGGAGCAGCCTAGTGTAGGCTTTTTTTGCGAATTGACCAGTTTGGGTGGTCAAATGGGCGAAACAACGTGAAATAGCCATTTTTAGGCCAAATCGATGTGATATAGCCCACGGTTTTTAGAGTGGGCCGGGGGGCAAGCATACTTTTGATCAAAAATCAGCCGGGCTACCCCAAGTCGGCTGGGAGCACACTAGTGTTGGCCTTTTTTAGAACGAGGAGATTTTGGTGGTTAAACGGGTGCAACAGCTAGAACGAGCCATTTTCGAGAAAAATAGGTGTGCTATAGCCTATGGTTTTTGGGGTGGGCCCAGGGCCGGGCATGTTTTTGGCCGAAAATTATTTGAACTACCCTAGGCAAGGCTGGAAGCAGCCTTGTATGAGCCTTTTTCACAAACAGGGCGGTTTGGGTGGTCGAAAGAGCGAAACGGCGCGGACGGGCCATTTTTTAGCTAAATCAGTGTACTATAGCCCACATTTTTCAGGGTGGGCCCATGGTCCAGGCCTGTTTTTGTCCGAAAATTGATCGGGCAATATAGATGTGCTATAGCCCATAGTTTTTGGGATGTGTTCGGGGTCGGGCATTTTTTTGGCCAAAAATCGACCGGGCTGCCCTAGGCAGGCTAGGGAGTGGGCTAGTATGGGTATTTTTTGCGAACAGGGCGGTATGGGTGGTCTAGCGAGTATAACGGTGTGAAAAGGCTATTTTTGGGCCAAATCGGTGTACTATTGCCCACGGTTTTCAGGGTGAGCCTAGGGGCTAGGCGTGCTTTTGGCCGAAAATCGACCGGGCTCCCCCAGGCAGGCTTTGGAGATTCCTAGTGTGGGTATTTTTTTCAAACGGGGCAGTGTGGATGGTCAAACGGGCGAAACAACGTGAGCGGACCATTTTTGGGCCAAATCAGTGTGCTATGGCCTACTGTTTTTGGGGTGGGCCCGAGGTCCGAGCATATTTTTGGCTGAAAATTGATCGGGCTGCCCCAGGAGATACCATAAGGTATCTACGAAGGCTCAAAATAGTCTACAATCTCACAAAAATAGTCCATACATACAAGATACCAAACGGAAACAACAAACATAAACTAACTTAAGATATAAAGGATAAATAACTTAACATAGAGAGAACATGTAAGATAAGAACTAAAGAGTATATTAAACTCAAACCCCCCTACAAATATGTAAACTAACACCAAGTTCTTACGAAGACACAAGATCGGAATCCACCTCTCAAGCACCGACGTTTCCAAAAAAATACAATCACTAGTGAATCTATACTAATTTCTTGTCCTAGTTTCAGTTTGCCTCAAAGGAGAGGGGACTTGGTGTTTCAAAAGTCATACAAGACTTACAAATATCATCTAAAATCTATGTAATGAAACCCTACATTGTTCTTTATATAATGTATTACATAATAGAAGCTAAAATGGACAAAAGACACTAAAGTGTGAGGCGCATATCAAGTGTAGTAAAAGTGTAGTGTATGGACGGTTTTGGTGCATCATTAGGTCCTCTTTGGCACTTCAATTGCACACACCAAGTCTCGAGTTCAACACGTACTCTCATAGTTCCATATCTGTGATTATTCTAGTATCACCAGGTAGGCTGGGGAGTGGCCTAGTGTTTGCCTTTTTGGCGAACGGGGAAGTTTGGGTGGTCAAACAGTCAAAACGGCACGAACGGGCCATTTTTGGTCTAAGTCAGTGTGATATTGCCTATGGTTTTTGAGGTAGACTTGGGCCCCGAGCCTATTTTTGGCCAAAAATCAACCGAGCTGCCCCAGGCATGCTGGGGAGAGTCTTAGTATGGGACTTTTTAGTGAATGGGGCGGTTTGGGTGGTCAAACGAGTGAAACGGTCCGAACGGGCTATTTTCAGGCAATTCAGTGTGCTATAGCCCACGATTTTTGGGGTAGGCCTGGGGGACGGGCGTGATCTTGGCCAAAAATTAATCGTGCTACCCTAGACAGGCTGGGGAGCGGCTTAGTGTGGGATTTTTTTGCGAATGAAGCAATTTGGGTGGTCAAACAGGCAAAACAGCGCGAACGGGCCTTTTAGGGACAAATTGGTGTGCTATAGCCCATAATTTTTGGGGTGGTCCCGGGTCCTACGCGTGTTTTTGGCAGAAAATTGATCCGGCTGCCCCAGGCAGGCTGGGGAGCGGCCTACTGTGGGCTTTTTTTGTGAACGGGGCGGTTTGGGTAGTCAAACGGGCGAAACAATGCGAATGGGCCATTTTTGGGCCAAATAGGTGTGCTATAGCCCATAGTTTTTGGGGCGAACCTGGGGGCCGAGAATTTTTTTAGTCAAAAATCGATCGGGCTTCCCCAGGAAGGCTGGGGAGCGGCCTAACATAGACCTTTCTTACGAACGGGGCGGTTTGGGTGGTCAAACTGGCAAAACGATGCGAGAGAGCCATTTCGGGCCAAATCGATTAGCAATAGCCCCCATTATTTTGTGTGGGCTCGGAGGCCGAGCGTGTTTTTGGCAAAAAATTGACCGGGCTACCATAGGCAGGTAGGGGTGCGACCTATTGTGGGCCTTTTTTGCAAACGGGGCGGTTTGGGCGGTCAAATGGGTGAAACGGCGCGAATGGGCCATTTTCGAGCCAAATCATTGTGCTATAGCCCACGGTTTTAGGGTTAGGCCCAGGGGACGAGCTTGATCTTGGAAAAAAATTAATCATGCTGCCCTAGGCAGGCTGAGGAGTAGCCTAGTATGGGCCTTTTCCCGAATGAAGCAATTTGGGTGGTCAAACGGCGCGAACAGGACTTTTTCGGGACAAATTGGTGTGCTATAGCCCACGAGTTTTGGGGTGGGCCTAGGTCGCAAGCGTGTTTTTGTCCAAAAATTGACCAGGCTGCCCCAAGCAGGCTGAGGAACGTCCTAGTGTCGGCTTTTTTTGTGAACGGGGCGATTTGGGTGGTCAAACGGGAGAAATAATGTGAATAAGCTATTTTCAGGCCAAATAGGTGTGCTATAACCCATAATTTTTGGGGCGTACTCGGTAACCAAGCGTGTTTTTGGTCAAAAATCGATCGGGCTATCCCAGGCAGGCTGGGGAGCGGCCTAACATAGGCCATTTCGCGAACGGGGCGGTTTGGGTGGTCAAACAGGCTAAACGACGTGAACGGTCCATTTTTAGGCCAAATCGATGAGCAATAGCCCTTAAATTTTTGTGTGGGCTCGAGGGTCGAGCGTGTTTTTGGCTGAAAATCGACTGAGATGACTAGGTAGGCTGGGGTGCGTCCTAGTGCAGACCTTTTTCGCAAACGGGGCAGAATGGGTGGTCAAACGGGTGAAACGGCGCGAACGACCCATTTTTGGGCTAAATCGTTGCGTTATAGCCCATAATTTTTGGGGTGGGCCTCTTGCCAGACGTGTTTTATGTCGAAAATTAACTGGGCTACCCCAAGAAGGATGGGGAACGGCCTAGAGTGGGCCTTTTTTGCGAATGGGGTAGTTTGGGTGGTCAAAAGGGCGAAACGACGCGGACGGGCCATTTTCTAGCAAAATTGATGCTACAACCCACAGTTTTTAGGATAGACCCGGGGGCTGACGTGTTTTCGGTCAAAAATTGACCGGGTTGCGTTAGGAAGGCTGGGGAGCAGCGTAGTGTGTTTCTGTTTTGCGAATGGGGCTGTTTGGGTGGTCAAACATGCAAAATAATGCAAACGGGCCATTTTCAGGCCAAATCAGTGTGCTATAGCCCACAGTCTTTTGGGTGGGACGACGACCGAGCGCGTTTTTAGCTGATAATCGCGGGCTTCTCCAGCCAAGCTGGGAAGCAGCCTAGTATGGTCTGTTTTTTGCAAACGGGGTGGTCTAGATGGTCAAACGGGGGAAATGGCATAAATTGACCTGACTTCCCCAGAAAGGCTGGAGAAAGGCCTAGTGTGGGCCTTTTTTGCAAACGTGGTGGTTTGGATGGTCAAACGGGCGAAACGACACAAACGGGCCATTTCGGGCCAAATCGGTGTGCTATGGCTCATTATTTTTAGGGTGGGCCCGGGGGATGGGTGTGTTTTTTTCCAAAAATTGATCGGGCTTCCCCAGGTAGGCTAGGGAGTGATCTAGTATGGGCCTTTTTTGCTATCGGGGCGGTTTGGGTGGTCAAACAGATGAAACGATGCGAATGAGCCTTTTTTCGGGCCAAATTGGTGTGCTATAGCCCACGATATTTTGGGTGGTCCTGGCGCCTGGGCGCGTTTTTGGTCAAAAATTGACCGGGCAGCCCAGGAAGGCTACGAAGCGGACTATTATGGCCCTTTTTCGCGAACGGGATGGTGTCGGTGGTGAAACAGGTGAAACGCTGCGAACGGGCCATTTTTTGGCCTAATAAGTGTTCTATAGCCTACTATTTTCAGAGTTGGTCTAGGCGTTCGACGTGTTTTTGGTTGAAAATTGATTGGGCTACCCCAGGCAGGCTGGGGAGAGGCCTAATATGGGCCTTTTTTGCGAATAGGGCGATTTGGGTGTTAAACGCGGTAAAACAGTAGGAACGGGCCATTTTGATCTTAATTGGTGTGCTATAGCCCACAAGTTTTGGGGTGGGCCCGGGGATCGGACGTATTTTTGGTCAAAAATTAACTGAGTTGTCCCAGGCAAGCTGGAGAGCGGCCTAGTGTGGGACTTTTTCACGAACGTCGCAGTTTGGGAGGTCAAACGAGCAAAACGACGTGAATGAGCCATTTTTGGGCCAAATCGGTGTGCTATAGCCCATGATTTTTAGGGTGGGCCTGAGGGTCGAGCGTGTTTTTGGTCAAAAATCAATCGGGTTTTCCCAGGCCCGCTAGGGAGTGTCCTAGAGAGGGCTTTTTTTACGAACAGGGTGGTTAGGTTGGTCAATCAGGCAAAAGGGCACAAACGGGCTATTTTTGGGGTAAATTGGTGTGCTATAGCCCTCGGTTTTGGGGTGGGCCCGGGATTCAACCGTATTTTTGGATGAAAATCGTTCGAGCTTCCCCAGTGAGGCTGGAAAGAATCCTAGTATGGGCATTTTTTGTGAACGGGGTGGTTTGGGTTGTCAAACGATTGAAACTGCCCAAATGAGCCATTTTTGGGAAAATCGGTGCGCTATAGCCTACGATTTTTAGGGTGGGCCCAGGAGTCGGGCTTTTTTTGACCAAACATTGATCGAACTGCCCCATGCAGGCTGTTGAGTGGCCTATTATGGGCCTTTATCGAGAATGGGGAAACCTAGATGGTCAAACGGGTAAAACAGCGTGAACAGGCCTTTTTCGAGCCAAATCGGTGTGCTATAGCCTACGGTTTTTAGGGTGGACCCATGGACCAGACATTTTTTCAACCATAAATCGACCGTGCTAACCCAGGTAGGCTGAGGATCGTCCTAGTGTGGGACTTTTTTAGAATGGGGCAGTTTATGTGGTCAAACGGGCGAAAAGGCGTGAACGGTTCATTTTTGGTCTAAATTGGTAAGCTATAGCCCACAGTTTTTGGGTTGGGCGTGTTTTTGGTTGAAAATCGATTGGGCTTCCCCAGGAAGGCTGATGAGAAGACTAGTATGAGCTTTTTTGCGAACTGGGCGATTAGGGTGGTTGAACGGGCAAAACGACGTAAACGGATAATTTTCGGGTCAAATTGATGTGCTATAGCCCACAATTTTTGGGTGGGCCTAGGGGACGAGTGTGTTTTTTGTCAAAAATCAATCGGGATGCCACAGAAAGGCTGGGGAACGGCCAAGTGTGGGCCTTTTTCGTGAATGGGGCAGTTTGGGTGGCCAAACGGCGTGAACGGTCCATTTTGGGGCCAAATTGGTGTGCTATAGCTCACAATATTTGAGGTGGACCAGCAGGCCGGGCATGTTTTTGGCCTAAAATCGAGCGGGCTTCCCCAAGCAGGCTGGGGAGCAGCCTAATGTGGGCCTTTTTGGCGAACGGGTGCAATTTGGGTGGTCAAACGAGCGAAATGGCATGAACGGGCCATTTTTAGGCCAAATAGGTGTGCTATAGCCCACGGTTTTCATGGTGGGCCCAGGGTCCGGGCGTGTTTTTTCCTGAAAATCAAAAGACCTACCTCAGGCAGGTTGGGGAGCGGCCTAGTGTGTGCCTTTTTTGCGAATGGGGCGGTATGGGTGGTTAAATCGGTAAAACGGCATGAACGAGCCATTTTCGGGCCATATCAATGTGCAGTAGCCCACGATTTTTGGGTTGGCCGTGGGGGAGGGCATTTTTTTGGCCAAAAATTGATCGGGCTGCCCCTGACACTCTAGTGAGCAGCCTAGTATGGGACTTTTTTATAAATGGAGGGGGGAAGGTTGGGGGTTGGGTGGTCAAACGGGAAAAACGACGTGAACAAGATACTTTCGGGCCAAATCGGTGTGTTATAGCCACGATTTTTTGGGGTGGACCCAGAGATGGGTGTGTTTTTGGCCAAAAATTTAGTGGGATTCCCCAAACAGGCTGTGGAGTAGCCTAATGTGGGCCTTTTTGGAGAACGGGGCAGTTTGGGTGGTCAAACGAGTGAAACGGTATGAATGGGTTATTTTTTAACCAAATCGGTGAGCTATAACCTATGGTTTTTGGGGTGGGCCCGGGGTCCGGGCGTGGTTTTTTTTCACAAATAGACCGAGCTCCCCAGGAAGGCTGAAGAGCGGCCTAGTATTGGCCTTTTCTGCGAACTGGGTGGTTTGGGTTGTCAAATGGGTGAAATCGTACGAATGGGCCATTTTCGGACTAAATCGATGTGTTATAGCCGACGATATTCGGGGTGGGCCCGTTGGATAAGCATTTTTGGGTAAAAATTGATCGGGTTGCCCCATGCAGGCTGGGGAGCGGCCTAATGTGGGCCTTTTTTGCGAATAGGGAAATTTAGGTGGTCAAACGGGCAAAACGCCGCGAACGGGCCATTTTCTAGCCAAATCAGTGTGCTATAGCCGACGGTTTTTGGGGTGGGCCTGGGGTCGGGCGTGTTTTTGTTCAAACATCGATCAGGATGCCCCAGGTATACTGGGGATCGGCCTAGTGTGGGCTGTTTTTATGCAAGAGGCGGTATAGGTGGTCAAACGGGTGAAACAGCGTGTACGAGCTATTTTTGGACAAAACCCACGGTGTTTGGGGAAGGATCAGAGACAGGTCATTTTATTGGCTAAAAATCAATCGAGCTCACCTGGGCAGGCTGGGGAGCGTCCTAGTGTGGGCCATTTCCATAAACGGGGATGTTTGGGTGGTCAAACGGGTGAAACAGCGCAAACGTGCCATTTTTGGGTTAAATCGGTGTGTTATAGCCCACGGTTTTTGGGGCGAGACTGGGGTCAAGTATACTTTGCCGAAAATTGATCGAGCTTCCCCAGGTAGGTTAGGGAGCGGCCTAATGTGGGCCTTTTTTACGAACGGGGCAGTTTGGGTGGTCAAACTAGCAAAACAACATGAACGGGCCATTTTCAGGCCAAATCGGTGTTCTATGGCCCATTATTTTTGGGATGGGCTCGGGGGAAGGGTATTTTTTTTGCTGAAAATTGACCGGGCTGATCCAGGTAGGTTGGGGAGCAGCCTAGTGTGGGCCTTTTTTACGAATGGGGCAGTTTGGGTGGTTAAATAGGTGAAACTGCATGAACGGGCCATTTTCGACCCAAATTGGTGTGTTATAGCCTACGGTTTTCGAGATGAGCCTGAGGGTAGGGCATGTTTTAGGCTGAAAATCAATCGGGCTGACCCAAGCAGGCTGCAGAGTGGCCTAGTGCGGGCCATTTTATCGAACGGGGCAGTTTGGGTGGTCAAACTGGCAAAACGGCGTGAACGGGCCATTTTTAGGCTAAATCGGTGTGCTACAACCCACAGTTTTTGGGGTGGGCCCGGAGGCCGGGCGTATTTTTTGGAGGAAAATCGATCGGGCTCCCCAAGGCAGGTTGGGATCAGCCTAGTGTGGGATTTTTTTGCGAATGGGGTGGTTTGGGTGGTCAAACGGGCGAAACAATGTAAACAGGCCATTTTTGTGCCTTATAGTGTGTTATAACCCACGATTGTTAGGGTGAGCCCGGGAGCCGAGCATATTTTTGGATGAAAATCAATAAGGCTGACCTAGACAGGACAGAGAGAGGCCAAGTATGGGCCTTTTTTGCGAAAGGGGCAGTTTGGGTGGTCAAACGGTTGAAACGGCACGAATGGGCCATTTTTTGGCAAAATTGGTATGCTATAGCCCACAGTTTTTAGGGTAGTCCCAGGTGTCGGATATGGGTTTTTTCAAAAATCAATTGGGTTGCCCCGGGCAGGCTGGGAAGCAGCCTAGTGTGGGCATTTTTTGTGAACGGGGCGGTTTGGGTGGTCAAACGGGCGAAACGGCACGCATGGGCCATTTTTGGGCCTAATCTGTGTGCTATAGCTGATGATTTTTGGGGTGAGCCCAGAGTCCGAGCGTGTTTTTGGCTGAAAATTGATTGGGCTTACTCAAGCAGGCTGGGAAGCAGCCTAGTATGGGCTTTTTCCTCGAACGGGGCGGTTGGGGTTGTCAAACAGGCGAAACGGCACGAACGGATTGTTTTTGGGTGAAATTAGTGTGCTATAGCCCACGGTTTTTGGGGTGGGCCCGGAGGTCGGGCGTATTTTTTGCTGAAAATCGATTGGGCTACCCCAGATTGGCTGGGGAGCAGCCCTGTATGGGCCTTATTTGCAAACGATGCGGTTTGGGTGGTCAAACAGATGAAACAGCATGAACGGGCCATTTATGGGCCAAATTGGTGTGCTATATCCCACGGTTATTGAGATGGGCCAGGGGTCGGGCGTGTTTTTGGCCGAAAATCAATCGGGTTGATCCAGGATGGCTGGGGAGTGGCCTAGTGTGGGCCATTTTTACGAACGGGGCGGTTGGGTGGTCAAACAGGCAAAACGGCATAAATGGGCTATTTTTGGGCTAAATCGGTAAACTATAGCCCACAGTTTTCGGGGCGGGCCTGGAGGTCGGGCGTGTTTTTGGTCAAAATTTGACCGAGCTCCCTAAGGCAGGTTGGGGAGTGGTCTTGTGTTTACTTTTTTCGTGAATGGGGAAGTTTGGGTGGTCAAACGGTTGAAACGATGTGAATGGACCATTTTCAGGCCAAATAGGTGTGCTATAGCCCACGATTTTTGGGGTGGACCCGGGGCCCGGGTGTGTTTTTTGCCAAAAATCGATCGGGCTTCCCCAGGCTGGGGAGCATCCTAGTCAGGGCCTTTTTTGCGAATGCGGAAATTTGGATGGTTAAATAGGTGAAACAGCATGAACGGGCCATTTTTAGGCCAAATCGGTGTGCGGTTTCCCACGATTTTTGGGGTGTGCCTGGAAGTCGGGCGTGTTTTTTCCTGAAAATTGATCGGGATGCCTCAGGAAGGCTGGGGAGTAGCCTTGTATGGGCCTTTTCGCGAATGGGGCTGTTTGGATTTTCAAATGGGCAAAATGGCGCAAACGGGCCATTTTCTATCCAAATCGTTGTGCTATAGCCCACGGTTTTAGGGGTGTCTTGGGGTCCGGGTGTGTTTGATACCAAACGGTCCAAAGAAGACACAAAACAACCAAAAGATATCACAAAACAGTCCACAACAAGACACTAAAAATGGCACAAGAACACAACACAAGAACAAGAAACAAAATGCAATATATTAAAGGATAAATAGATTGATAAAAGAGTGTATAGACCCTAAGAACCCTAAGATATATTAAATCTAAGGACCCTTACAACCTACACAAACTATCACCAATCTCCTACGTAGACACAAGATCGGAATCCACCTCCCAAGCATTGACGTTTCTAATCAAAATACAATCACTAGTGAATCCACACTAGTTTCTTGTCCTAGTTTTAGTTTGCCTTTAAGGAGAGAGGACTTGGTGTTTCAAAAGTCATACAAGACTTACAAATATCATCTAAAATCTAAGTAATGAAACCCTACATTGTTCTTTATATAGTGTATTACATAATAAAAACTAAAATAGCCAAAAGTACCTTAAATGCGAGGCGCTTATCAAGTGTAGTTCAAGTGTAGTGTATGGACTGTTTTCATGCATCATTAGGTCCTCTTTGACTCTTCAATTGCACACACTAAGTCTCTGGTCCAACACACACTCTCATAGGTCCATATCCGTGATTATTCTTGTATCATCCTCTTCATCTTGAGAGGAATTTGTCCACAAATTCACGATTTCACCTCGTTCAATTGGCTACTTCAAAAGAAACCTACTCAAAACAGTCCGCAAAAAACATGAGGAGCCCGAGAGCTCAATAACACAAGTCTTGGCCAAAATCTTCATTTTGAACCTCGACTTCCTCTCCATCTTGAGCCTTGTCTTCAATATCATCTGAAACACATTCCACCTCTTTTCTTGGTGACGGGTTCCTTGTGGTTCCCTACGTCTTCCCCTAAACTTCCCTTTCATTATATAAGCATCATTGTAGGCTTCATGTCCTTCATGTTCCTTTCTACCACACTCTTTTATATGGACATATCAGTTTTGGGGAAGTGGAGTTTCGGTTGAGAGGATTGTTTTGGTAATCTAGAGCTTCGTTTGTGGAGCATGGATGGGAGAAAATTGGCTTCCAAGTCCTTCTTGTTGGGATTGATCAAATTGATGGGGAAGTGACCTATTTAGGTCTCGGGTTAGAGGGAATTTGGTGGCTTGGCTTATGTCTATGTTACTTGGTAGTGGTCTTGGAGGATTGATCGTTTGAGGTAAAGTTTTAGGAGTAGAAACACGAGTGTTCCTTCGACTCTCCACTCATTCCAACCTCTCAAGTATAGTAGACATATCCGAGCTAATTTTTTCAAGGCCCACATTAGCCTTAGCCATGTATCGGGAAATAGAATCAAGGTGGGCCAAAATGGCTTCCATTATGGCCAAGAAGTTACCAACAAAATAGAAAACAAGTTAGTTATACAAAGGTGTGATGTGGCAGCCTTTGATTGGTTGTGGATAGTGACGTGGAAGCCTTGGAATGGTTGTAGAATTTGAAAAAATTAGTATTTTTCCAACTTGTTGAAGAGTTAATTCGGTTTTGGAGGGAAAGACACAAGTTTTGGAGCCTTCTCCACATTCAAAATAGGTTGACTTTCTTTGCACCTTTTAGGCAAAACACCTTTTTGAAGGGTGGTTGGCTTTTTCCTCTTTTGGTTAGTCTTGAAAAGTCCCCTTACTCCCTTTTGGTAACTAGTCTTTTTGAAAGCCTTTTTGTTCCTTACTACTTTGGTGTAGTCTTGGAACTTGTTTCAAGACAAACAAGAAGACTACACTCTTCCACTTGGTCTTAAGATCAACACTACTTATTGAAGGTTCTTCTTGTCACAAAACATGAAGATTGGCCAAGAACACCAAGAGCCTTCAATAATATTTGAAGACCAAGGTTAAAGTTGAACCTCCCAACAACAACAACACTTTTTTCAAGCACAAATCAACAACAACAATACCAACAACACACCTTTAAACTTCAGATTTTCACAACCACAACACACCAAAAACGTTCAAATTTGAACCCACAACAACAAGACCATCCACACTTCGACCCACCCTTTGAATTCGCACAACAACAACACAAAAAAAAGAGCCCAACTTGGATCTTGATTCTACTAGTGTTAGTGAAGAAGAAACTAACACCAAAAATACTCAAAACAAACAAGAGACTCCGAGATCTATGTTCAAAGGACAAATCTCGGCCAAGACAACAACAAGAATATCAAGTCTCAGCCAAGAAAAAACTCAAGAACACTACTTTTTTTTAACTCACAACCCCAAGATTGATTTTGTTGGAACAAAATCAATGATGGATATGATATCAAATAATACCAAACGGTCCAAAGAAGACACAAAACAGACACAAGACGCCACAAAACAGTCCGCAACAACAAGACACTAAAAACGGCACAAGAACACAACACAAGAACAAGAAAGGAAATACAATATATTAAAGAATAAATAGATTGATAAATGAAGGAATAAATCCTAAGAACCCTAAGATATATTAAATCTAAGGACCCTTACAACCTACAAAAACTATCACCAATCTCCTACGTAGACACAAGATTGAAATTTACCTCCCAAGCATGTTTTTGGATAAAAATTGATCGAGCTACCCCAGGCAGGCTGGGTAGCATCCTAGTGTGGGTCTTTTTTGCGAACGGGGCAATTTGGGTGGTCAAACAGGCAAAACGGAACAAACAGGCCATTTTTGGGTCAAATCGGTATGCTATAGCCTATGATTTTTGGGGTGGGCCCAGGAGACGGACGTGATATTGGCTGAAAATTGACCTGGCTGCCCCAGAGAGGTTGGGGTGCAGCCTAATATGAGCCTTTTTTGTGAACGAAGTGGTTTGTTTTTTCAAACGGGTGAAACAACATGAACGGGCCATTTTTGGGCCAAATTGGTGTGCTATAAACCACGGTTTTTGGGGTGAGACTAGGAGTGGAGCATATTTTTGGCTAAAAATTGACCGAGCTTCCCCAGTCAGACTGGGGAGTAGCCTAGTATGGGCCTTTTTCGCGAACGGGGTGGTTTAGGTGGTCAAACAGGCGAAACAGTATGAACAAGCCATTTTCAGGCCAAATCAGTGTGCTATAGCCCACGATTTTTGGGGTGGGCCTGGAGAAAGAGCGTGTTTTGGCTAAAAATTGTCCGGGCTTCCCTAGGCAGGTTGGGGAGTGGCCAAGTGTGTGCCTTTTTCGTGAATGGGGCGATTTGAGTGGTCAAACAGGCGAAACGGCGCGGACAGGACATTTTTGGGCGAAATCGGTGTGGCCCATGGTTTTTAGGATGGGCTCGAGGGTCGTGTGTTTTTTTGGCCAAAAATCAATCGAGATGACCCAGGCATCCTGGGGAACGACCTAATGCAGGCATTTTTGCGAACGAGGCAGTTTCGATGGTCAAACAGGCAAAACGACATGAACGGTCCATTTTTAGGAAAAATTGGTAAGCTATAGCCCACATTTTTTGGGGTGGCCTCGGGGTTCGGGCGTGTTTTTGGACTAAAATCTATCAGGCTCCCCAAGGCAGGTTGGGGAGCGGCATAGTATGGTCTTTTTTTGCAAATGGGGTATTTTGGTTGGTCAAACAGGAAAAACAATGTGAACGGGCCATTTTTAGGCCAAATTGATGTGCTATAGCCCACAGTTTTTTTGGTAGGCCTAGGGGTCGGGTGTGTATTTGAACGAAAATCGATCGCGCTGACCCAGCTAGGCCAGGATGTGGCCTAGTGTGGGCTTTTTTTGCAAACGGGGCGGTTTTGGTGGTCAAACGATTGAAACGGCGTGAATGGGATATTTTTGTGCCAAATCGGTGTGCTATATAGCTCACAAATTTTTTGGGGGTCCCAACACCGAGCGTGTTTTTCACCAAAAAGCGAATGTACTACCGCAGGCAGGCTGGGGAGCATCCTAGTTAGGAATCTTTCTCGAATGGGGCGGTTTGGGTGATCAAACGTGCGAAACGGCATGAACGGGCCATTTTCAGGCCAAATTGGTGTGCTATAGCCCACGGTTTTTGGGGTGGGTCCGGAGGCCGAGCGTGTTTTTGGCTAAAAATTGACCTAGCTGCCTCAGGCTGGGTGGGAAGCAGTCTAGGATGGGCCTTTTTCGCGAATGGGGCAGTTGGGATTGTCCAACGGGCTAAACGGCTTGAACGGGCCATTTTTGGGCCAAATCGGTATGCTATAGCCCATAATTTTTGGGATGGCATGGGGGTCGAGCATTATTTTGGCCAAAAATGATTGGGCTTCCCCAGGCAGGCTGGGGAGCGGCTTATTGTGGGTTTTTTTGCGAACGGGGCAGTTTGGGTTGTCAAACAGGCGAAATGGGCGCAAACGGGCCATTTTCAGGCCAAATCGGTGCGCTTAACCCATGGTTTTTGGGGTGGGCATGGGGGCTGACCGTGTTTTTGGCCAAAAATCAAAAGGGCTGCCCCAGGCAGGTTGGGGAGCGGCTTAGTGTGGTCCTTTTTTACGAACGGGGCGGTTTGGGTGGTCAAACGAGCGAAACAGCGCAAAAGGGCCATTTTCAGGCTAAATTGGTGTGCTATAGCCCACGGTTTTTGGGGTTGGCCTTGGTCCCGGGCTTATTTTTGACAGAAAATCAATTGGGAGGCCCTAGGCAGGCTGAGGAGCGGCCTAGTCTGTGCCATATTTGCGAACGGGGCGATTTGGGTGGTCAAATGGGGAAAATGGATATAATAGGCTATTTTCGGTCCAAATCAATGTTTTATAGCCTGTGGGATCATGGACCGGGCGTGTTTTTGACCAAAAATCAATTGAGTTGCCCCAGGCTGTCTCGGGAGCAGTCTAGTGTGGGCATTTTTTGAGAACGAGGCGATTTGGGTGGTCAAACGAGTGAAACAAAGCTAATGGGCCAATTTTGGGCAAAATCAGTGTGTTATAGCTCATGGTTCTCAGGGTGGGCCTGGGGGCAGGGCGTGATTTTGGTTGAAAATCGATCGGGCTACCTCAGGTAGGTTGAGGAGTGACCTAGTATTGAGTTTTTTCACGAACGGGGTAGTTTGGGTGGTCAAAAGAGTGAAACAGCGCGAATGAGCTATTTTTTGGCCAAATCGTATGTTATATAGCCAACTGTTTTCGAGCTGGGCCGGGGGGGTCGAGCGTATTTTTGGCTGAAAATCGACTGGGCTGCCTCGAGCAGGCTAGGTAGCGGCCTAGTATGGGCCTTTTTGAAAAATGGGGCAGTTTCGGTGGTAAAACGATTGAAATGGCGCAAATGGGCCATTTTTTTAACCAAATCGGTGTGCTATTGCCCACGGTTTTCGAGGTGGTTTCGGGTCTCGAGGGTATTTTTGGCCAAAAATCGATGGCTGCTCCAGGCAAGCTAGAGAGCTTCCTAGTGTGGGACTTTTTCCTCAATGGGGAGGTTTGGGTGGTCAAACAGGCAAAATGGCGCAAACGAGCTATTTTTTGGCCAAATCGGTGTGCTACAACCCATGATTTTTGGAGTGGGCCCGCGTCCCAAGCGTGTTTTTGGCCGAAAATCGATCGGTTTGCCCCAAGCAAGCTGGGGAGCGGCCTAGTATGGGGCTTTTTCATGAATGGGGTAATTTGGGTGGTCAAACGATGCGAACGGGCCATTTTCAGGCCAAATAGGTGTGCTATAGCCCACGATTTTTGGGGCTAGACTGGGGTCCGAGCGTGTTTTTGGTCAAAAATTAATTAAGATGCCCCAGGCAAGCTTGGGAGCGGCCTAGTATGGGACTTTTTTGCGAACGGAGCAGTTTGGGTGGTCAAATGGATGAAACGACGCGAACAGGCCATTTTCGAGTCAAATCGATGAGTAATAGCCCATAATATTTTGTGTGGGCTCAGGGGGTCGAGCGTGTTTTTGGCTGAAACCGAGCTGCCTTAGGCAAGTTGGGGAGCGTTCTAGTGTGGGCCTTTCTTGCAAACAGGGCTGTTTGGGTGGTCAAATGAGTAAAACGACGCGAATGAGGCATTTTTGAGCCAAATCGTTGTGCTATATCTCACAGTTTTTGGGGTGAGCCCGAGGGCCAAAAGTGTTTTTGGTCAAAAATTGACTAGACTACCTTAGGTAGGTTGGGGAGCGGCCTAGTATGGGCCTTTTTAGCAAACAGGCTAATTTGGGTGGTCAAACAGGCGAAACGGCACGAACAGGCTATTTTCGGGCAAAATTGGTGTGCTATAACCCATAGTGTTTGAGGTGGGCCCTAGGGACGGGCGTGTTTTTATCTGAAAATTGATCGAGCTACCCCAGGTATGCTGGGGAGCGGCCTAGTATGATCTTTTTTTGCGAACAGGGAAGTTATGGTGGTCAAACATGCAAATCAATGCAAACGGGCCATTTTCAAGTTAAATCAGTGTGCCTTCGGGGTGGCCCCGAGGGCCGAGCATATTTTTGGCCGATAATTGATCGGGCTGCCCAAGTCAAAGTGGGGAGCAGCCTAGTAGCAGCCGTTTTCATGAACAAAGCAGTCAGGGTGGTCAAACGGGCGAAACGACATAAACGGGCCATTTTTTAGCCAAATCCGTATGCTATTACCCACGATTTTTAGGTTGGGCCCAGGGGCTGGGCGTATTTTTGACTAAAAATTGACCTAATCACCCCAGGCAGGCTGAGAAGAGACATAGTGTGGGCCTTTTTTGCGAACGAGGTGGTTTGAATTGTCAAACGGGATAAACGATGTGAACGAGCCATTTTCGGGCCAAATCGGTGTGCTATGGCCCACGGTTTTTGGGGTGGTCCAAGGGGACGGGCGTGTTTTTGTCCAAAAATCGATCGGGCTGCCCCAGGCAGGCTGAAGAGCGGTTTAGTGTGGACCTTTTTTGTGAACAAGGAAGTTTGGGTGGTCGAATGGGAGAAACTGCGCAAATGGGCCATTTTTAGGCCAAATCAGTGTACTACAGCCCACGGTTTTCAGGGTGGCCTTAAGGGCCAGGCCAGTTTTTGGCTAAAAATCGTCCGAGCTACCATAGGCAGGATGTAAAGTGGCCTAGTATGGGACTTTTTTGCGAACGTGGAGATTTAGGTGGTCAAACGGGCAAAAAGGCATGAACGGGACAATTTATCCCACAATTTTTGGAGTGGGCTCGAGGGTCGAGCGTATTTTTGGCCAAAAATTGATTCGGCTGCCCCAAGCAAGCTGGGGAGTGGCCTAGTGTGGGCCTTTTTAGAAAGCCGGGAAATTTTGGTAGTTAAACGGTTAAAACGGCGCGAACGGTCTATTTGCTGGCAAAATAGGTGTGCTATTGCCCACGGTTTTAGGGGTGGTTCAGTGGCTCGAGCATGTTTTTGGCCAAAAATTGACTGGGCTGCCCCAGGTAGGCTGGAGAACGTCCTACTGTGGTACTTTTTCCTGAACGGGGCGGTTTGGGTGGTCAAACCAGCGAAACGGCGCGAATGGGCTATTTTGGGCCAAATCGGTGTGCTATAGCCCACGATTTTCTGGGTGGGCTCGGTTCCCAAGCATGTTTTTGTTCGAAAACCGATTGGGCTGCCCCAAGTAGGATGGAGAATGGCCTAGTGTGGGGCTTTTTTGTGAACATGGTGAATTGGGTGGTCAAACAGGTGAAAGGAAATGAATGGGCCATTTTTGGGTTAAATCGGTGAGCAATAGCCTACAATTTTTAGTGTGGGCTCAGGGGCCGAGCGTGTTTTTGGTTGATAATCGATCGGGTTGTCGAAGGCAGGCTGGGGAACGTCCTAGTGTAGGCCTTTTTCCTAAAGGGGGCTGTTTGGGTGGTCTAACGAGTGAAACGGTATGAACGGGCCATTTTTTTAGCCAAATTGTTGTACTATAGCCCACGATTTTCAGGGTGGGCCCGGAGGACGAGTGTGTTTTTGGCCAAAAATTGACTGGGCTGCCTTAGGCAAGCTGGAAGTGGCCTAATGTGGGCCTTTTTTGCGAACGAGGTGATTTGGGTGGTAAAACAGGAGAAACGGCACAAACGGGCTATTTTTGGGAAAAATCGGTGAGCTATAGCCCAAAGTTTTTTGGGGTGGGACCTGGGATCGGGCGTGTTTTTGGCTGAAAATCGATCGACCTTCCCCAGGCAGGCTGGGGAGCGGCCTAGTGTGATTCTTTTTAGCGAATGGGGTGGTTTGGGTGGTCAAACGTGCAAAACAACGCGAACGAGCCATTTTCGAGCTAAACCGATGTGCGTTCGGGGTGGACCTAAGGGTCGGGCATATTTTTGGACGATAATTGACTAGTCTGCCCCAGTCAAGATGGAGAGCAACCTAATAGGGGCCATTTTTGTGAACGAACAGGTCTGGGTGGTCAAACGGGCGAAACGGCGTAAACGGGCCATTTTTGGGCCAAATCAATATGCTATTGAACCTAACTGCCCCAGGAAGGCTGATAAGCGGCCTAGTTTGGGCCTTTTTTACGAACGAGGTGGTTTGGATAGTCAAACGGACAAAAAGGCACCAACGGACCATTTTTTGGGCCAAATTAGTGTGCTATGACCGACGGTTTATGGGGTGGGCCCGGGCATGTTTTTGCCCAAAAATTGACCGGGTTTCCCCAGGTAGGTTGGAGAGAAGACTAGTATGGGCCTTTTTTGCGATCGGGGTGATTTGGGTGGTCAAACAGACAAAACTGAACGAACGGGCCATTTTCGGGCCAAATCAGTGTGTTATAGCCCACGGTTTTTTGGGTGGGTCTAGGGGTCGGTCGTGTTTTTGGCTGAAAATTGACCGGATTGCCCCAGACAAGCTGGGGAGCGACCTAATATGGGATTTTTTTGCGAACAGGGCAGTTTGGGTGGTTAAACAGGCAAAACGGCGGAAACGAGCTATTTTTTATCCAAATTGGTGTGCTATAGCCCACGGTTTTTGTGGTGGGCTTGGGGGTCCATCTTTTTTTTGGCTGAAAATCGATCGGGTTTGCCCAGGAAGGCTAGAGACCGGCCTAGTGTGGGTCATTTTCACGAACGTGGAGGTTTGGGTGGTCAAATAGGAGAAACGATGCGAATGGGCCATTTCCAGACTAAACTGATATGCTATAGCCCACGGTTTTTGGGGTGGGCCCGAGGGTCGGGCGTATTTTTGGCCAAAAGTTGACCAAGCTACCCCGAGCAGGCTGGGGAGCGACCTAGTGTAGGCCTTTTTTACGAACGGGGCAGTTTGGGTGGTCAAACAGTCGAAACTACACGAACGGGTAATTTTTTGAGCTAAATTGGTGTGCTATAGCCTACGATTTTTGTGGTGGGCCCTGGGACTTGGCTTTTTTTGATCAAAAATTAACTGGGCTACCTCATGCGGCTTAGGTGGTCAAACGGGTGAAACAACATGAATGGGCCATTTTCGGGCATAATTGGTGTGCTATTGCCATGGTTTTCAGGATGGGCCCGTGGTCCAGGCGTGTTTTTGGCTAAAAATTGACCGGGCTGCCCTGGGTA
The DNA here is from genome assembly GCA_030864215.1 of Capsicum pubescens. Classification (NCBI taxonomy): domain Eukaryota; kingdom Viridiplantae; phylum Streptophyta; class Magnoliopsida; order Solanales; family Solanaceae; genus Capsicum; species Capsicum pubescens. The sequence continues at coordinate 43,557,524 of CM061538.1, forward strand.
GGCTGAGGAGCGTCGTAGTGTGGGCCTTTTTTGAGAACGAGGCAGTTTGTGTGGTCAAAACGGGCGAAACAAAGCAAATGGGTCATTTTTGGGCCAAATCGATGTGCAATAGCCCATGGTTTTTGGTGTGGGCCTGGGTGCCCGGCGTGTTTTTGGTCAAAATTTGATTGAGCAGCCCCAGACAGGATGGGGAGCGGCCTAGTGTGGGCCCTTTTTGCGAACAAGGCAGTTTGGGTGGTCAAACGGGCGAAATGCCGCGAATGGTCCATTCACAATTTTTGGGTTGGGCCTGGGGGCCGGGAGTGTTATTAGCCTAAAATCGACCAGGCTGCCCCAAGCAGTTTGAGAAGCGGCTTATTGTAGTTCTTTTTCACAAACGGGGTGGTTTGGGTGGTTAAACGGGAGAAACGATGCGAACGGGCCATTTTCGAGCCAAATAGGTGTGTTATAGCCCACGGTTTTTAGGGTGGACTTGAGGGTTGAGTGTATTTTTGCCTGAAAATAAAAATGACTGCCCTAAGCAAACTGGGGAGTGGCCTAGTGTGTTCCTTTTTCATGAACGGGGCGGTTTGGGTGGTCAAACGTGCAAAATAACGCGAACGAGCTGTTTTCGGGCTAAATCAGTGTGCAATTGCCCACGGCTTTTGGGGTGGGCTGGAACAGGGCATCATTTTGGATGAAAATTGATCGGGCTGCCCCAGGCAGGCTGGGGAGCGGCCTAGTGTGGGACTTTTTTGCAAAAGGGGTGATTTGGGTGGTCAAATGGGTGAAACAGCATGAACGGGCCATTTTTGGGCCAAATTGGTGTGCTATGGCCTACGATTTTTGGGGTGGGCTTGGAGGCTGGGCATATTTTTGCCTAAAAATTGTTTGATATTCCCCAGGTAGGCTGGGGAGAAGCCTAGTATCAGTCTTTTTCACGATCAGGGCGGTTTGGGTGGTCAAATAGGTGAAATAGCTCGAACGGGCCATTTTCGGGCTAAATCAGTGTGCTATATCCCACGGTTTTTGGGGTGGCTCTAGGGGTCGGGCATTTTTTTGGCTGAAAATCTACCGGGCTGCCCTTAGCAAGCTGGAAAGCGGCCTAGTTTGGGCCTTTTTTGCAAATGGGGCAGTTTGGGTGGTTAAATAGGCAAAATGGCGGGAATGGGCTATTTTTTATCCAAATTAGTGTGCTACATAGCCCACAATTTTTGGGGTGAGCTTAGGGATCCAGCGTGTTTTTGGCTGAAAATTGATCGGGCTGCCCCAGGCAGGCTGGAGAACGGCATAATGTGAGTCTTTTTTGCGAACGTAGAGGTTTGGGGCGGTCAAACGGGTGAAACGGCGCGAACATGCCATTTTTGGACCAAATTAATGTGCTATAGCACACGATTTTTGGGGTGGGCTCGAGGGCCAGGCGTGTTTTTTGCTGAAATCAACCAAGCTAGGGAGCGGCCTAGTGTGGGCCTTTTTCGCGAATGAGATAGTTTGGGTGGTCAAACGGTCAAAACTGCACAAACAAGTCATTTTTAAGCTAAATCGGTGTGCTATAGCCTACAATTTTTGGGGTGGGCCCTGGGATTGGGCCTTTTTTGGTCAAAAATTGACCGAACTGCCCCATGCAGGCTGAAGAGTGGCCTATTATGGTACTTTTTGCGAACGGCGTGGCTTAGTTGGTCAAACGGGTGAAACGACATGAATTGGTCATTTTGGGGCTAAATCGGTGTGTTATTGCCCACGGTTTTCAGGATGGGCCCGTGGGCCAGGCGTCATTTTGGCTAATAATTGACCAGGTTGTCCCAGGTACGCTGGGTAGCATCCTAGTGTGGGCCGTTTTTTAGAACGGGGCGGTTTGTGTGGGCTAACGGGAGAAACGGCACAAACAGTTTATTTTTGGGGCAAATCAATATGCTATAGCCCACGATTTTTGGTGTGGGCCTGGGGACCGAGCGTGTTATTGGTCAAAAATTGATTGAGTGGCCCCACTCAGGCTGAAGTGCAGACTAGTGTGGATTTTTTTCATGAAATTGGCAATTTTGATGGTCAGACGGGCGAAACGACGTGAATGGGCCATTTTCTTGCCAAATCGGTGTGCTATAGCCCACGATTTTTAGAGTGGGCCCAAGGGTCGGGCGTGTTTTTTGCCAAAAATTGACCAGGTTTCCCCAGGCAGGTAAGGAAATGGCCTAGTGTGGGCTTTTTTCACGAACAGGGCACTTTGGGTGGTCAAACGGGCGAAATACCGTGAACGGTCCATGTTGGGGAAAAATCGGTGTGTTAAGCCCATAATTTTTAGGGTGGTCCCGGGGGGCGCGCATGTTTTTAGCCTAAAATCAACCAGGCTGCCCAGGTAGTTTGGCGAGCGGTCTATTGTGGTTCTTTCTCAAAAACTGGACGGTTTGGGTGGTCAAACGGGTGAAACGACGCAAACGGGACATTTTCGAGCCAAATAGGTGTGCTATAACCCACGGTTTTGGGGGTGGCCCCGGGGGCCGGGCGTGTTTTTTCCTAAAAATAAAAAAGCTGCCCCAAGCAGGCAAAAGAGCGGCCTAGTGTGTGCCTTTTTTGCGAACATGGGGGTTTGGGTGGTCAAACATGCAAAACAGTACGAACGAGCTATTTTCAGGCCAAATCGGTGTGCAATAGCCCACGATTTTTGGGGTGGGCCTGGAGCAGGGCATCTTTTTGGCTGAAAATTGATCGGGGCTGCTACAGGAAGGCTGCGGAGCAGCCTAGTGTGGAACTTTTTTGCGAACGGGGCAGTTTGGGTGGCCAAATGGGCGAAATGATGTGAACGGCCCATTTTCAGGCCAATTCGATGTGCTATTACCCACAGTTTTTTGGGTGGGCCCAGGGGCTGGGCGTATTTTTGGCTAAAAATCAACCTAACTGCCCTAGGCAGGCTGGAGAGCAGCCAAGTGTGGATTTTTTTTGCGAACGGGGAAGTTTGGGTGGTATAATGGGAGAAATGGCGCGAACGGACCATTTTTGGGACAAATCAGTGTGCTATAGCCCACGGTTTTTTGGGTGGGCCTGAGGGTCGGCGGTCGGCGTGTTTTTGGTCGATAATTGACTGGGAAACCCAGACAGGCGGCGGAGAAGACTAGTGTGGGCTTTTTGGCAAACAGGGCGGTGTGGGTGGTCAAATGGGTGAAACGGCGCGAACGTGCCATTTTTTCACCAAATAGGTGTGCTATAGCCTGCGATTTTTGGGGTTGGCTCGGGGGTCAAACGTGATTTTTGTTAAAAATCGATCGAGATACCACAGGCAGGCTGGGCAGCAACCTAGTGTGGGCCTTTTTTGTGAACAGGGCAGTTTGGGTGGTTAAATGGGCAAAACGGCGGTATTGGTCCATTTTTTATCCAAATCGATGTGTTATAGCCCATGGTATTCGGGGTCGTTCGAGGGGCCCGAGCGTGTATTTTGTTAAAAATCGATCGTGCTGCCTTAGTCAGGATGGAGAGCGTCCTAGTATGGGACTTTTACGGAACGGGGCGGTTTAAGTGGTCAAACAGGCAAAACGGTGCGAACGGGCTATTTTTGGGCCAAATCGATGTGCTATAACATATGATTTTTAGGATGGGTCCGGGTCCCAAGTATTTTTTTATTCAAAAATCGATCGGGATGCCCCAAGCAGGTTGGGGAATTGCCTAGTGTGGGGTTTTTTTCGTGAATGGGGTGATTTGGGTGGTCAAACGGGTGAAACGGTGCGAACGGGCCATTTTCGGACTAAGTAGGTGTGCTATAGCCCATGGTTTTTGGGGAGGGATCGAGGCCCAGCGTGTTTCTGTCAAAAATCAACCGGGCTTCCCCAGGCAAGCAAGGGAGCAGGCCTAGTATGGGCCTTTTTTGCGAACGGGGCAGTTTAGGTGGTCAAACAGGCGAAACGATGCGAACGGGCAATTTTTAGGTCAAATCGGTGAGCAATAACACATAATTTTTTGTGTGGACTCGGGGGTCAGGCGTGTTTTTGGCTGAAAATTGACCGGGCTACCTTAGGCAGGCTGGGGAGCATCCTGGTGTGGGCCTTTTTTCGCGAACAGAGCTATTTGGGTGGTCAAATGAGTGAAACGGCACGAAGAGGCCATTTCCGAGCCAAATCATTTTTGTATTGCACATGGTTTTCGGGGGTGGGACTGGGGGACGAGTGTGTTTTTGGCCGAAAATTGACTGGGTTGCCTTAGGCAGGCTGAGGAGTGGCCTAGTGTGGGCATTTTTTGTGAACGAGGCTATTTGGGTGGTCAAAGAGGCGAAACGATAAGAACGGGCCATTTCAAGAAAAATTGATGTGTTATAGCCCATAATTTTTGGGGTGGGCTCTAGGCCAGGCGTTTTTTTTGCCTGAAAATCAATTGGGTTGTCCCAGGCAGGATGGAGAGAGGCCTAACATGTTTCTTTTTTGTGAACGGGGCGGTTTAGGTAGTCAAACATGCAAAGCAATGCAGACGACCCATTTTCGAGCTAAATCGGTGTGCCTTCAGGGTGGGCCCGAGGGCCGAGCATATTTTTGGATGATAATTGACCGGGCATCCCCAATCAAGATGAGGAGCAGCCTAGTAGGAGTCATTTTTGCAAACAAAGCAGTCTCGGTGGTCAAACGGGTGAAAGGGCGGTAAAGGGCAATTTTCGGGCCAAATCAGCATGCTATTGCCCATGGTTTTTAGGGTGGGCCAAGGGGCTGGGCGTATTTTTGGCTGAAAATTGATCTAACTGCCCCAGACAAGCTAGGGAGTGGCCTAGTCTGGGCCTTTTTTGCGTACGAGGTGGTTTGGTTGGTCAAACGGGCGAAACGACATGAATGGACCATTTTCAGGCCAAATTGGTGTGCTATGGCCCACGGTTTTGGGGTGGGGCCCGAGGGTCGGGCATGTTTTTTCCCAAAAATTGACCGAGATTCCCAGGTAGGCTGGGGAGGGTTTAGTATGGGACTTTTTCATAATCGGGGCGATTTGGGTGGTCAAACGGGCGAAACGGCGCCAACGAGCCATTTTGAGTCAAATCATGTGCTATATCCCACAATTTTTTGGGGTAGGCCTAGGGTCCAGACGAGGTTTTTGGCTGAAAATCGATTGGGCTACCCCAAGCAAGCTGGGGAATGGCTAGGTATGGGCCTTTTTCACAAATGGGGCGGTTTGGGTGGTTTAAACGGGCAAAACGGAGTGAATGGGCTATTTTTTTTATCCAAATTGGTGTGTTATAACCCATAATTTTCGGGGTGGGCTCTAGGGTCCGACGTATTTTTGGTCGAAAATCGATCGAGCTACCCAGGGAGGCTTGAGAGCGGCCTAGTGTGGGTCTTTTTGCGAATGTGGAGGTTTGGGCGGTCAAACAGGTGAAACGGAACGAACGGGCCATTTTTGGGCCAAATCGATGTACTATAGCCCACGATTTTTGGGGTGGGCCTGAGGGTCCGATTTTGTTTTTGGTCGAAATCAACCAGGCTACCTCGGGAAGGCTTGAGAGCGGCCTAGTGTGGGATTTTTTCGCGAACGGAGCAATTTGGGTGGTCAAGCGGTTGAAACTGCATGAATGGGTCATTTTTTGGGTTAAATCGGTGAGCTATAGCCTACAGTTTTTGGGGTGAGCCCTGGGGATGGGCCTTTTTGGGTCAAAAATCGATCGGGGCTGCCCCATGCAAGCTGGAGAGTGGCCTATTATGGGCCTTTTTTGCGAACGGAGTGACTTAGATGGTAAAACAGGTGAAACGACGTGAACGGGCCATTTTTGGATCAAATCGATGTGCTATTGCCCACGATTTTCAAGATGGGCTCGTGGGCCAGGTATTTTTTGGGTAAAAAATTGATTGGGCTACCCCAGGTAGGCGGGGAGAGTGTTCTAGTGTGGGATTTTTTTTAGAACGAGGCGTTTGTGTGGTCAAACGGGGCAAAATGACGTGAACGACTCATTTTTGGGCCAAATCAATGTGTTATAGCCAACGATTTTTGGTGTAGGCCTGGGGGCTGGGCTTATTTTTGGTTGAAAATTGATTGAGCATCCCTAGGTAAGCTGGGGTGCAGGCCTAGTGTGGGATTTGTTCGCAAAATTAGTGGTTTTGGTGGTCAGACGGGCGAAACAACACGAATGGGCCATTTTCAGGCTAAATCAGTGTGCTATAACCTATGATTTTCAGAGTAGGCCCAGGAGACGGGTGTGTTTTTGGTGAAAAATTCACCAGGCTACCCAGGCAAGCTGGGGAACGGCCTAGTGTGGGGCCTTTTTTGCGAACAGGGCAGTTTGGGTAGTCAAACGGGTGAAATGTCGTGAACGGTCTATTTTTGGGCCAAAATCGACCTGGCTGCGCTCGTGTAGGTTATGGAGCGGCCTATTGTGGTTCATTTTTGCAAATGGGGGTAGTTTGGGTGGTCAAACGGGAGAAACAACACAAATGGGCCAATTTTGAGCTAAATAGGTTTGCTATAGCCCACGGTTTTTGGGGTGAGCCCGGGGGCCAGGCGTGTTTTTGCCTGAAAATTGAAAGAACCGCCCCATGCAAGCTAGGGAGAAGCCTAGTGTGTGCCTTTTTCATGAATGGGGTGGTTTGGGTTGTCAAATGGGCAAAACAACGTGAACGAGCTATTTCGGGCCAAATCGATATGCAATAGCCCACAATTTTTGGGGTGGGCTTTGAGCAAAGCGCCTTTTTGGCAAAAAAATAGATCGGGTTACCCCAGGCAGGATGGGGAGCGGCCTAAAGTGGGAATTTCATAAACGGGGCGGTTTGGGTGGTCAAATGGGCAAAACGGCGTGAACGGGCCATTTTCAGCCCAATTCGATCTGCTATTACCCATGGTTTTTGTGGTAAGCCCTGGGCCAGGTGGGTTTTTGGTCAAAAATCGATCGGGTTGCCCCAGGAAGGTTGGGGATCAGCCTAGTGTGGGCCTTTTTAACGAGCGGGGGCAGTTTGGGTAGTCAAATAGGAGAAATGGCGCGAACGGGCTATTTTTGGGCCAAATTGGTGTGCAATAGCCCACGGTTTTTGGGTGGGCCTGAGATTCAGGCGTGTTTTTGGCCAAAAATTGATTGGGTTTCCTAGGCAGGCTGCGGAGCAAACTAGTGTGGCCTTTTTTGCGAACGGGCCGGTGTGGGTGGTTAAACGGGCGAAACGACGCGAATGGGCCATTTTTTTGCCAAATATGTGTGCTATAGCCTATAATTTTTGGGTTTGGCCCAGAGGCCGATTGTGTTTTTGGCTGAAAATCGAATGAGTTGCCCCAGGCAGGTTGGGAAACGACCTAGTGTGGGCCTTTTTCGCGAATGGGGAAATTTGGGTGGTTAAACGGGCAAAACGCAGCAACGGGCCATTTTTTATCCAAATCGATGTGCTATAGCCCATTATTTTGGGGTGGTCTCGGGGGTCGAGCGTGTTTTTGGTCAAAAATCAATCGGGATGCCACAGGCAGGCTAAGGAGTGTCCTAGTGTGGGTGTGTTTTCGCGAATGTGGCGATTTGGGCGGTCAAACAGGCAAAACGGCGTAAATGGGCAATTTTTGGGCTAAATTGGTGTGTTATAACGCATGATTTTTTGGGTGAATTCGGAGGTCGGGTGTGTTTTTGCCTCATAATCGAAAGGGCTTCCCCAGGCAAGCAAGGGAGCGGCCTAGTGTGGGCCTTTTTCGGGAACGGGGTAGTTTGGATGGTCAAACAGGAAAAATGTCGTGAATAAGCCATTTTTGGGCCAAATAGATGTGTAATAATCCGCGGTTTTTGGGGTGGGCCTGGGGCAGGGAGTCTTATTAGCCAAAAATTGATCGATTTTCCCCAAGCAGGCTGGGGAGCGGCCTAGCGTGGGACCTTTATGCGAACGGGTCAGTTTGAGTGGTCAAACGGGCGAAACGGCGTGAACGGGCCATTTTTTGAACCAAATTGGTGTGCTATAGCCCATGGTTTTTAGGGTGGGCCCGGGGGCCGGGCATATTTTTGGCCAAAAATTGATCGAGCTGCCCCAGGCAGGCTGGAGAGCAGCCTAGTGTAGGCCTTTTTCGTGATCGGGATGGTTTGAGTGGTCAAACGGGTAAAACGGTGTGAACGGTTCATTTTTTAGCCAAATCGGCCTGCTATACCATACAATTTTTGGGGTGGGTCTAGGGCCCGGGCATGCTTTTGGCCTAAAATCGACCAGACTGCCCCAGCTAGTCTAGGGAGCGGCCTATTGTGGGCTTTTTTTAACGGGGTAGTTTGGGTGGTCAGACGAGCGAAACGGCGCGAATGGGTCATTTTCAAACCAAATTGGTGTGCTCTAGACCACGGTTATTGGGGTGGGCCCGAGGGTCGGGCATGGTTTTGTCTAAAAATTGAAAGGCCTGCCCCAGATAAGCTGGAGAGCGGCCTATTGTGGGCCTTTATCGCATACAGAGCGATTTGGGTGGTCAAAAGGGCAAAACGGCGTTAACAAACCATCTCCGGGCTAAATCAGTGAGCAATAGCCCATGGTTTTTGGGGTTAGCTTGGGGCAGGGAGTCTTTTTGGTCGAAAATTGATCGGCCTGCCCCAGGCAAGCTGGGGGACGGCCTAGTGTGGGACTTTTTCGCGAACAGGATAGTTTGGGAGGTCAAATGGGCAAAATGGCATGAACAGGCCATTTTTGAGCCAAATCGGTATGCTATAGCCCACGGTTTTTGGGGTGAGCTCGAGAGCGGGGCGTGTTTTTGGCTAAAAATCGACCGGGTTGCCCCAGGCAAGCTGGAGAGCAGCCTAGTATGGGCCTTTTTTGTGAATAGGAAGGTTTGGGAGGTCAAACGGGTGAAACAGCTCGAATGGTCCATTTTTGGGTGAAATCGGTGTGTTATAACCCATAATTTTTGGGGTGGGCCCAGGGGCCAATCGTATTTATAGCCTAAAATTTACCAAGCTCCCCCATGCAGTCTGTGGAGTGACCTATTGTGGGCCTTTTTCATGAACGAGGCGGTTTGGGTGGTCAAATGGGCGAAATAGCGTGGATGGACAATATTTTAGCCAAATCGGTGTGCTATAACCCACGATTTTTTGGGGTGGACTCGGTGGCCGGGCATTTTTTTGTCCGAAAATCGATCGGGATGCCCCAGGTAGGCTGGGGAGCAGCCTAGTGTGGGCCTTTTTTGCGAACCGGGCAGTTTGGGTGGTCAAACGGGCGAAAAGTCCCGAATGGGCCTTTTTCGGGCTAAATTGGTGTGCGATAGCCCATGGTTTTTGGGGTTGTCCCGGGGACCAGGCATATTTTTGGTCAAAAAATCGATCGGTCTCACCCAGGCAAGCAGGGGAGTTACCTAGTGTGGGCATTTTTTGCAAACGGGGCAGTTTGGGTGGTCAAACGGGCGAAACAGCGCGAATGGGATATTTTTGGGCTAAATCGGTTTGCTATAGCCCACAGTTTTAGGGGTGGGCTTGGGAGCCCAGGATTTTTTTGGCTAAAAATCGACTGGGCTGCCCAAGAGAGACTAAGGAGCGGTCTAGTGTGGGCCTTTTTATAGAACGGGGTGGTTTGTGTGGTCAAATGGGTAAAATGGCATGAACGGGCCGTTTTTGGGCTAAATCGGTGTGTAGTTTTTGGGTTGGCCAGGGGGATAGACATTTTTTTGCTAAAAAATAACCGGGCTGCCCCAGGCAGGCTGGGGAGAGGCCTAGTGTTGGCCTTTTTCATAAATGGGGTGGTTTATGTGGTCAAACGATCAAAATGGTGTGAACGAACCATTTTCAGGCTAAATCAGTGTGCTATAGCCCACGATTTTTAGGGTGGGCCTGGGGTCGAGAGTGTTTTTGTTCAAAAATTGATCGGGCTTCCCAGGTAGGCTGGGGATTGACCTAGTGTGGGTCTTTTTCGCGAACGAGGCGATTTGGGGATCAAACGGACGAAAAATGACCAAATTGAGAAGTGGCCTAGTGTGGGCCATTTTTGCGAACGGGGCGATTTGGGTGGTCAAACGGGCGATACAACGCAAATAGGCCATTTTCAAGCCAAATCGATGTGTTATAGCCCACGATTTTTTTTTGGGGGGGAGACTTAGGGGCGGGCGTCTTTTTGGCCGAAAATCGACCGGGCTGTATTAGGCAGGCTGGAGAGCGGCCTAGTGTGAGCCTTTTTTGCGAACGGGACGGTTTAGGCGGTCAAACGAGCGAAATAGCACTAAAGGGATATTTTGGGGCCAAATTGGTGTGCTATATCCCACAGTTTTTTAGGTGGGCTCGGGGGTTGGGCATGTTTTTGGCTGAAAATCTATCGGGATGCACTAGGCAGGATGAAGAGCTGCCTAGTATGGGCATTTTTTGTGAACAGGGTAGTTTGGGTGGTCAAACGACGCGAACGGGCCATTTTCGGGCCACAAATGTATGCTATAGCCTGAGGTTTTTGGGGTGGGCCTGAGGCCGGGCATGTTATTGGCCGAAAATTATCCGGGCAGCCCCAGGCAAGCTGAAGAGCGGCCTAGTGTGGGCCTTTTTCACGAACAGGGCGGTTTGGGTGGTCAAACGGGCGAAATGGCACGAACGGGCCATTTTTGGGCCAAATCAGTGTACGATAGCCCGTGGTTTTAGGGTGGGCCCGGGGGCCTGGTGTGTTTTTTGGTTGAAAATTGATCGGGCTTTCCCAGGCAGGCTGTGGAGCGTCCTATTATGGGTCATTTTCGCGAACGGGACGGTTTATGTGGTCAAACGAGCAAAACGTCGTTAGCGGACCATTTCTAGGCCAAATTGGTGGGTTATAGCCGATGGTTATTAGGGTGGACCTGGGGCCGAGCGTATTTTTTGCCGAAAAATACCGAGCTGCCCCTGTCAGGCCGGGGAGCAGCCTAGTGTGGGCTTTTTTGGTGAATCGAGCAATTTGGGTGGTCAAACGGTCAAAACAGCATGAACGGGCCATTTTTAGGCCAAATGGATGTGTTATAGCCCACGGTTTTTTAGGTGGGCTCGGGGATCGAGAGTGTTTTTATTCAAAAATCGACCGGCTTGCCCCAGGCAGGGTGGGGAGCATCCTAGTATGGGACTTTCGTGAACGGGGCTGTTTAGGTGGTCAAATGGGCGAAACAACATGAAGGGACGATTTTTGGGTCAATGCGGTATGCTATGGCCCATGATTTTTACGGTGGGCTCGGGGGATGGAGAGTGGCCTAATGTAGGCCTTTTTTGGGCTGCCCCAGGCAGGTTGGGGAGTAGCCGAATGTGGGCCTTTTTCACGAATGGGGTAGTTTGTGAAGTCACATGGGCAAAACGGCGCAAATGGCCTATTTTCGGGCCAAATCAGTATGCTATAGCCCATGATTTTTGGGGTGTCCTAGGTCCCAAGCATGTTTTTGGTTGAAAATTGACTGGTCTACCCCAGGCAGGTTAGGGAGCAGCCTAGTATAGGCTTTTTTCATAAACAGGACAGTTTGGGTGGTCAAACATGCGAAACGGCACGAACAGGCCATTTTCGGGCCAAATAGGTGTGCTATAGCCCACGATTTTAGGGGCGAACCGGGGAGCAGGGCGTTCTTTGGTCGAAAATTAACCGGGCTTCCCCAGGCAGGTTGGGGAGCGGCCTAGTTTGGGCTTTTTTTGCGAATGGGGTGGTTTGGGAGGTCAAACGGGCAAAACGGGGTGAACGGGCCATTTTTGGGGCAAATCGGTGTGCTATAACCCACGATGTTTGGGGTGGGCCCGAGGTTTGGGTGTGTTTAATTCAAAAAATCTATCGAGCTATCCCAGTCACACTGGGGAGCGACCTATTGTAGGCCTTTTTCCTAAACGGGGCAGTTTGGGTGGTGAAAAGGGCAAAACGACATGAACGAGCCATTTTTGGGTCAAATCGGTGTGCTATAGCCCTAGGCAAGCTGGGGAGCGGCCTAGTGTGTGCCTTTTTTTCAAATGGGGTGGTTTGGGTGGTCAAAAAGGGTAAACAGCGCGAACGGGCCATTTTTGGGCCAAATCGGTGTGCTATATAAGCCATGGTTTTTGGGGTGGGCCTAGGGGAAGGGTGATTTTTTGGTCAAAAATTGATCGAGCTGCTCAGGCAGGCTGGGAAACGGCCTAGTATGGGGCTTTTTTACAAACGGCGCGATTTGGGTGGTCAGACGGGAAAAACGACGCCAACGGGCTATTTTCGTGCCAAATCGGTGTGCTTTAGCCCACGATTTTTGGGGTGGGCCTGGAGTCGGGCGTGTTTTTGGTCAAAAATCAATCAGACTTCCCCAGGCAGGTTGGGGATCGAACTAGTGTGGGACTTTTTTGCAAACGAGGCAGTTTGGGTGGTCAAATGAGAAAACGGCATGAACGAGCTATTTTTGAGTCAAATCGGTCTGCCATAATTTTGGGGTAAGCTCGGAGGCCCCGCGTGTTTTTGGCCAAATATCGATCGGGCTTCCCTAGGAAAGCTAGAGAGTGGCCTAGTATGAGAGTTTTTCGCGAACGGGGAGATTTGGGTGGTCAAACGGGCAAAACGGTGTGACCGAGCCATTTTTGGTCCAAATTAGTGTGCTATATCCCACGATTTTTGAGGTGGGCCCGAGGGTCGGGCATGTTTTTGGTCAAAAATCGATCGGACTTCCCTAGGCAGGCTAGGGAACGGCCTAATGTGTGCATTTTTTGCAAACGGGGCGGTTTTGGTGGTCAGAAAGGCGAAACGGCGCAAACGGGCCATTTTCGAGCCAAATTGGTATGCTATAGCCCATGATTTTTGGGGTAGGCCGGGGGTCGGGCGTGTGTTTGGTCGAAAATCAATCGGGCTTCCCCAGGCAGGCTGGGGAGCGACCTAGTGTGGGCCTTTTTTGCGAACGGCGCGGTTTGGGTGGTCAAACAGGCAAAACAACGCGAACGGGCTATTTTTAGGCCAAATCAGTGTGTTATAGCCCACGATTTATGAAGTGGACCCTGAGCCTGGCGTAGTTTTGTCCAAAAATTGATCTGGCTGCCCCACACAGGATGGGGAGCAGCCTAGTATGGGGCATTTTTGTGAACGGGACAATTTTGGTGGTCAAACAGTAGAAATAGCATGAAAGGGCTATTTTCAGGCCTAATCGATGTGCTATATCCCGCGATTTTTGGGGTGAGCTCGGCGCCAGGGCATTTTTTTGAGCGAAAATCGATCGAGCTCCCTCAGGCAGACTGGAGAGGGGCCTAGTGTGGGCCTTTTTTGGGAACGGGGCAGTTTGGTTGGTCAAACAAGCAAAATGGCAGGAACAGGCCATTTTTTAGCCAAATCGGTGTGCTATAGCCCACTGTTTTTGTGGTGGGCCTGAGGGTCGGGAGTATTTTTGGCTGAAATCGATCGGGATCCCCCATGCAGGCTTAGGAGTAGCCTAGTATGGAACTTTTTCGCGAACGAGGTGGTTTGGGTTGTCAATCGGGAAAAATGGCGCAAACGGGCCATTTTCGGGAAAAATCAATGAGTTATATCCTACGGTTTTTGGGGAGGGCAGGGCATTTTTTTTTGCCAAAAGTCGATCGGGCTGCCTCAGGCAGACTGGAGAGTAGCCAAATATGGGTCTTTTTTTCGAATGGGATGATTTGGGTTGTCAAATGGGCGAAACGACATGAATGGGCTATTTTTGGGTTAACTCGGTGTGTTATAGCCCATGGTTTTTGGGGTAGGCCTGGGGCACAGGTGTGTTTTTTGTTGAAAATTGGTCGGGCTGCCTTAAGCATGCTGAAGAGCGGCCTAGTGTGTGCCTTTTTTGTAAATGGGGAGGTTTGGGTGGTTAAATGAGAGAAACAGAGCAAACGAGCTATTTTCGGGCCAAATCAGTGTGCTATAGCCCATGGCTTTCGCGGTGGGTCCAAGAGTTAAGCGTGTTTTTGGCTGACAATCGATCGGGTTCCCCCAAACAGGCTTGGGAGTGGCCTAGTGTGGGCATTTTTCGCGAACGGGGCGGTTTGATTGGTCAAACATGCGAAACGGCGTGAACGGGCCATTTTTGGACCAAATCAGTGTGCTATAACCCCCAATTTTTAGGGTGGGCCCAGGAGTCGGGCATGTTTTTTGCCAAAAATTGATTGGACTACCCCAGGCAAGCTGGGGATATGCCTAGTGTGGGCCTTATTCACGAACGGGGCGGTTTGGTGGTCAAACAGGCGAAACGGCGCTAACGGGCTATTTTTTGGCTAAATCAGTGTGTTATAGCCTACGGTTTTTGAGGTTGGACAGGGGCCAACGTGTTTTTGGTCTAAAATTGATCGGGCTTCCTCAGGTAGGCTGGGGAGCGGCATAGTGTACATTTTTTTGCGAATGGGGTGGCTTGGGTGGTCAAACAAGAGAAACAACGTGAACGGTCAATTTTTGAACCAAAATGGTTTGTTATAGCCCACGGTTTTTGGGGTGGCCCCAAGGGGAAGGCGTGTTTTTGATCGAAAATTGATCGGACTAACCCTAGATGGCTGAGAAGCGGTCTAGGATGGGACATTTTCACGAATGGGGCAGTTTGGGTAGTCAAACGAGCGAAACGACGCGAATGGGCCATTTTCGAGCTAAATTGGTGTGCTATAGCCCTCAATTTTTGGGGTGGGAACAGCGGCCCGGCAAGTTTTTAGAAGAAATTTTGGTCGGGCTACCCCAGGCAGGTTGGGGAGCGGCCTAGTGTGGACCATTTTTGCGAACAGGGAAGTTTGAGTGGTCAAATGGGTAAAACGACGCGAACAAACCATTTTTGGGCAAAATCGGTGTGCTATAGCCTACAGTTTTTGGGGTGGGCCTAGGAGATGGGCATAATTTTGGCCTAAAATCAACCGAGTTGCCTCAGGCAGGATGCGGAGCGGCCTAGTGTGAGCTTTTTTCGCAAATGGGGTGGTTTAGGTGGTCAAAGTCGGTAAATAGCACGAACAGGCCATTTTCAGGCTAAATCGATGTGTTATAGCCCATGGTTTTTGGGGTAGGCCCAGGGGCAGGGCGTATTTTTGGTTGAAAATCGATCGAGCTTCCCCAGGAAGGCTGGGGAGCGGCCTAGTGTGGGCCTTTTTTGCGAACGGGGCGATTTAGGTGCTCAAACAGGCAAAACAGCGCGAACGAGCCATTTTCGAGCAAAATCGGTATGCTATAGCCAACGGTTTTTAGGGTGGGCCTGGGTCCTGATGTGTGAGCAAAAACTAACACATTTAATACTTTTTATCTCAAAATAATTGTGAATTCTGAAGCAACTCTTGTTGTTTTGATGTGTTTGCTCATGATATTGCAGTAAGAGGCTGAAGGAATGGAAATAAACGATAATGGAGCAAAAAAGTTGAAAATCAGAGTAAAAGAGAAGAAAATATGATTGACGACATCCGTGATAAGTCGCCATCCTTGTGATAGCCTATCAGAAGCCGCGTCAGCCTTAACCAGGGAATTAGAGTTGAGAAACAGTTCTGACGACATCTGTGACGTGGCGTCAAGTGGGTGATAAGGCATCAAGAATGGCGTCAGCCTTAAGCAGAAAATCAGCGATAGGAGAAGACATCTGACGATGTTGGTGATACGCTGTCAGATCCTTGACGCGGCTCAGAGTCATCGTCAGCTTAAGGTAGAGAATTGAAGAAACTGTAGCAAATCTGACGCCATCCGTGATAGGGCGTCAGACTCTTGACGCGGCGTCAGCTTGGGCGTCACCTAATCCGAGAATTAATTGAATTTTCTATTTTATTTCCTTAATTAGGCTTTAGTATAAATAGCATCTTTTAGGGTTTATTCAAGGAGTTCTTTTTTTTAGTTTTGGAGAGTTTTATTTTCGTGAACACTTATCAACTATTTGTGGATTCCTATTTTTGGGATTAAATTAAAGGAACTACTTGTTGCTTTTCATCCGTTCGTAAGTTTATCCTTATTATCATGAATTCAACTTTGTATTTCGTTCATCAAATCATAAGAGGCTAATTCCATTAGCCGGAGTTATGGGATCCATGGACTAGGGTTTGATAGGTTACTAGGTATTTAACGGATTCAAAGAGTAGTAGGACGTCTTGAAATTCTGTTGTTCTAACTGAAATCTACTGGTTGCAAACATTAGGTTATGCCTTAGGTTTTATTTGCTTCTAACGGAGAAATAGACTAGAGGTCGTGAATTATCAACAGGGACTCGGAAGCTACCAACCTTCTGTTTAATGATCAATGCCGTAACTGGATTGATCTACCTGAGATAAAATCCTATTGGAAATAGATAAGTTATCTAAGTTTGAGAGAATTAGATAATAAATTGTCTGGTGAGGTCGAGAGATGATTCAGATAGTATCGTCGTTAGGGATATTCTGTTGTTTCTACTTACTTCAAGAATCCCAAGCATTACCTAGTATCTGTCAATTCCCAAAACCCATGGTGAACATAACTCTGGTTTCCCATTTAGACTGATTTCAAACACTAAAATATTGAAAGTGACAATTAACTCTCTGTGAACCTTAAACCCCCATTTCCGGAAACAATAAACTACCAGTAAAGTATTTCGTAAACAAATTGAAGTTCATGCCATATTCCCTGTGGGTTTCGACCCCAACCTAGTTGGGTTTTATATTGAAAATGATTGCTTACACCCATTCAAGAGTGTAATTTGAGCGTTATCAAAAAATGGCGTCGTTGCCGGGGAATACGGTTGTAGACTAAAAGTTTGTGTGTGAAAATTTGTTGATAGTTAAGTTTCCTTGATTTACATTTATTTGTTGTTTTTTTCTATTTAAGGTACTGTGTTGTTTATGCCAAAAACAAGAAGTTTCGGAGAACCACTATTACCAATCAACCCGGAACCTCAGCTGATAGGGAGAATGGAGAAACAACAGAAAGCTGAAAGACTAGTTGTTTTGTCCAGGGCTCAGGTGAATGTGCAGAATTTAGGTCAACAAGCACGTCACCAGAACCCTGATGATGAAGAATTGGGTGATGAGGAATTGCTGAATCCTCAAAACCTAAGAAGAGCTGAGCAAGTTGCTGCACCAGTGCAGCGAAACATCAATAGAAATCGTCCAGTCCGAGGAAGATATGGTCAACAACCTATTCAATATGAGACTGATAAAGATGATGAAGGAATGGACGGAGCTGGTGCAATGGGTGCTATCATTCCCCCACCGTTGGCACCAGGTGCAAAATTCAGCATAACAAGTACCATGATCCAACTCCTGAATTTGAAGGGGTTATTTGGAGGCATGCATTTGGTGAACTTCATCACCATTTGCAAATCCTTTGACAATCCAGGAGTGAGCCAGAATGCGATCAGGTTGAGGTTGTTTCCGTTGTCTCTGTCTGGAGAGGCAACAATATGGTTGAATGAACTAGAGCCTGATTCTATAACCAACTGGAGACAGTTGAAAGATGCGCTCCTAGAACGATTCTTTTCACCCTCCAGAAGGGTACAGTTGAGGGATGAAATTAGTAACTTCAGACAGCTCCCGACTAAAGCATTGCACGAAACCTGGGAAAGATTTAAGAAGAAACTTGCATAATGCCCGAACCACAACATGATTGACTTGCACTTGATGGAAACTTTGTACAGAGCTTTCAACTCTGTGACAAATCCAATTGTTGACAACGCTGTAGGTGGTTCATTCATTGATCTCTCTTTTCTAGATGCTTCTGACATGCTGAATAGAATGACCAAACAGAGTCGGGCTTGGCACACTAGGGATTCTATAGTGGCTAGCCCGACTATTACTGGTGGTATAACTGTGGAGCATCATAGAAAGATGGGGAGCGAGATCAGTACATGGCCCATTTGAAGACACAGATGGACTTGCTAGCCAAGCACTTGCTATCCGAAAAGACTGAAATAGTTAAAGTTGTGGAATCTCAGGGTACTATTTCTGCAGGTGCTGATGTGAAGGCAAACTATATGAGTAATCCGGGGGTTTCCGAGGCAATAGCCAAGGAAACCAAGGTCGGACTTTCTATGACAAGCCTTATTATAAAGATAGAGAGTAAGGACACTGGAGAAACAATAATGACAGGAATGGTTTGTATGTTTCTCCTGGAAGCTGGGATACTGCAACAACTAGTTCTGGCAAGATGTCCATGGAGGACATGATGGAAAAGTTGTTAAAGGGAGTTTAAGCTACTAACTCGGGGGTAAATACTATGAAGAGTGAGTTTTCTACCCTCAGTCAGTTGGTTAGCTCACACTCTGCTTCTATCAAGCAGCTGGAGCAACAGATGAGCCAACTTTCGGCTACTCTGAACCAGAGAAAAGCTGGTACTTTACCTAGTGATACGGTTCAGAACCCGCGGAATGATAGTTCTTGTATGGCTATTAACACTCGAAGTGGTAAGATGTTATTTGGTCCTTCTATGGGCAAAGTTTTGGAGAATGAGGTAAGTGTCGATGAACCAGAAGGAAGCAATCCAGTGGAGTCTGAGAAGCTGGATGGTTTTGTTGATATTTCAGAGAAAGAAGATGAAAAGAAAAGGGAAGTGGTATTGAAAGAAATGCCAAGACCACCACCTCCCTTTCCTTAGAGATTGAAGAAGAAAGTAGATAACGAAAAATTTAGCAAATTCATGGAAATACTGAAACAACTGACAGTGAATGTGCCATTGATGGAGGCACTTGAGCAAATGCCAAACTATGCTAAATTTATGAAGGAATTGTTAACAAAGAAACGGAAGGTAAGCTGTGAGCCGATGGACAACATCCACCACAGTAGTGTTGTTTCTTCACAATCCTTAGTGCAGAAAAAGCCTAACCCTGGAGCATTTACTATACCGTGAACAGTTGGGTCCATGACGTTTACCAAAGCTTTATGTGACTTAGGAGCAAGTATTAATCTGATGCCACTTGATATCTACAAGAAGCTTGGATTGGGGGAACCTACACCCACAACGATGCGTCTTGAGATGGCAGACAGATCGGTGAAGCAACCAGTTGGTATATTGCATGATGTGCCGGTAAAAGTGGATGACTTTATTCTGCCTGCAAATTTTGTGATATTGGATTGTGATGTTGATTTTAAGGTACCTATCTTTTTGGGTAGACCACTATTAGCCACGGGAAGAGTATTGGTTGATATGGAGCTCAAAGAGCTAAAGTTCAGGTATGGAAAAGGGGAGGCCAGATTCAAAATGCATCCTCCTATGAAGCAGTTGGAGGAGATGAATATTTTCTCGGTTGTGGATGTATTCCAGGAAAATGGCAATGAGGTATCGATACGGTATCTTGATGAAGTCTGAGTAGTCAAGATGGCCAAGTCGTGCCGCGACATTAAATCAGGCGCTATTGGGAGGCAACCCAAAATTTTATTTTCATGCATTTTGTTTTTATTCATTTAGGTAGTAATTGGAAGGAACTGAAAAGGGTACAAAAAGGTCAAGGTAAGAAACTGAAGAAAGCAAACCAAGTGGTCTTGACGACATTTGTGATAGGCTATCACAACTGTGACGGCTTATCACCAATGTCATCAGAAAGACCAAAGGTTGAGACCTTCTCTGTTAAGGCTAACGACCCCCATGATAATCTATCACATTTATGACGGCTTATCACAAGTTGTCGTCATCTATTACCCTGTTTTTGAAAATCTGGGCCCAAATTAGTTAAAATACGACCCGGCCCAGATACAAAACCTTTCAAGTTCCCGATTTTTGTTAGTTTCCTTCTTTAAGTTTTATTTCCTTCTTTTGTTATTTCCTGCCTCAGTTAGGATATTTACTTCCTTTCAAAATACTCCCAACTGAACAAGGAAACAACTTTCCTGATAGTTGTGGGATTACAAAGACATTTAAAATCAACCTCTCATCTTTTCTTCTCTCTCTCGCGTATAAGCAAGTCAAAGTTGATCATCAGGTATGTTCTCAAGCTCATCCTCACTCTTCTCTTCAGTGGCAAGAATAAGTTAAGTTGATTGTCCCATTACTATGAAAATCGGAAATTAGGGTTGAAATGGTGCTTAAATTGAAAAAATTAAAACCCTAGTTTAATGAGTGAAAACTCCATGTGATTCTAAGGAAAATTTGGTCCCTAAATTAAGAATGAAAACTGAGTTGGGCCGAAAATCTAGACTGACGGCATCACTGATAGGCTATCTCAAACGTGATGCCTTATCATGAATGTCGTCACAAGCCCGAGAAAAGAAAATTTAGTCTGTTTAGAGCTGATGACAAAGCTGATAGGCTATCATAATTGTGACGCCTTATCAGCCATGTCGTCACAGCATGTTGATAATGCATTGTCTTGACCTTCTTTTTCTTAAGTTACTGAATTCAAATGGAATGCATGTGTTCTTAATACTAAGTACTGAATATTGTTTTCTTGATATCACAGGAACACTGAAATGGCACCAAAAGGCAAGAATCCTAACAATCCAAAGAAAGCTGCCAAGCCCAAGGTGGTTCGAAAGCTCATTGATGAAGACTTTGATTATGAATATGAAGAACCACTGCTCAGGTGGAAGAGAAAGAAATCAAGTCCAAAGGCACCTCCTCCACCTAAACCCATTGAGGTGGAGGATAGTGATGATACTAAGACCACCACTCCAGCTGAGAGTGAATCTTCTAAGCAAGAGGGTTCTAAGCAAAATGAGTTCGAACAGCGTGAGTCTGAGAAGGCTGAATCTGAAGAACCGGAGACAGGACATGCTGAGTCTGACAAATCTGATTCTGAGGAACCATCCTCAGAAACTCCCTCGGCTGAGAATCAAGTTGAGAAGGAACCACCAGCTCGGGGAACTTTGATAAAATGCAAGAATCCTGAGGTTCGAGAGAATGCTAGATGGTAGATCCCTGAAGCAGAGGACATCTTCCTTAAAGGTCTGATCAGAACAAAAAGAAGATCTGCCAGACGACCAATTTTTCCAGAAAAGAGTCATCATCACAAGATTGACAGGGTATCCTACAGTTGAGCAGAAGTTCAAAAACTATGGGCTAGGATGGACTGCTAAGGGAGGAAAGCCGTTTTGTCCTACATTAGTCTGGGAGTTCTATGCGAACTACCAGGCTAGATTAGAGAGTATGTGCAAGAATGGAGAGACCACACCAGACCAACCTTTGTTGACCAGAGTTCCAGTTCGTGGGGTAAATGTAGATATTTCTGACACGACTATCAACAGATTTCTACATGGACCCAACTTCATTTCTCAGGTCACAAATTCGACATTCAACCATCGACTGAAGAGTAAGGATAACCAGCGTCCTTGGTTAGCTACACTAATAGTGGAAGGAGATCCGTTATGGCTGACCAGACCTAGTGAGTGGATTTACAAAGCTTTTTTGACTCAAGAGGCAAAGTTCTGGTGGGGTGTTGTACGCATCCATTTGATACCAACTGACAGAGATAATATTCTTGGGGATGATCGAGCTATATTGGTTGCATGTCTTGTGGCCAACCTTAAGCTGGACTTCGAAGAGATCATTGCTGAAGAGATCAAGATTCGGGTAACAAGGTCTAACACCGCTTACCCATTCCCTTGTTTGGTCACCAGGTTATGAAAAGAGGCAGGGGTACCAAAAATAGCAGGGATTGATGATACGTTGTATGCCACTAAGACCCATAACCCTATCCTATATGATGAAAATCAGCCGAGGCTGACACTTGACAGAAGGGTAAGGGTTGAGGTGAACCCATCAGTCAGTGCCTAAAGTGGAGTTCCAAGACTCTGAGGCTGCACCACCAAACTCTTTAGTACAGGCAGGTTCAGTACCTGAAAATGAGCCAGGCCCTTCAGCTCCTACAGCACCAACAGGAATTACAGCCCAGCCAATTGATATAAAAAAAGTGGCCAAATAGGCCAAATGGTGTGAGATGCAGCTATATGCCTTTGCCAACCAGTTTGTCGCTGCTGTAGATAAGAGAATTAAGGTTGCTCTTGAGCCTTTTGCTACATTGCCTGCACGGGTGGCGGATCTGTAGAACCGTTTGATGCAAGGGCACAGGAATTGACTGGAGCAGATCTTGCTGAATTTAGAGTGGCCCTAGATAAGGTAAAGGCTGATGTGGTGGTGTAACAGCAACACCAATTTATGATGCCTGTAGGGAAGGCAACTAAAGAATCTGAGGATGAACCCCTAATCCTTGATCTCACTGCGGAGCCAGTGAAAAAGAAAAAAAAACAAAGAAGCTGAAAATGGTAAGAGAAAGAGACAAGAGGATGATGAGAATGAGAGCAAAGCCGAGAAAAAGGCAAAGAAGAAGAAGAAGGCAGAGAAGACACTACATGCAGATGATGAGCTAACAGAACAGGAGAAAACGGATCTGAAAAAGGCAACGCAAGCGTCCCTAGAGGACAATTGGAAATGGGACAAAGCACTGCGAGCGAGGGCTATAGGAGCTTCGTCTAGCAGAGCAGCTGCACCAGAGTAGAGAGAAGCTCTTGATGAGGATGACACTGCTGCAGGGTCAAGGACCCATGATTTGAGACTTGATTGACTCCAGGTATACCCTAGCCCTTAGTTTCATTTTGTTTTGATTTTAAGTTAAGGGTGTAGGGTAGCATGTTGTTTTAGCATGTTCTGTAACTAAATAGGAGTAGTGCAAGTACTGTAGGCAGTTAACTTATCTTGTGATTTTGAACATCTCTCTAATAGTTTGTCTTGCATGACCGTGTGAATTACATCTGGGTGTGACCACTGTGCATCCGGTTAGGGCATTAGTCTAGTGCTTAATAACCACTGCTGAACAATTGCATGAACCAGATAGGTAGTGGCTAGTGATATGTTTGTGTGCCTTGTGTGTGTGAGATCTCTACTGAGTTCCCTTTGTACTGTCGAATCTAGAACTTACCCGATTCGTCTTACCTTAGTTGAAAGATAGGGGTTAGGAAAGGATCATAGGCCGTTTTTGAATTGAGTCACTTTTTAACCTAAAATGACCATCCCTGTGTACATGTTACCACTTGATCCCTGTTTTGAGCCTAAATTAACCATTTCTTTCTATAATACCTATCACCTTCCCTTTTAGATCATAATGAAACTGTTTTGGCCCTGGTCCTCCTTGGACACTGTGCACCTTGACTTAGTCAAACAGCCTAAGTTGAGGGTGGCTATCATAGGGGTGCATGATGTAAATTGGGTATGAAGAAGGGTAGAGTAAAAGAAAAAGAATAAGTGAAAAAGAAATAGAAAGTTGGGTGTTGGTGAAAAAGAGCAAGAAAAGAAATTTGTTTGAATAGGAAGAAAGAACCACCCATTCTGAATGTGTGATCAAGAAAAGAGAAAAAGAAGAGAAAAGAAAAAGAGAGAAAAAGAAGTTAATAAGTGGACCCCACAAGTTAAAGTAGTGCCAAGGAGGTTAGTCACTCTAAATGCCGTATAATATCATACCAGCCCTTAGCCTATGTTACAAGCCTAAGAAAGACCTATAGTGATCCTATCTTACCTGTCTAGACACTTTGGTAATGAAGATAAGGTCAAGCATATGGTATTTGGCTTACATTGGTTTGAACTTCATTCTGAGAGTGAGTGTTTTTGTGATGATCCCCATGTTGATACTTTGATTTCTATTGTGAGAGAAAAAGGGGAAATTCTTTATTGTGAGGGCACACTAGTATGTTGCTAAGTGACATACTTATTTGGGTAGTGTCATATTGATATAAGCATGATTGTTGGTACTTAGTTGATGCCATGGATGGAATCTCTTGTGTTACATTGCTACCTTTCAATAAGATACACAGTAGTTTAAATTGGTTGACCTTGGAGGCGGTAACTGAGTTTTGAGCTAAAATGGTTGTCGACTGCTGAATGTTTTTCGTATTCTCTTAGTTAGTTTGTTTCTTGAGGACAAGCAATTGTTTTAAGTTGAGGGTGTTGATGTGTGAGCAAAAGCTAATACATTTAATGCTTTTTAGCTCAAAATAATTGTGAATTCTGAAGCAAATCTTGTTGTTTTGATGTGTTTGCTCATGATATTGCTGTAAGAAGCTGAAGGAATGGAAATAAATGAAAATGGAGCAAAAGAGTTGAAAATCTTAGCAAAAGAGAAGAAAACATAGCTGAAGACATCCGTGATAAGTCGTCAGCCTTGTGATAGCCTATCAGAAGCCGCGTTAGCCTTAACCAGGGAATTGGAGCTGAGAAGCAGTTCTGACGACGTCTGTGACGTGGCGTCAAGTGGGTGATAAGGTGTCAAGAATGGCGTCAGCCTTAAGCAGAAAATCAGTGATAGGAGAAGACATCTGACGATGTTGGTGATACGCCGTCAGATCCTTGACGCGGAGTCAGAGTCATCGTCAGCCTAAGGCAGAGAATTGAAGAAACTGGAGCAAGTCTGGCGCCATCCGTGATAGTGCGTCAGACTCTTGACGTAGCGTCAGCTTGGGCGCCACCTAATCCGAGAATTAATTGAATTTTCTATTTTGTTTCCTTAATTAGGCTTTTGTATAAATAACATCTTTTAGGGTTTATTCAAGGAGTTCTCTTTTTTTAGTTTTGGAGAGTTTTATTTTTCGTGAACACTTATCAACTATTTGTGGATTCTTTCGAGATTAAAAGGAACTACTTGTTGCTTTTCATCCGTTCGTAAGTTTATCCTTATTATCATGAATTCAACTTTGTATTTCGCTCATCAAATCATGAGCGGCTAATTCCATTAGCCGGAGGTATGGGATCCATGGACTAGGGTTTGATAGGTTACTAGGTACTTAACGGATTCAAAGAGTAGTAGGACGTCTTGAAATTCTGTTGTTCTAACTGAAATCTACTGGTTTCAAACATTAGGTTATGCCTTAGGTTTTATTTGCTTCTAACAGAGAAATAGACTAGAGGTCGTGAATTATTAACAGGGACTCGAAAGCTACCAACCTTCTGTTTAATGATCAATGTCGTAATTGGATTGATCTACCTGAGATAAAATCCTATTGGAAATAGATAAGTTATCTAAGTTCGAGAGAATTAGATAATAAATTGTCTGGTGAGGTCGAGAGATAAGTCAGATAGTATCGTCGTCAGGGATATTCTGTTGTTTCTACTTACTTCAAGAATCCCAAGCATTACCTAGTATCTGTCAATTCCCAAAACCCATGGTGAACATAACTCTGGTTTCCCATTTAGACTGATTTCAAATACTAAAATATTGAAAGTGACAATTAACTCTCTGTGAACCTTAAACCCCCATTTTCGAAAACATTAAACTACCAGTAAAGTATTTCGTAAACAAATTGAAGTTCACACCATATTCCCTGTGGGATTCGACCCCAACCTAGTTAGGTTTTATATTGACAACGATCGCTTACACCCATTCAAGAGTGTAATTTGAGCGTTCTCAGGTCCAGGCGTGTTTTTGGCCGAAAATCGATCAGGCTGCCCCGGGCAGGATAGGGAGCAGCCTAGTGTGGGCCTTTTTCGCGAATGGGGCGGTTTGGGTGGTCAAATGGGCAAAACGGCACAAATGGGTCATTTTCGGGCCAAAATATTTTGTTATAGCCCACGATTTTTGGCTTGGGCTCAGGAGTCGGGCGTGTTTTTGGACGAAAATCAATTGGGTTACCCTAGGCAGGCTGGGAGCGGTCTAGTGTGGGCCTTTTTCACTAACGAGGCGGTTTGGGTGGTCAAATAGGCCAAAAAGCGCAAACGGGCAGCTTTCAGGCCAAATCTGTGTGCTATAGCCCACGGTTTTCAGGGTGTGTCCGGGGACCGGGCGTGTTTTTGTCCAAAAATTGATCGGGCTACCTCGGGCAGGGTGGGGAGCGGCCTAGTTTGGGCCTTTTTCACGTACGAAGCGGTTTGGGTGGTTAAACGGACAAAACGGCGCGAACAGGCCATTTTTTGGGCCAAATTGGTTTGCTATAACCCACGTTTTTTGGGTTGGGCTCGGGGGTCGGGCGTGTTTTTGGGTCAAAAATCAACTAGGCTGCCCCAGGCAGGCTAGGGAGTAGCCTCGTATGGGCCTTTTTTGCGAATGGAGCGGTTTGGGTAGTCAAACGAGCAAAAAAAAGTGAACAGGCCATTTTATAGCGAGATCGATTTGTTATAGTCCACGATTTATGGGGTGGGCCCGGGGTCGGGCGTGTATTTGGCCAAAAATCGATCGGGCTTCCCAAGGCAGGCTGGGGAGCAGCCTAGTGTGGGTCTTTTTCTCAAATGGGGCGGTTGGATAGTCAAACGGGCGAAACGACGGGAACAAGCCATTTTTTAGCCAAAGCGATGTGCTATAACTACGGTTTTCGAGGTGGGCTTGAGGTCCGGGCATTTTTTTGGTTGAAAATTTGATCGGGCTGCCCCAGGAAGGCTGGGGAGCGGCCTAGTGTGTGCCTTTTTCGCGAATAGGGCAGTTGGACAAACGGGCAAAACGGCACGAATAAGCCATTTTTGGGCTAAATCGGTGTGCTATAGCCCACGATTTTTAGGGTGGGCCCGAGGGTCGAACATATTTTTGGATAAAAATCGACCGAGCTGTCCCAGGTAGGCTGAGGAGCGGCCTAGTGTAGGCCTTTTTTCGCTGACAGGGTGGTTTGGGTTGTCAAACAGGCGAAGCGATGTGAACGGGTAATTTTTGGGCCAAATTGGTATGCTATAGCCCACGATTTTTGTGGTGGGCTCGTGGGGTCGGGCGTGTTTTTGGATGAAAACCGATTGGGCATCCCCAGGCAAGCTGGAGAGCGGCATAGCATGGGCCTTTATCATGAACAGGGCAGTTTGGGCGGTCAAACGACGCGAACGAGCCATTTTCGGGCCAAATCGATGTTTTATAGCCCACGTTTTGAAAGGTGAACCCTGGAGTCGGGCGTATTTTTAGCCAAAAATCGATCGGGCTGCCCTCGGCATGTTGGGGAGAGGCCTAGTGTGGGTATTTTTTGCAAACGGGACGGTTTGGTTGGAAAAACAGGCAAAACGGCACGAACGGGCCATTTTCAAGATAAATCAATGTGCATAGCCCATGGTTTTTTAGGGGGCTCGAGGGTCGAGCGTGTTTTTGCCACAAATCAGTCGGGCTACCCCGGACAGGCTAGAGAGTGACCCAGTATGGGCCTTTTTTGTGAACGGGACGGTTTGGGTGGTCAATCTAGTGAAAAAATGCAAACGGGCCATTTTCAGGCAAAATCGGTGTGCTATAGCTTTGGGTTTTTGGGGTGGGCCCAGGGGCCGGGCAGGTTTTTAGCCAAAAATCGATCGGGCTGCCCCATTCAGGCTGGGGAGAGGCCTAGTGTGGCTTTTTCGCAAATAGGATGGTTTGGGTAGTCAAACGGGCGAAATGGTGTGAACAGGACATTTTTTAGCCAAATCAGTTTGTTATAGTCCACGATTTTTGGGGTGGGCCCAGGGGTCGGGCTGCCCCAGGCAGGCTGAAGAGCGGCCCAGTGTGGGCCTTTTTCGCAAACGGGGTGGTTTGGCTGGTCAAATGGGCAAAACAGCACGAATGTGTCATTTTCTAGCTAAATCGATGTGTTATAGCGCACGATTTTTGGGGTGGACCCAGGAGCCGGGCGTGTTTTTGGAAAAGAATTAACCAGGCTACCCCAGGAAGGCTGGACAATGCCTAGTGTGGGCCTTTTTCGCGAACAGGGCGGTTTGGGTGGTCAAACGAGGGAAACGGCTCAAACAAGCCATTTTCGATCTAAATTGGTGTGCTATAGCCAATGATTTTTAGGGTGGGCCTGTAAGTCGGACGTGTTTTTGGCTGAAAATCGATTGAGTTGTCCCAGGGAGGCTCGGTGTAGCCTAGTGTGGGCCTTTTTCGCGAACGGGCCAGTTTGGGTTGTCAAACGGGCGAACCGGCACAAATGGGCCATTTTTGGGCCCACTCGGTGTGCTATAGCCCGTAGTTTTTGGGGTGGACCTGGGGGCCGAGCAACTTTTTGGCCAAAATCGACTAAACTGCCCAGGCAGGTTGGGGAGCGGCCAAGTGTGGGCTTTCTTCGAGAACAGGGCGGTTTGGCGGGTCAAACGAGCGAAACGTCGCGAATGGACCATTTTTGGGGCAGAATTGATGTGCTATAACCCACATTTTTTTGGGTTGGGTCTGAGGTCCAGGCGTGTTTTCAGTCGAAAATCGATCGAGCTGCTCCAGGCACGCTGGGAGCGACCTAGTGTAGGCGTTTTTCGTGAACGAGGCAATTTGGCTGGTCAAACAAGTAAAAATAGCGCGAACGGGTCATTTTCGGGCCAAATCATTGAGCTATGGCCCACAGTTTTTGGGTGGGTTCGGGAGCCGGGTGTGTTTTTGGTCGAAAATTGATAGGGCTTCCCCAGGCAGGCTGTGGAGCAGCCTAGTGTAGGCCTTTTTTGCCAACGAGGCAATATGGGTGGTCAAACAGGCAAAACGACGCGAACAGGCCATTTTCGGGAAAAATTGGTGTGCTATAGCCTAGGGTTTTTGGGGTGGGCCTAGAGGATGGGCGTGTTTTTGGGTGAAAATCAATCAAGCTGCCTCAGGCAGGCTAGGGAGCAGCTTAGTGTGGTCCTTTTTCGCGAACGGGGCGGTTTGGGTGGTCAAATGGGCGAAACGGTATGAACGGGCCATTTTTGGACCAAAATGATGTGCTATAGCCCACGGTTTTTGGGGTGGGACCGGGGGCCTGTCGTGTTTATGGCTGAAAATCAATCGAGTTGCCCTGGCAGGTTGGGGAGCGGCCTAGTCAGGGCTTTTTTGCTAACGGGGCTATTTGGGTGGTCAAACAGGCAAAACGACACGAATGGGCTTCTTTCGGGCCAAATCGGTGTCCTATAGCCCACGATTTCTGGGGTGTGCCCGAGGACCGGGCGTGTTTTTATCAGAAAATCGATCGGGATGCCCCAGGCAGGTTAGGGAGTGGCCTAATGTGGGCCTTTTTCGCGAACGAGGCAGTTTGGGTGGTCAAATGGACAAAATGGCGTAAACGGGCCATTTTTCAGGCAAAATTGGTTTGCTATAGACCACGGTTATTTGGGTGGGCCCGGGGGTCGGGCGTGTTTTTTTACTGAAATCAACAGGGTTGTCCCATGCAGGCTGGGGAACGGCCAAGTATGGGTCTTTTTTGCAAATGAGGCAGTTTGGGTGGTCAAACGGGAGAAACGGCGCGAATGGGTCATTTTATGGCCAAATCGATTTGTTATAGCCTACGGTTTACGGGGTGGGGTCGGGAATCGGGCGTGTATTTGGTCGAAATTCGATCGGGCTGCCCCAGGCAAGCTGGAGAACGCCCTAGTATGGGCTTTTTTTGCAAACGTGACAGTTTGGATGGTCGAATGGGCGAAACGGTGGGAATGGACCATTTTTGGGCCAAATCGATGTGCTATAGCCTATAATTTTCAGGGTGGGCTCAAGGTTCGGGCGTATTTTTGGCTAAAAATTGATCGAGCTGCCCCAGGCAGGCTGGGGAACGGCCAAGTATGGGCCTTTTTAGTGAATAGGGCGAATTGGGTAGACAAACGGGTGAAACAGCACGAATGAGCCATTTTTGGGCTAAACCAATGTGCTATTGCCCATGATTTTTGGGATGGGCCCGAGGGCCGAACCTATTTTTGGCCGAAAATCGATCGGGCTTCCCTTGGTAGGCTGGGGAGCGGCCTAGTGTAGGCTTTTTTTGCTTACAGGGCGGTTTGGGTGGTCAAACGGGCGAACGAACCATTTCTAGGCCTAATCGGTACGCTATAGCCCACGATTTTTGGGGTGGGACCGGGAGTTGGGCTTGTTTTTGGATGAAAATCGATTGGGCTACCCCAGCCAGGCTGGGGAGCGGCCTAGTGTGGGCCTTTTTCATGAACAAGGCGATTTGGGTGGTCAAACGATGCAAAAGATCCATTTTCGAGCAAAATTGATGTTTTATAGACCACGGTTTTCGGGGTGGGCCCGGGATCCGAGTGTATTTTGGGCCAAAAATCGATCAGGCTACCTCTGGCAAGTTGAAGAGCAGCTTAGTGTGGGCCTTTTTCGCGAACGCGGCGGTTTGGATGGACAAACAGGCGAAACGGCGTGAAAGGGCCATTTTTGGGCCAAATCGGTGTGCTATAGCCCACGATATTAGAGGTGGGCTCGGGAATCGGGCTTGTTTTTGGCTGAAAATTGGACGAACTACCCCAGGCAGACTGGGGGAGCAACCTAGTATGGGCTTTTTTTGTGAACTGGACGGTTTGGGTGGTCAAACTGGCGAAAACACGCAAACGACCATTTTCGGGCCAAATCGATGTGCTATAGCCTATAGCCCAGGGTTTTCCAGGTGGGCCCGAGGGCCGAGCATGGTTTTGGTCGAAAATCGATTGGGCTGCCCCAGGCATACTTGGGAGAGGCCTAGTGTGGCTTTTTCGCGAACAGGGCAGTTTGAGTGGTCAAACGGGCGAAATGGCGTAAATAAGCCATTTTTTGGGCAAAATCGATGCGTTATAGCCACGATTTTTGGGGTGGGCTCAGGGGATGGGCTTGTTATTTGTGAAAAATCGATCGGGTTGCCCCAGGCAAGCTGGAGAGCAACTTAGTATGGGCCTTTTTTGTGAACGGGGCAGTTTGGGTGGTCAAATAAGTGAAACGGCGTGAACGGGCCATTTTCTGGCCAAATCAATGGGCCTGGGGCCGAGCGTAATTTTTGCCAAAAATCGATCGAACTGCCCCAGGCAGGCTGGGGAGCAGCCTAGTGTGGGCCTTTTTCACGAATGAGGTGATTTGGATGGTCAAACGGGAGAAACGGCGCGAACTGGCCGTTTTTAGGCTAAATCGGTGCACTATAGCCCATAATTTTTGGGGTGGGCTTGAGGGTCGAGCGTGTTGTGGATCAAAAATCGATCAGGCCATGCCAAGCAGATTGGGAAGCATCCTAGTATGGGTCGTTGGGGTCGGCAGGGCTATTAAGGTGGTCAAATGGGCGAAACGGCGCAAACGAGCATTTTTAAGCAAAATCGGTGTGCTATAGCCCACGGTTTCGGGGTTGGTCCCAGGGTCCGGTGTGTTGTGGGCTAAAAATTAACCGGGGAATGTCAAGGAGGCTGAGGAGCGGCCTTGTTTGGACCGTTGGGTTGGCGGGGCCATTTGGGTGGTCAAACGAACGAAACAGCACGAACGGGGCATTTTCGGGTCAAATTGGTATGCTATAGCCCACGATTTTGAGTGTGGGCCCAAGGTTCAGGCATGCTGTGGGCCAAAAATCTATTGGGTGTGCTAGGGAGGCTGGAGAGTGGCCTAGTGTGGGTCGTTGGGGTCAACGGGGCTATTTGGGTGATCAAACGGGCAAAACGGAGTGAACGGGGCATTTTCGATCCAATTCGGTGTGCTATAGCCCGTGGTTCCAGTGGTGGGCCCGAGGTCCGGGCCTGCTGTCGGCCGAAAATCAATCGAGGAATGACAGGGAGTCTGGGGAGCTTCCTAGTGTGGGTTGTTGGGATCGATGGGGTCAATTGGGTGGTCAACCGGCGAAACGACGCCAACGGGGCATTTTCGGACCATATTGGTGTGTTATAGTCCACGATTCCAGGGAGGACCCGGGGTCTAAACGGATGTGGGCCAAAAATTGATTAGAGCGTGTCAGGGAGGCTAGGGAGTGTCCTAGTGTAAGCCGTTGGGGTCGGCGAGGCCATTTGGGTGGTCAAACGAGCGAAATGGCGGGAACGAGGCATTTTCGAGCCAAAGTATTCTATAGCCCACAGTTTCGGGGGTGGGCCTAGATTTCGAGCGTGCTATAGGTCGAAAATCGATCGGGGCGTGCCAGGGAGGTTGGGGAGCGGCCTAGTGTGGGTCGTTGAGGCCATTTGGGTGGTCAAACGGGCGAAACAGCGCAAACAAGGCATTTTTGGGCCAAATTGGTGTGTTATAGCCCACGATTCTAGGGGTGGGATAAGGGTACGAGAGTGTTGTCGGGCGAAAATCGATCGGGGTATGCCAGGGAGGCTTGGAGAGGCCTAGTGTGGGCCGTTGTGGTCGGCAGGGCCATTTGGGTGGTCAAACGGGCTAAACGGAGTAAACGTGACATTTTTGGGCCAAATCGATATGTTATAGCCCACGGTTTCGAGGGTGGGACGGGGTATGGATGTGTTGTGGGCCAAAAATCATCCAGGGTGTGTCAGGGAGGATGGGGAGAGGCCTAGTGTGGGCCGTTGGGGTCAACTGGGCCATTTGGGTGGTTCAACGGGCGAAACGGTGCGAACGGGGCATTTTTTAGCCAAATCGATGTGCTATAACCCACGGTTCCGGGGCTGTGCCCAGGGTCCGGGAGTATCGTGGGCCAAAAATCCACCAGGGTGAGCCAGGGAAGCTGGGGAGCGACCTAATGTAGGCCGTTGGGGTCGACGGGGCCGTTTGGGTGGTCAAACGGGCGAAACAACGCAAACGGGGCATTTTCGGGCTAAATTGATGTGTTATATCCTACGGTTCCAGGGGTGGGCCTGGTGTCCGAACGTGGTGTGAGCAAAAAATCGACCAAAACGTGTCAGGAAAGCTGGGGAGCGTCCTAGTGTAGACTGTTGGGGTCGGCGAGGCCAGTTGGGTGGTCCAACGAGCAAAACGATGCAAACAAAGCATTTTCGGGCCAAATTGGTGTGCTATAGACCACAGTTCTGGAGGTGGACCCGGGGTCCGGGCATGCTGTGGGTCAAAAATTAATCTAGGCATGCCAGAGAGGCTGGGGAGTTGTCTAGTGTGGGTCGATGGGGTCGGTGGGGCCATTTGGGTGGTCAAACGGGCGTAACGACGCAAACGGGGCATTTTCGGGCCAATTCGGTGTGCTATAGCTGTACGATTTCGGGGGTAGACCCGGGGTCCGAGCAGCTGTGGGCTAAAAATTAACCGAAGCGTGCCAGGAAGGCTGGGGAGCGACCTAGTGTAGGCCATTGGGGTCAGCGAGGCCATTTGGATGGTCAAACGGGCGAAACGACAAAAATGGGGCATTTTTGGGCCAAATTGTTGTGCTATAACCCACAATTCCGGGGGGGGGCCTGAGATCCGGGCATGTTGTATGCCGAAAATCGATCGACGCGTGCCAGGGAGGCTGGGGAGCGGCCTAGTGTGGGTTGTTGGGGTCGGCGAGGCCATTTAGATGGTCAGACGGGCGAAACAGCGCGAACGGAGTGTTTTCGAGACAAATTGGTGTGTTATATAGCCACGATTTTGGGGGTAGGCCCGATTTTCGAGCGTGTTATAGGCCGAAAATCGATTGAGGTGTGCCAGGGAGGCTGGGGAGCGGCCTAGTATGGGTCGTTGGGGTCAGTGGGGCCATTTGGGTAGCCAAACGAGCGAAATGATGCGAACGGGACATTTTCGGGCCAAATCGATGTTCTATAGCCCACGATTCCGAGGGTGGGCCCAAGGTCCGGGCGTGCTGTGGACTAAAAATTGATCGGGTGTCAGGGAGGCTAGGGAGCGGCCTAGTGTAGGGAGTTGGGGTCAGCGGGGCCATTTAAGTGGTCAAACGGGCGAAATGGCGATATCGGTGGGTGTTAGCCCACGGTTCTCGGGATGAGCTCGGGACCCGAGCGTGTTTTTTGGCCGAAAATTGATCGATTGCCCCCAGGCAGGCTGAGAAGGGACCTAAGGTGGGTCGGCGGGGTCGGCAGAGTGGTTTAGGTGGTCAACGGACGAAACGGCTCGAGCGGATCATTTTCGAGCCAAATCAATGGGTTTTAAACCACGATTCTCAGAGTGGGACCGAACGTGTTTTGGGCCGAAAATCGACCAGCGGCAACCAGGTAGGCTGAAAAACGGCCTAAGGTGGGACGACGGAGCGGTTTGGGTGGTCAAACAAGTAAAACGGCACGAACGAGCCATTGTCGAACCAAATCGATGAGTGCTAGCCCACGATTCTCTGGGTGGGCCTAGGGCCCGGGCGTGTTTTTGGTCGAAAATCGAACGGTGACCCCAAGCAGGCTGAGGAGCAGCCTAGGGTGGACTGGCGGGTCAATTTAGGTCGTCAAACGAGCAAAACAGCACGAATGGGCCATTTTCGGGCAAAATCGATGGATGTTAACTTATGGTTCTCGAGGTGGGCCCGAGGCCCAAACGTGTTTTGGGCTCTGAAAATCGACCGACGACCCCCAAGTAGGCTGAGGAGTGGCCTAAGGTAGGCCGACGGAGTTGTCAGTCCGTCAGCGAGGTGGTATGAGTGGTCAAACGAGAAAAACGACGCGAATGGGCTGTTTTCGAGCCAAAACGAGGGGTGTTAACCCACGATTTAGTTGGTGGACTTGGGGCCTAACGCCTTATCTGAGTGAAAATCAATCGGCAACCCCCAACAAACTGTGGAGCGGATGTGGGTGGGCTGATGGGGCTGATTGGGCCGTCTGGGCCATTTGAGTGGTAAAACGAGCGAAACAAGACAAACAAGCTATCACAGGACTATCATGTAAGAAGTTGATTATTAACCAGGGGTCCATTATGAAATGGGAGAATACTGGAAAAGCAAGAAGAGAATCTATAACGACAACATATTTAGTGTGAGAATCTATAACGACAACATATTTAGTGTAATCCTAGTCTAAAGAGCACAGTGTATAACTTGGTACGGTGAGGACAGTATGTATGCAAACCTTACACCTACCTTGAGAGGTTAGAAATCAAGAAGAGTATGGTAAAATTAAAATATGGGAAGACTCACCAACTCTTAAGTAACACAATTATTATAAATAACAAAAGCTTTTGCAGAAACAAGAGTTTGAAGCAAAATCTCTTTTCAAACTAGAACGAACTCAACATAACCAAATCCCACCGAGAAAACTGAGAAAACTGTTAATACTGGAGGAATACGCGACTAGCTTTAAGGTTCTATGTCACTCACATTTGAACCAAAATTAGAACCTTAAGGTTGCTCTATCGCAAATCTACAACAACATTTCTGCAATCTGAACAGCATTAAGGGCAGCTCCTTTGCGTATTTGATCACCACAAACAAATATGTCCAGCCTATATAAAAAGAGGTCATTAGCTCTGAGGTCCTGGAAAGGAAGTAACACATTTTAGAGGTAAACCAAACTCTTACCCATAATCTCCATCTTGGGAAACATCACGGCGTACTCTCCCAACTGCAACATCGTCTTTATTGGAAACTTCAAGTGGGGTTGGGAATCTATTACTTGCACGGTCATCGACTACAACTATTCCTGGAGCATTTTTAAGAATATTCCTTGCTGTATCCTGCACAGTTAGAAGATATCTTAAAAGCAATTTTGTTGACCAAACAATTTCTCATAATTATGTAAGTTTAACATAATTTATTGTTAATGTAAAGTAGTTTTTATCCTATGTTGCTTGAACTCTCAAAATTTGCTGCCGAGACAGCCGGATTCATCAAAATGCACTACTTTTGGAGTACCCAACACGCACCTGTCGAAATTTTTGAAGAGTCCGAGCAACATAGGTTTTATCTATCCTATTGCATCATCCAATCTGGAGAATTTTTTATGAAGTCATTCAATCAGGAGAATTGGGCTCATCAAACGGATGTTTCTAGCAAATGACATCAACTTTCAATACATTTGACAAAATCCCCATGTGACAGGCAAGGTCATGTGACAATTTGCTATTTGTGGTAACTAATGCGCAAGGACTTCAAATATCACCGTGGTCCAACGCCACTTGAATGCACAAACCAAAATATGATGTGCTGAATGGAATCGTTGGATACGATTATTTTATCACAATATCCCCATATGACAGGCAAGGCTATGTGACAGTTTGCTATTTGTGGTAACTACTATGCAAGGACTTCAAATAGCACTGTGGTCCAACGTGATAGTTTGCTATTCCTGGTTACTATGCAAGGACTTCAAATATCACTGTGGTCCAACACCACTAATGCACAAACCAAAACATGATGTGCTGAATAGAATGATTGGATATGATTATTTTTCCGGAAGGAACTTTTGTCTCTTTTTCGAGAAAGAACTGTTGGATATGATTATTTCTTAGGGAGGATGTTTTATTTGATTTTTGAGACAGAACTGTTGGATATGATTATTAAAGCAACAATTTTACTCTTTATATCATTACTAATTGATGGTACATCTTTCTTTGCACTACGCTACACGAACTTGGACTTTTTGACAAAATTGAAACTATGTTGTAACAACTTTTACGCATTTCAGAACCAAAGAACTTAAATTCAATTCAATGCCTAAAAATTACTTAAGTTAGAAAGCTGCGGTTTTGAATAAAAGCAAAGGGATCATTCGTCAAGACGGGGAGATAAATAACAAAGAATCGGGCTGCAATTTAGCAAAGGTTACCTCATCAAGGGGCTTCTCAAATTGAAGGTTCACGCTCTCAGCATGTGCACGCATAACAGGAACACGTATACATGTTGCAGTAACCTTGACACCCATGTCACTCTGGTAACAAGCAGAATGGGCGGGTTAGTAGTTAGTACAATAGATTTCCAATTATTTAATTGTCGTCTCTAGGAACAGGCATGAGCATAGAGTACCAAGGTTTTAACAGGTATACTTACCCATATTTTTCTTGTTTCTTTGACCAGCTTCATTTCCTCTTCATTGTATCCATTAGGTTGAATAGGTGCATTATGCGAGAAAAGATTAAAAGCATACTGCATAATTTTGTAAAAGAAGCAATCAGATGGCACCGCATTCATTTGTTATTTAAGAAACAAACTGAGAAGGGAATTCACAAGACAAAACCTGCTGGTTAAAGATATTGCAGGTTGGTTCTTTGCCGTCCAGGACCTATTGTGGACAAGGCAACATCCAAAAAGCAAATCATTAAGAGATTTAATAGCAAATCAAAATGATGTATAGCAAGCCATGGAAAATAGAGGAAGCATAGTAAGAACCTCACGAGTCTGCTGCACTAGCTCTTCCATGGCAGCAGCACCGGCACCACTAGCTGCCTGATATGTACTAACAACCATGCGTTTAACCTGAAAATATGCATATCTGCACAGAATAAGTAAAAGTGAACCGACTTGGTTCTCAGACTGATATAATTGGTTGATCTAAACTCTGAAGGTCTTCACAACTACCATGGAGATGGATGTGTAAGAGAAATATATGTCAATTAAGATGGAAAATTTATCAACGTTGAATAAGCGTACACTTGCCAAAAGATTTTCTATCTCAAGCCTCATGTTACAGCAGAAAGAAAATTGTGTGGTGAATTCCTTCTAAATATTCTCATTCATTTCTATCTAACGGTGCCATCTGAGTTATTTTGAGAACTATTACTCACTAGAGAACTCTTTCATGGATGAGCAGAATATTTACTGTATTCAGTCTGCAATTCTGGCAGTTAAATGACTTATCAACTTAGTTATTATTTTGATTATCCACAGCTAACTGATTGTTCCATGTAAGAATTGTAAGGCTTTATTTTCTGATTTCTTTCTTATTCAAATCACTCATTTTAACTGTTTGTCAGATGTTAAACTTTTTCTTTTCTGATTTCCATCCTTCACTCTTTTTAACTAATGAAACATGAGTTGACAAGTTTGCAGAAAATTAATGACATCCATATCAATATTGCACTATAACCTCTTAACAAAATCCTTTCGGTCTTTGCAAAGGTAAGGACAAGTTTTCGAACAGGAAAATAAATCCAAAAAATACTAGCCCATTGTTATTTATACTAGTTCACATAAATTGTATCATATGGCATAACTTTTAATCTTTAAGGGGTCGTTGGTAGCTAGTAAAGAAACAACTTATACATGTATTAATTTATGTATAAGTTATACAACATTTCATAGCTAGTAAGGATGCAAGTTGTTCACGTATAAAATTAATACGAAGTTTGGTTTGCAATTTAGAAACCGAAATAAATAAAACATATAGTATAAGTTATGAGGCAATACGAGATAAATTATAAAACAATACGAAAAATCTAACTCTCACCTTAGCACGACGATGAAGAAGAGTAACAATCATCAAGCAAATAATAGTAGAGCAAAATGATACGATATGAAACAATATGTAACAACAGGAAATTGCATCTAAACATTGTCGTCGCTAAAACAATACAATACAACACACTACAAAATGATACATTATGAAACAATAAGCAAACTCTCACCTTAGCACGACGATGAAGAGGAGTAACAACCGTCAAGCAAATAAAGCAATATGATACGTTATGAAACAATACGGGAAATTCCATCCAAACATTGTATTCACTAAAATAATAGAATACAATACAATGCAACACAACATTATGAAACAATACGTAAAAACGTACTAGGAAAAACACGAAAAATCCAACTCACCTTAGCACAACGATGAAGAGGAGTAACAACCATCAAGTAAATAATAGAAGAGCAATATGATACACTATTAAACAATATGTAACAACGCTAAATTCCATCCAAATGTTGCATTCATTAAAACAATATAACACAATACAATGCAACACAATACAATATGATACATTATGAAACAATATGTAACAACCATCCAAACATTGTGTAAATGTACTAGGAAAAGACACGAAAATTCTAACTCTCATCTTAGCGCAACAATGAAGAGGAGTAACAGCCATCAAACAAATAATAGCAGAGCACTATGGTACATTATGAAACAATATGTAACAATGGGAAATTCCATCCAAACATTCTATTCATCAAAACAATACAGTACAATACAATACATTTCAATGTCGGGGTCTATCAGAAACAAACTCTCTACTTTATCTAAGGAAGTGGTATTGACTGCGGACACTTTACCCTCTCCTGACACCACTTTGTGGGAATACACTAGGGTATTGATACGAGTCAAATGGCACCTTAGCTTTTGATGACATCATTCGAAGTCAGTACGTGGGGCATCAAGCTTTGGTCACATTGAGGACACGGGATCCTACATGGAGGGGCCGATTTGAGTACACCAAAGAGCAATGCCACGTGTGGAAGATTGCTTGGAGCATTGAAAATTGAGGACTCACGGTTTTGGGCCTTCATTAAGGGCATTTTGGTCACTTAGCCTTGTCCAAGTAACAATCCATGACCACCCCTTTTCATTAAGGGTATTATGGTCATTTTGTTATGTAATAAGTTAGACTATAAATAGGTTCTATTAGTTCATTTGCTAGTTAGTTTATGAAAGATGAAAAATTGAAACACTTGAAATCCTCCCTCTTGAGAGTAGACCACCTTAGTATAGTCTTAGTTAGGACTTGGAAAAGTCATCCTTAGTATAGGACTTGGAAAAGTCAATATTGATCTTTGCTTGGAAACGGTGGATCTTGAGGTGAGTCGATCACCTTGGCGGTCACCGTAAGAGTGTGGTTTTGATTATTACATTCATTAGGGGTTAATGTTGAAATATACTTGGTTCTTAATCTTGTAATAATCTTGGTCTCACTATCTATCCTTTTATTATTTTGCAAATCCGTGTGTTTTTGTGTTTGTCATCTAGTATCCCTTTGTGTTGCTTGTTCTTCTCACGTTTTGTGGACTGTTTTGGCATCTTGGAGGACTGATTTGTATCAGGTATGATGTTGTTGTTGTTGTTACAATATATAATATAATATAATATAATATAATATAACACAATACAATACAACATAGTACAATATGATACATTATGAAACAATACCTAACAACCATCCAAACAGAGTGTAAATGTACAAGGAATAAACACGAGAAATCTAACTCTTCACCTTAGCACGACAATGAAGAGGAGTAACAACCATCAAACAAATTATGGTAGAGCAATTTGAATTAGCAATATGATACATTATGAAACAATACGTAACAACCATCCAAACATAGTGTAAATGTACTAGGAAAACAACACGAAAAATCCAACTCTCATTATGAAACAATACGTAAATATAATACAATGCAATGCAACACAATAAAATACAATACAATATGATCAGGGGTGGACCTACCTTGTATGTTGGGGTGCTCCGGCACCCACTACACTCGACGCGTAATAGGTACAATTACATAGAAAATAAATGAAAATAGGTATAAAACATATAAAAGCACCCACTAAAACAAAAGTTGGTTGGGTGCATTGACATTTAAGTTGATTTTAAGGTGCTTCATTGGAAGGAGGTCCCGGGTTCGAACCTCATTGAGGTTATTTTTTACTTTTTTCAGTTTTTAAATTTTTTAAGCACCCACTATCCTTAAATCATGGGTCCACAACTGAATATGATACATTATGAAACAATATGTAACAACCATCGCACCCAAGGGTGTGGCCTGGTAGTTCAATGAAGTTGGGATGAGCACCATGAGGTTTCAGGTTCAATTCCCAGCAAAGACAAACACTAGGTGTTTTCTTCCCATCTGTTCTAGACTTGGTAGACAGAGTTACCTGGTACCTGTTGCTGGTGGGAGGTGGCAGGTATCACGTGGATTTAGTCGAGGTGCGCGCAAGCTAGCCTGGACACCACGGTTATCAAAAAAAAAATATGTAACAACCAACCAAACAGAGTGTTGGCTCTCACCTTAGCACAACGAACATTGTATTCATCAAAACAATATAATACAATACAATGCAACACAATACAATATGATGCATTATGAAACAATACGACAAATCAAACTCTCACCTTAGCACGACGATGAAGAGGAGTAACAGCCATCAAGCAAATAATCGTCGAACAATTCGAATTCGCAATAATCCCTTATTTTCCACAACCAACCTTCAAATTCACCATAGCTTTCGGATTCACTTCCGGTATAACAAGTGGCAAATTCTCATCCATTCGAAATGCCAAGCTATTATCAACAACAATCGTCCCCTTTTTCGCCGCTACTGGTCTGTATTTCTTACTTATCGAACCACCCGCACTGAACAATGCGATATCAATACTATCAAAACTCTCTTCGTTAAGCTCTTCTACAGTGTAATTCCGGTTCTCGAACTTTACAGTTTTTCCAACTGATCTCTTGCTCGCGAGGAGCTTCAGTGATCGGTAAGGGAAGTCGCGGTCGGTTAGTACGGAGAGAAACTCCTGACCGACTGCTCCGGTGACTCCGACGACGGCGATTGACGGAGCGTTTTCGTTGAGAGACATGCGGATGCGGAATGGAGCTACGGAGCGCAGCGGAGTGATGGCGGAGGATGCGGCGGCGGCGGCGCCATGGAGGAAGTGGTTGTGATGGCGGAGGGAGAGTGTCGGAGAGTTCACTTTATGGCAGCAGCGGATGGCGGCGATAAATGGATTTTAGAAAGAAGCAATCTAAGTAGTGTACTTAGTTAAGTAGGGTTTTATGGTGAGTTCCGTACTTAGAATTATCACTAAGGGATCGTTTGGTTGGAAAATAAGTTACTTTGGCATTATTAATTTTGATAGAATAAATGATTTGTTTCCAGCTTGAACTATACACGAAATTGCTAACACACCTGAACTTTAGGAGGGTCCTATTACCCCTAGACTAATTAAAACTGTATTTTTGACAACCTTAGTACCTACGTAGCACATTAGTGAATCAAGATGGGAATTCCATCCAAACGTTGTATTCATCAAAACAATATTATACAATACAATGCAACACAACATTATGAAACAATACGTAAAATGTACTGGGAAAAACACAAGAATCCAACTCTCACCTTAGCACGACGATGAAGAGGAGTAACAACCATCAAGCAAATAATAGTAGAGCAATATGACACATTATGAAACAATACGAGAAATCTAACTCTCACCTTAGCACGACGATGAAGAGGAGTAACAGCCATCAAGCAAATAATAGTCGAACAATTCGGATTCGCAATAATCCCTCCTTTTCCACAACCAACCTTCAAATTCACCATAGCTTCCGGATTCACTTCCGGTATAAC
This sequence comes from Capsicum pubescens, assembly GCA_030864215.1. Lineage (NCBI taxonomy): Eukaryota > Viridiplantae > Streptophyta > Magnoliopsida > Solanales > Solanaceae > Capsicum > Capsicum pubescens. The sequence continues at coordinate 43,598,956 of CM061538.1, forward strand.
AAGAGGCACATTCTCATCCATTCGAAATGCCGAGCTATTATCAACAACAATCGTCCCCTTTTTCGCCGCTACTGGTCCATATTTCTTACTTATTGAACCACCAGCACTGAACAACGCGATATCAATACCATCAAAACTCTCCTCGTTAAGCTCTTCTACAGTGTAATTCCGGTTCTCGAACTTTACAGTTTTTCCAGCTGATCTCTTGCTCGCGAGGAGCTTGAGTGATCGGTAAGGGAAGTCGCGGTCAGTTAGTACGGAGAGAAACTCCTGACCTACTGCTCCGGTGACTCCGACGACGGCGATTGACGGAGCGTTTTCGTTGAGAGACATGCGGATACGGAATGGAGAGACGGAGCGCAGAGGAGTGATGACGGAGGATGCGGCGCCGCCTCCGCCGTGGAGGAAGTGGTTATGGTGGCGAAGGGAGAGTGCCGGAGAGTTCATTTTATGGCGGCGGTAGTTGGATTTTAGAAAGAAGCAATCTAAGTAGTGTACTTAGTTAAGTAGGGTTCTATAGTGAGTTCCGTACTTAGAATTGGTTGGAAAATAAGTTACGAGGTTCTAGACTAATTAAAATTATATTTTTGATAACCTTAGTACCTACGTGCACATCAGTGAATCAACACACTAAAGGTTCACATAGGCACACGTATCTGCCACGTAGACATTAAAGTTGTCAAAAATACAGTTTTAATTAGTTCAAGGAATAATAGAACTCTCCTAAAATTCTGATGTATTTCAGTAATTTCGTGTATAGTTTAAGATGTAAAAAGAGCATTTTTACTTTTTGATATTAATAATTTCTCCCTCAAGAAGGAATATAATTACAATAGAATTCTGAATTAACTAATTTTGAGATGATCTAACTTATAAATTTTATCGCAACCCCAAAACAAAGCTCCATCCCTCTTTTCCTCGCCTCCAAATATAAAATAAGCTCAATCTAAAATTAATTTTGGAATTAGTTATCTCTTCTCCCTCTTACCAAACAACTCCTGAGGATCGTTTAGTACAAGGATAAGAAATAAATCTCCTACCAAACACTAAGATATGTTATTGTTGTTATTGTTGTTACAGTGTAATAATATATACGGAGTAATACAATATGATATATTATGAAATAACACATAACAATTATCAAACATAATATAAACCTACTATGAAAAACACCTTGGCGCGACGATGAAGCAGAGACAGTCATCAAGCAAATAAAGGCAATAAATTGGTTTAGTGCTTCCTTTGGCTAATCTTCATTTATATACTTTTCTATTTTGAACAGCTTAACAATACTTATTATGCTTATAATATTAATGAATAATTTATCTAACTCTACTCATTTTACTTTTAATATTAAATACGATTCATTATCTAATGCATTTTTCAAAGCATTAAATTTATAATATTCAAATGTTAATATGATAAAAATTTTCTTGTTATTTATTGATTCTTAATCCTTGTGCCAATAGAAGAGTGGATCAAGTAAAGATAGACGTAGGGACTAACAACTAATTTTCTTCAGTTGCATGTTATATTTTACTTATCTATAACAATATTTTGTGTATAACAACAATGACATTCATTATATCACTACATGCTTTGTAATATTATGGCTCTGTAATATCCATAGTTAAACATACACTATATCTCTTTACGTCTAAAATAAAATATCTAAATATTTATGATAATCATCATTAATGTCATGCACATTATAAAATTCAAGAACGAATATTTGATTAAAAGGGAAACGTTGTGTTTAAAAGATACCATAAGTCATATCATAACTTCACTGAGGAGAAATTAATAACGTTTGAATTTAAGTTTTGTGCATCGTCAGTGTATAAAATATTCTACACTATCAGGTAAACTTGACTTACTATTGCATGTTACCTAATTTTTCCTTTTTAAATTTTGATGTAAATAGTTGGATAACCTGCAATAGCAGGTCAAGTTAACTGATAGTGTAGAATTTTTTGTGCACTGACGGTGCATAGAACTCAAACTCCATCTATACTTGAGCTCATTTTACAAATTTTTGCAACAACAACAACATACCCAATATATTTTCGCCAAGTGAGGTTTGGGAGGGTAAGTGTACGCAGTTCATACCACCTATGCTGCTCGGACTCTTCAATAATGTCAACGGGTGCGTGTCGGATTCGTCAAAACCAGAGGCGGAGCCAGCCATCTTTAGGGGATTCGGCCGAACCCCCTTCGACGGAAAAATATACTATTTATACATGATTAAAATTATTTTTTATGTGATTATAGTAGGTGTTGAACCCCCTTCGACTAAGTTTTCTTTAATATTGACCCCCCTTAGTTGAAATTCTGGCCCCGCCTCTGGTCAAAACTAGTGTATTTTTGGAGAATCCGACACGAATGCGACATCGAAAGTGAAAGTCCGCGCAACTTAGCATACCACTACCTCAGAGATGAGATAGAGAGGTTGTTCTCGATAAACCTCTGGCTTAAAATAAAACAATCTTGAAGAAAATAGTAAAAGGACAAGTACAATACACATGATACAATATTCTGAAATAATACTAATATTATATCTACTAACACGAATAACAGGATCCTTCTACCTACTAACATTGATGCGCTCGTTTCTACCATCCTTCTACCCTAATAAAAAAATAACTCAAAACACTAAAATTTTCGCTATATTCAAGTATCGAGAAAGACCCAACCATAAAGGTCTATGACAAGCAACTCAGAGGTAAGATCGAGAGGTTGTTTTCGATAAACCCTCGCCGTAAGAGAAAAATAATATACAAAAGAAATAGTAAAAGGACAAGATACAATAGACACGAAATAATATCGTAGACCAAATTCATCAAGTAATACAACAAACGATACAACATTCTGAAATAATACTAACACGGACAACAAAATTCTTTTACCTACTAACACTACGCACTTGTTTCTACTATCATTCTACCCTAACAAAAAAACAACTTAATGCACTAAAAATTTCGCCATATTCAAGAATCGAGAAAAACCGAACCATAAAGGTCTATGGCAAGCAACAATAATAATATATTATATTTAGGAAAAATGCTTTGTTTCCACCTTGAACTATACGTGAAAAGGCTGAGACACACCCGAACTTTAGGAGGGTCCTATTACCCACTAGACTAATTAAAATCGCATTTTGGACAACCTTAGTGCCTTCGTGAACCCTTCAGTGTGTTGTGCCACGTATGTGCCACGGAGGTACTAAGGTTGTCAAAAATACGGTTTTAATTAGTTTGAAGGTAATAAAACTCTCCTAAAGTTCGAATGTGTCTCAGCCTTTTCGCGTATAGTTCAAGGTGAAAATTGAGATTTTCTCTTATATTTATATATAACAAACAAAAAAGAAGTAGAGGGAAATTCAAAAACAAACAAAAGTCCAACTGTCATATAGCTACACCACTTCTTCTCATGTGTACTTTATTAACTCACAGTCTTCACTGTATATAACAGCCACTAATTGCTACTCACTACTTATTCCTACCTTACTTTCATTTCACATTTACTTCAGCATCATCAGCTTCTTCTACACCTTTACCTTCCCCTCCTCAACAAATGGACAGAAATGAAGAAATGGCATTGGCACAAATGAGGGAATCAGTTGAAAAACTTGGATCTTCCACTGAAGTAAGCCAAAAAAATGACCCCCTTTGTCCTATTTTAGTGTAAAGTTCAAGTCTTAGTAATGGTAATTAGTTCTTTTTTTGATTAAAAAATGACCCCCTTTTGGCTATTTTAGTGTAAAGTTCAATTCTTAGTAATGGTAATTAGTTCTTTTTTTGATGAAAAAATGACCCCATTTGCCTATTTTAGTGTAAAGTTCAAGTGTTTGTACTGATAAGCAGTTCTTTTTATGAAAAGAAATGGACCCCTTTTCCCTAGTTTAGTGTAAAGTTCCTTTTTCTGTGTAAAGTTCAAGTCTTTATAGTGATAATTAGTTCTTTTCTTTTTTTTTGAATAAAATGACCCCCTTTTTCCTCTTTTAGTAAAAAAGTGCAGCTCGGTGCACTAAAGCTCTCTCTATGAGTGGGGTCTAGGGCCGAACCGCAAGAGTCTATTGCATACAGTCTTATCTTGCATTTCTATTAGAGGTGTTTTTACGGCTTGAATTTATGATCTCCAGTTGCTCCCCTTCCCTTTTCCCTCTCTTAGTGTGAAGTTCAATTCTTTATACAGATAATCAGTTCTTTTTTTGAAAAAAAAAAAAGACCTTCCTTGTTATTTTAGTGTAATGTTCAAATAATTGTCATGATAATCAGTTCTTTTTTGAAAAAAAAAAATGACTCCCTCTTTCCTCTTTAGTGTGAAGTTCAAATCTTTACACTGCTGTGTAATGTTTTTAGTTGAGCTGAGGATCCATCTGAAACAACCTCTCGACCTCACAAGGTAGGGGTAAGATGTGCGTACACACTATACTTCCCAGACGACGTGTGGGATTTCACTGAATATGTTGTTGTGTAAAGTTCAAATCTTTATGCTGCTTTGTAATGTTTTAACTTGAGCCGATCAGAAATAACCTCTCCGCCTCACAAGGTAGGGGTAAGTTCTGACACACTATCCTCTCCAGACACCACGTGTGTGATTTCACTAGGTATAGTGTTTTTGTTATTGTGTGAAGTTCAAATCTTTACACTGCTTTGTAACGTTTTAACTTGAGCCGAAGGTCAATAAGAAACAACCTCTCTACCTCACAAGGTTGTGGTAAGTACTGCGTACATAATACCCTTCCGCAGACCCCACATGCGGGATTTCACTGGGTATATTGTTGCTTTAGCGTAAAGCTCAATCTTTGTACTGATAAGTGAATCAGTTCGTTCTTTCTATTTCTTTTTGTTGTTGCAGGGTTACGGAGAGAAGACGTTGATGAGGTTCTTGATCGCGAGATCAATGGACCCAGAGAAAGCTGCAAAGATGTTTTGTCAGTGGAAAAAATGGAGGGCTGAAATGGTTCCACTTGGGTACATCTCTGCTTCTGAAGTTGCTGATGAATTAGCAGCTGAAAAATTTTATTTGCAAGGATTGTCCAAGAATGGACATCCAGTTTTGATGGTCAAAGTTAACAAGCATTTTCGTTCCAACGATCAAGTTCAATTCAAGAGTAATTTCTTTTCCCTTAGAGTAAAGGTTCTTTTTTTTAGTTCACTATATTGCATTCTAGGCCGAGGGTCTGTCGGAAACAGCCTCTCTACTTCACCTGAGGTAGTGGTATGGTCTGCGTACACTCTACCCTCCCCAGACCCCACTATGTGGGAATACACTTGGTATGTTGTTGTACTATATTGCATTCTAGATGTTCTTGTCTTGGTTAGTCAATGGGTCTATATCTTGTTTGTGTATCTTTTTAGAGTTAATAGTCAAAAGCATACCTAAAGTACTCGTCTTTGCGAGTTTCATACCCAAATATCACCAACTATTTATCAAAACACACCTCAACTATCAGTTTTTCCCAGGTAGGAAACTGTCGCACATCTGATAGTTCATGTATGACTCTCAAACCGGTATATTTTGATGTGTTTTTGACCCTTCCCTCTTCTATTTGTAAGGAATATTTTGGTTGGTTCACTCAATGATGCCTTTTTATCTTTTATTGTTCTGCGAATGGGTCATGGACAAGTCTTTAATTTAAACAATCTTGTAGTTAGTTGTTACTTTCTTGGACTCGACTTGTTGTCGTTGGCGATCTCTTGATACAGGAAAAGAATTCATAATAGCCACTATGTAATCCCCCGTATTTGAAAAATAGCTACTGTCATGGAGTTCTTGTGAAATTTGAACTCTATGACAGTAGTTATTTTCAAAGATATAACCGAAAAGTGGCCTGTAGTTATGTTCTTGTGAAATTATAACCGAAAGGTTTCGGTTGCATTTTGACCCGTTGGGTTCAATCCATTTGGTTAAGTCAACAAACGGGTCATAACCAAACTCATTTAACACAAGTTGGATGGCTTACCAAAAACAATGAGTTGATTTTTCCACCTCTATCTACAAAGGTGGGCAGAATGTGGTAGGTTTGGCAAGCCTAATCATATGGCCAACCATAACAAAATCAGTTCAATGTCCAAACCTTAACATGTATTGCTTGTCCCCTTAATATTGTGGCTCAAGTTGATTCTTGCCTTAGCAGTTTCCTAAATTTGTGTCCTAATTTTTCATAAGAAGCAAATAGTCCATTTGTATACTACGTAAGGTTACCAAGTGCGCCTCCTTCTTTTGGAAACTCGAATTGTCTACCACCAACCCAAAAGCTCTTGCGAAATCCAAAAATGAGACCCCTACACGCCCCCGAAACCAAAATTTCCATGCACATCATCATAGCCATGTGACCAGGAGGTCACAGGTTCAAGCCTTGAAAACAGCCTCTTGTAAGGCTGCGTGCAACACACACTTGTGGTGGGGCCCTTCCTCGGACCCTGCGCATAGCGGGAGCTTTAGTGCACCGAACTACCCTTTTATCATCATAGCCTCTTGGAGTTGACTCAGTGCGTCCATTAAAAAAGCATATGGAACTCTTAAATTCTGAAAAATACTGTTTTGAGTTATGAAGGAAAATTGTTAAGACGAAGAGCAACAATCTATGGTGTTTTACCAAGGTGCAGTCTGCTAAATGATTCATTTCGCGGTATCTTTTTCTCTCATATGCACCTTTATCTCTGGTAATGTAAATGAAATTCTTTTGCTGTGACTGATAAGGGTGTTTCTTGCACAAATCCTTCTCCTTTCTGTATGATGCTAATGATTACTCTTAACGATAAAGTTAGTATTTACACATTCACCTCTTATGCAGAATTCGTGGTTCATCTACTTGACAAAACAATTGCAAGGTACCATTTTTACTCAACCATGTTGCTCTTTGACCATTTCTATTACAATTTCGACCAAATTTCCAAACTGAGAATCGTGGTTTAGTTTCTTACTTGGACCTCTTTGTGCTTGTTTCAGTTCGTTCAAAGGTAGAGAAATAGGAAATGAGAAACTTATTGCGATTGCTGATCTCCAAAATATTTCCTATAACAATGCTGATGCTCGTGGAATAATCACCGGTTTTCAGTTTTTACAGGTAACCCCTTTGCCTTTCTATGGTTCGCAAACCATTACTCTAGAGACGAACATAACCAGTGTCATGAAAAAATACACAATGCTTGCACCATGGACAACGTTAAATAGAAAATGAGAACGGGGGCACCACTTTAAGCAGGTTTTCCAAAAAAACAACTCAGATAAAGAACCTGTTGGAGTCCCACATCGGTGGGTTAAAGGGTCCTTGGTCTCCTTATATGGTCTTGGGCAATCCTCCCAGGTAGCTTTTGAGGTTGAATTAGGCTCAAGGTCCATTTCTTTATCTGGTATCAGAGCCAGGCCCACCCAGTTCATTATTTCCGATGTTGGGCCGCCCGTCTTATATTGTCCACGCTCTAGATATCCAGCCCTAGGCCCCCGATCGAATAGATATGATTATATTGACAGGTTCTTTTAAAATATGTGATTGTTTTTTATGGTATGTGCACATATGTATACAGAATTTTTCCGAGTTAACAGGTGGACGTGCACCCCCTACTTAAGGCTAGGTCTGCCTCTGCCCATAAGACAGTTCAAAGAATCGAGATTAACGACTTAGTAGAACCAAAGGGGCACAACAACCAGCTGCCCCGATTGAATAGATATGATTATATTGACGGGTCCTTTTAAAATATGTGATTGTTTTTTATGGTATATACACATATGTATACAGAATTTTTCCGAGGTTAACAGGTGGACGTGCATCCCCTACTTAAGGCTAGGTCTGCCCCTGCCTATAAGACAGTCAAAGAATCGAGATTAACGGCTTAGTAGAAGAACTCACTAGACTATGTATGTAGCTGGAGTATATTGAACTCTCACATCTGAGCCATAGTTAAGGCTTTGGTTTGCTTGCACTATGAGATGATGTTGCTCAGACTCTTCAAACACATTGTCGGGTGGTGTTGTTACGAATTAAAACAGGAATAAGCAAAAGAAACACAAGATGAACACACACAGATTTACGTGGAAACCCTTGACGGGAAAAACCGCGGGTAGAGGTGGAGAAATTCACTATATCAGAGAGGAATACAAGGAGGAGCCAAAGTTCTCAGTAACACACGAGAACCGTCATGTTAAAACCAATGCTATAAGTCGCACTTATATAATACGTGCGTAACTCTAACCCCAAAAACATACAGGTCCATACCGCAGGAGCTTCGCCCTCGCACCCCCAACGGGATCAGCGGTGGGCTCTAGGATCGGGCCTATCGGCCGGATCCCTACGCTACCACCACAGACCCCCCAAAAAAATCTCAAACATGGGTCGCACCGCGATCTTTTCAAGGCCGGATCAACATTCGGTCATAAACTCTAACATGTGTATCTGATCCTCCGATAGCTATGCTTTTCTGGAGGATCCGACATGGTTGCGGCAAATTTTTTTTGGAGGGTCTCAGCAACATAGCTATGAGGTGCCATTGAGGTGCGAATAGTTTGAATATGCTCCACTAACTTAAAATCTCTTGAAATTTTGGTCAAAATTGTTGCTTCATTTAAGCTCTTGAATCTTGATTTAGACAAATCAAGAGCAATCTATGTTGCTCCGACTTTCTAAAAATGATTTGGCACCTGCGGTAGACCCTCCAAGAAATTTCTACTTCTGGAGGATCTGACGCTGGTGCGCACTCAATGACATTTTTGAAGAGTCCGGGCAACATATAGGGAGCAATATACTGATCAAATTGATGAAGACCACACCGGAATTCTGATATAATGCTCCGTTCTTTATATTCCGCGTGTTATATTGATGCTGCTGCTACGCTACATTTCACACAGTTTCTTTCTACAGGCATACTACCCTGAGCGCTTAGCTACTTGTTACATTTTACACATGCCACAATTCTTTGTCGCTGTATGGCGATTTGTTTGTCGCTTCCTTGATAAAGCAACTCAAGAGAAGGTACGTCACAATGCATGCCCATCGGATGATATTACATTCAACAATATGCACGTGTAACCATGTAATCTTCGACACTAGATCAGTTTCTGCAGACTTGATCCTTTTTGCAGCTATGCATCTCATATTTGTCTGCATAATACTACTGTTATACTCATATTTCGCCTGGATAAAACTTATACTTGAGCTATTTTCTAATGTCGAAACACTATACAGATCAGGATTGTTACAAGTGAAGAACAAAGGGAACAGTTCATCCGAGAGGTTGGTGAAGAAGTCTTGCCAGAGGAGTATGGAGGGCGCGCTAAACTTGTACTTCTGCAGGATGCTGCTGTGTGAACTACTAACACAATGTAGAGGAATAATAGAAATGGGAAACATACTATTTCTCTACTATTTACAATATTTATGTTACTAGAAGTTTTTACTTCTAGTACAACAACATACCCGGTATATTCCCACATAGTGGGGTCTAGAGAGGGTAAAATGTACGCAGTCCATACCACTACCCCCGACGGGGGTAGAGAGGTTGTTTCCGATAGACCCCCGGCTCAGGACCAAGGACCATCCTTCATACCAAACACGCCCTAAATATAAAACAAATCCAAGCTGAATCCAAGTTTTTACTTCTAGTCATATAATAAAATCCAGAAATATTTCTGTGATGATCAACTATAGTGCAACCTGACGCTTTTCGTTTCAAGTCAAAATTAGACAAACAAAGAATTGATAAACCGATTAGAAGTAGTTGATAAGCGTTAAATGTTGAAGAACATTTATAATTGTTGAAACTAAATTTAGGAAAAATGTTTTATTTCCACCTTGAACTATACGCGAAAAGGCTGGGACACACCCTAATTTTAGGAGGGTCCTATTATCCCTGGACTAATTAAAATCGTATTTTTGACAACCTTAGTGCCTATGTGTGCCACGTAGGCACTAAGGTTGTCAAAAATACAGTTTTAATTAGTCCAGGTTAATAGGACCCTCCTAAAGTTCGGGTGTGTCCCAGCCTTTTCGCGTAAAATTCAAGGTGGAAATAGAGCATTTTCTCTATAATAAAATCTAGAAATATTTCTGTGATGCTCAACTACTAACATAGTGCAACCTGACGCTTTTCGTGTCAAGTCAAACTCAGACAAACAGAGAATTGATAAACGGATTAGAAGTAGTTGATAAGCGTTAAATGTTGAAGAACACTTATAATTGTTGAAACTAAATTTATAAATAAGCAGTTACGTGTTTGGATGTAAGTGTTGAATTTGAAAATATAGGCACTTTTTTTTTTTGTTTAAATGACTAAATTGACCTTGAAGTTATTTTTTTTAAAATGTAAATTTTAAAGTAGTTTTACATAGTGACAAATAACGAAAATAGAATAGGGAACTAAAAATTAAGTTTTAGGAAGAACATTTCGACGATTACTTTTGGAATTTCAATTATACTTGCGAAATCAATAACAAATTCAGTATAATTTCACAAGTAGAACCTGAAGAGAGTGGGGCGTATGCTCACCTTTCTTCTATCTTAGTGAAATAGAATTTTTTTTTTTCTGATCGACCCTCACTTCAAGAAGATTATTTTTCAACAATATTATACTTTATAGTACCAATAATACATAACTTGATATGAGAGGATCATGGTAATATTTTACCTCCTTTATTTGCTTTACTTTCCTAATGCAAAGACTTTGAATGAAACTATTTCTAGTTCTTTTTTTCTCATGAATCCCTTTAGTTAACAAAAATATGACCCCCCCCCCCTCTTAGTTTTATATGTAGCAAAAACATCCTCGAAAATTTTGACCAATTCATAAGATGTGGGAGTCAATAATAATATAGAAATAAAATACATACTCCATCCATTTCAATTTATTTGTCTGGTCCTAACTTGACACGAAATGAGTCAAGTCGAATACGTTGGGTTTTGAGTATCACAAAAATATGCATTTTGTTATATGACTACAAGTAAACAAGATGTAAAACTATGAATAACATAAAGAGTAAAGCATCTAGTAGTAGCCTCCTGAACTATGACCAATTTGCTACGACACACTTCAACTTCACGGGGGTCCTATTACCCTCCTGAGCTAAAATTTTAGCGTATTTTTGTCAATCTTTGTAGCAAGCATGGCACCTTTTGTCAACCTTTTTAGCTGACATGGGCCCACGTCTGTATGAAAAGGTGACAAAAATACACTATAATTGAGTTCGGGGTGTAATAGGATCCTTGTGAAGTTGAAGTGAGTCGTAGCAACTTTGGCCATTGTTCGGAGGGGCATTGGATGCTTCTCTCTAACATAAATACTAAATAGTGTCTATGAAGCTATTCTTTTCATCTTATTTCCAATTTCTACTATTCCTCTATATTGTGTTAGTAGTTCACAGCAACATCCTGCAGAAGTACAAGTTTAGCGCACCCTCCATACTCCTCCGGCAAGACTTCTTCACCGACCTCTCGGATGAACTGTTCCCTTTGTTCTTCACTTGTAACAATCCTGATCTGTATAGTGTTTCGATATTAGAAAATAGCTCAAGTATAAGTTTTGATTCGGGTGAAATATGAGTATAACGGTAGTATTGTTTCCACCGAGCGTAAGATTATGCAGACAAATATGAGTTGCATAGCTGCAAAAATGATACAAGTGTTGAAGACTACTCGTTTACACATGCATTTTGTTAAAAAGTAACATTGTTCGATGGACCATTATGCACAGTAACGTACCTTCTCTCGAGTTGCTTTATCAATGAAGCGACAAATAAATCGCCATACTGTGACAAAGAATTGTGGCATGTGTAAAAGGTAACAAGCCGCTAAGCGCTCAGGGTAGTATCCCTGTAGAAAAGAAATTGCATGAAATGTCGTTAGCAGTACTAATATAACACAGGTGATATAAAGAACTGAACATTATATCGATATTCCAGTGTAGTCTTCATCAATTTGTTCAGTATATTGTTCCCTATGTTGCTCGAACTCTTCAAATATGTCATCTGGTGCGCGTCAGATCCTCCACAAGAAATGAATTCTTGCAGGGTCTGCCACGGGTATGACGACACTTTTAGAATGTCCGAGAAACATAGATTTCTCCTACAACGACAACAACATACCCAGTGCGATCCCAAAAGTGAGGTCTTACGCACCCTTAACCCTACCTCGTAAAGGTAGAGATTGCTCCTAATTAGTCTAAATCAAGATTCAAGAGCTTAACAAGAGCAACGATTTTGACCAAAATTTTCCGACTTTTAAGTTAGAGGAGCATATCCAAACTATTCGTTACATCAATGGCACCTCATAGCTAGATCCTTTATTGCTCGGACCTTCCAAAAATGTTGTCGCACCCATGTCGTATCCTCCAAAAAAACATAGCTCTCCACACACACCTGGCACTCGGCAGCATGTTTGAAGAGTTCGAGCAACATCGTCTCATAGTGCATGCAAGCTAAAGCCTTAATTATAGCTCAGATGTGAGAGCTCAAAACCAGCTACATACATAGTCTAGCGAGTACTTCTACACAGCCATTAATCTCGACTCTTTGAACTGTCCTATAGCTGACGAGAGACGCATAAGGTTCTCCATTTCTACTTAACGCTGTCCATGGTACAAGAAGTATGTATCACATCATAACATTGCGCACTATAGAAAGGCAAAGAGGTTACCTGTAAAAACTGAAAACCAGTTATCATTCCACGAACATCAACATTGCTATAGGTAATATTCTTGAGATCGAGAATTCCAATAAGCTTCTCATTTCCTATTTCTCTACCTTTGAACGAACTGAAACAAGTACAAAGAGGTCCAAGTTAGAAACAGCACCATGATTCTCAGTACAAAAAGACATATTCCATGGGAGGACTGTACGAGGAACCCATGAGTCAACGTAACAAAAACCTTCTCTCTCAATCACTTACTCAATACAGACACTTTAATTTACGTAAAGTTTAGAAGTTATCCCTCATGTACTACTTTCAAATGGTCAAAGAGCAATACGGTTGAATGAAAATGATACCTTGCAATTGTTTTGTCTAGTAGATGAACCACGAATTCTGCATAAGAGGCGAATGTGTCAACTTACCGTTAAGAATAATCATTAGCATCCTACAGAAAGAAGGAAGAACTAAGAAGCATAATTCAAGAAATCCCGTAATAGTCACCTCAAATAATTTTTCATTTATATCACCAGAGATATGGGTGGCGCATATGACACGAAAGAACACCGTAAAATGAATCATTTACCCGACTATACTATAGATTGTAAATAGCGTCCACTGCCCACTTTTCAGTCATATCTTTAAAAAATAATTATCGTCATGGGGTTTAAAGTTTCACAATAACTTCATGACAGTAGCTATTTTCCAATCACGGTTGTTAAAAAATTGTTATTTATAATTCCTTTTTCCTGTATCCAATGATCGCCCAACGACAACAAGTCAAGTCCAAGAAAGTTACAACTAAGTACAAGATAGTTTAAATTAAAGACTTTTCTAATGGCCCATTAGCAAGACAACAATAGATAAAAAGGCATCATTGAAGCAACCAACCAGAATATTCATTATCAAAAAAAACACAAACAAGATAAACAGTCATGGACTAACAAAGAACAAGAACATCAGAATGCAATATGCTCCCACTGTCCCAATATATGTGGTACTGGTACACTTTCCTTTTTAGTCCGTCCCAAAAAGAACATTACCTTTCTATATTTGGAAATAATTTAACTTATGGAAAAAAACACAAACAAGATAAATAGTCACGGGCTAACAAAGAACAAGAATATCATAATGCAATATGCTCCTTCTATCCCAAGAACCTGGCACACTTTCCTTTTTAGTCCATTCCAAAATGTCACCTATCTATAGTTGGAAATAATTTAACTTTAAAATTACCCTTTTAACCCCTAATGAAATGATTTATACCATAGCCACACAATTGTTCAAGGAGTGTTTTCGACCTCAAACTTTTTGTCTAAGTCAAACGATGCCACGTAAATTGGAAAAAAAAGAACCTTTAAGGGAAAAGAAATTACTCTTGAATTGAACTTGATCCTTGGAAGGAAAATGCTTGTTAACTTTGATTATTACAACAGGGTGCACATTCTTGGACAATCCTTGCAAATAAACTTTCTCAGCTGCTAATTCATCTGCAACTTCAGATTCAGATATGTAGCCAAGTGGAACCATCTCAGCCCTCCATTTTTTCCACTGACAAAACATCTTTGCAGCTTTCTCTGGGTCCATTGATCTTGCAATCAAGAACCTCATTAATGTCTTCTCTCCATAACTCTGCAAAAAAAAAAAAAAAAAACTGATTATCAGTATAAAGATTTGAACTTTACACTTAAAGAGGAAAAAGGGGGTCATTTTTTTCGAAAAAAGTAACTCATTTTTTTCATAACCGTAGTGTCCGGGCCAGCTTCCGTGCACGACACGAGTGAGTGGCGGATCCAGGATTTAAGGATCGTGAGTGCTCGGGAGGTTCGAACACATATATTGGCATTAAGATTCTGCCTAAAAACTAAAGCACTCATTTATCTTCTTTGTTCTTTGTTTACAGGATGTTTTTCTAAATCTTATATCAATTTTTATATTTTCTTTACATAATTATACCTGGTCTGTGGCGGATTTAATGGGTGCCGGAGCACCAAATATTTGGCTATTGGTCCGCCCCTAGCACGACTAAGTACACGGAATACTTGTCACCTCCCACCAACAATGGATACAAGGTAACTCTGTTCATTAAGGTTAGGCCAGATGAAAAGAATCACCTAGTATTTTTTTGGCATCTACTGGAATCATAAGTACAAAGTGTAAAAGATATGACACGTGGGCCTAACTCAATCTGGATTGTCCAAATCCATATAAGCAAACCGTCAGTCCATTCCTCAACCCCAACCAATGTGTGTGACTTCCAACCCACTCTAACACCCCTTCACAAAGACTTAAACTTCACACTAAAAGAGGCAAAATGGGGTCATTTTCTGCAAAGAAAGAACTATTATCAATACATAGATTGGAACTTTACCCTAAAACAGGCAAAAGAGTGTCAGACAAGGATTTGAATTTTACACTAAAAGAGAAAAAAAGGAGTCATTTTTTTTTAAACAAAAAAAACAACAACTGATCATCACTACAAAGATTTGAACTTTACACTAAAATAGTAAAAAGGGGATTGATTTTTTCTTACTTCAGTAGAAGATCCAAGCTTTTCAACTGATTTCCTCATTTGGGTCAATGTAATTTCTTCATTTCTATCCATTTTCACTTTCTTTTTCCCCCACAACTTAAAAAATGCGCGAAAGCTGACCCGAACACAATGGCTATAAAAAAAAAAATTGTGGAGGGGAAGGTAAAGGGGTACAAGAAGGTGATGTTGAAGAAGAAAGACAAATTTAACAATGATAATTTTATTTTATTTTAATTTTTTTGTAAAGTAGAAAGTTCAAAGTACTGAAAAATACTTTAAAAAGGGTGCGTTGAAGGAAAGAAGGTAGGAGAAGGTAGCAATAAATGGCTGAAAACACAGAGTGAGGACTTTTAGTTATGGGGTACAAGAGAAATAGTAATGTGGACATGACAGTTGGATTTGTTTATTAATTTCCATTTACTTTTTTTAAATATTATTATTATTATTATTATTATAGAATTTAGTTTTCACCTTTGTGTTTGAGAAATTATTTTTTTACCCCTCCTGAGGAGTTTTCGTCGTTTTTGCTCAGTTGATAACTCGAACTTACAATCTTATGGTGGAAAGTGAGTGGTGTTTTTCGTCCGATTGACCTTTTTGCTCTCTTGGTGATTCAAACTCACAATCTTATGGTTGAAGCTGAGGGGTGCTTATCATCTGATTGACCTTTTTGCGCTCTTGATGACTCGAACTCATGATCTTATGGTCGAAAGTGAGGGATGTTTATCGTTTGATTGACCTTTTTGCTCACGATTGATGACTTAAACTCATAATCTTATGATTGAAAGTGAGGGGTGCTTATCGTCCGATTGACCTTTTTGCTCATGTTTGATGATTCAAACTCATAATCTTATGGTCGAAAGTGAGGGATGCTTATCTTTGATGGACATTTTTGCTCTCTTGATGACTCAAACTCAAAATCTTATGGTAAAAAGTAAGGGACGATTATCTTTCAATGGACTATTTTACTCTCTTGAAGACTTAAACTCACAATTTTATGATCGAAAGTGAGGGGAGTTTATCATCTGATTGAGCTTTTTGCTATCTTGATCACTCAAAATCACAATCTTATGGTCAAAAGTAAGGCGTGATTATTGTCCGATGGACCTTTTGCTCTCTTAATGCCTCAAACTCATAATCTTATGGTAGAAAGTGACAAGCAATTATCATTCGATAGACCTTTTTGCTATTTTGATTATTCAAACTCACAATCTTATGATCGAAAGTGAAGGGAGCTTATCATCTGATTGAGCTTTTTGCTATCTTGATGACTTAAAATCATAATTTTTTTTTGTCAAAGGTGAGGGGTGATTATTTCATCTGATGGACCTTTTTATTGTTAATGATTCAAACTCACAATCTTATAGTCGAAAATGAGGGGTGACTATCGTTTGATGAACGTTTTTGCTCTTTTGATGGCTCCAACCTCACAATCTTATGATTGAAAGTGAGGGGTGCTTATCGTCCGTTGAACCTGTACTAACGAACCAAAGGCACCCCCACCCTCATACCCTCCTATTAGCAACTCCAATCTATAGACATAGCTCTAATACTACCAGCACGGCTACCCCAAAGCTCTCCTAACTACTGGATACGACTCACACACAAGTACTAGCTTTCTAACCTAATTCGTGTCCTCCATATCTTTCTATCTAGGGTTATGTCCTCTGTAAGCTGTAACTGCTCCATGTCACGTCTAAACACCTCTCTCCAATATTTCTTCGGTCTACCTCTACCCCGCCTGAAATCATCCAAGGCTTGCCTCTCACACCTACGAATTGGGGCATCTGTGTCCCTCCTCATCACATGCCCGAATCATCTCAACCTAACTTTTCGCATCTTGTCCTCCACCGAAGCCACTCTTACCTTCTCCCGGATAGTCTTATTCCTAACCCGATCACCCCTAGTAAGCTCACACATCTAACGCAACATCCACCTTTCCGCCACCTTCAATTTTTAAATGTGAGAGTTCTTGACTGGCCAACACTCCGCTCCATACAACATGGCCGGACGAACTGTCATTCTGTAGAATTTGCCTTTAAGCTTGAGTGGCACCTTCTTATCACACAACACGATGGGATACATCTTCGTCAATCTCCTCATTCCCTTGAATTATGGACCCGAGATACTTAAAACTATCCCTCTTACAAACAACCTGGGAATCCAACCTTACTACATCCCCGTTCTCCTGCCTCAAGTCATTAAACTTGCATTTCATATACTCTGCCTTGCTCCTACTCAACATGAACCCTTTAGACTCAAGGATTTGTCTCCAAACCTCCAATTTATCATTCGCCCCATCCCCTGCGCGTCTCATCAATTAAAACAACATCATCTGCAAAAAACATACACCAAGGCACCTCTCTTTGAATACGTCGTGTCAACACATCCATCACCACCGCAAACAAAATCGGGCTAAGAGTCGATCCCTGATGCAACCCTGTCAAGACAGGGAAATGCCCTGCGCGTCTCATCAATTAGAACAACATTATCTGCAAAAAGCATACACCAAGGCACCTCTCTTTGAATACATCGCGTCAATACCTCCATTACTACCGCAAACAAAAACGGGCTAAGAGTCGATCCCTGATGCAACCCTGTCAAGACAGGAAAATGCTCTGAGTCTCTTCTCGTCATCCTCACCTGAGTCTTAGTTCCATCATACATGTCATTAATCGATCTGATGTACGTCACCGGGACCCCACTCACCTCCAAGCATCTCCAAAAGGCCTCCCTAGGAACTTTATCGTATACTTTCTCCAAGTCGATGAAAACCATACGTAAGTCCTTCTTCCTTTCCCTATAGTGCTCTACCAGTCAACGCACCAGGTGAATTGCCTCCGTCTTCGAGCGACCGGGCATAAATCCAAACTGATTCTCCAAAATAGACATTATTCTCCTCAACCTTCGCTCGACCACTCTCTCTCAAATCTTCATAGTGTGACATAACAACTTAATACTCCTATAGTTGTTGCAATTCTAGATGTCACCCTTGTTCTTATATAAAGGAATCATCATACTTTATCTCCATGCCGCGGGCATTTTCGCAGTCTTGACAATGTTGTTAAACAATTCAGTCAACCACCTTAAACCAGCCCCACCAGTAAACTTTCAAAAATCTGGAATCTCGTCAGGCCCCGTTGCCCTATCCCTTCGCATCCTTCGAATAGCCTCTCTGATCTCCTCCACCTTAAAACTTCTACAATAACTGAAATCACGCCCCTCCTCTGAGTGCTCCAGCTTCCCTGACAAAATATCTTTGTCCTCATTATTCAAGAGTCTATGAAAATATAACTGTCATTTTCTCTTAATGTGAACGTCCTCCACCAACACTCTACCATCTCCCTCTTAATGCACGAAAATATGAAAAAATCTCCATCCAATATTTTATTCTAAAATAACAAATCAATATAGCCTCACAAGATATGAAGAAAATGGACACATGCAAGCTTTTTTTCCCATCTTAATGGATTAGAAAGATAATTTTCGATAGACCCTCGACTAAAAAAAATATTTTTCTACAATATTATAACTTAAAGTGATGATAATACATAACTTTGTTGTGAAGGGATCACAATAATATTATACAAGAAATAATAATAATAATAATAATAATAATAATAATAATAATAATAATAAGCTTGTTACGAGGTGATCATAATAATATTATACTTGGAGTAAACATATACATAATTAGTTACAAAGGGATCATAATAATAGTATACATAAATTAATAGTAATAACACATAAGTTTGTTATGAAGGGATCATAATAATACTATACCACCTTTATTTTTATTTTTTTATGGCAAAGGCTTGAATGGAACTATTTCTTCTAAAATAGTTTGTAATATTACTTAAATTCTCGAGGTGTGAAGCAATAACGTACTAAACGTAACGACTTTCACTTTCTATAACAAAAATAAAAAAAAGTCAACCTATTTCTGAAATTGCGGTCACATTATTTTGGCAAAGTAAAGGGATCATGAGAGATGTAATGTGGACGTGACATTTCGCTTGATCTAATAGTTATTAAAATCAAATCAAAATCTAAACATTAATTTGAACTTTTAAGAATTTGATATTTGATATCTATTTTAAATTATCAATTATTAAAATTAAACTTTAAAAATATTAAATCGAATATAAAACGTCCATCCCTAGATAGATAATGTACAAAGGAATTATTTATTTTATTTAATTATTATATCTTTAAATAATTTTGGTGACTCTTTCACTCAACTATTTTCCCCTTCCCTAGGCACCCACTCTCGTCTTCTCCATAAATTTAGCTCTAAAACAATATAAAAATATAAAAAGAATTTTAAAATAAAAATACTATTGATCTTTCTAGAGAAAAAAATAATAAAATAAAGATTAAAGGAAAAATAAAAATGAATAGATTGAATTGTCATTCTAATCTAGATAGTCATCCACATTTAATTGATCAGTAAGTTTGTCTTTACAGACCATGGAGTGTAAGTGTTGCATCTTGCTAACGTCGTATCTATTTAGTGATTAGCTCGCTAGCTAGTTTCTTTGATTCCACTCGTTTTTTCTTTTCTAATTTTTCTGTATTACCTAACAAGAATTTTTGAACAGAGAGAAAAAGCGAAGTGCACTTTCCTGCTCATACTATTTGACGGTGAGTTGATCAAAGAGTAGATTCACAAGCATCGACAATAATGATGGAAGTCCGCTCGATCAATCTTCACATGATAGCTCAAAGCTGACCAATACAGCTACTTGCATACTTGCCTGCTCGTCTTTTATCGACTTATTTGTACCCCAATGTTCGAATGAAGTGTTTTAAAACAACTTTTATATTAGTTTATCAAAGAGCAGATTCACAAGCATCGACAATAATGAAAGTATACTCGACCAATCTTCACCCGACAGTTCAAAACTGACCAATACAACTTGCACGCTTGTCTTTCACTAGCTTATTTGTACCCAATGTTCGACAGAAGTGTTTTAAAACAACCTTTATATTACTTTATCAAAGAACAGATTGACAAGCATCGACAATAATGATGAAAGTCTATTCGATCAATCTTCACCCAACACCTCAAAGTTAATCAATACAACTTTTATGCTTGCATGCTCGTCTTTTACTGGCTTATTTGTACCCAATGTTCAACTAAATTATTTTAAAACAACCTTTATATTACTTTATCAATCTTAGATTGTATAAACCAAATTCACTGAGTTATTTAAAATAACCTAATAAAGCAATATAAAGTTTGGTTAATAAAATTTTTAGTATAAACAATTCAAGCCAACCACGAACCATATGGACTTTTATTTCTTTAATAACCAATCACATGGTTTTCTTTTTTCTTGTTTGGTAAAAAATTTAATGTTTATATTTAATGTTCTTTATATAAATTAAAAAAATATTTGTGGGACCTTCATTTTTAAATGAGTCAAACCTCATTAATTGCTATCGAAAAAGTCAATTTATTTATTAAAAATATTGGGGCTACTATTAGGAGTTTGAATGCATTAGTCTATTTTTTTCTTAATGAATTTATCAATTAAATACATTTTCAAACATAATTTCCGAATTTCTTTCTTCAATTATTTTCTTCTAATAGTTTTTTTTTTTTTTTTTTTTAAATATATCTTCTCTTTTTGTGAATTTGTGATGTTTTTTCCCTAGCAAAAATGACTACTTAGAAGTCTAGAATGAAACTCATTTAACAACTAATATTTTCTCGGTCTCATTTTATGTGAAGGTGATACGATCTGAAGAATCAAACTATTTTTTCTTTGATCGAAATTTTCTCATTACTTTTAAAATATATTTCGAATCAGTGGCTATGTGAATATGTAATACTTGTCGTATAATTTTTAAATATGCAATTTTTATTTTTAAAAAGTAAAAAAAAAGGCATAATACATAGATATAAATATGATCCTAAACTTGACACAAAATTATAATATTGACCTTAAACTTTGATAGTGTACAAGTAGGCGTTTTAACTATACAAAACTTGAACAAAAAGACACTCCAATTTTGCAACTACATGCGTGTACCTCACTTGCTCTGACGTGGATTACTAATTCACTCATATGGTGCCACCTAATACAAAAACATTATAAGTATGACCTTTAACTTTGTCGGTGCACAAATAGGCCCTTTAACTATACAAAAACTGAACAAAAAAAACCTTCAATTCCAACTCGGACGCGCGCCGTTTTGCGTGTATTACACGCATTTTGCCACATAGGATCGGGGTGTTTATTTGTTCAGATTTTGAATAGTTAAAGGTCCTATTTGTGCACTGTCAAAATTTAAGATCAATGTTATAATTTGGTGTCAAATTTAAGGTTTGTATTATGCCCAAAAAAAAAAAAAAACTTTCTCTAAATGAATGAGAAAAGAAAAATCCATTCAAAAGAAAGTTACTTGATTCTGTACAATTTCTAAAGGTAATTTGTGTATTGTTTTTTTGGACATAATATATAAGCAGACACTTAAACTTGGCTTCAGCTACCAAGTAGGCACCTAACTTGAGAGTACACATTAATCTGGTCTCAACCGACATCTAAGCACTCCAACTCGTCCCCACTGTATCTCATGGACAACGATGCTGACATGACACACGTAAATTTTGAGAGTGCACATTTAGACACATCAATTTGGTCTCAACTGACAATTAAACAGTCCAATTCGTCCTCACTATATCTCATGGACACCGACACTGACATGACACATAAATTTTGAGAGTGCACGTCTAGACACATTAACTTGGTCTCAACTGACAATTAAACAGTCCAACTCGTCCTCATTGTATCTCATGGACATCCAACGCTGACATGACACATAAGTTTTGGAAGTGTACATCTAGACACATCAACTTGGTCTCAACTGACAACTAAACAGTCCAACTCGTCCTCACTGTATCTCATGAACACCGACACTGACATGACACATAAATTTTGGAGGTGTCTAGACGATCATGTTTAAGTTGGAGTGTTCAACTAAGATAGTGGAGACGATGTTATGAACGGACAGGAATAAGCAGTACTACAAAACGAAAGAGAACAAGAAGAACACACAGATTTTCGTCTTGAGGGAAAAACCACGGCAGAGGAAGAGGGATTTCACTATAATGGAGAGGAATACAATAAGGAGACGAAAGTCTCAATGACGTATTTAAACCGTCCAAAACAGCCCACTACAGACCCCACAAAAAAATCAGAAACATAGGTCGCACCGCGAACTTTTCAGGGCCGGATCAATAAAATTCGGGTCACAAACTCTAACGGACGAGTTATACATCTCTCAACGTTGAAGTGCTGTATGAAAATGTCAACCTTTTGATGAATGTTTACTCACCTACATAGTTCACATGAACAACAAGGTCACCATATCCCAAGCTTTGTATTTGCTTTGCTGAGGCAATAACAGAAAGCTTACACTTGTGTAGTTCAATCAGTTGAAATGTTTGAATCTCCACAAAGTCTAAAGGAATTTGATCCAAGTAATAACATTCTGTTAGGACTAAGTGCTCAAGGCTTGGAAAATGATAACGCGTCGCTTCCCATTTCTTCAGATACATCTTCTTAAGAAGTAACATCTTAAGCCGCGAGAATCCATCTTCCTCTTTATCGCTTAGGTCCCAAATCTGTCCGTGAAAGGCGTGGTCTTTAAGTTTGAGAACCTCTTAGGTAACTTTCTGAGAATGATCATGTCTTCCCATTGTAGGTACGTGCTGCACAACGTTAACTTGTTGAGGTTTGGTGGGAAAGTTCTCACAATGTGGAACGTGTAGCGTAGGAGAGGGGTCCAACCTCGTACACAGTCTGAGAAAAATATAACCCTCTTTGATCTCAACTTTGAGCTTCTCAAGTTGAGTTAAGTGTACAAGATTATCGAGACAATAACACTTCTCGGCAATGACTGAATCGTCAACAAGTAAAATTCCCAACTTCTTCAGATTCGCGATTCTTAGAAACACCTCGTCGGTACAAGATGAAGGCATCAATCCGGTTAGCGTTTGTAAGTGATTCTCCCTCTCAGTAATTTGTGATATGGGAGGGGGTATGGAAAGCCAAAGGTTTTTTAGTCGAGGCATATTCAGAACTTCCCATGGAATGGACAGGGTTGTCATAAACAAACCACGTGGGCGCCCGTCATGAATAACTAGGACCTGTAGATTCCAAAGATTGCATATTGACTGCACAAGACCATCGTCGAATGGACAAGCAAGATACCTCAAATGAACAAGTTCTGTTATTGCCTCGGAATTGTAGAGACAAGAACTAAAGCAAACATCTAATATCCTAAGTAATCTAAAGCGTGACTGCGACGGTAAAGAGCAATAGTATGGATGTTTGAAGAAAACAGAACGTGTGAATTGCATGAATGTAGGAGGTCTACTGTGAAACCGATGAATAAAGTATGTATAATCATTGAAATCAACAACACGACGTAGATTATTACTGTATCTTAGAAGACCATCGCGGCCATACCTTGTAATGAAGTTCTTGTTGGGTTCATAGTATATGAAAGAAGTGTGAATGGAAAAATGGAGAATAAAATGGTGGAGGGGAAGGAGACACTAAAATGGAAAGTGTACTCCCAAATTAGAAAGTTTACTCTTTCTCCCACATTGGTGGAAGAAGAGAACTTGAAAGTGTTTATAATCAAGAACACTTACTTCACATGGCAAGTGAGGCAAGAAATATTAGATGCCTCGCGTTGTCGTGGTCACTTGGATTTGGATTTGGCAAATGATCGATCATTGAGATCTATCTTTTTGGACAAACCTTATTTGAATTCCGAAGAATGCCAACAGTTTCAGTTTCGGACCTCCATTTATATATACATGCAGTAACAGTTCAAGTGAACTGATGCATTGTTTTCGAACTAGTGCTTCAGAAATGATACATTGTTCTGAACTGAGGCTACAGAAGGTTGCAATGGTTCGAAATGATGCTTCATCCTTCAATGAAGTGACATACTGATTCATGAAATGAGATGACTGTTCAGGAAAAGATGCAATCTTTGATGAACAGACATGAACTTACAGCAAAGGTGTAACCTTTGGAGTGAACCATTGCCTCTTTTTTAGAAGAGGCATGTTGTGGCTATATAAACTTGGTTTCTTCCACAGGTTTAGTACAAAATTTTCAGATTAAAAAAACTTTCTTCTTGTCTCAAAAATATTCTGTGTGATCACTCAAAACGTTCTGTGAGTTCGAAGATATTCCAACCGTTTGAGGTACCGCTACTGTTGGTCTGTTAGCCATTTTATCCTGGGAGAAAAAAATTCCACAACCTCGGGTACAGTGAGGGAGATTATTTCCTTAAGGAAAATCCGTGAATTCGGACGACTTGGCTATTTTCTGTTTCATCTTAATTTCTGCAAAATAAAATACACCTTTTGAAAAGGTCATTTTGATCTTGTGTTGAGGGTATTTGATATACTTCATTGTGTTCTTGTTTATATATTTGAGCTCAAGTTGAAGTTGGTGTTGTAATATACAGATTCTGTGTACCCGAAGTACAAACGAAATAACAATCTTAAGGAAATAAATACTATTACAAAATCTGTATAACTTGTTTTTGGAGATTAAAGCTTTAAGCTTTCTACTCCGCTTGAATTTAACTAGTGATTAGAAGACATAAAATTTTCATCACAAGTTAAAGTTCACTCGGTTGACGATTTGAAGTTATAAAAACTTCATCGTTAATTAGAAACAAGAAGAAAAGTTGAAAAGTTATTTAACTTTATAAGTAGTATTCTGAAAATACTAAATTTTTCTGTCTTGTGTTGACAGGAAAGATGACTAACGAAAGTCAAATGATGGATGCGACAACGTCTGTGGAGGCAACTAATATTGCCACATCAAGTCGAACAAATGCTCCGCCAACAATGGCACCAGCGGAGAAGCCCGAAAAATTTCCAGGCATTGACTTCAAGCGGTGGCAGCAAAAGATGTTCTTTTACCTCACCACTTTATGTCTGCAACGGTTCACTAGAGAAGACGCTCCTGAGGTGCACGAGGGAACCTCGGACAAAGACCGCTTCGTTATTGTAGAAGCTTGGAAACATTCGGACTTCCTTTGCAGGAATTATATTCTGAGTGGTCTCCAAGACGACCTCTACAATGTTTATAGTGGAACCAAGACATCAAAGGAACTGTGGGGGCACTTGAACGAAAATATAAGACGGAGGATGCGGGAATTAAGAAATTTCTTGTTGCACGGTTCCTGAACTTCAAAATGATAGATAGCAAATCTGTTGTCTCTCAAGTACAGGAGTTGCAAGTCATCAAACATGATCTCCTAGCAGAAGGTATATCTTTGAAAAATACCTTAGTTGAATAAATTAAAAATGTTCTTAATACTCACATAAACTGTTTTGCAGGTTTAATTGTGAATGATACTTTCCAAGTAGCAGCGATAGTTGAGAAGCTACCACCTTTGTGGAAAGACTTCAAAAACTACTTAAAGCATAAACGCAAGGAGATGACTGTTGAAGATCTTATTGTCCGACTTCGTATTGAAAGAAAGTTATCATATGTGTTGGCTTGTCCCACTTGGATGCATAGACTTCATTTTTGTTTGCGGAATCATTGTTGTGTTGTTGATTTTTTCTTTCACTTGTGGTATAGATTCTGAAATTTGGTAGTTATTATAACTGCAGTCCTCATAAACATAAAAATGGGGTACATTTTAGATTTGTAGTGAGGAAATTACGCCTAGTGTCCCTCAAAGTGTCCGGTCTTGAATTTTTGTCCCCCGGAGTATCTGGTTTTGAATTTTCGTACACGTTTAATTAGTTCTAACGTTTACCTATGAGGAAGAACTTATGATCAGCTGAATAGGTTCACCGTCTTGAAATGTCCCGAATGACCACCTTGTGCTTTGGGCAAGTTATACGACATCGGGCCTCATCTGACAAACGAATTCAATGAACAAAATGCAGAATTCTCTCTTCTACCCTACCATCAACCCCACCACGACTCTCCCGGAGAGAAACAAACACAAAGAGAAAGGCTTATCTTTACATAGCCTAAAAAAGTCTTGCATTCCCATCCATTACATTGGCTTCTTCTTTCAAAAAGAATTGGCTTTGGGCATCTAAATCAACAACTCAGAACTTCCTAGTCTTCCACATTCCTCCTGCTACATTGTTTAGTAAGAAACAAATAAACAGCGATATGGCGGCATATGCTGCTGTGACTTCACTTCTGCAAACCCTGGATCATCTATCTCAAACACGGTGGTACGAGCAATAAAGGTACCTTAAATGAACAAGTCTTGGAAAGGACCTGAGCAGCCCAGAGAGGGGTAAAACACAATGTTTAAGTATAGATAAGACTAGCAAAGCAAAGAAACTTTAAGGGAGTGGTTGTGTATGTGGATGAAAAAATTTTCCTCCATATCAAATGTGTTTAACATGTTATATTGAGGAGAACAGATAAATAGAATCAACATCGATAGAAAGAGAAGTCATTCAACTATATACACTTTCCAAAGGCAGCACATCCAATAAACCATGTCTCAATCCCAAACAAGTTGTAATCGGGAATTTTCACTAACTATACTTTCCAGACAGGAAACATCTCCCACTGCAAAGAGTGATCCAACTTCTTATTTTTGCTTGAATGTACCTTATGGTACTCTCCATCAAGTAATCTTTTTGTCTGCAATGCACAGACAGTGGTAATTAGCACCTTTTGTACTATAAATAAATACATGAAAAAGTGAACACACGTATGTAAAGTAGAACGAGAATGATGAATATAAATGAAGCGTTCCAATTTTTTGATGAATGTTTACTCACGTATATTGTTGACGCGAATAACAAGGTCGTCATTTCCAAAGCTTTGTTGCTCCTCTTGTATTTTCTCTGCTGAAACAAGAACAGAATGCATACATTTGTGTAGTTCAATCAGCTGTAGAGTCTGAATATCAGCAAAGTCGAAAGGAATTTGCTCCAATGAATAGCAATCTGTTAGGACTAAGTGCTCAAGGCTTGGGAAATGATAACTTGTTGCTTCCCATTGCTTTAGATACATGGTCTCAAGAAGTAAAAACTTTAGTCGAAAGAATCCCTCTTCATCCTCATCGCTTAGTTTCCAAATTTCTCCATGAAAGGCGCGATCTTTAAGTTTGAGAACCTGAAGATTAGGTAATTTTCTGAGGAAGTTCATGTCTTCCCATTGTAGGTGTGTTTTGCACAACGTTAACTTCTTAAGTTTTGGTGGGAAATCGTCACTGTGTGGAATGTATAGCCGAGGGGTGTACACCCTATCTGCCGTCCTCCATAATCTGAGAATATGCATAAAATCCGTTTTGAACTCAACTTTGAGCTTCTCAAGCTGAGTTAAATGTACAAGATTATCAAGAAAATAACACTTCTCAGTATCAACTGAATCAACATTTAAAATTCCCAACTTCTTCAAATTTGGAATTCTTTGGAACAACTCAACGTTACAAGATGAGGGTATCAATCCCGTTAATGTTTGTAAGTGATTCTCCCTCACAGCAATTAGTGATGTAGGTGGGGGTATGAGAAGACTAAAGTTTTTTGTATGGATATGTCTTAGTTGAGGCATATCCAAAACTTTCCATGCTAGGGGAGGGGTTCTTATAAACATATCAGGTGGACTTTTACCATGAATAGCTATGGTCTGTATATTCCGAAGATTGCATATTGATCGTACAAGGCCATCGTAGGATGGACAAGCAAGATACCTCAAATGAACAAGTTCTGATATGGACTCAAAACTATAGAAAATAGAAGTAGTAAAGCAAACATCTAATATGCTAAGTAATCTAAAGCTTGATTGTGAGAGTAAACAAAAATTGTTTGGATATTTGAAGAAAAAAGAACGCGTGAGCGGCATAAATTCAGAAAGTTGACTGCGTGTATACTTCTTGAAATCAACTACACGGCGCAGACAATCAATGTTTTCTAGAAGATCATCGTGGCCATACCTCGTTTTGAAGTGTATAAAGTTCTCAATTTGGGCTTCTCTCAAACACATATCTCGAACGAGATCATGCATCTTACAACTCTTGATTTTTCCTAGGGAGCTATGCTTCCCCACTAAAACCAAACTTCTATCAACTAACTCCCTCAAATTTTCCTCCGCCACGTCTTCTAGATTTTTGTGTTCAACTTTCTTGATGAAGCCCTCAGCAATCCATAACCTTACTAACTTCCAGATCGGGATCTCACAGGTTTCTGCAAAAACTCCCATATAAAGGAAGCATGGTTTCAAGTACTGAGGCAAATGGTAGTAGCTCAAAGAAAGTATGCTCAAGCAATCCGTAGTGTCACT
Organism: Capsicum pubescens; assembly: GCA_030864215.1. NCBI lineage: Eukaryota > Viridiplantae > Streptophyta > Magnoliopsida > Solanales > Solanaceae > Capsicum > Capsicum pubescens. The sequence goes on from CM061538.1 coordinate 43,627,418, forward strand.
GATCACAAGTGATCCTACCTTTTCTGCAACTGTCTTCCAAGAACCTTTTTCATTGCTCATCGTGGAAAGTAGTCCACCAATTGCAACAACTGCAAGTGGCAACCCTTGACACTGATGGCCAATGTACTTCCCAATTTTCTCCAATTCTGGAGGGTAACTACTGCCCCCAAATACCTTATCGCGTAAAAGAGTCCAGCTTTCCTCCATGCTCAGAAAACGCATCTGGTGAAGGGAATTGCCCGAGCTAGCAGAAGAGGCAACATCTACAAGCCTCGTGCTCAACACGATTCGGCTTCCGTTATGATCATCTGGGAAAGATCTCCTTACATGCTGCCAAGCCTCGATAGACCACATGTCATCTAGAACAATAAGATACTTCCTCCCTTTTAAACTTCGATAAACTCGTTCAGCCAATTGCTCAGTAGTATTGTTTCTTTCTACTCCATCTCTGACTACGCTAACTGATCGAAGAATACCAAGAAAAATATCTCTCGTGTCAAATTCTTGAGACACATTTATCCACGCACGAACGTAAAAATGATAAGTAATCAAAGAATTATCATACACTCTTCTAGCCAGCGTGGTCTTGCCAATACCACCCATCCCTACAATGGGAACTACTTCGAGTCTTGATGATTGCACGATGAGTCGATCTTTAATCTTTAGTAAGTCTTCATCTAGTCCGACAATCATATCTTTCTGATCCAAAGGGAATTGAGATGAAGTATCTCTTGAATGTGAGATTTTGCAGTTGAACCTGCTGAGCTTTATCTTTTTCGTAACCTCTCTTTGTATCAAACCAATTTCTTCAATTGCATATTCCAAGTTTTGATGAAAGATGGTATTAGCCTGTCTTCTTTCTCGCCTGTTTTGTATTTGATGAAAGATGGTATTAGCCTTTCTTCGTTCTCGCCTGCTTTGTCGTAAAACAAGTCTATGTGAGTCAATTGTATCTTCCACTCCATGAGCAGCTTCTTGGATCATCCTTTCGAGATGCTTCATCTTTATATCTTCATGGAAAACATTTGTAAAATCCTCAAGAAAAGCTTTAAGGAAAGTGTACTTCTCAGTGAGGACTTCAGTTTGGTCTCTTTTGTAAAGAAGAGAATATGATGAATGATGAGTTTGTGAGAGTTGATCTAGGCTTTGCAAAAGAGAAGTCACAGCAGCATAAGCTGCCATATGCTGTTCAGTTCTGAGTTCTTGATGGCCAAAGCTAATTGTGTGTGAAAGAAGAAGCCAATGCAATGGCTGGGAATGGAAGACTTTTTTAGGCAATGTTGTAAAGAGAAGTCATAGCATCATAAGTCTTCTGTTTGTGGGGTTGGTGGGAAGGGTAGAAGAGAGAATTATGGATTTTGTTCATTTAATTATTTGGTATTTAAGATTTGTACCAAAAGGCAAGTTGGAATAGTAGTTTATTATCAGATGAGGCACATCCCAAAGATAAAATAACATCATTGAGTGGACCAACAAGAATTTTTCTTATAAAAAAGTGAGTTGATTTCTCGGATCGCCACTCAACTAATAGTCATTAATTATCTCAGAAAAATCACTTTCTTTGTTGAAAGAATTTGGAGTCGAGAGGAATTATAACTTTCTGAGATAATAACTATTAGTTGAGTGAGTGCAACAAAAATATAAAGGACTTCCTTATCATAAGGTTGTCACCACCACAACTCTCTTCATCTCAATTCCCTTTGGATCAAAAAGATATGATCGTTGGACTGGATGAAGACTTACTAAAGATAAAACATCGACTCATCGTTCAATCATCAAGACTCGAAGTAGTCCCCATTGTAGGGATGGGTGGTATTGGCAAGACCACACTAGCTAGAAGAGTATATGATGATTCTTTGATTACATATCACTTTTATGTTTGAGCATGGATAAATGAGTCTCATGAATTTGACACGGGAGATTATTTTCTTGAGTTCTTGATCAAGATGCCAAAATTAAAGTCAATTTTGTATGCATGTTCTTTAGAAAGACATGAAGGGTACAAAGTGTTTGTTCTATGATTTAAGTTGGAATATAATATAAATCCAATAAGGCTAAAAAGTCAAAACGTTGGATTAATACTTTACAGGCATTAACCAAGTTGGAATAGTTATAATTCAGATGAGCCCAAAAGTCACACCACTTAATAACTCAACAATATGTTGTTGTGACCAATCTTCTAAATTCAGCTTATTCTGAAAAGTACTTATGAACGACAATTAGTCTTTGACCAAGCTTTTAAAAATGCTCTACGTATATTTTTAGAAGTGTTTTTCAGAAGAGTACTTTTGGGGAAGAGCTACTTTTTGTTGCTTCTGTTCCTCCAAAAAAGCACTTTTTTTCTATCAAAAACTTGACCAAACACCTCATTGTATTTCAAAATAGCCACCTTTGACCTCCCAAAAGCTTGGCCAAACAGGCTATTAATTGGTCATGTCTTAGTAACTCAACAATAAGTTGTTGTGAATATGTCGCATGTCGGAGGCGATTTGACGACACTCACCTCAGCTTCTCTGGCGGCATTAGGATAAGGAAGTCCTTTATTTTCATTTAAGAAATATGCGGTCCCTCTACCTCTTAGTTTCTTTCATTTAGTTAGGCGTGGTAAAGGATCTCGCTCAAAAGAGACTCTTCACCTACTCCATTGGAATGACCCTTACCATTTTTTACCTCGGGGCTATCTCCTTACTCTGGAAATGAATCCGTAAGCCGAACAGAATACAAACTTGCTTGCTCTTTGGTGCGGTAAAGGTTAGTTCATGACCGTTGATCTTTTTTGTGTTTTTCTTAGGGTCACTAAACTAATAGTTATTGTCTCAGCAAGTTATAATTCTTCTTGATTTCATTTTTTTTCAACAAAGAAAGTGACTTTCAAAGATAATGACTATTAGTTGAGTGGCCATACACAGAGGCGGATCTATATAGTAGCTTGAGGGTGCCGCAGTACTCGGTCATCCCGGTAGAAACTCTATATATTATTTGAGTCGCCATACGCAGGGGCGGATCTATATAGTAGCTTGAGGGTGCCACGGCACCCGGTCATCTCGGTAGAAACTCTATATATTAGTTGAGTGGCCATACGAGAAATCAACTCGCTTTTTTATAAGAAATATTGTTGTTTGTCCACTCAATGATGTTATTTTATCTTTGGGCAAGTTGTATGACTTTGGAATACAACCCCATAAACCCCACAAAGAGAAGACTTATGATTCTATGACTTTGGAATACAACCCCACAAACCCCACAAAGAGAAGACTTCTCTTTACATTGCCTAAAAAAGTCTTGCATTCCCAGCCATTGCATTGGCTTCTTCTTTCACACACAATTAGCTTTGGACATCAAGAACTCAGAACTGAACAGCATATGGCAGCCTATGCTGCTGTGACTTCTCTTTTGCAAAGCCTAGATCAACTCTCACAAACTCATCATTCATCATATTCTCTTCTTTACAAAAAAGATCAAACTGAAGTCCTAAGTGAGAAGTACACCTTCCTTAAAGCCTTTCTTGAGGATTTTACAAATGTTTTCCATGAAGATATAAAAATGAAACATCTCGAAAGGATGATCCAAGAAGCTGCTCATGGTGTGGAAGATACCATTGACTCACATGTATATGATAGCCTTGTTTTCCTACAAAGCAGGCGAGAACGAAGAAAGGCTAATACCATCTTCCATCAAAACTTGGAATATGCAATTGAAGAAATTGGTTTGATACAAAAAGAGGTTACGAAAAAGATAAAGCTCAGCAGGTTCAACATCAAAATCTCGCATTCAAGAGATACTTCATCTCAATTCCCTTTGGATCAAAAAGATATAGTCGTCGGACTAGATGAAGACGTACTAAAGATTAAAGATCGACTCATCGTGCAATCATCAAGACTCGAAGTAGTCCCCATTGTAGGGATGGGTGGTATTGGCAAGACCACACTGGCTAGAAGAGTGTATGATGATTCTTTGATTACTTATCATTTTTACGTTCGAGCGTGGATAAATGTGTCTCAAGAATTTGACACGAGAGATATTTTTCTTGGTATTCTTCGATCAGTTAGCGTAGTCAGCGATGAAGTAGAAAGAAACAGTACTAATGAGCAATTGGCTGAAAGAGTTTATCGAAGTTTAAAAGGGAGGAAGTATCTTATTGTCCTAGATGATATGTGGTCTATCGAGGCTTGGAAGCATGTGAGGAGATCTTTTCCGGATGATCATAATGGAAGCCGAATCGTGTTGACCACGAGGCTTGTAGATGTCGCCTCTTCTGCTAGCTCGGGCAATTCCCTTCACCAGATGAGTTTTCTGAGCACGGAGGAAAGCTGGACTCTTTTACGCGATAAGGTCTTTGGGGACAGTAGTTACCCTCCGGAATTGGAGAAAATTGGGAGGTACATTGTCCATCAGTGTCAAGGGCTACCACTTGCAGTTGTTGCAATTGGTGGACTACTTTCCAAAATGAGCAAGGAAATACGCTCGTGGGAGAATGTTGCAGAAAAGGTAGGATCACTTATGACCAGTGACACTATGGATTGCTTAAGCATACTTTCTTTAAGCTACAACCACTTGCCTCCATACTTGAAACCATGCTTCCTTTATATAGGAGTTTTTGCAGAAACGCGTGAGATCCCGGTCTGGAAGTTAGTAAGGTTATGGATTGCTGAGGGCTTCATCAAGAAAGTTGAACACCAAAATCCAGAAGATGTGGCTGAGGAAAGTTTGAGGGAGTTAGTTGATAGAAGTTTGGTTTTAGTGGGGAAGAATACCTCCCTAGGAAAAATCAAGAGTTGTAAGATGCATGATCTCGTTCGTGATATGTGTTTGAGAGAAGCCCAAACTGAGAACTTTATACACTTCAAAACGAGGTATGGCCACTATGTTCTTCTAGAAAACACTGATTGTCTACGCCGTGTTGTTGATTTCAATAAGTATACACACAGTGAACTTTCTGAATTTATGCCACTCACACGTTCTTTTTTCTTCAAATATCCATACAAGTTTTGTTTACCCTTGCAATCAAGCTTTAGATTACTTAGGATATTAGATGTTTGCTTTACTAATTCTATTTTCTATAGTTCTGAGTCCATATCAGAACTTGTTCATTTGAGGTATCTTGCTTGTCCATCTTACTATGGCCTTGTACGATCAATATGCAATCTTCGGAATATACAGATGATAGCTATTCATGGTAATAATCCACGTGCTATGCTTATAAGAACCCATCCCCTAGCATGGAAAGTTTTGGATATGCCTCAACTAAGACATATCCATACTAAAAACTTTAGTCTTCTCATACCCCCACCTACATCACTAATTGCTGAGAGGGAGAATCACTTACAAACGTTAACCGGATTGATGCCCTCATCTTGTAATGTTGCGTTGTTCCAAAGAATTCCAAATTTGAAGAAGTTGGGAATTTTAAATGTTGATTCAGTTGCTACTGAGAAGTGTTATTGTCTTGATAATCTTGTACATTTAACTCAGCTTGAGAAGCTCAAAGTTGAGTTTACAACGGATTGTATGCATATTCTCAGAAGATTATGGAGGACGGCAGATTGGGTGTACACCCCTCGGCTACACATTCCACATTGTGACAATTTCCCACCAAAACTTAAGAAATTAACGTTGTGTAGAACACACCTAAAATGGGAAGACATGAACTTCCTCAGAAAGTTACCCAATCTTGAGGTTCTCAAACTTAAACATCGTGCCTTTTACGGAGAAATTTGGAAACTAAGCGATGAAGATGAAGAGGGATTCTTCCGACTAAAGTTTTTACTTCTTGAGAGCATGTATCTAGAGCAATGGGAAGCAACAAGTTATCATTTTCCAAGCCTTGAGCACTTAGTCCTAAAAGATTGCTATTCGTTGGAGCAAATTCCTTTCGACTTTGCTGATGTCCAGACACTACAGCTGATTGAACTACACAAATGTATGCATTCTGTTCTTGTTTCAGCAGAGCAAATACAAGAGGAGCAACAAAGCTTGGGAAATGATGACCTTGTTATTCGTGTCAACTATATACGTGAGTAAACATATTCATCATTCCCGTTCTCCCTTACATATGTGTGTTCACTTTTTCATGCATTTATTTATAGCACAAAAGGTGCTAAGTATAACTGTTTGTGCATTGCACACAAAAAGATTATTTGATGGAGAGTACCGTAAGGTATATTCAAGCAAATATAAGAAGTTGGATCGCTCCGGTCTGTGTATTTCCATTTCCTTTTTATCAAATTTTGGAAAGTATAGTTAGTGAAACTTCCCGATTCCAACTTGTTTGGGACTGAGACTTAGTTTAGTGGATGCATTACCTTTGGAATGTGTATATAGTTGAATGACTTCTCTTTCTATCGAACATGTTAAAACACATTCGGTATGGAGGAAAATGTTCTCATCCATATACCAAACACTCCCTTATTGTTTCATTGTTTTGCTAGTCTTATCTATACTTTACCATGGTGTTTTACTCTTCTCTGGGCTGCTCAGGTCCTTTCTGAGACTTTTTCATTTAGGGTACCTTTATTGCTCCTACCAACATGTTTGAGATAGATGATCCAGGGTTTGCAGAATGAAGTCACAGCAGCGTATGACACCATATCGTTGTTTATTTGTGTCTTACTAAACAAGGCAGTAGGAGGAATTTGAATTATTTGGATTGATACAAAAGCAGGTTGGAATAGTTTGTCAGATCAGGCCCAATGTCATACTACTTGCCCAAAGCACACGGTGGTCGTTCGGGACATTTCAAGACGGTGAACCTATTCAATTGATCATAAGTTCTTCCTTATAGGCAACCGTTAGAACTTATTAAACGCGTACAAAAATTCAAGACCGGACACTTTGAGGGACACTAGGCGTAATTTCCTCAAAAATGGCTCACTACAAATCTAAAATGAACCCCATTTTTATGTTTATGAGGACTGCAGTTATAATAACTACCAAATTTCAGAATCTATACCACAAGTGAAAGAAAAAATCAACAACATCTCAATGATTCCGCATAAAAAAAATGAATTCTATGCATCCAAGTGGGACAAGCCAACACATATGATAACTTTCTTTCTTACTGGAGCTGCCTCTTCGCTCACGAATCCAATTGTCCTTCCAGATGAATGAATATTGGGGAGCCGTATTTCAAGAATTTCAACAAAGTCATCACCAAGCACCCGATAACCATTTGGTAAATATCAGTTTCAAGTAAGTTTACACCATAGAATCACTAAGAAATATACTGATAATGTTGTTGGAATCAAAATACATCGACAGGAAAGAGAAACTTCTGCAAAGAGCGATCAACTTCTTATTTTGCCTGATTATACCTTATGGTAGTCTCCTTCAACTCATCGTTTTGTCTGCAATGCATAAACCAATTGTAATTAGCACCAAAGATATCCAAGAAAAGAGCTGTCAAAGAAAAATTCATTGAAACGAAAAACTATTTGATGCTATATACTTTCTAAGTGTAATTTGCATAGTTTTTTTTTTAATTCTTTGCTAGATGAAAATGTTTAACCTTTGTTGTGCACACGAACAATAAGGTCGTCAGTTCCCCAGCTTTGTTGCTCTTCTTGTATTTGCTTTGCCGAATCAATAACAGAAAGCTGACATCCTTGTAGTTCAATCAGCTGTAGCATCTGAATACCAGCAAAGTCGAAAGGAATTTGCTCCAACAAAGGGCAGTCTATTACGACTAAGTGCTCAAGGCTTGGAAAGTGATAACTTGGTGCTTCCCATTGCTTCAGCTTCAATTTCTCAATAAGTAAATACTTTAGCCGTGAGAATCCGTCTTCATCTTCTTCACTCAGTTTCCAAATTGGTCTGTAAAAGGCGTCAACTTTAAGTTTGAGCACCTCGAGGTTAGGTAACTTTCTGAGAATATTCATGTCTTCCCATTCTAGGTATGTTTTGCACAATGTTAACTTCTTAAGGTTTGGTGGGAAATTGTCACAATGTGGAATGTGTAGTCGAGGAGAAATAGGGTCTGCCCTCAACCATATTATGAGTAGATTATCCTCTTTGAACTCAACTTTGAGCTTCGCAAGCTGAGTTAAAAGTACAAGATTATCGAGACAATATAACTTCTCAAAGGTGTGTGAATCAACAGCCATTAAAATTGCCAATTTCTTCAAATTTGGAATTCTTAGAAATACCTCAGCTCTACAAGATGAAGGCATCAATCCGGTTAACGTTTGTAAGTGATTCTCCCTCTCAGTAATTTGTAATATGGGTTTGGGTATGGAAAGACAAAGGTTTTTCGTATGGATATATCTTAGTTGAGGCATATTCAAAACTTCCCATGGAAGGGACTGGGATGCTGTAAATATACGTCTGCTTTTATCATGAATAACTAAGAACTGTATATTCCAAAGCTTGCATATTGATTTCTCAAGACCATAGAAGAATGGGCAAGTAAGATACCTCAAATGAACAAGTTCTGATATTGCCTCATAATTGCAGAGATAAGAATTAAAGCAAACATCTAATATCCTAAGCAATCTAAAGTCTGTTTGCACTAGTACATAATCGTAGTATGGATATATGAAGAAAACGGAACGTGTGAGTGGCATGTGTATAGAAGGTTCACTGGGATAGCCATAGAAAATGTAGGGTTCATAATTACTGAACACAACTAGTCGATGTAGTCCATTAATGTTTTCTACAAGACTATCATGGCCATACCTCGTTGTGAAGCATATAAAGTTCTCATTTCGGGCTTCTCTCAAACACATATCTCGAACCAGATCATGCATCTTACAAGTCTTCAGTTTTCCTAGGGAATTCCATTTGCCTGCTAAAACCAAACTTCTGTCAACTAACTCCCTCAAATTTTCCTCTGCTACATCTTCTAGATTTTTATCTTCAACTTTCTTGATGAAGCCTTCGGCAATCCATAACCTTATTAACTTCCAGACCGGGATCTCACGGTTTTTTGAGAAAACTCCCATATAAAGGAAACATGGTTTCAAGTACTGAGGCAAGTGGTTGTAGCTCAAAGACAGTATACTCAAGCAATCCATAGTGTCACTGGTCACAAGTGATCCTACCTTTTCTGCAACTGTCTCCCAAGAACTTGCTTCCTTGCTCATCGTGGAAAGTAGTCCACCAATTGCAACAACTGCAAGTGGTAAACCTTGGCACTGATGGGCAATGTACCTCCCAGTTTTCTCCAATTCCGGAGGGTAACTATCGTTCCCAAAGACCTTATCGCGTAAAAGAGTCCAGCTTTCCTCCACGCTCAGAAAGTGTATCTGGTGGAGTGGACTACCAGAGCTAGCACAAGAGGCAACATCTACAAGCCTCGTGGTCAACAGGATTCGACTTCCATTATGATCATCCGGAAAAGATCTCCTCACTTGATGCCAAGCCTCGATAGACCACATATCATCTAGGACAATAAGATACTTCCTCCCTTTTAAACTTCGATAAACTCGTTCAGCCAATTGCTCAGTAGTGCTATTTCTTTCTACTGCATCGTTGACTAGGCTAATTGATCGAAGAATACCAAGAAAAATATCTCTCGTGTCAAATCCTTGAGACACATTTATCCATGCTTGGACATAAAAATGATATGTAATCAAAGAATCATCATAAACTCTTCTAGCCAGCGTGGTCTTGCCAATGCCACCCATCCCTATAATGGGGACTACTTTGAGGCTTGATGATTGCACGATGAGTCGATCTTTTATCCTTAGTAAGTCTTCATCTAGTCCAACGATTATATCTTTTTGATTCAACGTAAACTGAGATGAAGTACATTGTTGTGTATCTCTGGAATGTGAGATTTTGTTGTTGAACCTTCTGACTTTTATCGTTTTTATAACCTCTCCTTGTATCAAACCAATTTCTTCAATTCCATATTCCAAATTTTGATGAAAGATCATATAAGCCTTTATTCGTTTTCGCCTTCTTATTCCTAAAACATACTTGTCGTATACATATGAGTCAATGGTATCTTCCACTCCCTGAACAGCATCTTGGATCATCCTTTCAAGATGTTTCATCTTTCTATCTTCATGAAAAACATTCGTAAAATCCTCAAGAAAGGCTCGAAAGAAGGTCAACTTCTCGCGGAGGATTTCAGTTTGCTCTTTTTTGCAAATAACCCAGTGTGATGAATGACGAGTTTGCGAGAGTTGATCTAGGCATTGCAAAAGAGAAGTCACAGCAGCATATGCCGCCATATCGCTGTTTGTTTCGTAGCAAAAAGGGTAGTAGGAGGAATGTGGAAGATTAGGAAGTTCTGAGTTCTTGAACAAGATTCCCAAATTGAAGTCAACTGTCTATGCATTTTCATTTCTCCTAAGAGGAAATGTACAAAATGTTTTTTATTTTTAAGATCAAGTTGGAATAGTTTAAATTAAATGAGTCCAAAAAGTCAGAACATTTGATTATTTCTAAGATCTAAACAGCACAATATAGTACTAGTATATTAGTATTCATTCAACTTGCAAGAACTGATTAAACTTGTATCCAATAATTTTGTAGACATCCAACTTGGAATAGTTTAACTCAGATCAGCCCAAATAGACATGTCTTAGTAACTAAACAATATGCCATTGTGACTATGCCAAATGTCGTAGACGATGAGACAATACTCACCTTAGCCTCTCTAGCGGCATTAGTTGCCAGATTCATTCAGCGACAGCCTTATGATAAGGAAGTCCTTTTATTTTCATTTAAGAAATAGGCAGCCATGTGACCAGGAGGTCATGGGTTCAAGCCTTGGAAACAGCCTCTTGCAGAAATGCAAGGTAAAGCTGCGTACGATACACCCTTGTGGTGGGGCCCTTCCCCGGACACCGCGCATAGCGGTAGCTTTAGTGCACCGGACTGCCCTTTTTAAATAGGCAGCCACTCTCACTCTCTCTTACTTTATTTGGTTTAGTTAAGCGTGGTAAAGGATCTCGCTTGAAAGAGACTCTTCACATACTCAATTGGGATGACTGTTACCCTTACTTATCTCCTTACTCGGAGAATTCCCTCCCGGAGCTATTCCCCGGTGCTGTGTCTTCTTTCTCCTTAGTCTGGGAATGAAACCGTTAGCCGAACAAAATACATACTTGCTGCTCTATTTGATTTAGGACCTCTAGTAACCTTCAGCCATTAATTTGTTACTCAGTTTCTTTAACACTACATCACTTTTTTGTTGTTGAGGTTAGTCCATGACCATTGATCTTTTTTATATTTTTCTTGCAGTCACTCAACTAATAGTTATTATCTCAGAAAGTTATAATTCCGCTTGACTCCAATTTTTTTCAACAAAGAAAGTGATTCTCTGAGATAATGAACTATAAGTTGCGTGGTCATCTGAGAAATCAACTCGTTCTTGTTATTGGTCCACTCTTTTTGTCCACTCAATGGCAAGTTGTATGACTTTGGGATTGGCCTCATCTAACAAACTATTCCAACTTGCCTTTTGGTGCAAGTCTTGAATACCATTGACTTTCAATCCAAATAATTCAATAAACAAATCCATAATTCTCTCTTCTACCCTCCCACCAACCCCACAAAGAGAAGACTTATGATGCCATGACTTCTCTTTACATAGCCTAAAAAGGTCTTCCATTCCCAGCCATTACATTGGCTTCTTCTTTCACAAACAATTGACTTTGGCCATCAATAACTCAGAACTGAACAGCATATGGCAGCTTATGCTGCTATGACTTCTCTTTTGCAAAGCCTAGATCAACTCTCACAAACTCATCATTCATCATATTCTCTTCTTTACAAAAAAGATCAAACTGAATTCCTCAGTGAGAAGTACAACTTCCTTAAAGCCTTTCTTGAGGATTTTACAAATGTTTTCCATGAAGATAAAACGATGAAGCATCTCGAAAGGATGATCCAAGAAGCTGCTCATGGAGTGGAAGATACCATTGACTCACATGTATATGATAGCCTTGTTTTCCTACAAAGAAGGCGAGAACGAAGAAAGGCTAATACTATCTTCCATCAAAACTTGGAATATGCAATTGAAGAGATCGGTCTGATTCAAAGAGAAGTTACGAAAAAGATAAAGATCAACAGGTTCAACAGCAAAATCTCACATTCAAGAGATACTTCATCTCAAATCCCTTTGGATCAAAAAGATATGATCGTTGGACTAGATGAAGACGTACTAAAGATTAAAGATCGACTCATCGTGCAATCATCAAGACTCGAAGTAGTCCCCATTGTAGGGATGGGTGATATTGGCAAGATGACGCTGGCTAGAAGAGTGTATGATGATTCTTTGATTACTTATCATTTTTACGTTCGAGCGTGGATAAATGTGTCTCAAGAATTTGACACGAGAGATATTTTTCTTGGTATTCTTTGATCAGTTAGCGTAGTCAGCGATGAAGTAGAAAGAAACAGTACTAATGAGCAATTGGCTGAAAGAGTTTATCGAAGTTTAAAAGGGAGGAAGTATCTTATTGTCCTAGATGATATGTGGTCTATCGAGGCTTGGAAGCATGTGAGGAGATCTTTTCCGGATGATCATAATGGAAGCCGAATTGTGTTGACCACGAGGCTTGTAGATGTCGCCTCTTCTGCTAGCTTGGGCAATTCCCTTCACCAGATGAGTTTTCTGAGCAAGGAGGAAAGCTGGACTCTTTTACGCGATAAGGTCTTTGGGGACAATAGTTACCCTCCGGAATTGGAGAAAATTGGGAGGTACATTGTCCATCAGTGTCAAGGGCTACCACTTGCAGTTGTTGCAATTGGTGGACTACTTTCCAAAATGAGCAAGGAAATACGCTCGTGGGAGAATGTTGCAGAAAAGGTAGGATCACTTATGACCAGTGACACTATGGATTGCTTAAGCATACTTTCTTTAAGCTACAACCACTTGCCTCCATACTTGAAACCATGCTTCCTTTATATAGGAGTTTTTGCAGAAACGCGTGAGATCCCCGTCTGGAAGTTAATAAAGTTATGGATTGCTGAGGGCTTCATCAAGAAAGTTGAACACCAAAATCCAGAAGATGTGGCGGAGGAAAGTTTGAGGGAGTTAGTTGATAGAAGTTTGGTTTTAGTGGGGAAGAATACCTCCCTAGGAAAAATCAAGAGTTGTAAGATGCATGATCTCGTTCGTGATATGTGTTTGAGAGAAGCCCAAACTGAGAACTTTATACACTTCAAAACGAGGTATGGCCACGATGTTCTTCTAGAAAACACTGATTGTCTACGCCGTGTTGTTGATTTCAATAAGTATACACACAGTGAACTACTTTCTGAATTTATGCCACTCACGCGTTCTTTTTTCTTCAAATATCCATACAAGTTTTGTTTATCCTTGCAATCAAGCTTTAGATTACTTAGGATATTAGATGTTTGCTTTACTAATTCTATTTTCTATAGTTCTAAGTCCATATCAGAACTTGTTCATTTGAGGTATCTTGCTTGTCCATCCTACTATGGCCTTGTACGATCAATATGCAATCTTCGGAATATACAGATGATAGCTATTCATGGTAATAATCCACATGCAATGCTTATAAGAACCCATCCCCTAGCATGGAAAGTTTTGGATATGCCTCAACTAAGACATATCCATACAAAAAACTTCAGTCTTTTCATACCCTTACCTACATCACTATTTGCTGACAGTGAGAATCACTTACAGACGCTAACCGGATTGATGCCCTCGTCTTGTAACGTTGAGGTGTTCCAAAGAATCTCAAATTTGAAGAAGCTGGGAATTTTAAATGTTGATTCAGTTGCTACAGAGAAGTGTCATTGTTTTGATAATCTTGTACATTTAACGCAGCTTGAGAAGCTCAAAGTTGATTTCAAAAAGGATCATGTGCATTGTCTCAGATCATGGAGGATGGCAGATTGGTTGTACACCCCTTGGCTACACATTCCACATTGTGACGATTTCCCACCGAAACTTAAGAAGTTAACATTGTGTAGAACACAACTACAATGGGAAGACATGAAATTCCTCACAAAACTACCTAATCTTGAAGTTCTCAAACTTAAACATCGTGCCTTTCATGGAGATATTTGGAAACTAAGCGATGAAGATGAAAAGGGATTCTTTCGACTAAAGTTTTTACTTCTTGAGACCATGTATCTAGAGCAATGGGAAGCAACAAGTTATCATTTCCCAAGCCTTGAGCACTTAGTCCTAACAGATTGCTATTCGTTGGAGCAAATTTCTTTCGACTTTGCTGATATCCAGACGCTGCAGCTGATTCAACTACACAAATGTATGCATTCTCTTCTTGTTTCAGCAGAGCAAATACAAGAGGAGCAACAAAGCTTGGGAAATGATGACCTTGTTATTCGCGTAAACTATATACGTGAGTAAACATATTCATCATTCTCGTTCTCCTTTTCATATGTGTGTTCACCTTTTCATGTATTTGTTTATAGTACGAAAGGTGCTAATTACAACTGTCTGTGCATTGCAGACAAAAATATTACTTGATGGAGAGTACCGTAAGGTGTATTCAAGAAAAAATACGAAGTTGATCACTCTTTGCAGACGTTGATATAGTTACTGAAAATTCTCGATTCCAACTTGTTTGGGACTGAGACATAGTTTAGTGGATGCATTACCTTTGGAATGTGTATATAGTTGAATAACTTCTCTTTCTATCGAAATTGATTCTATGTTTTCATCCATATACCAAACAATCGCTTATTGTTTCTTTGTTTTGCTAGACTTATCTATACTTTAACATTGTGTTTTACCTCTCTCCGAGCTACTCAGGTCCTTTCCGATACAGGTCTTGCTTCTTCGCAATTATTACAATCCATATTCTGTATCAAAGAGATTCCGTCGCTCTCATTATGTATAAACTGTCATGACCCGAGCCGAGGCCCTGGCCGCGACTGGCATCCCGACCCATGAAGGCCCGAGATACCCCTGAACTCCTCCACCCACTAGTGATATTGTCCGCTCTGGGTCTCTCGGGCCTTCGTGGTTTAGGATGCCCGTCGCGACCAGGGCCTCGGCTCGGGTCGTGACATAAACTGTATCCTTCCTCTTCTACACATCCCACATATATTGTGACTATTTTTCATCTGTTAAAAATTTGGCTCATTATGCCACTGCCATTATAAAACAGGTTCATTCATGACATTATTTTTTAACGATGGTTATGCCAAATGGACCTGAAGGTTTCCAGCAAATACAACGTAACTCCCCTAATTGTGCTATGTGTATTAATGGAATTGCTCAGGTTCGTGCTAACGAAAAATATTCCATTTTTATCGTGATTCCTAATTTTCAGTTTATCGAGGAAATGACTTTAGATATGAGGATATTGAGGTCGTATATTAGAGTACAAATCTGATAGATAATTAAAAGTCATTCAGCCTTGTTGTGGATAAGTTTCTTGAGAAAATTTTAGGAAAGGTGTCTTTTAAGTCTTGAATGAAGGATTGGTGACATTGACCAACAGATAGGATCAAACATCATTAGGAAACTTGATTAAGTTAATTGTGGACTTGATTAATATTTTCAAAACTTTCTAATCTTTTCAAAAACACAAATCACCAACCCACACCCCTCTTCAATCCAAATCAACCACTCTCTCTTCTCTCTCCAGCTTATCTCAACTCTCTCCCAACCAACAGTTCTGCAAAATTTCTCCCTTCAACCCCCGACGACTTCTACCACCGGCGACAAATAGTTGAGCTTCGAGTTTACCTCTTTTATCCCTTAAACCCCCGGCGACTTCTACCTCCGGCGATAAATAGTTGGGCTTTGAGCTCCCCTCTTCAATTCAATCAACCTATCTCTCATCCCTCTCTCTACAGCTTCTCTCAACTCTCTCCCAACCAACTGTTCTGGAAATTTCTCATTTCAATCTTCGGCGACTTCAACATCCGACTATAAATAGTTGGGCTTCGAGTTCCTTTTCGACTTCAACCTTCAATCGACGTGACAACCTTGTTCTCCGGCCACAACAACTTCGAATTCTTCATCGTTCCTGTAATACCCCAAAACTCTAACCAATAGTGCAACCATGAATCAAGCTCATGAGAAATAAATTATAATTTTTTGGGTTTTTTCCTGATCAAGGATGGTGTGTATTAAGGCCTTAAAGATGTCCTAACGATTGGGTGAATCAAAACATACCTTACCGATTGAATTCTTGGGAAGGATATTGGTATAGTCAACTTCAAACGAGCATATCTCTCATTGTACTTGGAATTTTTGGGTTCATGACCTATCAACATATAGATAATTGAATTAGCTTTCCAACGATACCAATTTCTCCAAAATCCAATACCGGAGCAAAGAGTTATACCTATTTGACTCCAGCATGTCAATCAGGATAAGGGTGACGACGTTTCTGACGGCCTGTCACGTTCCTGACGACATTTCTGACGATGTCGTCACATTTCTGATGATGTCGTTAGCCTTAGGCAGAAAATCATAAAATTCGACACTTTTGTGACGACATTTCGTGACGGCCTATCACGGGTCTGACGGCCTGTCATGGATGTCATCAGCTATTTTTTCAGCAATTTAGAGACGTTTTTGCAAGGGTATTTGATCCTTTTCCACTTTTGGAGGCCTCTATAAATATTAGAATCCCATCCAAACCCTAATTCCATCATTTTCTCTTCCAATTCTCTTGAGATAATATATCTAGGGTTATATTCTTCCAAGAATCATCCATAAATCTTCAAAATTTCTTCAAGAACCAAGTTTCTCATAGTGTGGGCTTCAAGAATTATTTATTTCAAGTGTGGATAAAGTCTCAAGCACTAAAGTTCATCCAATTTCAAAGATTAAGGTATGTGGAGTTTTGAACAAGAACACTTGTTTCGTTCTTGTGCCCAAAGATTTAATTTCTATTGAATTTCATGAATTTTGCAAAGTGGGTTTACACCCAAATTACTTTATGGAGGATTTATGAGATTTGAGCTATACAAGATTGACACATATGACTACTTCATTGTCTTATTTCTTAAATTAAGAATTTATGTCATGAGTCGTATATTGTTATCATGAAATGACAATTTCTAAGTGATTTATGATAAGTGTCATGATTTATGTTTTTCCATGAGAAGTTTGTCTATTGAATATATATTGATATTGAGGTTGAGAGTCAAGAACGAGTTCTATGATGTTTTCTGGAAGATTTGATACTTGATATGATTTGATAAGCAAGTGTACTTGATGATGAGAAAGATTATTTTGAGATTTAGTCGAGTTAGGAATCCACAAGTTGATTATGATTTATAAGTGAGATATATATTTATATTTTGGTCTTCATGATAGACCCTTGAGTTGATTAAGGTGGATTTTCTAACGCGTTCTGAGCTTAAGTCTGGGAGTATTATTTAGCACCGAGCGGGAAGTATGGGTTCAGCGCATCCTACTTCCCCAGAACTACGTGCCACCGTAGGGTTAAAATTAAGGGCCAAAGGCCAAAACAGTTATCACTAAAGTTAAGGTTCTACTCCGATGACAAAGATAAAATAGCTCTCCCCAATGTGGGCAAGGCGTTGGACTCCATATAAGCTCGCATGGTTTATGTCGATTATAAGAAACTCTCAAGTCCATAATAGTCCAAGTTTCATGAGTTACCGAGTCACTCTAAGTCATGAGTCAAAGAGTTTGAGTTGAGTCCAACGGTTTGTGAGATTTATGAAGCATGTGTTATTATTGATGATTTATGGAAAATATGTTTCAGGTAACTCAAGCGAAGAGAGTCATTCTTATTAGCATGCATGATTTTCTTATACATTTATGATATTATTTAAATGTTGTCTGCACCCCCACATACTCAGCACATTCCCAAGTACTGATTCCCATACTCTTCTGTGTTCTATATTTTCTCATGATGTAGGTTCAGGTGCTCAGTCTCAGTAGCGACAGTGATCTTCGAGTACCTCCATCTACATTCGTACAGTTGGTGAGTCCTCATGGTTTGAGGACCTATGTCCCCAATTTTTGTCTTGATAGTAGATGGTTGTTTATTTTCAGTTCAGTACGGGTCAGTTGGGGATTTGTCCCAATGGCTCCTCAGTCTTATGTAGTAGAGGCTTTGTCAGACTAGAGTACCAGTATGTACAGAACTTCAGTATTTTGATTGTACAGGATAGTAGTTCTTTGTATTCTAGTATGTTCATGACATGATTCTTCTTTTTTATTACAGCTTGATTATAGTCATAGTGAGTTATAGAGGAGATGACAGGCTCAGAGGGTTAGCTTGAGGTCGCGTGTGTCCTTAAGCACCGTGTGACGCCTTGGGATGGGATCTTGGGGCGTTACAATCTTGATATCAGAGCCTAAGGTTTAAAGGAGTCCTAGGGAGTCTGACAAGCCGCGTTACGTAGAGTCTTGATCATCGGTGTATAGCGCGCCATATCTATGAGCAAGAGGCTACGAGACGTTTTAGGAAAAGTCATTTCTTTCCTGCAGAAGTCTTTCGTGCCTACGACTGTTTCTCTCTACTATTAATTTGTGCTCTCTTATGACAGAAAATGCCTCCTCGTAGAGCTCGCAGAAACAACGAATGACCTCAACCCGTTGATTCTTTAAATGAGACGGTGACTCATGCCGAATTTTGAGTAGCTTTTTAGGCACTAGCCCAGGTAGTTACCGCCAATGCTCAGGCCAATGTTCATGCCGCTGTTCCACCTCCGCAAGAAGGTAATTTTGCAGTAACTCGAGTTTGGGATTTTATGCGGATAAATCCGCCAGAGTTTTATGGGTCAAGGGTAGGTGAGGACCCATAGATATATCTTGATGAGGTGAAAAAGATCACCCAAATTATGCATGTAACAGAGGAAGAAAGTGTGGAGCTAGCTTCTTATCGCTTGAAAGATGTTGCTTATGATTGGGTGGAGTTATGGAGGAAAAGTAGAGGGGAGGATGCCGCTCCCATGACTTGGCATTTGTTCCAGGACGCGTTCTTAGGCCGATTCTTTCCCCCGGAGCTAAGAGAAGCAAAACTAGAAGAATTTATTAACTTGAGACAAGGCTCCATGATAGTTAAGGAATATTGTCTTAAATTTAACCAGTTGTCTAAGTATGCTCCCGGTATGATGGCTTATTCCAGGACCAGTATGAGTATGTTTTTGACTGGAGTATCGAGTTATATTGTGAAAGAGTGTAGGTCCGCTATGCTCAATAGGGACATGGATCTTTCTAAATTGATGATACATGCCCAGCAGATTGAAGTGGACAAGGTGAAAGAGAGAGAGAGAGGGAATAAGAGAGTTAGATCAGAGTAGCAGGGGTATAGTCAGAGTAGATTTTCTGGAGGGATCTGCCCTCAGTTTTAGAGCCGTTCTTTTGTGCCAGCACCGTCATCAGCTAGTACTCCCGCATCCAGAGTCAGGCAGGAGCAAGTTAATAGACCTACTGTGTCTAGGTCTCAGGACAGTGTGAGTAATAGACCTAACTATCCCCTGTGTGCTAAGTGTGGTAGGACGCATCCTGGAGAGTGTATGGCTGAGCAGACAGGTTGTTTTGGTTGTGGTAAGTTGGGCCACAAATTTAGGGATTGCCCATATGCTAGACAGGGGAGCCGTGATGTTCGTCCCCAGAGTCAGGCTATTAGTGCTCCAGCCCCTGGGTTCGTCCTACTCCTCCTCAGGGTGCCTCATCTAGTACTGCTGGTGGTCAGTGCCAGAATCACTTTTATGCTATACCACCCCGCCAGGAGCAAGAGGATTCACCAGATATTGTTAATGGTACGCTCCGTGTATTTCATTTTGATGTGTATGTGTTGATGGACCCTAGGTCAAGTCTTTCTTATGTGACTCCATTAGTGGGTGTGAATTTTGAGATCAATGCTGAAAAGATTACTGAGCCTTTTCTAGTTTCTACTCCAGTAGGTGAACCTGTTGTTGCTAAGCAAGTATATAAGAAGTGTCCTATCACTGTCCTTCACAGAGTTATGTTTGCAGATTTGATTGAGCTAGACATGGTTGATTTTGACATTATTCTGGGTATGGATTGGCTTCACTCTTGTTATGCGTCTATAGACTGTCGTAGCCATGCAATCAAGTTTCAGTTTCCCAATGAGCTAGCCTTTGAGTGGTCCGAAAATTCTGTATCTCCCAGGAGTCATTTCATATCCTATCTTAAAGCTAGGAAATTGATATCCAAGGGTTGTATCTATCATTTGGTTCAATTTAAAGATACTAAGTTCGAGACTCTGACCATTCAGTCAATCAACATTGTTAATGAGTTTTGTGATATTTTCCAGAAGATCTCCAGGGGTACCTCCCGATAGAGAGATAGAATTTGGGATTGATCTTCTCCCCGACACGCAGCCTATTTCTATTTCTCCATATCATATAGCCCCTGCAGAACTTAAGGAGTTGAAAGAGCAACTCAAAGATCTTCTAGATAAGGGTTTCATAAGGCCTAGCATATCTCCTTGGGGTGCACCCGTTCTGTTCGTGCAAAAAAAAGATGGTTCATTGCGGATGTGCATTGATTATCGTCAGCTTAACAAGGTCACAGTCAAGAACAAGCACCCTCTTCCTAGAACTGATGACCTGTTTGATCAGCTGCAAGGTGCTAACTATTTCCCAAAAATAGACTTGAGATCCGATTATCACCAGCTTAAAGTTAGGGAGTGTGATATTCCAAAGACAACTTTTCGCACCCGATATGGTCATTTTGAGTTCCTGGTCATGTCCTTTGGGCTAACAAATGCCCCAGCAGCCTTTATGGACCTCATGAATCGGGTGTTCAGACAGTACCTGGATATGTTTGTTATTGTGTTCATAGATGATATTCTTGTATACTCCCGAAGTGAGAACGACCATGCAGATCATCTCCTAATAGTCTTGCAAACCCTTAGAGATCATCAACTATTTTCCAAATTTAGCAAGTGCGAATTTTGGCTAAGTTCAGTTGCTTTTCTGGATCATATTATTTCTTCTGAAGGTATTCGAGTTGACCCTTAAAAGATAGAAGCTGTGAAAAATTGGCCTAGACCTATTTCCCATCTGATATTAGGAGTTTCTTGGGTCTATCTGGCTACTACCGTCGTTTTGTTTAGGGTTTCTCTTCCATTGCGTCTCCTTTGACTCGGTTGACCCAAAAGAAAATTAAATTCTTGTGGTCTGACTCTTGCAAGAAGAGTTTTCAGGAGTTGAAGACTCGACTCACTTCGGCCCTTATATTGACCCTTCCAAATGGTGTAGATGATTTTGTGGTGTACTGTGATGCTTTTAGAGT
Source organism: Capsicum pubescens (assembly GCA_030864215.1). NCBI lineage: Eukaryota > Viridiplantae > Streptophyta > Magnoliopsida > Solanales > Solanaceae > Capsicum > Capsicum pubescens. The sequence continues at coordinate 43,648,563 of CM061538.1, forward strand.
TGGGTTGGGTTGGGTTGGGTTGCGTGTTGATGCAGAAAGGTAAGGTTATAACCTATGCCTCCAGACAGTTGAAACCGCATGAGAAGAACTACCTGACCCATGACCTCGAGTTAGCTGCAGTGGTTTTTGCCTTGAAAATCTGGAGATACTATTTGTACGGTGTTCATGTTGATGTCTTTACGGATCACAAGAGTTTACAGTAGATGTTTACTCAGAGAGAGTTGAATCTTCGTTAGAGGCGATGGTTGGAATTGTTAAAGGACTATGATATGAATGTGTTGTATCACCCGGGCAAGGCCAATGTAGTGGCAGATGCCCTTAGCAGGTCGTCCATGGGTAGTGTAGCACAGGTCGTGAAAGATAAGAAGGAGTTAGCTCGTGAGGTGCATCGTATGGCTAGGTTGGGAGTTAGATTGCTTGATTCAGCTGAGGGTAATGTTTGGGTCCAGAGTAGTTTCGAGTCTTCTCTAGTTTCGGAAGTAAAGGAGAAGCAAGATATGGATCCTAGTTTGGTCAGACTGAAGGAGTCAGTTAAAGACCAAAAGGTAGAGGTTTTCTCCCAAGGGGGAGATGGTGTATTGAGATTTCAGAATAGATTATGTGTGCCTGATGTTGAAGATTTAAGGCAGAGAATTATGGCTGAAGTGCATGGCGTGCGATATTCTATTCATCCCGGTGCTACCAAGATGTACCGCAATTTGCGAGAAATCTATTGGTGGAATGGTATGAAAAAGGATATAGCAAAATTCGTAGAGAAGTGTACAACTTGCCAATAGGTTAAGATAGAACACCAAAGACCCAGTGGAATGATGCAAGAATTCAGTATTCCTACTTGGAAATGGGAGAAAGTAAATATGGATTTTGTGACTGGTTTACCTCCTTCTCGACGTCATCATGATTCGATTTGGGTCGTTGAAGATAGGTTGACTAAGTCCGCGTATTTCTTGCCAGTGCATACATCTTTCACCGCTGAGGACTATGCTACGTTGTACATTCGAGAGTTAGTCAGGTTGCATGGAGTTCCTTTGTCTATTATCTCCGACAGGGGTACTCAATTTACTTCTCTTTTTTGGAGGGCTTTTCAGAAGGGTCTTAGTACCCAAGTTCATCTTAGCTTCGTTTTTCATCCGTAGACCAATGGTCAGGCTGAGAGGACCATCCAGACCTTGGAGGATATGTTGAGGGCATGTGTTCTTGATTTCAAAGGAAGCTGGGATGAACATTTTCCATTGATTGAATTTGCTTACAACAACAGTTTTCATGCTAGCATTGGAATGTCTCCATTTGAGTCTTTATACGAAAGGCGATGTAGATCACCCATGGGTTGGTTTGAAGTGGGTGAAGCCGCTGTGAGTGGACCTGATGCTGTGTTTGAGGCTATGGAGAAAGTTAAGCTGATCGAGAAAGGTTGAAGACAGCCTAAAGTCGTTAGAATTCATATGCAGATGTGAGAAGAAGAGCTCTTGAGTTTGAGGTTAACGATCTGGTGTACTTAAAGATTTCACCCATGAAGGGGGTGAAAAGATTTGGTAAGAAAGGGAATCCTAGTCCCCGATACGTTGGCCCTTATAGAGTTTTGAATCGTGTTGGGAAAGCAGCTTACGAGATTGAATTGCCTGCCGAGTTATCAGTTGTCCATCTTATCTTTCACATTTCTATGCTCAAGAAGCACATTGGTGATTCTGTTGTTGTTGATCCATCAGAAAGTTTCGATGTTCAGGATAGCCTTTCGTATGATGAAGTTTCGGTTGAAATTCTAGATTATCAAGTTCGTAGACTAAGAAATAAGAAAGTTCCCTTGGTCAAAGTTCTGTGGAAAAATCAATCAGTCGAGGGTTCTACTTGGGAAACAGAAGTAGATATACGAACCAGATACCCTCATCTCTTCTCTGCAAGTTCAAATTTAGCTGAAGGTACTATTTTTCCCTAATCCAGTCTCCTTCTAATCCAGTGTATTCAGCTATACGGTTATTCTCTCTATGATTCATGCATTTTGTGGAGTACTCGAAAGTTTAGAATGAAGTAAGCCCTTTTAGTGAGTCGTTCCAACTATACGTCCTCATTTTCTCTTGTTCTTGGCCTATCTAGCCACATTCGAGGACGAATGTTTCCAAGTGGGAGATATTGTAATACCCCGAGACTCTAACCTATAGTGCAACCATGAATCAACCTTATGAGAAATAAATCATAATGTTTTGGGTTATTTTCTGATCAAGGATGGTGTGTATTAAGGCCTTAAAGATGTCCTAACGATTGGGTGAATCAAAAAATTCCTTATCGATTGAATTCTTGGGAAGGATATTAGTATAGTCAACTTCAAACGAGAATATCTCTCATTATACTTGGAATTTTTGAGCTCATGACCTATCAACAGATATATAATTGAATTAGCTTTCCAACGATACCAATTTCACCAAAATCTGATACCGGAGCAAAGGGTTATACCCATTTTACTCCAACATGTCAATCTGGAAAAGGGTGACGACGTTTCTGACGGCCTGTCACGTTTCTGACGACATTTCTAACGACGTCGTCACGTTTCTGATGATATTTCTGATGATGTTGTCAGCCTTAGGCAGAAAATCATAAAATTCGATCCTTTTGTGACGACATTTCGTGACGGCCTATCACGGGTCTGACGGCCTGTCACAGATGTCGTCAGCTATTTTTTTCAGCAATTTAGAGACATTTTTGCAAGGGTATTTTAGTCTTTTCCTATCTTTTGAAGGCCTCTATAAATATGAGAATCCCATCCAAACCCTAATTTCATCATTTTCTCTTTCAATTCTCTTAAGATAATATATCTAGGGTTATATCAAGAACATAAATCTTCCAAGAATCATCCATAAATCTTCAAAATTTCTTCAAGAACCAAGTTCCTCATAGTGTGGGCTTCAAGAATTATTTATTTCAAGTGTGGATAAAGTCTCACGCATTAAAGTTCATCCAATTTCAAAGATTAAGGTATGTGGGGTTTTGAACAAGAACACTTGTTTCGTTCTTGTACCCAAAGATTTAATTTCTATTGAATTTCATGAATTTTGCAAAGTGGGTTTACACCCAAATTACTTTATGAAGGATTTATGAGATTTGAGCTATACAAGATTGACACATATGACTACTTCATTATCTTATTTCTTAAATTAAGAGTTTATGTCATGAGTTGTATATTGTTATCATGAAATGATAATTTCTAAGTGATTTATGATAAGTGCCATGATTTATGTTTTTTCATGAGAAGTTTGTCTATTGAATATATATGGATATTGAGCTTGAGAGTCAAGAACGAGTTCTATGATGTTTTCTGGAAGATTTGATACTTGATATGATTTGATAAACAAGTGTACTTGATGATGAGAAAGATTATTTTGAGATTTAGTCGAGTTAGGAATCCACAAGTTGATTATGATTTATAAGTGAGATATATATTTATATTTTGGTCTTCATGATAGACCCTTGAGTTGATTTTGGTGGATTTTCTAACGCGTTCTGAGCTTAAGTCTGGGAGTAGTATTTAGCACCGAGCGGGAAGTATGGGTTCAGCGCATCCTACTTTCCCAGAACTACGTGCCGCCGTAGGATTAAGATTATGGGCCAAAGGCCAAGACATTTATCACTAAAGTTAAGGTTCTACTCCGATGGCAAGGATAGAACAGCTCTTCCCAACGTGGGCAAGACGTTGGACTCTATGTAAGCTCACATGGTTTATGTCGGTTATAAGAAACTCTCAAGTCCATAATAGTCCAAGTTTCATGAGTTACCGAGTTACTCTAAGTCACGAGACAAAGAGTTTGAGTTGAGTCCAACGGTTTGTGAGATTTATGAAGCATGTGTTATTATTGATGTTTTATGGAAAATATGTTTCAGGTAACTCAAGAGAAGAGAGTCATTATTATCATCATGCATAATTTTCTTATACATTTATGATATTATTTAAATATTGCATGCACCCCCACATACTCAGTACATTCCCAAGTACTGATTCCCATACTCTTCTATGCTCTATATTTTCTCGTGATGTAGGTTCAGGTGCTCAGTCTCAGCAGCGACAGTGATCTTCGAGTACCTCCATCTACATTCATACAGTTGTGATTCCTCATGGTTCGAGGACCTATGTCCCAGATTTTTGTCTTGATAGTAGATGGTTGTTTATTTCCAGTTCAGTACGGGTTAGTTAGGGATCTGTCCCGATGGCTCCTCAGTCTTATGTAGTAAAGGCTTTGTCAGAATAGAGTACCAGTATGTACAAAACTTCAGTATTTTAATTGTACAGGATAGTATTTTTTTGTATTCCAGTATGTTCATGACATGATTATTCTTCTTTATTATAGCTTGATTATTGTCATAGTGAGTTATAGAGGAGATGACAGGCTCAGAGGGTTAGCTTGAGGTCGCGTGTGGCCTTAAGCACCGTATGACGTCTTGGGATTGGATCTTGGGGCGTTACAGTTCCTTTTCTTCTTTCACAGGTAAAAATTTATGGCCTTTTTAGTTTTGAAGAAAACGAGGAACTTGAGCCAACTTTTCTTATAGTATTGGTTAACAATTTCAATATTTGTTGTACTAATTTGAAATGCGGTCTGAAATGGCCTTTTTATTGTTTGTGTTTATAAAAACAAAATGACAATTTGGTTTGATTTGTTCTGTTCTTATTTTTGATAAAAATTGTGAAATTGCTATTTTTTGTCAAACAAAATCGTGCTACTGTTTTTTGTTTGCTCCGACAGATTACCCATCTGGTGCAACATATTAACAATCTGATGCAACAGATTTATTATATGATGCACCAGATCAACTATCTGATGCACCAGAGGAACCATCAGATTACAATTCGGATACAACAAATTAATAATTTGATGCAACAAATTAACTATCTGATGCAATAACTTTACCATATGTTGCAACAGATTAAGCATCGGATAAAAAATTGAATGCAACTAATTAACCATCTGGTGCAATGGAAGAACCATCAGATTAATGATCTGATGCAACAGATGAACCTTCTATTGGATAAAATCCCATCAAATCTTCCTATAGGAAATGTCCAAGACTTGATTTTTTCAACTGATCATTCATCTGCCGTGATAGACGACCATATGTTGGAAGAAATATAAATAATATTGACCATTGATAACTATTCCAACAGATCACTCATGTGTTGCAACAGATATATGACCTGTTGAACAGACCATTCATCTTTCTCAACAGATGAGTGATATATTTTGTATTATCGCGATAGATTACTCAGCCATTGTTGTAGGTTAGTTAACTTCTCTGATAGATCACTCATATGTTGCAACAGATGTGTGATCTGTTGCATAAACCATTCATCTTTCTCAATAGATGAGTGATATATTTTGTATTATCGCAACAGATTATTTAATTGTTCCAATAGATCACTCATATGTTGTAATAGATGAAGTCACAACAGTTGTGTGATCTGTTGAACAGACCATTCATTTGTCTTAAAAGATGAGTGATATATTTTGTATTGTTGCAACAGATTACTCATCTGCTGCAACAGTTTGGTTATATACTGCAACAGATATACTACCTAGTGCAACAAATCGGTGATCTGTTACAACTGTTATTTTACTATTTTGCTTGTTTGATTTACTGTTATCCCTTTTTAACGATGCATTAATCAACAATAATATATTATTTTATATTCCTGCTAATTTTAGATAATATGGTTTCCAAAAGAACAGAAACCGAATCAAGTCCAAGTAAAGGAACAAGTGAAGCAGCTAGGCTACATCCACTACTATATGAGCTTGCTTTACAAGTGTTATCTCAATCGGGAGCAGAATATGATGAACACGGGGAGGGGGGATATTTCAAAAGAGATAATGCAGATGCTAATATTCCTTCCACCAAAGAGCGGGTCAAAGCCTTCAGCATTGATCATTATCCTGTGAGAATGCAGTGCGATGGTGTCACAGATTTAGTGGATGATTTCGTGGTTAAGTCAGCCATGGTAAAATCTTTTGATGCCTTCAGAAAAATACTTCGAAAACAAAAATTGGATGCTTATTTCAAGGACAGCTGCTTTGGGAAATATCTTGATTTGCCGGAGGTCAACAATGCTCATTTCCAAATGAAAATGGTATATGAACTACTCAAGCGTAGGTTTATGTATGAAAACAAAGATAAGATGGATGAGGTATGGATAAATTACTATGGCATGCCTGTTTGTTTTGGTTGGAAGGAGTTTTCCATAGTTACTGGACTAAAATGTTATCCTCCTTCTCAAGTTATACCTATTCTAACCCAAAAAAGTACCCCACACACCTAAAAAAGGCAAAGGCAAGTCGTGTGATCGTGATGACCTGGTGTCCATTATTGGTCCAAGCTTCAAAAACAAAAATTTGATAGAAACGTTGAAAGGTAAAAGACTTTCAAAGAATCACAAGCAGTCATTGTGCTTGGTTTGGTTTGTGCATAATATTCTTTGGGCAAGAGACGTTAACAACAACATAAGCCTCGGTTTAATAAAGCTCTCCGAGGATCTTGATGTGTTTAACAGCTATTCTTGGGGGTATGAAAGCTTCAAAATGACTTTCAAATATTGTTGACTCCGTTAGCGCCAAAGACAATCAACTTATATGGCTTCCCATGGGCTTTCATGGTAAATGTTTCTTTCTTCTATTATGATATCATTCATTTTTTTCGCTCAATAATGATTTTGATTTATTGGCGTTATTTTATAGGCTTGGGCGTTTGAAGTCATTCCTTATTTGAGACAACAAGTGAACTACCAGGAAGGAGTTTCTTGTCCAAGAATCTTGAGATGGTTGTCGGTCAAAACTGATAAAAGTGCAAAATTTTTTGATCTCTTCAACCCCCCGAAGGATGCAGTAAGTATAATTATAATTAATTTTTTCTTTTAATTAATGATTTTTTTAAATAATCTAATCATCATTCTAATATATGTAATGATTTATGTTAGATTGTGCATCCTTCGCTAGTTCCGACCAATCGAGAGTTGAAGATGTCATTTTTTCTTACTTTACGGTCTATGCAAACTTTATCGGACCCTAAGGTCATTGACATAATAAAAATGGAATTGTTTGGAGCAACAACCATTACAAGAAAAACAATTTTGAAGGGTGGGCTTGTTGTTGTTGTTGATGGTCTTAGTGGTGATGGATCTGTTGGTGGTGGTAGTAGTGCTGTTGTTGGTGCTAATGATGCTCCTCTTACAGTATTTAAAGGAAACCATTATGAGTATGATCATACTGGTTATACAAATTTTGCCTCTCCCAGCGAATGTTCTGCATGCAAATGTCAAGACTGCAGGGCAAAACATGATGTAGTGATTAATACTATTAATGCATTAACTACTTCTGTAAAGGAATTGACATCTAAGAGGGGTCTCATTCCATCAAGAAGGATTTTATTTTCATCCGCTCCATTAGAGATTAGGGCTAAGAGGAGAAGGAGAGTAATTTCCAGGGCATTATCAAGCATCCAAAAAAGTGAAATTGCAACTCCTCTGTCTGTGTGTTGCACTGAGCAACGAACAATGTCCAAAGGAGAGCAGCACGAGCTAAAGAAGATGAATATATTATATGTCTTCCAACTGACAAAACAAACAGACACATATCTGTTTCAACAGATGACACATCTGCTGAAAATTATAAAATAGCTATATACATCTGTTGAAACAGTTGACTAACCTGTTGCACCAGATACTTTATCTGGTGCAACCTATCTCGTCTGTTTTAGCAAATTAAACAGCTCTTCGTACCGCTTTTATTTGTACCAACAGACGACCTATATGTTGCAATAGATAATTCATATGTTACAACGGATGGTTCATCCGTTGGAAATTATCACACTGGGTCTTCCTCATGTAGAAATTTGTCCCAACAGTTGATTCATTATTGCAACAGAAATATAATCTGTTTGGGATAATTTAAAATGGGAGAAAGACCTGTTTGATTTGTTAGAAGAGATGAGTTATCCTTTTTCATTTTATTGTATCTCCGTGATTAGCATTGACCATTTCTAGTTTTTTAGGTGGATGTAGAAGAAGCTACTGCTGAACAACATTGAAAATATGCTACTTTTTTATGAAAATACGGAGAACAGAAAGCGCAGAAACCGTACGTAAGTGACAATAAAGATCCACGACGAGCAAAGCCGAATTCCATAACACCGGATAAAGAACAACTTTCCCATACTGAGTAGATCTTTATAGCTTGAGCTTGTCAAATCAAAGCAATCCTTGGCAGTATACTTAAATTGTTGTTGATGTATTTGTTGAGATGTGTACCCATAACAATTTTTTTTTACATTTCATTTATTCGTTGACTTATTTCAGCTAATTTATGAAGGGTTCAATTTATTTTATTTTGTCAGTGAATTTTATTTATTCCTTAGATTTGAACTTATTAATTGAAAAGGAATATTATATTCAAATATTGCAAAAGATAATGTATCTGTTGCAACAGACAATACATCTATTGGAAATATCAAACAGATTTAGACATATGTTGCAACAGGTAGGTGATCTGTTAGAATTTATCAAACATGTTTTTCCACTGTAGCAACAGATGGACTTTAGATAAAAACATCGAGATAATGCAACAGATGACCAGCCTATTGCAACAGATAAACTATATGTCAGAACAGGTAGGATAATTGTTACAACGGATAGAGAATCTGTTGCATTATAAAAATTCAACTTTCGTTGGACATAAAAAATTGCCACTATGTGTAAAAAGGTTAAAGTGAATTGAAATAAAAAAGGTGCAACCTATCGACGGTGTTCAGTTCAAACACCTAAAATAAGATAGGCATCAAGTAGACAGTGTTCATTTTAAACACGTAAAATAAAATAGGCATCAAATGTGTCAGTGTTAGTCTGGCACATTTCACTGACTTGCCGTCACTTGGCCCCCAACGGTCATTTTTCCCCCATTGTCTTATATATTCATCTTCCTCCTAAAATTTAACCCTAAATTCTCAAATCTTCTTCTTCATCGTCATCTTCTTTTATCTATTCAAATTATTTCTTTCCTTTTTTCCAACTGAGCTTGATAATGTCGAGCGCATCTTCCACTATTTTTTATGATAAAGATTTTCGATATTGTAAGTGCAGTCATGAAACTCTGTTAAAGACTTCTTGGACTCAACAAAATCCGGGTCGTAGGTTTTTTACTTGTAAGATTTCAAAGGTAATATTTTTTTTATTTAATTAATTGATTAATTATTGACTTGTAATTGTTTCGTAATTGTGTTCTCTTTTTTATAGAAATTGGGTGGATGCGATTACTTTGATTGGTATGAAGAACGACACCCTTCACAAGCAAATCGTGTAATCTGGGGTTTGTTGAACAAAGTCAAGGCTTCTGAAGAGAAACAAAATCGACCAAGAAGATACTACATTGGTGTCGTTATTGCTACTAGTTTGGTTTTGTTGGGTACATGGATATTCAAGCCTAATTGCTGAAATTTTCTTGGTGGTATGTATATTTGCTACTGGTTTGGTGTTGTCGAGCACATGGATATTCAAGCATAACTGTTGGAAAATATCAAAAAGATTTAGGCATATGTTGTAAAATTTAGGTCATCTGTTAAAAATTATCAAACAGGTCTTCCCACTGTTGCAACAGATTAGACTTAGATTATTAGATTATTCATAGAAATAACATCATTGTAATGCAACAGATGACCAACCTATTGCAACAGATAAACTATCTGCCAGAATGGATTAAAGATATTTTACAACAGATTTACAATCTAATCTATTGCATTATAAAAAACTCAACTTTCATCAGGAAAAAATTATTGTCACTACATGTACATGTAATAAAGTGAAGGGTGACTTGAAATTAAAATTTTCTATTTCACAGGCTCTTCTATATACACAGGTTTCAAGCGTCCAGTTAGTACCCCATAAGCCCAGACCTCTTGCAGGTTTGCCACAGCATTGTCGCACAGAAAAGTCATTGGCTCGGCCATTTTTGTGTCGGTCAGCAAACATTCGATATGTCCAAGAGCGTGCGAGCCGCTCGTTTTAGCGACATCATTTTTTGGAAGGATCATTCCCCTGATTCGACCTTAAAAATCCCATGATTTCTTCATCAACACTTCCTTTGGCAAATGATTCATTAGTTTACTCTCCCTCAACAAGATGGGCAACAGCACCATCAGTGGCTTCACGAGGAGAAAAAGATCGAAATTGTCGACGAGAGGTACATTGGAGTCATAAACATTGATATTTTCCTCCTCGATTAGTATCTCAACAGCCCGATAATGCATGTCATTCATGCTAATGACTGCAAGAATCCTTTTTGCCTCGGTCCAGCTCTTGCCGTGTGGATTTGGCCTGTCCCCTCTAACATATCTTAACGTTTCTTCTTCATCCAAGACCAACGTAGGAACTAGGAAATCAAGTCCCACGCCAAGGGCTGATGCCTCTCCATTGAGTTGATCGTACCTATCCTTAATCTTTTTGCAGAAGTCGAGGTCCATTATCCTATCGGCAGCGTCATAAGCTTCCCGGTACATTAATTACCTTTTCCTCATGAGGCAGAGAATTATGTCAATATGCTGTGAGATAAGAAGTTAATTTTTAAATAGGTTAGTAATTGTAAAGATGTAACTTTAAATAGGTTAGTAATTAAAGTTCTCTGAATCAATAATCCAACGCAACTTATGCAACAGATGGATAATAAGTTGCAACAGAACCACTACCAGTTGCACCAGTATACCCAGCTGTTGCAACAGATATGAAATCTGTTGCGTAACTTCTTCTTCATAGGGTAGATTAGAAGGGCTAGGTTAGCAAAAGTAAACATGCCTTGTCCTCGTACGGCATACGCATATCAGTCATAGTCTGGAAGTCTTGGGGGGGAAAAAAGAGGCCTGGGGTAATCTGGTGCGCCTGGATTGGCATTCTTGGCCTGTCGCAGATCCCTCTTCTCTTCGGTGACAAGTTTCATGTATATGTCCACCTTCTTAACTGGCCTCTGAACTTCAACATCTTTTGGAGAGGGAGGAATTGCAATTTCTTTTGATTTTCGAGCAAAGAGTACGTGTATAATTGCTCTTTTCTTTCTCATAACCAACGTTGTAGGAGTGTGTGGCTCCCTCACCTTATTGGATAGTATGACACACCTCTTGGATTTGAATTCCTCGATAGCTTTAGAGATAGTCTCTACTTTTTCAAAGAGTTTATCATGTCTGTCCTTGCACTCATCGCATTCGCAACGAGAACACGAGGGTGAAGAGGGGTGAGAGGGACATGTGTAAGGGCGAAAAGGGTTTTTTTCAAACATATTTATTCTTTCTTGAGCATCAAAATTCTCATCATCATGAGTGGTAGCAGCATTAGCATGCCTCCCACCAACACCAACAACTCCACCAGAAGAAGCACCCGGATCTGCCTTAGTAAAAGGTTGGTCATGAAGAGCCTCAACATTAGGCTGACCTTGCCTAACTTCTCTTCTTCTGGTTGTTGCTCTAGCTAATTCCTTCTTTATTAGCTCCACCGTTGGGTCTGCAATAGTATCAACATGACCTATAGTAATATAAGAAGTCATCACCGACTCCTCCTCAGTAGGCACGATCTATGGATGCACAACCTATAAAAAAGAAAAAAAAGACAGATGCATTTAAATCATATAATATAATAATTTTCACAGTTGGGCTACATTTAAAAAAAAAAAACCCATCTGTTGCATAGTTTGCAGTATATGGTTAAAATCCGTTTGAGTCTGGTTCAGAGAAACAGAGCAACATATGGATAATCTGATGCAAAATATCAATTATCTATTGCAACAGCTGCACAAGATGGGTAATCTGTTATGCAACAGATGATCTGTACGTCGCAACAGATGAACGATATGTTATCAGATTAAACATCTGTTGCATAATTTGCAGTAGATGGTTAATCTTTTAGGAGTCGGGTTCAGAAAACCAAAGCAACAGATGGGTAATCTTATGCAAGATATACCCTGTCGCAATAGATGTCTAATCTGATGCATCAGATATAACATTTGTGGCACCAGATATAACATTTGTTCAATATCTTTCTTATCTTTGAGTAGAATTATTTTACTTGAAGAAGACGTATTGCATCATCCGGAGGGTTAAAGAGATCAGCCTCCTTAATATTAGTGTTGCTCTTTGCAGCCAACCACCTAAACATCCTTGTATGAGAAACCTCATCCGGGTAATCCATTAACTTCTTTCGAAGGGAAGGAATGGTTTCAAATGCCCAAGCCTAAAAAATGTAAACAGGAAGCAAGCAAAAAAAATCATAATAACTATGTTCAATATAAATTAATGGATGAGTAAAATTAGTGATTAATTTTACCATGAAAGCCCAAGGAAAGCCATATAATGTGGTCGTCCCTGAGGATAGCTTTGTCAGTAAATATTGGACAGTCAAGTAGAAGTTGTCATATCCCTAGGGATAATTGTTGAATTTATCAAAAATCCTCAGCACACGCCAACAAATCATCTTCTATGACCTTGTTGACGTCTCTTGCCAATATAACCGAATGGTCAAACAAAACTAAGCACAATTGCTCCCTGTACTGCTCTGGTATGGTTTTATCCTCGAGATCTGTCAACAAATCCGATACTTTGTAGCCACGTCGAGCAATGTCAAACAACCCATCTATTTTTCCCTTGCATTTTCTTGCCTTAGATCTTTTACGGGGTGGTGGTCCTTCTGGACGATGGCATCTCAAGCCCATCACTACGGCAAACTCTTGCAAACCAAAACAAACAGGCATGCCACAGTAGTTGATCCAGATTTCATCCATCTTCTTTTTGCCCCCTTCCTCCGGATCTTTATCATCCCCCCCGTACTTAATCCTGCGCTTGAGAAGACCATATACCATCATCGTAGGGAAATGGATACGGGCATAGGGTTCCTCAGGCCGCTCGAGAAAGCGTCCAAAGCAGCTCTTCTTAAAAAGTCTGCCTATGTTTTCGTTCTTCATAATTTTCATAAAATGTTCAAAAAAATTCCCCATCTGACATTTAAGTACAATTTGACCAGTTAGTTGTTTTCCTTCTGGGTCATTTATCGGCATCGCAACTTGAAACCTATCAATACTAAAAGTTTTGGATTATGCTGGGATGTCGATATTAACTCACGCCCCATCAGTGATCCATTATCATCATGTTGATGATCATCCTCTTTCTCTTTCTGACTCTCCAATTCCTCCTCTTTCTCACTTTCATTTTCTTCATCACCATCTACGGACCCTTGTCCACCTCCCTCAATGTTGTTTTCACATCTCTTCTCAGCTTCACTTTTCCCTGATTGAGATTGTTCAGAAAGCTCTTCTGAATCCCTATGTACTGTAGCCTTTTTTTTAGTGGTCAGACGTTGATCCACTTTTACTTTTTTTTCTTTTGGGAGACATGTTTTAGCTACAGACAAAGAAAAACAAAAATTACATTACAGTTTATGTATGCATAGATTTTAAAAAATACAATACAAATACCATGAATACTGACACACCAACAGCCACCACCACAAACACCACCAACCAATGCCAACAAACAAACAAACATCACGAATACTGACACCACCACAAACACCACCAACTAATGCCACCACCGGTACCACCACGACGACCACAAACACCACCACCACCACCACCAACACCACAAACACCATCCAACTATACCACGACAGTCAACGGAACACTGCGATGGAAACTAGGGATTTCTTGAGTTCTTCCTACGATTTTACCATCAAAACTCAAAATTGTAAACCCATTCTCGAAGATAATACAACTAAAAGTTTTATTTTTCATCATTAACTTAAAAGCCCCTATTTTTTAGAAAAAAAACAAATATAGTGATCTTCTCGAACTCTGTTGCCTATGAAGACAAAGAAAACGACTGATACAAGCAAGAATGAAGTCAAAAATAACACCTATATGGTCGGAAATAAGAAGAAAAATGATCTGTTATAGAGGGTTGAGCAAATTTGTTGAGTAGTTTTTGTCTGTACTGTATTGTTGAGTGAGAATGAGAGAGAAAGAGCCAGACTTCAAGATTTGAAATGATGAAACTTTTTGTATGGGTTGATTTGTATTTTGGAAAAGAATGACAAGTAGTTTTGAAAATATTAATTTGGTCCTAAATGATCTTAATTATTTTTAAAATCATAAAATATATGCGTTATTTTTAACCCTCTCATCATGCAATTGCTGAAAGGGTAATTCAATTGAAAATGTATAAAAACAATTGAAGTTGTAGTTGACCGAGTACTCTAGGAGGCGACCCTGTGAAAACTCACCCCTGGTCCTAGATTAATCAATTTAGGTACTATTATTCTAATAAATGAACTCAATTGAAATTGTAAAAAACAAATGTTCAAATTATTGCGTCAGATTTCTCATTTGTTGTAAATTATCAATCAGATTAGGTAACAACAGATTACAAATTTGATGTAAATTATCAAATAAATTAAGTCATCTGTTGCGACAGATTACCCATCTGTTGTAAATTATCAAATAGATTATCATATGTCGCAGCAGATTACCCATATGTTGTAAATTATCAAATAGGCACTGCCATCTGTTGTGGCTGACCCTATGAGAAATCACCTCTAGTCCTAGATTAATCGATAGTTTACCCTATAAGAACTCACCCCTAGTCCTAGATTATTCAATTAAGGTATTAGTACCCTAGATTAATCAATTAAGGTATTAGTCTAACATATGAGGTAGTAAGAATAGGTTTGGCTCAGAGTGATCGATTGTTGACTCTGGTCGGGAGGAACACAGTACCGTTTCATCATGCAATTGACAAAATACTCAATTGAAGTTGTAGTTGACCCTATGAGAACTCACATTCAATTAAGGTATTAGTCTAACATATGAACTTAATTGAATTATATATAAATAAATGTTCAACCTGTTGCAACAAATGTCTTTTCTGTTGGATCAAATCAAACAAATTATGTAATCTGTTGCAACATATTACGCATCTATTGTAAACTATCAAACAGATTAAGCCATTTTTTGCGATAGATCACGAATTTATTGTAAACTATCAAATAGATTAAGTCATATGTTGTAACAGATTACTCATCTTTTATAAATTATCAAATGGATTAAGTCATATGTTGCAATAGATTACCCATCTGTTGTAAATTATCAAATGGGGGCTGTCATCTATTATATTTGACATTATGAGAACTCACCCCTAGTCCTAGATCAATCAATTAAGGTATTAGTTGAACATATGAGGTAGTAAGAATCGGTTCGGCACAGAGTGATCGATCGACGACTCTTGTCGGGAGGAACGCAGTACCATCTCATCATGCAATTGATAAAAAACTCAATTGAAGTTATAGTTGACCCTATATTCAATTAGGGTATTAGTACCCTAGTCCTGGATTAATCAATTAAGGTATTAGTCTAATATATGAGGTAGTAAGAATCGGTTTGACTCAGAGTTATCGATCGACGACTCTAGTCGGGAGGAACACAGTACCGTCTCATCATGCAATTGTCAAAAGACTCAATTGAAGTTGTAGTTGACCCTATGAGAACTCACCCCTAGTCCCAGATTATTCAATCAAGGTATTAGTACCCTAGTCCTAGATTAATCAATTAAGGTATTAGTCTAACATATGAGGTAGTAAGAATCGGCTCAGCTCAGAGTGACCGATCGACGACTCTAGTTAGAGGAACGCAGTACCGTCTCATCATGAAATTGCCAAAAGACTCAATTAAAGTTGTAGTTGACCCTATGAGAACTCACATTCAATTAAGGTTTTAGTCTAACATATGAACTCAATTGAAATTATATATAAATAAATGTTCAATCTATTGCAACAGATGTCTTTTCTGTTGGATCAAATCAAACAGATTAGGTAATATATTGCAACATATTACGCATCAGTTGTAAACTATCAAACAGATTATGTCATTTGTTGCGACAGATCACAAATCTGTTGTAAACTATCAAACAGATTAAGTCATATGTTGCACTTAAATATTTTTAGATCCTTTTTTTTATAAAGCAATTTAGGTATTTTCTGTCCGAGATAAAATAGTTAAAATACTAAGGCGGTAAAAAATATTACTCGGTACTACTTGGATAACTCAAAAATCTCCTGAGTGAGTAGTCTTATCTGGTCTTTTCAATGTCACCGTCTCCTCGTGCCCCTCAAAAGTTATTAATGAATATTTAAAAAAAACCATATCTAGAACTATCCCTCCTTCAGCCATAAAGTAGTCTATACTCAACTCATAACTCTTCTTTATTCTTTATTCTCAATTATCTTTGTTGTTTCCTTTTTTTCTCTCTTTTCTCTCTTTTTTTGGATGAGGATCCTTTGGGATCTCAACCAATCAATAACTTTTCTCAACTGAACTGGATGTTCTGATCTTTTTGCTTTTTTGACATTGCAGGTATGGTTCAAAGTTGCTCTTTTCATCTCGTCTTCTTCTTTATATGTCATTTAAATTAGATATTTACATCTGTTGCTATTAATAATTTACCCATTATCAGTTTGCTATTTATTGAGAAAATTAAAGGAAAGGTGATTTTTAAGTCTTGAATGAACGAACCGTTGTTTTTATTAAAATATGCGAAAAAAGACATCTGTTGGGAGAACTTAAAAAACCTTGTTATCAATATAGTTTTTTTTATATCTTTTTTTTGGTACTTTGGTGGTGCTGTTGTTGGGGGGGTGGTTGTGTTGGAACATGTGATGTTTGTGTTGTGGATGGTGTTGGAACATATAGTGTTATTTTATTTGTTTCTTTGTTGTTGATGTTGTTGGTGGTGGTGTTGCAACAGTTTCCTCAAGTGTTGCAACTGATGAATCAGCTGTTGGAACAGACGAAGCAACTTTTTGAAGAAATCAAACCAGTAGAAGGGCTGGTTTGATTTATTCCAACATATGGCCCATCTGTTGCAACATGTCATCCATCATTTGCAAACAATGCCTCATCGGTTGAATAAATGGGTAATCTGTTACATCATATTGGTCATCTGTTGATTTACTCAATTTTGTGTTACCCTTTTGTAATGTTCTTTTTTTTCTTCTCTTGTTTGACATCAAATGTATTTCTCTTATTTACAGACAAAAAGAAGTGAAATTGGATCCACTATTGCCCGGCCAGATTAAACGCTAGAGTAAAGATGGGTTCGGAGGAATAAGCTCCATGCAGATGGAACCACTTCATATGTGGAAGGTATGTATTAATGATCAACCTATCATGAAAACACACATCCAGTACAATGATTTTGTGAATGTTTGTTCTTTACCTATTAGGCATTAATTCTTCAAACAAGATATGGCATTTTACAGTTAAGATTGTTAGGTTCGAACTGGTAAGGCTGAGGGACCAAGACGATGGTGTCGATACCCCGTTACAATTTAATGACAATTTATGCTCATGTTTTTGTGTTAAGTTTGGGGAAGGGTTCAAGTTTTTGGCGGCAGTGTAAATATCCAATAGTGATTGGACCGATTTTAATGGCGCAATAGGCTTGTTGAAAGGACTTCAAAGACTCACACTACAACAAATAACGATGGATCTAATAGAAATTTCCCTGGTCCAAATTTATATGGATGGGTTATTGGAGGAGACTATTATACAACAGAAGGTGTTTGGGAGAAAACCTGTGCGGAAAGGGGGAGGTTGAGAAGGCCATATATCATCTTAGTACTTGTTTAAGAGGATACACAGGGTCGGAAGGAAAGTGTATCAAAATTAGCTTATGAAATTGACATGAAAAATGAAAAGACTGGATGAGATGCGAATGTGAAAGTGTATCCAAAAATGAAAATCCATCAGTCATTGAAGAATGGTCAAGAGGAATTGAGCTGGTCACTTTGCTAGAGACTGCAACTAGCGAGCGCGGCCTCAACAAAGACCCACAAAATATAGGACTAGAACTCTAAGGAAGAAGCTTCGCGAGCATGGAAGGTGGTAAGATTGTCGGTCTGAATTGACGTAGGTTTCAATTTTGACCGACAATCTTACCACCTTCCGTGCTCACAAAGCTTTTTCTTGAAGTTCTTGTCCTACACTTTGTGAGAGTCTTCATTGAGGCCACGCTCGCTAGTTACATTCTCGAGCAAAGTGCTTTGTCCAGCTCTAGTCCTGTTGACCATTCTTTTTTTTCATCGCCTGACGGATTTTTATATTTTGATACACTTTCATATTTGAAGATCATCCAGTTTATTCGTTTCTAATGTGAATTTCATTGGCCAACTTCGCTACACTTTCCTTTCTACCTTGTGTTTCCTCTTAAACAAGGTCTAAAATGATATATGGCCTTCTCTACCCCCCCCCCTCCCTTCATGCATAGGTATTCTCCCAAGCACCTTCTGCTGTAAAAAAGTCTTCTTCACTAATCCATCCATATAAATTTGAATCAGGGGAATTTCTATTGGTTCTATCGTTGTTTGTTGCATTGTGAGGCTTTGGAGGCCTTTCAAGAAGTCCATTGTGCCATTAAAATCGGTCCAATCACTATTGGATATTAACACTGCCGCCAAAAATTTGAACCCTTCCCCAAACTTGACACAAAAATATATGCATGAATCGTGTCATTAAATTGTAATGGGGTATCGACACCACCATCTTGGAACCCTTCGGCCTTATCAGTTCGCACCTATCAAACTAAACTGTACAATTCAGGATCTTGTTTGAAGGATCAGTGTCTTATCAGTAAAAAACTGCATTCACAAAACCATTGCACTTTATGTGTGTCTTCACGGTAGCCTGATCAATAATATACAAAACTCGCATGCATGAAAATGGGATCCATTGCATGCATCTTATTCTTCCTACCCCATCAGGACATGTCAGTGTTGTTTATTCATCTTCACCAATTTGGTAAAATAATCACCTAATTTATATTTTTATTAATTGGTATACCAAGCCCATAGGGCCCAACTAATACGTAACGGAGGGACTATTAAAAAGAGGTGAAGACTTTTTATCTAACACATTCAAAACAGCTAATGAACCGAATACACCATCTGTTGAAACTGAAACTGATGAATCAGTTGTCAGAAGATATCAAAATATCTCCTCCAACTTATACATACTGTCCATCTGTTGCAATAGATAATACATAAGTTGCATCAGATATCTTATTTGTTGCATATACAAACCATCTATTGCAACAGATGGTAAATCTGTTTTGACAGTCGTCTGTTGCACATTCAATCTATCCATCTATTGCTACAGATGCTAAATTTGTTAAAAATATTGGACGATCTATTGCAACAGCTCAATAATAACAGCTTTTATCGAGTCTCAAACCACTATGAAAAGGTGAGAAATAATTAGTGTAAAAGAAAAAGTTGCAACTTTTCACAGAAAACAAAATGCCACCAGTTTGAATATAATTAATACAATGGAGCTAAACAGTCCTGTCTTTTGGCCTGACACGTCCAGATTATATTATAGGTCCCTCCTTAATCTTCATTCAACTCTATTTATTTCTTGCATTTTTTCCTTTCGTGTGACATCTTCAACCACTTCTCTTCAAAGACCATATTCCTTTCTCGTTGAGGTAAGTTTTTTTCTGGCGTAAATTTACCTGTGGGTCGTATACGTTGTATTACATTGTGAACATTTTTCTTTACATTTGTCAATTCATGCGTGTTTTAGATATGGTTGATCCTTTTCCGGACATTGCTATTCTACGCGACACAGTGCGGGAACTTCAAAGGCAGGTTAATGACCTACAGAGCGAGTTGGTCGCTGTGAGAGTGACAATGTTCAGAGAGATGTAGAGGTTGATGAGAGCCCTGCTGCTGCGAATTGATTCGTCGGCTGTCATTAATAATGATGATGATGATAATAATAATAATTAGAATGTGTTTTTTCTTTTAGCGTATGTATTTTAATTTTTCTATATCGGATCTATACCTAATGTATTTTATTTTTCATTTAATCAAAATTTTACTTTTAGTCAGACTTTGGCGTTTTAATTCTTATTCAATTTTCATTCTGTCTATTTCTTCTAATCTAATACATGTTAACATGCCGACGGTTGGAGGCAATGTTGAATCCAGTAGCACTAGCAATTTTAGTTTTGAGTTCTTTCAACAGATGGACCATGTGTTGGAATCGATTGGTCATCTGTTGGGTTTCAACAGATTATCCATCTGTTTCGATGGATTTTCATCTGTTGGAGGAAAGCATTCCAGTTGTTTGTGCAACTGTTGAGAATAATTGTGGTCTATTGTATTATTTAGTTCATGTTTTGCCTCATTTTATTGATGCACAAGTTATTTTAAAAAAAAGATATTTTATATATAATAAATGATAACATTAGGTTCACAACAATGAGTTAAATATATAAAAGTCCACAACAAACAAACAAGCAACAACATAAGTTTCTGCAATTACGACCATCATGGTGGATTATGATTCGGGCATGTAGTTCTTTTGTGTCCAGCGCACTTACATATGAAGCACTTGTTTCTTCTTGATGAAAATGATTCTCCAACTCCACGCCTCATTATATATGGATTTCTTTCCGATTTGATAGTGCTCAGGTCAATATATGGAGGAGGTATTAATCTCTCCATAAGCTCTACTGGAACAACCCAAGATTCTTCGGGAGACACTGGAGTAATATGCCCACTATATGCCATTTCATATTTTTCCACCGAATAATATTGAGAGGAGTGCTCGTAAACTTCAGGTCCATATTTATGGCCGTATTGAGCTCGAAGGGATGCCATAGCATGTGGACAAGGTATTTTGTCCAAGTCAAAAACTCTACACGTACAAGATCTTATTTGAAGATCAACCGTGGCAGCATCACCATGACCGGTGATACGGAATTTGTAATCTGCTATTTTATGAGAGAATAACCTATTCCCCAAACTGATGTTCGTTGATATTTCTTTTCGATTTCGAGAACAAATCGGGCTCTTTTTTCTAGGCACTTGAACTGCACACGCCTTTCGTTAAAAAAATCTCTATATTTCTCGCTTATTTTTTCAAACATAGCCTCGATGGGAAATTCTCTTTCATCGCCAAACAATGAATTCACTGATTCAGCTATGTTTGATGCCATAATATTGTACCTATAGAAAAGAATCACTTAGTACGACATCAAACTAAACTTGTAAATCAAATAAGACATTAAATTCATAAGAATGTACCTATTTGCTGGACAGAATGCCCGGCTCCATCTCTCAAAATCAACACGTGCAAGAAATTCTGCTACCTTGGGATTCACATCCGCTATTTGATTGAAATGGTCTAAAAACTCCTCTCTACTATATGCTTTAGCTACTCTATAAAAAAGGGTGGCAACCCTTTCGTTGTGATAGTTGTTTCGAATGTTCTCTCCAAGATGCCTAATGCAACAACCAAAGTAAGCTGAAGTGAAGAAAAGTGAACCCATCTTTGGAATACTTGGATGCCTATCCGATACAAAACATAACTCTTCGGTATCTTCGACGCAGCGTCGTAGTTGTTCAAAAAATAATCCATAAGAGGCATCACATTCCTTGTCCGCTACACAAAAAGTGATAGGAAAGATGTGATTCTCCGCATCCTGCGCCACCACCGCTAGCAGAACTCCATTATACCTGCTCCTCAAGAAGGTACCGTCGACGGCTATGACTTTTCTCAAAAGTTGAAAACCTTGAATCCAATCACCATAGGATACAAAAAAGTACTTGAACTTTCCATTTTCATCCAGATGCAATGACGTCTTACTTCCGGGATTTGTGGACTCAATCATGTAACGGCAAGTCCAAGACTTCATACCCATGCTCGAGTGTCCCCCGAACCAGGTCCTTGGCAATCCCCATGGCCGTATATACCTTCCAATAACTGACCAGGACACCCAAATCTGTAAGGAGTTGATTGGTCATAAGCCTTGTTGAAGGGCCTTTGCCATTGGGGAAACTACTCCTGAAATATTCACTGAGGACCTTTGCCGTTACATGAGGATTTTGGCCCGAGAAGTGCTCCGAACCACATGTGTGATGCTTTTCATGTTTATGAATGACGAATCTATCAGAACTTGCGTACTTCACCGCTCTCAACCACCACTTGCAGTTCGTATTAGCACATTTGAAGCAAAAGACACTGCTCGAATTAATCACCTTCTTTATTCTGAAATCTTTTTTCAAGCAAGAAATAAACAAAGTGTTAGATAGTTCATTCTTGTCCTTGAATGACATTCCAATAAAAAAGTCGGTCCCATCGTCTTGAAGATTTCCAGATTGTGTCGATTGAGAAGAACTGCACATCGTATTAGTCGCATCAAAAATAGAAAGTTAATTACCATAAAAGAAAGCAAGATTACTCAGATGATTCAGGCATGTGAAGAGAAGGTGTGCAGAGGCATCAATAAGGAGATGTGATATCTCTACCTATCGTAGACTTTAGGAGTGGTAGAGGTGTACCTAGGACTAAAAAAAATCGTGGAGTTGATAAACTGGATATGACACATTTTTAACTTACCGAGGGCATGATTATTGAAAATATGAAGATCGAGGTTAGAATAGAAAATAATAGCTAGACGATATGGTAATGACATTAAAAACTTCGATCTGATAAATTTAAATTTGGCTTTTAAAATATTAATAAGCCATTATCATACTAAATCAATTTAGTATGGTTCGATAATTCGAATCGATAATTGAGTTAATGGATTAATGATTTAAAGGTTTGATATAAATTTACTATCCCAAATTTATTAAATTATAAATTAATGATCGAACCGCTAATGATCAATTACTTATTAACCAATAATCGATATCCTAACGGTCCTTTAATGATTTAGCATGCCTGCAAACTGATAACCAACAAGAAGAACAGGTAACTTTCAAAACCGACCAATACGCAACCCTATATCAAAAACAACTTTTCTACTCTATAAAAAATAAGGATAAGTCGACGTACATTCTATTCTCTTCGAACCTCACTTAATTATACTAAATATAGTAGACGGGGAGCCTTGGAGCATTAATTGGTAAAGTTTTTGTCATGTAACAAGGAGGTCATGAATTCAAGTCGTGAAAATAATCTCTGAAAAAAATGCACAATAAGATTGCATATAATAAATCCTTGAAGTCCGTCCATCCTTTTCTCGAACCCCACACAATGCTTTAGTGCATCAAACTTTTATTTTTTTTAATATAATTCAATCAAACACTGACATATAAATTATTTCTAAAAAAAAATAGTCTGATGCACTAAAACTCTCGTTATGCGCAAAGTCCGAAAAAAGGATCTAACGCAACCTTACATTCTGCCAGATGCTATATTTGATGCTTGAACCTGTGAGCCTCCTGGTCACATGACAACAATTATATTCTGTCAGAGGTCATTTTCAAGGCTTGATTCCATGACCTTCTTAATCACATGACAACAACTTACATTTCAGTCAGAGTTTGTTTTTAAGGCTTGAACCTATTACCCTCCTAATCACGTGACAACAACTTACATTCTGTCAGAGGTTGTTTTTGAGACTTGAACCTATTACCCTCCTGATCAAATGACATCAACTTACGTTCTGTCAGACGTTGTTTTCAAGGCTTGAACCTGTTACTCTTCTGATCACATGACATCAACTTACATTCTGTCATATATTGTTTTCAAGGCTTGAATTCGTGATCCTTTTGATCACGTGAAAGTAACTTACATTCTGTCAGAGGTTGTTTTTTAAACTTGAATCCTCACCATCCTAGTCACATGACAACAACTTGTATTCAAGTCTTGAATCTGCGACCCTCCTAATTATATGACAACAACTTATATTCTTTCAAAGTCTGTTGTCGAGGGTTGAACGTAATACCCTCCTTTCACATGACATCAACTTACATTCTGTCAAAGGCTGTTTTCGAAATTTGAACTCATTGCTCTCCTAATAACATGACAACAACTTATATTTTGTCAGAGGTTATTTTCAAAGTTTGAATCTGTGACCCTCCTTATCACATGGCAATAACTTACATTCTGTCAGAGGCTGTTTTCGAGGGCTGAACATGTTTCTATACATCACATGACGACAACTTACATTCTGTCAGAGGTTGTTTTCAAGGCTCAAATCCGCGACCATCCTAATCACACGACAACAACTTACATTCTGTCAGAAGTTGTTTTCAAGGGTTAAACTCGTTACCCTCCTGGTCACATGACAACAACTTACATTTCGTCAGGGGCTGTTTTCAAGGCTTGAATTTGTGACCGTCTTAATCACATGATAACAACTTACATTCTATATAAGGTTATTTTCGAGGGTTGAACCTGTTACCCTTCTGATCACATGACAACAACTTACATTCTATCAGAGGATGTTTCCAACTTTGAATCTGTGTCCCTCCTGATCACATGACAACAACTTACATTTTGCAAAAGGTTGTTTTCAAAGCTCGAATCCGCGATCATCTTAATCACATGACAACAACTTACATTCTGTCTGAGGTTATTTTCGAGGGTTGAACCCGTTACCCTTCTGATCACATGACAAAAACTTACATTCTATCAGAGTCTATTTCTAACTTTGAATCTGTGTCCCTCCTGATCACATGGCAACAACTTACATTTTGCTAGAGGTTGTTTTCAAAGCTCGAATCCGCGACCATCTTAATCATATGACAACAACTTACACTCTGTCAGAGGATGTTTTCGAAGGTTGAACCCATTACCCTCCTGGTAACATGACAACAACTTACATTTTGCCAGAGGTTGTTTTCAAAGCTCGAATCTGCAACCATCTTAATCACATGACAACAACTTACATTTTGTCAGAGGATGTTTTCGAGGGTTGAACCCGTTACCCTCCTGATCACGTGACAACAACTTACGACCTGACAAAATTTAAAAGTAGGAAAAAAGATGGGCATCAATTTGGATATGTATGAGTTGGGACTTGGCTCCTCTCCATCTTTACTCTCTCCATTTTCCCCAAGTCCCCCTATTGATTAATGACACGTGGCTTAATTAAAATGAATGACTAAAATTTAATTTATTTTAAACTAAACCCCCAACCATGGTTAATATTATAAATACTATTATATCAACTAAAATAGATTGTTTATCCAATATTCCCTCCCAATTATTGCTCTTAACTTTTTCTCATTACCTCAAAATTTATCAATTCTAATTCGGCAACCCACCTAAGATTATGGATATAATTAAACCGTTTTATATTTTTACCACTAAAATTATTTTTTTCAAAAAATTGATAGAAAGAAAACAAATAAACCGTGATTACTAATAAATAGATTATGATCTATTTAATTCTTTATTAAAATTAAATAAATAATTTTTCTATAATAAATATTATATTCAAATACGTGATTACTAGTATATATCCTACCAATCTCCCACTCAAATTTTTGACCATAATAATTAATTGTTAGAATAGAGCATACATCTAAACTCATGGTTAATAATATATACTCCAAGTCCAACAACCAACTCAGCCAACTCCTGCGGGTTAGCTTATTTGATTTGATGTGTATTCTATTTACAAATAGTAATGCTTAATCATCAATTGCAAATTATGTTTGTCCATTAATTCAAACTCTAGTTACTTCCACTCCAACTCCTTAACATTAATAACCTGTAGACAGTCAAGATTTTTCTCATTCTCTGCTCTTGATATTAACATGTCTTAACATAAAAGGTAGTAACTAGTAAATGATTAATTTAAGTGACAAATTTTTTTTTGAAGTAGTAAAAAACAATGTTCTATCTATACTAAGAAAGCCAAAGGAGGAATAACAAAGAAAGTTACACGCTCATTTCCAACGACAAATAAAGTAATGGATCTTGAAGTGCATATCTCATTATTTTTCAGTTTTAGTTGTGTGCTAATAATAGTTTATTGCAAGAAGAAGAAAGAAGAGAAGTTATGGAACATATTTGTAGTGTTGAGGCTACTTTTACTCTTATTTCTTATAGGGACTAAAGCTAATTAACAAGTTTTAAAAAAATATATAATATTTTCACGAGTGGTTTAGTAATGACCCTCATTTTATTTCTTATGTAATTTATGAGTTTTTTAGAATTGATAAATTTGAAGGGAATGAGAAAAAGTTAAAGAGCAGTAATTAGGA
Organism: Capsicum pubescens; assembly: GCA_030864215.1. NCBI lineage: Eukaryota > Viridiplantae > Streptophyta > Magnoliopsida > Solanales > Solanaceae > Capsicum > Capsicum pubescens. The sequence continues at coordinate 43,674,616 of CM061538.1, forward strand.
GGGAATATTAGATAAGTAATTTATTTTAGTTGATTTAATAAATTATTATATTAATCAGAAAGTTTAGTTTAAAATAAATTAAATCTTAGCTATTTATTTTAATTAAGTTATATGTCATTAATCAAAGGGGGACTTGGAGAAAATGAAGAGAGTGGAAATGAAGAGGAGCCAAGTCCGTATGAGTTGTCGAATGGGCGGTTTTTATTCCTCGCCACATAGACCATTGGGTCACCCCATTAAAATATCTTGTTGATGACGAGGACTTCCTCTAATAACAAAATTTAGGCCTAGATATTTTCACTTCAAAATATCTTTCAACCACGTGTTGGTCTTTACTTTTACATTTGCCCCTAAAACTCCCAATAAACTACCAAAATGCCATTGCCCAATTAATTAAAGATTTTGAGAAATTAATTTTTATGTTTAAATGTTCTGACCCTTGAGTAGTTTGATTAGTGAGATAAAAACAATAATTTTGAGATACTTCACGAATTTTTTATTTTTTTTTATGTAGTATTAGATATTATTTAGTCTCATAATTATCTTAATTCATTGTTTATGCTTAAATAATGGAATAAACTATATCATATATAGAAAATGAGATAAAGCTATAATTTTGAGATAACTTAGTCTTTGATTTAGGGAGAGTCTTGAAGTAACTGATCAAGTTGGTGGCATATGATCGTGGGTCACGGGTTTAAACTGTGGAAATGACCTATAATAAGGGCCCGTTTGGCCATGGATATTTTTCCTTTTTTCCCAGAAAATTTTTTCGGAGTTAGAAATTATGTGTTTGGCCATGAAAATTTGTAAAACAATTCCGGAATTAAATTCCAAAAAAAGAAAATAACTTTTTTGTTGTTTTTTCCTTTTTTCCACTTCCAATTTCAACTTCCATTATTATTACATATAACCTCAATCTTTAAATTTTTACACAAACTCCTCTTATTAACTAAATTCCGTATTTTTTTAAAAAGACCAAATTCAATAGAATAATTAATTCAAGTGAAAATAATTAAGAATTTTCACCAACAAATTTAAGAATATATAAAATATATTTATATCTATCAATCATATTTATCAAAATATATTTTTTCTCTATTCAATTGATTATGGTTAGATAAACTTATTTAATTCGTGTTTGTGATATTTTTATTTAAATTTTAGAAGAATAACAATCATAATAATTAGTTTGTTGTTAATTATTTTATCAATTAAAGACATAAATTACTTTCTCAACATTTGGTTATATGTTAGTAGGTAAATTAGTAGTTGGATGATTTTGATAATTTTTAAAAGTTGAAGCCATAAAATCATATTTAAAAAAAAAAAATTAAAAGTCTAAAAAAAAAAATCAAAAAAGACATGGTCAAACACAACTCCAACTTCATCTTCAACTCCAACTCCAGAAAAAAATAATTTTTATGGCCAAACGACTATTAAATCCATGTGATCCGATACTTCTTCGAACCCTGCACTTTAAAAAAAAAACTTTAATACACCAAACTACTCTTTTTTAGCGAGCAAACAACCCCAAAAAAGTGACATTAAGACTACTTTTGATAAGTACTAGTGCACTCCATTAAATTAAATCCAAAGTATATAACAAAAATGAGTGAAAAAAATAATTGGTATTTGAAGGCTTTGCTTATACTTTGCCCAAAACAAGGAATCAATTAGTACCAGAGTACTTATTCTTAGGGGCCACTTAAATATATATATTTTATAAGTAGCTAGAACATCTAATTAATTAACCACTAATCTAATCCTATGTTCCTTAATTCTAGTAAATAATTCAACCTTAAATATAATCAAGTAGGTCAAGTGTGATAATGACATCCATAATTATCGATTTTGCAGCCCAATGCACTACAAAGTGTGTGTATTTACGGAGCTCGGAGAAGAATCGAATCACGAAGATCTATTCTACGTATATTTATTTTGTATAATTAAAAGAAATTATTTTCACATCTCAAATTTATAATTTTCTGATCAAATGATCATAACTTTATTAGATACATAAAAAAATTTATTGACTTTATCTATTATCACACTCAAATTAAATTGTAATGTTTACCCACAATAATAAAATGGAAGCATAACTATGGCCTATGGATTCTCAATACAAGAATATTCTCCGCCCTTAACCAGAGGTCGAGGGTTCAACCCTGGGTATGGAGAAAACTCTGTTGGGAGCACTGTCACCTTAATGGGCCCTGCAACGCACGATCCGAATTAGTCGAAGCTCCAATGCGGACATCCGACACCAAATGGAAAACCAAAAAAAAAATACAACAATATTCTCTCAAGTAACTTGTGCATGATAGATATATACAAATCATAATCTACTTCATAAATACTCTTTAATCAACAAAAATTGCCACACCTCTAATAATTCTTTTAAAAAGAAAATTACAGAAAAAAATACATAGCATAATACATAAATATATCATTTAACTTGGCTTCAGCTTACATTAGATTCTACAACTTTGGTGCGTAAACAACACTTAAACTTGTATAAAGTTAAATAAGTAGAAACATGCATCCTGCGCGATCAATTCGTGTCCTACGTAGCATACTACATGTATTATGCCATATAGGATGCGTGTGTCTACTTGTTCAACTTTATACAAGTTTAAGGCATCGTTTGATGTGAAGTATAATGTATAATAGTCTCGTGATAATGTTTGGTTGGAGGTATAATTTAACCCCGGAGTTATTTATTCCGTCATCTATACCATAGTGATGGGCTAAGTTATCTCATATATATAGTGAGATAACTCTTTCCCAACCACACGATCCTTAAGTGTCTGTATGTGTATATCCAAAGTTGAAAAATCACAAATATAAGTCGAGGCCAAATTAAATAACGTATTTACGTATTACCCAAAAAAAAAAAGTTTCATCCTAACAGATTCGGGTCCATAACCATGAGTTCTCTTTCATTCTGACACTTGTATAAATGTTCAACGTGTATTATGTCATATAGAATGAGTTCTCTACTTGTCAAATTTAAGTATTACTTATGTCAGTGGCAGAACAAAGATTTTCATCAAGGGATTCACAAGTGAACATAAAAACTAATCGAAGGAGGTTCGACATCTACTATATATATATAAAAAAAATAAAAATTAATCATATATATAATATAATTTTCTGTCGAAGAGGATTTAGATGAACTCCTGTCATACATATAGCTCCGTCCTCACTTGTGCACGTTGAAAGCTGAAGGCCACGAAAAAAGAAAATGTTTCATACTACCAAATTTGGTCCATAACAGTTTCTTTCCGTTTTATTTTGACATTTGTGTAAATAAGTTGAAAATCATGTCCATTTATCCAACAAAACCACTACAAACATATCTACAACATATCTCTAGCTTCACCAGATATTTTCATTTGTCTCCCAAAAAAATTTAAAAAAAAAAAACAAAAATGGGGGTGAAGAAAGTAGAGGAGGAAGAAGAAGATAACAGAGCAAGAGGAAAGAGATTGAAATGGACATTTAACATGGAAAAACAACAAGAAGGAGGAGGAAAGGAAGAACACGATTACGGAGAAGGAGAGATAGACGATGACTATGAACAATTCATCGGTGAAGATGACGATGAAGATGAAGATGACGAGCACGATAATGATGACGAAGAAATTGGTGATAATATTGGAGTACCTTGTTCACAGCCCGTTGGATTTTTTTATCCTTTGACTACGCCTTCTTCGATTGTTGTATCGGATGCTTTAGATCCTGATCTTCCTGTTATTTATGTGAATACTGTTTTTGAAATCTCTACTGGTTATCGTGCTGATGAAGTGCTTGGTCGCAACTGGTAAGTTTTTTATTACTCTTTAGTGAAATTTAGTGAATATTTGGAGTTTTGTGTTGTTTTTGAGCTTAATTGTTAGGGTTTTGTGAGTTTGATTGGTGAAATTAGCTGGTCTGAGTTGCGCTAAGGGTGTGGTGTAGTAGTCAATGAAATGAGTTGAGAATTGTGAGGTCTCAGGTTCAAGTCTTAGAAGAAACAACAAGAACACTAGGCGTCCTAGCGTTAGTGGTGGACAGAGTTATCTGGTACCTATTGATGGTGAGAGTTGACATGTATCCGTAGAATTGGCTGATCGGAATTGCACCCAGTTGTGTGGTCTAGTAGTCAATTAAGTCGGTTGAGAACTATGAGCTATCAGGTTCACATCTCAGCAAAGATAAAAAATCGACAGGTGTCCTAGCATTGGTGGACAGAGTTACTTAGTTCATATTGTTGAAAGGGAGCGTTGGAGTAACGGGTAAAGTTGTTGCCATGTGACCAGGAGATCACAGGTTCAAGCCTTCGAAACAAACTCTGGCAGAAATACAAGGCAAGACTGCGTACAATACACCCTTATGGTGGGGCTCTTCGTCGGACCCTATGCATAGAGGAAACTTTAGTGCGCCGGTTTCCCCTTTTTAATGTATCATGTATCATGTGGAATTAGTGGAGGTGTGCACAAACTGTCCCAAATACCATGGCTATCAAAAATTAGCTAATTTGAGCTTATTTTAGCTGTATATTAGAGATGATTTTGGTGATATAGATTTGCAAGCTGAACAAAATGTAGGGTTTTGTGTAGTTTGATTGGTAAAATTAGCGGATATGAGTTGTTGTGCTAAGGGTGTGGTCTAGTGGCCAATGAAATGAGTAAGAACCGTGAGGTCTCAGGTTTAGATCTTAGCTTAGAGACAAAGAACCACTAGGCGTCTTAGCCTTGGTGGTTGACAGTGTTACCTGGTACTTATTGATGGCGGGAGGTGAGAGGTTTCTCGTGGAATTAGTTGAGGTGCATACAAGCTGGTCCAACGTGGGTTTTTTTGTAGTTCCTTTTTTGGGTGAAATTAGCTGATCCGAGTTTCACCGATGTGTGGTCTGGTGGTCAATGAAATGAGTTGAGGACCGTAAGGTCTCAAGTTTAAATCTTAACAGAGATAGGAAACGGTAAACACTAGGTGTCCTAGCATTAGTGGTGGACAAAGCTATCTAGTAAGTAGTACCTATTGCTGGCAGGAGGTGATAGGTATATGTGGAGTTAGTCGAGATGTGTGCGAAGTGGCCCAGATACTATGGTTATCAAAAGAGTTAGCTGGTTTGAGCTTATTTTAACTCTATATTGGAGCTGATTTTGGCGATTTAGATTGTACTGGAACAAAATGTAGGGGTTGGAAATGCAAATGCTGAAAATTTTAAGGTGGAGATTTCGAGCTAGATTTTTTTCTCCTTTTGAGTAGCTTTGAATGAATTTATTCTAAAAATTTCCACTTTTTTGTTTATTTGCATACTTCAATTCTTAGTTGTTTTACTCATATAAGGTCACATTGCCATTGCATGGTTCGATTTTTTTCTTCTACACTGGATCTAGCAGCATATTTTGTTTCTTGCTCTTTAACAGTACCGAATCACCTTCAACCAATAACACAAGATCCAATGAAAATGTCTGTTAGAAAGTCGACCATATGTTCATGTTATTGCCGTTTGTCTCGCAGACCAGTACTTGTCAAGGAGCATCCTTAATGTAATGAAGGATTGGACTACTGCAGCCCAATATTGGGAGTTCCTTTTCTTTTTCAGGTTTTGATTTGGGTATGGCTGCTTTTGTGTGTGTGTGCTTGGGGTGGGGGGGGTGGGGAGGGGGAGGGAGGTAAGTAAAAGTAATTCTTCTACTGAACACATAGAATAACTAAACAAAGTTGCATCTTCAACAACTAAATTGAGAGGAAAAAGTTTAATATCTATGATCCGAATAACAATCCTAAAAACTGAATTTTACTATTGAATGGGAGCTTAGACTACAAAAATAATAAAAGAGTTACCTTTTTGTGAAAATTTTATTGGTCTAAGCAGTTGCAAATTCGTCAGCAACTTGAACCGCTAGTGGGTTATTTCAGGTGCTTTATTCAAATCTCTGGTGCTTTTAAGATCGTGTTTCACAACGGATAAGCTAATGTTGAAAGTAGAGCTCATAATGGCTTAAACACTGTGATTTAGGGCAACGAAAGTTTACAAATCTATGCCTCTTTATGTAATTAAAAGGATGAGGTACTGACGGAATAAAGCGTCTTCAAAACTATGTGACATAAAGAAGTTCTGTGTCACAGTGGCGCTTGAATTGAGGCTGTTTGGATGGATTTGGGGGTGTTTTGTATATCCTCTTGATTTAATTAAGATTTATAGATTCAAAGAAAAAATAATGGCGAGGATTTGACTTCAAAATATAGTTACCACTCCATCATAACTTGTTCAGATATGCAAGCCAGTTTACAGCTACAGTTTATCATTACTATTATTATGATTGTACTGTAGACTATCATCGTTTTCATTGTTGGTATTGTTTTTCCGTCACAAGGATTAAAATATAGTCAAAATATACGTTTTTACTACTCAGTAAAGGACAACCTACCACTAGTATATTAGAAAATCGATTGCAACTTTTTCTGTCCCTTGACATTATCAATTCTTTTCGTTCAATACAGCTTTTATATCTGATTCTTCTTCTTTAATGTTTCTCTCTCTTTTTTTTTTTTTTGGTTTGATTGATGGATTTTTATATATCTGGATAATTTAACCTGTGGACATATTTAGATAAACTCCTCTCTTGCATTTACCATTGACTTCAAAATTACTAATATTGAAGCATCCATCTAATGATCTACTATATGATGACATCATTTACTATTTGAGGAAACTTGACACGTTCACTGAATTATTTTCAGTCGGTTTTTACAATTTAGAGATCCACGCGCTCAAAGGCGGCATCCTTTGGTGGATCCTGTTGTTGTTTCTGAGATCAGAAGATGTCTTGAAGAAGGTGTTGATTTCCAAGGGGAGCTTCTCAACTTTAGAAAAGACGGCACGCCTCTTGTGAACAGGCTAAGGCTAGCACCGATACATAGTGATGATGGCACAGTCACTCATATTATAGGGATTCAAATGTTTTCTGAAGCAAAAATTGACCTGAATACTGTGTCGTATCCCGTCTTCAAAGAAACTTGTCAGCCTCATTGTGACGAGTCCAGCGAATACTCCATTAAAAGTGGTAATTTATTGCATTGTCAGCACCGTGAAATATGTGGTATTCTTCAGCTCTCGGATGAAGTTCTTGCTCACAACATTTTATCTCGATTGACACCAAGGGATGTTGCATCCATTGGTTCTGTTTGTAGAAGGATACGCCAATTGACGAAAAATGAGCATGTGAGGAAAATGGTCTGTCAAAATGCATGGGGAGCTGATGTCACGGGTGTGCTGGAACACATGACAAAGAAGTTAGCTTGGGGCCGTCTGGCTAGGGAGCTAACTACTCTCGAAGCAGTTTGTTGGAAGAAACTGACAGTTAGAGGAGCCGTAGAGCCTTCACGCTGTAACTTCAGCGCATGTGCTGCAGGGAACAGGCTGGTGTTATTTGGAGGGGAAGGTGTTAATATGCAGCCGATGGATGACACATTTGTTCTCAATCTTGATGCTGCTAATCCAGAGTGGCGACGAGTGAGTGTCAAATCATCACCACCAGGACGTTGGGGCCATACTCTCTCGTGTCTTAATGGTTCCTGGTTGGTGGTGTTTGGTGGATGTGGGAGGCAGGGATTGCTTAACGACGTGTTTGTTCTTGATTTAGATGCTAAACAGCCTACATGGAAAGAAGTGTCCGGTGGAACTCCCCCTCTTCCTAGATCTTGGCACAGCTCGTGCACGATGGAAGGCTCAAAGTTAGTTGTTTCAGGTGGATGCACAGATGCGGGGGTACTTCTCAGTGACACGTATTTGTTGGATCTCACCAACGACAAACCTACCTGGAGAGAAATTCCTACTACGTGGGCTCCTCCATCTAGATTGGGACACTCACTCTCAGCTTATGGCAAGACAAAAATTTTAATGTTTGGTGGCCTCGCCAAAAGTGGTCACTTGCGCTTAAGATCAGGTGAATCATACACTATAGATTTGGAGGACGAAAGACCACAATGGAGGCAACTTGAATGTGGGGCGTTCACTGGAGTCGGAAGTCAAAATGCCGTGGTTCCTCCTCCTAGACTTGATCACGTTGCTGTAACCATGCCTTGTGGACGGATTATCATTTTCGGAGGTTCAATTGCCGGACTTCACTCTCCTTCACAACTATTTCTACTCGATCCTTCAGAGGAAAAACCGTTATGGAGGACTCTCAATGTACCCGGGCAACCTCCAAAGTTCGCTTGGGGTCATAGCACGTGCGTGGTTGGAGGAACAAGGGTCTTGGTCCTAGGAGGCCATACCGGGGAAGAATGGATTCTTAACGAATTGTATGAATTGTGCTTAGCAAGCAAGCAAGATTCCGATGCATGATCTGGTTAGTTAAATTTCCGCAGAATTTATATATCTTCGTGTTTTCTTCAAGAACGATTCCACTTTGTAGACACTGGAATACACCATTCCGTAGATTCGAGTACTTTACACAGCTTGTGTAAATAAGCTTTTGATCTTGCTGTTTGTAGTTTCCTTTTGGTGTCTTTGGAATGTTTATGCTTTATGCTTTGTATCTATATGTTCTATTCACTCATTTCTGATTCTTAATTTGTATATTATCCTTTAGCCAACATAATTTCATGCTCATAAACTTCATGATTATTATTTTTTTCCAATAAAGCTCCCGCTATACGCAGGGTCCGGATAGGGTCCGACCACAAAGGGTCCATTGTACGTAGCCTTGCCTTGCCTTTGCATTTCTGCCAGAGGCTGTTTCCAAGGCTTAAACCCCGTGACCTCTTGGTCAAGTGACAATAACTTTATCAGTTACTCCAATTGTGAGTTCCCGTCAAATCAAACAGGCGGAGTTTGTTAAATATTTGTTGAAAGACAAAGTTCACTTTTGACAAATTTAATGAACCAGGACTGCTCGCAATTATATTTTAAAGAGAAAAGACTCAAATATGCCATCGAACTATTGAAAATTGCTCATCTACGCCATCCGTTATAAATTTAGCTCATTTAGGCCACTGCCATAGAAAGTTTGGTTCATTTCTGTCACTGTTACTACAGAAACAATTCCATCATAACTCATTGAAGTCTGATTGTTTGTGCTGTTTAATAACAGTAACAAGAAGAATACAGTTTTCACCATTTCAAATCAACATATCCAGCATAATCACACGTGGGGTCGAGAATAAGGTGTACACAGACCTTATTCCTACCTCGTGGATACAGAGAGGCTACTCCAAAACAACAACAACAAATAAAATCTTATTCTAAGCTAAGTAAAATATACTACATATAACATAAACAGTTCATTTTTATTTCCTGGCATATGATGCTGCTCATCAACAGAAGCAAAATCAAACTATCAATGCCTCAAAATTACAAAAAATGAAAGAATATTACACGATTTTTTTAAAAGAAATTTTCGTCTGGACCTTCGTTCGGATTTGAAATCCTTGGAAGGCGTATTGGCATCGAGAAAAGAACATGCCTCCACGCGATAACAATGCTTTCATCTTCTACAACTTTATTTTATACGCTATCTGGAAAATGAAACTTTTTTTTTCTTTCCAGATAGTCTATATCTTTTTCGCGAAGTATAAACTGGGATTCATCATTTCCACGCGACTGCATCAATCTCATCTCTGGCCGACTTATATAGCTCGAGCCTTTTCGCTATGGTCTCTCTCTTTCCCATTAGCGCAGGATCCTCGTCCAGCATTTTTCCCAGCTGCTCCTTCTGTACATTCATAGAGAATATGACATTTCATTACATAGAAATGTCATGTATCTATCCGTTTACATTAACGATCAGTGTCTGAGTCAGGATTTTCACTAAGTGTACATTCATAGAGGATATGACATTTTGTTACGTAGAAATGTCAAGTATCTATCCGTTTACCTTACATTAACGATCAGTGTATGAGCCAGGATTTTCACTAAGTGTACATTCATAGAGGATATGACATTTCGTTGCATAGAAATGTCAAGTATCTATCCGTTTACCTTACATTAACGATCAGTGTCTGAGCCAGGATTTTCACTAAGTGTATATTCATAGAGGAGATGACATTTCGTTACATAGAAATAACGAAATGTCAAGTATCTATCAGTTTACCTTACATTAACGATCAGTGTCTGGGCCAGGATTTTCACTAAGTGTACATTCATAGAGAATATGACATTTCGTTACATAGAAATGTCAAGTATCTATCCGTTTACCTTACATTAACGATTAGTGTCTGAGCCAGGATTTTCACTAAGGGAATTCAAAATCTAAAGAGATAAACACATGAAGAAGCCAAAGGGGATTGGACGTCTATTACATATACATAAAAATAATTTGAGTTAATGGTCAAAAACACGCCTATAGGTCGTGTTTTTGCGAGTTTCCTAGCTGAACTATTAGCTATTCGTTTTTCTTACTTTAACTATGATCAACTATTTGTCAAAACGCTACAACTATCAGTTGTTCTCATTTCCTAGCCGAAGTATCACCGTCTTTTAGGCAAGAAAAGAGAACAACTACTAATAGTTGAGGTAGTTCGGGTAGGAAACTCGCACGCGTGATAGTTCAGGTATGAAACTCGAAAAACCGAGATACTTTAGGTGTGTTTTTGGCTCATCACTTGAATAATTTTGACCTTAAGCGGGATTCAGATGAACCCCCTCGCACCCGCTAGCGCTGCCCGGGCCAACAAAACAGTTTCCCTCTATGGGCTAATGTTCTCTCATAAAACATCTAGGGATTCAGTACATTTATACCTATTATCCTCATCTTATTCTGTTCAGATACTAAAAGTTATCGATATTGACATATCAGACAGTGGCGGAGCCAAGATTGACACCAAGAGGGTTCACAAGTGAATATACGAACTAACCAAAGGGGGTTCGACATCTACTATATATACATAAAAAATAATTTTAACCATGTATATACAGTATCGGATGAACCCCCTACCTTATATGTAGCTCCGCCCCTGATATTAGATGAAAATGGAGTTTGCGTTAGCATCTCTAAATCATATTCTATCGCATTTTTTAGGAGTCGGAGCATCAAATGATGTTCGTAATGACAAGATGTTCAAACAGAAATGCAGGAGGAGAAAGCGAAAACGTTGAATAGAATAGGAAAACAAGTAGTAACTCTCGAAAACTTTACCTCTCTCCTTCCGATTTGCGAATAGAAATGATTTAACAGTGATCTCTTTGCTTCTCTGACTTGACAAAAGACAACTGCCTTTGGAATAGTATTCCTCAAGGTTTCACAGACCATATTGATATATGCAGACACATTTGATCCTGTTGCAGATGAAAGCAACAAAATTAGACGCAATTTATCTAAGTCGATTTCATTATTTCATACGAACAACAACAACAACAACAACAACATACCCAGTGTATTCCCACGTGGTGGGGTCTGGGGAGGGTAGAGTGTACGCAGACCATACCACTACCTCAGGTGAAGTAGAGAGGCTGTTTCCGATAGACCCCAGGCTTAGGACCGATAACAGTATAACAAACGCAAACCATAAATGCCATATAAACTAGTACAGTATGCAAAATAAACTAACACCACTAGTTTCACTAAACGTATCCACATGCAATGCAATATACTCCCTCCGTTTCAATTTGTTCGTCTGTCTTACTTTCCTTTTTAGTCCATTTCAGGAAGAATGACTCTTGCCTTTTTTGGCAACTTTTTCGTTCTAACTTTCCATATGGCATGTTTAAGACCACAAGGTTGAAGGGCGTTTTGGTACATTCCACGTATCTTTAGTTTTAGACAACGAGATCCAGAACTGAAACTCAGTACCAAGTCAAAACCAACATACAACAACAACATACCCAGTGTAAAAACAAAACGAGCAAATTGAAATGGAGGGAGTACTGATTACTGCTTATCGAAAATGTAGTGGACTTTCACAATGAGAAGTGTGTGATCTTCTTATTCAGTTCACGAAAAAAGTTTATCGACTGAATGAAAAAGGCGTGTTATTTGATACTTGCCGATTCTCCTTAGATGATTATCTGAATACCGGTCTACATTTGAAGCTGCCTGTGCTTGTGCCTGTGATTCTTTTGATTCTTTTGCGGGCAGTTTTTCTGGTTCGGTCTGAAGCTTACGAAAGAATTCAACTGTCAGGTAAGAAGACTCCATCTCTACTAGCCGTGAAACTGTCTTTCGACTTTCATCACGAAATCTGTCGAGAGCCTCATTTGCTGCTGCTGCAATATCTGACTGAAGTGATGGAAAACGCTTCAGTTCCTGCATATGGATTCTACGTTAGAATTACTATCGTCCTATCCTTAATGTCACCTGTCATGTTTTGATTGACCTAACATTTTCAGGTTCATAATCGGGGATGGAGGGAGTATATTTTTGGGTTAAATCATGTGGGAAAAACAACATAACAACGCTCATCGGAGCAAGGTTTACAAGAAGACCCTCTCGTTTACCTGTGTTTCTGCAAGTGACTTCCTCACAAGTTCTTTCAGTATGGAATGCACCTGCAAACAAACGAAAAGAAAAGCTTTTATCGTTGAAGACATAAAACCTATGTTGCTCGGACTCTTCAATAATGTCAGCGGATACATGTCAGATTTGCCAAAACTAGTGTGTTTTTGGAGAATCCCACACGGGTGTGGCATCAAAAGTGAAGAGTCCGCGCAACTTAGCGTAAAACTCTACCATGATACATGTTAAACCCAACGGCTTCATGAAACATCCAAACCAAAATAGTACTCCCTCGATTTCAATTTGTTTGTCTGGTTTTGACTTGAGACGGAGTGTAAGAAACTAAAGAAACTTTTGAATCTTGTGGTCTTAAACATGTAATACGGGAAGTTGGAACTAAAGAGTTGCCAAAAAGGGAAAGAGTCATTCTTTTAGAAACGGACTAAAACGGAAAGTAAGACAAACAAATTGAAACGGAGGGAGTAGTATATAAGTAATTTAACATTCATAGGTACAGGCTGGCTATGTTGCTCGGACTCTTCAAAATTGTCAATGGGTGCATGTCGGATTCGCCAAAACTAGTGTATTTCTGAAGAATCCGACACGGGTGCGGCATCGAAATTGAAGAGTCCGCGCAACTTAGCAGGCTGCAAAGAAATACAAATTAAGCATATTGAACCAAGTATCTATCATCTTCTGTAAAGAGAAAATTACGTGTGTGTGAGTTTCTCTCTTTTAAGAAGACGTGAAAGTGCGTTTATCTCTATAAGAAGGGTGCGTAACGAGACAAAAATGTGAAACAGGAATTAGAATTAAGTAACTTTACTGCATCAACTGAGGCTTCAGCAGGGCCTTTAAAGAAGCCAAGCGATCCATCGATTAGCCTTCTGTAACCTTGTTCAGGAGCAATCAAGTGAGGCTGGTATCCATCTGCTTCGGAAATAACCTTTTTGACATTACTCGTTGAAAGATGACGATCAAACGGAAGCTTCTTAAGAGCAGCTGGTAACTGATGATCAAAGACACCGTATATTCTATCGCCTCCTGGCCTCCTGCGAAAAAAAGAAAAGAAATTGTAGCACTTCAGATGAACAGATTTCCTTGAGCTAAGGTTCTATCGGAAACAAACTCGTAGAGGTAAGGTAAGGTACGAAAGTCAAACAAATAATGGTACTTGAGACGTGTTTTGATAAATAGTTGGCGATAGTTCATGTAGGAAACGTACACACCTGATAGTTCAGGTTATGAAACATGGAAAACCGGGATACTTGAGGTGTGTTTTTCACTCTTCACTCGATGATTTATTAGTTCATCGACGCACAGTAAGCCAGTAAACTCGGTTATAACATGCCTTTCAATGCAGTGCGCGTGTGTGGAAGCTAGATAATGTGAGGTTCGGGGAAGGGTAGAGTGTACGCAAATCTTACCCCCACCTCAGAGGTGGGGAAGCTATTTCCAGTAGACCCTCGGCTACAACAACAACATACCCAGTGTATTCCCACATAGTGGAGTCTGGGGAGGGTAAAGTGTACGTAGACCATACCACTACCTCAGATGAAGTAGAGAGGTTGTTTCCGATAGACCTCCGGCTCAGAACAGATAACACTATAACAAACACAGAACATAAAAGCATATAAACTACTACAGTATGCAAAACAAACTAACACTGCTAGCGAAAGCACAAGAATCAACAGATTATAACAAAACAACAGGAAAACTATATACGATAATCGAGGTACAAGGAATTCACAGTGACAGTATACGGTAACTCGTGTAAACAAACTACCAGTTGGAATGTAGTTAGTTTACACCCTCAAAACTAACCATTTTCTTACAAAGAGCAATGGAAAGAATGAATGAAATGAATGAAGTTGGACATTACCCTCCTTCCAGATGTTCCCTAAATATTCGGTCGAATGCACGGCACATTTCCAGGATTGTGTATAGTTGTGCCTGTAGAAAGAAGCAGTTTCTTCAACAAGACAAGTAGATCCAGGTTACCATTAGTCTCATATTTAACGGTATACTGTTCATTACCCCTCCATCTTCACCAACAGGACGGCCAATTCGGTCTAACTCAGCATTAAGCTCATCAATTGTCTTGTTTATCAGAGCAATAATGCTTGGTATTCTCTGTCTGATCACAGTCTCCAAGTGCTAAAATTTCAAAAAGGTGACAACAAAAGGTTAATAACGGTAATTCGGGGAATTGAACTTGGCTTCATCCGGCAAGTAAGCGCTTCAACTTTGAGAATGCATGTCTAGATACGTCAACTAGGTCTCAACTGGCAACTAAACACTCCAACTCGTCCCCATTGTGCCTCGTGGACATCGGTCAAGCAATCTTTTTGTTCTTTAATCTTGGCCAATTCAAGTTGATCCAAGGCTCTTTCGATCTCGGACCGATCACCTGGGTCGGCCGCGGGCAAGCTTGGTTCTGTCGAAGAGCTAACACCCCCTCTAGCGCCCTCACCTGATCCTGAGCTAGAGGCCCCCACCTAAAGTTCTGACCCTTGCTTCAAGCTTTTCTCTGGGAGAATGGCTCCACCCGATGTGATCGATGTCGCATCTCGATCCACCTAACGCTACATAAATTTTGGAGGTGTCTAGATGATCATTTTGTAAGTTGTAGTATTCAACTGACACAGTGGAGACGAGCTGAGTGTGTCTAGATGTGCATACTCAAAGTTGGAGCGTTCACTCGCCAGCTGAGGCCAAGTTTGAGTGTCTGTTTGTGTATCACGCCTTTAAATTCTTAACCCAAACGGAAATATTTGAAAGTCAAAAAGGGAAAACCAACCTTGGATAAAAGTTTTGCAAGATATTCAGCTCCCATTTTATGAGCAAGATGCCCATATTCAGGACTCGACTCGAAGTATTCCACCTCCTTCCTACGAGCAGCCATCATATCGACATTCTTGTTGATATCAGCCTGTGAACGATTGACAATTCCAACCCATGGATGTTGGAGCTTGTATGCTCGGCCCTCGAGTACCTTAAATATCAATAAAACTAGAAATAAGTAAAGAATATATTAGCAATAAGTTTTGCAAGGATCGGAATCATCTTGTTCTTCCTCCGGTCCAAAATAATTGATGTTTCAATTATTTTGAACCGGAGGGAGTATAATTTGAGCAACTTCTGAAAAAGGAATCGATCATACATCCAACGCGTTGGTTCCTTTATCCATCAAATCAAGTTTTGTTATAACGCCAAACGTTCTTTCACCTGAAACATGAAAATGGAATATGTATACAACAATCAGATAATTCGATGTTAGACATTCGATTTTGCAAAAATGATCAGATCTCACTATAGTACCTGAAGGATCGACTTCTCTGGCGAGCTTTATTGCATCAGAAGTTGCAATATCTTGATTGGCGGGCGAAATAGCCAATATGATGCAATTTGGCTAGCACAAGCAATAAGTTCAAACTGGTTATAGATAGAGCAAGATAACTCATATTGGCTTTATACTACACTGATCGATGAGATTCGACAGATGAACTCATTGTATAACATACTCATTCATGACAAGCACATAACAACTGATATGAAAGGTGTTAGAGTTTGTGACCCGAATTTTGTTGATTCGGCCCTGAAAAGTTAGCGGTGCGACCCATGTTTGTGATTTTTCATGGGGTATGGACCCGTATGTTTTTGGGCCTAGGACTTATAAGTGTGTTTAGTGGGCTGTTTCGGGTTGTTATCATATACACGAGATTGAGAAACACTTCCAATCTTGACTGCTAGCTAATGGGTTGTCTCATGCAAAGTGATAGGAGAGGGTTCACGTTACGTGGACAGTAAGAGCATGAGTATTTGGACAGGTCTTGTTTCTCTGAGTATTGTTGCTAAGAAACACTACTGAGGTTAACCTGTCCGTCAATAAACATACTGCGCGATTTAAGACATCGCATCACTTCCTAGTGTCAGAATAATAGGAGAATGTTCGAGTGGTTATAACATTAAGCACCTACATGTATTCCGTTGTTGTAGTAGCAATCGGTAAGAAAAGTGGACAGGTCTTAGTTCCGTCGCTTATCTAGGTAAGTAACAGCTTACATTTCTTGCAGCAAAAACTATACTGTATTTAAATGACGGATGTTGTAACGTTGCACAAGTGAATTGCCACTATTGGCAGCAGTGGCGAAGCCATAATTTTAACTGAGGGGGTTCAAAATATGACGAAGTATAGACAGAAAGAAGCCGAAGGGGTTTCAACATCTACTATATATACCAAAAAGATAATTTTAACCATGTATAAATAGTGTAAAATTTTCAGCCGGAGGGGGGTACCTAGCTCCGCCCCTAGTTAGCAAAAAGCCAAATGCTAATAAAGGACAGCCCGGTGCACTAAAGCGGGTCCCGCTATGCGCAGGGTTCAGGGAAGGGCCCCACCACATGGGTGTATTGTACGCAGCCTTACCTTGCGTTTCTGCCAGAGGTTGTTTCCAAGGCTTGAACCCGTGACCGCCTGGTCACATTTGAAATAGTAAGTTATTCCATCTTGAACGTAGACTTACTTTCTCCACGTAAGAGCGAACCATCATTTCAATATCTTCAACGATACTCTCTGGTTGTCCCTCTGCATAGTTCAAGATTTATCGTTTCAATATCATTAACAGCTAAATAATGCAGCAGCACAGGAAGATTGGCTCCTTTTCGATACCTATAGGAAAAAAGTGATTTCGTGCTCACCTACAGCAACCTTTGTCAATCCAGGAAGATCAATGAGCGTTAAATCTACCACTGTAACGCAAAACAAGCACCTGATAGTGTCAATATAGGTATTCACAGTTCACGAAAAGCAGACGGGAACGATAAAAAGATACGACTCATACAAAGATGGTCAACTTCGACTATACCCATACCCCAAGAATTGTGCAAGTGCTATCAACGTAAGCCTATGTTGCTCGGACTCTTCAAAAATGTCATCGGGTGCATGTCATATCCTTCAAAAGTACTGCATTTTTGGAGGATCCGACAACATTTTTGGAGATTCCAAGTAACTTAGACGTAAGCAAGATGCAGTAAGCCGGCAAGGATGAAGAACACGTACCGTTAGGAGAAAAAATGCTAAGGTGAATCGGAACATTTGAAATTTGCTTGGTCTTTCCTGTTATGCGGTCTGTTTCATCTGCAATCTCTTGACGTACCGCAGCTGCATTAACAAACATCAAATGTCAGTGAATGAAAAGTTTAAGAGTAAAGCATCTAGTACCCTCCTGAACTATGACCAAATTTGCTACGACACACTCCAGCTTCACAGGAGTCCTATTACCCTCGAACTAAATTTTAGCGTATTTTTGTCATCCTTTTTACCTGACGTGGCATCTTTTGTCAGTATTTTTAGCTGAGGTGGCATCTGTGACCTGGGCCCCACTTTATGTAATAAAGGTGCCACGTTAGCACAAAGGATGACAAAAATACGCTAAAAATTGAGTTCAGAGGGGTAATAGGACTTCTGTGAAGTTGGAGTGTGTCGTAGCAACTTTGGCTATAGTTCGGGGGGTTACTGGATGCTTATCTCAAAGTTTAATCCTGAATTCGTCTCTGCCCCTACCTCGTGGTCTTTCATGATAAGGTAATCGACTACACGAAAACTGAAAAACACAGTGATAAAAGAAAGTAAGTTTCGTATACTGTCAAACTAACCGAACTCGGGGAACTTCTTTTTTGGAGCATGCAGAAACTCTGCATATTCAGCCCCTCCATCAGTCTTATGGAGTTGAAGAACCAACGGCCTCCTTGTGACGATGCCTTTCAAATTTCGACAGAAAAAAAAAAAAACTAAATTAGAACAAGTATAAAGCGAACCATATCGCAATATAGGGAAAAGGAAATTAGCAGAAAGACAAATGCCAATGGCGTGATGTGAGAAAAATGGATATAGAGAATTCATGTAGCTGACGCCAACATGTTTGAGATTGAGAGCGGCATAATACATAGATAGCTCAACTCGTATCTACTAAGTTAGTTGACCTCAACTGATGCACATCTAGATACCTCAACTCGTGTATACTTGTCAGTTGAACACTCCAACTTATAAAATGATCGTCTAGACACTTCAAAATTTATGTGTCACGTCAGCATCATGTGTCCACGAGACACAGTGGGGACCAGTTGAGGTGTCTGGATGTGTATTCTCAAAGTTGGAGCGTTTCGTTGTCAGTTGAGGCCAAGTTAAGGTGTCTATCTATGTATTATGTCTACAGAAGACGTTCCAATGAAAACGGAATCATTGGACCACTAGCTAGAAGTATTACAAGATAAGTCATTTTTTCGGCATTGCTCTTCTACTAATCAATAATCATAAATCAGACCTTCGACACATGATTTTTATGATATTAAGGTGCAATTCCAAAAATAGTAAAATTACCTGATCCACGAGGCAGAAAATCTCTACCTACGATGCTTTCCAACACCGATGATTTTCCAGAGCTCTGATTGATCATCACACCGAACAATCAGAAAGTAAAACATTCCTCAAAAAAAAAAAAAAAAAAAAATGCAACACTATTATAATGTAGAGATTCGTATTGAAGATTTCAATCCAGGATTTGAAGTTTATGGGTTCTGGAGACACCTCGCTTGCACCGAACCAACAACAACATACCCAGACTCACTCGCTTGCACCGAACCAACAACAACATACCCAGTATAATCCGAACCAACAACAACATACCCAGTATAATCCCACAAGTCAGACCTTGGGCCTAACTCACTCGCTTGCACCGAACCAACAACAACATACCCAGTATAATCCCACAAGTCAGACCTTGGGCCTAACTCAAACTCACAAGTTAGCTCAACTCAAACTCACAAGTTAGCTTATGAGTGGAGGATTGCCCAAATCCATATAAGCAAACCGCCTAGAGCCCAACTAATGTGTGGATCGAGAGCGCTCAGAGCCCAACTGGAGTGTGGACCGGGAGACTAAACGGGGATGGACCTGCCTCTGATACCATGTAATGATGACACCTGGGTCTAACGCAACCTCAAAGATAGCTTAAGAGGAGAGAATTACCCAAGCCCATATAAGCAAACCACTAGTCCAATCCCCAACCAATGTGGGACTTTCACCCACTTCAATACCCCCTTCGCGCCCAGGGCCTAACTGGCGCGTGGACGGGGAGCCCAAACGAGAATGGACCTAGATCTGATACCTTGATAAAGAAATGAATCTTGGGTCTAACTCAATCCCAAACACTAGCTCATGAAAGGAGGATTGTCCAAGTCCATATAAGCTAACCGCCAGTCCAATCCCCAACCAAATCTGAGACTTTTACCCACTCTAACCAGAAGAGAACAAGTATCGACAACACATAACACGGTAACTGCAGCAAAGGAAACACATGTATAGTACATGTACTTAGCGCATTTCTCAACATATATATAATAAGGTCTAGGCTAAGGCTATTGGTTCTACCGAATCCGCACAATACGCTGTGCATCTGCCCCTAATCTCCAACTAGCTAGTGATTGAATGATCGATTAATGTAGAGATTCATATCGGAGATACCATCCCAAGCAGCTTAACACAGCACAAATAAGGGCAGCCCGGTGCACTAAAGCTCCCGCTATGCGCAGGGTCCCGGGAAGGGCCCCACCATAAGGGTGTATCTCACGCAGCCTTACCTTGCAAATCTGTCAGAGGCCGTTTCCAAGGCTTGAACCCTGTAATCTTCTTGTCACATGACAACAACTTTATCAGTTACTTCAAGGCTTCCCATCAAGCAGAGCACAAATATACATGAAAAAACACTTGAAATAAAAAGTAAATCAAACGAACATGCTCTGAACAAGAACATAAACATCAAACACATAACATTTAACTTCTGAATCCGAGTTAACATGAAAACTGAGTGATAACTACTCCTTCATCCTTAACCAGATGTTTCACATTCTAGCACGAGTTCTCTTTGCCTAGGCCTCAATGTAGGTACACAACACCAAACAACAAATCAATTTTTTTTTTTTAAAAAAAAGATAAACATAGACATTGAATGGTAAGTACTCATTCCTTCATCCCTAACATGATGTCTCCGATTCAAATCCTACTACATACATCGTTTCTTTTGTCATGCAACACTTAGAACTTCCCATGCACGAAATACAAATTTAGTCAGGCCACAATGCACGTACATAACACACCGCTTTGGAAATTAAAAAAAAAAAACATAGAAATTGAGTGCTAAGTACTCATTCCTTCATCCTTAACCAGATGTCTCCGATTCAAATCCTACTAGATACATACTTTCTTTTGTCTTGTAACCCTTAGAACTTCCCATGCACGACACAAATTTAGTCAGGCCACAATGCAGGTACATAACACACCGCGTGGGAAATAAAAATAAAATAAAAGACATATATAAAATATACTAGCCTGGCCACCGACGACGGCGACGGTAGGAAGAGCTTCCCATAGGGACATTCCTTCACCACCATGATCACCTAAAATGGTACATGCACGTTGAATTCTATTAACCAAACCAATCAAGCTTTCAAGTGTAGCCATTGATGCACTTCTTTTTTTTGTTGAATTTTTCGAAAAAAAATTGATGAATTATGATATGAAAATTAATATTTCTTATCTTTATTAACAATTTTTTTTTGATGAAATTTTGAAAGAAAAAAAAATTGATGAATTGGTTATTTTGATCTGAAAGAGAAATGTGAAGATGGAAAATAACGAGAATAACGGTTTAGTTGTTGCTACGTGGCATTTTCTTTCTTTAATTGTATTATAATTATTTTGTTTTAACTAATAATGAAATGCTTCTTATGATCCCAAAAAAAAAACATAAACATACACCTTAAACTTCTCATATTTACACAGATTCACATTCTTGTAAAGTAATTACAAAAATCACGATGAACTATGTATCTTCGTTGGATATATAGGGGAGCTAATTATATATCTCGACAGACACAAAATCGAAAAAATGTATCAAGAGCTAATTATATATCATTATAAAGGAAAAAATGTATTTTCGTTATATGTATCTCGACAAACCCAAAATCGGAAAAATGTATCTGGAGCTAATTATGTATAATGTACAAGGAAAAAAATGTATCTTTGTTGGATGTATCAGGAGCTAATTATGTATCTCGACAAATCCAAAATTGAGATTTTCAGTAACTATACAAAATGTTGAAATTTTCTGTAATTAAGCTCCAAACTATCGGGATTTATGTTGTTTGGCAAAACAAAAATCGTTTTTTAAAAAACGATTAAGATAACTCATACAAGAATTTCATTTTAATAACAATAACTGATGTTATTATTTAATGTTTCTTCCACTTTGATTATCGTATTATTTTAATGTAGTGACTGTTTCTTTTTTAGTACTATATGCTTTTTCATGCACTCTTTGGGATTTTGACTTGGACTTTTCACTTCCATTGTTTCGTTTTTCGAACTGCTTTATAATGCTTTTACTTAAGTCGTGGGTCTATCAGAAACAACCTCTCGAGCTCTCAAGGTAGGGGTAAGGTTTGCGCTAGGAGTGTGCAAAAATCAAACCGACCGATAAATCAAACTGATAAAAATGATATATATATATATATATATATATATATATATATATATATATATATTAATTTCTCCTAACAACATTTAGTTCAAACTTGAAGTTTCTTGTAAATTAAAGCACATCATGTAGGATTTTTTATTGCAACTAAGATTCGGATTTTTTTTCATGTTAGTTACTACTATTTCTATTTTATGGGTATTTTCTTATTGGTTAAACCGAAAACAGAGCCGTTAAGTACTAAAAACCGATAAACCGAAAACCGAAAACCGATAAATATCTTATTGATTTGGTTATTGGTTTAGCATATTTAAAAAACAAAAACCGATAAACCAAACCGATAATATATAAAACCGAACCGAACCGACCGATGCACACCCCTAGTTTGCGTACACACTATCCTCCTCGATCAAACCACAGCTGTAAAATTACACCGAGTATGTTGTCGTTGTAACTGATGGATTATAAACAGATAGCACAGTTTTCACAATACATAACAAAGCAAATGAATCATACATACAAGAGAAGTAAATACAAAGCAAATAACAATACAACTAAGCTGCGAGAAGCTCTTCACTTTTGATGTCGCACCCATCGATCGACTATTTTTGAAGAGTCCGAGCAACATATAACAATACACTGTTCTTTTCTTCTTATCAAATTATTATCATATGGACTCAATTTTTCTTATCTTTATCATTTGAGTTAGACTTGATCAACCATGGTATCCATATAGATGTATTCTTTTGGTAGAGGTTATATGCATTAGCCCTATAGTTTTCTCTAACCATTTTTTTCTCAACAAGCATAGTAACATATCCCAAACACATACTATTTAAAACTGCACCAATAAATATATAATTATGTCCCAAATTCCATCCAAATAAGGCCAATCCCCACCACCACATTTGCTCACCAAAGTAATTTGGATGTCTTGAATAACACCATAGTCCTTTGTCAAGAATTGGAACTAATGGCTGGCCAAGTTGTTTTAGTTTCTGATTTTTGCTAATGAAAATGTGCAGCTGTGTATCTGCGTAAAAGGCGATTGTTACGCCGGCGATGCAGATGACTGTGGCAGTGAAATCCAACAAGTTCAATGGCTTATCTACTGAATGGACAACATGTATAGGCAAGCATATCCCCATCTGTAAAACCTGTAAGCAGCGGCGAAGTCAGAATTTTCATTGAACGAATCTGAAATGTATGAAAAAGCGAACATACGAAGAAAGTCAAGTGGATTCATTATTATAATATGTCTATAATGCAATTTTATGGCGAACAGAATTCAGATGAACCCTTGCCTACAAGGGCAAATGTATGCTAAGTACAAGGATCTCCCAGACCGTTCCACCTTTTTAAAAAAAAAAACTTAGACATATGACTATTTCAATTTAATTATATTACTAGGTTTTTCACAAACCACACAAGAAATGAAACAGTATAATCTCACAAGTGAGGACGTCTGGAGAGGATAAAATGTATGTACGCAGACCTTATGCCTACCTTTAATTTGTAGAGTAGAGAGACTGTTTTCGATAAATAAAAAAATGAAATGGAGTATAACAACAGTAACAACAACAACAGAGTAAAGCATCTAGTACCTTCCTGAACTATAACCAAATTTGCCACGACACACTCCAACTTCACAGATGTCCTATTACCCCCTGAACTCAAATTTAGCGTATTTTTGTCACCTTTTTGTGCTGACGTGACATCTTTATTACATAAAATGGGGCTCACATCAAAGGTGCTACGTCGGCTAAAAAGGTTGACAAAAGGTGTCACATCAGCTAAAAAGGGTGACGAAAATACGCTAAATTTGAGTTCAGGGAATAATAGGACCCCTGTGAAGTTAGAGTGTGTCGTAGCAAATTTGGCCATAGTTTAGGAAGGTACCAAATGCTTTACTCGCAATAACAACAAAAAGAAGTGGGGTATGAAGAAGGTAGGACGTACATGAACCTTACCACTATCTTTCCATGCAGAGAGAGGCTATTTCCGACAGACATACAACAAATGAAACCAAGTCATATATATTCCAAATTTCATCAAGAAAAAACATAACTTAAACTTACCTGTTGAGAGATATAAATAGCAAAAAAAGAAATCCACCACCAATTCTTTCCATATTGGTGACTCATATCAATGTATCTCCAATCTTGTTTAACTCCCAATTGCCAATTTTCCCTTCTTAAGTAGCTATGTAACATCCTAATACTCCAAATCCATGTCAAAATTGTAACAATCCATGACCTCAATTGATTGTATTGTGCCATTGGATGATTTGCATAGAAATGTAGTAGCATTACTGGAATAACCATCCAGTACAAACCTATCATCTGTCAAAATTATTTAAAAAAAAAAAAAAAATTAGAACAAAAGTAACTTATGGAAGTATGTGTAACGATACTTTTAATGGTGTGAAGTCTTTCGAAAAAATTACGCTGATTTACTATCCAAAGGGAACAGTAATACAACTAGTTGCTATTTCGAGTAATCACTTTGAAACAACTTAGACATGCACTGGCTGAAGTTTCATATTTTGGAAGTATGCATAACGATAATCTTAATGGTGTGAAGTCTTTTAAAAAAATTACGCCGATTTATTATCCAAAAAGGGAACAGTAATACAACTAGTTTCTATTTCGAGAAATCACTTTGAAACAACTTAGACATGCAGTGTCTGAAGTTTCATATTTTGGAGGAATGTGTAACGATAATCTTAATGGTGTGAAGCCTTTTAAAAAAATTACGCCGATTTATTATCCAAAAGGGAACAGTAATACAACTAGTTGCTATTTCGAGTAATCAATCACTTTGAAACAACTTAGACATGCAGCGTCTGAAGTTTCATATTGTCAAAGTTCATGCATTTCTATCTGAAGTTGTTTTGAAGTGACGTATTGTTACAGAGTTTCACCAATGAAATTTGAAAACACGTAATGATGGCTATTTGAAATTAAATTCACTAGTGAAAAAGTTTTCTTAAAAAAAAAATAAGAGATAACCATCCGGTATCCCCTCGAACTACGGCCAAAGTTGCTACGACACATTTCAACTTCACATGGGTCGTCGTATTACCCCTGAACTCAATTTTAGCGTGTTTTTGTCGCCCTTTTGTGCTAACATGACAGCTTTATTACATAAAAATGGAACTCACGTCGTCAAAGGTGTCACGTCAGCTAAAAATGGCGACAAAAATACGCTGGAATTGAGTTCAGAGGGATAATAGAACCTTCGTGAAGTTGGAGCGTGTCGTAACAAATTTGATCATAGTTCAGGGTACCAGATGCTTTAAGAATGTGAACATTATTCATCAAAGTAAAAAATGGAAGAATTAATTACCCAATGGAGGCTTGATTGAAGAAGAGCAATGAACCAAAAAAGTACATTGACATTAAGGAAAAACATGACATTAGCAAGTAAAAATGGATGTTGATTGCACCAATTCCACAATGAGTGATCTTCATTATTGTGATGATGAAGGAAAGAGATGTAGAAAAGAATAGAAGGAAAAGTGGCTAAAATTGCAATCAAGGCATTTTTGAAAGTGGTATGAGTACTAGCCATATTGTTTAAATTTTAGTCACTATAGCTAGTATCCTATGTTTGCTTGTGAATTGTGATTGTGATTGTGATTGTGAGGGTCTAATTTATAAAGGATTATACAAGTCACAACTCTATTTTATAGGGTACTTTTTTTGGTTGGGGTGTAAAAAAGATTAATATCTTCTCGGATGATAAGCATCCTTCACTTTTAGCACTGACGTTGTGAGTTTGACTGTCCAAGTCACCAAGGGAGTGAAAAGGTGGAAACTCCTAGGGAGGGGTTAAAAAGAAGGGATAATACTCACGAAAATACCTGAACTTTGATCGAATTTCCAGTTGAACATAATGAACTTTGCAAAGGCCTATTACCCCCTAGACTTTTTAAAGTGGATTTAATTCCACACACGCCAAATCTCGTTTTTACACGTGTATTGGCGCGTGTAATACACGCGCCACCTCATATTTACACGTGTCCAAGTGGGCAGATATATGACATTAAAATACGAAAAAAAAAAAGTCTAGGGGAGTAATAGGACCCCCACAAAGCTCAATATGCTCAACTGGAAATTCGGTCAAAGTTCAGGTATTTTCGTGGGTATTATCCCTAAAAAGAAAAATAACTATGACCAAATTTGCGACGACATTCTTCAACTTTACTAGGGTCCTATTACTCCCTGGAACTAGATTTTAGCTTATTGTTGTCAACCTTTTTAGCTGACGTGACACCTTTGATATGACCTCATTTTTATGTAATAAGTGTCACGTCAGCACAAAAAGATGACAAAAATACGCTAAAATTGAGTTCGAGGAGGGTAATAGGACCCCTGTGAAGTTGGAATGTGTCGTAGCAACTTTAATCATAATTCGAGGAGGTACTGGATGCTTATCTCACAAAAAATTGCTAAATTGAGCAGAAATTTTGGAAAAGGATGATTTATTTTGAAATTTATGATGTAAAACAAGGTCTAAATTATGAAAATTAAGGTCATATTCTTTTTAAGCATGCAAATTAAGAGTGTCACATAAATTAAAATTAAATGTGTATTTTTATGTATTTAAAAATGATTTAATTTTAAACTTTTCATTTTTCATGATTTTATAGCAAAAAGGCTACTTAGTTACATTGTCCATTCCACTATCTTTCTAATTTTCTTACAGTAGTTATTTTATTTGTCGATGTCTGATATTCGTATTGAGATTTAATTAAATCTAAATTTACGTAGAACTTATTTTTGGTAGGCAACACTGCCATTTGAAAGTTATGATTACTTTTACTATCATTTCAACCGCTGACGGTGTATTAAACTTAAATTCTTTTATAAATTTTTAAAAATTGTTTATAGTAAAAGAAAAAAAAAGTATAGTATATTATCATTGCTGTCTTCACTACAAAACACAAATAGTTACTATAGAAAATCATGTCATTATTAGAACAGCCCATGCATATCAAACATTATTGTGCAAATCAAACTTTAATAATTATGATTACTATTTTAATAGTGGAACTAATGATTAATATTGTAGCCCACATTAGTGTTGTTAATCATTTGCAAGAATCACACCTTGCACTCATAGCCAAAAGTGTGTATATAGGTCCCCATCTAAACGGCTACCCGTGGTCCTTTTTTAAAGAAAACTTTTTATATGATCTTTCCTCCAACATTCCATTTTTTTTTTAAATAATCGTAGTGTCCGAGTCAGTTTTCGCACGCCTCAACTATATTCACGAGATACGTGTCATCTTCCACTAGAACTATATCCACGAGATACGTCTCACCTCCCACCAGTTTTCGCTCGCCTCAACTATATTCACGAGATACGTGTCACCTTCCACTAGAACTATATATCCACGAGATACGTGTCACCTCCCGCCAGTTTTTGCGCTCCTCAACTATATTCACGAGATACGTATCACCTTTCACCAGAACAATATATCCACGAGATACGTGTCACCTCCCGCAAGTTTTTGCGCGCCTCAACTATATTCACAAGATACGTTTCATCTTCCACTAGAACTATATCCACGAGATACGTGTCACTTCCCTCCAGAACTATATCCATGAGATACATGTCACCTCCCTCTAGTTTCTGCGCACCTCAACTATATTCACGAGATACGTTTCACCTTCCACTAGTACTATATTCACGAGATATGTGTCATCTCCCACCAGTTTCTGTGTGCCTCAACTATATTCACGAGATATGTGTCACCTTTCACCAGAACTATATCTACGAGATACGTGTCACCTCTCACAAGTTTTTACGCGCCTCAACTAGATCCATGAGATACGTGTCACCTTTCACCAGAACTATATCTACGAGATGCGTGTCACCTCTCACTAGTTTTAGCGCACCTCAACTGTCCACGAGATACGTGTCACGGTGTCACCTCCCACCAGTTTCTGCACGCCTCAACTATATCCACGAGATACGTGTCACCTTTCACCAGAACTATATCCACGAGATACGTGTCACCTCTCACCAGTTTTTGCGTGCCTCAACTAGATATACGAGATACGTGTCACTTCCCACCAGTTTCTGTGCGCATCAACTATATCCACGAGATATCTGTCACCACCCACCAGTTTCTGGGAGCCTCAACTATATCCAATCACACAGTGACAGTGTCTTTTTTTACCTCTGTTGGGATTTGAACCACTAGGTCACACCATTGGATGAAAAACTAAATCTGAGCTCGAGAAATATCATTCCTCGGACGTTCGATATTTTCTAAAGCTTCTTTTAATTTTTTTTCTTTAAAAAAAAAAAAGATATTTGCTTAAGCTTAATTGACATTCATATTAAAAAATTTCACATAGGGCATATGATTATTTTTCATAAACATATCAACATTTGGAAAAAGTAAACTAATGAATAAATCACTATATACAGAGAGAATTTGATGGAGCGGAATTTTATAATAGTCAGAATTTTTATTAATGTGCTTAAAATATATAAAGAAGTAAATGAAAATTTCAACATCTACTACGTACTATATTATTATGAGAAAATATCCAATTACCCCTGAACTATACCTAAAAAAGTTATGACACACCTCAACTTTAAGGGGGTCCTATTACCCCTGAACTAATTAAAAGTGTAATTTTGACACACTTAGTACCTACGTGGCACACACGTGTGCCTACGTGGACACTTCAGTGTATTGTGCCACGTAGGTACTAAGGATGTCAAAATTACACTTTTAATTAGTTCGGGATAATAAGACCCCTTAAAGTTAAGGTGTGTTATAGCCTTTTGAGTATAGTTAAGGGGTAATTGGATATTATCTCTATTATTACTTTTCTTTCCTAATGATAAGCTTTCTTTTTAATTTATATTAAATTTTAGAGATTGATTCCATAATCCAAAGATAAAGCATAGGGTTGAAATCATGAGGCTATGGCTATTGATGCTTTTTATTTAGACGGCTTATATGATTACTTGTTAGGATTTTAGAAAGGTCCACAATTGAGTATCCAAAGGTTTTAAATTTATTTATTTTTTTTAAAAACATTTTGAATTTTTTGAGACCTAATTCGATCTTTATATCTTGAAATGTTTTCTTGCAAAAGTCGAGATGATTTATAAGCACATAAATATTTTTGATTTATTTTGAATTATAAATTTCAGAAGTCTTTCCTCGATTTTAAATTCTACGTCCAATCAAACACTTCAAATAACAAAAATACTATTTTTCAAACCATTGTTTTCACTTTGGAAAGAATCACACCTTACACTTGCACTCATAGCCAAAAGACTACTCGCTCTGTTTTAATTTATTTGTCTGATTTTAACTTGATATAAAATTTTAAAAAGTAAAGAAAAAATTTGAATTATATAGTCTTAAATTAAAGAGATGTAAAATGTATCAAAATACATTTTAAATTTTGTGGTTTAAAACATGTCATATAGAAAGTTACAAATAAAGAATTTTCAAAAATGGAAAGAGATATTCTTTTTAAAATTGAGAAAAAAGAAAGTAAACAAATAAATTAAAACGGATAAAGTATATATTTAATCATAGCCTTAAAAGTGGGTAATTTAGGAGAATAGCCTTGAAAGTGAATGATTGTTATAAACCAAACGGGAGAGCCCAATCAAAAAGGCTAGTCTGATAGGTGGAAGAACCCATTTGACCTATAAAACTCCTTAGCATTTCTCTATTTTTTCAATGTGGGACAATTGGTTCATAACAATGATCATAAACTTTTGACCTCGCTAGTCATCTTCAAGTTTAACAAGTTTTCCCCATGACTAACAATTTTGATTTTTGGAACTTTAAAATTTTGCATATGAGACATACATCCGTCAAAAGTTCGACCATTCATTTTATGTGTAATGGGTATAATTTCCTGCTTAAAAGTGGCTATGGGATGTCAATTCTACTCAATGGTAATAAAGTGCTTTGGGTTGGGCCTGATCCCTCCGAAGAGTCTCAGAACCAACCTCTAAGGAAGAATTTCAAAATAACCATTTCTCAGATTTATATCGAAAAATAGCCACAAATTCAAAAGTCATTTCCTACCTGACATGTTTAAGATTACAAAATTGATAATATTTTGATGCATTCTACATATCTTTAGTTTAAAATCACAAGATACAAAAGACTTCTTTACTATTAAACTTCGTGTTAAATTAAAACCTGCTCTCGAGAGTGACTAGCCTTTACAATTTTTACTAGTAGCAAGATGAAAGCTGGCTTGCAAGTTGAAGAAAAAGGGGGTCCTATCTACACTGACTATTCTTTCAATGGATGGACAAGAGGAGTCGCACTCACATATATGGCCTTCAACTTTGGATGTCCAGTAGGCACTCAAACTTGTATAAAGTTGAACAAATAAACACACGCGTCTTATATGACATAATACACATAGAACTACATGTGGGACGCCACACAGGACGCATGTGTCTGACTTGTTCAACTTTATACAAATTTAATTATTTAAATATCTACTTGTCCACACTGAAAAGTTCAGTGGAGGGCATGGATAAAAGTTGAAGCCAAGTTAAAAAACATATTTATATATTATGCCTTTTTCTACCCCTCCCTAGAAGCTCCACACAATTTTCTCCCTGATGACTCAAACTCACAACCTCAAGGCTGAAAGTGCATACTTTTTCGTCTCCGGTGACTCGTACTCAGAACCTCGAGTCACTACCTCAAGATTGGAAGTAAGGGGTGTTTATCATACGAGCAACTCTCTCTGACTGAGACTCTTGTCAATCAGATACATCTGATTTGTATGGAATCAAATCTCACCAAGGAAAATAGCAAAGCCTTGTAAGTTTCAACTTTTTAAGGGCCCAAATACTGTGCTGTGACATTAAATTCTTTGCTTGCTTACCCCTTTTGATGAAAGGTTATCTAAGCATTATCTTTAGTTGGACTCAAGGTATTGGAAAGCACATGAAATAACGTGAAGAAAACTGACACAAAGTGAACATCATTACTTACATGGGTTTATTTTCATTTGTTTCTGACCAAATAACCATAACCCCATGTGCTCCTTCTGACAAAAGATTATGCTCTACAGAACCAACTCCATAATCCTTCTGGAGTGACGTTTAAGAAAACAAACACAAAACTAGGCCCCCCACTTCACTTACTCACCCCAATCCCCCACCCTCATGAAACCTCACGGTATAGGTGGAAGATCGCAGATACCTCGTGGAGTACAAACGGGAATTAATCAAGGTATTCAAACTAACCCGGACACCACATCACACCTCAAGGTCGGGCAGCGATGAGCACATTGAATCATCCATTTTGCTGAGACCCCTCATAGCCCAGGCATAACAGAGCAATTTATCAAGGATGCGCTCTAACACTGAGCTAATAGCCCGTTGTGCGAGTCTCTCACTTGGGGCCGCTTCGTCGAAAGCAAGAAACTTCATCCTTCTCTTTCCCTTTTCACCCCCATGTCGCCACACGTAGCAACAAAACTGGCTCGAACACAAACAACAACAACAACATAGCCAGTGTATTCCCACAAAGTGGGGTCTCGGGAGGGTAGAGTGTATGCGGTCCATACCGCTACCTCAGATGAAGTAGAGAGGCTGTTTCAGATAGACCCCCGACTTAGGAACAAAACTGGCCCGAACACAGTTATAAAAAATCAGGCAGTTAAAAAGATTCAAATGGTTCAGAAAAAAAAATTACTTATATAACACAAATACTCTAGTCAAAATATCAGAAGGGAGAAAAAAATATCATCCTTCTCTGATTACAAGAATATAGACAAACACGAACAATAACATATCATCACAATTAAGCTGCAGATTACAAATATAGACTGCAAACAAGTTGAGAAAAGAGTATAGGCAAAGTAAATACCAAGAGCTACCTATACAACCACACCACCACTGCCACTCAAGCTGCTCGGCGAAAACATTAGCTTAACTTTGATAACTTGAGTATCTTTCCAGCTGATTTCTAAGCGGAAGGGGATCATAGTCAAAGTCAGAAGCACACCAAATTTCATCTATCGGTCTTTTCCAGTGTTTGGATAGACTTCGATCATAGAGAATGGCATGCTTGTTACAATCTTAAAATAAACCATTAGTGGAAAATAGTAGAGTTGTCAAGTAGACTAGGAATACAGGAAGTCTATGCAGAATATCTTCTCAAAGCTGTAGTAGTAGGGGTTTCCTCGTATTGTTATTGAGTGTTGCGTGTTAACCCACTTCGAGCTACATTTCTGCAGATAATACAATGGTATTTGAACCAGAAAAAAAAAAAGGATTTCATGGAACAAAGGAATTAAGAACCACACAATTAAACAGAAGCAAATATTTGGGTAACGGCGTCAAATTGGAATGTCGGGTCAAGTTTGGATGAGTTAAAATGGAAAGTCAACGAACGGAAAGTAAATGAACGGATTATAACCAACTCATCCCAATTTGATTGGACCAACACAAAAAGATTGGATCTAGATAGGATGAATAGTGGTCATATGCAAGCAAGCCCCAAGATTATATTTCCATTTGTTTGTTTTCCTAAGTAGTAGCTATACAATTTAATTGTTAAAATAAAGTAAATTTATGTCCTATGATCAAAACCTCTCTAACAGATTCATTTAGCCTAGTACCTAAGCAAACAAATCTTTTTGGATGAGTTTGCTTGGGCTAATACACAATTTAATCCTTAAATTACTATATCGCTAATCCAACACATTGATATTTTGGGGTCACTATTTCATCGGTCAAAAGTGATGCCCCTAAACTTGGTCAACATAAAATCTACTGCCTTAAGGTTTTAGATTGGATGGTCTATTCCAGTCATTAGCCAGATGTCATTTTATTGCAGCCCGACAATATCAGATATTTCACCATGCAACAATGATGTCTAAGAAGCACATCCAAATCCCAAATGTCAATGCACTTGTGAACTTTAAACAGCGGTGGAAACAAGAGCTAAAAGTTGAACATTGAAATAATGAATTAAGTCCTGCGTATACTAAAATGTATTATTCTGTTCTTTCTCGAGTAAACCAGCATTAATTAAATTGATTATAATAGACATCATGAGATGACATGTAGATATTGTGAGAATCCAAGAACAGACTGTTTTCACTTTTTTCTCGCCAGTTGTTGAGCATGGTTCAGAATAGAATGGGTGATGGCAAGCAGAAAAGGGGGTGTTGTTTACTCTCTTTTTTCTATCCAGGTAAGCTGGTTACTGAACTTTTGTCTATCAGTTTTGCAAGTGCCCATGCGTATCAAGAGTTGATTTGTAAATAATGAAGAACTTGCAGTTTTATAATTGGCTGAAACATAGAATTGCGTTAAAATGAAAACTAAAGGCATACCTTCCTGGAGGCAGCTGAGAACTGCTCACTGAACCCTTTAAATTTCCAAATCTTTTGGCCCTATTCTCTTGGTCTTTCTCAACACGCATGGCAGCCACCTCCTTCTCCATGGCAGCAACCTCCCTTCTCATTTTTTTAGCTTCAACCTCCATGGCTTTTGTTAAAGTTTCTACTTTCTTAGCTAACATCTGAATTAAAAAGACAACAGTCAATCACAGCAGAAATGTCATTGGTTAACGAAGTCATAGTATAGCTGAGCAATAAATCTAACCTCAATGGCGTCATCCTTGTCTTTAAGACTTTGATCCTTCTCATGACCTGCTTTCCTCAAAGCAATTACTTCCTTTTGCAGCAAATCATATAATATTCCAGGTATAGTATCCTCTCTTTCTGTAACTTGTGTGTCATTGTCTTTTTCAACCTGACTTGCTTTCCAGGAACTATTCTCAGTCTCATTGTCTTTGGTTCCATCACACGACTTGCTGCTGTTGAAATTTGGACCTGTACCATTCAGAAGGTTTTTGCCTCTGTCCAATGACCTTGAGCCACCATCAAACGACTTTGATGTCCCTTTAGCATTCCTCAGAACTGTACTGGACCCAGAAGATCTAAGCTGAAAAGATGGTGATCTCTTTGGTAAAAAGCCATTGGAGGTCAACTTGGAGATGTTTTCAGCACCTCCCAGTGATTGCCGACGTGAAGGACCATTGCTTGAACTTCTACCATCTGGTGTACTGCGAGTAGCTGAGGTGGATGATCTTAATGTCTCTTCAAGGACTTTAAGCCTCAGTTGATATCTCTCCTGACGAAAATAAAAGACTACAAGTTTAACCAAATTGGAACAGCTGCAATAAAAATACACCCATTTATTGGACTGAATTATTACTTTTAACATGGCTTCTGATTTTGCAGCTCGTTCAGTGACTGTGAGCTTGTCACGCAATGTTTGCATCTCACCCTGTAGCATAAGATTTTGGAACATCAATATGAGCTCATTAAACTACATAAACAGAATGCAGTAAGTTCTATCAAGACAACAGAGCATAAGATCTCATAGTCATCAAGTGATACCATTATACCTGCAAAAACCTCCTTTCTTCAAGCCACTGTTTCACAGGCATTACTTTATCATTGGCATCTTTCCACTCATTGGCAACCACAGTTGCTACCCTATTAGCTGTTACCTTGGCACGTGCCAGCTCCCGATCAAGAGTTTTTCTTTCTTCCTGGAAAATAGATACATATAAATATTCCTGCACTTATTTTTGTCCATATACTAACTGTTTTAGAGTATAATTCAGGAAAGTCTAGCAAAGGATAGATTACATTCATCTCTTGAACTTTCCGTTGATAATCCCGGACAGCATTAGCAGCTGCACCACCCGCAAGAACAGCCTCCTCAAGCTCACGTACTGTTTGGGTAAGTTTTTCAACCTCTGCAACCTTTTGGCGATGCATTCTGTCCAGTATTTTATTTTCTTCCTGATGCATGTGTAAGAGAAACAAGATTAGCAAAAAGAGAATTGATTTCTAATATGAGAGAGTGCTGCATTGTTCAGAACAGCAGAAGCGCCATTCCTGTGATCAAAATACCTGGCATATTTCTATCTGTTTCATCAACTCTTGGTTCTTGTTCTGAAGGTCATCCACCATAGAAGCTTTTGCTAATGCTGACTGCACAGTTCTCTCAGCGTCAAGTAAAGCTGCCTCTTTTGACTTTGTAAGACGGTCCAGTGCTTTATTATCATCTTGCAGCTTCGCAATCTGCACAGGAGGAAGGTGAAAGACTAAGAAAATCTATGAAGGTGAGCTTTTACCTTACCACAGCCAGTTTTTAAACACATGCGCACACCTCCTGACGTGCGATCTTGAGTTCAGCCTCCAAAGGTGCAAGGATGGCTTCAATAGGCGGCATATCATCGTCTTTTTGGGCAGCATGGACCCTTCTAAGAGTGGCTTCTGCTGCAAATTGAGCCGCCATGGATGCTTTCTTCTCATCATTAATTTTCTTAATTTCAAGATTCTGCCAAGCAAGAAAATTATTAACAGCTATATAGAAAGCTTAAAAAAGAACAAAAATTGATGAGAAGAGCTTGCACTAGTACCTTGCTTTCTAAAAGAGATTCTGTCAATTTAAGCTTCTCGTCGACCCTTGACAACTCATCTGTGAGCTGAAATTAGGACAAATATAGAAATCTATATCAGCTTTTCCGCTTAAACATTAGCGATGGCTTTTCAATCATCAGCAGCAGTTTTCATCAATCAAAATGCATGATTGAGTTTATAAAGGCGACTATTAGTTTGTCGCCCAGAGCACAACATAAATGCAATGGTAATCTAGAACTGCCTATCACCTAAGAGTAGAGAGACCACAGTTTCCAACTATGAAAGTCAACGCCAAGCTTTTATTCAACTCTTTTGATTTGGAAAAGAAAGTCAGATGGAATATACGGCCCTCCCATATAAGAACGAACTAGTGGAACATTTATAGATCTTCATATACTGCATATGCAACTTCCAATTCACATATATAGTAGTCAGAAAATCTTCAAAAAATAATGACTCCAAATTAATAAAGACCATCCGTTTGCCCACCTTTCTAGAAAAACAACTCTCAAACCAGAAGAAATTAGCATTTAATCAATTAAATAACTGCAAATTACATTTCTAAAAGATTTTGTTCAAATCAATTTGGAATAAGACAAGTACATCAATGGAGACTACTTCAGAAGGGACACAGCCCAGTCCAGAGTGATTATTCAAATCCTAAGATTTCTTTTTCATATTATGATTTATGAAGACCAACAAACAATAATCTATTTCTAAGTAATCAAACAGTAAAAATGCAACAACATACCCAATATATTCCCACAAAGTGGGGAAACAATCAAAATGCAACAAGAATAGATAATTCATGTAGCCAATCCCAACAATCTGTTCAGTCTTAGTTGCTCATAGACACATAGTGTATCATACATTATTACGTTTAACTAACCTACCTTCGCAAGGCACCCCAAACTTCTTTAGGACAATTTACACGGATAGAAACTCGAAAAAAGGATTACTTTAGGTGTATTTTTTTATCATTAATTCTTTTAGTATCTCACAAATTCTGCGATCTCTACATGAATAATGTTCACATTTTGCTACTATAAAACAAAAATTCAACAGTAACAAGAGCAAAAAGTAAGTAAATAGTCAAAACCTCTTCAACAGCCTTTTCTCGTAGTCTCTCGGATAACTTCAGTGCCTTGATCTCTGCTTGAGCTTCAGTCAATTCCCGGTCCTTATCTTCAAAAGAAAGGGAAAAAGAAAAGCATCAATCGCAAAAACTTCAGAACGCAAAAAAAGAGAGAGAGAGAGAGAGTCACATATAGAACGATGCCCTATTAGCACGAAATCGGCATTAGATTCAGCTAAAATGACTAACATTTGAATATCCAATTCAATTTCAAAATATTAAATTTATCGAATTTAGCTTCGAAAATTAGTCAAATTAACTCTCGATGAAGCAAAACATGACAACTATTTTTCAACCGACAACAGTAAACGGCACTGTATTAACACAAAATTCAGCATTGGATCCAGCAAGTACAACAACTAAACCTCTGAATATCCAAATTTCAACTTCAAAATATTAAATTAATCTAATTTAGCTTTGAAAATTAGTCAAATTAACTCTCAGAGAGCGCAAAACCCAACTATTTTGGAACGGAACAGAGTATAAAACAAACATTCAACAGCAATGACACTGTATTAACACAAAATGAGCATAAAACAATATGCATCATCAATCATGAAAAAAAAGGCAACAAAAACGATGCAGTACTAACACGAAATCAGCATTGGATCCAGCTACAATGACGAGTCGCCTCTGAATATCCAAATTTTAATTACAAAATATTGAATTAATCTAATTTAGCTTTGAAAATTAGTCTAGACGACTAACCTCTGAATATCCAAATTTCAATTACAAAATACTAAATTAATCTAATTTAGCTTTGAAAATTAGTCAAATTAAGCAAAACGTGACAACTATTTTGGAACGGAACAGAGTATAAAACAAACATTCAACGGTAAGCGACGCCGTGCTAACACAAAATTCAGCATTGGATCCAGCTTAAATGACGTCAAATTTACTAAAGTAATCTAATTTAGCTTTGAAAATTAGTCAAATCAACTCTCTAGAAAGCAAAAAATGACAACTATAACACACTTTCAGCAGTAAAAAGACCGTATTAACAAGAAATTCAGCACTGGATCCAGCTAGTACAACAACTAACCTCTAACTTTGAAATATCAGATTAATCTAATCTAATCGAATTTAGCTTTGAAAATTAGTCAAATTAACTCTCCATAAAAGCATTTAGCTTTGAAAATTAGTCAAATTAACTCTCCATAAAGCATTTAGCTTTTAAAATTAGTCAAATTAACTCTCGAGAAAAGCAAAACGTGACTAGCAATTTTGGAACGGACGCCATATTAACACGAAATGAGCATTGGATCTAGCTAGCACAATAACTATTACTAACCTCTAACTTCATTTTCAAGTCGATTAAGCTCCAATTTCACCGGATCCGAACCATGAAGTAAGTTAAAAAACTCATCGGCGTCAAGGCTTGGTCTCATCACCGCCGCCTTCCGCCGTGAGCTACTCTTCCCTTCCTTAAACGACGCCGACACTGTCAACGGCGTCGTTTCGCGTACATTGCCTCCGCCACCACCGTTTTCTCCGGAACTGAACTCCGATATACCGTCGCCGGAAAACTCCGACATGATAGTGAATTTATCTTACTTATCAATGAGTAAAGTAAAAGAGATTTATGAGATTCCTTTATACAGAGAGATATAATTGTAGAGAGAGAAAGTTGTGTGTGGGATGATAAGGAGTAAGTTCAAAATTGAAAGTGAGTTTCAGTATTAAGCACTTGTTTCTCTCTCTAGAAAATGTGATTAAGAGAGAGTGTGAGTTGTGATTTAGCTGTGTTTGATCTGAGATTTGAGTTGGAGTTGGACTCTCCCTCTGTGTGTGAGACTTGAGAATTGAGAAATGCTATTTGGACTTTATTTTGACTATATTACCCCTAGGGTTGGACATAAAATACCGAAAATCGAATTATCGAATTGAATTAAAAAAATTGGTAATTGTTATTCAGTAATTCGATATTTGGTATGATATTTGGGAGTAAAATTTCGATATTTTGATATTCGAAATTGGGTTTGATACAAGATATTAATACTGTTTTGTATTCGTTATTTATTAAATATCAAATAAGTATTATATATATATATATATATATGTGGGTCTAACCAACTCAATAGACAATAGTATTAGTCATCCCAAAGAATCTATTGGACCTTGGTAATATCGTAAAAAGCAATAAAAAGAATACTAAATAGGGTTTCTATTAAATATACTCTTTGAAATTTAAGCGTACATTTACACATCTCTAATTTTAATATGGTATTACTAAATACCGAACTAAAGCTCAATTTATCGATTATCGAACAAATGTTTATAAGTATGCTATGTGGTATCTACATTCAAATATCTATTACCGAATTATCAAACTTGAACTTTGAAAATATCGAACCGAATATCGAACGCTCACCCCTACCCCTATTATTTGACTTCATTAAGGGTTCGTTTGGTAGAGTGTGTAAAAATAATATAAAATGTGATGTATTAGTAATACTTGTGTTGGCTATACTTGTATTAGTTATGTTTGTAGTTTTCTTATGCAGTGTTTGATTTGATGTATTAGAAATAACATGAATTTATATCATTTTAAAAAAAATTACAAAAATACCCTTCATATATATGTTGGAAAGGATGCGAATTTGTTTTTTGAGAGAGATAATTATGTCTTTAATCAATGCATCATATACATTGCATTACTAATGTCGTGAATTTTGAGGTACTGGTAATACACATTTTAATATATAATAGAGTGTATAACTAATATACATTAGTTATACATTGGCTAAAAAATATATCGAACAAGATATTAATAATCGGAAAAATTTCAGAAATAGCAACTATAGAGCCTTAATTGTAAGTTTTATAGCAACCCTTTCAAAATTACAAAAAATAGCAATATGTATTTTGTATTTGATTAAACTGTTGCTAGTTAAATACTATACAATTAAAGAATTTGTTCCTAATTTAACTCCAATCTGTTTCAGTTTAATATGGGAAAAACGGTTCCTTAATTTAAGGAACATTTAATTTGACAGATTTCTTAACCTTTTACAGATATCTTTTCCTTTAATGACTCTATTTTAACCACAACCATTATTTTACAGCAACATAATTCAAAATCCAAAAACGTTTTTCATAATCTGCAACTCATATCAATTTTTTAAAAAGAACGACTGCTTTCAAAATTTATGTGCATCGTCTAATGTTTTTAGAAGAGTTTGATAAGACAACAACAACAACAAAACCAGTGTATTCCCACATAGTGAGGTCTGGGGAGGGTAAGATGTACGCAGTCCATACCACTACTCCCGGGGAAGTAGCAAGGCTGTTTTCGATAGACCCCCGGCTCAAGACAAGGAATAGTAATCAAAGTCATACCAAAAAACCTGGAACAAGACAAAGAGTTTGATAAGACAACGCTGCAAATACAGGTATCAATAAACAAATCTGATTTTGTTTGTGAATTTTTCGAACTATATTTGTGAAAATCGCTGGAAAAATTGTAACAACAATGATTTGATCAGTTCTCGAACAAAGTGGTTTGATCAATAATTTCCTTTTACAAATTAGAATTTTTCATCACGTTATGTAGGTTGAATATTGATATACAATTGTTACAGTTTGTTTTGTATTTTTCCCCGTTTCAATTAAACAATTTGTTCTTGTTGGATTTCGTTTTGAAGTTTTGTATATACTAATAAGTTATTGTGTCAAAGGGTTTGAACATTGTAGACCTGTAATAATCGTTGATGCAAGTCATCTCAGAAAATTGTATATTGGTACTTTTGTAACTTCTTATACCATGGATGGAACCGTAAGTCCTTCTTATATATGCATTTAATTACATTACATATATTGCCAGCTATATGTATTTGTAAAATACATATGCAGTCTGTTTATGTGATCACTGGTAGTTACTTTTATGTATTTTAATTTACATATGCTGCCAACTATATGTATTTAAAAAATACATTTGCACTCTGTTTTAAGTGTTTGACTGCATTTATTTTTTTGAAGAAAAAATATGAAGGCCATATATTTCTAAAAATACATATTGAGACATGCAATATACATATGCAGAGTTGGTAAAATACGATTGCTAAACTGGAACAATTATAAATGTCAAATGAATAATTGTTGTTAGAATTTTAATTTTATTTTAATAATTTCAAGTTATACCAGCCTCAGAGTATGTCTATACAATACACGACAAGGATAAGCATTTTATTGTTTGCCTTAAGAAAAAAAAATCTTGCTATGCATTCCAATAGGACGAGATGTCGTGTGTGCATGCTTAGGAAG
Organism: Capsicum pubescens; assembly: GCA_030864215.1. Lineage (NCBI taxonomy): Eukaryota > Viridiplantae > Streptophyta > Magnoliopsida > Solanales > Solanaceae > Capsicum > Capsicum pubescens. The sequence goes on from CM061538.1 coordinate 43,715,447, forward strand.
TACTTGATAACAAGAATTTTCAAAAGGGATCATATTACTCTGACCTATACAAATCAAAAACTGTGTCAAGAACATATGATCTTCCCATTTATCCTATACCACACAAAGATGATTGAGTGATTCCACAGGAGATATTGGAGAAGATAGTTTTGCCCCCAAAATACAAGCGACCCCGTGGAAGACCTGCAAAGAAGGATCGTGAAAGGCCGGAAAGAGATGTGTTCTAGAAGAAAAACAAAAATTATTGTAGTTCATGTGGATTTAAAGGTCACAATTGGTGTTCATGTAGGAAATATAATAAATGATAAGTTTACAGATGTATTCAGTTCAAAAGCAATTGTTTTTTTTCATTGATTATTTTATGATTCTAAATTTTAATACAAACTTTTGATGATGTTGAATTTTTTGTAGTTAAATTGTTACAAATGTTATCATCATGAATATATTTTATAAGACATATACCATTATTTATTTATACGTAAAAGAGTGTACACCATATAAGTCAATTTTTTTATATGAAAAATACAGATGAGATTCTAATAAAAACGTATACCGATCTATAAAAACTAAAAATAAGTTAACATATATTTATGTAATAATTAAAAATACATTTAATGACTTATCAATTACTTAATCAGAACTTGAAATCCATTTTTATTTTTTTTAAAGAAAACATATGCAATAATCATAAATAAATATGCATTATTCATAGATATATACGAATAACTATGTATGTATAAATCATAAATACATATGCTTCATAAAAATACATAGACTTATGCAAAACAATACAATAACTTTGTATTATTCGAAAGTATATGTGCATAACTGAAAAAAAATATATATGCATTACAAAAAAATACATATTCATACAATGAAAAATATTATATGCAACCTCAACTTACCTTATATGTATTACAAAAAAATACATATGCATACAATGAAAAATACAAATACACCATTGAAAAATACATATGATGACTGAAACATATATATTCATTACTGAAAATTATACTTAAAACTGAAAATCACATATTCATACCAAAATATGCGTAACAATAACATAAAGTAAGATCGAACAATTCTATTTTAGAAGCATAACGATCAAAAATCTAACAATCACATAAAAAAATATTAAGATGTCATCTTTCAACTATATCTTAGTCCTCCTAAAGTTCAATGTTACCAAATACAACAAATACAAATAAACTTCAAATATCATGCACTTCAGTGTCTTCTGTCAGCCCAATATCCGTAGGAGGCCTCATTGGTGCTTCATCATCACTTTCAGCCTTCTCATCTTCTTTCCTCGAAGCATAATATAATTTCACAACATTAAAATATATCTCGTGCGAAGAAGATCTGGATCAAAGTCAATATTTGAAACATAGTCACCAAAAGTAAGGCACTCAGCATATGTCACCATATATAAAAACTTAGAACAAACAAATACAAAATACATATCTAACCCGTAGCAAATGCATTACATATAATTACAACATACAAAATACATATCTTAAAAATAACAAATACATATCTCCACACTACAATTCCATATCTTAACAATAACTCTCACATAAGTAGATAATTTATCAAATGTATATATAAAATACATATATGACCATACAGTCCAAAAAAATTTAAATACAAATGCATAAAAATTTATGAATACATAAATGGTCCAAAATTTAAGTTACCAAGAAAAGAATACAACTGAACATCAAATACAAATCTTCTCAGTAACTAATACAAATATCCTACACATATCTTAAATACAAGATACATATATTAAATATGTTATACATAACAAATACAAATCTTATCAGCAACAAACTTAAATACAAAATACATATCTTAAATAAATAATAGATACATATCATCCCATTAGCAACTGCAATTTCATATCTTAACAAAACTCAAAACTACATATACACCTTATAAATTGTATATATAAAATACATATATGAACATGTTGTCCAGAAATTATAAAATTTTACAAATAGAAAAATACCTCTTCTACTTTCTCTTCTTCAGATTCATAATCAGATAAACAACAGGACTTAAAATTTGACTAGATTCTCCTTTTTCATCCGACTTTTTCCTTTTCACCAATTTTTAAATTTTTGTGGGTTTTGGGGATGAAGATTTTCTCAATGCTTTCCGTTTCATGATTTCCACAATCTTTTTCGGATCGTTACGCTGATTCGATCTCACCTCTACTTTGCTAACACCTCTCTTAGACTGAAAATTAGTAGAAATCAAGTTAATTTCTTCATCTTGTGTTTAACCAAGACTAAACGATGGTAGTTCATCAGACCTAAAATTCATCGATGGAATCCCACTAACTGAACCACTACGATTTGTATGTACTAGCATTATCGCGTAACTCCGAAAATTTCAAACCGCAAAATAAAAAAACAATTCGCAAAAGAAGGTTGAAAAATGCCAAAATTATTTTACAAAAAAGAAGTTATATGAAAAAAAAATAACATGCATTAACTGTAAAATCATCTTTCCTTAATTATTAGGGAACAAGTTTATCCGAAATTAGAGAGGAAATAGCGATTTTGAAAAAAAAAAAAAAAAAGTTAGAAAGGAGGAAACTGAAATAGGTAAATTACTTAAAAATAGGGTAAATTGCTTGAAAATAGGTAAGGGAAAAGTAATTGGTGGAATCCAGAAATAGGTAAATTGCTTGAAAATAGGGTAAATTACTTGAAAATAGGTAAAGGAAAAGCAATTGGTGGAATTCACGTGCTTAACTCTAGAAATGTCAAAATATTGCTAGTTTTGACATAAGTTGTAATTTTGAGAAAGTGTTGTTATTAATTGTAATTAAGATCTTAAGGTTGTTAGTTACTGCAATTTATCCTTAATCTAATCGTATACAAGACTAATGCATACATTATTTTTTTTAATACACTCTACCAAATGATCCCTAAGGATCCTAAAGTTAGGAAAAATTGGAGAAAAAATATATTACACATCGAAAATGTGTGGGACTCTAAAATGTAAGTCTAATTCTACTAACGGCCATCGAACATGGAGAAAGTCAAGATAAAGGAATCAATGGAATAAATAGACTTGTACCCATATTCTTTATTAATAAAAAATTTCGTTTCTTGTTTATGTTTTAAAGTTTATTTTTCATGAATTAAAATTTGTTGCAAGCAAATACTCACTTTGTTCCTTTTTAATTGGCACTCGTCGTAATTCTCAATCATTTCGTGGTAGTGAGCGTGACTGAACCATCTACGATGGGAAAGCTAATGCACGGGAAAGAAGATTTTTTTTAGAGTTAAATCATATAAACTTTGACCAACATTTTAAGATGCTTTTTTTTTAAAAATCATATTTAAGAAAATTACAATTTATAGTACTTTTCATATAGTTTTTAGATATTTAAATTTTAATATTAAACTATTAAATTAATCTATCTAATTTAGCTTTAAAAATTAGTTCAATTCACTCTCGAAAACAAAACATGCTAACTAAAAAAAGAATAGAGGGAGTATTCCTACAATACGACAATTATTACATAGTATAATATCGATTTTACCTCTGCTTTGAATGATAGAGAGATTGTTAGCTCAAGTAAAAGCATATCAAAGCAAATCGTAAAAGAAATAATTGAAGTGAAGGAATCATAGCGAAATACTATAAAAATCATAACAAAGCATTCTGAAAAAGAACGTTAACTACGCCAAAAAAATGTGATAATTGAAGTACAAAAGATAGTAAATAGTAACAGATTCGACATACAAAAAACTGTAGAATATACTAAGAGTCTACGACCACTAGTAGTAAAGGATAAGTATGATAACATTGTATTACCTACTAACCTTCTACTCTTATCTGTATCATCTAACCTCTTACCTAGTAAGCTGCAATTGCGTCATCTCTTGTTTCGTCGTCTCTCCTTAATATTTCTTCGGGCTACCGCTACCTTTTCTGAAACTATCCATAACCAACCTCTCACGTCTCCACGCTAGGACATTTGTGTTTCTCCTTATCATATATCCAAACCATCTCAAACTTCATTTCCCGCATCTTTTCCTCCACCGAAGCTACTCTTGTCACTTACTTAATATAAAATAATATTAATATTGTATCCGATCCAGTTCATATTTGTGTATAAATTATACTTCTTTATATAGTACTATATATACTAGAGATAAGCATCCAGTACTTTCTCGAACTATGGCTAAAGTTGCTATGATACACTTCAACTTCACGGGGTCTTATTACATCCTGAACTCAATTTTAACGTATTTTTGTCACCCTTTTATGCTAACGTGACACTTTTATTACATAAATTAGAGTCCACGTCAAAGGTGTCATGTCGGCTAAAAAGATTGACAAAAGGTGTCACGTCAGCACAAAAGAGTGACAAAAATACACTAAAATTGAGTTCAATGAGTAATGGGACTCCCGTAAAATTAAAGTGTATCGTAACAAATTTGATTATAGTTCAGGAATACTAAATACTTTAGTCTATATACTATAATATATAATTTTTCATAAAACTCTTTTTTGATACCACACAAAAGAATATTAGTAACACATTATTTTGGCAAATATGTGTATATGCTTGATTTGACTATAGTGCCCCTTTTATTTGACTTCATTGATTTTAAACTTAGCTTTTGATTTCAAAATTTTGGAATAACTATAACACTTGTCTCATTTATGTTGTCAACATCAAAAAGTACCAAAATTTTAAAGATATTTATACAACTATAAGTTAAAAAAAATTCATTAATATTGGTAAGAAATCTTTATACATACAACTATTACAATTGAGAATTGACATGACCAAATTCTAGCAATATTTCATTAGTATTGGTAGCAACTTTTATAGTTGATTGTCTAGTACATTGATTTTGTATTTCATTAATTTGGTAAAAAAAAAGTCTTTTGATGAGTTTGTAAGTTAGGTTATATTAATTTATAATTATTTATTATCTATTTATGCTAAGAAAATGTTTTATAATTTAAAATCAATTATAATTTGGGAATGACCATATGTTTGGATGGGCTTATAAGCCATAAGTTTATGGGAAAATAACATAAACATATACCTTAACTTACTATATTTATACAAATTCCCACTCTTATAAAGTAATTACAAAAATCTCAACTAATTACGTATCTTTATTAAATATATCAGGAGTCAAATATGTATCCTGAGCGACCCAAAATAAAAAAAGCTATAATTATTTATTAAAGGCTATAATTGAGTTACAGCCTTTTGACATTATTAATTTGGTCATAAGTCATAATTTTTAATTATTTGTCTATTCTATTTTCGATAATCATTCTTACAATAACAATATATCCAGTGTATTCTCACAAAGCAAAGTCTGAGAAGGTAAAGTGTACGCAGTCCATACCACGATCTCAGATGAGGTAGAGAAGTTATTTTCGATAGACCTTCGACCCAGAATAAATAACAGTATAACAAATAAAAAACATAAAAAGAAACAACAACATAGAATAACATACTACTAAATAGTAAAAGAAATAACACCCACTGAGTAAATCCTTATTATGTGAAAAATACATTTAAATTTATATTTGACACAACTTTAACTTAGCGAGAACACGAATTTAGAATATATCTCACTTGATTGAAGTAGTCCTTCCTTAATGTATAACAAAAGATATTCATTTTGTAAAAATGCTTTGAAATTTACATTATTTTTAAAAAGTTAATTTTTGGGACATTTTTTGTTATTTTAATAGATTTACTGAACCTTAAAAATTAAAATCAAGCACTTCATTACCTTGGAAGTGAATTACAACAATAAAAATATATTTTGTGTAGTCTCACAAGTTAGGTATGAAGATGGTGGTGCAAACATAGGCTTAATTATATATTTTTTTAGTTTTTCATTAGGTGTCTGGTACCCGCATTGGAACCCCGACTAATCCGGATCGCACGTTGCAGGGTCCATTAAGGTGGCAGCGCTCCCAACAGAGTTTTCTCCATACCCAAGGTCGAACCCTCGACCTCTGGTTAAGGGTGGAACAACCCTATCCACTGCACCACAATCCATGTTGGTAGGTTTAATTATTCTTATCTAAACTTCTGAAGGTATAGAGCTAAGTTGTTTCCGATAAATTCTCAGCTCAAATAAAATATAAAAAAGTAAAAAAAAAAAGGAGATACAATAGAGGAAAAACAATATAGAAAATAATTAATGAGGAAAAATACAGTAACAACAATCAAAGATACAATAACCAAAATAAAGAAAAATATAAGTAATACCAAAATCAAAGAATTCAGTAACCAGAGATTTACAAATAACAATACTCAAAAGAAAACTATACCACGTTAGACTACTTATAACCTTCTACACTAATTTTTAATCTCTATATATTTCTATCTAAAATCATGTCCTTCGTAATTAAGCTGCATGCTAGATTTTTTCGATATTCTTTTTTTTTTTTGGTTAAGATCAAAATCAAATTAAATGTTTGAAAATAACCTCTTGCAGAAATTTTTTAAAAAGTTCCTCTCGCAGTAAAGTAAAAAAAAAATTCTGTATGATAATTTTTCTTTAGATTCCACACATACGAAAATCTTAGTGCATCGAACTGTATTTTTCCTATTTTTAAAATGGCACAATACATAAATATGATCCTAAACTTGACACCAAATTATAACTTTGAACTTAAACTTTGATAGTGCACAAATAAGACATTTAACTATTCAAAACCTGAACAAATATGACCTCCAATTTTACAACCTCCATGCGTGAGTTTCACTTGCGCCTATGTGGATATGTAATCCAATTATACGGTGTCACGTCATTAAAAGGGCTGACTGGAAGGACTTTTGATCTGGAACTTAAAACGACGTCGTTTTGCTTCTATAAGTTAAAACGACGTCGTTTATTATTATTATTATTATTATTATTATTATTATTATTATTATTATTATTATTATTATTATACTACTACTACTACTATTTCTACATATTACGTACTACTATTGCTTCTATCAATATACCACTACTACGACTAATTATTATTATTATTATTAACAATATTTTAATAAAATTTTCATCTTAATAAAATACATAATTACACTCCTGATCTTGTCCGAGATTTGTAAAAAGACACCTAAACTTTAACTTCGACCTATTACCCCACGATTCTTCTTTATTTCGTTGCAAACACACCATTTTGACCCTCTGCGTGTATACACGCGCCATAGGCGCCGCGCCATAGGCGCGTGAAAGGGCTCGAGTTTGACTTTTTTGACCAATTAAAACCTGTCACGTGTAAAATAATTGATATATAATTTATATATTTTTTAAAAATAATTAATATTTATTTATTTTTTAAAATTATCCCTGCCCCCTCTCACCCCCCCCCAATCCACCCACTCTTTCTTCTTCAACTCAATTCACCATTAAAACTCCTTCATTGAAGCTTTTAGAAAAAATAAAAATCATTCATTAAAGCTCCATTTTACAATTAAATCATATCATTTAACTACCCACCATTTCTTCTTCAACACAATGTCTTCTTCAACACCATTAAAGCTCTTCAACACAATGTCACCATTAAAGCTCCTCCATTGAAGATTTTTTTATTTTTTTTTAAATCATATCATTAAAGCTCCATTCTCAATTAAATCACATATCATTTAACTATCTTTAAAACTCAATTCAATCTTAAAACTCTCAATTCAATCATAAAATTATTTTTTGAAGTGATTTTAAAAGAAAAAAAATGGACGAAAATGTTGACGGAGTGGGGGGTTATGGGAAGATGCTGATGGGGTGGGGGTGTTATACGGGGGGTGGGGGTGCTGAATGGGGGTGGGGGTATAGGGGAGCTGTTGGACACGGTGGGGGTGAGGGGGGAGAGCAGTTGCTGGATGGGTGTGGGGTGGGGGAAGAGGGGGTGGGGTGAGGTTGGGTGTTAAATTAAATAAAAAGAAAATTTTTATTAATATTTAACACGTGGCAACACTTGATTGGTGCGTGTGTTCACTCTCTTTGTTGTGACTGAGATTCAACGAAAAATGGTGTGTTTGCAACGAAATAAAGAAGAATCATGGGGTAATAGGTCGAATTCAAAGTTTAAGTGTCTTTTTGAAAATCTCGGCCAACATCAGGGGAGTAATTATGTATTTACTCTTTTATTAATAACGTTTTAATACCGCTAATTTAATATACTACTACTACTGTCTTTAATAACGTTTTATTAATAATATTTTAGTAACATTAATTTAATAACGTGTTAATTTAATAATATTTTAATAACGTTAATTTAATAACATTTTATTAAAACTATAATTTTTTTATTTATTATTAGTATAGTTTCATCTTTGAACTGAAAATAATGAAAAAATAAAAGTGAAAAGTCATTTAAATATATAAAAAGGAATTAGTAAGGGCATAATAGTCATTTTACCTTTTTTTTACTGTTGGAACGCTCAAATTTTTAGCCCGATGCGCCCAGTTTTGCGTGTACAACACGCGTTTTGCCACATAGGATCGGAGGTCATATTTGTGCAGTTTTGAATGATTAAAGGTCCTATTTGTGCACTATCAAAATTTAAGGTCAAAATTATAATTTGGTGTCAAGTTTAAGATCATATTTATGTATTATGCCCTTTTAAAATTTTCGACTTGATTCAATTTTTTTATTTTCCATAAACAATCTTTATCAGATTATAAGGAATATGTCAAATAAAAGGGGACACCTTTTTCTATTTGTCTCAATTCTATTAACGAAACACATACCAATAAAAGATATATAATCTTTTGTCCAGCATGCTTTCAAGTCTCAATTTTCAAGACCAAAATATAATTATTGCCCAATTTGTTGTGTTGTCACTTTCTTAATTATTAGCTTCCCATAAATGAAAGGGCAAAAATGTCCATAAATCCCCCAACTCAACTAAAAGGGTAGTTTCGGTATACAAAATATCCCGCATTAATAGGATTACGAAAAAAGCAGCATCTAAAGGGCAATTTGGGTATATAAAACATTTCACATTAATAGGATTTCAAAAAAAGCAACACCTAAAAGGTAGTTTGGGTATACAAAATATCCCGCATTGATAAAATTCCGAAAAAAGCAACACGTAAAGGGCAGTTTGGGTGTAAAATATCCTGCATTAATAGAATTCTGGAAAAAGCAGTACCTAAAAAATAGTTTGGGTATACAAAATATCCCGCATTAATAAAATTCCGAAAAAGCAACACCTAAAAGGCAGTTTGGGTATACAAAATATCCCGCATTAATAGAATTCTGGAAAAAGCAGCACCTACAGGGCAGTTTGGGTATACAAAATATCCCGTATTAATAGAATTTCAATTTCAGAAAAAACATCTAAAGGATAGTTTGGGTACACGAAATATCCCGCATTAATAGGATTCTGGAAAAAGCAGCACCTAAAGGGCAGCTTGGGTATACAAAATCTCCCGCATTAATAGGATTCTGGAAAACGCAGGACCTTAAGGAGTGTGAAGTAAGTAACTATTCTAATGTAAACATCAGTAGTTGCTTCCACGGTTCTGTGACCTATAGGCATGGGTGAACCACCCCTTTCAGTAGAAAAATACACTATTTATAAATAGTTAAAATTATTTTTTGTGTATATATAATAGATGTTGAACCCCCTTCGACTAGTTCATACGTTTACTTATTCATATATCGAACCTCTCAGTGAAAATTTTGATTCCACCACTGCCTATAGTCACACGAAGACAACTTTATTGTTGCTCCGAGTTCACTTTCTAGACCCCAACAAAACAGGTACTCTGATGCATCAAACATCAAACCGCATCTTAAGGGGTGTAATACAGACAAACTACCCTAATACAAATATTAGTGACTGCTTTCATGACTCGAACTCATAATTTTTAAGCTACACAAAGACAACTTTATTGTTGCTCCGAGCTCACTTTTTAGACCCCACCGAAACAGGTACTCTGATACATCAAACATCAGACCATATCTTAAGGGGTGTAATATAGACAAACTACCCTAATACAAATATTAGTGACTGCTTTCATGACTCGAACCCATAATTTTTAAGCTACACAAAGACAACTTTATTGTTGCTCCGAGCTCACTTTCTAGACCCCAACAAAACAGGTACTCTGATGCATCAAACATCAGATCGTATCTTAAGGGGATGTAATACAGACAAACTACCCTAATACAAACATTGGTGACTGCTTTCATGACTCGAACCCATAATTTTAAAGCTAAACAAAGACAATTTTATTGTTGCTCCGAGTTCACTTTCTAGACCCCAACGAAACAGGTACTCTGATGCATCAAACATCAGATCGTATCTTAAGGGGATGTAATACAGACAAACTACCCTAATACAAACATTGGTGACTGCTTTCATGACTCGAACCCATAATTTTTAAGCTACACAAAGACAACTTTATTGTTGCTCCGAGTTCACTTTCTAGACCCCAACGAAATAGGTACTTTGATGCATCAAACATCAGATCGTATCTTAAGGTGGTGTAATACAGACAAACTACTCTAATACAGACAAACTATCCTAATACAAACATTGGTGACTGCTTTCATGACTCGAACCCATAATTTTAAAGCTACACAAAGACAGTTTTATTGTTGCTCCGAGTTCACTTTCTAGACCCCAACGAAATAGGTATTCTGATGCATCAAACATCAGACCATATCTTAAGGGGGTGTAATATAGACAAGCTACCCTAATACAAATATTAGTAACCGTTTTCATGACCCGAACTCGTAATTTATAAATTACAAAAGACAACATTACCCTATTCTAGAACTCCACTTCTAGTCTCTAACTCAACTAATTCCACTAATTATGCAAAAAGATTATATAAATAACAATAATTAATCACAAGTTAAAATCAATAAAATATATAAGTAGAATCCTAGGAACTACCTAACCAAATTCCCTTTTCAAATCTTTTTCATTGTCATGATAGTTACTTAAGCTAGATTTAGATTAATTATAAATTAACTAAATAGTTTTGATTGATAAGTATGTTGTATTATATTCATATTAAAAAGATAGACTAGATGATGTGTCAATTACTTCATGTTAAAAGCCAAAAGGCAAGGGAAAAATAATAATTAGGAGTTTGAGTACTTCAAAAGGAGATTATATTAGCATTAGTAGTGTAGGATTTAGACCTAATTATTATTGTTTAGAGTTAAGTATATGGATGACTAACTATTTATGAGTCAGAAATATATTTAAAATTTACCGAAATTTGTTGTAACACGTCTCAACTTCGTGAAGGTTCTATGACACACCTTGACTATTTATTATTACCGTATTTCGGTGGCATATATTTGTCCAGATGGACCACTTAGACCCTTACGCGCTCAGTGTGCATTTATTTACGCAGTGTTCCAGCTGGATAAATATATGTCACACAAATACGGTAACAAATAATCGAAACCCCGCAAAGTTGAGACGTGTTAGAACAAATTTCATCAAAGTTTAGGTATATTGAGAACTTTTTTCCCAAATGTATAAATATTACTTATTTTAGTATATGTCAATTAAGAAATCAATAAATACAATGTGTAGTTTACGAGACTACTATTTAATAAGTAATAAGCACCATCAGGTTGAATGGAAAGAATCTGATCTTTCTTGATTAGAAGTTTTGAGTTCGAAAACTAAACGAAAATTACGATAAGTTAAATTTTTCTCTTATTAATATGATATAAAAATACATATTAAAATACCGATCAAAATTTATATAATTTAAACTCTCAAAAAATAAAACGTGACAGATAAAAAGAAACGATAGAAATATAAAATTAAGTCGGCAGGTCAAGGCAAATGAAATCAATGTTATACTATATGGTATCTAAATTAGATTAGTTTTACGTCACAAAATCATTTAATAATTAGTTAAGGGGCCTATCAAATTATGACTTGAATAATAATCTGTCCTCTTTCTTTTCCAAAAAAATAAAAAATAAATCCATTTCCATATCGTTTTCAAATAAAAGAGAAATTTTTAAAAGTATAGTGGAGTTATCTGATATCGATGGTTGATCGGAGTTGGCAGACATGCCATAGAATTAGTTGAGTTACGTGAAAGCTAACTCGAACACTGTAATTATATTAGGTAAATTACTCCATAGTCACTAACAAAGACGACTCGAACGGTAGATCCATCTAGGACCGAGGTTCATCGAATTACCTTTCGACAGAATTACACTTTTTTATATATGATTAAAATCATTTTTTATGTGATGTTGAATCCCCCTTTGACTTCTTCGAGTGATTACTTCTTCAAATTTTGAATCACCTCAGTGAAAATCACGACTCCGTCGGTGAGCGACTCTGTACTAAGCAAGCCAAAAACCACGACCTTTGATTAAAAATAAAGATATACTTACCACTCCACCACAATCGTTATTCGTATTGATTCCTCTTTATCACTAAAACTCCTGCTACGTGCAGGGTCTTGGGAAAGTCGAAACCACCGGGGACTGCGTACAGTAGACCCTGATAGTCCGTCCCTTCTTCGAACCCCGCGCATTAGTGCAACGGACCGTCTCTTTTTGTTTGAAAGATTTGCTCAAGTGAAACACCCAGCATTTCTGCAAGAGACTGTTTCCATGGCAACATGAACATCTTGAATGGTTACAACAAGTTGTTACTCTTTTTTCGTTCTTGCAGAAGGTGACGTGTAACCAACTTGCACGTACCTCAATTATTCCGTTTGAGTAACTACAACCCCTCTTATCGTACATAGAAAATCTAGCGGAAGTACTAAAGAGGAACTTGCACGCACCTCAATTATTCCGTTTGAGTAACTACAACCCCTCTTATCGTACATAGAAAATCTAGCGGAAGTACTAAAGACGAACTTGCTCGCACCTCAATTATTCCGTTTGAGTAACTACAACTACTCTTATCGTACATAGAAAAGTAGTACTAAAGGCGAACTTGCACGCACCTCAATTATTCCGTTTGAGTAACTACAACTACTCTTATCGTACATAGAAAATCTAGCGGAAGTACTAAAGAGGAACTTGCACGCACCTCAATTATTCCGTTTGAGTAACTACAACCCCTCTTATCGTACATAGAAAATCTAGCGGAAGTAGTACTAAAGGCGAACTTGCACGCACCTCAATTATTCCGTTTGAGTAACTACAACCCCTCTTATCGTACATAGAAAATCTAGCGGAAGTACTAAAGAGGACCTTGCACGCACCTCAATTATTCCGTTTGAGTAACTACAACTACTCTTATCGTACATAGAAAATCTAGCGGAAGTACTAAAGGCGAACTTGCACGCACCTCAATTATTCCGTTTGAGTAACTACAACTACTCTTATCGTACATAGAAAATCTAGCGGAAGTACTAAAGGTGAACTTGCACGCACCTCAATTATTCCGTTTGAGTAACTACAACCCCTCTTATCGTACATAGAAAATCTAGCGGAAGTAGTACTAAAGGCGAACTTGCACGCACCTCAATTATTCCGTTTGAGTAACTACAACTACTCTTATCGTACATAGAAAATCTAGCGGAAGTACTAAAGAGGACTCTTATCGTACATAGAAAATCTAGCTGAAGTACTAAAGAGGAACTTGCACGCACCTCAATTATTCCGTTTGAGTAACTACAACCCCTCTTATCGTACATAGAAAATCTAGCGGAAGTACTAAAGAGGAACTTGCACGCACCTCAATTATTCCGTTTGAGTAACTACAACTACTCTTATCGTACATAGAAAATCTAGCGGAAGTACTAAAGGCGAACTTGCACGCACCTCAATTATTCCGTTTGAGTAACTACAACACCTCTTATCGTACATAGAAAATCTAGCGGAAGTACTAAAGGCGAACGAGGCTCAAGCTAAAGCTAAGGGAGACATGGACATCTTGAAGAGTTACAATAACTTATTAATTTTCTTTTTCATTTTTGCAAAAGGTGACGTCTGAGCCAACTTGCACGCACCTCAATTATTCCATCGAGTACCGATCTAACTGAAGCGCAAAAGGCGAACGAAGCTATGAAACATACCAGAACGTAAAGATTCAAAAAGCTTTTTATGTGGATTTCTTTAGCAATGCTCCATCCAACAACTTACAAAGTCCTACACTAGTATGTACAGCCCTCAGATTATAATTATACATCAAAGGGGTAGTACACGACGCGAAAAGTGTTTATTAAGATACAAACTATGCGTATAAATGTACACCCCGATGACTGATGCAACGCGAAAACTATACAACTAACTGGATGAGCTCCGGATTTTGTCAGTTCATCATGCATGGTGTTGAAAATGTGCACCTGATGCATGTGTATCTCGTTCAACATCACTCAGTTTATCGGTAACAAGCATAAGGTTCAACGGCATACCTGATACGCGTAAGGGAGGTATCGTACAAATATTGCAATGTGAGTCTCACAGAGCATAGATTTTCTCGTCGGAGTTGTAGTCATCCATATCGGAGATATTAGCTGAGTACGACCATGAAAAAGATTTGCTCCCACTTGCTCTTTTGATACGCCTTTGAGAATCGCTACCACATATTCCAAAATGCTGTCGGAAAACAAAGTAGCACAAGCTAACGAGAGTTCCAATGAGAATAGGTGCACCAAGCACGGTAATAGTGATTGCCATCCACAAGCTTTTCCTCCCTACAACAACAAAACCAACAGCTAGGAATGCTCCACAGGTACTAACGCAGGCTGCCCACATCAACTTGTTCACGACAGAGACGATTTGTTTCTGCGCTCTAGTATCCCATGCGACCAGAGTAATCTGAACAACAACAACAGCGAGAGATATAAAGAGAGAAGTAGCATTCAGGAGGCAGAAGACGCGAAACGCAACAGTATCAGCGATTCTGGCCTTTCCCACTTCGGGTCCAGTCTCCAAATATTGGCCTGGCAGGCTGAATATAGCAAGAAAAGCAATAGACGCAAACAAAACAGCAACGACAGTCACAGAGTTAATGGTATTCTGAACAGCTTCTCTATGAATCTTCCGAAGTTCTTTGGCAATACCAGAAACACGCCTTCGAGTCTTTTCATTTTGTATAAGCTGGGATTGCACCTCATGCTTAATGTCACTTACGGTCCTCTTAAGTTCTGATGCTTCATCAAATTGACTGACAAATCTGGCATGTTTTGCACCAGCCTCAGTTAGACCTTCCTTAATTATCAAAGCTGAATCTCCATATTGCAGCTTGTCTGCCAAGTCCATTGCAGTTTCCTTTTGATTATTAATTGCATTGACGTCAAGAGAGGTGTAAGTGAGCAGAAGGCTCACAATCTGAAACAAAGACGCATCATGAGGATATGAAAAATAGAAACCAACAACGGTGGGAAAATACAACTTCTCAGACAAAAAAACAAAAGTAATGCAGGACGTACGATGCATAATTGGTAAATGCAAAGCGGTAAAGTATATGCCGCCACTCAATTTCTTAGAGCAAAATAGAAAACTATCAATTGCCACTCAATTCAGTCTGGTGCGCCTTTACAGTATCTCCTTCTCGATAGTCCGCCATATTGTTGAGTGAAAGGAGTTCCAGATTTTTAGTTTGCCTTTCCCAATTCTCTCAAGAGTCAGGACGTTTTGAGTTTCTTCTCAACTAAGTAACTTGATGTTTTTTTTTATGATGAAACTATATTTCAAAATTCTCGTCATAATCTTAGATAGGAGGGTGTGGAGGCCACGGAGTAGGGAAGAAGGTTAGTAGGTAGTTGAACGTTGTCTCGCTTATCCGTCCAGGCTAGTAGCTGCAATACTAATCTTGTGGTCTCATGCACACCGATTATTGTATTATTTATTGTAGTTACTGTTCCTTTTTCAAGAATGCCTTGTCACACTTCCTATAGTATTTTGTTATGGCTCTTTACTTCCACTATTTCTTTTTCCTTGAGCCGAGAGTCTATCAGAAATAGCCTCTCTACCACCCAAGGTAGGGTGGGGGTGGGGGTGGGGAGTAGGTCCGTGTACTCTCCACCCTCCTCACACCCCTCTCATGGGATTACACTGGTACGTTGTTGAATAATTTCTATTTCGTCTCTCATCCTGTTAGTGTGAAATGCTTCTGATTCCTACCAAAGGTCCCAAAAGAGACCAAAATACCGTGGGAGCTTTAGAGACTGTCTTATTATTGTGTTCCAAAACGATGTTATCTAGACTCAACTTTGGATACATTTGTGATTCGGGTTCATGCAGGTATCCTACGGGTATGTGCAGTTGTCTCCAAACTTTAGTGCGTTTCGGAGAATCCATACAAAGTAATTACACCTATATTACATTCATTTGATTCAACAACAACATACCCAGTGTAATCTCACAAGTGGGATCCTGGGAGAGTAGAGTGTACGCAGACCTAACCCCTACCTCGTGAAGGTAGAGAGACGGATCAAGCATAATAAGATATAATAATTACTAATTAGATCCAAATACAGCAAATTGGAAATGGGAACTCCACCTTAACATAATAAAGGGCCAGAGAAGATTGGACCTCTTGCCTGACTTTACCTTTATCGAAAACAAAAAAACATTGGACCTCTTGCCTGATAAAGAAATGCCGGGCTTCATGAAAAGTCTGCTGCTTTTTGTGAAGTTACAGAGTAATTGCTAACGGAGAAATTATATGCTTTCAGTTAAGAAGGAGAACTGGATGATTAACGGACTTATGAAAAAACTCTATTACTTCATCTGTTGCAAATGTGATGTTAGGGGCACTGACTTATGCAGTATGTAAGTACGATAGTTTGAACTTACAATAGTTTTTTTGTTAGGTTGAACACTAGAAAACTTCGCATACTTGATGTGGCAGAAGAAATATTATAAAATAAATATAATTACTTGGACTCCCGAATTCCATGACATGGATACCACATCGGTAGGGAAAATTTTATGGTTCTAATATGTGTTATCGAAGAACACAATCTTATTTCGACGTGCTTTGTGTGTGTAACAATGTAAATGAAGGTCTTTGTAGCCCTTCACTAAAATATGTTGCTCTCATTTATTTTCTTTTTTTCACTTTTTGTCCTCCTTTTATAACAACCATTCCCGATACTAGATTGTTTCTCTACCTATGAATTATTTCTATCCTAAGCCTGATCAATAAAGGTCCTTGTAACAGTCATCGAATACAATGTCGCAACCGGTAATATTTTCCTCTTTTAATAATACATCATTCTCCGGGAAATCTGTCTTGCATAAACCTCTTTTCGGAACGAAGAAAATGCAAGTTCACGAACTTGAGTGCTAAATAAATATAACCCTCGACTTCATGATCTAGAAATGATAGCAAATCTTTGATGTATTCAGAATAGCAAGTGACTCTTCACTTCCGGTGCTGCATCCGTGTTGGATTCACCAAAAACACACTACTTTTGGAGAATTTGACACGCACCCGTTGACCTTTTTGAAGAGTTGGAGCAACATAGTGTCGTGCTATAACTTTTCGAAAATAAATGAAAAGATACCTGGGGGCGACATTTCCGTGTGGCTATATGCAAAGCTGTGTTGCCCTTCTTGTCACGCTCATTCAATATTGAGTTGTCGGTATCCAACATTTCCTCTACTACAGAGGTATCCTGACCCTTAACAGCCATATGAAGTGCGGTTTGACCCTTTTTATCTTTGATCGATATAATATCCGGATCTCGCTCTATAAGTGCTTTTACAATATCTAGAAGGCCATACCTAGCAGTTGTGTGTAGCGCAGTTTTCCCATTCTTCCTAACAATCCGTATGGAGCTCGCGTCCGCATCTAAAATGGCATTCACCACATCCAAATGTCCCTTAACAGCAGCTGAATAAAGAGGGCTTGTATTCGACGAGTTGCATACTTTACAAAGTCCAGGCCACATGGCCAAAAGTTCCCTCACGATACCTGAATGACAGCATATGTGTTATATGGTCAAACATCCTCCAAATTATACAAACATTGGACTAATAAGGTACGCAAGACCAAGGCGTAAGAATTTACAATCTAGCATGTCAAGTACTTCTCGCTAGCTCTCGCTAAATTCTCAAGTAAGGAACAATAATGGAAAAATAAGTCCTTCTATCGCTTACTGAAATAAGGTAGACCTAAGTAGTTTGAGATTAGGATTAGTTGATAGATTGATCAGTAATAGAAACACGAAAAACAAAGCACAAAAAATATCACAAGCACCTCGATCCGATACTTGGATTGTCTATGGTCTCAGAAGATCGAAGTTGGTATAGCTTGTCACAAGCCCAATGAAACATAATTGAAAATTTGAAACTGAAGTAGCCAATTAAAAACTACGTGAAGTGCTACAGACTAAACACATGCTGTTTTTCGTTTTTCGATAACTACTCTCCTGAAGGGGAGCCTTGGTGTAGCTGGTAAAGTTGTTTTCATGTGACCAGGAGGTCACAGGCTCGAGCTCTACTTTTGCAGAAATGCAGGGTAAGACTACGTACAATAGAACCTTGTGGTTTGACCCTTCCCCGGACCCTACATATAGCAGGAGCTTAGTGCTCCGAGTCGGGGGGATAACTAATCTCGTAATGAAATAAATTATTTAGAGTCGAATCACTTAAAATATACTTGATAAATATTAACATTAGAGAAAGATGATCTCCGACGCCTATTATACAAGTTGGCATCAGGGGCCGCTAAACTTAAACTTCATGGTTTTGCTTCAATGTTTCTGTTAAATTGACCTTATCATACTCATTAACCAATTTGAGCATCGTTAATCAACGAAGTCAAGAATCAAGATTAAACCTCGTACCTCACCCACCCAGTGGCGGAGCTGAACTATAGCTTACAAGTTTGGCCGAACCTAGTATTTTACTCATGGGGGAGAAGATTTCCCAAGATCATATAAGAGACCATCCTATCCCTAAATGAACATGTTTTTTCTCCAACACTCTCGCAAACCCAGGACTGGACATCCAACGTGAATAATATAAGACCGCGCGGGGGGGACCCTCCCTCCACCCAGGCAGGGGAGAAGCTAGACTATAGCTTACATGTTTGGCTCAACCCAGTAATTTTGGTACAAATGATTAAATCCTAAACTATATAAGCTTCAAATCCCGGCTCTGCGTCTCCCACCCCTACCAAAACCCCGAAAAAGATCAAAAACTAATCAGAGACTACTTGTACATCTAAGCACATTACTAATCAAGAACACGGATAATCTTAATAGCTTGGTTGGTTGGCTACCTGAACTTTTAGATTTAACGCATTGGTAGGTGTTCAATTCCCACCTTGGAATCCCCCTTCCTCTACCCCAATTTATAAAAAGATTTTAAAAAAAAATCAAGAACATAATTCACTAAGAATATTAAGAGCAAAATAAAAATACCCAAGTGACCACTTTTAGCAGCCTATAAAATGATCACCACCTCCAACAACTCTTAAAAATGATTGACGCGTTATTAGCCTTAATAATTTTGAGTTCATGTACCCCTTAAAAATTCAATCTTTATTGCAATCCTTAAATCCTAAAACCTACAAGCTTCAAATCTCGGCTCTGCCTTATTTGAGCACTGTTTATCACCAAAGTCAAGAGTCGTGATTACAACCCCATCCCCCCACCCTCCCTCCATCCACGGGCGGAGCTAGACTAAGTTTGACCGAACCCGGTATTTTCCCTCCAAACTCTATATTTGTCTTAAAAAATACAACAACATACTCAGTGTAATACCACAAGTAGGGTCTGGGGAGCAACAGCGTGTACACAGACCTTACCTCTTACCTCCACCTACTAAATTAGAAGGACTACTATTCTTAAACCTATAAGCTTCAAATCCCGGCTCCACGCCCCCTCCCCCCAACCCCCCATCCCAACCCAACCCCCAAACACCCCAAAAAGGGTCAAACACAGATCAAAAAACACTTCCACATCACCAAACACATGACAAATCAAGAACATAATTCACTAAACACAACACTAATCAAAGAACATAATTCCCTAAACACAACACTAATCAAGAACATAATTCACTAAACACAACACTAATCAAAAACATAACTCACTAAACACAACACTAATCAAAAACATAACTCACTAAAGACATAATTCACTAAACACAACACTAATCAAGAACACAATTCACTAAAAACAACACTAATCAAAAACATAATTCACCAAACACAACACCAATCAAGAACATAATTCACTAAACACATGACTAATCAAGAACATAATTCACTAAACACATGACTAATCAAGAACATAATTCACCAAACACAACACTAATCAAAGAACATAATTCACTAAACACATGACAAATCAAAAACATAACTCACTAAACACAAAACTAATCAAGAACATAATTCACTAAGCACATGACAAGTCATGAACCTAACTCACTAAACACAACACTAATCAACACCATAATTCACTAGATACATGACAAATCAAGAACACAACACTAATCAAGAACATAATTCACTAAACATATGACAAATCAAAAACATAATTCACTAAACACAACACTAATCAACAGCACAATTCACTAAATACAACAATAATCAAGAACACAAATTCACAAAACACAACAATAATCAAGAGCATAATTCACTAAACACATCACTAATCAAGAACATAATTCACTATAACCATATACTAAAAAACACCAAAGAAAGACAAAACATACCCAAGTGACCACTTTTAGCAGAAACATGAAAAGCATAAACACAACACTAATCAAGAGCATAATTCACTAAACACAACACTAATCAATAACATAATTCACTAATCAAGAGCATAATTCACTAAACACAACACTAATCAATAACATAATTCACTATAACCCATATACTAAAAAATACCAAAGAAAGACAAAACATACCCAAGTGACCACTTTTAGCAGCAACATGAAAAGCATCAAAATCAGCTTTAGACCTAATCAAAGCAATCTCCAAATCACAAAACCCAAGCAAGTAACTAAAAATCTCCTCATAATTATTTGCAGCAGCAACATACAAAGCTGTTTCCCCTCCACCATTCTGTAAACTCAATAAAGAAGACAAATCCAACTCTTCATTCTTGATAATTATTTTCAATGACTCAAGATCTCCACATCCAACAGCTTTAAAAAATGATTGATGGGTTATTAGTCTTAGTGAAATTGAGTCCATTTACACCT
This sequence comes from Capsicum pubescens, assembly GCA_030864215.1. Taxonomy (NCBI): domain Eukaryota; kingdom Viridiplantae; phylum Streptophyta; class Magnoliopsida; order Solanales; family Solanaceae; genus Capsicum; species Capsicum pubescens. The sequence goes on from CM061538.1 coordinate 43,736,579, forward strand.
TAAAAATTCAATCTTTCTTTCAACAAAAAAAAATTGAATTTTTTTTTTTGGGAAATTTTTTTATGGGAGTGTTGGCAGAGTAGATAATCTTGATTCTTGAGTAAAAATGGATGTTTTTTGGATTGATGATTATTTATTTATTTTTTGGGTGGACTAAAAGTGTACTATGATGTTAGAAGTTGATTATCAATAGTGGAGAAACAGAGCAGATGAAAATGTAAATTAAATAAATATTCACTCCGTAAATTTTAGTATATTAAAAATAGATATTCGATAATACTTATTTTTATATAATTTTATATTATATAATATTGTGTTTTATTGTATGTAATTGTATTGTTTAAATATAATATTTGAATAAACTATATCATTTATTATTATTATATAATTTCATATATCAATGATTTCTTACGTGAATTTTACTATATTAAAAATAGATGTTTAACGATACTTATCAGATCAAAAACGTATACTCTGTTTGGATGATTGTTTCATGTAATTTCATAATGTATGTAACTGTATTGTTTAAATATAACGTTTAAATAAATTGTATCATTTTTTTTTATTATATACTTTTATACATCAATAATTTTCTATGTAAAATTTATTACTATATTAAAAATAGATATTCGATGATATTTTCTCTCATTAAAAAATTATGGATGAATTATTAGCCTTACACTGTTTGGATGATTGATTTATGTAATTTTATAATGAATGATATTGTACGATATTGCATTGTATTATATGTAATTGTATTATTTAAATATAATATTTAAATAAATTATATTATTTTTATTATTATAGAATTTTATACATCACTAATTTTCTAAATAAATTTATTATATTAAAAATAAATATTTTATAATTTTGTTCACTGAAAAGTTCTATGAATGAGTTATCTTTATGGATTTTGAGTCAACGCTGTGTGGGGACATTTCACACTTAGCAGCTTATTTGGATGGTTGTTACTACCTTAATTTAAATATAATGTTTATTTTAATTAAATTAATATTATATTCGTTGTTATAAAAATAATATCTATTTTATTTAATTATTAATTAGATGTGATTGTATTCGTAATTATATATTATTTTTTAAATTATTATTGTTACGATAGCTCTATCATATATTTTATTTTTATTGTATGTTTATCCTTCAATTTTTTAATGTATGACATTATATAACAACGAAACGCGATGAAATAATAGAAATAAGAAATCCACAGAGTAATACTATACACTATCTAACCAAAAACACACACCTCCCCCGATTCCTCCAAACAAGAATCTCCAATCTACGAGCACAATCCTACGACTACTAGTATGGCTACACCAAAATAACTCTATCTGTTAGCTACGATTCACTCTCACGAACTAGCCCTCTAATATAATTTACGTCATTTTTAGTTAGAGATCTCAAATTTGAGCTTTAGTATATAATCGTCTTTGAAAGAAATCATTTTACTTGTAAAAGTGAGACTTCTCGTTGCAAATCTAAAATTATATATATATATATAAAACATCGAATAGAAAAATATATATACACACTTTTACTTTTACTTTCTTTATTTTTTCTTTGGATTATTAAAACATTTTTCAAAAGTTTCATAACGTGTTTAATTGGTTGTCATTGTATAATATACAAGTCAATATAGAGTAACGAATCTTTAACGTCATTTATTTTTATTTAGGTGATAGATAGATGACTTGATTCCTAAATTATTACATAAAATATTATCAAGAATAATGAATAGATTAACTTTGAAACAAAAATAATTAATTATTTTTATATTAAAATACTTTTATATTTTATCCTTAAAAAAAAATCATAAGAAAAAGTAATCAATAGTGCTTTATGCTTATTGCTAAAATATATATGAACCATTTTTTTTTCTTCATAATTTCTTTCAAATGACTTATGTTTCCTTAACAAATGTCTTGATATCAGGTTCTTATGGAGACCTTTAGCTATTAATCTAATATAATAAGAAGCGAACAAATTTAATTTAAAGATTACTATCTGATTATGGTGATAACATGTTGAAGCGTGTGTCTCGATCATCTCATCTAATAGCTTACGTTTTAGATGAGACAGTCATGCAGTTCAACAATATAATATTAACATGAGCACAGATTAAAAACGCTTAGTTCTAATAAATTTAAAAGATTTAATATGTATAAAAGTATATTAATAAGACTAAAGTTCAATTGCGATTTAAAAAAAATGCAAAATATTGATAGTGAAAATTAAGACAGGTTTCAGCCAAAGCCCTAAACGTAAATTCGCGTATGGCAGGATCCCTTTTTTTTTTTTGGTAACCGGGATATATGTTATATATATATATATGCTTCAACGTCTTACAGGGAAATGTATGTTGGCAAGCCAACTGTACAAGCACCAGCAGTAGTAACATCACACCTAGCGCTAGTAGTTACAATGTGACAATTAGGATTAGTACTAGTAGACAAAATTTGGTCAGATATATCTATTCTAACCCTTCGGCAACTTAAGTCTCCATTTGTATCAGCTCTCAAAATATCCTTTACGGATTCAGGAGGTTCCCAAAATAGTTGCATAGTAGTAGTAGCATTCATCCGTGTCAGTGCATGAGCCAACTTATTTTGTTCTCTGTACACATGTTCCAGTAGCGGATTACCTAGTTTAAGCATCAGACACCTGCAATCAGATATTAAGGGTGAGTCATTCGATGATACATTAGATACAACTTGAACAATTGGAAGGCAATCTACATTAATTTGTAGTGGTGTAAAACAGTGTTGAATTGCAACATTCAAAACCAAAAGTAAAGCCTGAAGTTCCGCCTCTAAGGGGTTGGGGCTAAAGACCTTACTAGTAAATCCTAGTAACCATTCACCATTTGAATTTCTAAATACCCCTGCTATATTAGTCATTTCTAAAATAGTAGTAAAAGCCGCATCCGTATTAAGCATAATATAATAAAAGGAGATGCAGGAGCCTTCCACTTAACATAGACAGGCATAGAACGTTTGATAGTTTTATGTTTGCCTGCTAAAAACCAATATTCTGTGGACAAAGCTAAGACATGAGCAACAGAGACTTCAAAAGGAACATTCTGAAAAGTAGTTCTGTTTTTAACAGAATTTTTAGAAGTTTCTCGAGTTCAAACCTAGGTCTATAATTAAGGATGAGAAAATCTCAATCTTTATATATCTACTGGAACTTTATATATCTTACTATATTTTTGGTGGTAAGTTAATCAATTCATTTCAAAAGGAAATATGAATTTCTATATCTACTCCAAGAAAGAAAAGAGCGGGATGATGATTTTTATTATTAATATTTTTCTTTTTTTTGGTAATCAGGGATAGATTAAACAAAATAACTGAAAATTAATTACAGACGTAGAGTAGCCGATCATCTATTCAGGCTCAAAAATGTTAAGATCGGAATCCTGATAGTTAGGACAAAGATTGAGGTTCCTACTATATATATATATATATATTGAGTTCCCAAAATGTCTGTCCAGACATGTTCTAGTGCATACATATAAGAGGAACTGTCAAAATGTTTGTATTTTCAAAAAGTTTTCTTCTCACCCCTTTTTTTGCTAAGGAGTCTGTCATTTGGTTCTGCTCTCTAAAGCAACGCTCCACTAGTGGATGCCCCACTTTTCTCAGCATAAACCTGAGGGATGGATTGTGCTTGGCGATCTGCTTCAGCATGGTCCTCTTGGTGCACATGCTATCTAGAGCCTGGAAGATGGCCTACCGGATGTATCCTATCTGTGGGACGGTTATGGATTTGAACTTCTCCTCCACAATCGTCGTTGCGTGGTTTGCTAACATCTCTGGCAGTGATGATACGAAGGTTTGCTTTAGGCTGGGTTCTCCGCCCAACTCAAAGTAGATCTTTGCCATCTTCTGGAAGAACATTAATAATAGAATTAAAAGTGTAAGTTGCCATGTTTAAGCATGTGAATGACCTCTTTGAAATCAATATTAATCTCAATTGGATAGAGGTTGTTGTCCTCAACAAGTTTAAGACATTCTAGGAGGGCAAGAAGTTCCATTTGGTTATTTGTAAATTCCAAAATTTAATATACCTCCAATAATCTCAGGATTTCCTAAAGCAGAAACCATCAGTGTTCAACTTATAAAAACCCTATGTTGGAGGGTTTCATTTGACAGAGATGGTGATGGTTTGGGGAGGCTGGGATTTCGCGAAGCAAAAATTATTCGTTTGGCTTGTAAAAGTGGGATATGTACTTGCAATGAATATTCAGGTGTTTGATATATATCGTTAATTTCAAATTTTAAAAATGATTAAGGTGTTTGATATATACCATTAATTTCAAATTTAAAAAAGGATTAAAGGGTAGTGTTGCATAGGTTGAATAGTAAGTTGTAATAAAAAGCCTATAATGAATCTAACACATACATAATGTACAAAAAGGAAAATATGATATCACTTTATGAAAAGCTTAAGAGGTGATAATAGTTGTTCAAGTCTATATATAAGAAAATAAATTATAATATTTTATATTCGATGTGGATTTTTAACACTCGTTTAATTTATACAACAATAACAACAAACCCAAACTCATTTAATTTATACGTCTAGATTTTGTTAACTGCAATACAAACAATATAATATGAAGGTCTAATATTAATAAACAAAAGTTCTAATGGTTCTCACTTTGATATGATATAGAGAAATGAATATGTTATTATTGTTTGTTAGAAATGTAAATGATGGGGCCTTATATGATACGATGAAGTGATTATTATTATTATTATTATTATTATTATTATTATTATATTTTTTAATTACTATTTTGAAGTGTAAATGGTGGAGCTTGATAATATGACAATGAAATAAATATGTTATTATTGATTTTTGAAGTGTAAATGATAATGGAGTTTGATATGATATGATGAAATGAATATGTTATTATTATTATTTTAAAGCGTAAATGATGGAGCTTGATATTATACAATGAAATGAATAAATTATTCTTGTTTTTTTTTAAAAAATATAATTGGCAGAACTTAATACGATATAATGAAAATTAATATATCATTATTATTTTTCTCAAGTGTAAATGGTAGAGTTATTACCTGATCGTAATAGCTGATGATAATATATTGAAATGCTGATCACATCTATTTAATTGTTTAAGATTTTAGAAGGCCATTTGTATGATCATCTTCTAGTGTTTTGTGGGAAAAACATGAGTAATAAAATGAATGAATTAAATTATTTTTATAATTTGGATGATTATTTAAGGAATCTGCCCAATTAAGAATGTTTAGAAACTGTTATGATCTATTCCACTTGATAAAACAATAAACTAAGACATAATTATTTTCTTAAAAATAATATAAAACAAAGAATAAGCAATTACTCTCACAGTTCGTTTTTTAATTGTTCATCTTTGACTTAACACATCTTTTAAGAAATAATAATAAAAGAGTAGTTTTACTATATCATTCCTCTTAATTATAAGTTATCTAAATGCTGAAAAATGAATAATATAAATTATCGTTCAAAATCATATAAAGAAATCAATTACCCATCCTATATTCAATGTGAAACTCTTCAGATCTCGTCAACTAAAGCGCAAACGATATAATATAAATGCTAAATGTTGAAAAATAAAGATTTAAATTGGCCTGGTTATGATATTCTATAAAGAAATGATATGTCATTATTGTTATTTGAAAGTATAATATGTTGTTATTGTTGTTATGAAGTGTAATATGTTATTTTCTTGTTTCAAATGGATTGAATTATTTTGACTTGACATAAAAATTTTAAAAATAAATTTTTTTTTTTTTTTAATTTTGAATATGTCATGTGAAAAGCTAAAACTAAATAATTCCTTAAAATAAAAATATGTTTATTTTTTAACAAATTATAAAAAAATAAAACAAACAAATTAAAACGGAGAAAACTACTATTGTTGTTTTGAAGGAAAATTACTATTTTTTAATTTTGAATATGTCATGTGACCACTTTTATATTTTTCTGCTTTTTCAGTGTCGGCAATTTAATAAAATATTTATTTCAATATCTTTGAAAAAAAAAAACAATATACTTAAATATTTCTTTAAATATATATATAAAAAAAAAACTTCTTTAAAGACAGTTATATCTTTTGACATGTAAAAGAGTTTAGAAACTCTTAATGTTATTTATGTAAACTTTCCTTTTCAATACTGTATTTCAAATTAGTGACATAATATTTGAAATTTCTATTTTATTCTTAGTAAAATAATTTATAGTTATTCAATTTATTATCTAAGAATTGCTCACCACAAACTTTAAAAAGGTTGAAGTCTTTTTTTTCTTTTTTTTTCTTTTTAAACACTGCCCAAATTAAATGGTTTCACATAAAATGAAACATAGATAGTACAAAATATTCTCCATCTCTAAAGTCTTAAAAATGACATATATTCCAGCCCAAAGTCTTTAAAAAAATACTTATAAAATAGTGTGCATTTCCAAAAGTTTTTAAAAAGCCCAAATTCAAAATAAAAATGGCTTTCCTTTCAAAAAATGAGGAAAAATCCAAAAACACTAAAAAAAAAAAAAGATAAATAGAAAATTTGACCTACTAGATATGGCATATCATCTTTCTATAGATACAATATATAGATATATCGATAGATAGATTCTCCTTTAAGCGAAGTAAATTAACTCAACGTTAAGTAAGATAAATTTGAATTTGATCTGGATTTACCTCATTTTTATATCATAGACCAAGGATCTATATTCATTTCTTATTTTTATTCTTGGTCTACTCTTTTCTTTTCATTATTTTAATTATGATTATTTTTTAGTATTCTATTTTACGCATCAAAGCAATTAGAAATTAAGAATCTATTCTACAGAAATTTATTTTTGTAGATCACATAAAGTGAGAGAAATGAGGAAAAATTCAAAAACACTCGAAAAAAAAAAGATAAATAAAAAACTTGACTTACGAGATGTGTCATATCATCTCTCCGTAGACCTAAATTCGATAATATATAAATAGACAGAGAGATTCTTCTACAGAAATTTATTTACGCTTCAAAGCGACAAATAACTGACATGATTTCTCGTAATTCGCTTTCATCCATGTCGAAATCTCATCACTTTTGAGAATAGTTCTTGTACAAGCTTCTTCTGCAATTTTACTTCCAAAGTGATTGCTCAAAACTCCTTCTAAAATAGCTCTTAAATTTATCATTATAGTTTTTGCATCAGATTCATCCACAAGTTTTGATTTTGGATATGTCAATTCCAATTTCTCTATGTTAAAACCATTATTTTTCTCCACCACTTTAGTCATATCTTCAGGAGAAGGAAAATACAATGGCAAATTAAATGAGTCAACTAAAGATTCGTCTAACTTTCCCTGTATCAAAAAAGAAAAAGAAAAAACATACATTTATTAATCGTAAATGTTTAGTGAAATTTTAAACACGCATGCAGGTCTGAGCTTTGGAGTAGCTGGTAAAGTTGCTGCCGTGTGACCAGCAGGTCACGGTTTCAAGCCTTGGAAACAGCCTCTGGCAGAAATGCAAGGTAAGGCTGCGTACAATATAATACACCCTTATAGTGAGCCCTTCTCCGAACACCGCGCATAGCAATAGCTTTAGTGCACCAAACTATATATATATATATATATATATATATATATAGTTCTGAGCCAAAGATACTTTATCGAAAGAAACAACTATATAGACACATAAGCTTAATATACATTTTGATTCATCAGTTTCATTTTACGTGAACATTATGATAAGATAATAATTAGATGTACATGACATATTTCATATCACAAATATTGGATTTGAACCAAACTTATGTTGATACCATAACTTTAACGGTAGATCCCTTAGCTTGTCTTTACAGTGACGATATATATAACTTAAACTTAAATAAATAGAAAAAAAAAAAAGGATAGTTTGGTGTACTAAAACTTCCGCCATACGTAGAGTAGGGGCGGATCTACGTGGTAGCGAGGGGGTTCACCCGAACCCCATCGACAAAAAATTACGTTGTATATATAAGGTAAAAAATCTATATTTATGTACATATATTAATTTTGAACCATCTAACACAAGGTTGTTGGATAGCTCAGTGGTACTTTCTCCACTACTTGGGGTGCTAACTCAGCCCTCGTTGCGGGATCGATCCGCAAAAAAAAAAACTTAAAATCCATTTTTTATATCTATAGACTATATACTATTGCATTCTTTGAAATTATATTTTGTTCGCTTATTCTGTTATAGATCAAACGGGAGAGCCCAACCCGAAAGACTAGTCTAATAGGTGGAAGAACCCATTTGGCATATAAACCCCTTGGCATTTCTCTTTTTTTCCAATGTGAGACATTGGTTCATTACATATTCACATATTTATATTTTTATTTTTCGAACTCCCTGAAAAAAAAATTTGGATCCACCACTGGTGCAGAGTCTGGGGAAGGGCCCACCACAAGAGTGCACTGTACGCAACGGTCGCAACCTTACCTTGCATTTCTGCAAGAGGCTGTTTTCAAAGCTTGAACCCGTGACTTCCTGTTCATATAACAACTTTACCGATTACTTCAAGACTCCTGTTCAAACTCAAATAAATAGAGGGAAATATTTACTTACCTCATTCACCAAATCCATAAGACTAGAACCAAAAAATTTGATGAGACGTAAATAACTTTCAAATGGTGTAACAAGTACCATCATTCCTCCTTCAACAATCTCCTCAGCTCTTGCATCTAAGAACATTTCCATGTCTTTTTCAAATTGTGCAACATAAGCATTCAGCACTTCAACATTTGATGTACCCATATAATGAATAAAACCTTTATTCCATGCTGGGGATTTTTCATCTAACAACTCTTCTGGACACTTAGATAACCAATGTATGGAGTTAATAGAATGTGCAAAATGTATCGATCGCGATGGAAATAATCTACCATGGAATGATCCTGGAACTCCAGATACATAGTAGGATCGATCGATGGGTAGTGATCGAAAGAGGGTGTTGAAATCATTTGTGACATGATCATTGAAAAATATTTGGAATTCAAGAATGTTGTTATCATGGTACTTGTCTTTTAGAGCTTGTACAAGATGTTGCATTGCAATGAAAGTGTTTGGTCCAACTGAACATCCTAAATCTGCAATACATAATGTATTTGAAGATGATAACATGATTTTGATGTCAAGATTTTGAATAATTGCATCTCTCACCATTCCTTTTGCACCATTTAATGCTTCTTTCTGCATGCAATTATAACAATAAAGTCACATTGATGGACATATATACCTTACTAGTGTGATCTCAGGGGCGGAGCCACCTTTAGCTTGGGGGTTTCATCTGAATCTCCTTCAACGAAAAATTGTACTATTTAATTATACATTGTTAAAATGATCTTTTATGTACATATAGTTGACGTTAGTGGCGGAGCCAACATCTTAATTGAGGGGGTTCAAAGTCGAAAAATGTGAACGAAATAATTAGTCGAAGGGGGTTCAGCGTTAACTATATATACACGAAAAATAATCTTAAGCTTGTATACATAGTATAATTTTCCACCGAAGGGGGTTCGGATTGGATCCGCCACTGATTGACGTTGAACCCCTTTCGGTTAGATCTATGTTTACTTCTGACCCCCTTAGTAAAAATTTTAGCTCTGCCACTTCTTACATATGGGTCTTGGGAGCAGTGGCGGAGCTAAAATTTTCATTGAGTGGTGTATATATACCAACTAATCGAAGGGAGCTCAACAATTACTATATATGCATAAAAAATACTTTTAACTATGTAAAAATAGTATAAAAACATATAATTTTCCGTCGAAGGAAGTTCGAATGAACCCCTGTAGCAAAGGTTGCTCCGCCACTGCTTGGAAGGGTACAGAATATACATAGACCTTATCCCCTACCTTCATAAGATAGATAGATTATTTCTGATCGACGCTCGACTCAAAACACAACTATATACTATGTGATTTTCTATATAATAATTTGTAAATAAACCAAGTCAAATTCAAAATGGTAATATATAATATAGTGCAAGAAATTAATATATACCGCCAATGGGGAGTTTTTGGAGTAGCTATAAGGACCATCACCACCATTCATGGGGAAAGATGTCATTTTTGCTAAATATAAACTATATATTAATAAATATAATATAAGTATTTCTTTTTTTCTGTGAGTTTTTGTTCTATGTTTTTCTTCACACAAAGCATTATGCATGTTCTTATATATATATATGTAAATTTTGCACTGTTCAATATTCTACCTTTTGTCAAATCAAGATTTGTGTGTGGCAAGGGAGAAGCCACGTTTCATTTTACCATTGTTGATGTATTTTATTCCGTGATTGTCGTGAGGTTTTAGTTAGTATCGAAATTATTTATCCCGTTATTTATATTATAGTGATCATGAAATAAATTATCTCATATATATGTTGGAATAACTAATCTCGAGATACCACCAAAGGATATGGTACAACAGATGAGTCTGCTCCTCCCTTAACCAAAGGTCTCGGGTTCGAGCCTTGGTAGGGAGCGCTTCCCTCCAAATGGGGCCCTACGCGGTGTGAATCCGGATTAATCGGACTTCAATGCGTGTACCGAATATCGAATGAAAAAACAAAAACAAACAAAAAAAACTAGTCTCGAGATAACTAATTTTAGAATTAATTATTCTGGGATAACTTTTTCCCAACCAAACGACTCCGTGTTGCCTCATTTTTCTGGAGATCACACTTATAAGTTATTCAAAAAATTTATATCATATGTATCTTATTAATATCACGTGATTTGAAGATTATGAATTCAAATTATGAAAACAATTTCTTATAAAAATATAAAGTTAAATTACGTAAAATAAATTCTTATAATAAGGAAAGAAAAAAGCAACCACTTGTAATTTGAAGACGACAAAACTCCATTATTCCTGCTTATATTAAGTAATAAAATAAAGTAAAGTAATAAAATAAAATAAAGTAAAGTAATAAAATAAAGTAAAGTAATAAAATAAAATAAAGTAAAGTAATAAAATAAAGTAAAGTAATAAAAGGGACATAAGTAGCAGGCACATGTGATGTCAAATTGTCAATATTGTCCACTTACAATGGCCCAAATGAAAATTGTCACTATATATATATATATATATATATATATATATATATATATATATATATTTAATGTAACGTATGAGAGATAAATATTTTTAAAATAAAATAAAAAATATTTTATCTTATATTTAATTTGAGGAATTATATTATTGAATTATTTATCTCACTATTTACATTATAATAATAAGATTAAAATAATTAATTTTAAATTAATTATCTCGAAATAATTGAGATGCAACAACCTCATAGGTAGGGGTGTACATAGGTCGGGTTGATTCGATTTTTGTTAAAAAAACAAACAAATCAATCATGACGGTTTATTAAAACTATAAACCAAATCAAACAATAAAAAATTGATTTTTTCGGTTTAGGTTTTAGTCGGATTTTTTTGTTTTTTTATAATCTTTAGTTTTTACAATTATATTGTGATCGAAGACTAGATCAAATATGTTTTCACTCATGTGCTAATAAAAACTCATAATTATGAAAAAATGAGGAGCGGAAAACTCTCTTGAAACTAAAAAGTGAGATGAAAAGTGAAAAGTTTAGGTTTTAAGTTTATGTTGAGTTTTCGATCATTTAATTAGCAATTAATGGACAAATATTACAACTTAAAAGCCCAAGTCTAAATATATATAGGGCAAAATTCAGAAATAACACACTTATCTCCTTAATTATGAGTTTCATAGCAACAATTTCATAATTACATAATAAAACAAATTATATTTTGTATTTTTGCAAACTGTTGCTACAAAAATACAAATACATATGATTTTTACTGCCCTTATGATCGATATTTATTTTGTATTTTTGCAAACTGTTGCTACAAAAATATAAATACATACAAATACATATGCTACAAAATGTAATTTGATAAAAGTGTTCCTATTTTTCATAATTTAATACTTAAGTATGCTACTTTATGTATTTTTCTAATATATATCTACATCTACTTTCAAATTATTGAAAATTACTAAAACTAGTTGAAAACGTATTTAAAAAGTAGATTATAATTAATATTTTATTTTATGTATAAAAAGTTTGAATATTATATATATATATATATATATATATATATATATATATTATGTCGGTTTGATTCGGGTTCGGTTTGACTTTTTTTTGTTAACACCAAACTAAATCAAGAATGGTCGGTTTTTTTTTTTAACACCAAACCAATCAAACCAAATCATAAACTGTTTTTTTTTTCTCGATTTGGTTTGGTTCGTCGATTCGATTTGACTTGACAATTTAGTCTGTACACCCCTACTCACAGGCTCCAAAGAATAGTACAAAACTCTATTGTTCTCGTTTATATTAAAGTAGTAAAGTACAGTAAAATAATATGGACCAAATGAGTAGAAAAGAACCAAGAAAATTTGATCCAATTAGGGTATGTATCGGTTGGTTTGGTTCGATTTTATGTATTGTTGGTCTGGTTTAGCGATTATTGATTTTTAAATATGCTAAATCAATAATCAAATCAATAAGATATTTTTTATCGATTTTTGATTTATCGATTTTTAGTTCTTAATGATTAGATTTAACCTATAAGAAAATACTTATAAAATAGAAAAAATACAACCAAAATTCTACATGATTTGTTTTAATTTACGAGAATCTTCAAGTTTGAACTAAATGTTAGTTAGGAGAAAATTATATTTATATATATATATATAGGTTTAAAATAGTAATTTAATATATTCTTATTAGGTTATCGGTTTATCCAATAACCCAATAAGAAAAAATCAAACCGAACCAGTAATCCAATAATTTTTTTTAATAAAATTATTAAGAAATCGTTAACCCAATAACCCAATATCAATAAACCAATAACATTTTTATCGATTTAATTTATTAATCGATTTGATTTTTCCACACTCCTAGATCGAATGGTCCTCACAATGTCACATCTAATTATCTAAATTAGGAATTATTCAATTATAATATGGACTCTTCAAGTTTATGATAGAAAACCAAGTCACGTTTCATTGGGATATGTGCAAATAAGTTGCCAATATTTTCAATAATTAAAAAACCATTACAAAGTAATTATCCACACAATTATACCATATACTAATAATTAATGAATCTAACTTAGGTATTAGTCCTACTTAATTACTTAAAAAAGTTTTTTAAACATGTCACGTAGCAAATATTAGTTGCGTGAGTCTCTCTTATGGCTTCATATAAATGGATTTGTAGTCCCACTTGCTATTTAAAAATAAATAAAAAATACAATTCGAAAAAGAAATGTAACAATCATAGTTGTGATTTTTTATTCTTATTTGTTATGATCATTTGATCTCTTCTCGTAGTTGTATTTTGGTGTTTGTGATCTGCAGATTGGGCAACATGGTTCTCGAGGCGATTGGTTGAGTTTTAAGTGAATTTCTCGTTTTGAACTTTGGTCAATATTTAAAAACCGAAGAGTTGTATGGAAATTTCGCCAGTTTCATTAGGTCTGAATCATCAATTTTGGGTTGGTAGCGTGGTTGATTCGAATTTTCGATGCTTTCAGTGTGATTTTGAGCATTTGAACGAGATGTTGAAAAGTTAAGGCATAGAATTGACTTCGACCAATATCGGTTGATAAGAGTGATTGTTGAAAATTCTGACTACTTCACTGAGTTTGGAATATCGAATTTGACCTAGTAGCATAGTTGAATTGTGTTCACGGGATTTCAAATGGATCCAATCGGAGTTTTTAGACATGAGCATCATTACTATCTTCCCTATCATTTCATTCGATTGATCGTAATGAGTGGATATCGAACTTTGACACTGATTATTATCCTCTCGACGTGAATTGTCTTACATGTCGAAAAACAACTAGCAATTCACCTGATCTTAGTAGCTCAGTTCGATAACTACTTAAATTTTTTCATAATTAATTAAGGTTCGATTTCGCATCTTATATTAAGTAGTAAAGTAAAGTAATAAAGAAAAATATTTGAAATATATCTAAACTTTGGCGAAAATTATTGTATCACGCCTCAACTTTGCGGGGGTTCCTACGACCCTACAAGATTATCTTTTATCGTACTTCTGTGGCATATATTTGCCAGCTAAATCACTGCGTGAATATACGCACATAGAGCATGTAATGATCTGAAGTGATCCAGCTAAGCAAATAATATATGCCATAGAAATACAGTAATAAATGGTCTGAGAGGTCATAGAACGCCCGCAAAGTTACAACGTGTTACAATAATTTTCGTCAAAATTTAAGTATATTTCAGAACTTTTTCCATATATTTGGACCAAAAGAGTTTGCAAGAACCAACTAAATCCTTCAACTAGCACATGGAAAGGGTCCTCATCACATTGTCACATCTAATTATCCAAATTAGGAAATATTCAATTATAATATATATGGACTCTTCAATAAGTTTTTATGATAGAAAACCAAGTCATGTTACAATTGGGATTGGGACATGTGCAAACAAGTTGTAATAGAGAAGAAAACAAATACTTTTAATAACAAATTTAAAAAAAGAAGAAGATAAATTAGCAAATTAAAATGGAGAAAATAATTAATAAAAACTTGTCTTTTCAATCTTGATACGTTTGTTCTTATGGTGTAATGCATAAGAACTAAAGGACTCCATAAGAACAAATATGGTGCAATGCATAGGAATATATTTGTCTCGAGCAGTGGCGGAGCCAGCATTTTTATTGAGAGGGTTCAAAAGTAAACACACAAACTAGCTGAAGGGGGTTCAACAGTGGCGGATCTAGCATATATCCAGGAGGTTCATCCGAACTTCCTCTGATGAAAAATTATACTATTAATACACGGTTAAAATTATTTTTTATGTATATATATTATATGTTGAACCCCCTTCGACTAGTTCGTGTGTGCACTTTCGAACCCCTTAATAAATATCTTGACTCCGCCACTGGGGTTCACCATCATCTACTGTATATACATAAACAATATATTTAACCATGTAAAAATAGTATAAATATAACATGTAATTTTTCGTCGACGAAAATTTGGATGAACCCCTGAATGAAAGGTGGTTCCGCCCTTGATCTTGAGCAGAGGGTCTCTTGGAACAACTTTTCTATCTCACATTTGATATAATGATACGAACTGTATATACTTTATTTTTTGTAAATCCCACTTTATACAAATAGACTGAGTATATTGTTGTTGTAACCAAATGAGTCCATAAGAACAAACTAAATCCCATCCACTAGTATATGAAAATGATCCTCACAATGTCACATCTAATTATACATTTAAATTAGGAAATATTCAATTATACTATATATCTAATATCTTCATTAAAAATATTGTCCACACAATTCAATATACTTCTTCCGTTTAAAAAAGAATAACTTATTTTTTTAAATTTCATCTTAAAAGGAATGGCTCTTTTTTTTTTTTTGGCAACACTTTAATTTTCAACTCTCGACGTGGCATGTAATTTGATACAACAAAATTGAAATAAATTTTAATACATTTGACATAACTTTAATTTTAAATCACATGATTCAAAAATCTTCTTTATTTATTTAAATTCTGTGCAAAATAGATCATTCTTTCATAAACGAAGGGACTACAGAATTTTGATTTGATTGAAATAATCCCCTTGCACTCCTACTTGGCTACTTATATATAGAGCACATTAGGTATGATAAGAAAATAGAGAAAATACGCTATTTCTACCTTGAACTATATGAGAAAAGATTGAGACACACTCGAACTTTAGGAGGGTCCTATTACCCCCGGACTAATTAAAATCATATTTTTGACAACCTTAGTACCTACGTGGCACATATGTGGCACAACACACTGAAGGGTCCACGTAGGCACTAAGGTTGTCAAAAATACGATTTTAATTAGTCCAGGAGGTAATAGGACCCTACTAAAGTTCGGGTGTGTCTCAGCCTTTTCGCATATAGTTCAAGGTGAAAATAGAGCATTTTCTTGTAACTTCCTTTGTTCATTTTTTCTTATTCAGTATATTAAAAGTAGTTCTTTAACTTTACGTGTTTAAGTTGAAAATTTTAGAGATTATTATTGTTTTGTGTTTGTTTTACCTTTACTAATATTTAGATGACTTATAACTAAAAGGGGTGATAATGTAAAATTTATTATTTTATTTATTGTTTCTTAAGAGTGTATCCAAGTCAGACATAGACAAATAAAGATAGACGGGAGGAATAGTGAAAAAGCTATGCTAAAAATAATGGAGAAAAGAACAGTGACAACAATAAATGATTATGAAGAAGTCATAAGATAATAACAATAATAACAAATAATATGACTGCTTTGATTTGCAATTAATAGCTTCCGTACGACTCCTTTTAAATGAGAATAAATAGACAAATTAATAGTGTACATCTTCTATATAAATTCATTTACTTCAGAGCGACAACTAATTGACATAATTTCTCGCAATTCGCTTTCATCCATGTTGAAATCTCTCCACTTTTGAGAATAGTCCTTATACAAGCTTCTTCTGCAATTTTACTTCCAAAGTGATTAATAAATAATCCTTCTAAAACAACTCTTAAATTTATCATTAAATTCTTTGCATCAGCTTCTTCTATAATTTCTGATTTCGGATATGTCAATTCTATTTTCTCAATGCTAAAATAATTAGTTTTCTCCACCACTTTAGTCATGTCTTCAAGAGATGGAAAATATATTGGAAAATTAAATGAGTCGACTAAAGATTCATCTAACTTTCCCTGCATCAAAAAAATAAAAATAAACATCAATTACGTAAATTTATTAATTGTACATATTTAGTGAATTTTGAATACCCTTATAGACACATAAGTTTAATTTACACTCTGATTCATCAGTTTCAATTTATGTGAGAAATATTCTCTTTTTAGTTTGTTTAAAAAGAAAAATCAATTCAAGCTTTTATTTTACCTTAATGAGAATGTTTAACAACCAAGTGACAATATTTAAGACCACCAATATTAATAGTCATAAAGTCACATAAATATTATGACACATTTAATATTAAAAAATAATTCTAAAAGTCTTCATTTTTTACTCTGAATGTTTCTTTCCCAATCAAATAGGTTTAGATAAAGTGAAAAGGAGTGAAATATATAATGTACCAAAAATACTTTACAGCTTGCCTTCTTAAATATGTCATAACTTTCATTTTGTATGTATTTCTAAGTTTATAAATTCTGAATTTTATAATAAGATAATAACCGAACACAAGATATTTCTTATTAATTAAAACAAAGTATTTAGCACTCCTTTGAACCATGATCGAATTTGCTACGACACACTCCAACTTCACCGGGTCCTATTACCTCAAACTAAATTTTAGCGTATGTTTTACACCTTTGTGGACCCCATTTTTATGTAATAAAGGCGCCACACCAGCACAAGAGGGTGACAAAAATACGTTAAAAATTGACTTCAGGGGTAATAGAACACCTGTGAAGTTGAAGTGTATCGTAACAACTTTGATCATAATTCAAGGGTGTACTGGATACTTATCTCTTTCTTATTATGCTGACGGTATATATAACTTAAAGATTTACCTACCTCATTCACCAAATCCATAAGACTTGAACCAAAACATTCTATGAGAGGTGTATAACTTTCAAATGGTGTAACAAGTACCATCATTCCACCTTCAACAATCTCTTCAGCTCTTGCATTTAACAACATTTCCATGTCCTTTTCATATTGTGCAACATAAGCATGCAACACTTCAACATTTGATGTACCTACGTAGTGTATCAATCCTTTATTCCATGCTGGGGATTTTTCATCTAACAACTCTTTTGGACACTTAGATAACCAATGTATAGAACAACATGAATATGCAAAATGTATCGATCGCGATGGAAATAATCTACCATGGAATGATCCCGGAGCTCCGAATGCATAGTAGGATCGATCGATGGGTAGTGATTGAAAGAGGGTGTTGAAATCATTGGTGACATGATCATTGAAAAATACTTGGAATTCAAGAATATTGTTATCATGGTACTTGTCTTTTAGAGCTTGTACAACATGTTGCATTGCAATGAAAGTGTTTGGTCCAACTGAACATCCAAAATCTGCAATACATATTGTATTTGAAGATGATGATAACATGATTTTTTTGATGTCAAGTTTTTGAATAATTGAATTTCTAGCCACTTCTTTTGAGCCATTTAATATCTCTCTCTGCATGCAATAACAAAAATAAATTATAGTTCATCAGCTACTTTAGTAAACAATAATAACGATAACATACTAAGTGTAATCTCACATGTAGCATTTTGGACTGGTAGGATGTACGTCAACCTATTACGTATACCCTATCTTTCCGTGGTAGATAAGTTGTTTCTGATAAACCCTCGGAAGAAAGTGTGTCTGTGGGGGGAGTGGTGGTGGGGGTGGGGGATAATGTTTAGTGATGGTACACAAATTTACTCACTATGATAGTACAATCACCTAGATGGGAGAGTTTTGTTTTTTGGTTACCCATTCGGTGTTTGGTATCCTCATTAAAGCCCGACTAATCCAGATTCGCGCTGCTTAGGACCCATTCGGAGGAAGCGCTCCCTACCAAGGATTCTTCCATACCCAGGGCTCAAACCCAAAACCTCTAGTTAAGGGAGAAGCAGCCCTATCCGCTGCACCACATCACATCTTTTGTTGGTGAGTTTTGTTCTTATAGCAAGTGTAGTAACCTTATTATTAGAGATGGTAAAGTTTAGTTACCTTAATATGTCAGAGATAAGCATCTAGTTTTCCTCGGAACTATGACCAAAGTTGCTATGACACACTCCAACTTCACAGAGGTCCTATTACACCCCTGAATTCAATTTTAACATATTTTTATCATCCTTTTGTGCTGATGTGACACCTTTACATAAAATGGAACCCACGTCAAAGGTGTCACGTCAGCTAAAAAGAATTGCAAAAATACGCTAAAATTTAGTTCAGAGATAATAACCAATAGGACCCCGTAAAATTGAAGTGTGTTGCAGCAAATTTGGTCATAATTCAAGGGTACTAGATGATTTACTCTAATATGACAAAACATAACTATGTGACTTTTCTATAATTTGTATATAACTAATTCAAATTCAAAATGGTGCATATAATAGTGCAAGAAAATAATATATACCGCCAATTGGGAGTTTTTGGAGTAGCTATAAGGACCATCACCAGCATTCATGGGGAAAGATGTCATTTTGGCTAAATATTAATATATATAATATGCTTCTTTGTGTTTTTGCTTAATGTTTTCTTCACCCATGCACCTTCTTATATAAGTGGATTTTGCAATGTTCAATGAGGATTTTGTGGTTAGGAAATAGACACGTTTGATTTTGGCATTGTTGATGTCATTGTCATCAATGACATCAATAAGTAGAGGCGGAATCATGATTTGAGGTTTATGGGTTCACGTTAATAAGTAAGGGCGGAACCAGAATTTGAGGTTTATGAGTTCATATATCAATAAGTAGAGGCGAAATTAGGATATGAGGTTTATGGGTTCACATAAATAGTAGAGGCGGCGGAATCAGGATATAAGGTTTATGGATTCACGTCAATAAGTAAGGGCGGAATCAGGATTTGAGGTTTATAGGTTCACATTGATAAGTAGAGACAAAATCAGGATTTGGGTTTGACATTTATGTGTTCACATCAATAAGTAGAGGTAGAATCAGGATTTGAGATTTACGCGTTCACGTCAATAAGTAGAGGCAGAATCATGATTTGCGATTTATGGGTTCACATCAATAAGTAAAGGCGGAATCAGAATTTGAGGTTTATGGGTTCACATCAATAAATAGAGGCGGAATCAGGATTTAAAGTTTATGGATTCACATTTCACATTGATAAGTAGAGGTGGAATCAGGATATGAGGTTTATGGGCTCACATCAATAAGTAGAGGCGGAATCAGAATTTGAGGTTTATGGGTTCACATCAATAAGTAGAGGCGGAATTAGGATTTGAGGTTTATGAGTTCACGTTAATAAGTAAGGGTGGAATCAAGATTTGAGGTTTATGAGTTCACGTTAATAAGTAAGGACGGAATCAGGATTTGAGGTTTATGGGTTCACGTTAATAAGTAGAGGGAAAACCAGAATTTGAGGTTTATGAATTCACATCAATAAGTAGAGGCGGAATCAAAATTTGAGGCTTATGGGTTCATGTTAATTAATAAGTTAGGGCGGAATCAAGATTTGAGGTCTATGGGTTCACGTTAATAAGTAGAGGCAGAATCAGGATTTGAGGTCTATGGATTCACATTAATAAGTAGAGGCGGAATCAAAATTTGAGGCTTATGGGTTCATATCAATAAGTAGAGGCAGAATCAGGATTTGAGGTTTATGAATTCGAAAAAGGATGACAAACGAACAGGTCGAATGGAATATGGATGGATTAAAAATGAGTCAGGTGAAATGGATAAAATATCCGACCAACCTATATTTGATATGGATAAAACAAAAAATGGACAAAAGCAACGGATTAGTGATATCTATATGATCCATTGCTTCTTATCATGTAAAAGAATAAGTATTCTTAAATTACAAATATTTCTTTTTCTTCTTTTTCTCTTTAAGGGCGTGTTTGGTATTATGGAAAATATTTTCGTCTCTAATTGTTTTATATAATAACCATAAACTTGTAAAACGAGAATCAATATTTAATATATATACTTTTAAAACATAACAAATTCTAGCTAACTTTTCTTTGAAAATCTGATTTTGAAATTGCGTTTGTGAAACTGTGAAAAGAAACCAACTACACCAAAAAGAGTAAAGCATCTAGAACCTTCGAATTATGATCAAATTTGCTACGACACACTTCAACTTCACAAGGGTTCTATTACCTCTCTGAACTCAATTTTGGTGTATTTTTGTCGTCCTTTTTAACTGATTTGACACCTTTTTAGTTGACGTGACACTTTTGACGTGGGCCTATTTTTATGAAATAAAGGTGTGATGTCAGCACAAAAGAGTGATAAAAATACGCTAAAGTTGAGTTCAGGGGTAATAGAACCCATGTAAAGTTGGAGTGTGTCGTAACAACTTTGATCATAGTTCAAATCTTATGGATTTTGTTTAAATAAAATTAATAAATATTTAAATAAAGAGGTGTCTTTTAAATGAAAAAATCTGTCTTAAATATGTGTCTTTTCAATGAAAGTGTGTGTCCTTTTAATTTTTGTTTTTTATTAGTTCTATTTAAATCCTAACTTTCGCGATTTCAACGTAACTTTATCGAGTCTCTTTCTTCTAAAAAAAGATCAAGTTTTATAGTTCTTGCTTTCCTGAAGAATTTCTTCGCTATATGCTCGGTGCAGAATTTCATAGGCTTATTATTTCCACTGAAATTATTTGTGTACAATCCCTGGAACAATCTCATGGAGGAGAGGGAGCAAACACCATTTCCAGGAAAGCTTTTCGCACGTGTTTCAGGCCTCAAATTTGTGTTTGTTGTTTATATTGTCAATCCTCCATCTTCTCATTCTTCTTCATATTGTTTTGTGTTCTTGGAGTACTACATATTCCAATTACATCTTCTAATTGGTCTAGTTTGATGACGTATGCCTAGTGGGTGTCCCGACACAAGTTCACGCTGAGGCCAGTGATAGAAGCTCGAATAGACTCGTATGAGATGAAAGTCTCATGTACGTTTTGCTTGCTGGAGAAAGAGATAAGTAGAGCTTTCCAACCTTGGATAGCCCTTCTATTTGAGTTGGTTAGTTAGTTGACAGTGAAGTGTATACTTAATTTAATCAATGTAATTAGTTGGTTAATCGGTTAGTTAGTTAGGCTGGTTAGTTAGGTGGTTAAATAGTTGACAATTGGACACTTATACAGTGGGTGTATATATACGTGTATGAGCTAGCTTGGAAGCTAAGAAATTCCATTCTCTCAATATTCAGATTCTCTCTACATTTTTACATGGTATCAAAGTTGTGAATCGAGGATCGATTCATCAATTCTCCAGTAAATTGTTGACAATTTCAGAGAAAACCAGAAGAAGATGGAGAGTACACCGGCCG
Organism: Capsicum pubescens; assembly: GCA_030864215.1. Classification (NCBI taxonomy): domain Eukaryota; kingdom Viridiplantae; phylum Streptophyta; class Magnoliopsida; order Solanales; family Solanaceae; genus Capsicum; species Capsicum pubescens. The sequence continues at coordinate 43,758,710 of CM061538.1, forward strand.
CCGCCATGGAAACTGGTGCAACCACAGTTGAAACTCTCGAAACAATTGATCGAAAGCGTAATCATCCATTGTACCTCCATCCATCTGATACTCCTAGCAGTGTTCTAACTACTGTGCAGCTTACAGGATCAGAAAATTACTCTCTTTGGAGCAGGTCCATGCTGATCAATCTTCGAGCTAAGAGCAAGCTGGGATTTGTGTTAGGAACATGCAGGAAAGGTGATCATGAAGGTGAATTAGAGGAACAATGGGAAAAATGCAATGCTTTTGTGCTTGCATAGATCATGAATACAGTATCAAAGGAATTACTAAGCGGTATTGTTTATGCAACCGATGCTGCTGCTGTTTGGGCAGATCTGAAGGAGCGATTTGATAAGGTTGATGTATCCAGTGGTTATCACTTACATAGGGAGATTTGTACAATTCATCAAGGTACTTCGAGTATTTCTGCGTATTTCTCCAGATTACGACTCTTGTGGGATGAGTTTGATGCTCTTGTTCCCCCTCCTTCATGTGAATGTGACAAATCTAAAACCTATGTGGATCATATTGCATGCCTACGGTTGTTTTCATTTTAATAGGTTTAAATGAAGTGTATGTACAGGCACGAAGTCAGATTTTAATGATGAACCCTTTGCCAAGTGTGGGAAGGGCATATGCAATGATAATGGCTGATGAAAGTCAGCGTATGATGAAAGTCAGCGTATGACAACTGATGTACATGCTGGAGGAGAAGTATTTAGTTCTCCTGCTCTATATGCAGGAAGAGGGAAATTCCAAAAGAAGGGACCTATTAAGAAAAAACTGGGATCAAATTTGTGATTACTGCAAGCTTCAGGGACATGTTATGGAAGATTGCTACAAATTGAATAGATATCCTGCTGACTGGAAATTTAAGAAGAAAGGCTTCAACCAGATGCAGGGCACCCAAATACAGGTGCAGAAACAGAACACTATGATTAACAATGTATATGACAATAAGAATGCAATGTATGCTGATAGTGAGGTTGGTTTTGGGAACAGAAAGGCAGGACACTTGAATGATGCTTTTGCATTTAGGAATAGAAATGCTCGGGCAACATATGATGATTATATGCATAGCAATCGACAAGCAGGATATTCAGATAATGAGATCAATCATGCGAATAGATATGCAAGAGTATATACAGGTGAGACATCAGCAGACAAAAGAAAAGGTCAGGCTGTCACAACATTAGCTACTCAACCCACTTTTTCACCTGATCAATATCAGAACATTGTGCACATTCTTGATGGTGAGAATTCCAACTTTGGAGCTAGGAGCAATCTGGCGAATATGGAAGGTACATCCATTACTCTTGGTACTTTATCTGTAGCTGATAAGATGATAGAAAAGGTAGAGAGTTGGATAGTTGATTCATGGGCCACATGTCACATTACATCTAAAATGCACAGACTCAGCTCAATATCAAGCAATAATAGTTGTCAAGGGAGACAAGTACAATTACCTACTGGTGATATGACTGAAGTAACTCACACTGGTTGTTGTCACACAATAGATGGTGGCATGCTAAATGATGTGTTAGTTGTTCCTACATTTAAGTATGATCTACTTTCAGTGTCACAGTTAACCAGGCAATTGAAATGTTCAGTTAATTTCTTCCCTGAGTTCTTTGTGCTCCAGGACCTCTCCACTGGAAAGGTGAGGGGAATTGGTAAAGAGATGAATGGCTTATACTACTATCCTTGTCGAATCAATGAAAGAAGAAAGACTGAAAAGATGTTCATGACACAAGCTGATGAGGTGGGCAAGTTGAAGTGGCATAACAGGTTAGGACATCCATCCATGAAGGTGCTCAATCAACTGTCCTTGATAGAGAATAATGATGATATTGCAGCATGTAGTGAGTGTCCAATATGCCCTTTAGCAAAGCAAACCAGATTACCTTTTCAGTTAAGCATGTCTAGAACTGCTGCTAGTTTTGATTTGATACACATGGATGTCTGGGGACCATATAAGAGTCCTACTCATAATGGATGTAGATTTTTTCTGACCATTGTTGATGATCATTCAAGAATGACTTGGCTATATTTGTTGAAACTGAAGAGTGATGTGTTTTCAGTGTTGAAGTCATATTTTTGTTTAGTGCAGACACAATTCAATAAATACATAAAGAGGGTAAGATCAGATAATGGATTTGAGTTCTTTAATAATGAATGCACTACATTGTTCAAATCCCTTGGTGTAATTCATGAAAGTAGTTGTCCTTACACACCACAACAAAATGAAGTGGCATAAAGGAAGCACAGACATATACTTGAAGTGGCCAGATCACTGAAGTTTTAAGGAAATATTCCTACAAGATTCTGGGGGGAATGTGTATTAGCTGTTGTTTATCTGATAAATAGACTACCAACTACAACACTGAAGGGACAGACCCCTTATGAAGTCTTTCATGGTCACAAGGCACACTGGGATCATCTCAGAACTATTGGTTGCCTATGTTATGCAACAAACATGGTAAAAACTTATAAATTTTCCCCAAGGGCAGATACTTGTGTACTTATGGGATACTCAACTACTCAGAAAGGTTATCTACTATATAGTTTAGTTCAACAAAAGTTGTTGGTCAGCAGAGATGTTATGTTTAGAGAACATATATTTCCATTTCTCAACATGAAGAACAAAGACTATGTACCACTGTTTCCTTATAACTTTGTTGATCTGGAATCTGATTACAATCTTCATGATGCTGACATTTTCACACACAACAACATACTACACATGGATGATAACCACATGGAAGAGAATGTAGAAACTGAAGTTGTACAATATGAAAATGCTGAGGATTTACAACCTGCAGCTGATGAACTTGTGGCTGATGAAGGGGAGATTTTAAATGTTGAACCTGCAGTTTTGTCTAGGGGTTCAAGACAGTCTAGTAGAACTCATTATCCTCCCATTTGGATGAAGGATTATGTGACTCAAGTATCCAAGTCACATCAATATTCACAAAGCAACTATGTCTCATATCATGGCCTATCCACCAAATATAAAGCTTATTTGACCAAGTTCTATACAGAAGTTGAACCTAGAAGCTATGAAGAGGCAATAACTGATGATAGGTGGATACAGGCTATGCAACAAGAGATTCAAGCTTTGAAAGATAATGGGACCTGGAAACTGGTTGAACTACCACCAGGGAAGGCTGCAATTGGTTGTAAATGGGTATTCAAGATCAAATATAGATTTGATGGTGAGATTGATAGATTTATAACCAGGCTGGAGGCAAAAGGATACAGACAAACTGAAGGGATTGATTACCAAGACACGTTTTCACCAGTGGTGAAAATGATCACTGTAAGATCTTTTATAGCTTTAGCTGCTGCTGAACATTGGAACATCTATCAGATGGATGTTTTTAATGCATTTATGCAAGGAGACTTGTTTGATGAAGTATATATAGAACTACCTAAGGGTTTTTGTAGTCAGGGGAAGAATAACAACCTTGTTTGTAAGCTTGTTAAGTCTCTCTATGGACTTACGCAAGCATCCAGACAATGGAATGCTAAACTAATAGAAGCATTATGCACTTCAGGATATACACAAAGTCACTTGGATTACTCATTGTTTACTAAGAAGAAGGGATCTAGTCAGGTTGTGGTGTTGATTTATGTAGATGATTTGTTGATCACAGGAAGTGATGTTGAGTTAATAGTCAAAACCAAGCAAGTTCTATATAGTCATTTCAAAATTAAGGATTTGGGAGAACTTAAATATTTTCTTGGAATTGAGTTTCTCAGATCTGATAAAGGGATTGTTGTGAACCAGAGAAAGTATGCCCTTGAATTGATAGCTGAAGTAGGATTGAGCACAGCAAAACCAACCATGACACCACTAGAATGCAACATGAAGCTGACTAGCATGGAATATGACCAAGGAAATCAAAACACTCATTTCAAGGATGAAGCATATAAGGATGTCTCACAATATCAAAGACTTGTTGGAAAATTACTTTACCTTACCAACAATAGACCAGATATTAGCTATGCAGTACAAACATTAATCCAATTCATACGGAATCCAAAATATCACATTGGAATGCTGGATTGAGAGTGGTCAGGTACATCAAAATGGAACCTGGAAAGGGGTTATTGATGAGTTCAACATGTAGATCACACTTGATAGGTTTTTGTGATGCAAACTGGGTTGCATGTCCGAACACAAGAAGATTTGTCACATTTTTTTTGCTGAAGTTTGGTGATTCTTTAATTGGTTGGAAATAAAAAAAACAGAATACTGTCTCTAGAAGTTCAGTAGAGGCTGAGTACAGAAGTTTAGCTGTGTTAACAGCTGAAGTAGTCTGGGCAACTAGTCTGTTCAAGGAGTTGGGAGTACAATTGATTGAACCAACTATCATTTACTGCGATAGCAAGGCAGCCTTGCAAATTGCTGCAAATCCAGTTTTTCATGAGAGAACTAAACATATCGAAATTGATTGCCACTTCATTCGTGAATGGATATAAAAGGGACTGATCAAGACACTTTACATCAACAACAAAGATGAACAGGCAGATTTGCTTACTAAGGCCTAGGGAAAATCTCAACATGAATTGTTGTCAAGCAAGCTTGGAGTCCTGAATCTTTTCAGTATATCCAGTTTGAGGGGAAGTATTGGAGTTGGTTAGTTAGTTGGCAGTGAAGTGTATACTTAATTTAATCAATAAATATTTAAATAAAGAGGTGTCATTTAAATGAAAAAGTCTGTCTTAATATGTGTCTTTTCAATGAAAGTGTGTGTCCGTTTAATTTTTGGTTTTTATTAGTTGTATTTAAATCCTACCTTTCGCGATTTCAACGTAACTTTATCGAGTCTCTTTCTTCTAAAAAAAGATCAAGTTTTATAGTTCTTGCTTTCCTGAAGAATTTCTTCACTATTTGCTCAGTGCAGAATTTCATAGGCTTATTATTTCCACTGAAATTATTTGTGTACAATCCCTGGAACAATCTCATGGAGGAGAGGGAGCAAACACCATTTCCAGGAAAGCTTTTCGCACGTGTTTCAGGCCTCAAATTTGTGTTTGTTGTTTATATTGTCAATCCTCCATCTTCTCATTCTTCTTCATATAGTTTTGTGTTCTTGGAGTACTACATATTCCAATTACATCTTCTAATTGGTCTAGTTTGATGACGTATGCCCAGTGGGTGTCCCGACACAAGTTCACGCTAAGGCCAATGGTAGAAGCTCGAATAGACTCGTATGAGATGAAAGTCTCATGTACGTTTTGCTTAATGGAGAAGGAGATAAGTAGAGCTTTCCAACCTTGGATAGCCCTTTTGCCAAAATTCGAGCAATTTCTTGAAAACTAGTTTGAAATATGAATATGTGTACTAACTTTAATTTGGAGAGCCGCTTTTACTAAAACTCGAGCAATTTTTTGGAAAGCTTCAAATATATATATGTTGATTATATTTGTGAGATAATTGACTGCACAATTGAGAGGAATGTTAATGAAGAGGTTAGGTTGAAAATAATGGAGAAAAGATCAGTAGCAACAATAAATAGTTATAAAGAAGAGTCACGAGAAAAGTAAAAAACAAAAAATAATATAGCAAGCAAAGCAAAGGAAATAGCATATAATAATGACAATATTTTAAAGGAAAATTAGTTTGACACTGCTCGACTAATTACTAAACTTCTTCCATAGATTTCTCCCTAGAAATTCATTTACGCTTCAAAGTGACAAATAATTGACATGATTTCTCATAATTCTCTTTCATCCATGTCGAAATCTCATCACTTTTGAGAATAGTCCTTGTACAAACTTCTTCTGCAATTTCACTTCCAAAGTGATTTATTATTAGTCCTTCTAAAACAGCCCTTAGATTTATCATTAAAGTCTTTGCATCAGCCTCATCCACAAGCTTTGATTTGGGATATGTCAACTCCATTCTCTCAATACTAAAACAACCATTTTTCTCCACCACTTTAGTCATGTTTTCAGGAGAAGGAAAATACATTGGCAAATTGAACGAGTCAACTAGAGATTCATCTAACTTTTCCTGTGTCAAAAACAAATAGACATCAATTTCATTTATTACTGAGATAACACCCTATTACCCCCTAAACTATACCAAAACAGTAGAGACACACTCCAACTTAAAAAGGGGTCCTATTACCCCTGAACTAATTAAAAGTATAATTTTGACACCCTTAGTATCTACGTGGCGCATACGTGGCACAACATACTGAAGTGTCCACGTAGGCACACGTGTGTGCCACGTATGTGCCACATAGACACTAAGGGTGTCAAAATTACACTTTTAATTAGTTCAGGGTAATAGGACCCCCTTTAAGTTGAGTTGTGTCATAACCGTTTTGAGTATAGTTCAGGGGGTAAAAGGGTATTTTCTCTTTATTACTTGTACATGTTTAGTGTAATAATTTTGTGTTGATGAACACATTTACTTACCTCATTCACCAAATCCATAAGACTAGAACCAAAAAATTTGAAGAGACGTGTGTAACTTTCAAATGGTGTAACAAGTACCATCATTCCACCTTCAACAATCTCCTCAGCTCTTGCATTCAAGAACATTTCCATGTCTTTTTCAAATTGAGAAACATAAGCATTCAACACTTCAACATTTGATGTACCCATATAATGAATCAAACCTTTATTCCATGCTGGGGATTTTTCATCTAACAACTCTTCTGGACACTTAGATAACCAATGTATGGAGTTGATAGAATGTGCAAAATGTATCGATCGCGATGGAAATAATCTACCATGGAATGTTCCTGGAACTCCGAATGCATAGTAGGATCGATCGATGGGAAGTGATCGAAAGAGGGTGTTGAAATCATTGGTGACATGATCATTGAAAAATATTTGGAATTCAGGAATATTATTAGTTGAATTTTTGACTTGGTATAAGTATTTGTCCTTTAGAGCTTGTACAACATGTTGCATTGCAATGAAAGTGTTTGGTCCAACTGAACATCCAAAATCTGCAATACGTATTGTGTTTGAAGATGATAACATGATTTTTTTGATGTCAAGCTTTTGAATAATTGCATCTCTCACCATTCCCTTTGCACCATCTAACACTTCTCTCTGCATGCAATTATAACATTGATGGATAGATTTTGTTGTTATAGGGAATAAATTAAAGTTCAACTACTTTAGTATGTAACATCAATTACGTACATATCCAGTATAATCTCATATGTGTGGTCTTTAATCTCAATTTTGTTTAGTTTCATACTGAACTATCATGCGTGTGAGTTTCTTATCTGAACTATCACCAGCTATATATATCAAAACACACATCAACACTATGATCAATTCTTTACGTACTCTTCCTACCTAAAATCTCGCCATCATTTAACTAGGAAGAGTGAACAATTGACGGTTGATGTTTGTTTAATTTTGATAAACAGTTGATGATAGTTCACCTGATAGTTCAAGTATGAAACTCAAATAAAGGACAGTCCGGTGCACTAAAACTCCCACTATGCGCAGGGTTCGAAGTATATAGTAATGCAAGAAATTAATATGTACCTCCAATTGGGAGCTATAAGGACCCATCACCACCATTCATGGGGAAAGATGTTGTCATTTTGGATAATAATGCTAATATAATTCTTATTCTTTTTCTTTGAATTACTTCTCAATGATTTCTTCATACATTCATGATTTCATGTTCTTATATATGTGTGGGGGGGAGGGGGGGGGATGTTGCACTGTTCAACTTCACGTTTTGTCTGCCAAATAAATGAATTAAAAGCCAACAATGAATAGGTTAGGTTTGTGTTAATAAATAGTTGGTGATAGTTTAGGTTCGAAACTCGCACATACACGTAATAGTTCAAGTATAAAAATAAAAGGCATATGACCCTAAACTTGACACCAAATTATAACTTTGATTTTAAACTTTGATAGTAAACAAATATGACCTTTAACTATTCAAAACTGCACAAATATGACCTCGAATCATATGTGGCAAAACGCGTGTTGTACACGCAAAACTGGGCGCGTCGGGCTAAAAATTTGACCGTTCCAACAGTAAAAAAAAGAAGGTAAAATGACTATTATGCCCTTACTAATTCCTTTTTATATATTTAAATGACTTTTCACTATTATTTTTTTCAGTATTTTCAGCTCAAAGATGAAACTATACTTTAAATTAACATTATTAAATTAGGATCATATGTATATATTATGCCAAAATAAAAAAAATCAAGATATTTTAAGTGTGTTTTTCACCGTTCACTTTAATTCAAAAGGAATAGAACCGTTAACTTATAAATTTCAAATTCTGAATTCACGTATCGATAACGGTAAAATAAAACGTGCTTTTTGAGGATTTATTCTTCTTTGGCTTTTACTTGAGTGACAAGTCCTAATTGTTAGACAACGTATGGAGTTAAACAGTGCAACCACATCTTTCCCATGATTGATTATTTGTCAGAGGTTCAATCAAATCAAAGTTAGGGGTGTACATAGGTCGGGTTTGTCGGTTCTTATTAAAAAAAATAAAATTTAATCATATCGGTTTATTAAAACTATAAACCAAATCAAACCAACATAAAATTATTTTTTTCGGTTTAGGTTTTTGTCGGTTTTTTAGTTTTTTTCGTTTTTTTTATTTATTTTTTATAATCTTTAGTTTTTACAATTATATTGTGATAAAAAACTAGATCAAATATGTTTTCACTCATGTGCTAATGAAAAACCATAATTATGATAAAATGAGGAGCGAAAAACTCTCTTGAAACTAAAAAGTGAGATGAAAAGTAAAAAGTTTAGGTTTTACTAAGTTTATATTGGGTTTTCGATCATTTAATTAACAATTAATAGACAAATATTACAACTTAAAGGTCCAAATCTAAATATATATCTCCCAAATCTAAATATATATCTACATTTACTTTCAAATTATTGAAAATTACTAAAACTAGTTGAAAAAGTAGATTATAATTAATATTTTATGTATAAAAAAGTTCGAATATTTGATATATATATATATATATATATATTATATTATATGTCGGTTTGGTTCGGGTTCGGTTTGACTTTTTTTTTTGTTAACACCAAACCAAACCAAGAATGGTCGGTTTTATTTTTCTAACGCCAAACCAATCAAACTAAACCATAAGTCGGTTTTTTTTCTCGGTTTGATTTGGTTCGTCGGTTCGGTTTGACTTGACGGTTTGGTCTGTACACCCCTAATCAAAGTTTTAAATATCTAATTGTGTGTGGATAATAACATTGTTTGCTTTGCATTAAGAGCTTGTAGTTTGCACTTGCCACAACTCTTAACATGATGACCACATTTATGCTGAGGGGTAGTCAAAATCTGAAGAAAAATTCATTGAAGGGGTTCAACATTTACAATATATATATATAAATCATTTAATCATGTATTTATAGTATAATTTGGAGTAAATGGACTGTTTCCATCCTGAACTATAAACAAAATTGTTGAGACACATCCGAACTTAAAGAGGGTCCTATTACCCCCTGAACTAATTAAAACTGTATTTTTGGCAACCTTAGTGCCTACGTGACACCTACATGACGCATACGTGGACTTTCAGTGTGTTGATTCACGCAGTGTGCCACGTAGGCCCTAAGGTTGCCAAAAATACGATTTTAATTCGTCCAGGCCTTCAGGGGGTAATAGGGACCCCTTTAAGTTGGAGTGTCTAGCAATTTCGTTTATAGTTCAGGGTGGAAACAACATTTTCTCTACAATTTTCTGCCGAAGGGAGTTTGAACAGATCCCCTGTTACTAGGTTGGCTCCCCCTCTGAATGTATGTGGTGATGAAGTTACTCTTTCCTTAATCAAATATTTTGGATTCAAATTCCGAGTATGAAGAAGTTCTTGATAGGAAGCTTTTTCTCTATTCGATGCGAATCCAAATGAGTTATAAGTATTCAAATATTGGACATCGAATAGAATTGAATTTTGATTGGTTCATTTACTAGTTATACATATGAGTAATGATGCGAGATTGTTTATTAGGTAAATAATAATTATGAATGGATTAGTACGTGATGAATAATAATGCATGGATTATTATATAATGAATAATATTACATGGAATTAATTAGTGTATTTTACTTAGGAAGGTGTTTTTTGTTTTCAAATACTTTATGAATTTATTCTTTCATTGTTACGGTGGGAGAGAGGCAAACAAGATGCGAGAAGCGAGACTTAGATGTTTCAAGCATGTGAAGAAAAGGAGAGGCGGAGCCCACCTAATAATTAATAGAGGGTTCGTCTGAAGACTCGCAGACGAAGAAGAGGGAAGAGAGCACACACACCAGTGGCCGACGCACACACACAGATCACCTTCATCGCGCACACACTCATGGATTGACGATAGTCACATAAAATGGGGGGAAGGGATGAGTGAAGAAAGATCGAGAGTGATGACGAGGGAGGATGAGTGAATATCGGCTGTGAATCCGTTGGGTTCGAGTTTTCCGGTGATCTCTTCGCCGGAACTGGCTGTTTCTAATCAGTTTCAGGCGATTCCGGTTAGAAACATTGAAATTCGCCGGAAATCCGACCCTTTTGGTTAGTTTTTGCCCTTTGCAGCTCGCCGGAGCTCATATTGGCACGGGTTTGTAGTTCTCTATTAGATTTCGAGGACTTCGAGTTCCTTTGTTCGTGATTCATTTTCGATATTCGTGCTATTGGGGGTTTTTGATACCGGAGCTGGGATTCGAATTGAGGTTCCGAATCTAGGTTCTTCGGCGCGGATTCTGTCCTTTCGTTGAAGTTTTATTGAATTTCTAAATCTTCGAATCGAGGTCCAATTTTATTCCTTCCCTCTTTTATTTTGTTGTTTGTTATATTCGATACATTGAATTAAACACGATTTGTTGGTTGATCTCTGATGATGTGAATTGTTGGTTGTCTTGATTCGGTGTTTGATTTCCTTGATTATGGATTGATTATGAGTTGTGTGATGAAATAATATCTCATTAAGAATTAAAATTAGTTAAGTGGGACGGGGATTGAAAGTTGATTAAAGTGAATATTGTTGTTTTGATTCATTGATGTCGTTGATTGTGATAGTATCATGATAGGTCGAGCGAGGTAGGCAAGTGCTAAGTCGGGTAGGCAAATTGTAGAAATGAAAGATGGTGATTTGTTGAATGTGTGAATATTTGTTGAATGGTTCTTTCCATTTTAACGCACAAATTTGAGAAAATGTATTCATTGTACCGGGGAATGCCCCGAGGTATCTTGTACTCGGAGGATATTCGCGATGAAGGCCCGGGGCATCAGGTAAAACACTGGAGTGTAGTTTAGGATTAATGTAGGTTTACTTTTCATTATCTTTTTATTTCGGATTGTATAATCGGACTGAGTATTATTATTTTGGTTTTGGACTGTTGTTTGGTGTGTTTGTTGCTTGTTTATGTTCTTTTGTATGGTTTATACATTCGTAGTGTCAAAATAGCCGATATACTCCACCAAGCGACCGTGGTCGAACCACGGGACCGAGGAGTACTTAACACCTTCCCCTCGGTCAACAGAATTCCTTAGCCGGAATCTCTGTTCACAAACCAGTTTTAAAGAGTCAAATCGTTTTGAAAAGGATTTTCCAAAGGTGACTTGACACATCGGATTATATCAGGTGGCAACTATGAATAAAAAATGTAAATAATCCTTTTTCGAAACAAATTATTTTTTTGTCACTTTAATAATAAAAACTCTTTCAACCCTTAAAATATAATCTTTTGGGAGTTAAAAAAAGAGGTGTGACAGTGTTTTTAATAGATTCTTGGTTCAAGCAAAATAAATAGTATATCACAAAGTATGAAAGAAAAGGGAAAATACATCATTAAAGTTAGGTTGAAAATAATGAAACAAGTTCAGTAGCAACAATAAATAGTTATAAATAAGAGTCACGAGAACAGTAGAAACAACAAATAATATAGCAAGCGAAGCAAAGTAAAATTAGTTACTAAACTTCTTCCATAGATTCCTCCCTAGAAATTCATTTACGCTTCAAAGTGACAAACAATTAACATGATTTCTCATAATTAGCTTTCATCCATGTCGAAATCTCTTCACTTTTGAGAATAGTCCTTACACAAGCTTCTTCTGCAATTTTACTTCCAAAGTAATTTATTATTAGTCCTTCTAAAACGGCCCTTAGATTTATCATTAAAGTCTTTGCATCAGCCTCATCCACACGCTTTGATTTGGGATATGTCAACTCCATTCTCTCAATACTAAAACAATCATTTTTCTCTACCACTTTAGTCATATCTTCAGGAGATGGAAAATACATTGGCAAATTGAATGAATCAAATAGAGATTCATCAAGCATTCCCTGCATGAAAAAGGAAAGAAACCTCAATTTAAAATGTATGCTCATATGTTTTACGGATAATATTCATAAAAATATCTGAACTTTGACCAGATTTTCAGTTGAGCACATACTGAACTTTGCGGGGGTCCTATTACCCCCTAGATTTTTTTTTTCGTATTTTAATGACATATATCTGCCCATTTGAACACGTGTAAATATGAGGCTGGATACACGTGTAAAAACGAGATTGACGCGTGTATTAGACCGTCAGCCGCCGAAACTAGGTATAGAGTTTCGGGGGGGAATTAAATCCACTTTAAAAAGTCTAGGGGGTTAATAGGACCCCCACAATGCTCAACTGGAAATCCAGTGAAATTAAGTTCAGGTATTTTTGTGAGTATTATCCCTATGTTTTACCTTATGTGAACGTAATTTCTGTTAAACATCGTCATGTAAAATGAAAGAGAGATTACATCATTCACCAAATCTTTAAGACTAGAACCAAAAAATCCCATGAGACGTACATAACTTGCAAATGGTGTAACAAGTACCATCATTCCACCTTGAACAATCTCTTCAGCTCTTGCATTTAACAACATTTCCATGTCTTTTTCATATTGTGCAACATAAGCATTCAACACTTCAACATTTGATGTACCTACGTAGTGTATCAATCCTTTATTCCATGCTGGGGATTTTTCATCTAACAACTCTTGTGGACACTTAGATAACCAATTTATGGCAGTAGAACAATGTGCAAAATGTATCGATCGCGATGGAAATAATTTACCATGGAATGTTCCTGGAACTCCGAATGCATAGTAGGATCGATCGATGGGTAGTGATCGAAAGAGGGTGTTGAAATCATTGGTGACATGATCATTGAAAAATACTTGGAATTCAAGAATGTTGTTATCATGGTACTTGTCTTTTAGAACTTGTACAACATGTTGCATTGCAATGAAAGTTTTTGGTCCAACTGAACATCCAAACTCTGCAATACGTAATGTGTTTGAAGAAGATTTTTTTTTTTCAAGAATGCTAATAATAAGGAGTAATCAATTACACTAAGGGTATAATGGGAAAAAAAATTCTTTTGTCTTGATAAGTAAAAAAGGACAAATAAAATGGGACAGCAAATTAGAAAATTTGGGACGAGTAAAATGGAACGGAGGGAATATATACTTTACCCACTGTAATACCTAAATAGCTAAACTTTATTTGTTAGTATATGAGAAAACTATTTTTGTCATCATTATTTGTAAAATTTCACTGTTGGAGTTTTAATAGCTTGAAAACTCCAACAGTTACCTTGATGAAGCAATAAGTTTTTTGGAACTTATTATGTCAAGGTGACACAAATAAATAGGGGGAAAAAGAGGAACCTAGTAAAGAGGGAAGGGTTATTTGCTTATATGAATTGATATGTAAATGTGTGTATAATTATGTATAAGATGTCAACCTAAAAGTACATATAAACACCTCTTATACATTATGCACGTTTATATATATATATATAATCTATAATCTATAATCAATTAAAAGTGTGAAGGGTTTTAGAAATGTAATTTGAACTTTTTGCCTACATTTAAAGTCTTTGCTTTAGACAAAATCGTATGTTCACTATTTTTTGTCTAATATTTATATTAAAGAGTTGGAAATTAATTAAATATATTTATGGTAAAATCTTTCACTATTTTTTACTAATATTTAAGAGTTGAAAATTAATTAAATATATTTATGGTAAAACCTTTCCTTATTAGAAGTCATCAGAATTAATGACAACTAATATTTTTTCATTAATTTTAGAATTCTAAATCAACTAAATTTGATTTAAAGAAGATTTGAAAATTTTAGAAATAAATATAAACGCGTTAAAATAAGAAAAATTCAAAAAGTACCAAATGTTTAAAAGTTTTAAGTACGAAATAACAATGAATTTGTAAAGATTTGACTTTAAAAACAAGGAAGAATTTTAAATATAAAAATAAAAAAGAAAAATAACCATACCACAAATATGATTCAAATTGATGTGTCTCTCTTAGCCTCTGGCAGCAAGGGAAGGAGGTACTGCATGAAAAAACGTAAAAATGATGATGCAAAATATATATGTGCTTATAGTAAAAAGTATGTTTATGTTTACGTTATTATATTAAAGTGTGAAGAATATTTTAAAAGTGATTTAAACTTTTACACTTCATTAAAATCTCTGCAACAGATAAAATCATTTAATTTTAAATAATCAAACGTTACATGTGCGAGGTACGTCCGGCTAAACTAGTATATATATATATATATACATATAAAGAGAGAGAGATTTGTATACCATAAATTCATAATATTATATAAAGTTGCATAATGTTTTTATTTTTTGGAAATTCCAGGATTAGCCGCAGCCGCTACAACCTCTGCCACAGCCTCTGCCCTTTGATTGAGCACTTTTTACACACTGGGTAAACTCCTCGTTGTGCAATCGCTCGTAAATCATACAAGAGATGTAAACCGCACTAGGTAAACCCATGCGACCAGCTAATAATATAATTATTTTTTTCAAATGGTATATTTTTGAAAATATCCCAAAATGAATGCACATGGGTGAATGGAGGTTTGTGCTTGATTAGCTGGGAACTAATTTTAATATTACATAAATATAGTCAGTTAATCATATTTATCAAACTACTAAAAGTGATTATAATGAGACATTTCATAATCAAGCAACCAGAGAAATGTTGGCAATTTCACTAAAATAATGTTGGGCCAAACAAATTAAATTGTTTTATTTTGAATGGCTGGCCTACATGTGTTGGACATAAATAAATTCTTATTAAGTTATAATTTTTTTTGGGTTAATTTGTACTACTTATCAGCCTTATTCATTTTTAAATGAGATAAATTAATAAATTTGAGTAAGTTGGACAAATCATGGTTTCATGAGTTAAATTTGTAATTTCTATATTTATGAGAGATTTTATACTATTTAAGTATTTTTCCTTATCACTTCAACCAAACAAGCTATTAAATTTTTTGCTTTATAATAGCAGGAAATTAGCCTAAAACAAAAACTTAATAAAAAGTCTTGGATTTATTTGTTTAAATTTAATACATATGTTATATATGTATTTACATTATATTGAATGTCTACATAGATAAGATCTATCAAAATCTAGTTGATCTATTCTCTCTCTACTCTTCTTCTTTATTCTTAGTTATTTCATAACACGTTATCAGCACGAGACTCTGCTAAACAAGGTGAGATTATAAATTTAAAGGTAATTTCAAGGTTAATAATTCCTTATGTTATCTGTCTTTTGCTACTAATAATATAATTATTGTTGGATTTGAGGAAAAATAATTGGTTTGGAACCATTTATGTTTTAAATTTATTCTCATGAACAATATTACCAAAAAGGATGATAATATGTTGGGTTTAAGTCCCATCAATTTATGTCTAAGACGCCTTTATAAGGATAAGACGTTGAGTTTGAATCTCGATGCACTATATTGATGATATTCTGATGGCTAAGACAAAATAATGTGTTTTTAATGAAAAGTCATGAAATATGTCTCATTGAACATGCCCCATTTTCTGAAGTGAATGTGATAGCAGTGTATAATATATCTGAAAGAAGACAAGTGATTGAATGCATGAATATACGAGTGGAGGGATAATATGATAATGATCATAAAAAATGATGATATTTTCACACGCATATTATGATCATAAGATATGATAGAGAAAAATTCTCTACGTCATATGTATGCCTCGATTTGCTCCTGAAGTAGCAATATCTTGAAAGAGGTTCTAAGTTATCATAATTTGATATGCTTAAGGCACGATTATATTCTATTCTTCGGGAATGAGAATTTTGATTATTATAAATACAGACCTAGACTCTGGGGGTAAATGTGACTGTACATAAATTCGAACGTGCTCGTGGTTGTAAGAAAATTGCAATCCACCCCCGAAAGAGGCAAAATAATTGAGAAGGGTTATTTTGAAATCTACTTCTAAAGTAGTAAATCTGAAATTTACTAAAGTAAAAGGTACATGTCATGGTAAACTTAAAGTTTGCTAGAATAAAAGTTCATAAATTGACATGAACGATTGTGACATCCCAAAGATGTGCATACTGAGTATTGAACATATATTGAAGAATTAGAAAATTCTTCATTACTTTTAATGTTGTCTGTTCTCTTGATAAGTTGGTTGGACCAACTAATTTTGGGATTGAATCCCTTAAAATCTGAAAAGTATAAAAGTATATTGAAAAGATATGCATCAATAAGATTATCACAAGTACATTTATTATCAACCTACAGTTTGACATTCATAAAGTTGTTTGCTCAATAAAATTAAGTTAAGAGCATAACTTTCAAACTGTGTAATCAAGATAATTCATCTTGATGATGATGGTTTAGCATTGAATGCCTTCGATAAATAGCTAAACCATTATAAAGTAATGTATCATAAGATATTTAGCTTTCAATACAATGTATCAGATATTTTTACACATATAAATTATTAAGTAAATTAAATATAATAATGTATTAGTAATCACAAATAACTGTAATGTGTCATGAACTGTAGTGTATCAGGAACTCAAAGTTATTAAATGAGATACTTGTTATCATAATACAATATATCATAAGTTTTTACATAATAGGAAAACTTATGATATTTGTTATCATAAGCTATTAAATGATGTATATTATGCAATTTAAATAGCAATTTCTTTAATTAAGTGCATTAATTGCTAAGCTGTAGACTTAATTATCGTTTATTTTTATTTTTAACCACAATTAAAGATTTATTAATGTATCATAAACTAATGTATCATGACATTAACTAATGTATCATATCTGGAATTTTATGTAATTATTATTAAAGTAGGGAGAAGGGGTAATTAAGTAGTAAAGTGTTGGGGTTTATGTTGTTTATACATTTTTTTTCCAGTTTTTGTATAGTTAACGGGCCTACTTGTGCAATGGTAAAGTTAAAGGTCATAATTATAATGTGTCTTTTTTTTTTTATTAGGTGACAACATTTGAGTGGATTACTAATCCACGTAGGAACGATTGAGTTTCACGCATGTAAGTTGCAGAATTGAAGTATTTTTTTATCCAGCTTTTATATAGTTAAATGACCTTTTTGTGCACTGACAAAGTTAAAGGGCATCGTTATAATTTGGTCCATCATTGCTCCATTTAATCGATATTCAGGTATCTGTATTGAAACTCGATCATATTTGAATCATGCATTGCATTGCAAGGGCGCTCATCCTCGAGGCAACACTCCCAATAAAAATTTCTTTGGTTTATGATTAACACATTTTAAACGAATGATGAGATACGTGAAGGCATAAGCAGAGGCAGAGCCATGATTTCAATTAAGGGGTTCAATATTTAAAGAAAACCTAGTCGAAGAGGGTTCGACACTTACTATAAATGCATAAAAAATAATTTTAATCGTGTATAAATAATATATTTTTCCATCGAAAAAGATTCGAATGAACCCCCTAGCTGAAGGCTGGCTTCGTCCCTGTGTGAGGGTTGATGGTGATAGGTTTGAGGAGATCGAGAGGCCGAGGTAGACTGGCAAAAAAATTGGAGATACATAATTAGACAGAATATGACACATCTTCAACTCACTGATCGAGGACATGACTCAAAATAAAAGGTCTGTAGGTCGAAAATTATATTAAGGTTGACAAGTAGAAGGCAAAAGAGTATCTATCTGTTCCTTTATTAGTACTACTAGTCAAGCATGCGTGCGTTGCACGTGTGTTTCATGTCAAGCCATCAATTATATAGAAACTACAACAAAATAATTGATAATTGAAATATTAGAACAATACAATTAAGTTTGACCTTTTGTGATTTGTAAACAACATCTTTAAAGCTCATAAAAAAAACAGTTATAAAAATATTTGTTCCACCAAAATTTACCTTGTAAATGCTTTTATATTATTATAGAAAGAAAGAGTCCTCAATTTATAGAAGTCCAAACTATCGTCCAAAAAGAATTAACTAATATGAAATTTTTTTATCCGGGGTGCACTCATAAAAATATTTGTTCCACCAAAATTTACCTTGTAAATGCTTTTATATTATTATAGAAAGAAAGAGTCCTCAATTTATAGAAGTCCAAACTATCGTCTAAAAAGAATTAACTAATATGATTTTTTTTTATCCGGGGTGCACTCAGAAATTTTTTCTAATAATATTATAATATAAAAATAATAAAGATACCCAAATATAGCAAAAATCCTGCACGTCTGAACAATAATATACCATTAATATTTTTTATTATGTCAAAAAAAATAGAGGCCTAATACTATCAAATTTTGAAGCAAAAAATTTTTCGTGCTTTAATTATTTTCCTTGTTTTAATTTATAAAAAAAAGGCTGCTATTAAATTTTGTTATTTTAATTTTGATAAAAATCATCTTATTTTCCTTTTTTTTTCCTCTTATTTTGTATTTAGGAATCCTTTCTCAAGTACACAAGGAGAAAAAAAATTCATCAATAATAATTTTTTTTATATTTTTTCTTACCATATATTTTAGGATTCCTTTATTTATTATAAATATAATAATATAATAATTGTATAAAATAAGTGAAAAGATAATTTTGTTTTTTTAGATGAATCAAATTGCTCCACCTAACTATTGTATTGCCTTTTGTCTATTTTAGCTTTTATACTATTTTTTTTTTTTTTTTTAAACAAACTTCATTCAAACGTGAGCCTCTGTCATTGGTATATTGACGTTGCATTAATTTTGTGGGTCCTTTTTTTCACTTATTTTAGGTGGTCCTCTTTAGATAGATTTACTTTACGTGTTTTTATAAAAATTGAATAGCTGCATATTTGACTCAAAGTAAATTCAAATTTTTTGTATGAGCTGAATTAGACGGGTCAATTGGAGTAAAGCACACAAATAACTATTATATTGCCTTTTGTCTATTCCAACTTTTACACTAAATTTATTTTTTAAGAAAGTCCATTCAAACGTGAGCCTCGATCTGTCATTGATATATTGATGATGTAGGGTCTTTTTTTTCACTTACTTTAGATGGTAAATTTACTTGAAGTGTTTTTATCAAAAGTGGATATCTGTGCAATTGACTCAAAGTAAATTTAATTTTTTTATTAGAATTGATTTAGGGGGGTCAAATGGAACAAAGCACACGAATAATTATTATATTGCCTTTTGTCTATTTTAGCTTTTACACTAATTTTTTTTTTTTTTAAGAAAGTTCATTCAAACGTGAACCTCTGTCATTGGTATATTTACATTGTGGTCATTTTTGTGGGTCATTATTTTCACTTTGTCCAAGTGGTCCTCTTTGAATGAGTGCGGAACCTAAATATGCCATCATATTTTAAAAAATATTAATGTATGTCATTGATTTAAAAAGTGACAAAAATGAATTGTTTGCACAAAATAAGTGCATAATATCTTTTTCTCCGTCAAAACACCGTTAAAATACGATAATGCACTAAATAAGTGACTATCCATTTTTTCATGGATAGTGCACTATCTATTTTTTGTATAGTGTACTAAATAGTGTACTATCCTTTTTTTTTTTATGTAAAATTATATTTATTTTGTTCCTTTTCTAAATTGTGCACAAATTTTATGCACTTATATATTAAAAAAAAATTTATAATGCACTTAAAGTAACAAATATCAGTTACTTGGAGCAATTTAATTGAAAATTTCAAATATGACTAATTACTTGCGCCGTATTTGTATGTCAGCTTAGAAGACTTGGTTCTATAGATTTGCGGTGGCATGAATTGGAGGTTTCTGCGTTTGAGTTTTATATATGTAAAAAATTCTGGGAGTGTTTTCCCCAAATTAGTTGAAGCAACAATGTAAATATCGAACACCGAATGAGGAAACCAAAAAAAAATAAAAAATGCATGCCCATGGTCAAGAATATAAGTAAATATGAGTTTACATCATAATTTGGCATATTTAAGAGCCAAATTATTATTTTTATATATATATAAGTGCATAAAATTTGTGCATTATGTAAATTATGTAAATAAAAGACGTCTTTGACTATTTAAGTGTATTATAACTTTTTATATATATAAGTGCATAAAATTTGTGCATTATATAAATTATGTAAATAAAAGACGATTTTGACTATTTAAGTTCATTATAATTTTTTTATATATATAAGTGCATAAAATTTGTGCACAATCCTGAAAAGGCACAAAATAAGTGCAATTTTATATAAAAAAGGATAGTGCACTTATTTAGTGCAGTACACAAGAGGAAAAATGGATAGTGCACTAAATAAGTGCACTATCCATAAAAAAAAATAGATAGTGCACTTATTTAGTACACTATACAAAAAAAAAAAATGGATAGTGCACTATCCATAAAAAAAATGAATAGTGCACTTATTTAGTGCATTATCCTATTTTAACGGTATTTTGACGGAAAAAAGGACATTGTGCACTTATTTTGTGCAAACAACCCATTTTTGTCAATTTTCAACCCAATGACATACATTGATATCTTTTTAAATAGGGATAATACCCACGAAAATATCTGAACTTTGATCGAATTTCCAGTTGAGCATATTGAATTTGCGGGGGTCCTATTAACCCCCTAGACTGTTTTTTTTTGTATTTCAATGGCATATATCTGCCAACTTTTACATGTGCGTATAATCACCGACTTTGGACGCTTGATAGTAATAAAAAATTATTATAAACTTTATTTTTTGGTTAGAAATCCCTTCAATTTATTTTCTATTTTTTTCATTAAATTCCTTACCTCATTTCTTCTACTCTTCTTCCATTTTCATCTCCATTGTTGAAGGTTTCATCTCCATTGTTGAAGGTTTCATCTCCATTGTTAAAGGTAAGATTTTTGTCGTTTTCTCAACAATTTCAGCCACAATTCTCCGAAATTAAAAAAATTAAGGCAATGGTCAGTGCAATTTTTGACGAGCTATGATAAAGTGGAGGACATTAAGAATGGAGATTAAAATTGATTATGGTGTCGAATAATTCATTGTTGAAGGTAAGATTTTTTTCGTTTTCTCAACAAATTTCCAGCCACAATTCTCAGAAATTAAAAAAATTAAGACGACGATGAGTGCAATTTTTGACGAACTATGATAAAGTGGAGGACATTAAGAATGGAGATTAAAATTGATTATGGTGTCGAATAAGAATAAGAAATGTGTAATGGTTTTGAGTTTTGGGTTATGTGTTTTGGGTATTGCGTTGTGATTTTAGAGTGAAATGGCTTGTGGGTGTGGTTTATTTTTTGTTAATTTGATCTGGGTTGCAATCTTTTTTAAATTTTTTTTCGAATGAGTCATCTTCAACACAACCTCATTTTTCAATTTTCCATTTTCTTCTCATGGTAATTCACTATGGAACCTGAAAGAGCCATTGACATTGAAAATGAAGAAGAAAATTAATGAGGAGGGAACTGCCCACCAAACGTTTGATGAAATGCCAAATTCAAATTTGACTTACAAAAGTGTGGAGCAAAATGGAGAATGCTTGCTAACTTGCTGTTGAAGAAGAAAATGGAGCAAAATGGAGAATGGGGCAACCAAATTTCAAACATTAAGAAACAAGATTTTTGATGAAAAAAATGATAAAAAGAATAAAAATAGAGAAGAAATTAAATAAAAATTAATTTTAAATAAAAAATACACGTGTCAATATCAGATTGGCGCGTGTATTACACTTTCTACTCCAAAACTGAATATAGCGTTTTGGGGGGGTAATAATTCCATTTTAAAAAAGTCTAGGGGGGTAATAGCACCTCCGCAAAGTTCAATATGCTCAACTAAAAATCTGATCAAAGTTCAGATATTTTCGTAGATATTATCCCTTTTAAATATGATGGCATATTTAGGTTCCGCACTCAAATATTTATCAAAATCGAATATTTATGCACTTACTATAAGTGGTATATATATTGACATCATAGTCATTTTTGTGGGTCATTTTTTTTTTCCACTTATTCTAAGTGGTCCTCTTTGGATAGATTTATTTTAGGTATTTTTATCAAAATGGAATATCTATGCACTTACTCTAAGTGGTTTATATATTGACATCGTAGTCATTTTTGTGGGTCTTTTTTATTTTTCCACTTACTCTATGTGGTGCTCTTTAAATAGATCTATTTTAGGTATTTTTATTAAAATCGAATAATTTATGCACTTGACTTTAAATAAATTCAAATTTTTTATATATGCTGAATTGGACGGATCAAATGGGACAAAGCACTCAATTAACTTACTTTTGGGGTCATCATTTAACTTGTATTCGTTTATTATAATTTTTACAAGTTTAGCCACTTTAGAAATAATTCAAATGTACTTGACTGAAATTAAAAATTTGTGTCTGACTTCAGAAATTTATTTGAAGTTTGGCCGGCTTTATGAGGGTGAAATATAATTAAGATATTTTTATCTGAAATTTGAAATGGCTTGTAAGTAGGGGTGGGCGTTCGATCGGTTCGGTCTGATTGTTTAATATCGATTTGGTTTATCGATTTTCGGATTGACAAAAATGACATTCATAACCAAACCGAAATAAATTCGGTTTGGTTCAATTTTTACAAATTCGGTTCGGTTATTTCGGATTTTTATTTCGGTTTGAAATATTTAAAGTAGTTAGCCTCTCCTTTTCATAACTGAGCATTTAAATTGATGGATTTTTTTAGAAAAAATATTTTTTTCAAACCTGTTTTTCATTCCCAAATATAAATAATTATAAATAACTCAACATGGATGAAACGAAATAATCATAAACTTAACATAATACATAACGTCATTAATCATTACATATAATATAACCTTGCATAAATAGTCTACAAAACAACACAAAACTCGTAAAAATAGTCCATGAAACAACATACTTTCTGCATAAATAGTCCATAAAACAGTCCAAAGTCACCAAAATAGTCCATAAAATATTTGAGTCATTAAAACAATCCATAAACAGCTTGGGACGTATGGGAATTTGCTGTTAAATGTTAATTGTGAAAGTGAATTACTAAATATTATATATATATAACATAATATTATATTATATATATAATGAAATATATATATTATTTATTTATTTATAAAATTTTGATTTTTCGGTTTAAACCGATTTTTTTTTTTTAAAACCGAAAACCGAACCGAAAAACTGAAATTCTAAAATTACAAATCGAATCCAATCCCAAAAACCGAAAAATCGAAATCAAAATTAAATTTCGATTCTTTTGATTTAAACCAAAATATATCCACCCCTACTTGTAAGGCTATTTTCGTATATTTTTAACATAAGTTGTGGATTTGACAAGGCCTAATTCAGATATATTTTAGCGAAGCCTTATCTGGCTTGACAAATCTTAACATCAATATTTTTTTATTTTATTTGAAGATATGGTCTTGACAAGGTCAACTTTTAGATATTTTTTATTAAAGTTGTTAGGAGGGTGAAATTTCAATCATACATGACTTATGTGAATGTTAAAAACTAAAAATTATTTAAAGTTAAACTTCAATCAAGTATATCTAAAACTCTTAATATTTTTCTCATCGACGCTCTTCTATTTATGAATTGACGTGATATACAAACGAAGAAGATTGAATTACAGATGTGAAGGTAAAATAGAAAGTTCAGATCTAACAAATTTAATAATTTTAGTTCAAATTTTATATTTTCATTTAATATATATATATATAAATTTATTAATTTAAAACCTAAAAACTCTAAAGGTTTAGAATCTAAAATTCATAAAATTTCAAATTTTGAATTCTTTTTCTTTTATTGAAGTCATTGATGACATCAAGAATAATAAAATAAAACGTCTCCTTTTAAGGCTTCTTTTTCACTTTAAATTTAAAAAAATGCTTGTTTAACATCAACATTTATATCTAGCTATATATATATATATATATATATACAAGAACATGTATGTGTGAAGAAAATTAAACGTTATTAATTATCATCATTATCCAAAATGGCAACATCTTTCCCTATGAATGCTGGTGATGGTCCTTATAGCTACTCAAAAAACTCCCATTTGCAGGTAATTATTTCTACTTTTAAGGCATCGTTTGGTAGAGTGTGTAAAAATAGGGTTGAATATGTTGTATTAGTAATGTTGATATTAGTAATAATGGTGTTTCTTTATTTGTGTAATAGGGTAGAGGGTTAGGGGGTGGGAGCGTTTCTTTATTTGTGTTTGACGTTTCTTGTTTGTGGGTGTTGAGTGATGTCTATGTTTTCGGTTAGATAGTCTTTTAGTAGTATCTGGTGGCTGTTGTGTTACCTTGTGGATACCGGTGTTAGTTTATTTTGCATATTCTACTAATCTATACGCATTTATGTTTTGTGATTTGCTATACTGTTATCGGTCCTAAGCCGGAGGTCTATCGGAAGCAGCCTCTCTACTTCTTCGAAGGTAGTGGTATGGTCTGCGTACACTCTACCCTCCCTAGACCCCACTATGTGGGAATACACTGGATATGTTGTTGTAGTATGCACTGTTTGGTTTGAAATATTAAAAGTAACATGCATTGTATAGGTATAATATATGAACTTTTCCTTTAACTTGACTTCAACAAGGATAATCTAATACCATCCAACTTTGGGTATGCACAAGTAGACACTTAGGGGTCGTTTGGTAGGAGGGATAAGGATAACTAATCTCCCGATTAATTTAGAAGAGGAGCTTATTCCATGTTTGATTGGGACAAAATACATGGGCGTTAACTCATCCCAGGATTAATCATTCCGATATTGTAATGTTTTTTCTTATTCCTTCATGAGGATGAGATAACTAATTTCGGGATTAGTAATCCAGGGATAACTTGTTTTCCAACCAAACGACCCCTTAAAGTTGTAGGCACAATTAAAAAAGTACACCAAACAAGGTATTAATATACCCATAGCTGATGAATGCAGGATTTTTTTTCTAATGCATCCGATCAAACGATCCCTAAGTATTTACTCTAAATACTTATCTTTTCGATAGATCCCAAACTCAAGATAAAAGTATTTGAAAAAAAAGAGCAAACAACATAAATCCCGACAGTTTTGAGCTTAATTACAGAAAATTCCAATATTTTACATAATTACTGAAAATTCTGATTTTAGTCTTTCAAGATACATAATTAGATCCTGATACATCTAACGAAAATATTTTTTTTTTACTTTGTAAAGATACATAATTAGCTTCAGATACATTTTTTTTTTCAATTTTGAATCTGTCAACATACATAATTAGTTCTCTGATACATTCAACGAAGATACATAATTAGTTGAGATTTTTTGTAATTACTTTATAAAGATGAAAATTTGTGTAAATATGATAAGTTAAAGGTGTATATATCTTTTGGTATACCTCATCTAGTATACATGCATAACTTTATTGTTATAATTACATGCAGAAAGAAGTGTTAGATAGTCTCGAAAACTAGACTAGGACAGGTCTCGTTGATTTGGGCCCAATGGTCTAAATCCCTTACTTTCTCCTCCCTTTCCCCTTTTATGTATTTATTTGCTTATTCGTTTTGTTTAGACTTAGTTAAAATCCCTACTAAGTCGCCTAAATCTATTTTACACAAGTCTTCGCTAAAAAATCGATCATTTTTCAACAAATTAATCTTTTTAGAAGTTAATCAAAAGATGTTAAACAGTTCGGATAACCGCAAGTTAGCAGACGTTTTAGGTGCCTAACACCTTTCTAAAAAGTTAATAGGAACCGCTTATCTAGAATCTTTAATTTAAAATGATTTTTCTGTTTTGGATCGTTTGAAGTAACTCTCTAAAGGTTTCTTATTCCTTTTAAAAATTAAGTGGCGATTTTTCTCAAAAGTCAAAATTTCTCCGCAAAACAACAAGTACTGTAACATGTATTACTGAATATGGAATCTGATAAGTGAGATCTTTAATAAGTATTAAATTTTTTATTTTAAAGAAATAATTAATCGAAATAATGAGTTGTTGTTGATATCGACACATCCGATATCATCAAATGCTCAAGAGCTTCTCTATTCAATTCTTTTCCTTCTTATTGCTGGATATCTCATTCGTATAGATCTTTTCTTTATTTCTCGAGCCTGAATGTATTAGTAATATAAAAATCAGTTATGCTAGAATATTCATAAATTTGGATAATTTATAAGGGTGAAGAAGAAGAAGCATATATGGCAACATCTTTCCCGATGAGTGATGATGATAGTGTTTATAGCTACTCAAAAAACTCCCAAATTCAGGTATTAATTTAATTTAATTTAATTTAATTTCTTGAATCTTTATATAACCTTTGATTTGGAAAATCTCTCCAAGTTCATAGCCAACAACTTCAAAGTACTCCCTCACTCCTTTTAATTTAACTTAATCTCTATTGACTTGCCCTGTATAAAAAAAAAAAATTTAATTAAAGGTGTATTTTACTATACTAACATTAATAATGATGTTTTGGAATTCTGATAAAGTTTGGGATTAACTTTATTTCATGTTTGGTATATATGAACTAATATTTAGACTTGCTGGGATTACTATCTCATATGAAGGGAAATAAAATAGTCTCGTGGGATACGATCCCAACACATGTGATATCCCCATCTATCCGCTCCGATGTATCAAACAACGGGTTGGAGGTTTAAGTAGCTATTTAACACCGTACTAAGGTTAGTATGAGAAAGAAGTAACAAATCTCTCTTGATTTGTGAAAACGGCTAAGTAAATTGAAATATCTACTTTTATTATAGCATCCAAGTAAACTAAAACGGAGGGATTCATGTTTTGTCTTTATTAAAATAATTGAGGGCAAGAGAGAGGGATTACAAGGTGTCACCAATAAGACAGATAGTTCAGATAGTCAACTATTTGAGCTAATTGAACCAACAAGATAGAAAGTTCAGATAGTCGGCTAATTGAACCAACAAGACAGAAAGTTCAGATAGTAAGCTAATTGAACCAACAAGATAGAAAAGTTCAGATAGTCAGCTAATTGAACCAACAAGACAAAAAATTCAGATAGTCAGCTAATTGAGCTAATTGAACCAATAAGATAGAAAGTTCAGATAGTCAGCTAATTGAGCTATAATCGAAATAATGAGTCATTGTTGATATCGACATATCGACATTCAAGGGGGTGTTATAAATGTATTTACATTATAGTGAATGCCTATATAGATAAGATCTATCAAGATCTATTTGATATCTATCAGAATTTGAAATATCTGTCTTTTAGTCGAAAATTAGGGGTAAATAAGAATTACTATCTATTCTCTCTCTATTGTTCTTCTTTATTCTTAGTTATTTCATAACAACATATATATTATTTTATTCCTTTTGTTGTTCGTGTGGCATGGTGTACGACGATCATTTACATATATATATATATTTTACTTATTATTCACTTAATTACCTGATAGCTTTCTATATTAAAGATATTTGATAACTCAATCCATTAAGGTTTAGTTAATATATTTCTATTAGAAACATATATTGGTGGTATATATTAATTTCTTGCACTACTACAATGAGTGAAGTTAAATTACTTTAATAATACGCCATTAAGCATTAAAAAATTCGGCAAAAGTTAGTAGTCTTGGTTCAAACTACAATGTATTTAACTTAAGAAGTTTATTTCATATTTATAAATTATTAATTTAGAAATGAATAACTCAAAACGAATAATTAGAATTCTAAACTCATAAATTTTAAATTTTGAATTGGTATTTCTTTATGAGTGAAAAACTTCTTATTGGTATTACTCATAATCACAATATCAGGTACTAAGTTCTTGAAATCTGAATTAGTTATATACAAAAAGCATTTGGTTAATTGCCTTCAAAGTAATATTGGATTTTACATTGTAAAGTAAACTTTAGTCTCTATAATAGAAATATCATAAAATTATTAGGCATAATACATAAATATATATGTCCTTTAACTTGTCCTCAAATTACATCTATGACCTTCACTTTGGGTGTGCACAGGTAGACACTTAAACTTGTAAAAAGTTGAACAAGTAAACACATTGTCATATGTGACATACTACACGTAAGACACTACATAGGACAAGAATTGACCATGTAGGACGCCACATGAACATATTTATGTATTGTGCCAAACTATTATGATTGCTTTATCATGGCATAATACATAAACAGGACCTTAAACTTGATACCAAATTATAATTATGACTTTTAACTTTGTCAGTGCACAAGTAGACCCTTTAACTATATAAAAGTTTAACAAAAAAATACTTCAATTCTGTAACTTACATGTGTGAAACTCAAACTCAATCGCACCTACGTGGATTAGTAATCCACTTAGATGTTGTCACCTAATAAAAAAGACACATTATAAGTATGAACTTTAACTTTGCCGGTGCACAAATAGGTCCTTTAACTACACAAAAGCTGAACAAAAAAATACTCCAATTCTAACTCTGACGCCCGTGGTTTTGAGTGTATACAAACATTTTGCAAGGCAAGATTAAAGTATTTTTTTTGTTCAGCTTTTGTATAGTTAAAGAGCATTGATAAAGTTAAAGGTCATAGTTATAATTTTGTATCAAGTTAAAGGTCCTGATTATGTATTATGCCTATTATATATTGCATGAAGAAAGAAGTGTTAGATAAGTAAGTCTTACGCTCAGTATAACTCATTTGGACCCCTTAGAGGCTTTAATCATGGAACACGCAGATATCAAAAACACATAATTTCTCCGTTAAATATGACTTCTTTGGTTGATGAACGCATTAGATATTTACCTAAACCAGTAAGTCCTTGAGCGGATCTCACGTTAGCCTCAAGGAGTTGGTTTCTAACTATAAAAGTAAATGCTTGAACTTGAAAAATTCTCTGGTCCAGTAGATTCGTAAAATTCACTAGGATAAGCGGTATTATTGAACCAGGCAAAACAACAAGCAACGAGAGCAAAGATGGTTAAAGCCCCTATAGTGTAAGATAAATAAGCCTCTTCAGATCATACTAATGCACATCGAACCCATGCTAAGGGTTTGATTAAGATATGTCAGATTCCACCAAGTATACAAAAGGAACCTAACCATGTATACATATCCTTCGATTATATCTTCTAGAGCCCCCTCCCTCCCTCCAAAAGGAGATTTTAGTAAATAATCAAATACAATGGTCGGGCTAAGTGTCAAGTTAGTAATTTTTCTTACATCTCTCCCTTCCGAAGCCCAGATATCATATACGCCGCCAAAACAAAAGGCCTTGAATACTAGAATAAAAGCATCTATACCTAACAAGATTAAATGAATACCTAAAATTGTGGTCATTTTATTTTGATCTTTTTAGACATAACCAAAGAAGAAAAAAGATTCTTCAAGCGCCTCAGTCCCAAAACTGCATGATAAATTCTGCCAAAATCCAATACCGAAAAAGAAATTAAATAAAGTACTCCAGATACAAAGTATGAAAAAAGTGTTATAACATCTTTCTCCCATCCCCCCACCCTAGAGTAGCTAGCCCTCCACCCCCCCCTCCACCCTAGAGTAGCTAGGTGGGGAAGTAAAATTTATAGCTTACTGCAAATATTAACCATAAACTAAATATTTCATTAATTATACCAAAATTATTAATATTTTTTTCTTATACATCCAATCAAGTGCGCTGCAAATATTAAGGATCATACCTCTTGTTAATGGCATTAATGATATATATATATCAACAAATGTTAAATTCAAACGTGTCCTTTGGGATTTCTTCTTCTTTGGCTTTTAATTCATTGCCAAACAAGTCCTTAATTGACAAAGTGTGTAGTTAAACAATGCAACATCCACACACACATATATATATATATCACCATACATATGTGAAGAAAACATATAAAAATAAGGTAAAAAAGAAGCATATTATGTATTAGTATTGCAGGTAATGATTTCTTACTTTGGTAGGGTGTATAAGAATAATGTTGAATAGAGCGTACTAGTACTAGTAATGTTGGTATTAATTATGTGAAACTAGCTTCCAACTCCGGCCCGTAGAACATTTTGCTGGCAGGTCAGGGCATAAATTGCTAAGGGAAAATGGGCTAATTCCTTTCGGATGAGGACACGTGGCGCGTACCATCTAACTGAAGCGTATATACGTACCATTTTCAATACTTCAGAGGTATAAACATACCCCAAGTTAGACGACAAGGGTACAAATAACCCAAAAGTACAATAAAAGGTATTTACGTATCATTTTCAATAGTTCAAAGAGTATATATATGACCCTTTTCCGAAAATAATTTTTGGTGTCATACTAAAGTAACTGAACTTTTTCATCTATAATAATAGAATCACTAAACTTTACTGTTAAATGTGACTTTAATGTTATAATTGCATGCAGAAAGAAGTGTTAGATAGTGCAAAAGACATGTTGAGAGATGCAATTATTCAAAAGCTTGACATCAAAATCATGTTTTCTTCTTCAAATACATTACACATTGCAGATTTGGGATGTTCAGTTGGACCAAACACTTTCAATGCAATGCAACATGTTGTACAAGCTCTAAAAGACAAGTACCATAATAACAACATTCTTGAATTCCAAGTATTCTTCAATGATCATGTCACCAATGATTTCAACACCCTCTTTCGATCACTACCCATCGATCGATCTTACTATGCATTCGGAGTTCCAGGAACATTCCATGGTAGATTATTTCCATCGCGATCGATACATTTTGCACATTGTTCTACTGCCATACATTGGTTATCTAAGTGTCCAGAAGAGTTGTTAGATGAGAAATCTCCAGCATGGAATAAGGGATTGATACACTACGTAGGTACATCAAATGTTGAAGTGTTGAATGCTTATGTTGCTCAATTTGAAAAAGACATGGAAATGTTCTTAAATGCAAGAGCTGAAGAGATTGTTGAAGGTGGAATGATGGTGATAATTTCACCACAATCAATTGAACGTCTAGTGAAATTTTTTGGTTCTTGTCTTATAGATTTGGTGAATGAGGTAAGTAGTTTGTTTGTCTCACTTTTCATTTTAAGTATCTTACGATAAGAACTTTTATTTCCTTTTTTGACAACTTATTAATTAGTTTCAGTTTTTTATGCATGACACGTTTATGATTACAACATTAAAAGACACTTTGGTGCACTCCACATATATTTAATTTGGGCCACAACATTCAAAAGTTTTCTTTACCTTCTTAAATTTCATGTCAAATCAAAATAAACAAACAAATTAAAACGTCTTTCTTTTTTGACAACTTTTAAATTTCAACTTTTCACTTGACATGTTTAAGATCAAAAGATTAAAGAATATTTTGGTACGTTCCACTTATCTTTAGTTTAGAGACCACAAGATTCAATCATTTTTTTTGTAATTACTTTCTTAAATTTCATGTCTAATCAAAATCAAACAAACTAAACAAAATTAGAGAAAATGCACTGTTTCCACCCTGAACTATAAATGAAATTATTGAGACATACTCCAACTTAAAGGGGGTCCTATAACCCCCCCCTCAGACTAATTAAAATTGTATTTTTGGCAACCTTAGTGCCTACGTGGCACATTGCGTGAATCAACACACTGAAGGTCCACGTAGGCACACGTATGTGCCACGTAGGCACTGAGGTTTTCAAAAATACGATTTTAATTAGTCCAAGGGATAATAGGACCCCCTTTAAATTTGGGTGTGTCTCAACAATTTTGTTTTTAGTTCAGGGTGGAAATAGTGCATTTACTGACAAAATTAAGCGGAGTAACAATTATAGCCATACAATTTTAATATTGATGTTTGTTTCTTTTTGGCACAGGGAAAATTAGATGCATCTCTAGTTGACTCATTTAATGTGCCAGCATATTCTCCCTCTCCTCAAGACATGACTAAAGCGGTGGAGAAAAATGATTGTTTTAGGATCGAGAGAATAGAGTTAACGTATCCCAAATCAAAGCTTGTGGATGAGGCTAATGCAAAGGCTTTACTAATAAGTTTAAGGGTTGCTTTAGAAGGAGTTTTCATTAATCATTTTGGAAGTGAAATAGCAGAAGAAGCTTTTGAAAGGACTATTCTCAAAAGCGATGAAATTTCAACATGGATGAAAACGAATTATAAAAAAGCATGTCATTTATTTATCGCTTTGAAGCGTAAATAAGTTTCTATAGAGAAATTCATATATTATATAATTCAAGTCTGTGGTGTGATGTGACACATCTCATAGATCGAAATTTTTATTTGTCTATTTTTAAAATATTTTTGACTTTTTACATCGTACCTTTCACTTAATGTGTTCTACAATTACATCAAACTATCCACAATATGCTTGTAGAAAGTGTTGTCAATCCTTTTTTTGTAGCATTTTTTTCAAGCTTCAGTGTGACAAAACTAGCCCAAACCTATTTGACCAGCCCAACTTGCTCATGATTTGATGGATTGGGCTAAAGTGATTTTGAAGATGGACTGATTTGAGTCAGCCCAACTGAACCCATCATAAATCATCAACCCAATAGGCTCATAATGATGTCCAACTTTATCCCATAAAGATATTTAAACCTACTACTTATAGTTCAATTTTTTATATTTTTAATTTTTTTTAGTTGCTTCAATTATATTCTTTTTCCATCTTGAAAAAATTATTGTAATAATTTCTTTTTAATAAAAATAAAGTGGATTTAATTTCTCCCGAAACTCTATATCCAGTTTTGGCGGCTGGTGGTGTAATACACTCGCCAATCTCGTTTTTACACGTGTATCCAACCTCATATTTACACGTGTCCAAGTGGACAGATATATGTTATTAAAATATGAAAAAAAAGTCTAGGATGTAATAGGACCCCCGCAAAGTTCAGTATGCGCTCAACTGAAAATCCGGTCAAAGTTCAGAGATTTTTGTGAGTATTATCCCTAAAACATATGAGCATACATTTTAAATTGAGGTTTCTTTCTTTTTTTATGCAGGGAATGCTAGATGAATCTCTATTTGACTCGTTTAATTTGCCAATGTATTTTCCTTCTCCTGAAGACATGACTAAAGTGGTGGAGAAAAATGGTTGTTTTAGTATTGAGATAATGGAGTTGACATATCCCAAATCAAAGCTTGTGGAAGAGGCTGATGCAAAGACTTTATAATGATAAATCTAACGGCTTTTTTAGGACTAATAATAAATCACTTTGGAAGTGAAATAGCAAAAGAAGTTTGTGCAAGGACTATTCTCAAAAGTGAAGAGATTTTGACATGGATGAAAGAGAATTATGAGAAATAATGTCAATTGTTTGTCGCTTTGAAGCGTAAATGAATTTATAGGGAGGAATCTATGGCAGAAGTTTAGTAACTAGTCGAGCATTGTCTAACTAATTTTCCTTTAAAATATTGTCATTATTATCTGCATTTCCTTTGCTTCGCTTGCTATATTATTTGTTGTTTCTACTGTTCTTGTGACTCTTCTTTATAGCTATTTATTGTTGCTACTGAACTTTTTTTCATTATTTTTAACCTAACTTCTTCAATGATGTATTTTCCCTTTTCTTTCATACTTTGTGATATACTATTTATTTTACTTGAAGCAAGAATCTATTAAAAACACCTCTCTGACTCCATGGGGGGACTAATGATGATAGTGTACTAAAATAGTCAATACACATTCATATTTAAAGCTTTTCGAAAAATTGCTCGAGCTTTAGTAAAAGCGGCTCTTCAAAGTTAGTACACATTCATATTTGAAATGATTTATTTCTGAAGGATCTCTGATTAAAGGGGAGATCCCTGATTTTGTACAAACGATTTTGCCAAAGAAAATAACTGAGTATCCGGAACTCAGAGAGAAAAAAAATGAGACTCTGATACCAAGTTGAATAAAGAGAGATTCAGAATATTACAGATAAAGGGATCGTGATTTCTGTACACACGTAATTTTGTCCTTTCCCGAAAATAATTTAATCATTTTTTTTTATTTTTTTTTTAAATTGTTTTTGTTATTTTATTTTTTATTTTATTTTATTCACCTTACCATACTTTTGTTTAATTGATAATTTCTCCCCCCCAAAAAAATTGAAAATAATTAAATACATAGCATCTTTGCCACCTCACTATGCCACCTCAACACCTCACTTTCCATTTTTCATTGGATACATGCAAAAGGCACACACCCTACTCATTTTTCCACACGCCACCCTCATCTTCCCACATGCCACACTAACTTTTCCACATGCCACACACTTATTCCCACAAGCCACCAATTATATGATTCCACATAGGATAATAAATAAAGAAAAAGAAAAACCAAGTAAAAAATATAAAAGGAAAATTGTAAAAGGGGAGGCTCATTCTTTCATCATCATTTTCTCCACAATAACAACAATCACCAAATCATCTTCCTCACAAGAACAAAAAAAATCGAGGGAGAGAAAGAGAGAATCACGCGAGAAAAAAAATTGAGAGAGAAAAAGGGTCTGAACAATGGAAATCCGGCGTAAACAGTGCCGGTGAACAGTAATAGCGTGAACAGTAATGGAGTGAACAGTAACGACGTGAACAGTACGACGTGAACAGTACGACGTGAACAGTGACGGTGAACGGGTCATTATTTCACATTGTCGAGTTGGATTGTTGGTGTTAAGGTTCGGCTCGAGGTTTCCGGGTGTGGACTCTCTTTATTCGAGTAACATTGAGTTTGAAAGCTTCAAATTGAGGTCCAATTCTACTCTCTTTCTCTTTTTATTTCATTGTTTATTATATTTGGTGTTGGATTGAATATTGTGTGTTATTTGGTCCTTGTTGGTGATGAATGCGTGTTTATTTTGACTCGTGGTTGATTTTCTTGATTATGGTTTGGTGAAATGGTATCTCGTTTGAGAATTGAAATTGGTTGTTTGGGGATGAAATTGCGAAATTGATAAAAAGTTGAATTTAAATTAACTTTGGTTTATTGTTGTTTTGTTTAATTCGTAATGAGCATGAATATTGTTGGAATGTGATAGAATTATGATATGTTGAAATGGATAGGCAAATGTCGGTTTGGGTAGGCAAATCTTAGGAGTGATGTGTTTATTAAATGTTTTAAATGTTTAATGTGCGTGTGAATGTTTGGTTTCTAGTTTATCGTGTTTAATTCAAATGTATTTATTTAGCCGGGGAATACCCCGAGACAATGTATTTATTCATCGGGAAATGCCCCAACGTAGTATGTTGGCGGAAGACGTTTGTGAGGAAGGCCCAATGCGTCGGGTAAAGCACAGGATCGTATTTAGTATTAGCGTAGGTTAGATAGGATTTATTTTTGCATTTTTCTATTTTGGACTATATAAATTGGACTGGACACTGTACTTTTATTTTGTTTTGTTTTGTTTTGTTTGTTTGTTTGATTGTTTTACGTGTTTTATGTGGTTTGTACATTCGTAGTGTCAAAATTAGCCGATACGCTCCACCAAGCGACCGTGGTCGAACCACGGGATCAAGGGGTGCCTAACACCTTCCCCTCGGTCAACAAAATTCCTTAGTCGGAATCTCTGTTCGCAAACCAGTTTAAAGAGTCAAATGGTTTTGAAAAGGATTTTCCAATGGTGACTTGACACACCAGATTATGCCAAGTGGCGACTCTGAGTTTTTAATGTAAAAGGTCCTTTTCGAAATAAATTATCTTCATTTTGTCACTTTAATAATGAAAACCCTTTCGAAACTTTAAATCAAATCTTTTGGAGTAAAAAAAAGGGGTGTGACAGCTTTGGCGACTCTGCTGGGGAATTTTTAGAATTTGGGCTTATTTTTGGAGTTGTATCGGCTTAGTTTGACATTATGGGTGTATAAACATTGTTTGTGTCTTCGTTTGTTGTTTATTTAGAAAAATAATTCTTTTTGGAGTTGAAAAAGGGCTGTGACAGCTCTGGCGACTCTGTTGGAGAATTTTCAGAATTCGGGCTTATTTTTGGAGTTGTATCAGCTTAGTTTGACATTATGGGTGTATAAACATTGTTTGTGTTATCGTTTGTTGTTTATTTTATCATTGTTGAGTGCTACGTGTTTACGGTTTTTTTCTTGTGTGTTACCGCTTTATTTCTGGCATCATGTGTATAATCCAAGTCAATTCTTTCTGTAACAAGTCCCGGAGTGCACGTCGTGCGCATGAACTCTAGTCGAGTCACCCTTATTTTAGGAGGGGGAGCTGTTGGATGTATGGAGTAGGTGGAAAGCAAAGCAGCCACTATCGACCATATGCTCCCCCGGACGACCTTATTAGTAAACCCCAACGTAGGTCAGTCTTTAGGTCATGCTTATGTGCATCATATTGAGACCGGGGTCCACTTGGCCCTTTGTAGGAAACTCTCCTCTAAAGCATCCCTACGTGTTAATTGATGCATTTTTTAGGGTAATAGGGTCATTTGACGGACTGATTTGGGGAAAGCATGTGCTAGAATTAAAGAAAGGTGTGTTAGGCATGGAAAAAAAGGGGAAAAAAAAGAGAAAAGGTGAATAAAAAAAGAGTTTCGTAGTTTCTAGGTTCTTTATGGCTTTTGTTTTCCACAATTCAAAAATTCAAAAAAAAAAGATTTTTTTTACTTTTTGCACTCATTTTTCAAAAATAAAAAAAACATCAAAAAGATTTTCCTTTTGTTTCATTTAGCAAGCATTCACAATTCGAAAACTTCAAAAAGATTTTTTTTGGGAGCTTTTTATAAAAGAAAAATTCAAAAAAAAGGGTGGTAGAAGTTTTGTACATTTCATATAATGAAAATACCAAAAAGATTTTCTTTCATAGTTGTTGGTGTCATTTTTTATGTGAAGTGTCAAATTAAAAATTCAAAAAAAAATATTTTATTATTTTTCATCATCTGTTTGTGGTCGAGTCTCTCAAGTCAGGGTTCAGTTGGTTATTTAATCTTTAATTGTCCTATCCGGACGAACTACGCACCCCTGATTCTCCTTTCTCAGGAGTGAGATACGTAGGCAACCTATTGTTGTTTCGGGGATCTTATTTAAAAAATTCAAAAAAAAAATTCTTTACTCTTTATTTAGAGTAGGTGTTTCACATATGCCTCGAAAAGAACACTACAAAAAGATTTTCCTTAATAGTCGTAGGTTTCATTTTGGGTTGATCTTATTTAAAAATTCAAAAAGATTTTCTTCAATCGTTATTAGAGTAGGTGTTTCATATACATTTTTAAAAGAAAACTATAAAAAGATTTTCCGTTAAGAGCTTCAAGTTTAATTTTCATATAAAATTCAAAATTGAAAATCCAAAAAGATTTTTGTTTGGTAATCGTAGGTTTCATTTTTGTATAGGGAGTTTAAACCTAAAAAATGCACGTCAATTCTTTTGATAATTGGTTATTTTCTTTTTCTTCTTAAAGTTTCAAGAAAAAAAGAAAAAAAGAGGAAAAAGAGTTTGGTTGGCCATTTTGGCAAAACTTCACGAACTACGCACACCTGATTCTCCTTTTTCGGGGGTGAGATACGTAGGAGCGCGTCTTGGGTTCAGTGATATTTTCTAAAAGAAAAAAAAGGTTTTGAAGAAAAAATGTTGAACTCTAATATATTTGTTGCCTCTTGTTCAGTTAGTTTAAGGTGGTTGGTTTGTGGCTTCCTGGCTGGTCCTCCATATCACACCAATTTCAAGAAAGGGTTAGTTGTGTCCAACAAGTATATAGAGAGTGGAATCATGGATGAAACAAAGAGTCAGGAAATTGAGAGTTTAAAGGAAGAGAATTTAAGACTGAGACAACAAATGATGGAAATGTACCGAGCTTGGGCCAGTGGGCTGCCTCCACCTCAGTTCCCCACTTTTGACCCTGCAAATACCTTGAATGGAAATACCAAAGTTCAAAGAGTTTATATGAGGAGTATGGCAAAGCAAAGATACTGTATTTATTTCAAAGTCACTCTTAATAATCTGAGTTTGGGTCAATGATGCATCAAATCAATGATATATGTAATGGTTGGAAGCAAGGTTAAATGTGATGAAGGCAAGAGCGTTTGCCACGAAAGCCAAAGCCACAAACCTGCCTCCATGTTTTTAAACTCACAACTTTTCTTTGCATGAAACAGGAACACATGTCACCTTCAAATCATGGATTTCAAAGCCTAAACATCAAGGCCCCTAATTTCTCGCTTTTACAAATGCAGGAAGCAATGTTGCTGCACAGGTTTGATAATTAAATCATGGTAAAAATTCATCATCTTATATCCCTCGGAGACACACTTTCCTGTCCAGGGATTTTAGTTTTCATTTGCTGGGTGATACACTTCTTAAATTGAACCTGCACTCCAAAAAGACGTACCTTCTAGTCGAGTCATTCCCTTTCACTCTTAGAAGACGTACCTTTTAGTCGAGTCATCCCCCTTGATTCCTATAAGACGTACCTTTTAGTCGAGTTATCCCCCTTGATTCCTATAAGGCGTACCTTTTAGTCGAGTCATCCCCCTTGTTTCCTAGAAGACATACCTTCTAGTCGAGTTATTCCCTTTGACTCTTAGAAGACTTACCTTTTAGTCGAGTCATCCCCCTTGACTCCTGTAAGGCGTACCTTTTAGTCGAGTCATCCCCCTTGACCCCTAGAAGACGTACCTTTTAGTCGACTCATCCCCCTTTATTCCTACAAGGCGTACCTTTTAGTCGAGTCATTTCTCTGAATTCCTATAAGGTGTACCTTTTAGTCGAGTCATCCCCCTTGATTTCTATAAGGCGTACCTTTTAGTCGAGTCATACCCCTTGATTCCCAGAAGATGTATCTTTTAGTCGAGTCATCCCCCTTGACCCCTAGAAGACGTACCTTTCAGTCAAGTCATCCCCCTTGATTCCTATAAGGCATACCTTTTAGTCGAGTCATTTCCCTAGATTCCTATAAGACGTACCTTTTAGTCGAGTCATCTCCCTTTGATTCCTATAAGACGTACCTTTTAGTCGAGTCATTCCCCTTGACCCCAAGAAGACGTACCTTTAGTCGAGTCATTTCCTTTGATTTCTATAAGACGTACCTTTTAGTCGAGTCATTTGCCTTGATTTCTAGAAAATGCACTTTCTAGTCCAGTCATTGCACTTAATCCTTATGTTACGCACTTCCTTGCTAGTTTTCATTTGTCAGGTGACACACTTTTTAATTTAAACTTCTATCTCTAGAAGACGCATTTTCTAGTCAGAATTCCTCACTTTAATTCTTAGGAGACGCACTTCCTAGTCTTGGTCATTCAATTTTACTCTCAAGAGATGCATTTCTTGATCAGAGTCTTGATTTATTATTGCAACATGCAAGTAGGTATGATTTGACTTTCTCAAAAGTCTTCTGATGGTAAACTGGGGCCAATTTTTTTTTTTTGGAACTTTACTTTTTTGGCAAACAATTTTCTCTTTACAATAATTTTGTTTGGAACAATTTTCTTTGTAGTTTTGATGTGATTTCAGGAACCCGCCCGAAGCACAGGGCGAATAAATGGAAAGTCAAGCAACAAGGTGAAGAAGTTGAAAATCAAGTAATAAAGTGAAGAAAATGAAAGTCAACAGATCAAAAATATCAAGTCAGGAGCCCGCCTGGAGAACAGGGTGATGAAATTGAAAACCAAGCAACAAGTTGAAGAAATTTCAAATCAGGAGCTCGCCTGAAGAATAGGGTGATGAAACTCAAGTCAAGAGTCCAACAGAAGCTGCGTAGATAGGATTTTTTAAATTTATTTATGTTTTTAACTTGTAATTTTTATTTTTGATGTAATAACAGAGTCGCGGACCGGAACCTCGATGGGACCTCACTCAACTCTCCAACTCGGAATAGTCCATCTTCTTCCAATCCTTTGAGATAACTGTCACTCGATTCCCTCATAACTTGGGTAGGTAGGATGTCCTAAGTCAAAACCTGGATTCCCTCCTTCCTCGTGCTCCATGCTTTTGAATAATGGTCAGGACAAAATTCGATCTCATTGTCTACTGCTTTGTATGAAAACATCATGTGTTTACATCCAAAGGGGGCATGATGTAGACACGTAATTTTGTCCTTTCCCAAAAATATTTTAATCATTTATTTTATTTTATTCACCTTACCATACTTTTGTTTAATTGATAATTTCTCCCAAAAAAAAAAAATTAAAAATAATTAAATACATAGCATCTTTGCCACCTCACTATGCCACCTCAACACCCCACTTTCCATTTTTCATTGGATACATGCAAAAGGCACACGCCCTACTCATTTTTCCACACGCCACCCTCATATTTCCACATGCCACACTAACTTTTCCACATGCCACACACTTATCCACACAAGCCACCAATTATATGCTTCCACATAGGATAATAAATAAAGAAAAAAAAAACCAACTAAAAAATACGAAAGAAAAATTGTAAAAGGGGAAAAGGGGAGGCTCATTCTTTCATCATCATTTTCTCCACAATAACAACAATCATCAAATCATCTTCCTCACAAGAACAAAAAAAACCGAGGGAGAGAAAGAGAGAATCGGGCGAGAAAAACAATTGAGAGAGAAAAAGGGTCTGGACAATGGGAATCCAGCGTAAAAAGAGACGGTGAACAGTAATAGCGTGAACAGTAACAATGTGAACAGTAACGGAGTGAACAGTGACGACGTGAACAGTGTCGGTGAAAAGTGACGATGAAACGGATCATTATTTCATATTGTCGAGTTGGATTGTTGGTGTTAAGGTTCGTCTCGAGGTTTCCGGGTGCGGACTCTCTTTATTTGAATAACATTGAGTTTGAAAGCTTCAAATTGAGGTCCAAATCTACTCTCTCTTTTTATTTCATTGTTTATTATATTTGGTGTTGGATTGAATATTGCGTGTTATTTGGTCCTTGTTGGTGATGAATGCGTGTTTATTTTGACTCGTGGTTGGTTTGCTTGATTATGGTTTGGTGAAATGGTATCTCGTTTGAGAATTGAAATTGGTTGTTTGGGGATGGAATTGAGAAATTGATAAAAAGTTGAATTTAGATTAACTTTGGTTTATTGTTGTTTTGTTTAATTCGTAATGAGCATGAATATTGTTGGAATGTGATAGAATTATGATATGTTGAAATGGATAGGCAAATGTCGGTTTGGGTAGGCAAATCTTAGGAGTGATGTGTTTATTAAATGTTTTGAATGTTTAATGTGTGTGTGAATGTTTGGTTTCTAGTTTATCGTGTTTAATTCAAATGTATTTATTTAGCCGGGGAATGTCCCGAGACACAATGTATTTATTCACCGGGGAATGCCCCGACGTACTATGTTGGCAGAAGACGTTCTTGAGGAAGGCCCGAGGCGTCGGGTAAAGCACGAGAGCGTAGTTAGTATTAGTGTAGGTTAGATAGGATTTATTTTTGCATTTTTCTATTTTGGACTGTATAAATTGGACTGGACACTGTACTTTTGATTCATTTTTTGTTTTGTTTTGTTTGTTTGTTTGATTTTTTTACGTATTTTGTGTGGTTTGTACATTCGTAGTGTCAAAATTAGCCAATACGCTCCACCAAGCGACCGTGCTCGAACCACGGGATCGAGGGGTGCCTAACACCTTCCCCTCGGTCAACAGAATTCCTTAGTCGGAATCTCTGTTCGCAAACCAGTTTAAAGAGTCAAATGGTTTTGAAAAAGATTTTCCAATGGTGACTTGGCACACCAGATTATGCCAAGTGGCGACTCTAAGTTTTGAACGTAAAAGGTCCTTTTCAAAACAAATTATCTTCATTTTGTCGCTTTACTAATGAAAACCCTTTCGAAACTTAAAATCAAATCTTTTGGAGTAAAATAAGGAGTGTGACAATTTCTTTCACGAATTAGAACAGTAGAGTACACATTGAATTTATACAAAGAAAGGGGTCATAATTTTTCTAATTACTAGCCTAGTAACCTGATAGATCCCTGATTTATTCTAAAGGATCTCTGATTAAAAGGGAGATCCCTGATTTTGTACAAACGACTTTGCTGGAAAAAAAAACTGAATATTCAAAACTTAGAAAGAGAAAAAAATGAGACTCTGATATCAAATTGAATAAAGAGAGATTCAGAACATTAAAGATAAAGGGATCGTGATTTCTTTCACTAATTAGAAAAGTAGAGTGTACATTACTTTATACAAAAAAAAAAATAGTTCTAATTGTCTTCTAATTACTAGCCTAGTAACAAAGGATATCTCTGATTTACGATTAAAGGATCTCTAATTAATGGGGAGATCTCTGATTTTTGCGATGCTAAATAAGCTATGGACTAAATAAGATACATATTTTATGAAGCTATATAAGCTACGGTTAATAACTTCCATCTCATACGATTTGGTCCCGAGCTTTCATCGTTGGCCTTGACATGAAACCACTATCTAAGCATATATTTTCAGCCTGAACTTGTGTGCTTATCCTCTTTGAATGCATAATAAAATAGCTTTCTCGTTATATATATTTCACAAATAAAATAAAACATAAATTCAAGAATAATTTACTATAAATATTAACCGTCAACTAAATATTGCATTAGTTATATCAAAATTATTTTTTTTCTTATACATCCAACCAAGCATGGTGCATTAAGTAGTTATGGATAGATCATTTTTTTTTCTACCAATCAAACCGTTTAAATTGGATTTGTTATGTTTTAAAAAGATACTTTCTGCGTTTGGTTTTACTTCATTAATAAAAATAATGTTTACATTGTCTTAAAATTAATTTAAAGAAAAGATAATTAATGCTAAGGGTAAAATAGGAAAAAAGAAATTATTTTTTTGATATGTCAAAAATGACAATGAAAGTAGAAACACAATTAGGAAATTAATGACAAGTAAAAGTGAACAGAGGATG
Organism: Capsicum pubescens; assembly: GCA_030864215.1. NCBI lineage: Eukaryota > Viridiplantae > Streptophyta > Magnoliopsida > Solanales > Solanaceae > Capsicum > Capsicum pubescens. The sequence continues at coordinate 43,801,774 of CM061538.1, forward strand.
TATTAAATATTCATTCTCGTTTTACAAGTTAATTGTAAATATATATATATATATATGAATATATATATATATTCATTCTCGTTTTACAAGTTACTACGCATATATATATATATATAGTCAACTTTTGTTCGAATTCAATACAACTTTGTGTAATCCTATGCTAGTTTATTATAGCCTGTAGCTGTCTTTCTGATATTCATGTCATTACTCAAGATGGCATTTCTATTTTGTGGGTGTTGGTTTTTGCCTGGGTTGACTCGTATTTAAAGTTTGAAATATTGTCATGTGATCAATGTTTTCTTTTCTCCCCGATTGATTATTTTCTTACATAATTCCTCCTTTCTTCTAGTCAAATGTCTATCATCTCGACCTTTCTTATAGTTGGTTACCTTCTCTTTGTTTTGACGTTATGCATTAATCTTTTTTTCTCCTATATCGAAAATACTCTCTTATGAAGTTTGAAGTGTTCACTGTTAAGGTATAGAATTAAAAAAAATAAATTCTTTCATGAAGATTCAAAGGATCCATATGCGTATGAGCATGTTAAATATATATATATATATATATATATATATATATAAATGTGTGTGTGTGTGTGTGATGGCATCGCACTCTGCAATTTGCGTTGTGTCTTGAATTGTGTTAATGAAGGATGGTTACTGCCTCTATTTCAGGCATCTGTTTGTGCTAACGAATGTCTTTGAGATCATGATTTAGGTGTTGATTAATTCTCTGTTGCGATTGAGTGCCATTAGATGTAGAATGTGTGATTTCTCTGAGAAAATTTTATGTCAAAATCTTAGTCTAAATTTAAATATTTTCCAAGAACGAGCCTTTGTTTGGACTAAGATCTTTCACCAAACTGTTTATTATCTTTCAATTGGTCTTCTAAAATGGGGGCTCGTCTTATCCCTACGTGCATAAACAACTATTCCAAATTCGTGAGGGTGTCATATGCTTTGCCTTTATGTTTTTTGGATCTGTTTTGCCATTTTTGAAAACAATGTCCTAACTGACTAGTTAAGGTCTTTGTCATGTTGTTCTTTAGTTAGTTATTTAGTTAATCATGTATTAGTTATCTTTATATTTTCTTCCTTCTTTGTTTAATCGCATACCAACCTTTGTTAATTTGACTGCTTTGTTGATTATTTAAGATCCGTATGTTTCCCTTTTTAGTTAAACCCGCATTAGTTTCCTTTTAATTTTTTCCTCTCTTTGATTGATCATGTGTTAGTAGGCTTCCATCACTTATTTTACTTTCTTCCCCCTTTCTTCCTTTGCTTGATTATATACTAATGTGTTTTATTTTCCCTCCTTTGCATGGAAATCATTTGAGTCCTACATGGACTCTTCCCTTTGTGCATATTCATCATGGGCCACTGAGGCCTACTATGTCTATTGAGTCAAGCCCGAAAGAGAATCCATCGCATGACATACGGACGCGAGGAGTCAAAAAAAGGAAAATGGGTTAAAATCCCATCTTGGAAGCGGCAAAGGAGACTTGAAAGTCTCATTTTTTTATTTACTTATTCATTGTTGCCTTCATTTGTCTATTTTATCCATTCAGTTTATTTCTTTATTCATTCATTCGGGCTACGAAGTCAAAATTGTATTTAATATAGGTGGAGCAAGATTCGAGCCAAATGCTCGAAAACTAGATTAGGACAGGTGAAATAGGTCAAAACCCAACTAGATTAGGACAGGGTCGACGGTTTGGGCTTGAAAACCTAAATCACTACTTCTCCCCTTCCCCTTTACCCTTTTCCTTTTTGCTTACTCGTTTTATGTGTGTTTTACAAACCTATTAAAATCCTTAGTCAAGTCGCTAAAAAACTGGTTTTGCATAAACACCCAAATATCCCTAAAATTTCTTTCTTTTCAAAAATAAACTTCTTTGAAAGTTAGTCAAAAGACGTTTTCAAACAATCTGGATAACTGCAAGTTAGCGGACGTTTTAGGTGCCTAACACCTTCCTAAAACGTTAATAGGAACCGCTTACTCAGAATCTCTAACTTAAACAATTTTCCTGTTTTGAATCATCTAAGTATTTTATAAAGGTTTCTTAATCCTTTTCAAAATTAAGTGGCGACTCTCAAAAAGTCAAAATTTTCGCAAAACAGCAAAGGCAACTGAGCGGTATTCTCCTTCAGTCGATGATCTAGCTACACTCCGTTGTTTCTTTGAGCTCTAAGAGACTAGATTTTTACCAAGATATACAAGAAAGGCACTGGTGGAAGAGCGGTCATCCTTATTGCCTGCCTAATCTGTGTCTGAGAAGGTATGAAGATCAAGCGGAGACTTACGATGGAAAAAGAGACCATAGTTCATGGTTCCAACTAAGTAGCGAACAACACGTTTGACTACAGACCAATGATTTTCAGTCGGACGATGGGAGAATTGTGCTAGCTTGTTTACAGCAAAGGCTATATCTGGTCTTGTTAATGCCAAATACGGTAAGCTGCCAACTACAATACGATAAAGCTTAAAATCATCAAGATGTGCGCTGTCCTCCAAGGATAATGAATTTCCAGTAGATATGGGGGTATTGAGTACTTTTGCACCTGCCATTTATGTCTTGGCTATTATGTCATTAATATACTTCTTCTGAGATAGGAAGATTCCATCAGACTTTCTCACAACTTGAACACCAAGAAAATAATTAAGAGAGCCCAAATCTTTGATAGAGAAGCGTTACCCAAGTCTCAAAATAAACTTATCGACAACTTTAGGATTGCTCCCAGTAATAATCAAGTCATCAACATAGACGACCAAGTAAGTAGTGATGCCCAACTGATTGTAAATGAAGAGACAATGATCGGCTTGAGAAACTTGAAAACCCAAAGTTATAAGATAGCTCCGTAGTTCTGAGTACCAAGCTTGTGGTGCCTGTTTAAGCCCATAAATTGCCTTGTTGAGTTTGCAGACATGTTGAGGCCTTGTTTGGTCAACAAAACCTTTAGGTTGAGCCATATAAACCTCTTCCGTTAGTTGACTATTCAAGAATTTTCCTTTTAGAGTTTTCCGTAAATCAAAGTGCATATAAATGCTATGATCCACTCACCCCAAGGAAAATTCTAAAAGGAAAATTCTTGAATGGTCAACTAACGGAAGAGGTTTATATGACTCAACCTAAAGGTTTTGTTGACCAAACAAGGCCTCAACATGTCTGCAAACTCAAGAAGGCAATTTATGGGCTTAAATAGGCATCACGAGCTTGGTACTCAGAACTACAGAGCTATCTTCTAACTTTGGGTTTTCAAGTTTCTCAAGCCGATCATTGTCTCTTCATTTACAATTAGTTGGGCATCACTATTTACTTGGTCGTCTATGTTGATGACATGATTATTACTGGGAGCAATCCTAATGTTGTCGATAAGTTTATTTTGAGACTTGGGCAACGCTTCTCTATCAAAGATTTGGGATCTTTTAATTATTTTCTTGGTGTTCAAGTTGTGAGAACGTTTGACAAAATCTTCCTATCTCAGAAGAAGTATATTAATGACATAATTGCCAAGACACAAATGGCAGGTGCGAAAGTAGTCAATACTCCCATGTCTACTGGAAATTCATTATGCTTGGAGGACAGTGCACATCTTAATGATTTTAAACTTTATCGTATTGTAGTTGGCAGCTTACAGTATTTGGCATTAACAAGACCAGATATAGCCTTTGCTGTAAATAAGCTAGCACAATTCTCCCATCGTCCGACTGAAAATCATTGGTCTGCAGTCAAACGTGTTGTTTGCTACTTAGTTTGAACGGTGAACTATGGTCTCTTTTTCCATTGTAAGTCTTCGCTTGATCTTCATGCCTTCTCAGACGCAGATTGGGCAGGCAATAAGGATGACCGCTCTTTCACCAGTGCCTTTCTTGTATATCTTGGTAAAAATCTAGTCTCTTAGAGCTCAAAGAAACAACGGAGTGTAGCTAGATCATCGACTGAAGCAGAATACTGCTCAGTTGCCTCTGCTACTGCTGAAATTCAGTGGATTCAGAACTTACTTTGTGAGATTGCTATTTCATTACCAAGGCAGCTAGTTGTCTACTGCGATAATTTAGGTGCCACATATCTCGCTGCCAATCCAGTGTTTCATATGCGGATGAAGCATCTCGATATTGATTATCATTTTGTTCGTACTATGATTCAAAATGGCCAGCTTCGTGTTTCTCATATTTCTGGAAAAGATCAACTTGCGGATTTACTTACAAAAGCTCTCCCTAGTTCTCAATTTGCAAATCTTCGGTGCAAGATTGGCGTTTCTGATCAATTGCCATCTTGAGGGGGCGAATAAGGAAGGCATCCTATTCTCAAGTGATTGATATGATTTGATCTCTTGTAATATTCTTGTAATTAAGTTGATAGGATTTTACTACAATTAGCATCTTCTATTTTTGGTAGAATATCTCTTACCTTCTTGTATAAATAGTGAAACAATATGTGAATAATACACATTGAAATTCAACCATCTTCTAAATCTTTCATGAGAGACAGACACATTATGCATTCATAGAGGATAAGCACATAAGTTCAGGCTGAAAATATATGCTTAGATAGTGGTTTCATGTCAAGGCCAACGATGAAAGCTCGGGACGGAATCGTATGAGATGGAAGTTATTAACCGTAGCTTATTTAGCTTCAAAAAATATGTATCTTATTTAGTCCATGGCTTATTTAGCATCGCAAAAATCAGAGATCTCCCCATTAATTAGAGATCCTTTAATCATAAATTAGAGATATCCTTTGTTACTAGGCTAGTAATTAGAAGACAATTAGAACTACTTTTTTTTTAATTATAAAGTAATGTACACTCTACTATTCCAATTAGTGAAAGAAATCACGATCTCTTTATCTTTAATGTTCTGAATCTCTCTTTATTCAACTTGATATCAGAGTCTCATTTTTTTCTCTTTCTAAGTTCTGAATATTCAGTTTTTTTTCCAGCAAAGTCGTTTGTACAAAATCAGGGATCTCCCCTTTAATCAGAGATCCTTTAGAATAAATCAGGGATCTATTTGGTTACTAGGCTAGTAATTAGAAAGGCTAGTAGTTAGAAGACAATTATGACCCCTTTCTTTGTATAAATTCAATGTATACTCTACTATTCTAATTCGTGAAAGAAATCACGATCCCTTTATCTGTAATGTTCTGAATCTCCCTTCATTCAACTTGGTATCAGAGTCTCATTTTTTTTTCTCTCTGAGTTTCGGATACTCAGTTATGTTCTTTGACAAAGTCGTTTGTTTAAAATCAGGGATCTCCCCTTTAATCAGAGATCCTTCAGAAATAAATCATTTCAAATATGATTGTGTACTAACTTTTACTAAAGCTCGTTGAAAATCTTCAACTATGAATGTGTGTTGACTATTTTAGTATATTATCATCATTAGTCCCCCCATGGACTCAGAGAGGTATTTTTAATAGATTCTTGGTTCAAGCAAAATAAATAGTATATCACAACGTATGAAAGAAAAGGGAAAATACATCATTTAAGAAGTTAGGTTAAAAATAATGAAAAAAAGTTCAGTAGCAACAATAAATAGCTATAAAGAAGAGTCACAAGAACAGTAGAAACAACAAATAATATAGCTAGCGAAGTAAAGGAAATGCAGATAAGAATGACAATATTTTAAAGAAAAATTAGTTAGACAATGCTCGACTAGTTACTAAACTTCTTCCATAGATTCCTCCCTAGAAATTCATTTACGCTTCAAAGCAACAAACAATTGACATGATTTCTCATAATTAGCTTTCATCCATGTCGAAATCTCTTCACTTTTTAGAATAGTCCTTGCACAAGCTTCTTTTGCTATTTCACTTCCAAAGTGATTTATTATTAGTCCTTCTAAAACAGCCCTTAGATTTATCATTAAAGTCTTTGCATCAGCCTCATCCACAAGCTTTGGTTTGGGATATGTCAACTCCATTATCTCCTTTCCCATTTTGCTCCATTTTCTTCTTCAACCTAATTTCATCTTCTTCGGTCATAGATAGAATTCTTGGGGAAAGAAATGGCGGATTAATGAGTGTGTAAATGTACCTCACACATACACACGTATGATCTTCTTCAACCCATTAATGGCGGATAAATGCTCCTCAAAGATTTTCATCTCTTTTTGCTCAAGATCGCCATTAATGGCGAATTCTTCCCCATTGTGGAAATTCAAAGCTTTGAGCTCGCCATTAATGGCGGATCTTGAGCAAAAATAGAGAAAATTGGAGAAATGGGTTGAAAATTATACGTGGGTTATGTTGGAAATTATATATGGCTTTGTGGAAATTCAAAGCTTTGAACTCTCCATTAATGGCGATCTTGAGCAAAAAGAGAGGAAATCGAAGTTCTTGAATTTTTGCAAGTCATTTGAATCGGAATTCCTCATATTCCTCATTCAAGAATTCGTTAATCGGAGAAATCTTATTGTTTCCTTAGTTCAAGTATTTCTTGGTAAAAACATTTTTCAAATTATCAAAAAACACCATTAATGAGAATTTGGACATGAGAAAGATGAAGAACTCCATTAATGAGTTCTTAAATTTTTGTTTTGAAAAAGAGAAGAAGAAGAAGAAGACATGATGTGGCAATTATAATTCATTAAAAAAAAGTAATAATTAAAATATTTATTATATTATTAAAAATAATGACGTGACAATCAAAAAATAAAGAATTTTAAGTGAAATGGACTCAACTGATGCACTCATGGGCGGTGTAGTCACGTCTGTTAATACGTCAGCAACTGTGTGTGTGTGTGTGGGGGGGGGGTAATAAATTCTATAAAAATAAGTTTAGGAGGGTAATGGGTCACCTTTAAAGGTTGAGTGTGTAGTTGAGATTTCGACTAAAGGTTGGGGGGATAATAGACCATTTTCTCTAAATTTAAAGGGAATTTTAAGGTTAGTAATTCCTTATGTTATCTGTCTTTTGATACTAATAATAAAATTATTGTTGAATTTGAGGAAAAATAATTGGTTTGGAACCATTTATATTTTAAATTTATTCCTCAAGAACAATATTATCAAAATGGATGATAATATGTTGAGATGATAATATTTATATTATATATATTATAAATATTCATTCTCATTTTACAAGTTGACTAATTTTTATTTTATTCACCTTACCATACTTTTGTTTAATTGATAATTTCTCCCCAAAAAAAGAATTGAAAATAATTAAATACGTAGCATCTTTGTCACCTCACTATGCCACCTCAACACCTCACTTTCCATTTTTCATTGGATACATGCAAAAGGCACACACCCTACTCATTTTTCCACACGCCACCCTCATCTTTTCACATGCCACACTAACTTTTCCACATGCCACACACTTATTCCCACAAGCCACCAATTATATGCTTCCACATAGGATAATAAATAAAGAAAAAGAAAAACCAAATAAAAAATATAAAAGGAAAATTCTAAAAGGGGAAAAGGGGGAGACTCATTCTTTCATCATCATCTTCTTCACAATAACAACAATCACCAAATCATCTTCCTCACAAGAAGAACAAAAAAAACCGAGGGAGAGAAGAGAGAATCGTGCGAGATAGAAAAAAAATCGAGAGAGAAACAGTATCGTGAACAGTGTCGTGAACAGTGTCGTGAACAGTACCGTGAACAGTAGAGTGTCCCTTTTTGTCATTTATGGTCAAACCTTTTCTATCTTTTATTTCAACTAAATAGAGTGTCCCTTTTTCCTTTGTGTTTAAATATATGTTATTTGTTTGTTTTCTTTACATAGTACATTTCATGTTAGGTTTAGTGATATGACATGCAGGCGGAATTCTTCGCTAGATCTTAAAATCCAATTTGAGCATGAACTTTGAATCAGAGGGCTAAGGTTAGAAAAAGCATGTGAGAAATGGGTAGCGTGTTAAGACATTTGGTGTCCATGTTGAAACCTTCTTTCAAAATTAAGGCAATTGATTTGAGAATCACCAGAATAACTTGGTCATCAATTGTAAGGCATGCCTTAATTAGGTCAAACAGTGGATGCGTGATCCTATATCAAGAGAAACAGAAAGAAAATCAGCTCCACGAAATTATGAGTCATTCAATGTAAGAAATGTACAACAAAAGTGGAGTTGTATGCTAGAAAAGCGCAAAGAAGTAGTGACGCACAAACTCAGTCAAAGTTAATGTTGTAAAAGATGTCGCACATGATCTTCATCTCCAACTTTCAAATTGCATGTTATGTACTTGCATTTTCAAAGATTGATATGACGAAAGCATTTCATTCTATTATCCAAACATTGTGTCATCCTTTGTTTATCCCATTTGAGCCTTAGTTTTATTTTCTTTCATACACCTCTTTTGGAATCAATATAGAGTCAACAAATCTCAAAAGAAAAGGTGTCGAGCAAAACAGTAGAGTCAGAAAAGTTTCAAAAAAAAAAAGAGCATCGAGAAAAATAAAGTCAGAAAAGTCCCAAAGAGAAAAAGAGTCAACAAAAGAAAAAAAATCAGAATCAAGCAAAAGAACAAGCTGTCAGAACTACGCGTGACCTGATTCTCCTCTTTTGGGGGTGAGATACATAGGCTGCCCTACTCAGGGATCGGTCCAACCAAATAAAATTTAGTATTGCTCAGTCAAAAGAAACTGGGGCATGAGTTGATCCTCATTATTTGAGTCGATTCCAAAAGTTGTAAGTCCCACTCCACTTCAAGTGTCGTTTGGTCCCCATGTCATACTTTCTTTCTAACCTTATCCAAAAGCCAAGTTACAACCGAAGAAATACCTACAGATCAATCTTCGAGAATGCTCAGTCTAAGCATGCAATGGATGTGGATAACACATTTTGGGAACTATTTATCTTCCTCAGCATAAGGAATCTGGAGAGAAATGAAAATGAGAGAGTCTTATCAGTGAAAATCCTCACGGGCACTGTAAGATGATAGTGAGTTGAGATAAATAAAAATGAGAGAGTCTTATCGGTGAAAATCCTCATGGGCACTGTAAGATGATGGTGAGTTGAGATAAATAAAAATGAGAGAGTCTTATCGGTGAAAACCCTCACGGGCACTGTAAGATGACTGTGAGTTGAGAAAAATGAAAATAAGAATCTTGTTGGTAAAAAATCCTCTCGGATACTATAAGGCAATGATTAGGTGATAAAAGGAAATGAGAGAGGCTTGTTGACAAAAACCTTTCAAGGCGCCACTAGCCGAATGAGGTCTCCGAATGCAATTAGCCCAAGAAAGCAACTCACTTTCAGGGTCATTAACTCAACAACAATTTGTGAGAGTTTTGGATGGAAAGATCAGACAGTTTAATCCTATATGCATGTCATAATCATTAGAGTTGATTGTCATTTTTAGATAAACTTTTCTTTCATCTTTTTCAATGGGGACATTCATTATCATTTCTTTATTTTCTATAGTTATATTTTTATTTTTCTTGAGTCAGTTATCCAAATAAAATCATTGTCATTTTTCTCTTGTCTTTGAGTCAAGTCTATGTCAAAACAAGTGAGAAAAGATTTCAAAACTGGATACCAGCTTCTTCAATTATACAAAGCAAGGCAGAAAGGCCAACGCATGAAAGAGACATGGTTGTGAGCCAAAATGAGGCAAGCAGAAAGTTTTGTCAACAAATAAGTCTGGGAACTCATGAAATACCAAGGTTCCAAGGGGTCTATCTGAGAAGCATGTCAAAGTAGAGATGTTGTGTTTGTCTTAGTCACTCTTAATAATCTGAGTTTGGTCAATAAAGCACCAAGTCAATGACACGGGCTAATGGTTAGAAGCAATATTAAATGTGATGACGGCAAGAGCGTTTTCCACGAAAGCCAAAGACACAAACCAACCACCATGTTTTTAAACTCACAACCTTTCTTTGCATGAAACAGGAACACATGTTACCTTCAAATCAAGGATTTCAAAGCCTAAACATCAAGTCCCGTAATTTCTCATTTTTACAAATGCAGAAAGCAATGTTGCTGCACAGGTTTGATAATTAAATCATGGTAAAAATTCATCATCTTATATCCCTCGGAGATACACTTTCTATTCTAGGGATTTCAGTTTTTATTTGCTGGATGATACACTTCTTAAATTGAACCTTCACTCCTAGAAGACGTACCTTTTAGTCGAGTCATTCCCTTTGATTCCTATAAGACGTATCTTTTAGTCGAGTCATCTCCTTTGATTCCTATAAGACGTACCTTTTAGTCGAGTCATTCCCTTTGATTACTATAAGATGTACCTTTTAGTTGAGTCATTTCCTTTGACCCCTAAAAGACGTACCTTTTAGTCGAGTCATTCCCTTTGATTCCTATAAGACGTACCTTTTTAGTCGAGTCATATCCTTTGATTCCTATAAGACGTACCTTTTAGTCTAGTCATCTCCTTTGATTCCCATAAGACGTACTTTTTAGTCGAGTCATTCCCTTTGATTCCTATAAGACGTACCTTTTAGTCGAGTCATTCCCTTTAACCCCTAGAAGACATACCTTTTAGTCGAGTCATTCCCTTTGAATCCTATAAGACATACCTTTTAGTAGAGTCATCTCCTTTGATTCCTATAAGACGTACCTTTTAGTCGGTCATTCCCTTTGATTCCTATAAGACGTACCTTTTAGTCGAGTCATTTCCTTTGATTCGTATAAGACGTACCTTTTAGTCGAGTCATTACCTTTGGACCCTAGAAGACGTACCTTTTAGTCGATTTATTCCCTTTGATTCCTATAAGACGTACCTTTTAGTCGAGTCATCTCCTTTGATTCCTATAAGACGTACCTTTTAGTCGAGTCATTCCCGTTGATTCCTATAAGACTTACCTTTTAGTCGAGTCATTCCCTTTGGCCCCTAGAAGACATACCTTTTAGTCGAGTCATTCCCTTTGATTCCTATAAGACGTACCTTTTAGTCGAGTCATTCCCTTTGGCCCCTAGAAGACGTACCTTTTGTCGAGTCATTCCCTTTGATTCCTATAAGACGTACCTTTTAGTCGAGTCATCTCCCTTGATTCCTAGTAAGACATACCTTTAGTCGAGTCATCTCCCTTGATTCCTATAAGACGTACCTTTTAGTCGAGTCATTCTCCTTGACCCCTAGAAGACGTACCTTTTAGTCGAGTCAATTCCTTTCATTTCCTATTAGACGCACCTTATAGTCGAGTCATTCTCCTTGATTCCTATAATGAAGTGACTTTCGCAAAAGTCCTTTGATGATAAACTGGGGCAAAATTTAATTCTTGTGTTGGAACTTCACTTTCCTGGCATATGAAATCTCTTTATAATAATCTTTATTTGGGATAATTTTCTTTCTAGTTTTGATGTGATTTCAGGAGCCCGCCCGTAGCACAGGACGAATAAATGGAAAGTCAAGCAGCAAGGTGAAGAAATTGAAAGTCAAGCAACAAGGTGAAGAAGTTGAAAGTCAAGTAACAAAGTGAAGAAAATGAAAGTCAACAGATCAAAAATAGCAAGTCAGGAGCCCGCCTGGAGAACAGGGTGATGAAATTGAAAACCAAGCAACAAGTTGAAGAAATTTCAAATCAGGAGCCCGCCTGAAGAATAGGGTGATGAAACTCAAGTCAAGAGTCCAACAGAAGCTGCGTAGATAGGATTTTGTAATTTCATTTATGTTTTTAACTTGTAATTTTCATTTTTGATGTAATAACAGAGCCGCGGACCGGAACCTCGATGGGACCTCACTCGACTCTCCAACTCGGCATAGTCCATCTCCTTCCAATCCTTTGAGATAACTATCACTCGATTCCCTCATAACTTGGGTAGGTAGGATGTCCTAAGTCAAGACCTGGTTTCCCTCATTCCTCGTGCTCCGTGCTTTTGAATAAAGGTCAGGACAAAATTCTGTCTCTTTGTCTACTGCTATATATGAAAACACCATGTGTTTACATCCAAAGAGGGCATGATGTAGACACGTAATTTTGTCCTTTCCCAAAAATATTTTAATCATTTTTTTTTATTTTTTTATTTTTATTTTTATTTTATTTTATTCACCTTACCACACTTTTGTTTAATTGATAATTTCTCCCCCAAAAAAGAATTGAAAATAATTAAATACATAGCATCTTTGTCACCTTACTATGCCACCTCAACACCTCACTTTTCATTTTTCATTGGATACATGCAATTAAAAGTCAGGCAATAAGTAGAAAGAAATTGCAAGTCATGAGCCTGCCTGAAGAATAGGGTGATAAAACTCGAGCAAAGAATCAAGAAAAACTGCATATATAGGATTTTGTAATTTCATTTATATGTTAACTTGTAATTTTCATTTTGATGTAATGATTGAGCAACGGACCGGAACCTCGATGGAACCTCACTCGACTCTCCAACTCGGTATAGTCCATCTTCTTTCAATCCTTTGAGATTCCTGTCACTTGATTCCCTCATAAATTGGGTAGGTAGGGTGTCCTAAGTCAAGACTCGGTTGCCCTTCTTTCTTCTATTGCTTTCTTCGAATAATGATCGGAACAAAATTTGTCTCGTTGTCTACTTCTTTGTATGAAAATACTTGGTGTTTACATTCAAAGGGAGAATGATGTAGACACATAATTTTGTCCCGTCAAAAATATTTTGAGCTTTTTTTTGGAGTCATATCGGCTTTGTTTGGCATTATGGGTGTATGAACATTGTGTGTGATTATTGTTTGTGTTATTGTTATCACAGTTGTGCATTTCTGTGCTTTTTGTTTACAGTTCTTCTTTATGTGTTACCACTTTATATCTGATATCATTTGCATAACCCGAGTCAATTCTTTCTACAACAAGTCCCAAAGTGCACGTCGTGCGTACGAACTCTAGTTGAGTCACCCTTATTTTAGGGGGGAGCCGTTGGATGTATGGAGTAGGTGGAAAGAAAAGCAACCACTATCGACCATATGCTCCCCTGAACGGCCTTGTTAGTAAACCACAACGTAGGTCAACCTTTAGATCATTCTTATGTGCATCATATTCATACGTGTGAGAAGCTTATTCCCGAGTATCAAAGCGTCATTGCAGGATATATTGCAAAGTCTGAGTGGAAAAGCGAGAACTTCACAGACAGGTCCATCTCAGCCAGGGTCATCACACAGAGCACCAGTTTGAAAGAGCATTTCCTATCTTTTGTTTAGTTTGAGTCCTTTACTTTTCTGCCATTGTAGTGTTGTGTCTTCGTTAAGTCGGTGTCAAGTTTGTTTTAATGTTAGGGTCTTTTATCAATAGTTATTTACATGAAATAATAAGAAATTATTTGAATGGATCGATCGGCCTCCCATTTATTTGTTTCAACAACTTATCCTAACGTCTCTCCTCACTGCTCATGTCGCCCGCTCGATGAAATGCTCTTTATTATGACTTTTTTCTTTGATGGGACCCATCCATTGTTGTGGCTATAACCATAAGCTATGGAAGCTATCTTCCACTTCTATACTATTGACAATCATATAATCGATGCACCGTTTGAGTACACTTTGAAATGTTCTGTCCGGTCCGGTTGGGTTTTGGATTTGGGTCCGGTTAACCCGGACCGGACCCAACCCGGTTAGGGCCCGCCGGTTAACCGGCCCGGCCCGGCCCTGATAAACCTCTTTTTTTTTTTTTTTTTTAAAGATTTTGGAAAATTGGGCCAAACTAGCCGCTGGCCCAACGGAAATAACGGCTAGTTTGGCCCCAAATATTAAAAAAAAGTTTTTTTATTTTTTTTAAAAATCATTTTTTAACCCCAAAAAAATTTCTATAAATACCCTACACTTTCAAATCATTTTCCACACAATTTTTCATTCTCTCAAATCTCATTTCTCAATTCTCAATTCTCAATTCTCAATTCTCAAATATTCTATATATTTAATTTCTAAAGTGCTCACTTTAATTTTGCGATTACTAAGTACAAGTGGAAGTTTCTAAAGTCGCAACCTTCGGATACTTCCAAAATTTGGTATTGTCATTCCATCTCTTACTTTTAATTTTTAATTAGTGTATTAATTGTTAAATATTTATTTTTATTACTTTTTGTGTATTTTGAATATTTTTTAGTTTGATTTATACTATGGATAAATTAAGAAACCTCGGTAAAAGTGTCAAAATTTTTTATCCCAAAAGTGGTAGCAAAAAGCGAATTACTAGCGGTAGAGGTACTTCAAGTACTAGATATACCCGTGTGCCTTCGCCTCCGGTACTACTTAGTCAACCTTTTGAGGGAGAAATAGGTGTAGGTGCTCACAATATGGATTATTTAGAAGTTCAGGAAAATTACGGTATAGAAGAAGAAAATGAAGTAGATGCGGTTGATTTAGATGAAGATGATGAAAATATTGGTGAGACACCCAAAGTAGGAAATGCTAGCGTTAGATCCGAATCGGTTAATCTCCCTCCCCGTCCTCCCCGTGCCCCAAGAGCTCGTAAACAAACTAGTGTTGCAAGGCAATTTTTTGAACGTATATCAGATACTGAGGTGCAATGCAATATTTGTCAAAAAATATATAAGCATAAAAGAGGAGGCAAGCAAGGGGGTACCGGTATGTTAATGAGACATTTAGCTGAAGAACACCAAAGAGAGTTGCACAAGGTGGTGAGGTTGTTGGTGGGCCCACACAAACTAGAATGGACCCAACAACCGGTCACGTAATGAAGAAGTATAATAAATTGAGGGACCGGAAAGAAATAGCAAAAATGATAGCTGTAGGTTGTTTGCCTTTTTTTTTTCCTTCTTCTGATGCTTTTATTCATTATATTCAAGCAATTTATAATCCTATGTTTATGGTATTCCTAGAAGTACTTGTCGGTCTGATATTTTTAGACTTCATTCACAATATTATTTTTATTTATCTACATTGTTAAAAAATATTTAATGTAGAATATCTCTAACTTCTGATCTTGGTCGTGTTGTAAATAAAAATGATTATTTAACCGTTACTTGTCACTGGATGGATAGTAATTTTGTGATGCAAAAACGTATTCTTTCTTTTTTATATGATGAAGATCGTAAACATACTGGACAATTTATTGCTGACTCGATACATAAAGTTGCAGCATTTTATGGTATCAAAAGTAAAATCTTATGTATTGCTTTTGATAATGCTTCTAACAACAAGACTGCTATAACAAAGTTGAAATCTAAGCTATCACCGTCGTTACCTGAAATTTTTCATATTAAGTGTGCATGTCATATATATAATTTAATTGTAAAAGATGGTCTTGAGTTTTTTGAGATTTATATTGAAAAAATCTGTCTTGCTGTTGGTTTTATACAAGAAAATAATCGTAGATCGAGAATTAAAGAATTTAAAGTTAAATGTCAAGAAAATGGACTTGCACCGATATTGATGCCTGAGGAAATTGATATTAGATGGAATTCTACGTATGATTTTTTAAAAACTTGTTATAAATATAGAGTTCCTATTACATTAGCTTTTAACCAACATTGTGGTTCATTTGTTGATTCTGCCGATTGCATGCTACTTGATTCTGATTGAGTTGTAATTAATGATCTTGTTAAGTTTTTGAAAAAATTTTATGTAGCTACGGTTGAATTTTTCGGTGCTTATTATCCTACTGTTTGTAATATTTTGGGATATATAACCGATATTTCTGGTTTGCTCAAAGAATATAAAAATAAAGAAGGTTATGAAGATGTTGTTGGTGCCATATTTACTAAATTTAAAAAATATTTTTTCCCGATTATCCCTATTTTCTTGGTTGGTGCTATGCTAAATCTGTGCATTAAATACCATACTATGTGCCACTTTAGTACTCTTATTTATCGTAACTTAGAAATAAATACTAACAATGATTCTGAACAAGTACAACCTGATTTGTGGACGGCTACGTCTGATGCGAATGCTTACATAGATAAATTATATAACCACTATGCTGATTTAGTTGATTTAGCTGTACCGACACATATCAGTCCAACTGTCGCTCCTCATCCTCCCGAGGTGCCATCATTTTCTAAAAGGCCGGTACATTGTGGTTTTCCTGATTCCTTTTATGATTTACCCTGTTGGAACAGTGTTGACGAGGGAGCTTACACATCAACTTATCGGGAAGAGTTTAAGTATTATCTTTGGTCGCAGCCAGAGGATCTCAGACGACGGATCAACACGTTGAATTGGTGGAGGAATAATGAATCACAATATCCCGTGCTTTCAAGATTAGCTAGAGATATCTTGAACGTTCCAATGTCAATCGTTGCATCAGAGAGCGTCTTTAGTCAGGGACGACAACAACTTAGAGACAACCGACCCTCATTGGGAAGCAATGCAATGGATGTTCTAGTTTGCCTCAGAGATTGGATTAGAGCAGAAAGAAGAAATCAAGGAATGGAACCGGAGCCAAAGGACGAGCAGAAACTTGAAGAAATTATGACTTCGCGGGAGAACTCAGCAAAATCAAGTCCAATGCATGGGTTTGCCCCCGTTGACTTTGACTATCCTATGCAAGTTCCCGTTAATATTAACATGGATGAGTTGGAAAAAATGATGCATAATTTGTAGATTTTTTATTCATGTAAATTATAAATTTTGGATCATTTTGCAATCAATAAAATTCAACATTCATTAATTAACTATCAAGTATTATTAATTTATTATATTAAGTAGCATATGTTTTGTATATTATTGTATATATCTTTTATACACATGTATATTTAACGTATATATTTAATGTATCCAAGTGTATATGTTTTACAAATTAGTATATAACTATATATATATACATATTGTAGTATATATAAATGTTTATTATAGAATAGTACATATTTTATTTAAATTAGTACATATATATTGAATGGTGTTTATATATCTTCTATAGACGTATATATTTAATGTATAGATGTGTATATGTTTTATAAATTAGTATAATCTAACTATCTATATATTGTAATACATATATATTGTAGTATATAGTTATTTAATTTTAAAGTAGTACATATATATTGAATGGTGTGTATATATCTTCTATAGACGTGTATATTTAACGTATACATGTGTATATGTTTTATAAATTAGTATGTAAGTATATATATATATATATATATATATATATATATATATATATTTATATATTGTAGTATATATATATATATATATATATATATATACTTTATTTAAAGTAGCACATATATATTAAATGGTGCGTATATATGTGTATATATTATATCTTCTATAGACTTATATCTTTAACGTATACAAGTGTATATGTTTTATAAATTAGTATATAAGTATATATATTTATATATAGTAGTAAATATATATATATAGATATTGTAGTATATACTTTATTTAAAGTAGTACATATGTATTGAATGGTGCGTATATATGTGTATATATCTTCTATAGACGTATATCTTTAACGTATACAAGTGTATATGTTCTATAAATTAGTATGTAACTATATATGTATACATATTGTTGTATATATATATGTATATTGTAGTATATATTTTATTTAAAGCAGTACATATATATTGAATGGTGCGTATATATGTGTATATATCTTCTAAAGTAGTATATATTTAACGTATACATGTGTATATGTTTTATAAATTAGTATATAACAATATATATATATTGTAGCATATGTTTTATTTAAAGTAGACAAGTAGTACATAAATATAGAATGGTGTGTATATATGTGTATATATCTTCTATAAGCGTATATATTTAGCGTATAAATGTGTATATATTTTATAAATTAGTATATAACTATATATATATATATATATATATATATTGTAGTGTATATATATATATATTGTACTATTGTAGTATATGTTTTATTTAAAGTAGTACGTATAGTCATATATAATTATATATTGAATGGTACGTATATATGTGTAATTGTTTATATATTTTTTAAAAAATATCTATTGTATAATTGTAGTGTATATAGTGTATATTGAAGCGTATATAGTGTATATAATTGTAGTGTATATAGTGTATATTGGATTTTTCATTTTTTTTAAACGGGTTTGACCGGTTTTTAATCGGATTTGACTGGGTTTAGGTGTGTTTAACCGGGTTGGGTTAAGTGGGCCAGTTCAGGGTTGTTTTCAACATTTTTACTGTTGAACCCGGAATCGGCCCAGCCCACCTAACCCCAACCCGGACCGGAACCGGACCACAACCCGGTTAAACTAAACGGGCCGATTCCGGGTTGGCCCGGCCCGACCCACTTGACACTCTTAACACAAACCTAACCTATTCATTGTTGGCTTTTAATTCATTTATTTGATAGACAAAACGTGAGGTTCAACAGTGCAACATCCACACACACATATATATAAGATTAAGAACATGAATGTATGAAGAAATCATTGAGCAATAACCCAAATAAAAAGAATAAGAATTATATTAGCATTATTATCCAAAATGACTACATCTTTCCCCATGAATGGTGGTGATGGTCCTTGTAGCTTCTCCAAAAACTCCCAATTGGCGGTATATATTAATTTCTTGCATTGCTATATACTCCATTTTGCATTACTATATACTCTGAACCTGCGCATAGCGGGAGCTTTAGAGCACCGGGCTGCCTTTTATTTGAGTTTCATACTCGAACTATTAGGTGAACTATCATCAACTGTTTATCAAAATCAAACAAACATCAATTGTCAATTGTTCACTTTGCCTAGTTAAATGATGGTGAGATTTTAGGTAGGAAGAGTAAAGAATTGATAGTGTTGATGTGTGTGTTTTGATATACAACTGATGATAGTTCAGATAAGAAACTCACATGCCTGATAGTTCAGTATGAAACTAAACAAAATTGAGATTAAAGACCACACATATGAGATTACACTGGATATGTAATTGATGTTACATACTAAAGTAGTTGAACTTTAATTTATTCCCTTTAACAACAAAATCTATCCATCAATGTTATAATTGCATGCAAAGAGAAGTGTTAGATGGTGCAAAGGGAATGGTGAGAGATGCAATTATTCAAAAGCTTGACATCAAAATCATGTTATCGTCTTCAAATACAATACGTATTGCAGATTTTGGATGTTCAGTTGGACCAAACACTTTCATTGCAATGCAACATGTTGTACAAGCTCTAAAAGACAAGTTATTACAAGTCACAAATTCCACAAATAACATTCCAGAATTCCAAATATTCTTCAATGATCATGTTATAAATGATTTCAACACCCTCTTTCAATCACTCCCTATCGATCGATCCTACTATGCATTCGGAGTTCCAGGAACTTTCCATGGTAGATTATTTCCATCGCGATCGATACATTTTGCACATAGTTCTTGTGCTATACATTGGTTATCTAAGATTCCTAAAGAGTTGTTAGATGAAAAATCTCCAGCATGGAATAAGGGTTCGATTCACTACATAGGTACATCAAATGTTGAAGTAGTGAATGCTTATGTTGCTCAATTTGAAAAAGACATGGAAATGTTGTTAAATGCAAGAGCTGAGGCGATTGTTGAAGGTGGAATGACGGTACTTGTTACACCATTTGCAAGTTACACACGTCTCATGAATTTTTTTGGTTCTAGTCTTATGGATTTGGTGAATGAGGTAAGTAAATGTGTTCATCAACACAAAACATGTACAAGTAATAAAGAGAAAATACCCTTTTACCCCCCTGAACTATACCCAAAACGGCTATGACACAACTCAACTTAAAGGGGGTCCTATTACTCCTGAACTAATTAAAAGTGTAATTTTGACACCCTTAGTGTCTATGTGGCACATACGTGGCACACACATGTGCCTATGTGGACACTTCAGTGTGTTGTGCCACGTATGCGCTACGTAGACACTAAGGGTATCAAAATTATACTTTTAATTAGTTCAGGGCTAATAGAATCCCTTTTTAAGTTGGAGTGTGTCTCTACTATTTTGGTATAGTTTAGGAGGTAATAGGGTATTATCTCAGTAATAAATGAAATTGATGTCTATTTCTTTTTGACACGGGAAAAGTTAGATGAATCTTTAGTTGACTCGTTCAATTTGCCAATGTATTTTCCTTCTCCTCAAGACATGACTAAAGTGGTGGAGAAAAATGGTTGTTTTAGTATTGAGAGAATGGAGTTGACAAATCCCAAATCAAAGCTTGTGGATGAGGCTGATGCAAAGACTTTAATGATAAATCTAAGAGCTGTCTTAGAAGGACTAAAAATAAATCACTTTGGAAGTGAAATAGCAGAAGAAGCTTGTGCAAGGACTATTCTCAAAAGTGAAGAGATTTCGACATGGATGAAAGCGAATTATGAGAAATCATGTCAATTGTTTGTCACTTTGAAGCGTAAATGAATTTCTAGGGAGGAATCTATGAAAGAAGTTTAGCAACTAATTTTCCTTTGCTTCGCTTGCTATATTATTTGTTGTTTCTATTGTTCTCTTGACTCTTCTTTATAACTATTTATAGCTGCTACTGAACTTTTTTTCATTATTTTCATCCTAACTTCTTTAATGATGTATTTTCCCTTTTCTTTCATACTTTGTGATATACTATTTATTTTGCTTGAACCAAGAATCTATTAAAAACACCTCTCTGACTCCATGGAGGGACTAATGATGATAATGTACTAAAATAGTCAACACACATTCATATTTGAAGCTTTTCAAAAAATTGCTCGAGCTTTAGTAAAGGTTAGTACACAATTATATTTGAAATGATTTATTTCTGAGGGATCTCTGATTAAAGGGGAGATCCCTGACTTTGTACCAACGACTTTGCCAAAGAAAATAACTGAGTATCCAGAACTCAGATAGAAAAAAAAATGAGACTCTGATACCAAGTTGAATAAAGAGAGATTCAGAACATTACAGATAAAGGGATCGTGATTTCTTTCGTGAATTAGAAAAGTAGAGTATACATTGAATTTATACAAAGAAAGGGGTCATAATTGTCTTCTAATTACTAGCCTAGTAACCTAATAGATCCCTGATTTATTCTAAAGGATCTCTGATTAAAGAGGAGATCCCTGATTTTGTACAAATGACTTTGCTGGAAAAAAAAACTGAATATTCAGAACTTAGAAAGAGAAAAAAATGAGACTCTGATATCAAGTTGAATAAACAGAGATTCAGAAAATTAAAGATAAAAGGATCGTGATTTCTTTCACTAATTAGAACAGTAGAGTGTACATTACTTTATACAAAAAAAAAGTAGTTCTAATTATCTTCTAATTACTAGCCTAGTAACAAAGGATATCTCTAATTTATGATTAAAGGATCTCTAATTAATGGGGAGATCTCTGATTTTTGCGATGCTAAATAAGCTACGGACTAAATAAGATACATATTTTATGAAGCTAAATAAGCTACGGTTAATAACTTCCATCTCATACGATTTCGTCCCGAGCTTTCATCGTTGACCTTGACATGAAACCACTATCTAAGCATATATTTTCAGCCTGAACTTGTGTGCTTATCCTCTTTGAATGCGTAATGTGTCTCTCTCATACGATTGAGAAAAGCAAGATAATAAAATAGCTTTCTCGTTATATATATTTCACAAATAAAATAAAACATAAATTCATGAATAATTTACTTTAAATATTAACCGTCAACTAAATATTAAGTAGTTATGCATAGATCATTTTTTTCTATCAATCAAACCGTTTAAATTGGACTTGTTATGTTTTAAAAAGATACTTTCTGCGTTTGGTTTTACTTCATTAATAAAAATAATGTTTACATTGTCCTAAAATTGATATAAAGAAAAGATAATTAATGCTAAGGGTAAAATAGGAAAAAAGTAATTATTTTTTTGATATGTCAAAAATGACAAGTGAGAGTAGAAACACAATTAAGAAATTAGTGACAAGTAAAAGTGAACAGAGGATGTATTAAATATTCATTCTCGTTTTACAAGTTAACTGTAAATATATATATATATATCTATATATATATATATATATATATATATCTATATATATATATATATATATATATATATATATATATATATATTGTAACGCCCCTTTTTTCACTTCCAAAAAGAATTGATTTTTAAGTTTCGAAAGGGTTTTATTATTAAAGTGACAAAAGATGAAAATTGTTTCGAAAAAGGATGCATTAGTTTCAAAACCCAGAGTCGCCACTTGGTATAAATCAGATGTGCCAAGTCACCCGTGGATATCCTTTTTTCAAAATGGTTTTGACTCTATAAAATTGATCCGCGAACAGAGATTTCGGCTAAGGAATTCTATTGACCGAGGGGAAGGTGTTAGGCACCCCTCGATCCCGTGGTTCGACCACGGTCGCTTGGTGGAGTATATCGGCTAATTTGGACACTATGAATGTATAAACCACACCAAACATAAATAAAACGATCAATCAAGCAAACGAATCCAAAAACAATGTCCAGTCCAATTATACAGTCAAAAATAGAAAAAGAATGCGAAAATGTAAATCATATTCTACCCTACACTAATTTTATACTACGCTCCCATGCTACCTGATGCCTCGGGCCTTCATCACGGACGTCCTCCAAATAAAAAATACTTCGGGGCATTTTCCGGCGAATCAACACAAGTGATCGCGGGGCATTCCCCGATTAAATGAATACATTTTCAAATGCAAGAACTAAAACAGAACCGTTCAACTCAAATTCCACATTCAAACAATCAACAAGAAAAGTTATTCCTAAATTTTTGCCTACCCGAACCAACATTCGCCTATCCATTTCAACATATCATAATTTTATCACATTTCAACAATATTCATGCTCATTACGAATTAAACAAAACAACAATAAACCAAAGCTAATCTAAATTCAACTTTTTTTTTATCAATTTCTCAATTTCATCCCCCAAATCCATTTTTAACCACATTATTAAACCAGTTCGACTATCAAATCACTTTTTCAAAATATGAAATCAACTACACATACCCCAACGAAGATTCAAACATTTAAACATACCAATCATTCATATCCACAACAATAATTAACATTTTGCTCGAAATATTCAAAACCGTACCACAAAATCACGGTATTAACCAACTTCGATATAATAAAAAAAGTGGAGTTGAGAGATGGACCTTTGAAGAATCAATTTCGTTGATAGTAAAATCAAGAAAGCCCGGACTGTAGAATTCCTAATAGGACCTCAACAATGACGAACTCTAACTCCGTTTTGAAAAATTTGAGATCCAAAACTGAAGCTCCGTAAATCCAATCGAACCCGAAAACCGACACTGCTCACGTACTGTTCACGGTATTCTTCACAACACTGTTCATGGCACTGTTCACAACACTGTTCACGGCACTGTTCACGATACTGTTTTTCTCTCGATTTTTTTTCTCTCTCGCGCGATTCTCTCTTCTCTCCCTCATTTTTTTTTGTTCTTCTTGTGAGGAATATGATTTGGTGATTGTTGTTATTGTGGAGAAGATGATGATGAAAGAATGAGCCTCCCCTTTTTCCCCTTTTAGAATTTTCCTTTTATATTTTTTATTTGTTTTTTTTCTTTATTTATTATCCTATGTGGAAGCATATAATTGGTGGCTTGTGCGAATAAGTGTGTGGAGTGTGGAAAAGTTAGTGTGGCATGTGGAAAGATGAGGGTGGCGTGTGGAAAAATGAGTAGGGCGTGTGCCCTTTGCATGTATCCAATGAAAAATGGAAAGTGAGGTGTTGAGGTGGCATAGTAAGGTGACAAAGATTCTATGTAGTTAATTATTTTCAATTATTTTTTGGGGGAGAAATTATCAATTAAACAAAAGTATGGTACGGTAAATAAAATAAAAATAAAAATAAAAATAAAATAAAAATGATTAAAATATTTTCGGGAAAGGACAAAATTACTTGTCTACATCATGCCCCCTTTGATGCAAACACATGGTGTTTTCATACAAAGCAGTAGACAACGACACAGAATTTTGTCCTGACCTTTATTCAAAAGCACGGAGCACGAGGAAGGAGGGAAACCAGGTCTTGACTTAGGACATCCTACCTACCCATGTTATGAGGGAATCGAGTGACAGTTATCTCAAAGGATTGGAAGGAGATGGAATATGCCGAGTTGGAGAGTCGAGTGAGGTCCCATCGAGGTTCCGGTCTACGGCTCTGTTATTACATCAAAAATGAAAATTACAAGTTAAAAATATAAATAAAATTACAAAATCCTATCTACGCAACTTCTGTTGAACTCTTAACTTGAGTTTCATCACCCTATTCTTCAGGCGGGCTCCTGATTTGAAATTTCTTCAACTTGTTGTTTGGTTTTCAATTTCATCACCCTGTTCTCCAGGCGGGATCCTGACTTGCTATTTTCGATCTGTTGACTTTCATTTTCTTTACTTTGTTACTTGACTTTCAACTTCTTCACCTTGTTGTTTGACTTTCAATTTCTTCACCTTGCTGCTTGACTTTTCATTTATTCGCCCTGTGCTTCGAGCGGGCTCCTGAAATCACATCAAAACCAGAAAGAAAATTATCCCAAATAAAGATTATTATAAAGAGATTTCATATGCCAGGAAAGTGAAGTTCCAACACAAGAATTAAATTTTGCCCTAGTTTATCATCAAAGGACTTTTGCGAAAGTCACATTATTATAGGAATCAAGGAGAATGACTCGACTATAAGGTGCGTCTGATAGGAATCAAAGGAATTGACTCGACTAAAATGTACGTCTTCTATAGGTCAAGTAGAATAACTCGACTAAAAGGTACGTCTTATAGGAATCAAGGGAGATAACTCGACTAAAAGGTACGTCTTACTAGGAATCAAGGGAGATGACTTGACTAAAAGGTATGTCTTATAGGAATCAAAAGGAATGAATCGACTAAAAGGTACGTCTTCTAGGGGCCACAGGGAATGACTCGTCTAAAAGGTACGTCTTATAGGAATCAACGGGAATGGCTCGACTAAAAGGTACGTCTTATAGGAATCAAAGGAGATGACTCGACTAAAAGGTACGTCTTATAGGAATCAAAGGGAATGACTCGACTAAAAGGTACGTCTTCTAGGGGCCAAAGGGAATGACTCGACTAAAAGGTACGTCTTATAGGAATCAAAGGGAATGACTCGACTAAAAGGTACGTCTTATAGGAATCAAAGGAGATGGCTCGACTAAAAGGTACGTCTTATAGGAATCAATGGGAATGACTCGACTAAAAGGTACGTCTTCTAGGGGTCAAAGGGAATGACTTGACTAAAAGGTAAGTCTTATAGGAATCAAAGGGAATGACCTGACTAAATGGTACGTCTTATAGGAATCAAAGGAGATGACTCGACTAAAAGGTACGTCTTATAGGAATCAAAGGAGATGACTCGACTAAAAAGGTACGTATTATAGGAATCAAAGGGAATAACTCGACTAAAAGGTACGTCTTTTAGGGGTCAAAGGGAATGACTCGACTAAAAGGTACGTCTTATAAGAATCAAAGGGAATGATTCGACTAAAAGGTACGTCTTATAGGAATCAAAGGAGATGACTCAACTAAAAGGTATGTCTTATAGGAATCAAAGGAAATGACTCGATTAAAAGGTACATCTTCTAGGAGTGAAGGTTCAATTTAAGAAGTGTATCATCCAACAAATGAAAACTGAAATTCATAGACAAGAAAGTGTGTCTCCGAGAGATATAAGATGATGAATTTTTACCATGATTTAATTATCAAACCTGTGCAACAACATTGCTTCCTGCATTTGTAAACGTGAGAAATTATGGGCCTTGATGTTTAGGCTTTGAAATCCTTGATTTGAAGGTAACATGTGTTCTTGTTTCATTCAAAGAAAGGTTGTGAGTTTTAAAACATGGTGGCTGGTTTGTGGCTTTGGCTTTTGTGGCAAACGCTCTTACCGTCATCACATTTAATCTTGCTTCCAACCATTAGCCTGTGTCATTGACTTGCTGCTTCATTGACCAAACTCAGATTATTAAGAGTGACTGAGACAAACACAACATCTCTTCTTTGCCATGCTTCTCAGATAGACCCCTTGGAACCTTCGTGTTTCATGAGTTCCCATATTTATTTGTTGACAAAACTTTCTGCTTGCCTCATTTTGGCTCACAATCATGTCTCTTTCATGCGTTGGCCTTTCTGCCTTGCTTTGTACAATTAAAGAAACTGGTAGCCAGTTTGAAATTATTTCTCATTTATTTTGACATAGACTTGACTCAAAAACAAAAGAAAAATGACAATGATTTTATTTGGATAACTGACTCAAGAAAAATAAAAATATAACTATAGAAATTAAAGAAATGATAATGAATGTCCCCATTAAAAAAGATGAAAGAAAAGTTTATCTGAAAATGACAGTCAACTCTAATTATTATGACATGCATATCGGATTAAATTGCCTGATCTTTCCATCCAAAACTCTCACAAATTGTTGTTGAGTTAATGACCCTAAAAGTGAGTTACTTTCTGGGGCCAATTGCATTCAGAGACCTCATTCGGCTAGTGGCGCCTTGAAGGGTTTTTGCCAACAAGCCTCTGTCATTTCCTTTTATCACCTGACCATTGCCTTATAGTATTTGAGAGGGTTTTTTACCAATAAGATTCTTATTTTCATTTTTCTCAACTCACAGTCGTCTTACAGTGCCCGTGAGGGTTTTCACCGATAAGACTCTCTCATTTTTATTCATCTCAACTCACCGTCGTCTTATAGTGCCTGTGAGGGTTTTCACCGATAAGATTCTCTCATTTTCATTTCTCTCCCGATTCCTTATGCTGAGGAAGACAAGTAGTTCCCAAAATGCGTTATCCACATCCATTGCATGCTTAGCCTGAGCATTCTCGAAGATTGATCTAAAGGTCTTTCTTTGGTTGTAACTTGGCTTATGGATAGGGTTAGAAAGAAAAGATGGCATGGGGACCAAATGAAACTTGAAGTTGGGTGGGACTTACAACTTTCGGAATCGACTCAAACAATAAGGATCAACTCATGCCCCAGTTTCTTTTAACTGGGCAATACTAAATTTTATTTGGTTGGACCGAGCCCTGAGTAGGGCAACTTACGTATCTCACCCCCAAAAGAGGAGAATCAGGTCACGCGTAGTTCTGGCAGCTTGTTCTTTTGCTTGATTCTGATTTTTTTCCTTTTGTTGACTCTTTTTCTCTTTGGGACTTTTCTGACTTTATTTTTCTCGACGCTCTTTTTTTTTTTTTGAAACTTTTCTGACTCTACTGTTTTGCTCGACACCTTTTCTTTTGAGCTTTGTTGACTCTATATTGATTTCAAAAGAGGTGTATGAAAGAAAATAAAACTAAGGCTCAAATGGGATAAACAAAGGATGACACAATGTTTGGATAACAGAATGAAATGCCTTCGTCATATCAATCTATGAAAATGCAAGTACATAACATGCAATTTTAAAGTTGGAGATGAAGATCACGTGCGACATCTTTTACAACATTAACTTTGACTGAGTCTGTGCGTCACTACTTCTTCTGCGCTTTTCTAGCATACAACTCCACTTTGGTTGTACATTTCTTACATTGAATGACTCATGATTTCGTGGAGCTGATTTTCTTTCTGTTCCTCTTGATATATGTTCATGCATCCACTGTTTGACCTAATTGAGGCATGACTTACAATTGATGACCAAGTTATTCTGGTGATTCTCAAAACAATTGCCTTAATTTTGAAAGAAGGTTTCAACATGGTCACCAAATGTCTGAATACGCTACCTATTTCTCACATGCTTTTTCTAACCTTTGCTCTCTGATTCAAAGTTCATGCTCAAATTGGATTTTAAGATCTAGCGAAGAATTCTGCTAGCATGTCATATCACTAAAGCCAACATGAAATCTACTATGTAAAGAAAACAAACAAATAACATATATTTAAACACAAAGGAAAAAGGGTCACTCTATTTAGTTGAAATAAAAGATACAAAAAGGTTTGACCATAAACGACAAAAGGGACAAAACAAAAGAGATCCCGAACTACCACCCTGAAATAATTTGGATAACAGAAAAGAAAATAAAACAAACTACCAGACCTCTTTCTAGTAGGGAGAGGGGTGACTTCTCAATTTCTCAGCCTGACATATTAGCCACTGATTTGCATATCAGCATGACTAGAGCTTCCACCACTGTCAGACACATTTTCTTCAACAAATAAGTTCTGGATCCCCATGCTTAACTCATTGGCTCCCACATATTGTGTAGTACCGTGTGCTGGTGAAGAACTCTGTGGGATGGTCGAAGGGCCAATGTTTTGCACCACAATCAATTTATCTTGAATCATCTTTTCTATTTCTCTTTTCAAAGTACGACAATCTTTAGTACTATGACCCTGAACATCAGAATGATATGCACACCATACATTAGGATTAAAATTTCTTGAATGTGGGTCAGGTATATACCCAAGAAGAGGAGTAATCATGCCCCTGTGTCTCAATCTTTGGAACAAACTGGCATAGGACTCCCCAATAGGAGTGAAATTATCCTTTTCCTTCCCCCTCTTTGCGAACTCTGGCCTCGGATGAAACTTGAATTTAGAGGTTCCTTGGTAAATTTGTGGGGGTCGAGGAAGATGTTGAGGGACAGGTGCATACCATTGTGGATAAGAAGACGAATGGGTACACAATTGTGCATTGTTCAAAGAACATTGAGGAAGTGGAATGAAACTCCTTGGATTTTGAAAAGAGGAACCTTATTGCATATGAATAAGTGGATTTGATATGTAAGCTCGGGATTGAGGATGACAGTATTGGTGAGTTGGATCTCTCAAACTCTGCTTTGGCCCAGTCACGACAACAGATGTGTTTTCCTTCTTCATTCCTTCAGTTTTCCTTGAATGATTGCAATATCGTTCCAAATGTTTCACAGAATCATTCTGTCCACCAAGCTCCTCAAATTTTGATGTCTCAAAGCCTTGAGGAAGGTTAAGACTTGAAAACATGCCCCAGTTTTTATATGAAACATCTTCATAGACCACAAGTCCCAAGGAACTTTTCTTATCATTTTCTACACTCTAAACTTTCCCAACCATTTTCTCTGGGTCTTCTAGCATGCTAGGCTTCTTAGTAAGAAATTTTTACAGTCCACTTAACTTAACTGTAGGCTTAAGAGTATAACAATGATCATCACGATTATTGAACATGGATTCACTAGTGGACTGGGGAAGAACCATCGTTGGATTGATAGCCAAAGAAGAAGCATTAGTAGAAGGTTGAGCAACAAAAGCACAAACGGTATGTGGTGATGTGAATGTGGTAGACTTATACTGAGGAGCTAAAGAAAGAGTGGTGGAAGTATTGAGGTGCATTTGACGTGGAATAGATTCTGAGGCATGCTGTGGTGCATCAACCATAGTAGGAAACTGACTTTGCGATTTTGGTGGAAGACTCAAGGTATTTGCAGGGTCAAAAGTAGGGAACTCAGGTGGAGGCAGCCCACAGGCCCAAACTCGGTACATTTCCATCATTTGTTGTCTCAGTCTTAAATTCTCTTCCTTTAAACTCTCAATTTTCTGACTCTTTGTTTCATCCATGATGCCACTCTCTATATCCTTGTTGGACACAACTAACCCTTCCTTGAATTTGGTGTGATATGGAGGACCATCCAAGAAGCCACAAACCAACCACCTTAAACTAACTGATCAAGAGGCAACAAATATGTTAGAGTTCAACATTTTTTCTTCAAAACTTTTATTTCTTTTAGAAAAGATCACCGAACCCAAGAAGGGTGCCTACGTATCTCACCCCCGAAAGAGGAGAATCAGGTGTGCGTAGTTCGTGAAGTTTTTCCAAAATGGCCAACCAAACTTTTTTTCCTCTCTTTTTTTCTTTTTTTTTTCGTGAAACTTTAAGAAGAAAAAGAAAATAACCAATTATCAAAAGAATTGCCGAAATTCTTTTTTTGTATTTTTTTAGGTTTAAACCTATACAAAATGGAACCTATGATTACCAAAGAAACTCTTTTTTGGGTTTTCAATTTTAAATTTCATATGAAAATGAAACTTGAACCTATAAAAGGAATTTTTTTTTTGTGGTTTTCTTTTAAAAATGTATGTGAAACACCTACTCTAAGTGAAGAGTGAGTTTTTTTTTGAATTTTTAAATAAGATCCCCGAACAAACAATAGGCTGCCTACGTATCGCACTCCCAAGAGAGAAGAATCAGGGGTGCGTAGTTCGTCCAAGTTGGATAATTAAGGATTAAAATAAACTAAGACTTGACTTGAGAGACGCGATTACAGACGGATGATGAAAATAAAATCTTTTTTGGGTTTTCACTTAGACACATCATACAAAACTGACACCAACAACTATGAAAGAAAAATATTTTTGAAATTTTCGTTATATAAAATGTACAAAACTTGTACTATTTTTTAATTTTTTTTTTGAATTTTTCTTTTATAAAAACTCCTATGAATGAAAAATCTTTTTTAGAATTTTTGAATTGTGAATGCATGGTAAAGAAAACTCTTTTTGATGTTTTTGAGAAAATGAGTGCGAAAGGTAAAAAAATCTTTTTGAATTTTGAGATTGTGAAAGAAAAATCAAAAGCCATAAAGAACTCTAAAAACTTACGAAACTCTTTTTTTTTTCTTTTCGACTCACTTTTTTTTTCTATTTTTTTTCAACATTTCTGGCCTACGCACTTTACTTCTAACACATGTTTTCCCCAAATCAGTCCGTCAAATGGCCACGTTATCCTCAAAGATGCAACATTTAGCACGTAGGGATGCTTTAGAGGTGAGTCTCTTACAAAGGGCCACGTGGGTCCCGCTAGGTCTCAATATGATGCAAATAAACATGACCTAAAGGCTGACCTAAAGGCTGGGGTCCACTAACAAGGCTATTCGGGAGAGCGTATGGTCGATAGTGGATTGCTTTAGCTGCCCACCTACTCCATACAACCCAACGGCTCCCCCTCCTAAAATAAGGGTGACTCAACTATAGGTCGTGTACACACGTGTACTACGGACTTGTTGCAGAAAGAAAGACTCGGGTTATGCACACGATGCCAGATATAAAGCGGTAACACATAAAGTAAAAACTGTAAACAAAGAGCACGTACGCACTCAACAATGATAAACAATAACACAAAACAACACAAACAAAATGTCTATACACCTATAGTGCAAAACTAAGCCGATACACCTCCCTCGAATTCTGAAAAATCCCCAGCAGAGTCGCCAGAGCTGTCACACCCCTTTTTTTCACTCCCAAAAAGAATTGATTTTTAAGTTTCGAAAGGGTTTTATTATTAAAGTGACAAAAGATGAAAATTGTTTCGAAAAAGGATTCATTAGTTTCAAAACTTAGAGTCTCCACTTGACATAAATGAGGTGTACCAAGTCACCCGTGGATATCCTTTTTGAAAACGGTTTAGACTCTATAAAACTGATCCGCGAACAGAGATTCCGGCTAAGAAATTCTATTGACCGAGGAGAAGGTGTTAGGCACCCCTCGATCCCGTGGTTTGACCACGGTCACTTGGTGGAGTATATCGGCTAATTTGGACACTATGAATGTATAAACCACACCAAACATAAATAAAATGATCAATCAAGCAAAAAAATCCAAAAACAATGTCCAGTCCAATTATACAGTCCAAAATAGAAAAAGAATGAGAAAATGTAAATCTTATTCTACCCTACACTAATTTTATACTACGCTCCCATGCTACTCGATGCCTCGGGCCTTCATCACGGACGTCCTCCAAATACAAAATACTTCGGGACATTTTCCGGCGAATAAATACAAGTGATCGCGGGGCATTTCCCGATTAAATGAATACATTTTCAAATGCAAGAACTAAAACCAAACCGTTCAACTCAAATTCCACATTCAAACAATCAACAAGAAAACTTATTCCTAAATTTTTGCCTACCCGAACCAACATTCGCCTATCCATTTCAACATATCATAATTTTATCACATTCCAACAATATTCATGCTCATTACGAATTAAACAAAACAACAATAAACCAAAGCTAATCTAAATTCAACTTTTTTATCAATTTCTCAATTTCATCCCCCAAATCCATTTTTAACCACATTATTAAACCAGTTTGACTATCAAATAACTTTTTCAAAATCCAAAACCAACAACACATACCCAAATGAAGATTCAAACATTTAAGCATACCAATCATTCATATCCACAACAACAATTAACATTTTGCTCAAAATATTTAAAACCGCACCACAAAATCACAATATTAACCAACTTTGATATAATAAAAAAGTAGAGTTGAGAGATGGACCTTTGAAGAATCAATTTTGTTGATAATAAAATCAAGAAATCCCGGACTATAGAATTCCTAATAGGACCTCAACAATGACGAACTCCAACTCCGTATTGAAAAATTTGAGACCCAAAACTGAAGCTCCGTAAATCCAATCGAACCCAAAAATCGACACTGTTTATGTACTGTTCACGGTATTGTTCATGGTACTATTCACAACACTGTTCACGACACTGTTCACGATACGGTTTCTCTCTCAATTTTTTTTCTCTCTCGCGCGATTCTCTCTTCTCTCCGTCGATTTTTTTTTGTTCTTCTTGTGAGGAAGATGATTTGGTGATTGTTGTTATTGTGGAGAAGATGATGATGAAAGAATGAGCCTCCCCCTTTTCCCCTTTTAGAATTTTCCTTTTATATTTTTTAGTTGGTTTTTCTTTTTCTTTATTTATTATCCTATGTGGAAGCATATAATTGGTGGCTTGTGGGAATAAGTGTGTGGCATGTGAAAAAGTTAGTGTGGCATGTGGAAAGATGAGGGTGGCGTGTGGAAAAATGAGTAGGGCGTGTGCCTTTTGCATGTATCCAATGAAAAATGGAAAGTGAGGTGTTGAGGTGGCATAGTGAGGTGACAAAGATGCTACGTATTTAATTATTTTCAATTTTTTTGGGGGGGAGAAATTATCAATTAAACAAAAGTATGGTAAGGTGAATAAAATAAAAATAAAAATAAAAAAAATAAAAATAAAATAAAAATGATTAAAATATTTTCGGGAAAGGTCAAAAATACGTGTCTACATATATATATATATATATATATATATATATATATATATATATAGTCAACTTGTAAAACGAGAATGAATATTTATAATATATATAATATATACATATTATCATCCATTTTGATAATATTGTTCTTGAGGAATAAATTTAAAACATAAATGGTTCCAATCCAATTATTTTTCCTCAAATCCAACAATAATTATATTATTAGTATCAAAAGACAGATAACATAAGGAATTACTAATCTTGAAATTCCCTTTAAATTTAGAGAAAATGATCTATTACCCCCCCCCCCCAACCTTTAGTCGAAATCTCAACTACACACTCAACCGTTAAAGGTGACTTATTACCTTCCTAAACTTATTTTTACCGAATTTATTACCCCCCCAGTTGCTGACGTGTTAACGGACGTGACTACAACGCCCATGACGGCGTCAGTTGAGTCCATTTCACTTAAAATTCTTTATTTTTTGATTGTCACGTCATTATTTTTAATAATATAATAAATATTTTAATTATTACTTTTTCTTAATGAATTATAATTGCCACATCATGTCTTCTTCTTCTTCTTCTTCTCTTTTTTAAAACAAAAATTCAAGAACTCATTAATGAAGTTCTTCATCTTTCTCATCTCCAAATTCTCATTAATGGTGTTTTTTGATAATTTGAAAAATGTTATTACCGAAACCAAGAAACACTTGAACTAAGGAAACAATAAGATTTCTCCGATTAATGAATTCTTGAATGAGGAATATGAGGAACTTCGATTCAAAAGACTTGCAAAAATTCAAGAACTTCGATTTCCTCTCTATTTGCTCAAGATCGCCATTAATGGCGAGTTCAAAGCTTTGAATTTCCACAATGCCATATATAATTTCCAACATAACCCACGTATAATTTTCAACCCATTTCTCCAATTTTCTCTATTTTTGCTCAAGAACCGCCATTAATGGCGAGCTCAAAGCTTTAAATTGCACAATGGGGAAGAATTCGCCATTAATGGCGATCTTGAGCAAAAAGAGATGAAAAGCTTTGAGGAGCATTTATCCGCCATTAATGGGTTGAAGAAGAACGTACGTGTGTATGTGTGAGGTACATTTACACACTCATTAACCCGCCATTTCTTTCTCCAAGAATTCTATTTTTGACCGGAGAAGATGAAATTGGGTTGAAGAAGAAAATGGAGCAAAATGGGAAAGGAGAAGAAAAAAGAAAATAATAATATTAAATAATTAATTTTTTTAGAGTAAAAAAAAAGACGTGGCATGACGTGGAACCGCGTGCATCACACCAAATGCCCAAATGACTGGTTGTCAGTTTTCGAGGTGGTAATAATTCCACTTTAAAATAGTTCAGGGGGGTAATAATTTCACTTTAAAATAGTTCAGGGGGGTCATAGGACCTCATCAAAGTATAAGTGTGTAGTTGGGATTTGGGGTAAAGGTTGGGGGGCTTTTGACCATTTTCTCTTAAATTTATAATCTCACCTTGTTTAGCAGAGTCTCGTACTGATAACGTGTTATGAAATAACTAAGAATAAAGAAGAAGAGTAGAGAGAGAATAGATCAACTAGATTTTGATAGATCTTATCTATATAGATATTCAATATAATGTAAATACATTTATAACATATGTATTAAATTTAAACAAATAAATCCAAGACTTTTTATTAAGTTTTTGTTTTAGGCTAATTTCCTGCTTTTATAAAGCAAAAAATTATATTAGCATTATTATCCAAAATGACTACATCTTTCCCCATGAATGGTGGTGATGGTCCTTGTAGCTTCTCCAAAAACTCCCAATTGGCGTATATATTAATTTCTTGCATTGCTATATACTCCATTTTGCATTACAATAAACTCCGAACCCTGCGCATAACGGGAGCTTTAGAGCACCGGGTTGCCTTTTATTTGAGTTTCATACTTGAACTATTTGGTGAACTATCATCAACTGTTTATCAAAATTAAACAAACATCAATTGTCAATTGTTCACTTTCCTAGTTAAATGATGGTGAGATTTTAGGTAGGAAGAGTAAAGAATTGATAGTGTTGATGTGTGTGTTTTGATATACAACTGGTGATAGTTCAGATAAGAAACTCACACGCCTGATAGTTCAGTATGAAACTAAATAAAATTGAGATTAAAGACCACACATATGAGATTATACTGGATATGTAATTGATGTTACATACTAAAGTAGTTGAACTTTAATTTATTCCCTATAACAACAAAATCTATCCAATCAATGATATAATTGCATGCCAAGAGAAGTGTTAGATGGTGCAAAGGGAATTCAATAAAGGAGTGGGCATTCTATTTATCAAATATGCAACAATTTGAAAAGCATATGACCAAAATTATAAGGGAAGATTAGAAATATGAAGAAGAGTGATACCTGTTTCAACAACATATGGAGTGATGGGAACTGTTAAGAGATGAACATTAGCAGATGATGTTAACGACGCTGCTGAAGGGTTAACTGAAATAGTAATGGTCGTTGTTGGTGCAACGAAAGATTGAGTGGTTTGCTCCATGTGTACAGGAAAGTACTGGAGGACTCAGAGTTTGGGAAAAAAAATTAGATATGTTGTAAGGCGAGCAGCTCTGATACCGTGAAAGATTTAGAAGATGGTTGAATTTCAATGTGTATTATTCACATATTGTTTCACTATTTATACAAGAAGATAAGAGATATTCTACCAAAAATAGAAG
Source organism: Capsicum pubescens (assembly GCA_030864215.1). Lineage (NCBI taxonomy): Eukaryota > Viridiplantae > Streptophyta > Magnoliopsida > Solanales > Solanaceae > Capsicum > Capsicum pubescens. The sequence goes on from CM061538.1 coordinate 43,837,340, forward strand.
ATGCTAATTGTAGTAAAATTCTATCAACTTAATTACAAGAATATTACAAGAGATTAAATCATATCAATCACTTGAGAATAGGATGTCTTCCTTATATCTCATACGATTGAGAAAAGCAAGCTAATAAAATAGCTTTCTCGTTATATATATTTCACAAATAAAATAAAACATAAATTCATGAATAATTTATGATAAATATTAACCGTCAACTAAATATTTCATTAGTTATATCAAGATTATTTTTTTCTTATACATCCAACCAAGCAGGGTGCATTAAGTAGTTATGCATAGATCTTTTTTTTTTTTCTACCAATCAAACCATTTAAATTGGATTTGTTATGTTTTAAAAAGATACTTTCTGCGTTTGGTTTTACTTCAATAATAAAAATAATGTTTACATTGTCTTAAAATTAATTTAAAGAAAAGATAATTAATGCTAAGGGTAAAATAGGAAAAAAGAAATTATTTTTTTGATATGTCAAAAATAACAAGTGAAAATAGAAACACAATTAGGAAATTAGTGACAAGTAAAAGTGAACGGAGGATGTATTAAATATTCATTCTCGTTTTACAAGTTAACTGTAAATATATATATTATCTCAACATATTATCATCCATTTTGATAATATTATTCTTGAGGAATAAATTTAAAACATAAATGGTTCCAAACCAATTATTTTTCCTCAAATCCAACAATAATTATATTATTAGTATCAAAAGACAGATAACATAAGGAATTACTAACCTTAAAATTACCTTTAAATTTGTAATCTCACCTTGTTTAGCAGAGTCTCGTGCTGATAATGTGTTATGAAATAACTAAAAATAAAGAAGAAGAGTAGATAGAGAATAGATCAACTAGATTTTGATAGATTTTATCTATATAGACATTCAATATAATTCAATATAATGTAAATACATTTATAACATATGTATTAAATTTAAACAAATAAATCCAAGACTTTTTATTAAATTTTTGTTTTAGGCTAATTTCCTGCTTTTATAAAGCAAAAAATTTAATAGCTTGTTTGGTTGAAGTGATAAGGAGAAATACTTAAATAGTATAAAATCTCTCATAAATATAGAAATTACAAATTTAACTCATGAAACCATGATTTGTCTAACTTACTCAAATTTACTAATTTATCTCATTTAAAAATGAATTAGGCTGATAAGTAGTACAAATTAACCCATAAAAAAATTGTCATAATATTTTTTTGGAGATTATTAATTATATATAGCTATAATAAAAAAAAATTATTAATTCATCACAGAATTATAAAAGGACAAATAAAAAAAAATTATAACTTAATAAGAATTTATTTCTGTTCAACACATGCATGCCATTTAGTCAAAATAAAGCAATTTAATTTCTTTGGCCCAACATTATTTTAGTGAAACTGCCAACATTTCTCTGGTTGCTTGATTATGAAATGTCTCATTATAATCACTTTTAGTAGTTTGATAAATATGATTAACTGACTATATTTATGTAATATTAAAATTTGTTCCCAGCTAATCAAGCACAAACCTCCATTCACCCATGTGCATTTATTTTGGGATATTTTCAAAAATATACCATTTGAAAAAAATAATTACATTATTAGCTAGTTGCATGGGGTTTACCTAGTGCGGTTTACATCTCATGTGTGGTTTACGAGCGATTGCACAACGAAGGGATTACCAAGTGCGCACAAAGTGCTCACCACAGAGTGCTCACCCAAAGGGCAGAGGCTGTGGCAGAGGATTGTAGCGGCTGTAGGTTATCCTGGAATTTCCAAAAAAAAAAACATTATGTAACTTTATATAATATTATGACTTTACAGTATACAAATCTCTCTCTCTCCTTATATATATATATATATATATATATATATACTAGTTTAGTTTGACGTGCCTCGCACGTGTAACGTTTGATTATTTAAAATTAAATAATTTTATCTATTGCAAAGATTTTAATGAAGTGTAAAAGTTTAAATCACTTTTAAAAGATTCTTCACACTTTAATATAATAACGTAAACATAAACATACTTTTTACTGTAACCACATATATATTTTGCATCATCACTTTTACGTTTTGTCATGCAGTACCTCCTTCCCTTGCTGCCAGAGGCTAAGAGAGACGCGTCAATTTGAATCATATTTGTGGTATGGTTATTTTTCTTTTTTATTTCTATATTTAAAATTCTTCCTTGTTTTTAAAGTTAAATCTTTACAAGTATTTTTCAATGATCATGTCACCAATGATTTCAACGCCCTCTTTCGATCACTACCCATCGATCGATCCTACTATGCATTCGGAGTTCCAGGAACATTCTGTTATTTTCAACAATACGGGTACGTAGAATCTGTATAACAGAACAACAACTTCAACTCGAGTTCAAGTATGAACAAGAACACAATGAAGTATTAAATACCCTCAACACAAGATCAAAAAGACCTTTCCAAGAGGTGTATTTATTTTTCAGAAAATAAATATGAAACAGAAATAGCTAAGGCCAAGTCGTCCGAATTCACGGACTTTCCTTAAGGAATAATTCTCCTTACTGTACCCGAGGTTATGGAATCTTCCTCCCAGGATAAAATGGCCTTCAATCCGACTATAGCGGTACCTCAAATAGGCGGATTCTTCGAGTACACTCACGGTTTGAATGATCACACTTAGAGTATTTTTAAGACAAGAAGAAGAAGTTTTTAATCTGAAAATTTCTGTATTTTCTATCTCATAAATCTGTGGATGAAACCAGGTTTATATAGCCATTAGATGCCCCTTTGAAAAGGTGGCATTGTTTCATATTAGAGGTGTGTGACTCTTCTTGAAAATGCATGTCTATTCACTTAAACCAATGCAGTAATTTTCTGAAACAGTACACTATTTCGTGAACAGTGCACTAGTTCGAAATAGTGCATCACTTCGTTGAAGAGTTGCATCTGTTCGAACCAATGTATCAGTTTCAGGAAACATTATTTCGAAAATCTGCACCAGTTCAGAAACAAAAACACAGAAGCAGTGCACCAGTTCGCGAAATAGTGCAACGATTCGTTGAAACAGTGGCACCATTTCAGGTCGTACATTGCATCTGTTACTGTTACTGCATGCATGTATTTATTAATGGAGTATTACTGATTCAGTCTGGATTATTTTCGTCAAATAAAATTTGTCCAAAAAGAAAGATCTCATCGATCGATCATTATCCAAATCTAAATCCATTGTCGAGCCGAGCGAGCAACGATGACGACGGCGCAAGGCATCTCTATTTCCTTGCCTCACCATGTGGAGTAAGTGTTTCACAATATAAACACCAAAAAGTTCTCTTCTTCCACCAATGTGGGAGAAAGAGTAAACTTGCCAAAATTGAGTACACTTTCCATTTTTGGTGTTAACTCAATTTTTTCTCTTCCACTTGATTTCTCCATTTTCCTTTCAACACACTTTCATTACTATGAACCCAACACATTCCATGGTAGATTATTCCCATCGCGATCGATACATTTTGCACATTGTTCTACTGCCATACATTGGTTATCTAAGTGTCCAGAAGAGTTGTTAGATGAGAAATCTCCAGCATGGAATAAGGGATCAATTCATTATGTAGATACATCAAATATTGAAGTGTTGATTGCTTATGTTGCACAATTTGAAAAAGACATGGAAATGTTGTTAAATGCAAGAGCTGAGGAGATTGTTGAAGGTGGAATATTGGTGATAATTTCACCACAATCAAGTGAATGTCTTGTGAAATTTTTTGGTTCTGTCTTATGGATTTGGTGAGTGAGGTACGTAATTTGTTTGTGTTACTTTCCTGTAAATTTGTTTTAGAGAGAACATTTCTTTTCATTTTTTTTGGCAACTTGTTAATTTCAACGTTTAAGATCATTGAATTAAAAGACATTTTGGTACATTTCATGTATCTTTAATTTAGGCCACACGATTCAAAAAGTCTTTTTTACTCTCTTGAACTTCGTACCATATCAAAATAGAACAATCAATTATTGAAACGGAAGGAGCACTACTTCTTCTATTTCAATTTATTTGGCTTACTTTCTTTTTAGTCTGTTTCAAAAGAACGTCTCTTTCTTATTCTATTTTTGATAGTTTTTAAATTTCAACATTTCACATGACACGTTTAAAATCACAGAATTAAAGAACATTTTGGTGGATTTCGTGTATCTTTAGGACCCCGTTTGGCCATACAACATGAAATCATGATTTAAAATTATGAGATAAAGTTGAAGTTTTGTTTGGATATGCAATTTGGACTTTTTCATGTTGTATATTTTTTTATGAATATAAAAACCTCATAAGTTGTGAAAACTATCAAAATTGCCCCAATTCGTTGCACAATTTTATCAATTAAGCAAAAATTTATAACAAAGTTTAATGCGCTATCACAAAGCTATTATAAAAAAAATACAACATTTACTGATTTAACTTTAGCTCAATGAAAAAGTAAAATTGAACATAAGTTTATAGTGCACTATTCTATAATATAATCCTCCCACATAGGTAAAGTGACAGTTGATTTGAAGTAATAATAAATTTTATGTTGGTGAGAGTAATAATTATATGAGATATAAATGATTTAAAGAGTAATAATATGAACTGTAAACTTTATTTACATATGAAATAAGTGGTTGTTAGATATAAATGGCGAAGTATTTTTCTTATAAAATATAAACTTGTGGGTTAACTTTTGTACTTAAAAAAAATAATCAAATCACACTTTTTGGAAAATTTGGAATTTCATATCATGATATGAAATCAAAAGATGATATCACATTTCCAAACACTGATTTCATCTCGTGATTTTAAATTACACACTTCATATCACATGTCCAAAACGCCCACTTAGTTTAGTGACTACAAGATTCAAAATTCTTTTTTACTTTCTTAAACTTTCTGTCTAATTAAAATCACATGAACAAATTAAGACCGAGTAATTAATTATAGCCATACATTTTTGGTAATAGATGCTTAATTTATTTATTTTTTTCGCCACAGGGAAAATTAGATGAATCTTTAGTCGACTCATTTAATTTGACAATATATTTTCCATCTCTTGAAGACATGACTAAAGCGGTGGAGAAAAATGATTATTTTAGCATAGAAATAATAGAATTGACATATCCCAAATCAAAGCTTGTGGATGAGGCTGATGCAAAGACTTTAATAATAAATTTAAGAGCTGTTTTAGAAGTACTTTTCGTCAATCATTTTGGAAGTGAAATAGCAGAAGAATCTTTTGCAAGGACGATTCTCAAAAGTGATGAAATTTCAACATGGATGAAAGCGAATTACCAGAAAACATGTCATATTTATCGCTCTGAAGCATAAATAAATTTCTATGGAGAAATCTATATATTATATAATTCAAGCTTATGGAGTGATGTGACACGTTTCATATATAGACTGGAATTTCTATTTTTCTATTTTCTGATATTTTTGGCTTTCACTTAATGTGCTCTAGAAAGAAAATTGAAAAGTTCATTAACATTATGATAATATTTTCTTAGCATGAAATGAATGACTTGCAAGTTTTGATACGGCGATACTAATATATAAATATCTTATTGAAAGACTCTTTAAGTAAAATAAAGAAAGATATTTTAATTGGGCACGAAGAGAATGCTGTAGTTATACCGTAAAGGTATTGTCCTTGTGACTAACACTAAAAAGTACGTTTACTGACGTGGGAGGTCTTGTCCTGAATAGAGAATGACCGGTGGATGCTTTCTTCGTACAGTAATATACAGTTAAACTTATGACAGTGGCGGATCCACCTTGTAATCAGTGAAGAAGTTGAGGGCTAGAAAATGAACATCAATCATATTTTTCAATAAGTAAATCGATTTTTTCTCTAGAGTTCTATTTTAGGAGTATTTTTCTATCCTATTTTAGGAGTATTTTTCTAATTGATCTGTACAAAGAAAAATATTAATTAATTCTCCTTCATATATTTTAGGAGTCCTATATATTTTAGGAGTCTAGTTAATATAATAAAAATAATTAAATAATAAATTGAAGAAAATAGTGAAAATATAATTTTATCTAAAGAATTTTTTTTTAATAAAAAATAAAAAGTTTAAATCATTTTTTTAAGATATTCACATTTTTAATATATTATAGATTAAAAGTAATGAGTGATGGACCCAATTGATTGATAGTATGTGGACTATAATTATAGATTATAGATTAAAAGTAATGAGTGATGGACCCAATTGATTGATAGTATGTGGACATTATGATTCCAATAATCAAACAATTATTGGAATAAAAAGTCAATTGGCTACTTTAATTAGTTGTTAGTTTTAAAGATTCGTTTGATAGAGTATAAAAATAGTACTGAATATAAAATTTAGTAAGTGAGATTTCGAGTATGTGTTATAAAATTTCTTTTGTGCAAAGAAATAATTCATCGAAATAATGAGTCATCGTTGTTTCGACACATCTGAGATCACCAGATGCTCGAGAGTTCCTCTATTCAATTCATTTCCTTCTTTTCATAGTTGAATATCTCGTTCATTCACATCTTCTCTTTATTTACCAATGGCAACATCTTTCCCAATGAGTGATGATGATAGTGTTTATAGCTACTCCAAAAACTCCCAAATGCAGGTATTAATTTAATTTAATTTAATTTAATTTGTTGAATCTCTATGTAATCTTCGATTTGGAAAATCTCTCTAAGTTCATAGCCAACAACTTAAAAGCACTCCCTTCCTTCGTTTTATTTTACTTCATCTCTGTTAACATGACACACTCCTTAAAAAAAAAATTAATTAGAGGTGTATTTTACTATACTAACGTTATTAATGATGCTTTGGAATTCTGATAAAGTTTGAGATTAACTTTATCTCATGTTTGATATGTATGAACTAATATTTAGACTATTATTATATACCGATTGTAGTAAAATGCTGGGATTACTATCTCATATGAAGGAAAATAAAATAATCTCGTGGGATACGATCCCAACACATGTGATATTCTTACTATCCACTCCGATGTATCAAACAACGGCTTGATAGTTTAAGTAGCTATTTAACACTGTAATAAGGTTAGTATGAGAAAGAAGTAACAAATCTCTCTTGATTTGTGAAAACGACTAAGTAAATTGAAATATCTACTTTTATTATAGGATCCAAGTAAACTAAAACGGAGGGATTCATGTTTTGTCTTTCTTAAAATAATTGAGGGCAAGAGAGAGGGATTACAAGGTGTCACCAATAAGACAAAAAGTTCAGATAGTCAGCTAATTGAGCTAATTGAATCAACAAGACAAAAAATTCAGATAGTCAGCTAATTGAACCAACAAGATAGGAAGTTTAGATAGTCGGCTAATTGAACCAACAAGACAGAAAGTTCAGATAGTAAGCTAATTGAACCAACAAGATAGAAAAGTTCAGATAGTCAGCTAATTGAACCAACAAGACAAAAAATTCAGATAGTCAGCTAATTGAGCTAATTGAACCAATAAGATAGAAAGTTCAGATAGTCAGCTAATTGAGCTATAATCGAAATAATGAGTCATTGTTGATATCGACATATCGACATTCAAGGGGGTGTTATAAATATATTTACATTATAGTGAATGCCTATATAGATAAGATCTATCAAGATCTATTTGACATCTATCAGAATTTGAAGTATCTGTCTTTTAGTCAAAAATTAGGGGTAAATAAGAATTACTATCTATTCTCTCTCTATTGTTCTTCTTTATTCTTAGTTATTTCATAACAACATATATATTATTTTATTCCTTTTGTTGTTCGTGTGGCAATGGTGTACGACGATCATTTACATATATATATATTTTACTTATTATTCACTTAATTACCTGATAGCTTTCTATATTAAAGATATTTGATAACTCTATCCATTAAGGTTTAGTTAATATATTTCTATTAGAAACATATATTGGTGGTATATATTAATTTCTTGCACTACTACAATGAGTGAAGTTAAATTACTTTAATAATACGCCATTAAGCATTAAAAAATTCGGCAAAAGTTAGTAGTCTTGGTTCAAACTACAATGTATTTAACTTAAGAAATTTATTTCATATTTATAAATTATTAATTTAGAAATGAATAACTCAAAACGAATAATTAGAATTCAAAACTCATAAATTTTAAATTTTGAATTGGTATTTCTTTATGAGTGAAAAACTTCTTATTGGTATCACTCATAATCACAATATCAGGTACTAAGTTCTTGAAATCTGAATTAGTTATATACAAAAAGCATCTGGTTAATTGCCTTCAAAGTAATATTGGATTTTACATTGTAAAGTAAACTTTATTCTCTATAATAGAAATATCATAAAACTATTAGGCATAATATGTAAATATGTCCTTTAACTTGTCCTTAAATTACACATATGATCTCCACTTTGGTTGTGCACAGGTAGACACTTAAACTTGTAAAAAGTTGAACAAGTAAACACATTGTCATATGTGACATACTACACGTAAGACACTACATAGGACAAGAATTGACCATGTAGGACGCCACATGAACATATTTATGTATTGTGCCAAACTATTATGATTGCTTTATCATGGCATAATACATAAACAGGACCTTAAACTTGATACCAAATTATAATTATGACTTTTAACTTTGTCAGTGCACAAGTAGACCCTTTAACTATATAAAAGTTGAACAAAAAAATACTTCAATTCTGTAACTTACATGTGTGAAACTCAAACTCAATCGCACCTACGTGGATTAGTAATCCACTTAGATGTTGTCACCTAATAAAAAAGACACATTATAAGTATGAACTTTAATTTTGCCGGTGCACAAATAGGTCCTTTAACTACACAAAAGCTGAACAAAAAAATACTCCAATTCTAACTCTGACGCGCGTGGTTTTGAGTGTATACAAACATTTTGCAAGGCAAGATTAAAGTATTTTTTTGTTCAGCTTTTGTATAGTTAAAGAGCATTGATAAAGTTAAAGGTCATAGTTATAATTTTGTATCAAGTTAAAGGTCCTGATTATGTATTATGTCTATTATATATTGCATGAAGAAAGAAGTGTTAGATAAGTAAGTCTTACGCTCAGTATAACTCATTTGGACCCCTTAGAGGCTTTAATCATGGAACACGCAGCTATCAAAAACACATAATTTCTCCGTTAAATATGACTTCTTTGGTTGATGAACACATTAGATATTTACCTAAATCAGTAAGTCCTTGAGCGGATCTCACGTTAGCCTCAAGGAGTTGGTTTCTAACTATAAAAGTAAATGCTTGAACTTGAAAAATTCTCTGGTCCAGTAGATTCGTAAAATTCACTAGGATAAGCGGTATTATTGAACCAGGCAAAACAACAAGCACCGAGAGCAAAGATGGTTAAAGCCCCTATAGTGTAAGATAAATAAGCCTCTCCAGATCATACTAATGCACATCGAACCCATGCTAAGGGTTTGATTAAGATATGTCAGATTCCACCAAGTATACAAAAGGAACCTAACCATGTATACATATCCTTCGATTATATCTTCTAGAGCCCCCTCCCTCCCTCCAAAAGGAGATTTTAGTAAATAATCAAATACAATGGTCGGGCTAAGGGTCAAGTTAGTAATTTTTCTTACATCTCTCCCTTCCGAAGCCCAGATATCATATACACCGCCAAAACAAAAGGCCTTGAATACTAGAATAAAAGCATCTATACCTAACAAGATAAAATGAATACCTAAAATTGTGGTCATTTTATTTTGATCTTTTTAGACATAACCAAAGAAGAAAAAAGATTCTTCAAGCGCCTCAGTCCCAAAACTGCATGATAAATTCCGCCAAAATCCAATACCGAAAAGGAAATTAAATAAAGTACTCCAGATACAAAGTATGAAAAAAGTTTTATAACATCTTTCTCCCATCCCCCCACCCTAGAGTAGCTAGCCCTCCACCCCCCCCCCCCTCCACCCTAGAGTAGCTAGGTGGGGAAGTAAAATTTATAGCTTACTGCAAATATTAACCATAAACTAAATATTTCATTAATTATACCAAAATTATTAATATTTTTTTCTTATGCATCCAATCAAGTGCGCTGCAAATATTAAGGATCATACCTCTTGTTAATGGCATTAATGATATATATATATCAACAAATGTTAAATTCAAACGTGTCCTTTGGGATTTCTTCTTCTTTGGCTTTTAATTCATTGCCAAACAAGTCCTTAATTGACAAAGTGTGTAGTTAAACAATGCAACATCCACACACACATATATATATATCACCATACATATGTGAAGAAAACATATAAAAATAAGGTAAAAAAGAAGCATATTATGTATTAGTATTGCAGGTAATGATTTCTTACTTTGGTAGGGTGTATAAGAATAATGTTGAATAGAGCGTATAGTACTAGTAATGTTGGTATTAATTATGTGAAACTAGCTTCCAACTCCGGCCCGTAGAACATTTTGCTGGCAGGTCAGGGCATAAATTGCTAAGGGAAAATGGGCTAATTCCTTTCGGATGAGGACACGTGGCGCGCACCATCTAACTGAAGCGTATATACGTACCATTTTCAATAGTTCAGAGGTATAAACATATCCAAAGTTAGACGACAAGGGTAAAAATAACCCAAAAGTACAATAAAAGGTATTTACGTACCATTTTCAATAGTTCAAAGAGTATATATATGACCCTTTCCGAAAAATAATTTTTGGTGTCATACTAAAGTAACTGAACTTTTTCATTTATAATAATAGAATCACTAAACTTTACTGTTAAATGTGACTTTAATCAGTTAATGTTATAATTGCATGCAGAAAGAAGTGTTAGATAGTGCAAAAGACATGTTGAGAGATGCAATTATTCAAAAGCTTGACATCAAAATCATGTTTTCTTCTTCAAATACATTACACATTGCAGATTTGGGATGTTCAGTTGGACCAAACACTTTCAATGCAATGCAACATGTTGTACAAGTTCTAAAAGAAAAAAACCATAATAACAACATTCTTGAATTCCAAGTATTTTTCAATGATCATGTCACCAATGATTTCAACGCCCTCTTTCGATCACTACCCATCGATCGATCCTACTATGCATTCGGAGTTCCAGGAACATTCCATGGTAGATTATTTCCATCGCGATCGATACATTTTGCACATTGTTCTACTGCCATACATTGGTTATCTAAGTGTCCAGAAGAGTTGTTAGATGAGAAATCTCCAGCATGGAATAAGGGATTGATACACTACGTAGGTACATCAAATGTTGAAGTGTTGAATGCTTATGTTGCTCAATTTGAAAAAGACATGGAAATGTTCTTAAATGCAAGAGCTGAAGAGATTGTTGAAGGTGGAATGATGGTGATAATTTCACCACAATCAATTGAACGTCTAGTGAAATTTTTTGGTTCTTGTCTTATAGATTTGGTGAATGAGGTAAGTAGTTTGTTTGTCGCACTTTTCATTTTAAGTATCTTACGATAAGAACTTTTATTTCCTTTTTTGACAACTTATTAATTAGTTTCAGTTTTTTATGCATGACACGTTTATGATTACAACATTAAAAGACACTTTGGTGCACTCCACATATATTTAATTTGGGCCACAACATTCAAAAGTCTTCTTTACCTTCTTAAATTTCATGTCAAATCAAAATAAACAAACAAATTAAAACGTCTTTCTTTTTTGACAACTTTTAAACTTCAACTTTTCACTTGACATGTTTAAGATCAAAAGATTAAAGAATATTTTGGTACGTTCCACTTATCTTTAGTTTAGAGACCACAAGATTCAATAATTTTTTTTTGTAATTACTTTCTTAAATTTCGTGTCTAATCAAAATCAAACAAACTAAACAAAATTAGAGAAAATGAACTGTTTCCACCCTGAACTATAAACGAAATTATTGAGACATACTCCAACTTAAAGGGGGTCCTATAACACCCCCCCCCCCCAGACTAATTAAAATTGTATTTTTGGCAACCTTAGTGCCTACGTGGCACATTGCGTGAATCAACACACTGAAGGTCCACGTATGTGCCACGTAGGCATTGAGATTTTCAAAAATACGATTTTAATTAGTCCAGGAGGTAATAGGACCCCCTTTAAATTTGGGTGTGTCTCAACAATTTTGTTTTTAGTTCAGGGTGGAAACAGTGCATTTACTGACAAAATTAAGCGGAGTAACAATTATAGCCATACAATTTTAATATTGATGTTTGTTTCTTTTTGGCACAGAGAAAATTAGATGCATCTCTAGTTGACTCATTTAATGTGCCAGCATATTCTCCCTCTCCTCAAGACATGACTAAAGCGGTGGAGAAAAATGATTGTTTTAGCATCGAGATAATAGAGTTAACGTATCCCAAATCAAAGCTTGTGGATGAGGCTAATGCAAAGGCTTTACTAATAAGTTTAAGGGTTGCTTTAGAAGGAGTTTTCATTAATCATTTTGGAAGTGAAATAGCAGAAGAAGCTTTTGAAAGGACTATTCTCAAAAGCGATGAAATTTCAACATGGATGAAAACGAATTATAAAAAAGCATGTCATTTATTTATCGCTTTGAAGCGTAAATAAGTTTCTATAGAGAAATTCATATATTATATAATTCAAGTCTGTGGTGTGATGTGACACATCTCATAGATCGAAATTTTTATTTGTCTATTTTTAAAATATTTTTGACTTTTTCCATCGTACCTTTCACTTAATGTGTTCTACAATTACATCAAACTATCCACAATATGCTTGTAGAAAGTGTTGTCAATTCTTTTTTTGTAGCATTTTATTCAAGCTTCAGTGTGACAAAACTAGCCCAAACCTATTTGACCAGCCCAACTTGCTCATGTTTTGATGGATTGGGCTAAAGTGATTTTGAAGATGGACTGATTTGAGTCAGCCCAACTGAACCCATCATAAATCATCAACCCAATGGGCTCATAATGATGTCCAACTTTGTCCCATAAAGATATTTAAACCTACTACTTATAGTTCAATTTTTTATATTTTTAATTTTTTTTAGTTGCTTCAATTATATTCTTTTTCCGTCTTGAAAAAATTATTGTAATAATTTCTTTTTAATAAAAATAAAGTGGATTTAATTTCTCCCGAAACTCTATATTCAGTTTTGGCGGCTGGTGGTGTAATACACTCGCCAATCTCGTTTTTACACGTGTATCCAACCTCATATTTACACGTGTCCAAGTGGATAGATATATGTTATTAAAATATGAAAAAAAAGTCTAGGGGGTAATAGGACCCCCGCAAAGTTCAGTATGCGCTCAACTGAAAATCCGGTCAAAGTTCAGATATTTTTGTGAGTATTATCCCTAAAACATATGAGCATACATTTTAAATTGAGGTTTCTTTCTTTTTTTATGCAGGGAATGCTAGATGAATCTCTATTTGACTCGTTTAATTTGCCAATGTATTTTCCTTCTCCTGAAGACATGACTAAAGTGGTGGAGAAAAATGGTTGTTTTAGTATTGAGATAATGGAGTTGACATATCCCAAATCAAAGCTTGTGGAAGAGGCTGATGCAAAGACTTTATAATGATAAATCTAACGGCTTTTTTAGGACTAATAATAAATCACTTTGGAAGTGAAATAGCAAAAGAAGTTTGTGCAAGGACTATTCTCAAAAGTGAAGAGATTTCGACATGGATGAAAGAGAATTATGAGAAATCATGTCAATTGTTTGTCGCTTTGAAGCGTAAATGAATTTATAGGGAGGAATCTATGGCAGAAGTTTAGTAACTAGTCGAGCATTGTCTAACTAATTTTCCTTTAAAATATTGTCATTATTATCTGCATTTCCTTTGCTTCGCTTGCTATATTATTTGTTGTTTCTACTGTTCTTGTGACTCTTCTTTATAGCTATTTATTGTTGCTACTGAACTTTTTTTCATTATTTTTAACCTAACTTCTTCAATGATGTATTTTCCCTTTTCTTTCATACTTTGTGATATACTATTTATTTTACTTGAAGCAAGAATCTATTAAAAACACCTCTCTGACTCCATGGGGGGACTAATGATGATAGTGTACTAAAATAGTCAACACACATTCATATTTAAAGCTTTTCGAAAAATTGCTCGAGCTTTAGTAAAAGCGGCTCTTCAAAGTTAGTACACATTCATATTTGAAATGATTTATTTCTGAAGGATCTCTGATTAAAGGGGAGATCCCTGATTTTGTACAAACGATTTTGCCAAAGAAAATAACTGTGTATCCGGAACTCAGAGAGAAAAAAAATGAGACTCTGATACCAAGTTGAATAAAAAGAGATTCAAAATATTACAGATAAAGGGATCGTGATTTTTGTACACACGTAATTTTGTCCTTTCCCGAAAATAATTTAATCATTTTTTTTTATTTTTTTTTTAAATTGTTTTTGTTATTTTATTCACCTTACCATACTTTTGTTTAATTGATAATTTCTCCCCCCCCCCCCCCCAAAAAAAATTGAAAATAATTAAATACATAGCATCTTTGCCACCTCACTATGCCACCTCAACACCTCACTTTCCATTTTTCATTGGATACATGCAAAAGGCACACACCCTACTCATTTTTCCACACGCCACCCTCATCTTTCCACATGCCACACTAACTTTTCCACATGCCACACACTTATTCCCACAAGCCACCAATTATATGCTTCCACATAGGATAATAAATAAAGAAAAACCAAGTAAAAAATATAAAAGGAAAATTGTAAAAGGGGAGGCTCATTCTTTCATCATCATTTTCTCCACAATAACAACAATCACCAAATCATCTTCCTCACAAGAACAAAAAAAATCGAGGGAGAGAAAGAGAGAATCACGCGAGAAAAAAAATTGAGAGAGAAAAAGGGTTTGGACAATGGAAATCCGGCGTAAACAGTGCCGATGAACAGTAATAGCGTGAGCAGTAAAGGAGTGAACAGTAATTGAGTGAACAGTAACGATGTGAACAGTACGGCGTGAACAGTGTCGGTGAAAAGTGACGGTGAACAGGTAATTATTTCACATTGTCGAGTTGGATTGTTGGTGTTAAGGTTCGGCTCGAGGTTTTCGGGTGTGGACTCTCTTTATTCGAGTAACATTGAGTTTGAAAGCTTCAAATTGAGGTCCAATTCTACTCTCTTTCTCTTTTTATTTCATTGTTTATTATATTTGGTGTTGGATTGAATATTGTGTGTTATTTGGTCCTTGTTGGTGATGAATGCGTGCTTATTTTGACTCGTGGTTGATTTTCTTGATTATGGTTTGGTGAAATGGTATCTCGTTTGAGAATTGAAATTGGTTGTTTGGGGATGGAATTGCGAAATTGATAAAAAGTTGAATTTAAATTAACTTTGGTTTATTGTTGTTTTGTTTAATTCGTAATGAGCATGAATATTGTTGGAATGTGATAGAATTATGATATGTTGAAATGGATAGGCAAATGTCGGTTTGGGTAGGCAAATCTTAGGAGTGATGTGTTTATTAAATGTTTAATGTGCGTGTGAATGTTTGGTTTCTAGTTTATCGTGTTTAATTCAAATGTATTTATTTAGCCGGGGAATACCCCGAGACAATGTATTTATTCATCGGGAAATGCCCCAACGTAGTATGTTGGCGAAAGACGTTTGTGAGGAAGGCTCAATGCGTCGAGTAAAGCACAGGAGCGTAGTTAGTATTAGCGTAGGTTAGATAGGATTTATTTTTGCATTTTTCTATTTTGGACTGTATAAATTGGACTGGACACTGTACTTTTGTTTTGTTTTGTTTGTTTGTTTGATTGTTTTACGTGTTTTATGTGGTTTGTGCATTCGTAGTGTCAAAATTAGCCGATACGCTCCACCAAGCGACCGTGGTCGAACCACGGGATCAAGAGGTGCCTAACATCTTCCCCTCAGTCAACAGAATTCCTTAGTCGGAATCTCTGTTCGCAAACCAGTTTAAAGAGTCAAATAATTTTGTAAAGGATTTTCCAATGGTGACTTGACACACCAGATTATGCCAAGTGGCGACTCTGAGTTTTGAATGTAAAATGTCCTTTTCGAAATAAATTATCTTCATTTTGTCACTTTAATAATGAAAACCCTTTCGAAACTTTAAATCAAATCTTTTGGAGTAAAAAAAAGGGGTGTGACAGCTTTGACGACTCTGCTGGGGAATTTTTAGAATTTGGGCTTATTTTTGGAGTTGTATCGGCTTAGTTTGACATTATGGGTGTATAAACATTGTTTGTGTCATCGTTTGTTGTTTATTTAGAAAAATAATTCTTTTTGGAGTTGAAAAAGGGCTGTGACAGCTCTGGTGACTCTGTTGGGGAATTTTCAGAATTCGGGCTTATTTTTGGAGTTGTATCAACTTAGTTTGACATTATGGGTGTATAAACATTGTTTGTGTTATCGTTTGTTGTTTATTTTATCATTGTTGAGTGCTACGTGTTTACGGTTTTTTTCTTGTGTGTTACCGCTTTATTTCTGGCATCATGTGTATAATCCAAGTCAATTCTTTCTGTAACAAGTTCCGGAGTGCACATCGTGCGCATGAACTCTAGTCGAGTCACCCTTATTTTAGGAGGGGGAGCCGTTGGATGTATGGAGTAGGTGGAAAGCAAAGCAGCCACTATCGACCATATGCTCCCCCGGACGGCCTTATTAGTAAACCCCAACGTAGGTCAGTCTTTAGGTCATGCTTATTTGCATCATATTGAGACCGGGGTCCACTTGGCCCTTTGTAGGAAACTCTCCTCTAAAGCATCCCTACGTGCTAATTGATGCATTTTTTAGGGTAATAGGGTCATTTGACAGACTGATTTGGGGAAAACATGTGCTAGAATTAAAGAAAGGTGTGTTAGGCATGGAAAAAAAAAGGGGAAAAAAAAGAGAAAAGGTGAATAAAAAAATAGTTTCGTAGTTTCTAGGTTCTTTATGACTTTTGTTTTCCACAATTCAAAAATTCAAAAAAAAAAGATTTTTTTTTACTTTTTGCACTCATTTTTCAAAAATAAAAAAAACATCAAAAAGATTTTCCTTTTGTTTCATTTAGCAAGCATTCACAATTCGACAACTTCAAAAAGATTTTTTTTGGGAGCTTTTTATAAAAGAAAAATTAAAAAAAAAGGGTGGTAGAAGTTTTGTACATTTCATATAATGAAAATACCAAAAAGATTTTCTTTCATAGTTGTTGGTGTCATTTTTTATGTGAAGTGTCAAATTAAAAATTCAAAAAAAAATATTTTATTATTTTTCATCATCTGTTTGTGGTCGAGTCTCTCAAGTCAGGGTTCAGTTGGTTATTTAATCTTTAATTGTCCTATCCGGACGAACTATGCACCCCTGATTCTCCTTTCTCAGGAGTGAGATACGTAGGCAGCCTATTGTTGTTTCGGGGATCTTATTTAAAAAATTCAAAAAAAAAATTCTTTACTCTTTATTTAGAGTAGGTGTTTCACATATGCCTCGAAAAGAACACTACAAAAAGATTTTCCTTAATAGTCGTAGGTTTCATTTTTGGTTGATCTTATTTAAAAATTCAAAAAGATTTTCTTCAATCGTTATTAGAGTAGGTGTTTCATATACATTTTTAAAAGAAAACTATAAAAAGATTTTCCTTTAAGAGCTTCAAGTTTAATTTTCATATAAAATTCAAAATTGAAAATCCAAAAAGATTTTTGTTTGGTAATCGTAGGTTTCATTTTTGTATAGGGAGTTTAAACCTAAAAAATGCACGTCAATTCTTTTGATAATTGTTTATTTTCTTTTTCTTCTTAAAGTTTCAAGAAAAAAAGAAAAAAAGAGGAAAAAGAGTTTGGTTGGCCATTTTGGCAAAACTTCACGAACTACGCACACCTGATTCTCCTTTTTCGGGGGTGAGATACGTAGGCGCCCGTCTTGGGTTCAGTGATATTTTCTAAAAGAAAAAAAAGGTTTTGAAGAAAAAATGTTGAACTCTAATATATTTGTTGCCTCTTGTTCAGTTAGTTTAAGGTGGTTGGTTTGTGGCTTCCTGGCTGGTCCTCCATATCACACCAAATTCAAGGAAGGGTTAGTTGTGTCCAACAAGTATATAGAGAGTGGAATCATGGATGAAACAAAGAGTCAGGAAATTGAGAGTTTAAAGGAAGAGAATTTAAGACTGAGACAACAAATGATGGAAATGTACCGAGCTTGGGCCAGTGGGCTGCCTCCACCTCAGTTCCCCACTTTTGACCCTGCAAATACCTTGAATGGAAATACCAAAGTTCAAAGAGTTTATATGAGGAGTATGGCAAAGCAAAGATACTGTATTTATTTCAAAGTCACTCTTAATAATCTGAGTTTGGGTCAATGATGCATCAAGTCAATGATATATGTAATGGTTGGAAGCAAGGTTAAATGTGATGACGGCAAGAGCGTTTGCCACGAAAGCCAAAGCCACAAACCTGCCTCCATGTTTTTAAACTCACAACTTTTCTTTGCATGAAACAGGAACACATGTCACCTTCAAATCAAGGATTTCAAAGCCTAAACATCAAGGCCCCTAATTTCTCGCTTTTACAAATACAGGAAGCAATGTTGCTGCACAGGTTTGATAATTAAATCATGGTAAAAATTCATCATCTTATATCCCTCGGAGACACACTTTCCTGTCCAGGGATTTTAGTTTTCATTTGCTGGGTGATACACTTCTTAAATTGAACCTGCACTCCAAAAAGACGTACCTTCTAGTCGAGTCATTCCCTTTCACTCTTAGAAGACGTACCTTTTAGTCGAGTCATCCCCCTTGATCCCTATAAGACGTACCTTTTAGTCGAGTTATCCCCCTGGATTCCTATAAGGCGTACCTTTTAGTCGAGTCATCCCCCTTGATTCCTAGAAGACATACCTTCTAGTCGAGTCATTCCCTTTGACTCTTAGAAGACTTACCTTTTAGTCGAGTCATCCCCCTTGACTCTTGTAAGGCGTACCTTTTAGTCGAGTCATTTCCCTGAATTTCTATAAGGCGTACCTTTTAGTCGAGTCATCCCCCTTGATTTCTATAAGGCGTACCTTTTAGTCGAGTCATACCCCTTGATTCCCAGAAGACGTATCTTTTAGTTGAGTCATCCCCCTTGACCCCTAGAAGACGTACCTTTCAGTCAAGTCATCCCCCTTGATTCCTATAAGGCATACCTTTTAGTCGAGTCATTTTCCTAGATTCCTATAAGATGTACCTTTTAGTCGAGTCATCTCCCTTTGATTCCTATAAGACGTACCTTTTAGTCGAGTCATTCCCCTTGACCCCAAGAAGACGTACCTTTAGTCGAGTCATTTCCTTTGATTTCTATAAGACGTACCTTTTAGTCGAGTCATTTGCCTTGATTTCTAGAAAATGCACTTTCTAGTCGAGTCATTGCACTTAATCCTTATGTTACGCACTTCCTTGCTAGTTTTCATTTGTCAGGTAACACACTTTTTAATTTAAACTTCTATCTCTAGAAGACGCACTTTCTAGTCAGAATTCCTCACTTTAATTCTTAGGAGACGCACTTCCTAGTCTTGGTCATTCAATTTTACTCTCAAGAGATGCATTTCTTGGTCAGAGTCTTGATTTATTATTGCAACATGCAAGTAGGTATGATCTGACTTTCTCAAAAGTCTTCTGATGGTAAACTGGGGCCAATTTTTTTTTTTGGGAACTTTACTTTTTTGGCAAACAATTTTCTCTTTACAATAATTTTGTTTGGAATAATTTTCTTTGTAGTTTTGATGTGATTTCAGGAGCCCGCTCGAAGCACAGGGCGAATAAATGGAAAGTCAAGCAACAAGGTGAAGAAGTTGAAAATCAAGTAATAAAGTGAAGAAAATGAAAGTCAACAGATCAAAAATAGCAAGTCAGGAGCCCGCCTGGAGAACAGGGTGATGAAATTGAAAACCAAGCAACAAGTTGAAGAAATTTCAAATCAGGAGCTCGCCTGAAGAATAGGGTGATGAAACTCAAGTCAAGAGTCCAACAGAAGCTGCGTAGATAGGATTTTTTAAATTTATTTATGTTTTTAACTTGTAATTTTGATTTTTGATGTAATAACAGAGTCGCGGGCTGGAACCTCGATGGGACCTCACTCAACTCTCCAACTCGGAATAGTCCATCTTTTTCCAATCCTTTGAGATAACTGTCACTCGATTCCCTCATAACTTGGGTAGGTAGGATGTCCTAAGTCAAGACCTGGATTCCCTCCTTCCTCGTGCTCCATGCTTTTGAATAATGGTCAGGACAAAATTCGGTCTCATTGTCTACTGCTTTGTATGAAAACATCATGTGTTTACATCCAAAGGGGGCATGATGTAGACACGTAATTTTGTCCTTTCCCAAAAATATTTTAATCATTTTTTTTATTTTATTCACCTTACCATACTTTTGTTTAATTGATAATTTCTCCCCAAAAAAAAAGAATTAAAAATAATTAAATACATAGCATCTTTGCCACCTCACTATTCCACCTCAACACCCCACTTTCCATTTTTCATTGGATACATGCAAAAGGCACACGCCCTACTCATTTTTCCACACGCCACCCTCATATTTCCACATGCCACACTAACTTTTCCACATGCCACACACTTATCCACACAAGCCACCAATTATATGCTTCCACATAGGATAATAAATAAAGAAAAAAAAAACCAACTAAAAAATATGAAAGAAAAATTGTAAAAGGGGAAAAGGGGAGGCTCATTCTTTCATCATCATTTTCTCCACAATAACAACAATCATCAAATCATCTTCCTCACAAGAACAAAAAAAAACCGAGGGAGAGAAAGAGAGAATCGTGCGAGAAAAAAAATTGAGAGAGAAAAAGGGTCTGGACAATGGGAATCCAGCGTAAAAAGAGACGGTGAATAGTAATAGCGTGAACAGTAACAATGTGAACAGTAACGAAGTGAACAGTGATGATGTGAACAGTGTCGGTGAAAAGTGACGATGAAACGGATCATTATTTCATATTGTCGAGTTGGATTGTTGGTGTTAAGGTTCGTCTCGAGGTTTCCGGGTGCGGACTCTCTTTATTTGAATAACATTGAGTTTGAAAGCTTCAAATTGAGGTTCAAATCTACTCTCTCTTTTTATTTCATTGTTTATTATATTTGGTGTTGGATTGAATATTGCGTGTTATTTGGTCCTTGTTGGTGATGAATGCGTGTTTATTTTGACTCGTGGTTGGTTTGCTTGATTATGGTTTGGTGAAATGGTATCTCGTTTGAGAATTGAAATTGGTTGTTTGGGGATGGAATTGAGAAATTGATAAAAAGTTGAATTTAGATTAACTTTGGTTTATTGTTGTTTTGTTTAATTCGTAATGAGCATGAATATTGTTGGAATGTGATAGAATTATGATATGTTGAAATGGATAGGCAAATGTCGGTTTGGGTAGGCAAATCTTAGGAGTGATGTGTTTATTAAATGTTTTGAATGTTTAATGTGTGTGTGAATGTTTGGTTTCTAGTTTATCGTGTTTAATTCAAATGTATTTATTTAGCCGGGGAATGTCCCGAGACACAATGTATTTATTCACCGGGAAATGCCCCGACGTACTATGTTGGCAGAAGACGTTCTTGAGGAAGGCCCGAGGCATCGGGTAAAGCACGAGAGCGTAGTTAGTATTAGTGTAGGTTAGATAGGATTTATTTTTGCATTTTTCTATTTTGGACTGTATAAATTGGACTGGACACTGTACTTTTGATTCATTTTTTTTTTTGTTTTGTTTGTTTGTTTGATTTTTTTACGTATTTTCTGTGGTTTGTACATTCGTAGTGTCAAAATTAGCCAATACGCTCCACCAAGCGACCGTGCTCGAACCACGGGATCGAGGGGTGCCTAACACCTTCCCCTCGGTCAACAGAATTCCTTAGTCGGAATCTCTGTTCGCAAACCAGTTTAAAGAGTCAAATGGTTTTGAAAAAGATTTTCCAATGGTGACTTGGCACACCAGATTATGCCAAGTGGCGACTCTGAGTTTTGAACGTAAAAGGTCCTTTTCAAAATAAATTATCTTCATTTTGTCACTTTACTAATGAAAACCCTTTCGAAACTTAAAATCAAATCTTTTGGAGTAAAATAAGGGGTGTGACAATTTCTTTCACGAATTAGAACAGTAGAGTACACATTGAATTTATACAAAGAAAGGGGTCATAATTCTTCTAATTACTAGCCTAGTAACCTGATAGATCCCTGATTTATTCTAAAGGATCTCTGATTAAAAGGGAGATCCCTGATTTTGTACAAACGACTTTGCTGGAAAAAAAAACTGAATATTCAAAACTTAGAAAGAGAAAAAAATGAGACTCTGATATCAAATTGAATAAAGAGAGATTCAGAACATTAAAGATAAAGAGATCGTGATTTCTTTCACTAATTAGAAAAGTAGAGTGTACATTACTTTATACAAAAAAAAAAAATAGTTCTAATTGTCTTCTAATTACTAGCCTAGTAACAAAGGATATCTCTGATTTACGATTAAAGGATCTCTAATTAATGGGGAGATCTCTGATTTTTGCGATGCTAAATAAGCTACGGACTAAATAAGATACATATTTTATGAAGCTATATAAGCTACGGTTAATAACTTCCATCTCATACGATTTGGTCCCGAGCTTTCATCGTTGGCCTTGACATGAAACCACTATCTAAGCATATATTTTCAGCCTGAACTTGTGTGCTTATCCTCTTTGAATGCATGATAAAATAGCTTTCTCGTTATATATATTTCACAAATAAAATAAAACATAAATTCATGAATAATTTACTATAAATATTAACCGTCAACTAAATATTGCATTAGTTATATCAAAATTATTTTTTTTCTTATACATCCAACCAAGCATGGTGCATTAAGTAGTTATGGATAGATCATTTTTTTTTCTACCAATCAAACCGTTTAAATTGGATTTGTTATGTTTTAAAAAGATACTTTCTGCGTTTGGTTGTACTTCATTAATAAAAATAATGTTTACATTGTCTTAAAATTAATTTAAAGAAAAGATAATTAATGATAAGGGTAAAATAGGAAAAAAGAAATTATTTTTTTGATATGTCAAAAATGACAATGAAAGTAGAAACACAATTAGGAAATTAATGACAAGTAAAAGTGAACAGAGGATGTATTAAATATTCATTCTCGTTTTACAAGTTAATTGTATATATATATATACAGTCAACTTTTGTTCGAATTCAATACAACTTTGTGTAATCCTATGCTAGTTTATTATAGCCTGTAGCTGTCTTTCTGATTTTCATGTCATTACTCAAGATGGCATTTCTATTTTGTGGGTGTTGGTTTTTGCCTGGGTTGACTCGTATTTAAAGTTTGAAATATTGTCATGTGATCAATGTTTTCTTTTCTCCCCGATTGATTATTTTCTTACATAATTCTTCCTTTCTTCTAGTCAAATGTCTATCATCTCGACCTTTCTTATAATTGGTTACCTTCTCTTTGTTTTGCCGCTATGCATTAATCTTTTTTTCTCCTATATCCAAAATACTCTCTTATGAAGTTTGAAGTGTTCACTGTTAAGGTATAGAATTAAAAAAAAAAAAAATTCTTTCATGAAGATTCAAAGGATCCATATGCGTATGAGCATGTTAAATATATATATATATATATATATATATATATATATATATATATATATATATAAATGTGTGTGTGTGTGTGTGATGGCATCGCACTCTGCAATTTGCGTTGTGTCTTGAATTGTGTTAATGAAGGATGGTTACTGCCTCTATTTCAGGCATCTGTTTGTGCTAACGAATGTCTTTGAGATCATGATTTAGGTGTTGATTAATTCTCTGTTGCGATTGAGTGCCATTAGATGTAGAATGTGTGATTTCTCTGAGAAAATTTTATGTCAAAATCTTAGTCTAAATTTAAATATTTTCCAAGAACGAGCCTTTGTTTGGACTAAGATCTTTCACCAAACTGTTTATTATCTTTCAATTGGTCTTCTAAAATGGGGGCTCGTCTTATCCCTACGTGCATAAACAACTATTCCAAATTCGTCGTGAAGGGGTCATATGCTTTGCCTTTATGTTTTTTGGATCTGTTTTGCCATTTTTGAAAACAATGTCCTAACTGACTAGTTAAGGTCTTTGTCATGTTGTTCTTTAGTTAGTTATTTAGTTAATCATGTATTAGTTATCTTTATATTTTCTTCCTTCTTTGTTTAATCACATACCAACCTTTGTTAATTTGACTGCTTTGTTGATTATTTAAGATCCGTATGTTTCCCTTTTTAGTTAAACCCGCATTAGTTTCCTTTTAATTTTTTCCTCTCTTTGATTGATCATGTGTTAGTAGGCTTCCTTCACTTATTTTACTTTCTTCCCCCTTTCTTCCTTTGCTTGATTATATACTAATGTGTTTTATTTTCCCTCCTTTGCAAGGAAATCATTTGAGTCCTACATGGACTCTTCCCTTTGTGCATATTCATCATGGGCCACTGAGGCCTACTATGTCTATTGAGTCAAGCCCGAAAGAGAATCCATCGCATGACATACGGACGCGAGGAGTCAAAAAAAGGAAAATGGGTTAAAATCCCATCTTGGAAGTGGCAAAGGAGACTTGAAAGTCTCATTTTTTTATTTACTTATTCATTGTTGCCTTCATTTGTCTATTTTATCCATTCAGTTTATTTCTTTATTCATTCATTCGGTCTACGAAGTCAAAATTGTATTTAATATAGGTGGAGCAAGATTCGAGCCAAATGCTCAAAAACTAGATTAGGACAGGTGAAATAGGTCGAAAACCCAACTAGATTAGGACAGGGTCGACGGTTTGGGCTTGAAAGCCTAAATCACTACTTCTCCCCTTCCCCTTTACCCTTTTCCTTTTTGCTTACTCGTTTTATGTGTGTTTTACAAACCTATTAAAATCCTTAGTCAAGTCGCTAAAAAACTGGTTTTGCATAAACACCCAAATATCCCTAAAATTTCTTTCTTTTCAAAAATAAACTTCTTTGAAAGTTAGTCAAAAGACGTTTTCAAACAATCTGGATAGCTGCAAGTTAGCGGACGTTTTAGGTGCCTAACACCTTCCTAAAACGTTAATAGGAACCGCTTACTCAGAATCTCTAACTTAAACAATTTTCCTGTTTTGAATCATCTAAGTATTTTATAAAGGTTTCTTAATCCTTTTCAAAATTAAGTGGCGACTCTCAAAAAGTCAAATTTTTCGCAAAACAGCAAAGGCAACTGAGCGGTATTCTGCTTCAGTCGATGATATAGCTACACTCCGTTGTTTCTTTGAGCTCTAAGAGACTAGATTTTTACCAAGATATACAAGAAAGGCACTGGTGGAAGAGCGGTCATCCTTATTGCCTGCCTAATCTGTGTCTGAGAAGGTATGAAGATCAAGCGGAGACTTACGATGGAAAAAGAGACCATAGTTCATGGTTCCAACTAAGTAGCGAACAACACGTTTGACTACAGACCAATGATTTTCAGTCGGACGATGGGAGAATTGTGCTAGCTTGTTTACAGCAAAGGCTATATCTGGTCTTGTTAATGCCAAATACTGTAAGCTGCCAACTACAATACGATAAAGCTTAAAATCATCAAGATGTGCGCTGTCCTCCAAGGATAATGAATTTCCAGTAGATATGGGGGTATTGAGTACTTTTGCACCTGCCATTTATGTCTTGGCTATTATGTCATTAATATACTTCTTCTGAGATAGGAAGATTCCATCAGACTTTCTCACAACTTGAACACCAAGAAAATAATTAAGAGAGCCCAAATCTTTGATAGAGAAGCGTTACCCAAGTCTCAAAATAAACTTATCGACAACTTTAGGATTGCTCCCAGTAATAATCAAGTCATCAACATAGACGACCAAGTAAGTAGTGATGCCCAACTGATTGTAAATGAAGAGACAATGATCGGCTTGAGAAACTTGAAAACCCAAAGTTAGAAGATAGCTCTGTAGTTCTGAGTACCAAGCTTGTGGTGCCTGTTTAAGCCCATAAATTGCCTTGTTGAGTTTGCAGACATGTTGAGGCCTTGTTTGGTCAACAAAACCTTTAGGTTGAGCCATATAAACCTCTTCCGTTAGTTGACTATTCAAGAATTTTCCTTTTAGAGTTTTCCGTAAATCAAAGTGCATATAAATGCTATGATCCACTCACCCCAAGGAAAATTCTTGAATGGTCAACTAACGGAAGAGGTTTATATGGCTCAACCTAAAGGTTTTGTTGACCAAACAAGGCCTCAACATGTCTGCAAACTCAAGAAGGCAATTTATGGGCTTAAATAGGCATCACGAGCTTGGTACTCAGAACTACAGAGCTATCTTCTAACTTTGGGTTTTCAAGTTTCTCAAGCCGATCATTGTCTCTTCATTTACAATTAGTTGGGCATCACTATTTACTTGGTCGTCTATGTTGATGACATGATTATTACTGGGAGCAATCCTAATGTTGTCGATAAGTTTATTTTGAGACTTGGGCAACGCTTCTCTATCAAAGATTTGGGATCTTTTAATTATTTTCTTGGTGTTCAAGTTGTGAGAACGTTTGACAAAATCTTCCTATCTCAGAAGAAGTATATTAATGACATAATTGCCAAGACACAAATGGCAGGTGCGAAAGTAGTCAATACTCCCATGTCTACTGGAAATTCATTATGCTTGGAGGACCGTGCACATCTTAATGATTTTAAACTTTATCGTATTGTAGTTGGCAGCTTACAGTATTTGGCATTAACAAGACCAGATATAGCCTTTGATGTAAACAAGCTAGCATAATTCTCCCATCGTCCGACTGAAAATCATTGGTCTGCAGTCAAACGTGTTGTTTGCTACTTAGTTTGAACGGTGAACTATGGTCTCTTTTTCCATTGTAAGTCTTCGCTTGATCTTCATGCCTTCTCAGACGCAGATTGGGCAGGCAATAAGGATGACCGCTCTTCCACCAGTGCCTTTCTTGTATATCTTGGTAAAAATCTAGTCTCTTAGAGCTCAAAGAAACAACGGAGTGTAGCTAGATCATCGACTGAAGCAGAATACTACTCAGTTGCCTCTGCTACTGCTGAAATTCAGTGGATTCAGAACTTACTTTGTGAGATTGCTATTTCATTACCAAGGCAGCTAGTTGTCTACTGCGATAATTTAGGTGCCACATATCTCGCTGCCAATCCAGTGTTTCATACGCGGATGAAGCATCTCGATATTGATTATCATTTTGTTCGTACTATGATTCAAAATAGCCAGCTTCGTGTTTCTCATATTTCTGTAAAAGATCAACTTGCGTATTTACTTACAAAAGCTCTCCCTAGTTCTCAATTTGCAAATCTTCGGTGCAAGATTGGCGTTTCTGATCAATTGCCATCTTGAGGGGGCGAATAAGGAAGGCATCCTATTCTCAAGTGATTGATATGATTTGATCTCTTGTAATATTCTTGTAATTAAGTTGATAGGATTTTACTACAATTAGCATCTTCTATTTTTGGTAGAATATCTCTTACCTTCTTGTATAAATAGTGAAACAATATGTGAATAATACACATTGAAATTCAACCATCTTCTAAATCTTTCATGAGAGACAGACACATTATCATTCATAGAGGATAAGCACATAAGTTCAGGCTGAAAATATATGCTTAGATAGTGGTTTCATGTCAAGGCCAACGATGAAAGCTCGGGACGGAATCGTATGAGATGGAAGTTATTAACCGTAGCTTATTTAGCTTAAAAAAATATGTATCTTATTTAGTCCATGGCTTATTTAGCATCGCAAAAATCAGAGATCTCCCCATTAATTAGAGATACTTTAATAATAAATCAGAGATATCCTTTGTTACTAGGCTAGTAATTAGAAGACAATTAGAACTACTTTTTTTTAATTATAAAGTAATGTACACTCTACTATTCCAATTAGTGAAAGAAATCACGATCTCTTTATCTTTAATGTTCTGAATCTCTCTTTATTCAACTTGATATCAGAGTCTCATTTTTTTCTCTTTCTAAGTTCTGAATATTCAGTTTTTTTTCCAGCAAAGTCGTTTGTACAAAATCAGGGATCTCCCCTTTAATCAGAGATCCTTTAGAATAAATCAGGGATCTATTTGGTTACTAGACTAGTAATTAGAAAGGCTAGTAGTTAGAAGACAATTATTACCCCTTTCTTTGTATAAATTCAATGTATACTCTACTATTCTAATTCGTGAAAGAAATCACAATCCCTTTATCTGTAATGTTCTGAATCTCCCTTCATTCAACTTGGTATCAGAGTCTCATTTTTTTTTCTCTCTGAGTTTCGGATACTCAGTTATTTTCTTTGACAAAGTCGTTTGTTTAAAATCAGGGATCTCCCCTTTAATCAGAGATCCTTCAGAAATAAATCATTTCAAATATGATTGTGTACTAACTTTTACTAAAGCTCGAGCAATTTTTTGAAAATCTTCAACTATGAATGTGTGTTGACTATTTTAGTATATTATCATCATTAGTCCCCCCATGGACTCAGAGAGGTGTTTTTAATAGATTCTTGGTTCAAGCAAAATAAATAGTATATCACAACGTATGAAAGAAAAGGGAAAATACATCATTTAAGAAGTTAGGTTAAAAATAATGAAAAAAAGTTCAGTAGCAACAATAAATAGCTATAAAGAAGAGTCACAAGAACAGTAGAAACAAAAAATAATATAGCTAGCGAAGTAAAGGAAATGCAGATAAGAATGACAATATTTTAAAGAAAAATTAGTTAGACAATGCTCGACTAGTTACTAAACTTCTTCCATAGATTCCTCCCTAGAAATTCATTTACGCTTCAAAGCAACAAACAATTGACATGATTTCTCATAATTAGCTTTCATCCATGTCGAAATCTCTTCACTTTTTAGAATAGTCCTTGCACAAGCTTCTTTTGCTATTTCACTTCCAAAGTGATTTATTATTAGTCCTTCTAAAACAGCCCTTAGATTTATCATTAAAGTCTTTGCATCAGCCTCATCCACAAGCTTTGGTTTGGGATATGTCAACTCCATTATCTCCTTTCCCATTTTGCTCCATTTTCTTCTTCAACCTAATTTCATCTTCTTCGGTCATAGATAGAATTCTTGGGGAAAGAAATGGTGGATTAATGAGTGTGTAAATGTACCTCACACATACACACGTATGTTCTTCTTCAACCCATTAATGGTGGATAAATGCTCCTCAAAGATTTTCATCTCTTTTTGCTCAAGATCGCCATTAATGGCGAATTCTTCCCCATTGTGGAAATTCAAAGCTTTGAGCTCGCCATTAATGGCGGATCTTGAGCAAAAATAGAGAAAATTGGAGAAATGGGTTGAAAATTATACGTGGGTTATGTTGGAAATTATATATGGCATTGTGGAAATTCAAAGCTTTGAACTCTCCATTAATGGCGATCTTGAGCAAAAAGAGAGGAAATCGAAGTTCTTGAATTTTTGCAAGTCATTTGAATCGGAATTCCTCATATTCCTCATTCAAGAATTCGTTAATCGGAGAAATCTTATTGTTTCCTTAGTTCAAGTATTTCTTGGTAAAAACATTTTTCAAATTATCAAAAAACACCATTAATGAGAATTTGGACATGAGAAAGATGAAGAACTCCATTAATGAGTTCTTAAATTTTTGTTTTGAAAAAGAGAAGAAGAAGAAGAAGACATGATGTGGCAATTATAATTCATTAAAAAAAAGTAATAATTAAAATATTTATTATATTATTAAAAATAATGACGTGACAATCAAAAAATAAAGAATTTTAAGTGAAATGGACTCAACTGATGCGCTCATGGGCGGTGTAGTTACGTCTGTTAATACGTCAGCAACTGTGTGTGTGTGTGGGGGGGGGGGTAATAAATTCTAGAAAAATAAGTTTAGGAGGGTAATGGGTCACCTTTAAAGGTTGAGTGTGTAGTTGAGATTTCGACTAAAGGTTGGGGGGATAATAGACCATTTTCTCTAAATTTAAAGGGAATTTTAAGGTTAGTAATTCCTTATGTTATCTGTCTTTTGATACTAATAATAAAATTATTGTTGAATTTGAGGAAAAATAATTGGTTTGGAACCATTTATATTTTAAATTTATTCCTCAAGAACAATATTATCAAAATGGATGATAATATGTTGAGATGATAATATTTATATTATATATATTATAAATATTCATTCTCATTTTACAAGTTGACTAATTTTTATTTTATTCACCTTACCATACTTTTGTTTAATTGATAATTTCTCCCCAAAAAAAGAATTGAAAATAATTAAATACGTAGCATCTTTGTCACCTCACTATGCCACCTCAACACCTCACTTTCCATTTTTCATTGGATACATGCAAAAGGCACACGCCCTACTCATTTTTCCACACGCCACCCTCATCTTTTCACATGCCACACTAACTTTTCCACATGCCACACACTTATTCCCAAAAGCCACCAATTATATGCTTCCACATAGGATAATAAATAAAGAAAAAGAAAAACCAAATAAAAAATATAAAAGGAAAATTCTAAAAGGGGAAAAGGGGGAGACTCATTCTTTCATCATCATCTTCTTCACAATAACAACAATCACCAAATCATCTTCCTCACAAGAAGAACAAAAAAACCGAGGGAGAGAAGAGAGAATCGTGCGAGATAGAAAAAAAATCGAGAGAGAAACAGTATCGTGAACAGTGTCGTGAATAGTGTTGTGAACAGTACCGTGAACAGTAGAGTGTCCCTTTTGTCATTTATGGTCAAACCTTTTCTATCTTTTATTTCAACTAAATAGAGTGTCCCTTTTTCCTTTGTGTTTAAATATATGTTATTTGTTTGTTTTCTTTACATAGTACATTTCATGTTAGGTTTAGTGATATGACATGCAGGCGGAATTCTTCGCTAGATCTTAAAATCCAATTTGAGCATGAACTTTAAATAAGAGGGCTAAGGTTAGAAAAAGCATGTGAGAAATAGGTAGCGTGTTAAGACATTTGGTGTCCATGTTGAAACCTTCTTTTAAAATTAAGGCAATTGTTTTGAGAATCACCAGAATAACTTGGTCATCAATTGTAAGGCATGCCTCAATTAGGTCAAACAGTGGATGCGTGATCCTATATCAAGAGAAACAGAAAGAAAATCAGCTCCACGAAATTATGAGTCATTCAATGTAAGAAATGTACAACAAAAGTGGAGTTGTATGCTAGAAAAGCGCAAAGAAGTAGTAACGCACAGACTCAGTCAAAGTTAATGTTGTAAAAGATGTCGCACATGATCTTCATCTCCAACTTTCAAATTGCATGTTATGTACTTGCATTTTCAAAGATTGATATGACGAAAGCATTTCATTCTATTATCCAAACATTGTGTCATCCTTTGTTTATCCCATTTGAGCCTTAGTTTTATTTTCTTTCATACACCTCTTTTGGAATCAATATAGAGTCAACAAATCTCAAAAGAAAAGGTGTCGAGCAAAACAGTAGAGTCAGAAAAGTTTCAAAAAAAAAAGAGCATCGAGAAAAATAAAGTCAGAAAAGTCCCAAAGAGAAAAAGAGTCAACAAAAGAAAAAAAATCAGAATCAAGCAAAAGAACAAGCTGCCCGAACTACGCGTGACCTGATTCTCCTCTTTTGGGGGTGAGATACATAGGCTTCCCTACTCAGGGATCGGTCCAACCAAATAAAATTTAGTATTGCCCAGTCAAAAGAAACTGGGGCATGAGTTGATCCTCATTATTTGAGTCGATTCCAAAAGTTGTAAGTCCCACTCCACTTCAAGTGTCGTTTGGTCCCCATGTCATACTTTCTTTCTAACCTTATCCAAAAGCCAAGTTACAACCGAAGAAAGACCTTCAGATCAATCTTCGAGAATGCTCAGTCTAAGCATGCAATGGATGTGGATAACACATTTTGGGAACTATTTATCTTCCTCAGCATAAGGAATCTGGAGAGAAATGAAAATGAGAGAGTCTTATCGGTGAAAATCCTCACGGGCACTGTAAGATGATGGTGAGTTGAGATAAATAAAAATGAGAGAGTCTTATCGGTGAAAATCTTCATGGGCACTGTAAGATGATGGTGAGTTGAGATAAATAAAAATGAGAGAGTCTTATCGGTGAAAACCCTCACGGGCACTGTAAGACGACTGTGAGTTGAGAAAAATGAAAATAAGAATCTTGTTGGTAAAAAATCCTCTCGGATACTATAAGGCAATGATTAGGTGATAAAAGGAAATGAGAGAGGCTTGTTGACAAAAACCTTTCAAGGCGCCACTAGCCGAATGAGGTCTCCGAATGCAATTGGCCCAAGAAAGCAACTCACTTTCAGGGTCATTAACTCAACAACAATTTGTGAGAGTTTTGGATGGAAAGATCAGGCAGTTTAATCCTATATGCATGTCATAATCATTAGAGTTGATTGTCATTTTTAGATAAACTTTTCTTTCATCTTTTTCAATGGGGACATTCATTATCATTTCTTTCTTTTCTATAGTTATATTTTTATTTTTCTTGAGTCAGTTATCCAAATAAAATCATTGTCATTTTTCTCTTGTCTTTGAGTCAAGTCTATGTCAAAACAAGTGAGAAAAGATTTCAAAACTGGATACCAGCTTCTTCAATTATACAAAGCAAGGCAGAAAGGCCAACGCATGAAAAAGACATGGTTGTGAGCCAAAATGAGGCAAGCAGAAAGTTTTGTCAACAAATAAGTCTGGGAACTCATGAAATACCAAGGTTCCAAGGGGTCTATCTGAGAAACATGGAAAAGTAGAGATGTTGTGTTTGTCTTAGTCACTCTTAATAATCTGAGTTTGGTCAATAAAGCACCAAGTCAATGACACGGGCTAATGGTTAGAAGCAATATTAAATGTGATGACGGCAAGAGCGTTTGCCACGAAAGCCAAAGCCACAAACCAACCACCATGTTTTTAAACTCACAACCTTTCTTGGCATGAAACAGGAATACATGTTACCTTCAAATCAAGGATTTCAAAGCCTAAACATCAAGTCCCGTAATTTCTCATTTTTACAAATGCAGAAAGCAATGTTGCTGCACAGGTTTGATAATTAAATCATGGTAAAAATTCATCATCTTATATCCCTCGGAGATACACTTTCTTTTCCAGGGATTTCAGTTTTCATTTGCTGGATGATACACTTCTTAAATTGAACCTTCACTCCTAGAAGACGTACCTTTTAGTCGAGTCATTCCCTTTGATTCCTATAAGACGTATCTTTTAGTCGAGTCATCTCCTTTGATTCCTATAAGACGTACCTTTTAGTTGAGTCATTCCCTTTGATTACTATAAGATGTACCTTTTAGTTGAGTCATTTCCTTTGACCCCTAAAATACGTACCTTTTAGTCGAGTCATTCCCTTTGATTCCTATAAGACGTACCTTTTTAGTCGAGTCATATCCTTTGATTCCTATAAGATGTACCTTTTAGTCTAGTCATCTCCTTTGATTCCTATAAGACGTACCTTTTAGTCGAGTCATTCCCTTTGATTCCTATAAGACGTACCTTTTAGTCGAGTCATTCCCTTTAACCCCTAGAAGACATACCTTTTAGTCGAGTCATTCCCTTTGAATCCTATAAGACATACCTTTTAGTAGAGTCATCTCCTTTGATTCCTATAAGACGTACCTTTTAGTCGGTCATTCCCTTTGATTCCTATAAGACGTACCTTTTGGTCGAGTCATTTCCTTTGATTCGTATAAGACGTACCTTTTAGTCGAGTCATTACCTTTGGCCCCTAGAAGACGTACCTTTTAGTCGAGTTATTCCCTTTGATTCCTATAAGACGTACCTTTTAGTCGAGTCATCTCCTTTGATTCCTATAAGACATACCTTTTAGTCGAGTCATTCCCGTTGATTCCTATAAGACTTACCTTTTAGTCGAGTCATTCCCTTTGGCCCCTAGAAGACATACCTTTTAGTCGAGTCATTCCCTTTGATTCCTATAAGACGTACCTTTTAGTCGAGTCATTCCCTTTGGCCCCTAGAAGACGTACCTTTTAGTCGAGTCATTCCCTTTGATTCCTATAAGACGTACCTTTTAGTCGAGTCATCTCCCTTGATTCCTAGTAAGACATACCTTTAGTCGAGTCATCTCCCTTGATTCCTATAAGACGTACCTTTTAGTCGAGTCATTCTCCTTGACCCCTAGAAGACGTACCTTTTAGTCGAGTCAATTCCTTTCATTTCCTATTAGACGCACCTTATAGTCGAGTCATTCTCCTTGATTCCTATAATGATGTGACTTTCGCAAAAGTCCTTTGATGATAAACTGGGGCAAAGTTTAATTCTTGTGTTGGAACTTCACTTTCTTGGCATATGAAATCTCTTTATAATAATCTTTATTTGGGATAATTTTCTTTCTAGTTTTGATGTGATTTCAGGAGCCCGCCCGTAGCACAGGACGAATAAATGGAAAGTCAAGCAGCAAGGTGAAGAAATTGAAAGTCAAGCAACAAGGTGAAAAAGTTGAAAGTCAAGTAACAAAGTGAAGAAAATGAAAGTCAACAGATCAAAAATAGCAAGTCAGGAGCCCGCCTGGAGAACAGGGTGATGAAATTGAAAACCAAGCAACAAGTTGAAGAAATTTCAAATCCGGAGCCCGCCTGAAGAATAGGGTGATGAAACTCAAGTCAAGAGTCCAACAGAAGCTGCGTAGATAGGATTTTGTAATTTCATTTATGTTTTTAACTTGTAATTTTCATTTTTGATGTAATAACAGAGCCGCGGACCGGAACCTCGATGGGACCTCACTCGACTCTCCAACTCGGCATAGTCCATCTCCTTCCAATCCTTTGAGATAACTGTCACTCGATTCCCTCATAACTTGGATAGGTAGGATGTCCTAAGTCAAGACCTGGTTTCCCTCATTCCTCGTGCTCCGTGCTTTTGAATAAAGGTCAGGACAAAATTCTGTCTCTCTGTCTACTGCTATATATGAAAACACCATGTGTTTACATCCAAAGAGGGCATGATGTAGACACGTAATTTTGTCCTTTCCCAAAAATATTTTAATCATTTTTTTTATTTTTTTTTTATTTTTATTTTATTTTATTCACCTTACCACACTTTTGTTTAATTGATAATTTCTCCCCCAAAAAAGAATTGAAAATAATTAAATACATAGCATCTTTGTCACCTTACTATGCCACCTCAACACCTCACTTTCCATTTTTTATTGGATACATACAAAAGGCACACTCCCTACTCATTTTTCCACATGCCACCCTCATCTTTCTACATGCCACACTAACTTTACCACATGCCACACACTTATTCCCACAAACCACTAATTATATGCTTCCACATAGGATAATAAAGAAAGAAAAATAAAAACCAAATAAAAAATATAAAAGAAAAATTCTAAAAGCGGAAAAGTTTTGAGGTGACTGGATCATAGCATTTATAAGAACTTTGATTTAAAGAATACCCAAGGAAGACCCACGGAGATGAACGAGGTTGTAGTTTATTTTGTGCAT
Organism: Capsicum pubescens; assembly: GCA_030864215.1. Lineage (NCBI taxonomy): Eukaryota > Viridiplantae > Streptophyta > Magnoliopsida > Solanales > Solanaceae > Capsicum > Capsicum pubescens. Next base: position 43,872,736 of record CM061538.1, read on the forward strand.
ATGGTCTCAACCAAGGATAACACAGACAACTAAAAACATGAAGCGTCTTATAATTTGGAAGAGATCCAAAAATTCGAAGATATGGTGAATCATTATTCAATAAAGGAGTGGGCATTCTATTTATCAAATATGCAGCAGTTTGAAAAGCATATGACTAAAATGATAATGGAAGATTAGAAATATGAAGAAGAGTGATACCTGTTTCAACAACATATGAAGTGGTAGGAACTGTTAAGAGATGAACAGTAGCAGATGATGTTAACGACACTGCTGAAGGGTTAACTGAAGTAGTAATGGTCGTTGTTGGTGCAACGAAAGATTGAGAGGTTTGCTCCATGTGTACAGGAAAGTACTGGAGGACTCAGAGTTTGGGAAAAAAAATTAGATTTGCTGTAAGGCGAGCATCTCTGATACCATGAAAGATTTAGAAGATGGTTGAATTTCAATGTGTATTATTCACATCTTGTTTCACTATTTATACAAGAAGGTAAGAGATATTCTACCAAAAATAGAAGATGTTAATTGTAGTAAAATCCTATCAATTTAATTACAAGAATATTACAAGAGATCAAATCATATCAATCACTTGAGAATATGATGCCTTCCTTATATCTCATACGATTGAGAAAAGCAAGATAATAAAATAGCTTTCTCGTTATATATATTTCACAAATAAAATAAAATATAAATTCATGAATAATTTACTATAAATATTAACCGTCAACTAAATATTGCATTAGTTATATCAAGATTATTTTTTTCTTATACATCCAACCAAGCATGGTGCATTAGGTAGTTATGCATAGATCATTTTTTTCTACCAATCAAACCATTTAAATTGGATTTGTTATGTTTTAAAAAGATGCTTTCTGCGTTTGGTTTTACTTCATTAATAAAAATAATGTTTACATTGTCTTAAAATTAATTTAAAGAAAAAGATAATTAATGCTAAGGGTAAAATAGGAAAAAAGAAATTATTTTTTTGATATGTCAAAAATGACAAGTAAAAGTAGAAACACAATTAGGAAATTAGTGACAAGTAAAAGTGAACAGAGGATGTATTAAATATTCATTCTCATTTTACAAGTTAACTGTAAATATATATATATATTATCATCTCAACATATTATAATCCATTTTGATAATATTATTCTTGAAGAATAAATTTAAAATATAAATGGTTCCAAACCAATTATTTTTCCTCAAATCCAACAATAATTATATTATTAGTATCAAAAGACAGATAACATAAGGAATTACTAACCTTGAAATTATCTTTAAATTTATAATCTCACCTTGTTTAGCAGAGTCTCGTGCTGATAACGTGTTATGAAATAACTAAGAATAAAGAAGAAGAGTAGAGAGAGAATAGATCAACTAGATTTTGATAGATCTTATCTATATAGACATTCAATATAATGTAAATACATTTATAACATATGTATTAAATTTAAACAAATAAATCCAAGACTTTTTATTAAGGTTTTTTTTAGGCTAATTTCCAGCTTTTATAAAGCAAAAAATTTAATAGCTTGTTTGGTTGAAGTCATAAGGAAAAATACTTAAATAGTATAAAATCTCTCATAAATATAGAAATTACAAATTTAACTCATGAAACCATGATTTGTCCAACTTACTCAAATTTATTAATTTATCTCATTTAAAAATGAATTAGGCTGATAAGTAGTACAAATTAACCCATAAAAAAATTGTCATAATATTTTTTTGGAGATTATAAATTATATATAGCTATAATAAAAAAAATAATTTTATTAATTCGTCACAGAATTATAAAAGGACAAATTAAAAAAAATTATAACTTAATAAGAATTTATTTCTGTCCAACACATGCATGCCATTTAGTCAAAATAAAGCAATTTAATTTCTTTGGCCCAACATTATTTTAGTGAAATTGCCAACATTTCTCTGGTTGCTTGATTATGAAATGTCTCATTATAATCACTTTTAGTAGTTTGATAAATATGATTAACTGACTATATTTCTGTAATATTAAAATTGGTTCCCAGCTAATCAAGCACAAACCTCCATTCACCCATGTGCATTAATTTTGGGATATTTTCAAAAATATACCATTTGAAAAAAATAATTATATTATTAGCTCGTCACATGGGGTTTACCTAGTGCGGTTTACATCTCTTGTGTGGTTTATGAGCGATTGCACAACGAGGGGTTTACCAAGTGCGCACAAAGTGCTCACCACAGAGTGCTCACCCAAAGGGCAGAGGTTGTAGCTGCTACGGGTTATTCTGGAATTTTCAAAATAAAAATAAAAATTATGCAACTTTATATAATATTATGAATTTACAGTATACAAATCTCTCTCTCTCTTTATATATATATATATATATATATATATATATATACTAGTTTAGCCGGACGTACCTCACACGTGTAACGTTTGATTATTTAAAATTAAATGATTTTATCTATTGCAGAGATTTTAATGAAGTGTAAAAGTTTAAATCACTTTTAAAAGATCCTTCACACTTTAATATAATAACGTAAACATAAACATACTTTTTACTGTAAGCACATATATATTTTGCATCATCACTTTTACGTTTTGTCATGCAGTACCTCCTTCCCTTGCTGCCAGAGGCTAAGAGAGACACATCAATTTGAATCATATTTGTGGTATGATTATTTTTCTTTTTTATTTCTATATTTAAAATTCTTCCTTTGTTTTAAAGTCAAATCTTTACAAATTCATTGTTATTACGTACTTAAAACTTTTAAACATTTGGTACTTTTTGAATTTTTCTTATTTTAACGCTTTTATATTTATTTCTAGATTTTTCAAATCTTCTTTAAATCAAATTTTGGTGATTTAGAATTCTAAAATTAATGAAAAAATATTAGTTGTCATTAATTCTGATGACTTCGAATAAGGAAAGGTTGTACCATAAATATATTAATTAATTTTCAACTCTTAAATATTAGGAAAAAATAGTGAAAGATTTTACCATAAATTTATTTAATTAATTTTCAACTTTTAAATATAAATATTAGAAAAAAAATAGTGAAAATACTATTTTGACTAAAGCAAAGACTTTTAATGAAGGACAAAAAGTTCAAATTACATTTTTAAGGCCTTTCACATTTTTAATATATTATTATACATTGTAGATTATAGATTATAGATATAAATTATAGATATAGATTATAGATTATAGGTTAAGATTATAGATATAGATTATAGATTGTATATATACACGTGCATAATGTATAAGAGGTGTTTATATATACTTTTAGGTTGACATCTTATACATAATTATACACACATTTAAATATCAATTCATATAAGCAAATAACCCTTCCCTCTTTACTAGGTTCCTCTTTTTCCCCCTATTTATTTGTGTCACCTTGACATAATAACCCTTTTTATAAATCCAAAAAACTTATTGCTTCATCAAGGTAATGTTGGAGTTTTATTAGTTTACAGTGGGTAAAGTATATATTAGTTGTATATATTTATTTTTTTAAAAAAAAAAATTACTTATTTTTTTTTAATATTAACATTATTATTCAAAATGACAACATCTTTCACCATGAATGCTGGTGATGGTCCTTATAGCTACTTCAAAAACTCCCATTTGCAGGTATTAATTAATATATATATATATATGTTAATTAGTGCCACTTAAGTATTTAGTAGATATCTTTTGCGTGCTTGGGCGAGAGTAGTGTTAGGATGGGAGACTCCCTGGAAAGTCCTCGTGTTGCATCCCTTCTTTGAAGGAGAGTCTTGGAGTAGCTGGTAAAGTTACGTTGTTGTCATATGAACAGTATGTCACGGGTTCAAGACTTGGAAACAGCCTCCGACAGAAATACAAGGTAAGACTGCGTAGAATACACCCTTGTGGGTGGGATCCTTTTTCGAACCCTGCGTATTGCGGAAGCTTTAGTGCACCGAACTGACCTGACAACTCAAGTGAGAGGACCAAAGTAGGTATATTTTATATCTTAGGTCCTAATAACTATGGATTGAAGGGAGGGTGTCAAAGTGTCAAACCTTACATCTAAATGTGTTTGTGATACCCAAAGAAATAGTAACTAAAGATAACCATAAAGTAACCAACATGGGTTGTGGTACAGCGGATGGGGCTGCTTCACCCTTAACCAGAGGTCCATGGTTCGATCTTGGGCAGGGAGAAAAACTCTGTTGGGAGCTCCACTCCCCAAATGGGGCCCTACCTGGCGCGAATACGAATTAGTCGGGTAGTTGTGACAAGTGTAAAAAGGTGTTAAATTGTACTAATAGAAAGGAAAATAATATCTCCAATAATTTACTATACAAATTTTGTCCACACAATACCAATTAATTATTTGATTGAAATCATCTTTTGTTAGGACATACAATCAATCAATTTTCACTCATATTTTCATTTTTTATTTTCGTGTGCGTGCTTATATAGGGTCGAGACTTCATTTATGGGATCATATTGAGTATATTTTTGTATATAAAGCGATATATCAAGTTATCTTTATTGTTGCAACACATATGACATTTTTTTCAAAGTTAAAATTTTAATTTTATATGTTGGCCGTTTTTTTATATAGTTGAACTCTATATAAGCTAAAGGTGTCAAACGGGCCAGTTTTAACCGGCCCACTAAAGGAAACCGGACCGGTTTGACCCGGCCCGGTAATCCCAAGGGCTTTTAGGGCCCGGGTTCCGGTCCGGTTGGGTTTTGGATTTGGGTCCGGTTAACCCGGACCGGACCCAACCCGGTTAGGGCCCGCCGGTTAACCGGCCCGGCCCGGCCCTGATAAACCTTTTTTTTTTTTTTTTTAAAGATTTTGGAAAATTGGGCCAAACTAGCCGCTGGCCCAACGGAAATAACGGCTAGTTTGGCCCCAAATATTAAAAAAAAGTTTTTTTATTTTTTTTTAAAATCATTTTTTAACCCCAAAAAAATTTCTATAAATACCCTACACTTTCAAATCATTTTCCACACAATTTTTCATTCTCTCAAATCTCATTTCTCAATTCTCAATTCTCAAATATTCTATATATTTAATTTCTAAAGTGCTCACTTTAATTTTGCGATTACTAAGTACAAGTGGAAGTTTCTAAAGTCGCAACCTTCGGATACTTCCAAAATTTGGTATTGTCGTTCCATCTCTTACTTTTAATTTTTAATTAGTGTATTAATTGTTAAATATTTATTTTTATTACTTTTTGTGTATTTTGAATATTTTTTAGTTTGATTTATACTATGGATAAATTAAGAAACCTCGGTAAAAGTGTCAAAATTTTTTATCCCAAAAGTGGTAGCAAAAAGCGAATTACTAGCGGTAGAGGTACTTCAAGTACTAGATATACCCGTGTGCCTTCGCCTCCGGTACTACTTAGTCAACCTTTTGAGGGAGAAATAGGTGTAGGTGCTCACAATATGGATTATTTAGAAGTTCAGGAAAATTACGGTATAGAAGAAGAAAATGAAGTAGATGCGGTTGATTTAGATGAAGATGATGAAAATATTGGTGAGACACCCAAAGTAGGAAATGCTAGCGTTAGATCCGAATCGGTTAATCTCCCTCCCCGTCCTCCCCGTGCCCCAAGAGCTCGTAAACAAACTAGTGTTGCAAGGCAATTTTTTGAACGTATATCAGATACTGAGGTGCAATGCAATATTTGTCAAAAAATATATAAGCATAAAAGAGGAGGCAAGCAAGGGGGTACCGGTATGTTAATGAGACATTTAGCTGAAGAACACCAAAGAGAGTTGCACAAGGTGGTGAGGTTGTTGGTGGGCCCACACAAACTAGAATGGACCCAACAACCGGTCACGTAATGAAGAAGTATAATAAATTGAGGGACCGGAAAGAAATAGCAAAAATGATAGCTGTAGGTTGTTTGCCTTTTTTTTTTTCCTTCTTCTGATGCTTTTATTCATTATATTCAAGCAATTTATAATCCTATGTTTATGGTATTCCTAGAAGTACTTGTCGGTCTGATATTTTTAGACTTCATTCACAATATTATTTTTATTTATCTACATTGTTAAAAAATATTCAATGTAGAATATCTCTAACTTCTGATCTTGGTCGTGTTGTAAATAAAAATGATTATTTAACCGTTACTTGTCACTGGATGGATAGTAATTTTGTGATGCAAAAACGTATTCTTGCTTTTTTATATGATGAAGATCGTAAACATACTGGACAATTTATTGCTGACTCGATACATAAAGTTGCAGCATTTTATGGTATCAAAAGTAAAATCTTATGTATTGCTTTTGATAATGCTTCTAACAACAAGACTGCTATAACAAAGTTGAAATCTAAGCTATCACCGTCGTTACCTAAAATTTTTCATATTAAGTGTGCATGTCATATATATAATTTAATTGTAAAAGATGGTCTTGAGTTTTTTGAGATTTATATTGAAAAAATCTGTCTTGCTGTTGGTTTTATACAAGAAAATAATCGTAGATCGAGAATTAAAGAATTTAAAGTTAAATGTCAAGAAAATGGACTTGCACCGATATTGATGCCTGAGGAAATTGATATTAGATGGAATTCTACGTATGATTTTTTAAAAACTTGTTATAAATATAGAGTTCCTATTACATTAGCTTTTAACCAACATTGTGGTTCATTTGTTGATTCTGCCGATTGCATGCTACTTGATTCTGATTGGGTTGTAATTAATGATCTTGTTAAGTTTTTGAAAAAAAATTATGTAGCTACGGTTGAATTTTTCGGTGCTTATTATCCTACTGTTTGTAATATTTTGGGATATATAACTGATATTTCTGGTTTGCTCAAAGAATATAAAAATAAAGAAGGTTATGAAGATGTTGTTGGTGCCATGTTTACTAAATTTAAAAAATATTTTTTCCCGATTATCCCTATTTTCTTGGTTGGTGCTATGCTAAATCTGTGCATTAAATACCATACAATGTGCCACTTTAGTACTCTTATTTATCGTAACTTAGAAATAAATACTAACAATGATTCTGAACAAGTACAACCTGATTTGTGGACGGCTACGTCTGATGCGAATGCTTACATAGATAAATTATATAACCACTATGCTGATTTAGTTGATTTAGCTGTACCGACACATATCAGTCCAACTGTCGCTCCTCATCCTCCCGAGGTGCCATCATTTTCTAAAAGGCCGGTACATTGTGGTTTTCCTGATTCCTTTTATGATTTACCCTGTTGGAACAGTGTTGACGAGGGAGCTTACACATTAACTTATCGGGAAGAGTTTAAGTATTATCTTTGGTCGCAGCCAGAGGATCTCAGACGACGGATCAACACGTTGAATTGGTGGAGGAATAATGAATCACAATATCCCGTGCTTTCAAGATTAGCTAGAGATATCTTGAACGTTCCAATGTCAACCGTTGCATCAGAGAGCGTCTTTAGTCAGGGACGACAACAACTTAGAGACAACCGACACTCATTGGGAAGCAATGCAATGGATGTTCTAGTTTGCCTCAGAGATTGGATTAGAGCAGAAAGAAGAAATCAAGGAATGGAACCGGAGCCAAAGGACGAGCAGAAACTTGAAGAAATTATGACTTCGCGGGAGAACTCAGCAGAATCAAGTCCAATGCATGGGTTTGCCCCCGTTGACTTTGACTATCCTATGCAAGTTCCCGTTAATATTAACATGGATGAGTTGGAAAAAATGATGCATAATTTGTAGATTTTTTATTCATGTAAATTATAAATTTTGGATCATTTTGCAATCAATAAAATTCAACATTCATTAATTAACTATCAAGTATTATTAATTTATTATATTAAGTAGCATATGTTTTGTATATTATTGTATATATCTTCTATACACATGTATATTTAACGTATATATTTAATGTATCCAAGTGTATATGTTTTACAAATTAGTATATAACTATATATATATACATATTGTAGTATATATAAATGTTTATTATAGAATAGTACATATTTTATTTAAATTAGTACATATATATTGAATGGTGTTTATATATCTTCTATAGACGTATATATTTAATGTATAGATGTGTATATGTTTTATAAATTAGTATAATCTAACTATCTATATATTGTAATACATATATATTGTAGTATATAGTTATTTAATTTTAAAGTAGTACATATATATTGAATGGTGTGTATATATCTTCTATAGACGTGTATATTTAACGTATACATGTGTATATGTTTTATAAATTAGTATGTAAGTATATATATATATATATATATATATATATATATATATATATATATATATATTGTAGTATATATATATATATATATATATATACTTTATTTAAAGTAGAACATATATATTAAATGGTGCGTATATATGTGTATATATTATATCTTCTATAGACTTATATCTTTAACGTATACAAGTGTATATGTTTTATAAATTAGTATATAAGTATATATATTTATATATAGTAGTAAATATATATATATAGATATTGTAGTATATACTTTATTTAAAGTAGTACATATGTATTGAATGGTGCGTATATATGTGTATATATCTTCTATAGACGTATATCTTTAACGTATACAAGTGTATATGTTCTATAAATTAGTATGTAACTATATATGTATACATATTGTTGTATATATATATGTATATTGTAGTATATATTTTATTTAAAGCAGTACATATATATTGAATGGTGCGTATATATGTGTATATATCTTCTAAAGTAGTATATATTTAACGTATACATGTGTATATGTTTTATAAATTAGTATATAACAATATATATATATTGTAGCATATGTTTTATTTAAAGTAGACAAGTAGTACATAAATATAGAATGGTGTGTATATATGTGTATATATCTTCTATAAGCGTATATATTTAGCGTATAAATGTGTATATATTTTATAAATTAGTATATAACTATATATATATATATATATATATATTGTACTATTGTAGTATATGTTTTATTTAAAGTAGTACGTATAGTCATATATAATTATATATTGAATGGTACGTATATATGTGTAATTGTTTATATATTTTTTAAAAAATATCTATTGTATAATTGTAGTGTATATAGTGTATATTGAAGCGTATATAGTGTATATAATTGTAGTGTATATAGTGTATATTGGATTTTTCATTTTTTTTAAACGGGTTTGACCGGTTTTTAATCGGATTTGACTGGGTTTAGGTGGGTTTAACCGGGTTGGGTTAAGTGGGCCAGTTCAGGGTTGTTTTCAACATTTTTACTGTTGACCTCGGAATCGGCCCAGCCCACCTAACCCCAACCCGGACCGAAACCGGACCACAACCCGGTTAAACTAAACGGGCCGATTCCGGGTTGGCCCGGCCCGACCCACTTGACACTCTTAACACAAACCTAACCTATTCATTGTTGGCTTTTAATTCATTTATTTGATAGACAAAACGTGAAGTTCAACAGTGCAACATCCACACACACATATATATAAGATTAAGAACATGAATGTATGAAGAAATCATTGAGCAATAACCCAAATAAAAAGAATAAGAATTATATTAGCATTATTATCCAAAATGACTACATCTTTCCCCATGAATGGTGGTGATGGTCCTTGTAGCTTCTCCAAAAACTCCCAATTGGCGGTATATATTAATTTCTTGCATTGCTATATACTCCATTTTGCATTACTATATACTCTGAACCTGCGTATAGCGGGAGCTTTAGAGCACCGGGCTGCCTTTTATTTGAGTTTCATACTCGAACTATTAGGTGAACTATCATCAACTGTTTATCAAAATCAAACAAACATCAATTGTCAATTGTTCACTTTGCCTAGTTAAATGATGGTGAGATTTTAGGTAGGAAGAGTAAAGAATTGATAGTGTTGATGTGTGTGTTTTGATATACAACTGATGATAGTTCAGATAAGAAACTCACACGCCTGATAGTTCAGTATGAAACTAAACAAAATTGAGATTAAAGACCACACATATGAGATTACACTGGATATGTAATTGATGTTACATACTAAAGTAGTTGAACTTTAATTTATTCCCTTTAACAACAAAATCTATCCATCAATGTTATAATTGCATGCAAAGAGAAGTGTTAGATGGTGCAAAGGGAATGGTGAGAGATGCAATTATTCAAAAGCTTGACATCAAAATCATGTTATCGTCTTCAAATACAATACGTATTGCAGATTTTGGATGTTCAGTTGGACCAAACACTTTCATTGCAATGCAACATGTTGTACAAGCTCTAAAAGACAAGTTATTACAAGTCACAAATTCCACAAATAACATTCCAGAATTCCAAATATTCTTCAATGATCATGTTATAAATGATTTCAACACCCTCTTTCAATCACTCCCTATCGATCGATCCTACTATGCATTCGGAGTTCCAGGAACTTTCCATGGTAGATTATTTCCATCGCGATCGATACATTTTGCACATAGTTCTTGTGCTATACATTGGTTATCTAAGATTCCTAAAGAGTTGTTAGATGAAAAATCTCCAGCATGGAATAAGGGTTCGATTCACTACATAGGTACATCAAATGTTGAAGTAGTGAATGCTTATGTTGCTCAATTTGAAAAAGACATGGAAATGTTGTTAAATGCAAGAGCTGAGGCGATTGTTGAAGGTGGAATGATGGTACTTGTTACACCATTTGCAAGTTACACACGTCTCATGAATTTTTTTGGTTCTAGTCTTATGGATTTGGTGAATGAGGTAAGTAAATGTGTTCATCAACACAAAACATGTACAAGTAATAAAGAGAAAATACCCTTTTACCCCCCTGAACTATACCCAAAACGGCTATGACACAACTCAACTTAAAGGGGGTCCTATTACTCCTGAACTAATTAAAAGTGTAATTTTGACACCCTTAGTGTCTATGTGGCACATACGTGGCACACACATGTGCCTATGTGGACACTTCAGTGTGTTGTGCCACGTATGCGCCATGTAGACACTAAGGGTATCAAAATTATACTTTTAATTAGTTCAGGGCTAATAGAATCCCTTTTTAAGTTGGAGTGTGTCTCTACTATTTTGGTATAGTTTAGGAGGTAATAGGGTATTATCTCAGTAATAAATGAAATTGATGTCTATTTCTTTTTGACACGGGAAAAGTTAGATGAATCTTTAGTTGACTCGTTCAATTTGCCAATGTATTTTCCTTCTCCTCAAGACATGACTAAAGTGGTGGAGAAAAATGGTTGTTTTAGTATTGAGAGAATGGAGTTGACAAATCCCAAATCAAAGCTTGTGGATGAGGCTGATGCAAAGACTTTAATGATAAATCTAAGAGCTGTCTTAGAAGGACTAAAAATAAATCACTTTGGAAGTGAAATAGCAGAAGAAGCTTGTGCAAGGACTATTCTCAAAAGTGAAGAGATTTCGACATGGATGAAAGCGAATTATGAGAAATCATGTCAATTGTTTGTCGCTTTGAAGCGTAAATGAATTTCTAGGGAGGAATCTATGAAAGAAGTTTAGCAACTAATTTTCCTTTGCTTCGCTTGCTATATTATTTGTTGTTTCTACTGTTCTCGTGACTCTTCTTTATAACTATTTATAGCTGCTACTGAACTTTTTTTCATTATTTTCATCCTAACTTCTTTAATGATGTATTTTCCCTTTTCTTTCATACTTTGTGATATACTATTTATTTTGCTTGAACCAAGAATCTATTAAAAACACCTCTCTGACTCCATGGAGGGACTAATGATGATAATGTACTAAAATAGTCAACACACATTCATATTTGAAGCTTTTCAAAAAATTGCTCGAGCTTTAGTAAAGGTTAGTACACAATTATATTTGAAATGATTTATTTCTGAGGGATCTCTGATTAAAGGGGAGATCCCTGACTTTGTACCAACGACTTTGCCAAAGAAAATAACTGAGTATCCAGAACTCAGATAGAAAAAAAAAAGAGACTCTGATACCAAGTTGAATAAAGAGAGATTCAGAACATTACAGATAAAGGGATCGTGATTTCTTTCGTGAATTAGAAAAGTAGAGTATACATTGAATTTATACAAAGAAAGGGGTCATAATTGTCTTCTAATTACTAGCCTAGTAACCTAATAGATCCCTGATTTATTCTAAAGGATCTCTGATTAAAGAGGAGATCCCTGATTTTGTACAAATGACTTTGCTGGAAAAAAAAACTGAATATTCAGAACTTAGAAAGAGAAAAAAATGAGACTCTGATATCAAGTTGAATAAAGAGAGATTCAGAAAATTAAAGATAAAAGGAGCGTCATTTCTTTCACTAATTAGAACAGTAGAGTGTACATTACTTTATACAAAAAAAAATTAGTTCTAATTATCTTCTAATTACTAGCCTAGTAACAAAGGATATCTCTAATTTATGATTAAAGGATCTCTAATTAATGGGGAGATCTCTGATTTTTGCGATGCTAAATAAGATACATATTTTATGAAGCTAAATAAGCTACGGTTAATAACTTCCATCTCATACGATTTCGTCCCGAGCTTTCATCGTTGACCTTGACATGAAACCACTATCTAAGCATATATTTTCAGCCTGAACTTGTGTGCTTATCCTCTTTGAATGCGTAATGTGTCTCTCTCATACGATTGAGAAAAGCAAGATAATAAAATAGCTTTCTCGTTATATATATTTCACAAATAAAATAAAACATAAATTCATGAATAATTTACTTTAAATATTAACCGTCAACTAAATATTAAGTAGTTATGCATAGATCATTTTTTTCTATCAATCAAACCGTTTAAATTGGATTTGTTATGTTTTAAAAAGATACTTTCTGCGTTTGGTTTTACTTCATTAATAAAAATAATGTTTACATTGTCCTAAAATTGATTTAAAGAAAAGATAATTAATGCTAAGGGTAAAATAGGAAAAAAGTAATTATTTTTTTGATATGTCAAAAATGACAAGTGAGAGTAGAAACACAATTAAGAAATTAGTGACAAGTAAAAGTGAACAGAGGATGTATTAAATATTCATTCTCGTTTTACAAGTTAACTGTAAATATATATATATATATATATCTATATATATATATATATATATATTGTAACGCCCCTTTTTTCACTTCCAAAAAGAATTGATTTTTAAGTTTCGAAAGGGTTTTATTATTAAAGTGACAAAAGATGAAAATTGTTTCGAAAAAGGATGCATTAGTTTCAAAACCCAGAGTCGCCACTTGGTATAAATCAGATGTGCCAAGTCACCCGTGGATATCCTTTTTTCAAAATGGTTTTGACTCTATAAAATTGATCCGCGAACAGAGATTTCGGCTAAGGAATTCTATTGACCGAGGGGAAGGTGTTAGGCACCCCTCGATCCCGTGGTTCGACCACGGTCGCTTGGTGGAGTATATCGGCTAATTTGGACACTATGAATGTATAAACCACACCAAACATAAATAAAACGATCAATCAAGCAAACAAATCCAAAAACAATGTCCAGTCCAATTATACAGTCAAAAATAGAAAAAGAATGCGAAAATGTAAATCATATTCTACCCTACACTAATTTTATACTACGCTCCCATGCTACCTGATGCCTCGGGCCTTCATCACGGACGTCCTCCAAATAAAAAATACTTCGGGGCATTTTCCGGCGAATCAATACAAGTGATCGCGGGGCATTTCCCGATTAAATGAATACATTTTCAAATGCAAGAACTAAAACAGAACCGTTCAACTCAAATTCCACATTCAAACAATCAACAAGAAAAGTTATTCCTAAATTTTTGCCTACCCGAACCAACATTCGCCTATCCATTTCAACATATCATAATTTTATCACATTTCAACAATATTCATGCTCATTACGAATTAAACAAAACAACAATAAACCAAAGCTAATCTAAATTCAACTTTTTTTTTATCAATTTCTCAATTTCATCCCCCAAATCCATTTTTAACCACATTATTAAACCAGTTCGACTATCAAATCACTTTTTCAAAATATGAAATCAACTACACATACCCCAACGAAGATTCAAACATTTAAACATACCAATCATTCATATCCACAACAATAATTAACATTTTGCTCGAAATATTCAAAACCGTACCACAAAATCACGGTATTAACCAACTTCGATATAATAAAAAAAGTGGAGTTGAGAGATGGACCTTTGAAGAATCAATTTCGTTGATAGTAAAATCAAGAAAGCCCGGACTGTAGAATTCCTAATAGGACCTCAACAATGACGAACTCTAACTCCGTTTTGAAAAATTTGAGATCCAAAACTGAAGCTCCGTAAATCCAATCGAACCCGAAAACCGACACAGCTCACGTACTGTTCACGGTATTCTTCACAACACTGTTCATGGCACTGTTCACAACACTGTTCACGGCACTGTTCACGATACTGTTTTTCTCTCGATTTTTTTTCTCCCTCGCGCGATTCTCTCTTCTCTCCCTTTTTTTTTTTTGTTCTTCTTGTGAGGAATATGATTTGGTGATTGTTGTTATTGTGGAGAAGATGATGATGAAAGAATGAGCCTCCCCTTTTTCCCCTTTTAGAATTTTCCTTTTATATTTTTTATTTGTTTTTTTTCTTTATTTATTATCCTATGTGGAAGCATATAATTGGTGGCTTGTGCGAATAAGTGTGTGGAGTGTGGAAAAGTTAGTGTGGCATGTGGAAAGATGAGGGTGGCGTGTGGAAAAATGAGTAGGGCGTGTGCCCTTTGCATGTATCCAATGAAAAATGGAAAGTGAGGTGTTGAGGTGGCATAGTAAGGTGACAAAGATGCTATGTAGTTAATTATTTTCAATTCTTTTTTGGGGGAGAAATTATCAATTAAACAAAAGTATGGTACGGTAAATAAAATAAAAATAAAAATAAAAATAATAAAAATAAAATAAAAATGATTAAAATATTTTCGGGAAAGGACAAAATTACTTGTCTACATCATGCCCCCTTTGATGCAAACACATGGTGTTTTCATACAAAGCAGTAGACAACGACACAGAATTTTGTCCTGACCTTTATTCAAAAGCACGGAGCACGAGGAAGGAGGGAAACTAGGTCTTGACTTAGGACATCCTACCTACCCATGTTATGAGGGAATCGAGTGACAGTTATCTCAAAGGATTGGAAGGAGATGGAATATGCCGAGTTGGAGAGTCGAGTGAGGTCCCATCGAGGTTCCGGTCTACGGCTCTGTTATTACATCAAAAATGAAAATTACAAGTTAAAAATATAAATAAAATTACAAAATCCTATCTACGCAACTTCTGTTGAACTCTTAACTTGAGTTTCATCACCCTATTCTTCAGGCGGGCTCCTGATTTGAAATTTCTTCAACTTGTTGTTTGGTTTTCAATTTCATCACCCTGTTCTCCAGGCGGGATCCTGACTTGCTATTTTCGATCTGTTGACTTTCATTTTCTTTACTTTGTTACTTGACTTTCAACTTCTTCACCTTGTTGTTTGACTTTCAATTTCTTCACCTTGCTGCTTGACTTTTCATTTATTCGCCCTGTGCTTCGAGCGGGCTCCTGAAATCACATCAAAACTAGAAAGAAAATTATCCCAAATAAAGATTATTATAAAGAGATTTCATATGCCAGGAAAGTGAAGTTCCAACACAAGAATTAAATTTTGCCCTAGTTTATCATCAAAGGACTTTTGCGAAAGTCACATTATTATAGGAATGAAGGAGAATGACTCGACTATAAGGTGCGTCTGATAGGAATCAAAGGAATTGACTCGACTAAAATGTACGTCTTCTATAGGTCAAGTAGAATAACTCGACTAAAAGGTACGTCTTATAGGAATCAAGGGAGATAACTCGACTAAAAGGTACGTCTTACTAGGAATCAAGGGAGATGACTTGACTAAAAGGTATGTCTTATAGGAATCAAAAGGAATGAATCGACTAAAAGGTACGTCTTCTAGGGGCCACAGGGAATGACTCGTCTAAAAGATACGTCTTATAGGAATCAACGGGAATGGCTCGACTAAAAGGTACGTCTTATAGGAATCAAAGGAGATGACTCGACTAAAAGGTACGTCTTATAGGAATCAAAGGGAATGACTCGACTAAAAGGTACGTCTTCTAGGGGCCAAAGGGAATGACTCGACTAAAAGGTACGTCTTATAGGAATCAAAGGGAATGACTCGACTAAAAGGTACGTCTTATAGGAATCAAAGGAGATGGCTCGACTAAAAGGTACGTCTTATAGGAATCAATGGGAATGACTCGACTAAAAGGTACGTCTTCTAGGGGTCAAAGGGAATGACTCGACTAAAAGGTAAGTCTTATAGGAATCAAAGGGAATGACTCGACTAAATGGTACGTCTTATAGGAATCAAAGGAGATGACTCGACTAAAAGGTACGTCTTATAGGAATCAAAGGAGATGACTCGACTAAAAAGGTACGTATTATAGGAATCAAAGGGAATAACTCGACTAAAAGGTACGTCTTTTAGGGGCCAAAGGGAATGACTCGACTAAAAGGTACGTCTTATAAGAATCAAAGGGAATGATTCGACTAAAAGGTAATTCTTATAGGAATCAAAGGAGATGACTCAACTAAAAGGTATGTCTTATAGGAATCAAAGGAAATGACTCGATTAAAAGGTACATCTTCTAGGAGTGAAGGTTCAATTTAAGAAGTGTATCATCCAACAAATGAAAACTGAAATCCCTAGACAAGAAAGTGTGTCTCCGAGAGATATAAGATGATGAATTTTTACCATGATTTAATTATCAAACCTGTGCAGCAACATTGCTTCCTGCATTTGTAAACGTGAGAAATTATGGGCCTTGATGTTTAGGCTTTGAAATCCTTGATTTGAAGGTAACATGTGTTCTTGTTTCATTCAAAGAAAGGTTTTGAGTTTTAAAACATGGTGGCTGGTTTGTGGCTTTGGCTTTTGTGGCAAACGCTCTTACCGTCATCACATTTAATCTTGCTTCCAACCATTAGCCTGTGTCATTGACTTGCTGCTTCATTGACCAAACTCAGATTATTAAGAGTGACTGAGACAAACACAACATCTCTTCTTTGCCATGCTTCTCAGATAGACCCCTTGGAACCTTCGTGTTTCATGAGTTCCCAGATTTATTTGTTGACAAAACTTTCTGCTTGCCTCATTTTGGCTCACAATCATGTCTCTTTCATGCGTTGGCCTTTCTGCCTTGCTTTGTACAATTAAAGAAACTGGTAGCCAGTTTGAAATTATTTCTCATTTATTTTGACATAGACTTGACTCAAAAACAAAAGAAAAATGACAATGATTTTATTTGGATAACTGACTCAAGAAAAATAAAAATATAACTATAGAAATTAAAGAAATGATAATGAATGTCCCCATTAAAAAAGATGAAAGAAAAGTTTATCTGAAAATCACAGTCAACTCTAATTATTATGACATGCATATCGGATTAAATTGCCTGATCTTTCCATCCAAAACTCTCACAAATTGTTGTTGAGTTAATGACCCTAAAAGTGAGTTACTTTCTGGGGCCAATTGCATTCGGAGACCTCATTCGGCTAGTGGCGCCTTGAAGGGTTTTTGCCAACAAGCCTCTGTCATTTCCTTTTATCACCTGACCATTGCCTTATAGTATTTGAGAGGGATTTTTACCAATAAGATTCTTATTTTCATTTTTCTCAACTCACAGTCGTCTTACAGTGCCCATGAGGGTTTTCACCGATAAGACTCTCTCATTTTTATTCATCTCAACTCACCGTCGTCTTATAGTGCCTGTGAGGGTTTTCACCGATAAGATTCTCTCATTTTCATTTCTCTCCCGATTCCTTATGCTGAGGAAGACAAGTAGTTCCCAAAATGCGTTATCCACATCCATTGCATGCTTAGCCTGAGCATTCTCGAAGATTGATCTAAAGGTCTTTCTTTGGTTGTAACTTGGATTATGGATAGGGTTAGAAAGAAAAGATGGCATGGGGACCAAATGAAACTTGAAGTGGGGTGGGACTTACAACTTTCGGAATCGACTCAAACAATAAGGATCAACTCATGCCCCAGTTTCTTTTAACTGGGCAATACTAAATTTTATTTGGTTGGACCGAGCCCTGAGTAGGGCAACTTACGTATCTCACCCCCAAAAGAGGAGAATCAGGTCACGCGTAGTTCGGCAGCTTGTTCTTTTGCTTGATTCTGATTTTTTTCCTTTTGTTGACTCTTTTTCTCTTTGGGACTTTTCTGACTTTATTTTTCTCGACGCTCTTTTTTTTTTTGAAACTTTTCTGACTCTACTGTTTTGCTCGACACCTTTTCTTTTGAGCTTTGTTGACTCTATATTGATTTCAAAAGAGGTGTATGAAAGAAAATAAAACTAAGGCTCAAATGGGATAAACAAAGGATGACACAATGTTTGGATAACAGAATGAAATGCCTTCGTCATATCAATCTATGAAAATGCAAGTACATAACATGCAATTTTAAAGTTGGAGATGAAGATCACGTGCGACATCTTTTACAACATTAACTTTGACTGAGTCTGTGCGTTACTACTTCTTCTGCGCTTTTCTAGCATACAACTCCACTTTTGTTGTACATTTCTTACATTGAATGACTCATGATTTCGTGGAGCTGATTTTCTTTCTGTTCCTCTTGATATATGTTCATGCATCCACTGTTTGACCTAATTGAGGTATGACTTACAATTGATGACCAAGTTATTCTGGTGATTCTCAAAACAATTGCCTTAATTTTGAAAGAAGGTTTCAACATGGTCACCAAATGTCTGAATACGCTACCTATTTCTCACATGCTTTTTCTAACCTTTGCTCTCTGATTCAAAGTTCATGCTCAAATTGGATTTTAAGATCTAGCGAAGAATTCTGCTAGCATGTCATATCACTAAAGCCAACATGAAATCTACTATGTAAAGAAAACAAACAAATAACATATATTTAAACACAAAGGAAAAAGGGTCACTCTATTTAGTTGAAATAAAAGATACAAAAAGGTTTGACCATAAACGACAAAAGGGACAAAACAAAAGAGATCCCGAACTACCACCCTGAAATAATTTGGATAACAGAAAAGAAAATAAAACAAACTACCAGACCTCTTTCTAGTAGGGAGAGGGGTGACTTCTCAATTTCTCAGCCTGACATATTAGCCACTGATTTGCATATCAGCATGACTAGAGCTTCCACCACTGTCAGACACATTTTCTTCAACAAGTAAGTTCTGGATCCCCATGCTTAACTCATTGGCTCCCACATATTGTGTAGTACCGTGTGCTGGTGAAGAACTCTGTGGGATGGTCGAAGGGCCAATGTTTTGCACCACAATCAATTTATCTTGAATCATCTTTTCTATTTCTCTTTTCAAAGTACGACAATCTTTAGTACTATGACCCTGAACATCAGAATGATATGCACACCATACATTAGGATTAAAATTTCTTGAATGTGGGTCAGGTATATACCCAAGAAGAGGAGTAATCATGCCCCTGTGTCTCAATCTCTGGAACAAACTGGCATAGGACTCCCCAATAGGAGTGAAATTATCCTTTTCCTTCCCCCTCTTTGCGAACTCTGGCCTCGGATGAAACTTGAATTTAGAGGTTCCTTGGTAAATTTGTGGGGGTCGAGGAAGATGTTGAGGGACAGGTGCATACCATTGTGGATAAGAAGACGAATGGGTACACAATTGTGCATTGTTCAAAGAACATTGAGGAAGTGGAATGGAACTCCTTGGATTTTGAAAAGAGGAACCTTATTGCATATGAATAAGTGGATTTGATATGTAAGCTCGGGATTGAGGATGACAGTATTGGTGAGTTGGATCTCTCAAACTCTGCTTTGGCCCAGTCACGACAACAGATGTGTTTTCCTTCTTCATTCCTTCAGTTTTCCTTGAATGATTGCAATATCGTTCCAAATGTTTCACAGAATCATTCTGTCCACCAAGCTCCTCAAATTTTGATGTCTCAAAGCCTTGAGGAAGGTTAAGACTTGAAAACATGCCCCAGTTTTTATATGAAACATCTTCATAGACCACAAGTCCCAAGGAACTTTTCATATCATTTTCTACACTCTAAACTTTCCCAACCATTTTCTCTGGGTCTTCTAGCATGCTAGGCTTCTTAGTAAGAAATTTTTACAGTCCACTTAACTTAACTGTAGGCTTAAGAGTATAACAATGATCATCACGATTATTGAACATGGATTCACTAGTGGACTGGGGAAGAACCATCGTTGGATTGATAGCCAAAGAAGAAGCATTAGTAGAAGGTTGAGCAACAAAAGCACAAACGGTATGTGGTGATGTGAATGTGGTAGACTTATACTGAGGAGCTAAAGAAAGAGTGGTGGAAGTATTGAGGTGCATTTGACGTGGAATAGATTCTGAGGCATGCTGTGGTGCATCAACCAGAGTAGGAAACTGACTTTGCGATTTTGGTGGAAGACTCAAGGTATTTGCAGGGTCAAAAGTAGGGAACTCAGGTGGAGGCAGCCCACAGGCCCAAGCTCGGTACATTTCCATCATTTGTTGTCTCAGTCTTAAATTCTCTTCCTTTAAACTCTCAATTTTCTGACTCTTTGTTTCATCCATGATGCCACTCTCTATATCCTTGTTGGACACAACTAACCCTTCCTTGAATTTGGTGTGATATGGAGGACCATCCAAGAAGCCACAAACCAACCACCTTAAACTAACTGATCAAGAGGCAACAAATATGTTAGAGTTCAACATTTTTTCTTCAAAACTTTTATTTCTTTTAGAAAAGATCACCGAACCCAAGAAGGGTGCCTACGTATCTCACCCCCGAAAGAGGAGAATCAGGTGTGCGTAGTTCGTGAAGTTTTTCCAAAATGGCCAACCAAACTTTTTTTCCTCTCTTTTTTTCTTTTTTTTTCGTGAAACTTTAAGAAGAAAAAGAAAATAACCAATTATCAAAAGAATTGCCGAAATTCTTTTTTTGCATTTTTTTAGGTTTAAACCTATACAAAATGGAACCTATGATTACCAAAGAAACTCTTTTTTGGGTTTTCAATTTTAAATTTCATATGAAAATGAAACTTGAACCTATAAAAGGAATTTTTTTTTTGTGGTTTTCTTTTAAAGATGTATGTGAAACACCTACTCTAAGTGAAGAGTGAGTTTTTTTTTGAATTTTTAAATAAGATCCCCGAACAAACAATAGGCTGCCTACGTATCGCACTCCCAAGAGAGAAGAATCAGGGGTGCGTAGTTCGTCCAAGTTGGATAATTAAGGATTAAAATAAACTAAGACTTGACTTGAGAGACGCGATTACAGACGGATGATGAAAATAAAATCTTTTTTGGGTTTTCACTTAGACACATCATACAAAACTGACACCAACAACTATGAAAGAAAAATATTTTTGAAATTTTCGTTATATAAAATGTACAAAACTTGTACTATTTTTTATTTTTTTTTTTTGAATTTTTCTTTTATAAAAACTCCTATGAATGAAAAATCTTTTTTTAGAATTTTTGAATTGTGAATGCATGGTAAAGAAAACTCTTTTTGATGTTTTTGAGAAAATGAGTGCGAAAGGTAAAAAAATCTTTTTGAATTTTGAGATTGTGAAAGAAAAATCAAAAGCCATAAAGAACTCTAAAAACTTACGAAACTCTTTTTTTTTTCTTTTCGACTCACTTTTTTTTTCTATTTTTTTTCAACATTTCTGGCCTACGCACTTTACTTCTAACACATGTTTTCCCCAAATCAGTCCGTCAAATGGCCACGTTATCCTCAAAGATGCAACATTTAGCACGTAGGGATGCTTTAGAGGTGAGTCTCTTACAAAGGGCCACGTGGGTCCCGCTAGGTCTCAATATGATGCAAATAAACATGACCTAAAGGCTGACCTAAAGGCTGGGGTCCACTAACAAGGCTATTCGGGAGAGCGTATGGTCGATAGTGGATTGCTTTAGCTGCCCACCTACTCCATACAACCCAACGGCTCCCCCTCCTAAAATAAGGGTGACTCAACTATAGGTCGTGTACACACGTGTACTACGGACTTATTGCAGAAAGAAAGACTCGGGTTATGCACACGATGCCAGATATAAAGCGGTAACACATAAAGTAAAAACTGTAAACAAAGAGCACGTACGCACTCAACAATGATAAACAATAACACAAAACAACACAAACAAAATGTCTATACACCTATAGTGCAAAACTAAGCCGATACACCTCCCTCGAATTCTGAAAAATCCCCAGCAGAGTCGCCAGAGCTGTCACACCCCTTTTTTTCACTCCCAAAAAGAATTGATTTTTAAGTTTCGAAAGGGTTTTATTATTAAAGTGACAAAAGATGAAAATTGTTTCGAAAAAGGATTCATTAGTTTCAAAACTTAGAGTCTCCACTTGACATAAATGAGGTGTACCAAGTCACCCGTGGATATCCTTTTTGAAAACGGTTTAGACTCTATAAAACTGATCCGCGAACAGAGATTCCGGCTAAGAAATTCTATTGACCGAGGAGAAGGTGTTAGGCACCCCTCGATCCCATGGTTTGACCACGGTCACTTGGTGGAGTATATCGGCTAATTTGGACACTATGAATGTATAAACCACACCAAACATAAATAAAATGATCAATCAAGCAAAAAAATCCAAAAACAATGTCCAGTCCAATTATACAGTCCAAAATAGAAAAAGAATGAGAAAATGTAAATCTTATTCTACCCTACACTAATTTTATACTACGCTCCCATGCTACCCGATGCCTCGGGCCTTCATCACGGACGTCCTCCAAATACAAAATACTTCGGGACATTTTCCGGCGAATAAATACAAGTGATCGCAGGGCATTTCCCGATTAAATGAATACATTTTCAAATGCAAGAACTAAAACCAAACCGTTCAACTCAAATTCCACATTCAAACAATCAACAAGAAAACTTATTCCTAAATTTTTGTCTACCCGAACCAACATTCGCCTATCCATTTCAACATATCATAATTTTATCACATTCCAACAATATTCATGCTCATTACGAATTAAACAAAACAACAATAAACCAAAGCTAATCTAAATTCAACTTTTTTATCAATTTCTCAATTTCATCCCCCAAATCCATTTTTAACCACATTATTAAACCAGTTTGACTATCAAATCACTTTTTCAAAATCCAAAACCAACAACACATACCCAAATGAAGATTCAAACATTTAAGCATACCAATCATTCATATCCACAACAACAATTAACATTTTGCTCAAAATATTTAAAACCGCACCACAAAATCACAATATTAACCAACTTTGATATAATAAAAAAGTAGAGTTGAGAGATGGACCTTTGAAGAATCAATTTCGTTGATAATAAAATCAAGAAATCCCGGACTATAGAATTCCTAATAGGACCTCAACAATGACGAACTCCAACTCCGTATTGAAAAATTTGAGACCCAAAACTGAAGCTCCGTAAATCCAATCGAACCCAAAAATCGACACTGTTTATGTACTGTTCACGGTATTGTTCACGGTACTATTCAAAACACTGTTCACGGCACTGTTCACGATACGGTTTCTCTCTCAATTTTTTTTCTCTCTCGCGCGATTCTCTCTTCTCTCCGTCGATTTTTTTTTGTTCTTCTTGTGAGGAAGATGATTTGGTGATTGTTGTTATTGTGGAGAAGATGATGATGAAAGAATGAGCCTCCCCCTTTTCCCCTTTTAGAATTTTCCTTTTATATTTTTTAGTTGGTTTTTCTTTTTCTTTATTTATTATCCTATGTGGAAGCATATAATTGGTGGCTTGTGGGAATAAGTGTGTGGCATGTGGAAAAGTTAGTGTGGCATGTGGAAAGATGAGGGTGGCGTGTGGAAAAATGAGTAGGGCGTGTGCCTTTTGCATGTATCCAATGAAAAATGGAAAGTGAGGTGTTGAGGTGGCATAGTGAGGTGACAAAGATGCTACGTATTTAATTATTTTCAATTTTTTTGGGGGGGAGAAATTATCAATTAAACAAAAGTATGGTAAGGTGAATAAAATAAAAATAAAAATAAAAAAAATAAAAATAAAATAAAAATGATTAAAATATTTTCGGGAAAGGTCAAATATACGTGTCTACATATATATATATATATATATATATATATAGTCAACTTGTAAAACGAGAATGAATATTTATAATATATATAATATATACATATTATCATCCATTTTGATAATATTGTTCTTGAGGAATAAATTTAAAACATAAATGGTTCCAATCCAATTATTTTTCCTCAAATCCAACAATAATTATATTATTAGTATCAAAAGACAGATAACATAAGGAATTACTAATCTTGAAATTCCCTTTAAATTTAGAGAAAATGATCTATTACCCCCCCCCCCCCCAACCTTTAGTCGAAATCTCAACTACACACTCAAACGTTAAAGGTGACTTATTACCTTCCTAAACTTATTTTTACCGAATTTATTACCCCCCCCCAGTTGCTGACGTGTTAACGGACGTGACTACAACGCCCATGACGGCGTCAGTTGAGTCCATTTCACTTAAAATTCTTTATTTTTTGATTGTCACGTCATTATTTTTAATAATATAATAAATATTTTAATTATTACTTTTTCTTAATGAATTATAATTGCCACATCATGTCTTCTTCTTCTTCTTCTTCTCTTTTTTAAAACAAAAATTCAAGAACTCATTAATGAAGTTCTTCATCTTTCTCATCTCCAAATTCTCATTAATGGTGTTTTTTGATAATTTGAAAAATGTTATTACCGAAACCAAGAAACACTTGAACTAAGGAAACAATAAGATTTCTCCGATTAATGAATTCTTGAATGAGGAATATGAGGAACTTCGATTCAAAAGACTTGCAAAAATTCAAGAACTTCGATTTCCTCTCTATTTGCTCAAGATCGCCATTAATGGCGAGTTCAAAGCTTTGAATTTCCACAATGCCATATATAATTTCCAACATAACCCACGTATAATTTTCAACCCATTTCTCCAATTTTCTCTATTTTTGCTCAAGAACCGCCATTAATGGCGAGCTCAAAGCTTTAAATTCCACAATGGGGAAGAATTCGCCATTAATGGCGATCTTGAGCAAAAAGAGATGAAAAGCTTTGAGGAGCATTTATCCGCCATTAATGGGTTGAAGAAGAACATACGTGTGTATGTGTGAGGTACATTTACACACTCATTAACCCGCCATTTCTTTCTCCAAGAATTCTATTTTTGACCGGAGAAGATGAAATTGGGTTGAAGAAGAAAATGGAGCAAAATGGGAAAGGAGAAGAAAAAAGAAAATAATAATATTAAATAATTAATTTTTTTAGAGTAAAAAAAAAAGACGTGGCATGACGTGGAACCGCGTGCATCACACCAAATGCCCAAATGACTGGTTGTCAGTTTTCGAGGTGGTAATAATTCCACTTTAAAATAGTTCAGGGGGGTAATAATTTCACTTTAAAATAGTTCAGGGGGGTCATAGGACCTCATCAAAGTATAAGTGTGTAGTTGAGATTTGGGGTAAAGGTTGGGGGGCTTTTGACCATTTTCTCTTAAATTTATAATCTCACCTTGTTTAGCAGAGTCTCGTACTGATAACGTGTTATGAAATAACTAAGAATAAAGAAGAAGAGTAGAGAGAGAATAGATCAACTAGATTTTGATAGATCTTATCTATATAGATATTCAATATAATGTAAATACATTTATAACATATGTATTAAATTTAAACAAATAAATCCAAGACTTTTTATTAAGTTTTTGTTTTAGGCTAATTTCCTGCTTTTATAAAGCAAAAAATTATATTAGCATTATTATCCAAAATGACTACATCTTTCCCCATGAATGGTGGTGATGGTCCTTGTAGCTTCTCCAAAAACTCCCAATTGGCGTATATATTAATTTCTTGCGTTGCTATATACTCCATTTTGCATTACAATAAACTCCGAACCCTGCGCATAACGGGAGCTTTAGAGCACCGGGTTGCCTTTTATTTGAGTTTCATACTTGAACTATTTGGTGAACTATCATCAACTGTTTATCAAAATTAAACAAACATCAATTGTCAATTGTTCACTTTCCTAGTTAAATGATGGTGAGATTTTAGGTAGGAAGAGTAAAGAATTGATAGTGTTGATGTGTGTGTTTTGATATACAACTGGTGATAGTTCAGATAAGAAACTCACACGCCTGATAGTTCAGTATGAAACTAAATAAAATTGAGATTAAAGACCACACATATGAGATTATACTGGATATGTAATTGATGTTACATACTAAAGTAGTTGAACTTTAATTTATTCCCTATAACAACAAAATCTATCCAATCAATGATATAATTGCATGCCAAGAGAAGTGTTAGATGGTGCAAAGGGAATTCAATAAAGGAGTGGGCATTCTATTTATCAAATATGCAACAATTTGAAAAGCATATGACCAAAATGATAAGGGAAGATTAGAAATATGAAGAAGAGTGATACCTGTTTCAACAACATATGGAGTGATGGGAACTGTTAAGAGATGAACATTAGCAGATGATGTTAACGACGCTGCTAAAGGGTTAACTGAAATAGTAATGGTCGTTGTTGGTGCAACGAAAGATTGAGTGGTTTGCTCCATGTGTACAGGAAAGTACTGGAGGACTCAGAGTTTGGGAAAAAAAATTAGATATGCTGTAAGGCGAGCAGCTCTGATACCGTGAAAGATTTAGAAGATGGTTGAATTTCAATGTGTATTATTCACATATTGTTTCACTATTTATACAAGAAGATAAGAGATATTCTACCAAAAATAGAAGATGCTAATTGTAGTAAAATTCTATCAACTTAATTACAAGAATATTACAAGAGATCAAATCATATCAATCACTTGAGAATAGGATGTCTTCCTTATATCTCATACGATTGAGAAAAGCAAGCTAATAAAATAGCTTTCTCGTTATATATATTTCACAAATAAAATAAAACATAAATTCATGAATAATTTATGATAAATATTAACCGTCAACTAAATATTTCATTAGTTATATCAAGATTATTTTTTTCTTATACATCCAACCAAGCAGGGTGCATTAAGTAGTTATGCATAGATCTTTTTTTTTTTCTACCAATCAAACCATTTAAATTGGATTTGTTATGTTTTAAAAAGATACTTTCTGCGTTTGGTTTTACTTCAATAATAAAAATAATGTTTACATTGTCTTAAAATTAATTTAAAGAAAAGATAATTAATGCTAAGGGTAAAATAGGAAAAAAGAAATTATTTTTTTGATATGTCAAAAATAACAAGTGAAAGTAGAAACACAATTAGGAAATTAGTGACAAGTAAAAGTGAACGGAGGATGTATTAAATATTCATTCTCGTTTTACAAGTTAACTGTAAATATATATATTATCTCAACATATTATCATCCATTTTGATAATATTATTCTTGAGGAATAAATTTAAAACATAAATGGTTCCAAACCAATTATTTTTCCTCAAATCCAACAATAATTATATTATTAGTATCAAAAGACAGATAACATAAGGAATTACTAACCTTAAAATTACCTTTAAATTTGTAATCTCACCTTGTTTAGCAGAGTCTCGTGCTGATAATGTGTTATGAAATAACTAAAAATAAAGAAGAAGAGTAGATAGAGAATAGATCAACTAGATTTTGATAGATTTTATCTATATAGACATTCAATATAATTCAATATAATGTAAATACATTTATAACATATGTATTAAATTTAAACAAATAAATCCAAGACTTTTTATTAAATTTTTGTTTTAGGCTAATTTCCTGCTTTTATAAAGCAAAAAATTTAATAGCTTGTTTGGTTGAAGTGATAAGGAGAAATACTTAAATAGTATAAAATCTCTCATAAATATAGAAATTACAAATTTAACTCATGAAACCATGATTTGTCTAACTTACTCAAATTTACTAATTTATCTCATTTAAAAATGAATTAGGCTGATAAGTAGTACAAATTAACCCATAAAAAAATTGTCATAATATTTTTTTGGAGATTATAAATTATATATAGCTATAATAAAAAAAAATTATTAATTCATCACAGAATTATAAAAGGACAAATACAAAAAAATTATAACTTAATAAGAATTTATTTCTGTTCAACACATGCATGCCATTTAGTCAAAATAAAGCAATTTAATTTCTTTGGCCCAACATTATTTTAGTGAAACTGCCAACATTTCTCTGGTTGCTTGATTATGAAATGTCTCATTATAATCACTTTTAGTAGTTTGATAAATATGATTAACTGACTATATTTATGTAATATTAAAATTTGTTCCCAGCTAATCAAGCACAAACCTCCATTCACCCATGTGCATTTATTTTGGGATATTTTAAAAAATATACCATTTGAAAAAAATAATTACATTATTAGCTAGTTGCATGGGGTTTACCTAGTGCGGTTTACATCTCTTGTGTGGTTTACGAGCGATTGCACAACGAAGGGATTACCAAGTGCGCACAAAGTGCTCACCACAGAGTGCTCACCCAAAGGGCAGAGGCTGTGGCAGAGGATTGTAGCGGCTGTAGGTTATCCTGGAATTTCCAAAAAAAAAAAACATTATGTAACTTTATATAATATTATGACTTTACAGTATACAAATCTCTCTCTCTCCTTATATATATATATATATATATATATATATATATATATATATATATATATATATACTAGTTTAGTTTGACGTGCCTCGCACGTGTAACGTTTGATTATTTAAAATTAAATGATTTTATCTATTGCAAAGATTTTAATGAAGTGTAAAAGTTTAAATCACTTTTAAAAGATTCTTCACACTTTAATATAATAACGTAAACATAAACATACTTTTTACTGTAACCACATATATATTTTGCATCATCACTTTTACGTTTTGTCATGCAGTACCTCCTTCTCTTGCTGCCAGAGGCTAAGAGAGACGCGTCAATTTGAATCATATTTGTGGTATGGTTATTTTTCTTTTTTATTTCTCTATTTAAAATTCTTCCTTGTTTTTAAAGTTAAATCTTTACAAGTATTTTTCAATGATCATGTCACCAATGATTTCAACGCCCTCTTTCGATCACTACCCATCGATCGATCCTACTATGCACTCGGAGTTCCAGGAACATTCTGTTATTTTCAACAATACGGGTACGTAGAATCTGTATAACAGAACAACAACTTCAACTCGAGTTCAAGTATGAACAAGAACACAATGAAGTATTAAATACCCTCAACACAAGATCAAAAAGACCTTTCCAAGAGGTGTATTTATTTTTCAGAAAATAAATATGAAACAGAAATAGCTAAGGCCAAGTCGTCCGAATTCACGGACTTTCCTTAAGGAATAATTCTCCTTACTGTACCCGAGGTTATGGAATCTTCCTCCCAGGATAAAATGGCCTTCAATCCGACTATAGCGGTACCTCAAATAGGCGGATTCTTCGAGTACACTCACGGTTTGAATGATCACACTTAGAGTATTTTTAAGACAAGAAGAAGAAGTTTTTAATCTGAAAATTTCTGTATTTTCTATCTCATAAATCTGTGGATGAAACCAGGTTTATATAGCCACTAGATGCCCCTTTGAAAAGGTGGCATTGTTTCATATTAGAGGTGTGTGACTCTTCTTGAAAATACATGTCTATTCACTTAAACCAATGCAGTAATTTTCTGAAACAGTACACTATTTCGTGAACAGTGCACTAGTTCGAAATAGTGCATCACTTCGTTGAAGAGTTGCATCTGTTCGAACCAATGTATCAATTTCAGGAAACATTATTTCGAAAATCTGCACCAGTTCAGAAACAAAAACACAGAAGCAGTGCACCAGTTCGCGAAATAGTGCAACGATTCGTTGAAACAGTGGCACCATTTCAGGTCGTACATTGCATCTGTTACTGTTACTGCATGCATGTATTTATTAATGGAGTATTACTGATTCAGTCTGGATTATTTTCGTCAAATAAAATTTGTCCAAAAAGAAAGATCTCATCGATCGATCATTATCCAAATCCAAATCCATTGTCGAGCCGAGCGAGCAACGATGACGACGGCGCAAGGCATCTCTATTTCCTTGCCTCACCATGTGGAGTAAGTGTTTCACAATATAAACACCAAAAAGTTCTCTTCTTCCACCAATGTGGGAGAAAGAGTAAACTTGCCAAAATTGAGTACACTTTCCATTTTTGGTGTTAACTCAATTTTTTCTCTTCCACTTGATTTCTCCATTTTCCTTTCAACACACTTTCATTACTATGAACCCAACACATTCCATGGTAGATTATTCCCATCGCGATCGATACATTTTGCACATTGTTCTACTGCCATACATTGGTTATCTAAGTGTCCAGAAGAGTTGTTAGATGAGAAATCTCCAGCATGGAATAAGGGATCAATTCATTATGTAGATACATCAAATATTGAAGTGTTGATTGCTTATGTTGCACAATTTGAAAAAGACATGGAAATGTTGTTAAATGCAAGAGCTGAGGAGATTGTTGAAGGTGGAATATTGGTGATAATTTCACCACAATCAAGTGAATGTCTTGTGAAATTTTTTGGTTCTGTCTTATGGATTTGGTGAGTGAGGTACGTAATTTGTTTGTGTTACTTTCCTGTAAATTTGTTTTAGAGAGAACATTTCTTTTCATTTTTTTTGGCAACTTGTTAATTTCAACGTTTAAGATCATTGAATTAAAAGACATTTTGGTACATTTCATGTATCTTTAATTTAGGCCACACGATTCAAAAAGTCTTTTTTACTCTCTTGAACTTCGTACCATATCAAAATAGAACAATCAATTATTGAAACGGAAGGAGCACTACTTCTTCTATTTCAATTTATTTGGCTTACTTTCTTTTTAGTCTGTTTCAAAAGAACGTCTCTTTCTTATTCTATTTTTGATAGTTTTTAAATTTCAACATTTCACATGACACGTTTAAAATCACAGAATTAAAGAACATTTTGGTGGATTTCGTGTATCTTTAGGACCCCGTTTGGCCATACAACATGAAATCATGATTTAAAATTATGAGATAAAGTTGAAGTTTTGTTTGGATATGCAATTTGGACTTTTTCATGTTGTATATTTTTTTATGAATATAAAAACCTCATAAGTTGTGAAAACTATCAAAATTGCCCCAATTCGTTGCACAATTTTATCAATTAAGCAAAAATTTATAACAAAGTTTAATGCGCTATCACAAAGCTATTATAAAAAAAATACAACATTTACTGATTTAACTTTAGCTCAATGAAAAAGTAAAATTGAACATAAGTTTATAGTGCACTATTCTATAATATAATCCTCCCACATAGGTAAAGTGACAGTTGATTTGAAGTAATAATAAATTTTATGTTGGTGAGAGTAATAATTATATGAGATATAAATGATTTAAAGAGTAATAATATGAACTGTAAACTTTATTTACATATGAAATAAGTGGTTGTTAGATATAAATGGCGAAGTATTTTTCTTATAAAATATAAACTTGTGGGTTAACTTTTGTACTTAAAAAAAATAATCAAATCACACTTTTTGGAAAATTTGGAATTTCATATCATGATATGAAATCAAAAGATGATATCACATTTCCAAACACTGATTTCATCTCGTGATTTTAAATTACACACTTCATATCACATGTCCAAAACGCCCACTTAGTTTAGTGACTACAAGATTCAAAATTCTTTTTTACTTTCTTAAACTTTCTGTCTAATTAAAATCACATGAACAAATTAAGACCGAGTAATTAATTATAGCCATACATTTTTGGTAATAGATGCTTAATTTATTTATTTTTTTCGCCACAGGGAAAATTAGATGAATCTTTAGTCGACTCATTTAATTTGACAATATATTTTCCATCTCTTGAAGACATGACTAAAGCGGTGGAGAAAAATGATTATTTTAGCATAGAAATAATAGAATTGACATATCCCAAATCAAAGCTTGTGGATGAGGCTGATGCAAAGACTTTAATAATAAATTTAAGAGCTGTTTTAGAAGTACTTTTCGTCAATCATTTTGGAAGTGAAATAGCAGAAGAATTTTTTGCAAGGACGATTCTCAAAAGTGATGAAATTTCAACATAGATGAAAGCGAATTACCAGAAAACATGTCATATTTATCGCTCTGAAGCATAAATAAATTTCTATGGAGAAATCTATATATTATATAATTCAAGCTTATGGAGTGATGTGACACGTTTCATATATAGACTGGAATTTCTATTTTTCTATTTTCTGATATTTTTGGCTTTCACTTAATGTGCTCTAGAAAGAAAATTGAAAAGTTCATTAACATTATGATAATATTTTCTTAGCATGAAATGAATGACTTGCAAGTTTTGATACGGCGATACTAATATATAAATATCTTATTGAAAAACTCTTTAAGTAAAATAAAGAAAAATATTTTAATTGGGCACGAAGAGAATGTTGTAGTTATACCGTAAAGGTATTGTCCTTGTGACTAACACTAAAAAGTACGTTTACTGACGTGGGAGGTCTTGTCCTGAATAGAGAATGACCGGTGGATGCTTTCTTCGTACAGTAATATACAGTTAAACTTATGACAGTGGCGGATCCACCTTGTAATCAGTGAAGAAGTTGAGGGCTAAAAAATGAACATCAATCATATTTTTCAATAAGTAAATCGATTTTTTCTCTAGAGTTCTATTTTAGGAGTATTTTTCTATCCTATTTTAGGAGTATTTTTCTAATTGATCTGTACAAAGAAAAATATTAATTAATTCTCCTTCATATATTTTAGGAGTCATATATATTTTAGGAGTCTAGTTAATATAATAAAAATAATTAAATAATAAATTGAAGAAAATAGTGAAAATATAATTTTATCTAAAGAATTTTTTTTTAATAAAGAATAAAAAGTTTAAATTATTTTTTTAAGATATTCACATTTTTAATATATTATAGATTAAAAGTAATGAGTGATGGACCCAATTGATTGATAGAATGTGGACTATAATTATAGATTATAGATTAAAAGTAATGAGTGATGGACCCAATTGATTGATAGTATGTGGACATTATGATTCCAATAATCAAACAATTATTGGAATAAAAAGTCAATTGGCTACTTTAATTAGTTGTTAGTTTTAAAGATTCGTTTGATAGAGTATAAAAATAGTACTGAATATAAAATTTAGTAAGTGAGATTTCGAGTATGTGTTATAAAATTTCTTTTGTGCAAAGAAATAATTCATCGAAATAATGAGTCATCGTTGTTTCGACACATCTGAGATCACCAGATGCTCGAGAGTTCCTCTATTCAATTCATTTCCTTCTTTTCATAGTTGAATATCTCGTTCATTCACATCTTCTCTTTATTTACCAATGGCAACATCTTTCCCAATGAGTGATGATGATAGTGTTTATAGCTACTCCAAAAACTCCCAAATGCAGGTATTAATTTAATTTAATTTAATTTAATTTGTTGAATCTCTATGTAATCTTCGATTTGGAAAATCTCTCTAAGTTCATAGCCAACAACTTAAAAGCACTCCCTTCCTTCGTTTTATTTTACTTCATCTCTGTTAACATGACACACTCCTTAAAAAAAAAATTAATTAGAGGTGTATTTTACTATACTAACGTTATTAATGATGCTTTGGAATTCTGATAAAATTTGAGATTAACTTTATCTCATTTTGATATGTATGAACTAATATTTAGACTATTATTATATACCGATTGTAGTAAAATGCTGGGATTACTATCTCATATGAAGGAAAATAAAATAATCTCGTGGGATACGATCCCAACACATGTGATATTCTTACTATCCACTCCGATGTATCAAACAACGGCTTGATAGTTTAAGTAGCTATTTAACACTGTAATAAGGTTAGTATGAGAAAGAAGTAACAAATCTCTCTTGATTTGTGAAAACGACTAAGTAAATTGAAATATCTACTTTTATTATAGGATCCAAGTAAACTAAAACGGAGGGATTCATGTTTTGTCTTTCTTAAAATAATTGAGGGCAAGAGAGAGGAATTACAAGGTGTCACCAATAAGACAAAAAGTTCAGATAGTCAGCTAATTGAACCAACAAGATAGGAAGTTTAGATAGTCGGCTAATTGAACCAACAAGACAGAAAGTTCAGATAGTAAGCTAATTGAACCAACAAGATAGAAAAGTTCAGATAGTCAGCTAATTGAACCAACAAGACAAAAAATTCAGATAGTCAGCTAATTGAGCTAATTGAACCAATAAGATAGAAAGTTCAGATAGTCAGCTAATTGAGCTATAATCAAAATAATGAGTCATTGTTGATATCGACATATCGACATTCAAGGGGGTGTTATAAATGTATTTACATTATAGTGAATGCCTATATAGATAAGATCTATCAAGATCTATTTGACATCTATCAGAATTTGAAGTATCTGTCTTTTAGTCAAAAATTAGGGGTAAATAAGAATTACTATCTATTCTCTCTCTATTGTTCTTCTTTATTCTTAGTTATTTCATAACAACATATATATTATTTTATTCCTTTTGTTGTTCGTGTGGCAATGGTGTACGACGATCATTTACATATATATATATTTTACTTATTATTCACTTAATTACCTGATAGCTTTCTATATTAAAGATATTTGATAACTCTATCCATTAAGGTTTAGTTAATATATTTCTATTAGAAACATATATTGGTGGTATATATTAATTTCTTGCACTACTACAATGAGTGAAGTTAAATTACTTTAATAATACGCCATTAAGCATTAAAAAATTCGGCAAAAGTTAGTAGTCTTGGTTCAAACTACAATGTATTTAACTTAAGAAATTTATTTCATATTTATAAATTATTAATTTAGAAATGAATAACTCAAAACGAATAATTAGAATTCAAAACTCATAAATTTTAAATTTTGAATTGGTATTTCTTTATGAGTGAAAAACTTCTTATTGGTATCACTCATAATCACAATATCAGGTACTAAGTTCTTGAAATCTGAATTAGTTATATACAAAAAGCATTTGGTTAATTGCCTTCAAAGTAATATTGGATTTTACATTGTAAAGTAAACTTTATTCTCTATAATAGAAACATCATAAAACTATTAGGCATAATACATAAATATATATGTCCTTTAACTTGTCCTCAAATTACATCTATGACCTTCACTTTGGGTGTGCACAGGTAGACACTTAAACTTGTAAAAAGTTGAACAAGTAAACACATTGTCATATGTGACATACTACACGTAAGACACTACATAGGACAAGAATTGACCATGTAGGACGCCACATGAACATATTTATGTATTGTGCCAAACTATTATGATTGCTTTATCATGGCATAATACATAAACAGGACCTTAAACTTGATACCAAATTATAATTATGACTTTTAACTTTGTCAGTGCACAAGTAGACCCTTTAACTATATAAAAGTTGAACAAAAAAATACTTCAATTCTGTAACTTACATGTGTGAAACTCAAACTCAATCGCACCTACGTGGATTAGTAATCCACTTAGATGTTGTCACCTAATAAAAAAGACACATTATAAGTATGAACTTTAATTTTGCCGGTGCACAAATAGGTCCTTTAACTACACAAAAGCTGAACAAAAAAATACTCCAATTCTAACTCTGACGCGCGTGGTTTTGAGTGTATACAAACATTTTGCAAGGCAAGATTAAAGTATTTTTTTGTTCAGCTTTTGTATAGTTAAAGAGCATTGATAAAGTTAAAGGTCATAGTTATAATTTTGTATCAAGTTAAAGGTCCTGATTATGTATTATGCCTATTATATATTGCATGAAGAAAGAAGTGTTAGATAAGTAAGTCTTATGCTCAGTCTAACTCATTTGGACCCCTTAGAGGCTTTAATCATGGAACACGCAGCTATCAAAAACACATAATTTCTCCGTTAAATATGACTTCTTTGGTTGATGAACGCATTAGATATTTACCTAAATCAGTAAGTCCTTGAGCGGATCTCACGTTAGCCTCAAGGAGTTGGTTTCTAACTATAAAAGTAAATGCTTGAACTTGGAAAATTCTCTGGTCCAGTAGATTCGTAAAATTCACTAGGATAAGCGGTATTATTGAACCAGGCAAAACAACAAGCACCGAGAGCAAAGATGGTTAAAGCCCCTATAGTGTAAGATAAATAAGCCTCTCCAGATCATACTAATGCACATCGAACCCATGCTAAGGGTTTGATTAAGATATGTCAGATTCCACCAAGTATACAAAAGGAACCTAACCATGTATACATATCCTTCGATTATATCTTCTAGAGCCCCCTCCCTCCCTCCAAAAGGAGATTTTAGTAAATAATCAAATACAATGGTCGGGCTAAGGGTCAAGTTAGTAATTTTTCTTACATCTCTCCCTTCCGAAGCCCAGATATCATATACACCGCCAAAACAAAAGGCCTTGAATACTAGAATAAAAGCATCTATACCTAACAAGATAAAATGAATACCTAAAATTGTGGTCATTTTATTTTGATCTTTTTAGACATAACCAAAGAAGAAAAAAGATTCTTCAAGCGCCTCAGTCCCAAAACTGCATGATAAATTCCGCCAAAATCCAATACCGAAAAAGAAATTAAATAAAGTACTCCAGATACAAAGTATGAAAAAAGTTTTATAACATCTTTCTCCCATCCCCCCACCCTAGAGTAGCTAGCCCTCCACCCCCCCCCCCCTCCACCCTAGAGTAGCTAGGTGGGGAAGTAAAATTTATAGCTTACTGCAAATATTAACCATAAACTAAATATTTCATTAATTATACCAAAATTATTAATATTTTTTTCTTATGCATCCAATCAAGTGCGCTGCAAATATTAAGGATCATACCTCTTGTTAATGGCATTAATGATATATATATATCAACAAATGTTAAATTCAAACGTGTCCTTTGGGATTTCTTCTTCTTTGGCTTTTAATTCATTGCCAAACAAGTCCTTAATTGACAAAGTGTGTAGTTAAACAATGCAACATCCACACACACATATATATATATCACCATACATATGTGAAGAAAACATATAAAAATAAGGTAAAAAAGAAGCATATTATGTATTAGTATTGCAGGTAATGATTTCTTACTTTGGTAGGGTGTATAAGAATAATGTTGAATAGAGCGTATAGTACTAGTAATGTTGGTATTAATTATGTGAAACTAGCTTCCAACTCCGGCCCGTGGAACATTTTGCTGGCAGGTCAGGGCATAAATTGCTAAGGGAAAATGGGCTAATTCCTTTCGGATGAGGACACGTGGCGCGCACCATCTAACTGAAGCGTATATACGTACCATTTTCAATAGTTCAGAGGTATAAACATATCCAAAGTTAGACGACAAGGGTAAAAATAACCCAAAAGTACAATAAAAGGTATTTACGTACCATTTTCAATAGTTCAAAGAGTATATATATGACCCTTTCCGAAAAATAATTTTTGGTGTCATACTAAAGTAACTGAACTTTTTCATTTATAATAATAGAATCACTAAACTTTACTGTTAAATGTGACTTTAATCAGTTAATGTTATAATTGCATGCAGAAAGAAGTGTTAGATAGTGCAAAAGACATGTTGAGAGATGCAATTATTCAAAAGCTTGACATCAAAATCATGTTTTCTTCTTCAAATACATTACACATTGCAGATTTGGGATGTTCAGTTGGACCAAACACTTTCAATGCAATGCAACATGTTGTACAAGTTCTAAAAGAAAAAAACCATAATAACAACATTCTTGAATTCCAAGTATTTTTCAATGATCATGTCACCAATGATTTCAACGCCCTCTTTCGATCACTACCCATCGATCGATCCTACTATGCATTCGGAGTTCCAGGAACATTCCATGGTAGATTATTTCCATCGCGATCGATACATTTTGCACATTGTTCTACTGCAATACATTGGTTATCTAAGTGTCCAGAAGAGTTGTTAGATGAGAAATCTCCAGCATGGAATAAGGGATTGATACACTACGTAGGTACATCAAATGTTGAAGTGTTGAATGCTTATGTTGCTCAATTTGAAAAAGACATGGAAATGTTCTTAAATGCAAGAGCTGAAGAGATTGTTGAAGGTGGAATGATGGTGATAATTTCACCACAATCAATTGAACGTCTAGTGAAATTTTTTGGTTCTTGTCTTATAGATTTGGTGAATGAGGTAAGTAGTTTGTTTGTCTCACTTTTCATTTTAAGTATCTTATGATAAGAACTTTTATTTCCTTTTTTGACAACTTATTAATTAGTTTCAGTTTTTTATGCATGACACGTTTATGATTACAACTAAACCTGTCAAACGGGCCGGGCTGGCCCGGCCCGAACCGGCCCGACATATCAAACCGGACCGGTTTGACCCGGCCCGGTAAGCCCTAGGGCTTTAGGGGTCCGGGTTCCGGTCCGGTTTTTTTTTAAACTGGGCCCGGTTAACCCGGCCCGGACCAACCCGGTCCAGGCCCGCCGGTTAACCGGCCCGGCCCGGCATTAAAAAAAAAAATTAATTAATTATTGGGCCAAACTAGCCGTTGGCCCAACGGCTATATTACCGTTTTTGGGTCCAAACGGCTAGTTTGGGCCCATTAACTTAAAAAAAAAAAAAAAAAAAAATATTTTTTAATCCCCAAAATAAATCTATAAATACCCTACAACTTCAAATCATTTCTCACACAATTTTTCACTCTCTCAAATCTCAATTCTCAATTCTCAAATATTCAATATATTTAATTTCTTAAAGTGTTCAATTTAAATTTTTAATTTTTCGTTTACAAAGTACGAGCGGAAGTTTCTAAAGTCGCAATCTTCGGATACTTCCAAAATTTGGTATTGTCGTTCCATCTCTTACGTTTAATTTTTATTTATTGTATTAATTGTTTAATATTTAATTTTATTATATTCGTGTATTTTGAATATTTTTAGTTTAATTTAATTTATATTATGGATAAATTAAAAAACCTCGCTGCTAAAGGTGTTAGAAATTTTTGTCCCGGAACCGGAAGCGGTAGTGGTAGTAAAAAGCGAATTACTAGCGGTAGAGGTAGTTCAAGTAATAGATATACCCGTGTGACTTCGCCTCCGGTACCGCTTGGTACACCTTTTGAGGAAGAAATAGGTGTAGGTGCTCACGATATGGATTATGTAGAATTTCAGGAAAATTACGGTATAGAAGAAGAAAATGAAGTAGATGCAGTTAATGTAGACGAAGATGATGAAAATATTGCTGAAACACCCGCAGTAGGACATGCTAACGTTAGATCTGAATCAGTTAATCTCCCTTCCCGTCCTCCCAGTGCCCCAAAACCCCGTAAAAGAACTAGTATTGCATGGCAATTTTTTGAACGTATATCAGATATTGAGGTGCAGTGCAATATTTGTCAACAAAAATATAAGCATAGAAGTGGCGGTAAGCAAGGGGGTACGGGTACGTTAATGAGACATATAGCTGAAGATCACACTAGAGAGTTCAATATTGCAAAAGGTGGTGGGGATGTTGGTGGGTCAACGCAAACTAGAATGGACCCAACAACCGGTCAAGTAGCGAAAAAGTATAATAAATTGAGGGACAGAGAAGAAATAACTAAAATGGTAGCTGTGGGTTGTTTGCCTTTTAGTTTTCCTTCTTCTGATGCCTTTATTCGTTATATACAAGCAATTTATAATCCTATGTTTAATGGTATTCCTAGAACTACTTGTCGGTCTGATATTTTTAGACTCCATTCACAATATTGTTTTTATTTATCAACATTCTTAAAAAATATTCAATGTAGATTGTCCCTAACTTCCGATCTTGGTCGTGCTGTAAATAAAAATGATTATTTAACCGTTACTTGTCATTGGATGGATAGTAATTTCATAATGCAAAAACGTATTCTTGCTTTTTTATATGATGAAGATCGGAAACATACTGGACAATTTATTGCTGATTCTATTATTAAAATTGCCGGATATTATGGTATAGAAAATAAAATTTTATGTATTGCTTTTGATAATGCTTCTAACAACAAGACTGCTATAACAAAAATAAAATCTACGCTATCTCCGCCCTTTCCTGAAATTTTTCATGTTAAGTGTGCATGTCATATATATAATTTAATTGTAAAAGATGGTCTTGACTTTTTTGAGGTTTATATTGAAAAAATTCGTCTTGCTGTTGGTTTTATTCAAGGAAATAATCATAGATCTAGAATTAAAGAATTTAAAGTTAAATGTCAAGAAAATGGACTTGCACCGATTTTGATGCCTGAGGAAATTGATATTAGATGGAATTCTACGTATGAATTTTTAAAAACTTGTTATAAATATAGAATTCCTATTACACTAGCTTTTAACCAACATTGTGGTTCATTTGCTGATTCTGCTGATTGCATGCTACATAATTCTGATTGGGTTATAATTAATGATCTTGTTAAGTTCTTAGAAAAATTTTATGTAGCTACGGTTGAATTTTCCGGTGCATACTATCCTACTGTTTGTAATATTTTGGCATATATAGCCGATATTTCTGGTTTGCTCCGACAATATAAAGATAAAGAAGGTTATAAAGAAGCTGTTGGCGCTATGTTTACGAAATTTAAAAAATATTTCTTCCCGATTCCCCCTATTTACTTGGTTGCTGCTATGTTAAATCCGTGCATGAAATATAATCATATGTGTCACTTTAGTACTCTTATTTATACTAACTTAGAAATAAATACTAACCATGATTCTGAACAAGTACAACCTGATTTGTGGACGGCTACGGCTGATGCAAAGGATTACATAGAAAAATTATATAATCACTATGCTGATTTATTTGATTTAGCCGTACCTACAAATATCACTCCAACTGTCGCTCCTCATCCTCCCGAGGAGCCATCAGCTTCTAAAAGGCCGGCACATAGTGGTTTTCCTGATTCGTTTTATGATTTAACTTGTTGGAACAGTGTGGATGAGAGAGCTTACACATCAACTTATCGGGAAGAGCTGAAATATTATCTGCGGACGCCACCAGAGGATCGCAGACGACGGATCAACACGCTGGATTGGTGGAGGAATAATGAATCACAATATCCTGTACTTTCAAGATTAGCCAGAGATATCTTGAATGTTCCTATGTCAACCGTTGCATCAGAGAGCGCCTTCAGTCAGGGACGACAGCAGCTTGGAGACAACCGACACTCATTGGGAAGCAACACAATGAATGTTTTAGTTTGCCTCAGAGATTGGATTAGAGCAGAAAGAAGAAACCAAGGAATGGAACCAGAGCCCAACGACGACCTCAAACTTGAAGAAATTATGACTTCACGGGAGAACTCAGCAGAATCAAGTCCAATGCATGGTTTTTCCCCCGTTGACTTCGACTACCCTATGCAAGTTCCAATTAATATTAACATGAATGAGTTGGAAAAAATGATGCATAATTTATAGATTTTTCATTCATGTAAATTATAAATTTTGGATCATTTTGCAATCAATAAAATTCCACAAATTCATTCACTCCTTAGTCGTTGTTTTTTATTTTTTTTATTTAACGATTTATAATTTTAATATCTTCTATACAAGTGTATATTTAATGTATACATGTGTATATGTTTATATATCTTATATAGAAGTGTTTATTTAATGTATACACGTGTATATATCTTCTATAGAAGTGTATATTTAATGTATACATTGTGTATATAGCGTATATAGTGTATATTTGACCGGTTTTTAACCGGGTTTGACCGGGTTTGACCGGGTTTTAGTGGGTTTGACCGGGTTTGACCGGGTTTTAGCGGATTTAAAGTATTACATATACATAGAATAGAGTGTATATATGTGAATAGATCTTCTAAAGATGTGTATATTTAACGTATACATGTGTATATATTTTATAAATTAGTATATAACTATACAAATATATGTTGTAATGTATATATATTGTAGTATATCTCATGTAACGTATTACATATACATAGAATAGAGTGTATATATGTGAATAGATCTTCTATAGACGTGTATATTTAACATATACATGTGTATATGTTTTATAAATTAGTATATAACTATACAAATATATATTGTAATGTATATATATTGTAGTATATCTCATTTAAAGTATTACATATACATAGAATAGAGTGTATGAATGTTAATAGATCTTCTATAGACGTGTATATTTAACGTATATATGTGTATATATTTTATAAATTAGAATATAACTATACAAATATATATTGTAATGTATATATATTGTAGTATATCTCATTTAAAGTATTACCTATACATAGAATAGAATGTATATATGTGAATAGATCTTCTATAGACATGTATATTTAACGTATACATGTGTATATGTTTTATAAATTAGTACATAACTATACAAATATATATTGTAATGTATATATATTGTAGT
This sequence comes from Capsicum pubescens, assembly GCA_030864215.1. NCBI lineage: Eukaryota > Viridiplantae > Streptophyta > Magnoliopsida > Solanales > Solanaceae > Capsicum > Capsicum pubescens. Next base: position 43,915,058 of record CM061538.1, read on the forward strand.
ATATCTCATTTAAAGTATTACATATACATAGAATAGAGTGTATGAATGTTAATAGATCTTCTATAGACGTGTATATTTAACGTATATATGTGTATATATTTTATAAATTAGAATATAACTATACAAATATATATTGTAATGTATATATATTGTAGTATATCTCATTTAAAGTATTACCTATACATAGAATAGAATGCATATATGTGAATAGATCTTCTATAGACATGTATATTTAACGTATACATGTGTATATGTTTTATAAATTAGTATATAACTATACAAATATATATTGTAATGTATATATATTGTAGTATATCTCATTTAAAGTATTACATATACATAGAATAGAGTGTATGAATGTTAATAGATCTTCTATAGACGTGTATATTTAACGTATATATGTGTATATATTTTATAAATTAGAATATAACTATACAAATATATATTGTAATGTATATATATTGTAGTATATCTCATTTAAAGTATTACCTATACATAGAATAGAATGTATATATGTGAATAGATCTTCTATAGACATGTATATTTAACGTATACATGTGTATATGTTTTATAAATTAGTATATAACTATACAAATATATATTGTAATGTATATATATTGTAGTATATCTCATTTAAAGTATTACATATACATAGAATAGAGTGTATGAATGTTAATAGATCTTCTATAGACGTGTATATTTAACGTATATATGTGTATATATTTTATAAATTAGAATATAACTATACAAATATATATTGTAATGTATATATATTGTAGTATATCTCATTTAAAGTATTACCTATACATAGAATAGAATGTATATATGTGAATAGATCTTCTATAGACATGTATATTTAACGTATACATGTGTATATGTTTTATAAATTAGTATATAACTATACAAATATATATTGTAATGTATATATATTGTAGTATATCTCATTTAAAGTATTACATATACATAGAATAGAGTGTATGAATGTTAATAGATCTTCTATAGACGTGTATATTTAACGTATATATGTGTATATATTTTATAAATTAGAATATAACTATACAAATATATATTGTAATGTATATATATTGTAGTATATCTCATTTAAAGTATTACCTATACATAGAATAGAGTGTATATATGTGAATAGATCTTCTATAGACATGTATATTTAACGTATACATGTGTATATGTTTTATAAATTAGTATATAACTATACAAATATATATTGTAATGTATATATATTGTAGTATATCTCATTTAAAGTATTACATATACATAGAATAGAGTGTATGAATGTTAATAGATCTTCTATAGACGTGTATATTTAACGTATAGTCGTTGTTTTTTATTTTTTTTTATTTAACGATTTATAATTTTAATATCTTCTATACAAGTGTATATTTAATGTATACACGTGTATATATCTTCTATAAAAGTGTATATTTAATGTATATATTATGTAAATAGCGTATATAGTGTATATTTGACCGGTTTTTAACCGGGTTTGACCGGGTTTGACCGGGTTTTAGTGGGTTTGACCGGATTGGGTTAAGTGGGCCGGTTCCGGGTGGGTTTTAATATTTTTACTGTGCAGCCCGGCCCGGCCCGGACCGGTTAAGGCCAAACCCGGCCCGTAACCGGCCCGGAACCCGGTAAGAATGAGAGGGCCGGTTCCGGGTTGAACCGGCCCGGCCCGTTAGACAGTCTTAATTACAACATTAAAAGACACTTTGGTGCACTCCACATATATTTAATTTGGGCCACAACATTCAAAAGTCTTCTTTACCTTCTTAAATTTCATGTCAAATCAAAATAAACAAACAAATTAAAACGTCTTTCTTTTTTGACAACTTTTAAATTTCAACTTTTCACTTGACATGTTTAAGATCAAAAGATTAAAGAATATTTTGGTACGTTCCACTTATCTTTAGTTTAGAGACCACAAGATTCAATAATTTTTTTTTGTAATTACTTTCTTAAATTTCGTGTCTAATCAAAATCAAACAAACTAAACAAAATTAGAGAAAATGCACTGTTTCCACCCTGAACTATAAACGAAATTATTGAGACATACTCCAACTTAAAGGGGGTCCTATAACACCCCCCCCCCCCCCCAGACTAATTAAAATTGTATTTTTGGCAACCTTAGTGCCTACGTGGCACATTGCGTGAATCAACACACTGAAGGTCCACGTAGGCACACGTATGTGCCACGTAGGCATTGAGATTTTCAAAAATACGATTTTAATTAGTCCAGGAGGTAATAGGACCCCCTTTAAATTTGGGTGTGTCTCAACAATTTTGTTTTTAGTTCAGGATGGAAACAGTGCATTTACTGACAAAATTAAGCGGAGTAACAATTATAGCCATACAATTTTAATATTGATGTTTGTTTCTTTTTGGCACAGAGAAAATTAGATGCATCTCTAGTTGACTCATTTAATGTGCCAGCATATTCTCCCTCTCCTCAAGACATGACTAAAGCGGTGGAGAAAAATGATTGTTTTAGCATCGAGAGAATAGAGTTAACGTATCCCAAATCAAAGCTTGTGGATGAGGCTAATGCAAAGGCTTTACTAATAAGTTTAAGGGTTGCTTTAGAAGGAGTTTTCATTAATCATTTTGGAAGTGAAATAGCAGAAGAAGCTTTTGAAAGGACTATTCTCAAAAGCGATGAAATTTCAACATGGATGAAAACGAATTATAAAAAAGCATGTCATTTATTTATCGCTTTGAAGCGTAAATAAGTTTCTATAGAGAAATTCATATATTATATAATTCAAGTCTGTGGTGTGATGTGACACATCTCATAGATCGAAATTTTTATTTGTCTATTTTTAAAATATTTTTGACTTTTTCCATCGTACCTTTCACTTAATGTGTTCTACAATTACATCAAACTATCCACAATATGCTTGTAGAAAGTGTTGTCAATTCTTTTTTTGTAGCATTTTATTCAAGCTTCAGTGTGACAAAACTAGCCCAAACCTATTTGACCAGCCCAACTTGCTCATGTTTTGATGGATTGGGCTAAAGTGATTTTGAAGATGGACTGATTTGAGTCAGCCTAACTGAACCCATCATAAATCATCAACCCAATGGGCTCATAATGATGTCCAACTTTGTCCCATAAAGATATTTAAACCTACTACTTATAGTTCAATTTTTTATATTTTTAATTTTTTTTAGTTGCTTCAATTATATTCTTTTTCCGTCTTGAAAAAATTATTGTAATAATTTCTTTTTAATAAAAATAAAGTGGATTTAATTTCTCCCGAAACTCTATATCCAGTTTTGGCGGCTGGTGGTGTAATACACTCGCCAATCTCGTTTTTACACGTGTATCCAACCTCATATTTACACGTGTCCAAGTGGATAGATATATGTTATTAAAATATGAAAAAAAAAGTCTAGGGGGTAATAGGACCCCCGCAAAGTTCAGTATGCGCTCAACTGAAAATCCGGTCAAAGTTCAGATATTTTTGTGAGTATTATCCCTAAAACATATGAGCATACATTTTAAATTGAGGTTTCTTTCTTTTTTTATGCAGGGAATGCTAGATGAATCTCTATTTGACTCGTTTAATTTGCCAATGTATTTTCCTTCTCCTGAAGACATGACTAAAGTGGTGGAGAAAAATGGTTGTTTTAGTATTGAGATAATGGAGTTGACATATCCCAAATCAAAGCTTGTGGAAGAGGCTGATGCAAAGACTTTATAATGATAAATCTAACGGCTTTTTTAGGACTAGTAATAAATCACTTTGGAAGTGAAATAGCAAAAGAAGTTTGTGCAAGGACTATTCTCAAAAGTGAAGAGATTTCGACATGGATGAAAGAGAATTATGAGAAATCATGTCAATTGTTTGTCGCTTTGAAGCGTAAATGAATTTATAGGGAGGAATCTATGGCAGAAGTTTAGTAACTAGTCGAGCATTGTCTAACTAATTTTCCTTTAAAATATTGTCATTATTATCTGCATTTCCTTTGCTTCGCTTGCTATATTATTTGTTGTTTCTACTGTTCTTGTGACTCTTCTTTATAGCTATTTATTGTTGCTACTGAACTTTTTTTCATTATTTTTAACCTAACTTCTTCAATGATGTATTTTCCCTTTTCTTTCATACTTTGTGATATACTATTTATTTTACTTGAAGCAAGAATCTATTAAAAACACCTCTCTGACTCCATGGGGGGACTAATGATGATAGTGTACTAAAATAGTCAACACACATTCATATTTAAAGCTTTTCGAAAAATTGCTCGAGCTTTAGTAAAAGCGGCTCTTCAAAGTTAGTACACATTCATATTTGAAATGATTTATTTCTGAAGGATCTCTGATTAAAGGGGAGATCCCTGATTTTGTACAAACGATTTTGCCAAAGAAAATAACTGAGTATCCGGAACTCAGAGAGAAAAAAAATGAGTCTTTGATACCAAGTTGAATAAAAAGAGATTCAAAATATTACAGATAAAGGGATCGTGATTTTTGTACACACGTAATTTTGTCCTTTCCCGAAAATAATTTAATCATTTTTTTTTAATTTTTTTTTTAATTTTTTTTTAAATTGTTTTTGTTATTTTATTCACCTTACCATACTTTTGTTTAATTGATAATTTCTCCCCCCCCCCCCCCAAAAAAAAAATTGAAAATAATTAAATACATAACATCTTTGCCACCTCACTATGCCAGCTCAACACCTCACTTTCCATTTTTCATTGGATACATGCAAAAGGCACACACTCTACTCATTTTTCCACACGCCACCCTCATCTTTCCACATGCCACACTAACTTTTCCACATGCCACACACTTATTCCCACAAGCCACCAATTATATGCTTCCACATAGGATAATAAATAAAGAAAAACCAAGTAAAAAATATAAAAGGAAAATTGTAAAAGGGGAGGCTCATTCTTTCATCATCATTTTCTCCACAATAACAACAATCACCAAATCATCTTCCTCACAAGAACAAAAAAAATCGAGGGAGAGAAAGAGAGAATCACGCGAGAAAAAAAATTGAGAGAGAAAAAGGGTTTGGACAATGGAAATCCGGCGTAAACAGTGCCGGTGAACAGTAATAGCGTGAGCAGTAAAGGAGTGAACAGTAATGGAGTGAACAGTAACGATGTGAACAGTACGGCGTGAACAGTGTCGGTGAAAAGTGACGGTGAACAGGTCATTATTTCATATTGTCGAGTTGGATTGTTGGTGTTAAGGTTCGGCTCGAGGTTTTCGGGTGTGGACTCTCTTTATTCGAGTAACATTGAGTTTGAAAGCTTCAAATTGAGGTCCAATTCTACTCTCTTTCTCTTTTTATTTCATTGTTTATTATATTTGGTGTTGGATTGAATATTGTGTGTTATTTGGTCCTTGTTGGTGATGACTGCGTGCTTATTTTGACTCGTGGTTGATTTTCTTGATTATGGTTTGGTGAAATGGTATCTCGTTTGAGAATTGAAATTGGTTGTTTGGGGATGGAATTGCGAAATTGATAAAAAGTTGAATTTAAATTAACTTTGGTTTATTGTTGTTTTGTTTAATTCGTAATGAGCATGAATATTGTTGGAATGTGATAGAATTATGATATGTTGAAATGGATAGGCAAATGTCGGTTTGGGTAGGCAAATCTTAGGAGTGATGTGTTTATTAAATGTTTAATGTGCGTGTGAATGTTTGGTTTCTAGTTTATCGTGTTTAATTCAAATGTATTTATTTAGCCGGGGAATACCCCGAGACAATGTATTTATTCATCGGGAAATGCCCCAACGTAGTATGTTGGCGGAAGACGTTTGTGAGGAAGGCTCAATGCGTCGAGTAAAGCACAGGAGCGTAGTTAGTATTAGCGTAGGTTAGATAGGATTTATTTTTGCATTTTTCTATTTTGGACTGTATAAATTGGACTGGACACTGTACTTTTGTTTTGTTTTGTTTGTTTGTTTGATTGTTTTACGTGTTTTATGTGGTTTGTACATTCGTAGTGTCAAAATTAGCCGATACGCTCCACCAAGCGACCGTGGTCGAACCACGGGATCAAGAGGTGCCTAACATCTTCCCCTCGGTCAACAGAATTCCTTAGTCGGAATCTCTGTTCGCAAACCAGTTTAAAGAGTCAAATGATTTTGTAAAGGATTTTCCAATGGTGACTTGACACACCAGATTATGCCAAGTGGCGACTCTGAGTTTTGAATGTAAAATGTCCTTTTCAAAATAAATTATCTTCATTTTGTCACTTTAATAATGAAAACCCTTTCGAAACTTTAAATCAAATCTTTTGGAGTAAAAAAAAGGGGTGTGACAGCTTTGACGACTCTGCTGGGGAATTTTTAGAATTTGGGATTATTTTTGGAGTTGTATCGGCTTAGTTTGACATTATGGGTGTATAAACATTGTTTGTGTCATCGTTTGTTGTTTATTTAGAAAAATAATTCTTTTTGGAGTTGAAAAAGGGCTGTGACAGCTCTGGTGACTCTGTTGGGGAATTTTCAGAATTCGGGCTTATTTTTGGAGTTGTATCAGCTTAGTTTGACATTATGGGTGTATAAACATTGTTTGTGTTATCGTTTGTTGTTTATTTTATCATTGTTGAGTGCTACGTGTTTACGGTTTTTTTCTTGTGTGTTACCACTTTATTTCTGGCATCATGTGTATAATCCAAGTCAATTCTTTCTGTAACAAGTTCCGGAGTGCACGTCGTGCGCATGAACTCTAGTCGAGTCACCCTTATTTTAGGAGGGGGAGCCGTTGGATGTATGGAGTAGGTGGAAAGCAAAGCAGCCACTATCGACCATATGCTCCCCCGGACGGCCTTATTAGTAAACCCCAACGTAGATCAGTCTTTAGGTCATGCTTATTTGCATCATATTGAGACCGGGGTCCACTTGGCCCTTTGTAGGAAACTCTCCTCTAAAGCATCCCTACGTGCTAATTGATGCATTTTTTAGGATAATAGGGTCATTTGACAGACTGATTTGGGGAAAACATGTGCTAGAATTAAAGAAAGGTGTGTTAGGCATGGAAAAAAAAAGGGGAAAAAAAGAGAAAAGGTGAATAAAAAAAGAGTTTCGCAGTTTCTAGGTTCTTTATGGCTTTTGTTTTCCACAATTCAAAAATTCAAAAAAAAAAGATTTTTTTTTACTTTTTGCACTCATTTTTCAAAAATAAAAAAAACATCAAAAAGATTTTCCTTTTGTTTCATTTAGCAAGCATTCACAATTCGAAAACTTCAAAAAGATTTTTTTTGGGAGCTTTTTATAAAAGAAAAATTAAAAAAAAAGGGTGGTAGAAGTTTTGTACATTTCATATAATGAAAATACCAAAAAGATTTTCTTTCATAGTTGTTGGTGTCATTTTTTATGTGAAGTGTCAAATTAAAAATTCAAAAAAAAATATTTTATTATTTTTCATCATCTGTTTGTGGTCGAGTCTCTCAAGTCAGGGTTCAGTTGGTTATTTAATCTTTAATTGTCCTATCCGGACGAACTACGCACCCCTGATTCTCCTTTCTCAGGAGTGAGATACGTAGGCAGCCTATTGTTGTTTCGGGGATCTTATTTAAAAAATTCAAAAAAAAAATTCTTTACTCTTTATTTAGAGTAGGTGTTTCACATATGCCTCGAAAAGAACACTACAAAAAGATTTTCCTTAATAGTCGTAGGTTTCATTTTTGGTTGATCTTATTTAAAAATTCAAAAAGATTTTCTTCAATCGTTATTAGAGTAGGTGTTTCATATACATTTTTAAAAGAAAACTATAAAAAGATTTTCCTTTAAGAGCTTCAAGTTTAATTTTCATATAAAATTCAAAATTGAAAATCCAAAAAGATTTTTGTTTGGTAATCGTAGGTTTCATTTTTGTATAGGGAGTTAAACCTAAAAAATGCACGTCAATTCTTTTGATAATTGGTTATTTTCTTTTTCTTCTTAAAGTTTCAAGAAAAAAAGAAAAAAAGAGGAAAAAGAGTTTGGTTGGCCATTTTGGCAAAACTTCACGAACTACGCACACCTGATTCTCCTTTTTCGGGGGTGAGATACGTAGGCGCCCGTCTTGGGTTCAGTGATATTTTCTAAAAGAAAAAAAAGGTTTTGAAGAAAAAATGTTGAACTCTAATATATTTGTTGCCTCTTGTTCAGTTAGTTTAAGGTGGTTGGTTTGTGGCTTCCTGGCTGGTCCTCCATATCACACCAAATTCAAGGAAGGGTTAGTTGTGTCCAACAAGTATATAGAGAGTGGAATCATGGATGAAACAAAGAGTCAGGAAATTGAGAGTTTAAAGGAAGAGAATTTAAGACTGAGACAACAAATGATGGAAATGTACCGAGCTTGGGCCAGTGGGCTGCCTCCACCTCAGTTCCCCACTTTTGACCCTGCAAATACCTTGAATGGAAATACCAAAGTTCAAAGAGTTTATATGAGGAGTATGGCAAAGCAAAGATACTGTATTTATTTCAAAGTCACTCTTAATAATCTAAGTTTGGGTCAATGATGCATCAAGTCAATGATATATGTAATGGTTGGAAGCAAGGTTAAATGTGATGACGGCAAGCGCGTTTGCCACGAAAGCCAAAGCCACAAACCTGCCTCCATGTTTTTAAACTCACAACTTTTCTTTGCATGAAACAGGAACACATGTCACCTTCAAATCAAGGATTTCAAAGCCTAAACATCAAGGCCCCTAATTTCTCGCTTTTACAAATGCAGGAAGCAATGTTGCTGCACAGGTTTGATAATTAAATCATGGTAAAAATTCATCATCTTATATCCCTCGGAGACACACTTTCCTGTCCAGGGATTTTAGTTTTCATTTGCTGGGTGATACACTTCTTAAATTGATCCTGCACTCCAAAAAAACGTACCTTCTAGTCGAGTCATTCCTTTCACTCTTAGAAGACGTACCTTTTAGTCGAGTCATCCCCCTTGATTCCTATAAGACGTACCTTTTAGTCGAGTTATCCCCCTTGATTCCTATAAGGCGTACCTTTTAGTCGAGTCATCCCCCTTGATTCCTAGAAGACATACCTTCTAGTCGAGTCATTCCCTTTGACTCTTAGAAGACTTACCTTTTAGTCGAGTCATCCCCCTTGACTCTTGTAAGGCGTACCTTTTAGTCGAGTCATTTCCCTGAATTCCTATAAGGCGTACCTTTTAGTCGAGTCATCCCCCTTGATTTCTATAAGGCGTACCTTATAGTCGAGTCATACCCCTTGATTCCCAGAAGACGTATCTTTTAGTTGAGTCATCCCCCTTGACCCCTAGAAGACGTACCTTTCAGTCAAGTCATCCCCCTTGATTCCTATAAGGCATACCTTTTAGTCGAGTCATTTTCCTAGATTCCTATAAGATGTACCTTTTAGTCGAGTCATCTCCCTTTGATTCCTATAAGACGTACCTTTTAGTCGAGTCATTCCCCTTGACCCCAAGAAGACGTACCTTTAGTCGAGTCATTTCCTTTGATTTCTATAAGACGTACCTTTTAGTCGAGTCATTTGCCTTGATTTCTAGAAAATGCACTTTCTAGTCGAGTCATTGCACTTAATCCTTATGTTACGCACTTCCTTGCTAGTTTTCATTTGTCAGGTAACACACTTTTTAATTTAAACTTCTATCTCTAGAAGACGCACTTTCTAGTCAGAATTCCTCACTTTAATTCTTAGGAGACGCACTTCCTAGTCTTGGTCATTCAATTTTACTCTCAAGAGATGCATTTCTTGGTCAGAGTCTTGATTTATTATTGCAACATGCAAGTAGGTATGATCTGACTTTCTCAAAAGTCTTCTGATGGTAAACTGGGGCCAATTTTTTTTTTTGGGAACTTTACTTTTTTGGCAAACAATTTTCTCTTTACAATAATTTTGTTTGGAATAATTTTCTTTGTAGTTTTGATGTGATTTCAGGAGCCCGCTCGAAGCACAGGGAGAATAAATGGAAAGTCAAGCAACAAGGTGAAGAAGTTGAAAATCAAGTAATAAAGTGAAGAAAATGAAAGTCAACAGATCAAAAATAGCAAGTCAGGAGCCCGCCTGGAGAACAGGGTGATGAAATTGAAAATCAAGCAACAAGTTGAAGAAATTTCAAATCAGGAGCTCGCCTGAAGAATAGGGTGATGAAACTCAAGTCAAGAGTCCAACAGAAGCTGCGTAGATAGGATTTTTTAAATTTATTTATGTTTTTAACTTGTAATTTTGATTTTTGATGTAATAACAGAGTCGCGGACTGGAACCTCGATGGGACCTCACTCAACTCTCCAACTCGGAATAGTCCATCTTCTTCCAATCCTTTGAGATAACTGTCACTCGATTCCCTCATAACTTGGGTAGGTAGGATGTCCTAAGTCAAGACCTGGATTCCCTCCTTCCTCGTGCTCCATGCTTTTGAATAATGGTCAGGACAAAATTCGGTCTCATTGTCTACTGCTTTGTATGAAAACATCATGTGTTTACATCCAAAGGGGGCATGATGTAGACACGTAATTTTGTCCTTTCCCAAAAATATTTTAATCATTTTTTTTATTTTATTCACCTTACCATACTTTTGTTTAATTGATAATTTCTCCCCAAAAAAAAAGAATTAAAAATAATTAAATACATAGCATCTTTGCCACCTCACTATGCCACCTCAACACCCCACTTTCCATTTTTCATTGGATACATGCAAAAGGCACACGCCCTACTCATTTTTCCACACGCCACCCTCATATTTCCACATGCCACACTAACTTTTCCACATGCCACACACTTATCCACACAAGCCACCAATTATATGCTTCCACATAGGATAATAAATAAAGAAAAAAAAAACCAACTAAAAAATATGAAAGAAAAATTGTAAAAGGGGAAAAGGGGAGGCTCATTCTTTCATCATCATTTTCTCCACAATAACAACAATCATCAAATCATCTTCCTCACAAGAACAAAAAAAAACCGAGGGAGAGAAAGAGAGAATCGTGCGAGAAAAAAAATTGAGAGAGAAAAAGGGTCTGGACAATGGGAATCCAGCGTAAAAAGAGACGGTGAACAGTAATAGCGTGAACAGTAACAATGTGAACAATAACGAAGTGAACAGTGATGATGTGAACAGTGTCGGTGAAAAGTGACGATGAAACGGATCATTATTTCATATTGTCGAGTTGGATTGTTGGTGTTAAGGTTCGTCTCGAGGTTTCCGGGTGCGGACTCTCTTTATTCGAATAACATTGAGTTTGAAAGCTTCAAATTGAGGTTCAAATCTACTCTCTCTTTTTATTTCATTGTTTATTATATTTGGTGTTGGATTGAATATTGCCTGTTATTTGGTCCTTGTTGGTGATGAATGCGTGTTTATTTTGACTCGTGGTTGGTTTGCTTGATTATGGTTTGGTGAAATGGTATCTCGTTTGAGAATTGAAATTGGTTGTTTGGGGATGGAATTGAGAAATTGATAAAAAGTTGAATTTAGATTAACTTTGGTTTATTGTTGTTTTGTTTAATTCGTAATGAGCATGAATATTGTTGGAATGTGATAGAATTATGATATGTTGAAATGGATAGGCAAATGTCGGTTTGGGTAGGCAAATCTTAGGAGTGATGTGTTTATTAAATGTTTTGAATGTTTAATGTGTGTGTGAATGTTTGGTTTCTAGTTTATCGTGTTTAATTCAAATGTATTTATTTAGCCGGGGAATGTCCCGAGACACAATGTATTTATTCACCGGGAAATGCCCCGACGTACTATGTTGGCAGAAGACGTTCTTGAGGAAGGCCCGAGGCATCGGGTAAAGCACGAGAGCGTAGTTAGTATTAGTGTAGGTTAGATAGGATTTATTTTTGCATTTTTCTATTTTGGACTGTATAAATTGGACTGGACACTGTACTTTTGATTCATTTTTTTTTTGTTTTGTTTGTTTGTTTGATTTTTTTACGTATTTTCTGTGGTTTGTACATTCGTAGTGTCAAAATTAGCCAATACGCTCCACCAAGCGACCGTGCTCGAACCACGGGATCGAGGGGTGCCTAACACCTTCCCCTCGGTCAACAGAATTCCTTAGTCGGAATCTCTGTTCGCAAATCAGTTTAAAGAGTCAAATGGTTTTGAAAAAGATTTTCCAATGGTGACTTGGCACACCAGATTATGCCAAGTGGCGACTCTGAGTTTTGAACGTAAAAGGTCCTTTTCAAAATAAATTATCTTCATTTTGTCACTTTACTAATGAAAACCCTTTCGAAACTTAAAATCAAATCTTTTGGAGTAAAATAAGGGGTGTGACAATTTCTTTCACGAATTAGAAAAGTAGAGTACACATTGAATTTATACAAAGAAAGGGGTCATAATTCTTCTAATTACTAGCCTAGTAACCTGATAGATCCCTGATTTATTCTAAAGGATCTCTGATTAAAAGGGAGATCCCTGATTTTGTACAAACGACTTTGCTGGAAAAAAAAACTGAATATTCAAAACTTAGAAAGAGAAAAAAATGAGACTCTGATATCAAATTGAATAAAGAGAGATTCAGAACATTAAAGATAAAGAGATCGTGATTTCTTTCACTAATTAGAAAAGTAGAGTGTACATTACTTTATACAAAAAAAAAAATAGTTCTAATTGTCTTCTAATTACTAGCCTAGTAACAAAGGATATCTCTGATTTACGATTAAAGGATCTCTAATTAATGGGGAGATCTCTGATTTTTGCGATGCTAAATAAGATACATATTTTATGAAGCTATATAAGCTACGGTTAATAACTTCCATCTCATACGATTTGGTCCCGAGCTTTCATCGTTGGCCTTGACATGAAACCACTATCTAAGCATATATTTTCAGCCTGAACTTGTGTGCTTATCCTCTTTGAATGCATGATAAAATAGCTTTCTCGTTATATATATTTCACAAATAAAATAAAACATAAATTCATGAATAATTTACTATAAATATTAACCGTCAACTAAATATTGCATTAGTTATATCAATTTTTTTTTTTTCTTATACATCCAACCAAGCATGGTGCATTAAGTAGTTATGGATAGATCATTTTTTTTTCTACCAATCAAACCGTTTAAATTGGATTTGTTATGTTTTAAAAAGATACTTTCTGCGTTTGGTTTTACTTCATTAATAAAAATAATGTTTACATTGTCTTAAAATTAATTTAAAGAAAAGATAATTAATGATAAGGGTAAAATAGGAAAAAAGAAATTATTTTTTTGATATGTCAAAAATGACAATGAAAGTAGAAACACAATTAGGAAATTAATGACAAGTAAGAGTGAACAGAGGATGTATTAAATATTCATTCTCGTTTTACAAGTTAATTGTAAATATATATATATATATACAGTCAACTTTTGTTCGAATTCAATACAACTTTGTGTAATCCTATGCTAGTTTATTATAGCCTGTAGCTGTCTTTCTGATTTTCATGTCATTACTCAAGATGGCATTTCTATTTTGTGGGTGTTGGTTTTTGCCTGGGTTGACTCGTATTTAAAGTTTGAAATATTGTCATGTGATCAATGTTTTCTTTTCTCCCCGATTGATTATTTTCTTACATAATTCTTCCTTTCTTCTAGTCAAATGTCTATCATCTCGACCTTTCTTATAATTGGTTACCTTCTCTTTGTTTTGACGCTATGCATTAATCTTTTTTTCTCCTATATCCAAAATACTCTCTTATGAAGTTTGAAGTGTTCACTGTTAAGGTATAGAATTAAAAAAAAAAAATTCTTTCATGAAGATTCAAAGGATCCATATGCGTATGAGCATGTTAAATATATATATATATATATATATATATATATATATATATATATATATATAAATGTGTGTGTGTGTGTGTGATGGCATCGCACTCTGCAATTTGCGTTGTGTCTTGAATTGTGTTAATGAAGGATGGTTACTGCCTCTATTTCAGGCATCTGTTTGTGCTAACGAATGTCTTTGAGATCATGATTTAGGTGTTGATTAATTCTCTGTTGCGATTGAGTGCCATTAGATGTAGAATGTGTGATTTCTCTGAGAAAATTTTATGTCAAAATCTTTGTCTAAATTTAAATATTTTCCAAGAACGAGCCTTTGTTTGGACTAAGATCTTTCACCAAACTGTTTATTATCTTTCAATTGGTCTTCTAAAATGGGGGCTCGTCTTATCCCTACGTGCATAAACAACTATTCCAAATTCGTCGTGAAGGTGTCATATGCTTTGCCTTTATGTTTTTTGGATTTGTTTTGCCATTTTTGAAAACAATGTCCTAACTGACTAGTTAAGGTCTTTGTCATGTTGTTCTTTAGTTAGTTATTTAGTTAATCATGTATTAGTTATCTTTATATTTTCTTCCTTCTTTGTTTAATCACATACCAACCTTTGTTAATTTGACTGCTTTGTTGATTATTTAAGATCCGTATGTTTCCCTTTTTAGTTAAACCCGCATTAGTTTCCTTTTAATTTTTTCCTCTCTTTGATTGATCATGTGTTAGTAGGCTTCCTTCACTTATTTTACTTTCTTCCCCCTTTCTTCCTTTGCTTGATTATATACTAATGTGTTTTATTTTCCCTCCTTTGCAAGGAAATCATTTGAGTCCTACATGGACTCTTCCCTTTGTGCATATTCATCATGGGCCACTGAGGCCTACTATGTCTATTGAGTCAAGCCCGAAAGAGAATCCATCGCATGACATACGGACGCGAGGAGTCAAAAAAAGGAAAATGGGTTAAAATCCCATCTTGGAAGTGGCAAAGGAGACTTGAAAGTCTCATTTTTTTATTTACTTATTCATTGTTGCCTTCATTTGTCTATTTTATCCATTCAGTTTATTTCTTTATTCATTCATTCGGGCTACGAAGTCAAAATTGTATTTAATATAGGTGGAGCAAGATTCGAGCCAAATGCTCAAAAACTAGATTAGGACAGGTGAAATAGGTCGAAAACCCAACTAGATTAGGACAGGGTCGACGGTTTGGGCTTGAAAGCCTAAATCACTACTTCTCCCCTTCCCCTTTACCCTTTTCCTTTTTGCTTACTCGTTTTATGTGTGTTTTACAAACCTATTAAAATCCTTAGTCAAGTCGCTAAAAAACTGGTTTTGCATAAACACCCAAATATCCCTAAAATTTCTTTCTTTTCAAAAATAAACTTCTTTGAAAGTTAGTCAAAAGACGTTTTCAAACAATCTGGATAGCTGCAAGTTAGCGGACGTTTTAGGTGCCTAACACCTTCCTAAAACGTTAATAGGAACCGCTTACTCAGAATCTCTAACTTAAACAATTTTCCTGTTTTGAATCATCTAAGTATTTTATAAAGGTTTCTTAATCCTTTTCAAAATTAAGTGGCGACTCTCAAAAAGTCAAATTTTTCGCAAAACAGCAAAGGCAACTGAGCGGTATTCTGCTTCAGTCGATGATCTAGCTACACTCCGTTGTTTCTTTGAGCTCTAAGAGACTAGATTTTTACCAAGATATACAAGAAAGGCACTGGTGGAAGAGCGGTCATCCTTATTGCCTGCCTAATCTGTGTCTGAGAAGGTATGAAGATCAAGCGGAGACTTACGATGGAAAAAGAGACCATAGTTCATGGTTCCAACTAAGTAGCGAACAACACGTTTGACTACAGACCAATGATTTTCAGTCGGACGATGGGAGAATTGTGCTAGCTTGTTTACAGCAAAGGCTATATCTGGTCTTGTTAATGCCAAATACTGTAAGCTGCCAACTACAATACGATAAAGCTTAAAATCATCAAGATGTGCGCTGTCCTCCAAGGATAATGAATTTCCAGTAGATATGGGGGTATTGAGTACTTTTGCACCTGCCATTTATGTCTTGGCTATTATGTCATTAATATACTTCTTCTGAGATAGGAAGATTCCATCAGACTTTCTCACAACTTGAACACCAAGAAAATAATTAAGAGAGCCCAAATCTTTGATAGAGAAGCGTTACCCAAGTCTCAAAATAAACTTATCGACAACTTTAGGATTGCTCCCAGTAATAATCAAGTCATCAACATAGACGACCAAGTAAGTAGTGATGCCCAACTGATTGTAAATGAAGAGACAATGATCGGCTTGAGAAACTTGAAAACCCAAAGTTAGAAGATAGCTCTGTAGTTCTGAGTACCAAGCTTGTGGTGCCTGTTTAAGCCCATAAATTGCCTTGTTGAGTTTGCAGACATGTTGAGGCCTTGTTTGGTCAACAAAACCTTTAGGTTGAGCCATATAAACCTCTTCCGTTAGTTGACTATTCAAGAATTTTCCTTTTAGAGTTTTCCGTAAATCAAAGTGCATATAAATGCTATGATCCACTCACCCCAAGGAAAATTCTAAAAGGAAAATTCTTGAATGGTCAACTAACGGAAGAGGTTTATATGGCTCAACCTAAAGGTTTTGTTGACCAAACAAGGCCTCAACATGTCTGCAAACTCAAGAAGGCAATTTATGGGCTTAAATAGGCATCACGAGCTTGGTACTCAGAACTACAGAGCTATCTTCTAACTTTGGGTTTTCAAGTTTCTCAAGCCGATCATTGTCTCTTCATTTACAATTAGTTGGGCATCACTATTTACTTGGTCGTCTATGTTGATGACATGATTATTACTGGGAGCAATCCTAATGTTGTCGATAAGTTTATTTTGAGACTTGGGCAACGCTTCTCTATCAAAGATTTGGGATCTTTTAATTATTTTCTTGGTGTTCAAGTTGTGAGAACGTTTGACAAAATCTTCCTATCTCAGAAGAAGTATATTAATGACATAATTGCCAAGACACAAATGGCAGGTGCGAAAGTAGTCAATACTCCCATGTCTACTGGAAATTCATTATGCTTGGAGGACCGTGCACATCTTAATGATTTTAAACTTTATCGTATTGTAGTTGGCAGCTTACAGTATTTGGCATTAACAAGACCAGATATAGCCTTTGCTGTAAACAAGCTAGCATAATTCTCCCATCGTCCGACTGAAAATCATTGGTCTGCAGTCAAACGTGTTGTTTGCTACTTAGTTTGAACGGTGAACTATGGTCTCTTTTTCCATTGTAAGTCTTCGCTTGATCTTCATGCCTTCTCAGACGCAGATTGGGCAGGCAATAAGGATGACCGCTCTTCCACCAGTGCCTTTCTTGTATATCTTGGTAAAAATCTAGTCTCTTAGAGCTCAAAGAAACAACGGAGTGTAGCTAGATCATCGACTGAAGCAGAATACTACTCAGTTGCCTCTGCTACTGCTGAAATTCAGTGGATTCAGAACTTACTTTGTGAGATTGCTATTTCATTACCAAGGCAGCTAGTTGTCTACTGCGATAATTTAGGTGCCACATATCTCGCTGCCAATCCAGTGTTTCATACGCGGATGAAGCATCTCGATATTGATTATCATTTTGTTCGTACTATGATTCAAAATGGCCAGCTTCGTGTTTCTCATATTTCTGTAAAAGATCAACTTGTGTATTTACTTACAAAAGCTCTCCCTAGTTCTCAATTTGCAAATCTTC
This sequence comes from Capsicum pubescens, assembly GCA_030864215.1. NCBI lineage: Eukaryota > Viridiplantae > Streptophyta > Magnoliopsida > Solanales > Solanaceae > Capsicum > Capsicum pubescens. Next base: position 43,932,518 of record CM061538.1, read on the forward strand.
GGTGCAAGATTGGCGTTTCTGATCAATTGCCATCTTGAGGGGGCGAATAAGGAAGGCATCCTATTCTCAAGTGATTGATATGATTTGATCTCTTATAATATTCTTGTAATTAAGTTGATAGGATTTTACTACAATTAGCATCTTCTATTTTTGGTAGAATATCTCTTACCTTGTTGTATAAATAGTGAAACAATATGTGAATAATACACATTGAAATTCAACCATCTTCTAAATCTTTCATGAGAGACAGACACATTATGCATTCATAGAGGATAAGCACATAAGTTCAGGCTGAAAATATATGCTTAGATAGTGGTTTCATGTCAAGGCCAACGATGAAAGCTCGGGACGGAATCGTATGAGATGGAAGTTATTAACCGTAGCTTATTTAGCTTAAAAAAATATGTATCTTATTTAGTCCATGGCTTATTTAGCATCGCAAAAATCAGAGATCTCCCCATTAATTAGAGATACTTTAATAATAAATCAGAGATATCCTTTGTTACTAGGCTAGTAATTAGAAGACAATTAGAACTACTTTTTTTTAATTATAAAGTAATGTACACTCTACTATTCCAATTAGTGAAAGAAATCACGATCTCTTTATCTTTAATGTTCTGAATCTCTCTTTATTCAACTTGATATCACAGTCTCATTTTTTTCTCTTTCTAAGTTCTGAATATTCAGTTTTTTTTCCAGCAAAGTCGTTTGTACAAAATCAGGGATCTCCCCTTTAATCAGAGATCCTTTAGAATAAATCAGGGATCTATTTGGTTACTAGGCTAGTAATTAGAAAGGCTAGTAGTTAGAAGACAATTATTACCCCTTTCTTTGTATAAATTCAATGTATACTCTACTATTCTAATTCGTGAAAGAAATCACAATTCCTTTATCTGTAATGTTCTGAATCTCCCTTCATTCAACTTGGTATCAGAGTCTCATTTTTTTTCTCTCTGAGTTTCGGATACTCAGTTATTTTCTTTGACAAAGTCGTTTGTTTAAAATCAGGGATCTCCCCTTTAATCAGAGATCCTTCAGAAATAAATCATTTCAAATATGATTGTGTACTAACTTTTACTAAAGCTCGAGCAATTTTTTGAAAATCTTCAACTATGAATGTGTGTTGACTATTTTAGTATATTATCATCATTAGTCCCCCCATGGACTCAGAGAGGTGTTTTTAATAGATTCTTAGTTCAAGCAAAATAAATAGTATATCACAACGTATGAAAGAAAAGGGAAAATACATCATTTAAGAAGTTAGGTTAAAAATAATGAAAAAAAGTTCAGTAGCAACAATAAATAGCTATAAAGAAGAGTCACAAGAACAGTAGAAACAAAAAATAATATAGCTAGCGAAGTAAAGGAAATGCAGATAAGAATGACAATATTTTAAAGAAAAATTAGTTAGACAATGCTCGACTAGTTACTAAACTTCTTCCATAGATTCCTCCCTAGAAATTCATTTACGCTTCAAAGCAACAAACAATTGACATGATTTCTCATAATTAGCTTTCATCCATGTCGAAATCTCTTCACTTTTTAGAATAGTCCTTGCACAAGCTTCTTTTGCTATTTCACTTCCAAAGTGATTTATTATTAGTCCTTCTAAAACAGCCCTTAGATTTATCATTAAAGTCTTTGCATCAGCCTCATCCACAAGCTTTGGTTTGGGATATGTCAACTCCATTATCTCCTTTCCCATTTTGCTCCATTTTCTTCTTCAACCTAATTTCATCTTCTTCGGTCATAGATAGAATTCTTGGGGAAAGAAATGGTGGATTAATGAGTGTGTAAATGTACCTCACACATACACACGTATGTTCTTCTTCAACCCATTAATGGCGGATAAATGCTCCTCAAAGATTTTCATCTCTTTTTGCTCAAGATCGCCATTAATGGCGAATTCTTCCCCATTGTGGAAATTCAAAGCTTTGAGCTCGCCATTAATGGCGGATCTTGAGCAAAAATAGAGAAAATTGGAGAAATGGGTTGAAAATTATACGTGGGTTATGTTGGAAATTATATATGGCATTGTGGAAATTCAAAGCTTTGAACTCTCCATTAATGGCGATCTTGAGCAAAAAGAGAGGAAATTGAAGTTCTTGAATTTTTGCAAGTCATTTGAATCGGAATTCCTCATATTCCTCATTCAAGAATTCGTTAATCGGAGAAATCTTATTGTTTCCTTAGTTCAAGTATTTCTTGGTAAAAGCATTTTTCAAATTATCAAAAAACACCATTAATGAGAATTTGGACATGAGAAAGATGAAGAACTCCATTAATGAGTTCTTAAATTTTTGTTTTGAAAAAGAGAAGAAGAAGAAGAAGACATGATGTGGCAATTATAATTCATTAAAAAAAAGTAATAATTAAAATATTTATTATATTATTAAAAATAATGACGTGACAATCAAAAAATAAAGAATTTTAAGTGAAATGGACTCAACTGATGCGCTCATGGGCGGTGTAGTCACGTCTGTTAATACGTCAGCAACTGTGTGTGTGTGTGTGTGGGGGGGGGGTAATAAATTCTATAAAAATAAGTTTAGGAGGGTAATGGGTCACCTTTAAAGGTTGAGTGTGTAGTTGAGATTTCGACTAAAGGTTGGGGGGATAATAGACCATTTTCTCTAAATTTAAAGGGAATTTTAAGGTTAGTAATTCCTTATGTTATCTGTCTTTTGATACTAATAATAAAATTATTGTTGAATTTGAGGAAAAATAATTGGTTTGGAACCATTTATATTTTAAATTTATTCCTCAAGAACAATATTATCAAAATGGATGATAATATGTTGAGATGATAATATTTATATTATATATATTATAAATATTCATTCTCATTTTACAAGTTGACTAATTTTTATTTTATTCACCTTACCATACTTTTGTTTAATTGATAATTTCTCCCCAAAAAAAGAATTGAAAATAATTAAATACGTAGCATCTTTGTCACCTCACTATGCCACCTCAACACCTCACTTTCCATTTTTCATTGGATACATGCAAAAGGCACACGCCCTACTCATTTTTCCACACGCCACCCTCATCTTTTCACATGCCACACTAACTTTTCCACATGCCACACACTTATTCCCACAAGCCACCAATTATATGGTTCCACATAGGATAATAAATAAAGAAAAAGAAAAACCAAATAAAAAATATAAAAGGAAAATTCTAAAAGGGGAAAAGGGGGAGACTCATTCTTTCATCATCATCTTCTTCACAATAACAACAATCACCAAATCATCTTCCTCACAAGAAGAACAAAAAAAACCGAGGGAGAGAAGAGAGAATCGTGCGAGATAGAAAAAAAATCGAGAGAGAAACAGTATCGTGAACAGTGTCGTGAATAGTGTTGTGAACAGTACCGTGAACAGTAGAGTGTCCCTTTTGTCATTTATGGTCAAACCTTTTCTATCTTTTATTTCAACTAAATAGAGTGTCCCTTTTTCCTTTGTGTTTAAATATATGTTATTTGTTTGTTTTCTTTACATAGTACATTTCATGTTAGGTTTAGTGATATGACATGCAGGCGGAATTCTTCGCTAGATCTTAAAATCCAATTTGAGCATGAACTTTGAATCAGAGGGCTAAGGTTAGAAAAAGCATGTGAGAAATAGGTAGCGTGTTAAGACATTTGGTGTCCATGTTGAAACCTTCTTTTAAAATTAAGGCAATTGTTTTGAGAATCACCAGAATAACTTGGTCATCAATTGTAAGGCATGCCTCAATTAGGTCAAACAGTGGATGCGTGATCCTATATCAAGAGAAACAGAAAGAAAATTAGCTCCACGAAATTATGAGTCATTCAATGTAAGAAATGAGAGAGGCTTGTTGACAAAAACCTTTCAAGGCGCCACTAGCCGAATGAGGTCTCCGAATGCAATTGGCCCAAGAAAGCAACTCACTTTCAGGGTCATTAACTCAACAACAATTTGTGAGAGTTTTGGATGGAAAGATCAGGCAGTTTAATCCTATATGCATGTCATAATCATTAGAGTTGATTGTCATTTTTAGATAAACTTTTCTTTCATCTTTTTCAATGGGGACATTCATTATCATTTCTTTCTTTTCTATAGTTATATTTTTATTTTTCTTGAGTCAGTTATCCAAATAAAATCATTGTCATTTTTCTCTTGTCTTTGAGTCAAGTCTATGTCAAAACAAGTGAGAAAAGATTTCAAAACTGGATACCAGCTTCTTCAATTATACAAAGCAAGGCAGAAAGGCCAACGCATGAAAAAGACATGGTTGTGAGCCAAAATGAGGCAAGCAGAAAGTTTTGTCAACAAATAAGTCTGGGAACTCATGAAATACCAAGGTTCCAAGGGGTCTATCTGAGAAACATGGAAAAGTAGAGATGTTGTGTTTGTCTTAGTCACTCTTAATAATTTGAGTTTGGTCAATAAAGCACCAAGTCAATGACACGGGCTAATGGTTAGAAGCAATATTAAATATGATGACGGCAAGAGCGTTTGCCACGAAAGCCAAAGCCACAAACCAACCACCATGTTTTTAAACTCACAACCTTTCTTTGCATGAAACAGGAATACATGTTACCTTCAAATCAAGGATTTCAAAGCCTAAACATCAAGTCCCATAATTTCTCATTTTTACAAATGCAGAAAGCAATGTTGCTGCACAGGTTTGATAATTAAATCATGGTAAAAATTCATCATCTTATATCCCTCGGAGATACACTTTCTTTTCCAGGGATTTCAGTTTTCATTTGCTGGATGATACACTTCTTAAATTGAACCTTCACTCCTAGAAGACGTACCTTTTAGTCGAGTCATTCCCTTTGATTCCTATAAGACGTATCTTTTAGTCGAGTCATCTCCTTTGATTCCTATAAGACGTACCTTTTAGTTGAGTCATTCCCTTTGATTACTATAAGATGTACCTTTTAGTTGAGTCATTTCCTTTGACCCCTAAAAGACGTACCTTTTAGTCGAGTCATTCCCTTTGATTCCTATAAGACGTACCTTTTTAGTCGAGTCATATCCTTTGATTCCTATAAGATGTACCTTTTAGTCTAGTCATCTCCTTTGATTCCTATAAGACGTACCTTTTAGTCGAGTCATTCCCTTTGATTCCTATAAGACGTACCTTTTAGTCGAGTCATTCCCTTTAACCCCTAGAAGACATACCTTTTAGTCGAGTCATTCCCTTTGAATCCTATAAGACATACCTTTTAGTAGAGTCATCTCCTTTGATTCCTATAAGACGTACCTTTTAGTCGGTCATTCCCTTTGATTCCTATAAGACGTACCTTTTAGTCGAGTCATTTCCTTTGATTCGTATAAGACGTACCTTTTAGTCGAGTCATTACCTTTGGCCCCTAGAAGACGTACCTTTTAGTCGAGTTATTCCCTTTGATTCCTATAAGACGTACCTTTTAGTCGAGTCATCTCCTTTGATTCCTATAAGACATACCTTTTAGTCGAGTCATTCCCGTTGATTCCTATAAGACTTACCTTTTAGTCGAGTCATTCCCTTTGGCCCCTAGAAGACATACCTTTTAGTCGAGTCATTCTCTTTGATTCCTATAAGACGTACCTTTTAGTCGAGTCATTCCCTTTGGCCCCTAGAAGACGTACCTTTTAGTCGAGTCATTCCCTTTGATTCCTATAAGACGTACCTTTTAGTCGAGTCATCTCCCTTGATTCCTAGTAAGACATACCTTTAGTCGAGTCATCTCCCTTGATTCCTATAAGACGTACCTTTTAGTCGAGTCATTCTCCTTGACCCCTAGAAGACGTACCTTTTAGTCGAGTCAATTCCTTTCATTTCCTATTAGACGCACCTTATAGTTGAGTCATTCTCCTTGATTCCTATAATGATGTGACTTTCGCAAAAGTCCTTTGATGATAAACTGGGGCAAAATTTAATTCTTGTGTTGGAACTTCACTTTCTTGGCATATGAAATCTCTTTATAATAATCTTTATTTGGGATAATTTTCTTTCTAGTTTTGATGTGATTTCAGGAGCCCGCCCGTAGCACAGGACGAATAAATGGAAAGTCAAGCAGCAAGGTGAAGAAATTGAAAGTCAAGCAACAAGGTGAAGAAGTTGAAAGTCAAGTAACAAAGTGAAGAAAATGAAAGTCAACAGATCAAAAATAGCAAGTCAGGAGCCCGCCTGGAGAACAGGGTGATGAAATTGAAAACCAAGCAACAAGTTGAAGAAATTTCAAATCCGGAGCCCGCCTGAAGAATAGGGTGATGAAACTCAAGTCAAGAGTCCAACAGAAGCTGCGTAGATAGGATTTTGTAATTTCATTTATGTTTTTAACTTGTAATTTTCATTTTTGATGTAATAACAGAGCCGCGGACCGGAACCTCGATGGGACCTCACTCGACTCTCCAACTCGGCATAGTCCATCTCCTTCCAATCCTTTGAGATAACTGTCACTCGATTCCCTCATAACTTGGATAGGTAGGATGTCCTAAGTCAAGACCTGGTTTCCCTCATTCCTCGTGCTCCGTGCTTTTGAATAAAGGTCAGGACAAAATTCTGTCTCTCTGTCTACTGCTATATATGAAAACACCATGTGTTTACATCCAAAGAGGGCATGATGTAGACACGTAATTTTGTCCTTTCCCAAAAATATTTTAATCATTTTTTATTTTTTTATTTTTATTTTTATTTTATTTTATTCACCTTACCACACTTTTGTTTAATTGATAATTTCTCCCCCAAAAAAGAATTGAAAATAATTAAATACATAGCATCTTTGTCACCTTACTATGCCACCTCAACACCTCACTTTCCATTTTTTATTGGATACATACAAAAGGCACACTTCCTACTCATTTTTCCACATGCCACCCTCATCTTTCTACATGCCACACTAACTTTACCACATGCCACACACTTATTCCCACAAACCACTAATTATATGCTTCCACATAGGATAATAAAGAAAGAAAAAGAAAAACCAAATAAAAAATATAAAAGAAAAATTCTAAAAGCGGAAAAGTTTTGAGGTGACTGGATCATAGCATTTATAAGAACTTTGATTTAAAGAATACCCAAGGAAGACCCACGGAGATGAACGAGGTTGTAGTTTATTTTGTGCATATGGTCTCAACCAAGGATAACACAGACAACTAAAAACACGAAGCGTCTTATAATTTGGAAGAGATCCAAAAATTCGAAGATATGGTGAATCATTATTCAATAAAGGAGTGGGCATTCTATTTATCAAATATGCAGCAGTTTGAAAATCATATGACTAAAATGATAATGGAAGATTAGAAATATGAAGAAGAGTGATACCTGTTTCAACAACATATGAAGTGGTAGGAACTGTTAAGAGATGAACAGTAGCAGATGATGTTAACGACACTGCTGAAGGGTTAACTGAAGTAGTAATGGTCGTTGTTGGTGCAACGAAAGATTGAGAGGTTTGCTCCATGTGTACAGGAAAGTACTGGAGGACTCAGAGTTTGGGAAAAAAAATTAGATTTGCTGTAAGGCGAGCATCTCTGATACCATGAAAGATTTAGAAGATGGTTGAATTTCAATGTGTATTATTCACATCTTGTTTCACTATTTATACAAGAAGGTAAGAGATATTCTACCAAAAATAGAAGATGTTAATTGTAGTAAAATCCTATCAATTTAATTACAAGAATATTACAAGAGATCAAATCATATCAATCACTTGAGAATATGATGCCTTCCTTATATCTCATACGATTGAGAAAAGCAAGATAATAAAATAGCTTTCTCGTTATATATATTTCACAAATAAAATAAAATATAAATTCATGAATAATTTACTATAAATATTAACCGTCAACTAAATATTGCATTAGTTATATCAAGATTATTTTTTTCTTATACATCCAACCAAGCATGGTGCATTAGGTAGTTATGCATAGATCATTTTTTTCTACCAATCAAACCATTTAAATTGGATTTGTTATGTTTTAAAAAGATGCTTTCTGCGTTTGGTTTTACTTCATTAATAAAAATAATGTTTACATTGTCTTAAAATTAATTTAAAGAAAAAGATAATTAATGCTAAGGGTAAAATAGGAAAAAAGAAATTATTTTTTTGATATGTCAAAAATGACAAGTAAAAGTAGAAACACAATTAGGAAATTAGTGACAAGTAAAAGTGAACAGAGGATGTATTAAATATTCATTCTCATTTTACAAGTTAACTGTAAATATATATATATATATATATATATATATATATATATTATCATCTCAACATATTATAATCCATTTTGATAATATTATTCTTGAAGAATAAATTTAAAATATAAATGGTTCCAAACCAATTATTTTTCCTCAAATCCAACAATAATTATATTATTAGTATCAAAAGACAGATAACATAAGGAATTACTAACCTTGAAATTATCTTTAAATTTATAATCTCACCTTGTTTAGCAGAGTCTCGTGCTGATAACGTGTTATGAAATAACTAAGAATAAAGAAGAAGAGTAGAGAGAGAATAGATCAACTAGATTTTGATAGATCTTATCTATATAGACATTCAATATAATGTAAATACATTTATAACATATGTATTAAATTTAAACAAATAAATCCAAGACTTTTTATTAAGGTTTTTTTTTAGGCTAATTTCCAGCTTTTATAAAGCAAAAAATTTAATAGCTTGTTTGGTTGAAGTCATAAGGAAAAATACTTAAATAGTATAAAATCTCTCATAAATATAGAAATTACAAATTTAACTCATGAAACCATGATTTGTCCAACTTACTCAAATTTATTAATTTATCTCATTTAAAAATGAATTAGGCTGATAAGTAGTACAAATTAACCCATAAAAAAATTGTCATAATATTTTTTTGGAGATTATAAATTATATATAGCTATAATAAAAAAAATCATTTTATTAATTCGTCACAGAATTATAAAAGGACAAATTTAAAAAAATTATAACTTAATAAGAATTTATTTCTGTCCAACACATGCATGCCATTTAGTCAAAATAAAGCAATTTAATTTCTTTGGCCCAACATTATTTTAGTGAAATTGCCAACATTTCTCTGGTTGCTTGATTATGAAATGTCTCATTATAATCACTTTTAGTAGTTTGATAAATATGATTAACTGACTATATTTCTGTAATATTAAAATTGGTTCCCAGCTAATCAAGAACAAACCTCCATTCACCCATGTGCATTCATTTTGGGATATTTTCAAAAATATACCATTTGAAAAAAATAATTATATTATTAGCTCGTCACATGGGGTTTACCTAGTGCGGTTTACATCTCTTGTGTGGTTTACGAGCGATTGCACAACGAGGGGTTTACCAAGTGCGCACAAAGTGCTCACCACAGAGTGCTCACCCAAAGGGCAGAGGTTGTAGCTGCTACGGGTTATTCTGGAATTTTCAAAATAAAAATAAAAATTATGCAACTTTATATAATATTATGAATTTACAGTATACAAATCTCTCTCTCTCTTTATATATATATATATATATATATACTAGTTTAGCCGGACGTACCTCACACGTGTAACGTTTGATTATTTAAAATTAAATGATTTTATCTATTGCAGAGATTTTAATGAAGTGTAAAAGTTTAAATCACTTTTAAAAGATTCTTCACACTTTAATATAATAACGTAAACATAAACATACTTTTTACTGTAAGCACATATATATTTTGCATCATCACTTTTACGTTTTGTCATGCAGTACCTCCTTCCCTTGCTGCCAGAGGCTAAGAGAGAGACATCAATTTGAATCATATTTGTGGTATGATTATTTTTCTTTTTTATTTCTATATTTAAAATTCTTCCTTTGTTTTAAAGTCAAATCTTTACAAATTCATTGTTATTACGTACTTAAAACTTTTAAACATTTGGTACTTTTTGAATTTTTCTTATTTTAACGCTTTTATATTTATTTCTAGATTTTTCAAATCTTCTTTAAATCAAATTTTGGTGATTTAGAATTCTAAAATTAATGAAAAAATATTAGTTGTCATTAATTCTGATGACTTCGAATAAGGAAAGGTTGTACCATAAATATATTAATTAATTTTCAACTCTTAAATATTAGGAAAAAATAGTGAAAGATTTTACCATAAATTTATTTAATTAATTTTCAACTTTTAAATATAAATATTAGAAAAAAAATAGTGAAAATACTATTTTGACTAAAGTAAAGACTTTTAATGAAGGACAAAAAGTTCAAATTACATTTTTAAGGCCTTTCACATTTTTAATATATTATTATACATTGTAGATTATAGATTATAGATATAAATTATAGATATAGATTATAGATTATAGGTTAAGATTATAGATATAGATTATAGATTGTATATATACACGTGCATAATGTATAAGAGGTGTTTATATATACTTTTAGGTTGACATCTTATACATAATTATACACACATTTAAATATCAATTCATATAAGCAAATAACCCTTCCCTCTTTACTAGGTTCCTCTTTTTCCCCCTATTTATTTGTGTCACCTTGACATAATAACCCTTTTTATAAATCCAAAAAACTTTTTGCTTCATCAAGGTAACTGTTGGAGTTTTATTAGTTTACAGTGGGTAAAGTATATATTAGTTGTATATATTTATTTATTTATTTTTTAAAAAATTACTTATTTGACAAAGCGTGGTGTTAATATTAGCATTATTATTCAAAATGACAACATCTTTCACCATGAATGCTGGTGATGGTCCTTATAGATACTTCAAAAACTCCCATTTGCAGGTATTAATTAATATATATATATATGTTAATTAGTGCCACTGAAGTATTTAGTAGATATCTTTTGCGTGCTTGGGCGAGAGTAGTGTTAGGATGGGAGACTCCCTGGAAAGTCCTCGTGTTGCATCCCTTCTTTGAAGGAGAGTCTTGGAGTAGCTGGTAAAGTTACGTTGTTGTCATATGAACAGTATGTCACGGGTTCAAGACTTGGAAACAGCCTCCGACAGAAATACAAGGTAAGACTGCGTAGAATACACCCTTGTGGGTGGGATCCTTTTTCGAACCCTGCATATTGCGGAAGCTTTAGTGCACCGAACTGACCTGACAACTCAAGTGAGAGGACCAAAGTAGGTATATTTTATATCTTAGGTCCTAATAACTATGGATTGAAGGGAGGGTGTCAAAGTGTCAAACCTTACATCTAAATGTGTTTGTGATACCCAAAGAAATAGTAACTAAAGATAACCATAAAGTAACCAACATGGGTTGTGGTACAACGGATGGGGCTGCTTCACCCTTAACCAGAGGTCGATGGTTCGATCTTGGGCATGGAGAAAAACTCTGTTGGGAGCTCCACTCCCCAAATGGGGCCCTACCTGGCGCGAATACGAATTAGTCGGGTAGTTGTGACAAGTGCAAAAAGGTGTTAAATTGTACTAATAGAAAGGAAAATAATATCTCCAATAATTTACTATACAAATTTTGTCCACACAATACCAATTAATTATTTGATTGAAATCATCTTTTGTTAGGACATACAATCAATCAATTTTCACTCATATTTTCATTTTTTATTTTCGTGTGCGTGCTTATATAGGGTCGAGACTTCATTTATGAGATCATATTGAGTATATTTTTGTATATAAAGCGATATATCAAGTTATCTTTATTGTTGCAACACATATGACATTTTTTTCAAAGTTAAAATTTTAATTTTATATGTTGGCCGTTTTTTTATATAGTTGAACTCTATATAAGCTAAAGGTGTCAAACGGGCCAGTTTTAACCGGTCCACTAAAGGAAACCGGACCGGTTTGACCCGGCCCGGTAATCCCAAGGGCTTTTAGGGCCCGGGTTCCGGTTCGGTTGGGTTTTGGATTTGGGTCCGGTTAACTCGGACCGGACCCAACCCGGTTAGGGCCCGCCGGTTAACCGGCCCGGCCTTGATAAACCTTTTTTTTTTTTAAAAAAAAAAGATTTTGGAAAATTGGGCCAAACTAGCCGTTGGCCCAACGGCAATAACGGCTAGTTTGGCCCCAAATATTAAAAAAAAGTTTGTTTTTTTTTTTAAAATAATTTTTTAACCCCAAAAAAATTTCTATAAATACCCTACACTTTCAAATCATTTTCCACACAATTTTTCATTCTCTCAAATCTCATTTCTCAATTCTCAATTCTCAAATATTCTATATATTTAATTTCTAAAGTGCTCACTTTAATTTTTTTAATTTTGCGATTACTAAGTACAAGTGGAAGTTTCTAAAGTCGCAACCTTCGGATACTTCCAAAATTTGGTATTGTCGTTCCATCTCTTACTTTTAATTTTTAATTAGTGTATTAATTGTTAAATATTTATTTTTATTACTTTTTGTGTATTTTGAATATTTTTTAGTTTGATTTATACTATGGATAAATTAAGAAACCTCGGTAAAAGTGTCAAATTTTTTTATCCCAAAAGTGGTAGCAAAAAGCGAATTACTAGCGCTAGAGGTACTTCAAGTACTAGATATACCCGTGTGCCTTCGCCTTCGGTACTACTTAGTCAACCTTTTGAGGGAGAAATAGGTGTAGGTGCTCACAATATGGATTATTTAGAAGTTCAGAAAAATTACGGTATAGAAGAAGAAAATGAAGTAGATGCGGTTGATTTAGATGAAGATGATGAAAATATTGGTGAGACACCCAAAGTAGGAAATGCTAGCGTTAGATCCGAATCGGTTAATCTCCCTCCCCGTCCTCCCCGTGCCCCAAGAGCTCGTAAACAAACTAGTGTTGCAAGGCAATTTTTTGAACGTATATCAGATACTGAGGTGCAATGCAATATTTGTCAAAAAATATATAAGCATAAAAGAGGAGGCAAGCAAGGGGGTACCGGTACGTTAATGAGACATTTAGCTGAAGAACACCAAAGAGAGTTGCACAAGGTGGTGAGGTTGTTGGTGGGCCCACACAAACTAGAATGGACCCAACAACCGGTCACGTAATGAAGAAGTATAATAAATTGAGGGACCGGAAAGAAATAGCAAAAATGGTAGTTGTAGGTTGTTTGCCTTTTTGTTTTGCTTCTTCTGATGCTTTTATTCATTATATTCAAGCAATTTATAATCCAATGTTTATGGTATTCCTAGAAGTACTTGTCGGTCTGATATTTTTAGACTTCATTCACAATATTATTTTTATTTATCTACATTGTTAAAAAATATTCAATGTAGAATATCTCTAACTTCTGATCTTGGTCGTGTTGTAAATAAAAATGATTATTTAACCGTTACTTGTCACTGGATGGATAGTAATTTTGTGATGCAAAAACGTATTCTTGATTTTTTATATGATGAAGATCGTAAACATACTGGACAATTTATTGCTGACTCGATACATAAAGTTGCAGCATTTTATGGTATCGAAAGTAAAATCTTATGTATTGCTTTTGATAATGCTTCTAACAACAAGACTGCTATAACAAAGTTGAAATCTAAGCTATCACCGTCGTTACCTGAAATTTTTCATATTAAGTGTGCATGTCATATATATAATTTAATTGTAAAAGATGGTCTTGAGTTTTTTGAGATTTATATTGAAAAAATCTGTCTTGCTGTTGGTTT